>JAWUZG010000092.1:2624000-3936000 GCA_036785705.1 Acanthornis magna
ACAGACCTACAGCTTTATATGGTACCTGGAGCTTTTAAAATTACATTTATTTATGAATCTGAAGGATCTGAAGCTGATAGATATCAATTAATGAAAAAAATCACTAAAATTAGAGAAAGACAGTTGCTTATCTGCTCCCTCCACCTAACAGCTGAACACTGCTCTGTACAATCTTTTTTCCCATCGAGGTGTGCAGGGTGAAGGTAAAACCACAGCAGTTCTGTAAAGGCAGATGTTGGGGTACAGCACGAGCACCTCCACGCCAACCAAACAGCCCCATCCCAGGGAAGGACCAACATTTGGGGCACAGGACAAGGCACTGAGGGATGGCAGAGGGTCCCTCTGGAGATGGAGCTCCTTGTGCCGGCACCTCACTGTGCTGTCCTCAGCCACACACCCCAGAGATCATCTACAGGAGAAAGCCACCTGCTACAACTAATCTAAATTTCAATCAAGTTAATATCAATTTTTCCTGGTCTGGTTGGGACCACATTTGACTAAACTATAATAAGCCACTTTATATGGAAATCAGTGTCGGCGCAGTCCTCGCTCCAGTCGAACTGTATCAGTTTATGGATTCACGTTAAGTTCTGCAGCAATACAACTTTTTTCTGTAGCAAAGCCCTTGGAGAGTCATCAGCTTCCTCTGGCATCAAGGCGTGGAAATATAAAGTGAAGGCTTGGGACATTTCAGCTGTATCAAAGTTATGAATTCTGCCTGAATTCATGAGGCTGCTGTATTATTTAATGCCTCGCTGTATAAAGACTCAGAGCTTTGTTTCAAAATTTATGTTGTCTGCTTCAGGTCTGAGCTTAAAGAGTTTTGAGAGGAACGGCCCAGTGTCACTTACTGCAATGAGCTGCTGGAGGGAGGTGAGGATGCTGACCTGGGCGAAAGGCAGAGGAAATCTGGGCTCTGCAAGTGACTGACAGCAGTGGAAAAGCCCCAGCGGAACGGAGTAAAGGCAGATGTGTACTCAGGGCTGTGCAGAGGGGACATATCTGGTGATGGGAGGAGTGGTTACAAACACGTTGAGGGCAGGAATCTTGAAGCAGCCCATGCCCGGCGAGGCCAGGAGGCAAATAGCAAAATTAAAGCAGAAGCCAAGTGATAATGTGGGTTCTGAAAGGCGCAGAATCGCCTGGAGAAGTTTAATATGCCACTTAAATCTGTGTGCACGCTCAGCCTGTGGGTGAGTAAATGCCTCGTGATCCTTTCCGCCGTCCACCGAGAGCCCTGTGTGCAGCTCGGGCTTTATTCCTCAAGGGTTAAACTAGAAACTGAAGTACCCTTGACTCAGAGCTCAAGTGAGGGTGGTTTTTAGTATCCAGCAGTCTTACAGCAGCTGGAATGTGGAGTCTCATTCCTGAGCAGTAATACCCTGCACACAAACCGTGTCTGCAGAGACCCATTCACAGCAGCTCTGGGTTTATGTTGGTCGTAAGCCCTCCAGTATTGATCAGAGGGGTTTCGAGGGTACTAACCTGCATGAAAGGAAAAGTGGTCTTTAAATACTAAATAAAATAGCCATTTAGAGTGTCACCACTACGAGGATTTGCTGCTTGCTGGGAGCAGTGTCTCGGCACTCACGGACCGTAGGGCTGCTTGCAGGATGAGCCATGATGGATGAGCACACACAAATAAAATACTGACCCCAGCTCAGAACTTCTAAATTCTGCTGAAATCCCTCTGTCCACAGCCTCGGGGCTTGCCCTGTCCAATACAGATTCCTTACATGAAGAAGGAAGAAGACCCTGGCTCCATGATTCTCAAGTGGTTTTGTGACTAACTTCTTGTCTCCTCATGATGAAGGAAAAATTGCCGCCGCCTTCTCCCTGGGAATTAGTCACAGACAGGATTTTTTGTGACTAGTATGAAGGCACTTTATTAGCAATGTTGGGTGTCCCGTGAAACAGCAAAATGACTTTGAGTAAAACTGTGGATGGGTGATAAGAGCTCTTCCATACAGCACAGTCTGCATCTCTCACCTGCATGAATTAAACACCAACCCCACCTTCTCTGCCTCATGCAGGGGCCAGGGAAGCAAAGCACAGCTGGGATTATGTTTTATGTCTGGCCTCAATAAGACACCAATACAGAGGTATCCCTAAAAGCTGCCTTTCAGGTTATATTCAGTGAAAGGATGGTTTTCCTTTTTTCTTTTCCAGGATTTGCAGTAGGGATTTACACACCCAGGCTGGAGAAGAGCAGGTTGTGTGACCCTGTTCACCAACACATCAACACACATGGGCCAGTTTTCTTTATTCTTGGCTGCCTTGTGGCTTTTTGCTGTCTTCGGTCTGGTGCCTCTGTCCTGCAAAGGAAGTGTATTTAGGGAGGTACCTCTAAAGCTGCAGCCTTTTCATCATGTTCACTTTCCCTTACACAAAATATTTAACTGCTACTGCTGGAATGATTCTCCAGTTGTTCACATTACTAATTATTGAACACCCATTACAATTAAAGTACTCTTTTCTTTGCAACCCTGGGGATAAATTTTAGAGTATTAAGATTTATTTCCTTTTTTTCAAAACCAGTGCAAAGCTGAACTTTCTGAGTTGCCCCTGGGTTTCACACTGCAAACTTGGTCAGTCAAGCATGCAAAAATCTGGTGAAATAAACCCTGGAGATCAGGTTTTAAATGGCCCTTTCAACATCCAGAATTCTCTTCTGCTGAAAGTGGTTACCCAAATTCAGCACACAAGGTTTAATAATAATTAATTACTCCAAGCCAGATAATGAAAAAAGTGGTATGGACAGAGTCTATGTACACATATAAGTTGAAAGAACTAAATTTATTTCTTCTGGTGCAAACCGTCAGTAATCAAATTTCCATTACCCAGTGATGGGTGTGAATGGTCAAGAAAAATACTTAGTCAACAGAATTCCAATTAGAGATCCTGCAAGTATCCTGCTTTAAATATGGCAAAGTAAGGAGATATTTTCCCAAGAGGATTGTCTTCTGATGAGTAAGTGTGGTTCTGAGTATTTCAGTGTAGCAAGTTTTTGGCAGGGACAAAAGCAATGAAACAAACCTTTCTTGAGTGCCTCTGAAGAGAGGAGGAGAAGTGGTTTCCTTTGTAAATGAATCAGTCCTGCTCTGAAATGGATCAATAAAACATGCAGAAGCTTAAAAGCATGGTGAGACTCTCTCTCCCAGACGTCACTTTTCATGCTGTATTTACAGCACAATGCTATTTCTTCCATTTCTTCTGATTTGGAGGGACTGCTCAGCTTTGGACAGTTGTTTGTGTCAGGTGCAAGATGCTAAAAGAAGCTCCAGAGCACAACCATTCCCTGGGAAAACATGAGCAGCCATCCTTGCAGCTGGGGAGGAGGCAGGGCTGGCTCCGGTTCCAAAGATGAGGGCGTCAGGAGAGGGGAGTACTTCTGACTGCACTACAGTCTTCATGCCTTTCACAATCATGCAACTTTTCTGGGGTTTGCCTCAAAACCTGTATGTCTTAGCTACATCACACATGAGCTTGAGACGTCATTAATATTAATAAAGCCCATTATGTAAAATTAGCCATAGACAGGAGATTCTTTAAAAGGTGAAATCATAATAGTCATGATCAGAGTGTCTGTGTTGCTGGGAAACTGAGAGCTGTCCTGGGCTGCTCCTCAATATTTGCCTTTCATTATAGATCTTCCCCCCCCCCCCCCCCTTGTGAAAAAGGAGTTTTAAAGGAGGGAAATGAAGATGACTACAAAGAAAATTATTTCTCTGAGCTTTGGTACTCTTTGCAGTTAAGTCTCGGGTCTGGCAGGTAAAGGACACGTGGAGATTCCTCAGCAATGGTGCCCTGCAAGAGACAACAGCAGCAGCACAGGTGGGTGTAGGGCACGACGCTTGTTTGTTCGGGAGTATTTTTTTGGGATCCTCATTACTCATTTTTCAGAAATTTTGGGGCTGGCTCCCAGTCAGGTGTTGTATCTGCAAACCCCTCCATTTCCCAGCACAGACTTTGGCCATTGACCTGCAAACAAATCCTTCAGCCACTCCAGTATCTGTAGATCTGCCATGAGCATTTAGGTGCAGCCTTCAAATAAAGCAGCTACCCACTCCTAAAAAACCTGCAGCCAAAGTACATAAGCTTAAAAATAATCACACAAGTGGCGCATTCAGCTAATCAGGAGTTCCGATTGTCTTGGCGTTTCTGCGCACAAATCAGTTGTATTTCGGAGGCTGAAGCAGGGAGTCACCACTGGAGCCTGATTACATATTTTAAGTGCTGCCTGATTAGATTAAACTCGGTGCTGTTTATGGCTGATTTTGAGCAAATGGGAAAAATCAGAGATGCAATCCAGGCACTTTAAGCTGATCCAGATTTTGAGAATGAAAAATTCAGGACTCAGACCTAGATCCAAGTTTTATCCTGAGGCCCCTGTTTTCAGAGTGGACTGATTCAAAATCTTGCAAGGAAAGGCTCTGGGCTATTCCCCTGTAGTAAATTTACATTTGTTTAGAAATAAATGACTTAATTCTTAAGGACTCTGGAAGGCTTGTGTCCTCGGCACTGAGTTCAACATAACAAAGTGCTAAACCACTGAGTGTTAAGACACAGAAATAGGCATCAGAAGGTATTTCATCAATTCCTACAGTACAATCCAACTTTTGCAGGTTGCCACACGTATTCTCTTTCAGCCTTTTGATTAACTGCACAGTACCAAAACCATACGTATTTATAGCTTGCAGAATTAGATAAATTCTCCAGATGGGGCTTCCTTTTAGTTATGCTGAGATAACTGGAGATCAAAGCCTTTGATCTTTAGCCTGACTGAAACCTGCTGCTGACATAAGTCTAGAAAATGATGCAGTGAGGGGAGCTGGCCACTCTCAACTTGCCCCAGAAGCATCTCACACAAAATGTATGGGAAGAAACTTTGTGAAGGATATTTCTATACACACCATTGAGTCTCTACTCCTGAAAGTACAAGGCAGATTTCAATGAACCTTTTACTCTTAACAACATATTTAAATAGATTGATTTTCTGTTCCAGCTCAGAAATGATTTAAGGCTTTTCAGTGCATGCATATCCTCTATGATACACAGAACTGGCAGGAAATGTCATCATGAGCTAGTTTATAGCCTCAATTAAGGCCATTTCCATTGCTCCAGATGTGTAAAGCAGACTTATAGCCGAGTTCCTGGTATAGTGAACTCCCTGATGCATCCTAGGCTCAGCACTGCCAGCTCAATGATACCTCCTTCATGACCCTTGGAAAAAATGATGAATAGCCAGGGAGTTGCAAATTCAGACTGAATTCTGGCAACATGAGCACTTCATACAAGTCTTAGCCAGTGAGGCAGATAGCACAGTCTGAAAGCCCTTCTCTGGTACCACAGGCTCTCCTAGCAGCCCCGGCTACAGAGCAAAGCAAATACTGTGTGGCCACTTCTGCCTGGCTCTGCAGCTTCACAGGCCCCACAGCAAGGCCATAACCCCCAGCTCTTTGGGTGATGCTGCCAAGAGAGCTCTGACTCCCACGGCCAAGACTTTCAGGAGCTGTTTGCTATAAAAGAAGCTGATACTAAAACAAAACACACACAAAATAAACCCCAACCAACCAACTACAAGAAAAAAAAAAAAAACCAACAAACCCACTCAAAAACCTTACATTCAAACTTCAGTAAAATCAGAGAATGGGCAGATTTTCATCAGAGAGAAAAGGCAGAAATGTACTATCCTAGACAGAGCATAAGAAATGCAATTTATTTACTAAATCATAAATTCTTTATCAACATCAAAAGAAAGAACCATGATTTTAAGATTACTGAAGATGATCATAAAGGAATAGCTCAAATACATAAGGAAAAACTCAAATGGAAAAGGTAGAAAACCAAATGCAGCCAGCAAGAGACATCAGGGACAACAAGAAATAGTCCTTAAGCCCATTAATAACGTGAGGAAGAGCAAATGAAAGGTTTGCCCTCCTGGGTGGTTTGGGCTAAATGATCCTTAAGGTCCATTCCAACCCCTTAACATTCTGTGATTCTATGCTTCTATGATTCTATAAATTAATGTCTATTTCACCAATATTCAGTAAAAAGTAAATGGTGAATAAGAGTTTACTAAATTAATACTAAGGAAGAGAAATATTTCAGCATGGATTAGGGCAAAATCAGTTTAGAAAATACTTAGATAAGTTAGAGATTTTGAAATTGGCTGGGGCTGACTTAATCCTGCAGTCCTTGAAAAACTGCAATCTCGGAACTATTAATGTTATCTCTGAATTCATGGATGGGCTGGGGTGATACCAAAAGACTGATGCATTGCCTATCTTTAAAAGGTGGGAGAGGTGAGAGAAAAAAGAGCAGGAGAATTGTACAACAGCTTACCCTCAAAATCCAGAAAAATGCTGAAGCAAATAGACAGATACCTGGAAAATAAGAAGATAAGCAACAATACAGATTTGTCAAGAACAAATCATGTCACAGTGCTCTAATTTAATTTTAAAGAGTAACAGGCCATGGGGATAGAAGTAGAAGAGGAGATATCAAATATATTGACTTCAGTAAGACTTTTGACACACTGATGGTGTTTTGCTTTATGCACCTTGCAGAATTTCCCTTTCTTTTATAATTTCTTTTAAAAATAATCTAGAGGAAAATGGAAATCTAATATTAACCAATTTTAAAGACCCTTTTAAGTTTAATGATTCAATATATTGCATAAATCAGAGGATAAACATTAGATTTGTGAAGGGTGCCAGGACAAACTTCCCCACACCTCCCAAGAGCTCCTATGGGGGCTCACATCTCCTCTTAGGTGATGAGTTGTTTGTGTCTGTGCCATCCACGAACACAAGGAAAGATGTGAGGAATGAGATGTCTTCCCTTTGCAGGCTCACCTCAGGCAAGGAGGCACAGCCACCCTCTTTTCTCTTTTTTTCTGGTGTGGGTGTTGGGGTTTTTTTGGGTTTTTTGGTTGTTTTTTTTTTTTTTTTCATTTTGGTTTTGGTTAGTTGGTTGGTTTTTGGGGTTTTTTTTGTTTGTATTTTTGGTTTTTGTTTTGGGGGTTTTGTTTGTTTGCTTGTTTGTTTTTTCGGGGGGGTTATGTGTTTTTTTCTCTAAGTCTGCTGTTCTCAACTGCTCTGCTACAAACTTCCCTAATGGAGACCACTGGAAATAGGGAATGGGAAAGGGCTGAGACTGTAGAGAATGAGCAATGGTCTTGCTTCTGAAATAAGAATGATGCAACAGTGTGGGGGAAACAGAGATGAGCACAGTAGAAAAAGCCAGCAGTGAGCAGGAAGATAAATGACAGTGCACAGCTTACAAGCCAAAATCCAGCCCTCTGGAGCTGTACAGAGTGAGTAATGGGCACTTGCACCAGGCATAATGTGTGGTCTGAGCCCTTTAACCTCTCTGGGCTGCCCAGCTGAACTGAAGCCAAGAGCAGGAGTGTTTTTTTGTCTTCTGCAGAGCTCAGGTACTGCCCCCAGCCTGCTGTTCAGCCAGCCCTGTGCCTCTCAGTGGAGCAGACTTTGTCCTTCAGCCCTGCCGTGCTGTCCTGCTGTCCTGCCAGACCCAGCAGCACGCAATCACCTTTTGCAATTTTATCTCCCTATATATTTTTATGGCATCACCCTCCATCCCACTCCACCTGTCTGTCCTCCCCCCTCCCAGCCTGCAGCTCTGGAGCATGCAGCTGCCTCATCATTACCTTTATCTGTAATGAATAAAGTTTACAGGCTCAACAAGCCCCAAACCCATATGGTTCAACATCTGATTTGTTTCAAGTCGCTTAAGTCACAAGTCGAAAACCCCCCCTTGCTCATATGCCTAGGAGTCAGGGTGTGGATTTCTCCAGAAAAAAACTCTCCTGTCTGCCTTTGAAGGGAGCAGCTTTGCCTTTGATGTAGCCATAAGCAAGGAGCTGGCCTTGTCTCACAGTGTTTCCTTCACAGATACCTTGGCTGTTGGGCATTATTTACAGCTCATATACAAAACTAGAAGCAGAGTCTTACAATACATTGCTAACCCTGCCCAGGCTGGATTTAGTAACATCTGAAGCATGGTAAGGATGAGGTATGGGTATTGTCACATACAAGGTGTAGATACTGTCATCTATTCTTCACTTTAAAGTGAATTTTCTCACTGTGACAGGCTCCAGGGCCAGGTGAGTATCTGGGTCCCTCTCAGCTGGGGACACCCCTCACCCTCCTCAGCCCAGGACCCTCCACCTCTCCCTGCTCTGTGTCGGGAGGTGCTGGGCTCCAGCTCAGCCACAGCCTGGGCTGCTCTACCTCCTCCATCAGGCTCAAGTCTGTGCCCCTTCTGCCACGATGGACCTACGTGGGGATTGCTGGATGCTCTCTGACCTGGATTGCCCTCACTGCATCCCACCCTGACCTGTGGCATGTCCTTTGAGCTGCCCCATGTCCATGAACTTGCCTGAGGATGTGGGCTCTTGGTTGAGCCTGGCTGGGACCTGTGGGTCTGCTCTGATCCCCCTGCCCAGGCACCAAGGGCTTTGCTGGAGGTGTTACCAGCTGGGCTCCTGCCTTCCATCCCTCTAAGGACTTCTAAACCTTAAATCTCTCTGCTTAAAATTAAGTTTGGTAAAATGACTCGTGGCAGAGGCTGAAGAACTCAGTAAAATGTGGCTCTTCCCCAGGACTACAGGGCTGTGCTGAGGATGTGGTGTTGTCCAGGGCTGCCTTCTAGCTGGTAAATCTAGATTTATTTTTGGAGGTAGGTGGATTAGATTTACTACTGCAGCGTGGGGTGTGACATGTCCTTTTTTGGGTGGGCAGGAGGACAATGGGATTTTCAAAGGAACGAGGAGTGTTTACATGAGCCCACAGACTCCAGCTGACACAGGAACCACCACATGCCCCCAGAGCCTGGTACTCCTGAAGTATTATGAATTTAAAAACAGAAAAAAATTATTTTTATAGGTGATATGAATGGTTAAAAACACAGGTACTATATGTCCAGGTTGTCAACGTTGCCTGACCCCTTGGCATCCCACCCAAGACGGAAACTCAGGGATGTTGGTATTACCAGGAAATGAGGCAGTCGGTAACATCTGTGAACCAGTCTTCAAACGTCTAATATTTTCCTAAAGAAGGCTATATGATATGGAAACGATGTATTTTATTCTGCTGTATAATTGAACTGATCAATCCTCAAATAAGTGAGGGTTTATACCAAATTAAAGTTGAATCTAAATTCTGACAGTCACTGCCGCCCACAGCTTGCTTTTATATTTTCAACCATTTCTGCTGCCTTTTCTCCCCTCCCAAGTCAAGGATTTCGCTGTGAGCACTGCAGCCCTGCACTGTTGTCTCGTGGTTAGTCAGTCGTGCATTGCTCCCATCTTCCTGCACCTGGTACACACCCAGTATTTTGTCTGGATTAATCACTAGCTGTAAGTTACAGTCTCCTGCATCCTAACATTGGCACTGAGCTCTGTCAGAGGGGAAAAAAACCTCTTTTCTGATTATTAAATTGTCTATCCGAAGCTGAAGAGTGTGTTGCAGCTGAAATGCTGATAAAAGCACCGAATGTGGAGCTGCTAATACAAAGCTATAGCAGCAGTTTAGCTCACTATCAGGCAGTAAATAAGACTTACCTGCTATTCTTTGATCAACCTTTTTTCTGTTATGAACTGCATGTGTTGACAAATTATGTCACCAAAAAGAAATCCAAGTCTTTGATGAAATAACGGGAAACATGCATGTGCTGGAAGTCTAAAAATTAATTTAAATAAACTGCTTTAGGATTTTGGATAGCAGGAGTTTTGCTTAAGGTGCAGGAGGAAGGGCTGGGCTGGACACAGGGTCTGGGAGCAGCTGCAGTGTCCTCCAAGTCACCCTGAGCCCCACACAGGTTTTGAGGAGTGTTTTAACCAGAACATTGGAACTGCAGCCACCAGATGTGACTGATTCTGCTTTGGGTTTGTAACAACAAACTGGCAGTTTCTGTAAATGGATGGAAAAGGATGCTTCTTTAGAGGAGAGGCACCTCGAAGAGAGCAGCACTGTGCAGTCCCTCACTGCCATAAGCAGCTCTTTAAGGGTGAGGTTTGGATCCATGGCTCTCACATGGTGAAACTTTATTATTATTAGAATGCTAACAGTGGTGCTTGAAGAGCCCAGTGGAGCTTAGACATGAGTCTTGGTCAAATTCCAGCTTTCTGAACCATTTCCCAGAATGTTAGACAGAGCTGAAACCAATACGTTTCCACGGCTGCTTCTTGAAAAACATGGCCGGAGAGCCAAGTGAAACGAGATCCCACAACAAGGGAGAAGTGTGAAGTTGGAAAGCACAGATTTGGACCTGAACTCCCCCGGAGTCTGGAGGCTTTTAGATCCAAATTCTTAATTTGCTCCATCTCCGAATGTGAGGCTGCCCCTCGCATCCTCCCCGCCTTGAATTCTTCCCAAGCGCAGGAGAGAGGCCGGGACTCTTTCCGAGGTCACTTTTTTCTGCTGTAACTGAACTCTGCAGTCAAAATCTCTGAAAGCTGGTTCTTTCCTAACTGTAGGCATGTGATTGAGATTGGCTTCTGTCAATGTGCAAGGTCTCAGACTGTGCCATGCTGGGGTCCAGCTGGCTCCTTACCCTGTCTCCAGCAGGCTCAGTCTCACCCTGTCTCAGAGGCTGCAGAAGAGGATCTGGGAGATGTGGTGGCAGGCGTGTGCACAAAAGCCTGCTCCCCAGGAGTTTTTCCTCCCCCCAGATATGTTAGTCTAATACTTAGGGGGACTGGCTCAAAACTTGATCCTTTCCCAGGCTGTGGCTCTGGATATACAGATATATTTACCCACACAGCACTTGGGGCTCTCCTTGGTTGTTACTGATTTATGAGCATCCAGGATCTCTTCTAGCAGATCTAACAGCACACTTTATCCACTTTGAGTTTGCCTCTTTACCTTAATGAATGTTAATTGACCACTAGATTAGATACTAGGAAGAAATTCTGCCCGGTGAGGGTGGTGAGGCACTGGCACAGGTTGCCCAGAGAAGCTGAGGCTGTCCCTGGATCCCTGGAGGTGTTGAAGGCCGGGTTGGAGCAACCTGGGATAATGGAAGGTGTCCCTGCTCATGGCAGGTGGGTTGGATCAAGATGAGCTCTAAAGTCCTTTCCAGCCTAAACCATTCTATCTTGATTAATTAAACAGTATTACAGTTAAATTGTCCTTTATGTAGTAATATATTCAAGTTAATACGAATTAAGCCCAGATGAATGAAATAGGAATCTTTCACATATTTTTCCAGTGTCTCTAGCACTCACTGATCTGAGTTCTCATCCCCTTGTACTGAACATTTCCCATGTGAATGGGAGCTGGGCAGCAGCTCTGCCAGAGTAGCACTTCAAATTGACCTTGTCCAGCACATTTTAACCATGGCTGCTCTAGGAATAAATTCATTTCTCCTTCTCCACTGACTGGCACATGCAGGATGGCCAGGCAGACCCTGCAATTAACAGGGAGAGACTTACAATTCATCTTAATCTCTCTCACATATATTGCTCAATAAATACATTTGATTGCAGCTTTGATGGAGCTGCTGGAGCTCCAGAGGGCTCATGAAATCAGTGTGTTCAGTCAATTTTTAACCTGCAGAAGCACCCAGTGCCAGGTGTAGATCCATTTGTTGGGAAAACAGCTGAATTGGAGAAATGAAACATCTCACTAGGAACAAATATTGTTTGACAAGGTCGGGGGTAGCAAAATACTTTTCACGGTATTTTTCTGCCTGAGGCACCTCCCTTTTGCTGCCAATATAATATACAGGAAGGATGATGGCAATAGTGGTGAGATGGGATTATTGACAGCTTTCCCCTCTTCTTTCTTCCTTGCCTCTCATCACAGCCACCAGCACAGCATGGGGAAAAAACCCTCAATGTGAAGCTCCTTTGCTGCCTTTTTGCTAAATTAACCTACACAGGGGTGATTGCCGTGGAGGAGGAAGGGGATTAGCACTTCAAAATCCTTCTGATCCGCAGTTCTGCTGGAGTCTTGAGATTCCTCTAGAGACATTTTTAACTTGCAGTGAGTGGAGAGGGGTCCATGGGCTCCTTCCAAAGGTCTGGGAAGGGTTACTAAGGAAAGCCAACCTCCTGCAGCCCCTTTGGGGAAATACTGGGGGCTGCTAGGCTGGAGAGGCTGCTGACCAGCCCCTGGGGAGTGGAGGTACAACCAGGTGGAGCTGTGCCCCTGTCTGAGCCTGCTTCCTCCCTCCTCCCGGCTTGGGCTGTGCTGCACAGACTTGCCAGCTGTGGCTGCCCACAAAACAGGCTCTTTAACCTAAAGGGAGGTTTGTGATTCCAGACAAGCCTTGCTGCACCACCTGTGCAGGGGCAGGTCTTTCTCCTCCCCTCTCCTTAGAATTCACCCATTTGTTTTGTCTGCATCTGCTGGATCTGGCAGGAGAGTCTCTGTAAGTCCGAGGAGTAGGAGGTCACAGCCGTGCAGGAGTTGAGCACCTTTTTAATTTAGAAAAGGGCTAGAACTGCCGTGGGAAGCCTGGCATGGAATTCTTCTAAAGCCTTTTTGTACCACTTGGGTGATGTGAAGAGGACTTGACACAACCTGACTTCATGAGAAAGCCAAGAGACCAGCCCAACAGTGGTAAAATGTCTGTGGTCTCCAAATCTGCCCTAATTTGAACTTGAAAGTGAGCTCCAAAGCCCTGCTGCTTACTTTTGAAACTACAACCTTCTCCTTGTGCAAGTGAAGTTCAAGCAGCCACCAGCTTGAAGGCACTTAGATCCCCATCCCTGTAAAGAATAAACTCTGCCTTCCCACCGCCCTGCTCTGCAGGGGAACATCAGTGCCTGTGGACGAAGCACTGGGAGGATTTTTTTTAGCTTCCTGTAGTTATCGCAAACCTTCATCTCTAAAATGCAAAGGCTTTTATAGACTTTGTATTCTATTAGTGTAACACCGAATGCCCTCGTTCTTCAGGTATTTATAGCAACTTCTGCAGCTCCCATAATAACTCTTCGTGGCTCAGCACCTCGCAACATGATGTCTTGTTATCCCCATTTCACAGATGTGGAAATAGGGCACACGGAAATTAAGTGATTTCTGCAGGATTTCCTATAACCCACTGCAGTGCCTTGACTGTAACAGCACCTTCATCTAAGTTTCAGCTCAGGTAGGATATTGTGGGCTTCTGCTATTCTCCTCATTTAAGATTATATAAAGAGACATAAATACTGATTCTAGAGCAGTGCCCTGATTTTCAGCAGCTCTGAGGAACCTCAGATGTCTTTGGACTCAACGCAGACATCCAGGAACTCAGAAAATTAGGCTGGGGTTTAGTTGCTTAAATACTGGAGGTGTACTTGCTGGCAGAGCAGGGGATTAACAGGAGGTGGAGGGTTTGATTAATTCCTACAGCTCTGGTTAATTCTCAGTCGGGAATTGAGCTGCAGAGGAGCCTGGGAAGCAGGGCAGAAGTGGAGTGCAGGGCTCCCCAGGAGCTGTGTGGGCACACACTGGACCATGGGATGGAGCAGCAGGGCTCTTCCCACTGGCCTGATGAGGCTGCAGGATCTCCAGAATCCCAAACACATCGCCGTCCCTCTGTGCCTCAGTTTCCCCATCCACAAATCGTGCATGGTGATAGTTAACCACCACATCAAAGTGACACACAGCTGGATTATTTTCCAGTTTGAGTTCCAGGTCTTTGACTATGTGACAGGACTGTGATGCAGGGGCTGGACTATTTGGATACTTGATAAACACGATGTTGTTTTGCAAGGTAATATGGTGATGACACATTATGGATTAAGTTCTTTATTCCCTAATGAAGGAGCAGCTTTGGGATGCATTGTGCATGAAGGCAGAGAAGGATGAGTGTTGGGAAAAAGACTGGGATACAGGATACAGGAATCCTTCCCTAAGCTGACAGATAAACTGCTGCTGTGGGATGGTTTTATGCATCCAGAGATGTTTCCTTCCTCTGTTCCGCACAGCAGGCCATCACAAAGCTTGGGCATCACTAAAGTGTTTTTTGTCATCAAGAACAAATCTGGCTAATCATAGAATTAGAATCACAGAATGGTTTGGGTGGGAAGAATTTTAAAGATCACCTTGCTCCATCCCTCCTGTAATGGGCAGGGAGTCTTACACTGGACCAGGTGAACAGTCTGATGAATGGCACTGGGCTGAGCTGGATCAAGAGGTGCTCAGCATCAGTCCCCATCCTCCTCAAAAAACCTGCAAAGCTGAACCTTCAGCTTTGCTGAGGAGAGCTTGCCTTGTCCTGAACCCATTGCACTTGAGACTTCGTGGGGAAACTCCAGCAAAATGGCTTCTCCCAACAAAACTATATGAAGACAGCCATTGGTAAGGTTTTCATTAACCTTGCTCTGGGAATGTCTATTACTTCCAGCCACAGTGTCTGGTACTGCTCGGTACTGAACACACGTGGAACAAACCATTCCTGCCCCAGAAGAGCCGGCAGTGCAAAGCTGTGCCTGCTTTGGAGACGTTTGCTGCAGCACATGGACATCAAAGGTCTGCAGAGCCTTCCGTGACAGTGTGTTACACGCATGGAATCTTGGAAACCTGGCAGGTACCAACACAGGGCGTTTTAAGAAGGATTACGGTTAGTGCAGCACAATAGTCCTTTATAGCCAGGGCCTTAATGTGCTGCTGGTTCATGATGGCAATTAGTTGGATTAAGTTGTACCGATATAAACAAAGTATTATTGAGACAGTTACAGTAAATGGAATGAGCAGCACTCATCCTGTGCCAGCTGCAGGGGCACTGTCGGGCATTTGGGATGCAAAGCCTTGGGTGTTTGTGGCACTGGGGAGGACATTCACAGCCAAACCATGAGCATCCATCTGCTGTGGTGGCCTCTGCTGCTAAATAGAGCAGGATGGGGAGCAGCAGCACTGCTGGCATCCCAGCAGGCAAGCTGGTTCCAACCCCCAAACAGGCAACGACAAATACTGCATCGTGTGAGAGACCAAGGGCTCGGAGGAAAAGGTGAAGCAGCAGGGCTAGAAGTAGGACATAAGATCAGATTACAGCTTTGCTGTGTTTTAATTGCATTGTTTAATTCCAGTTTCTACTGCTCTGAGAGTAGACATCAAATAGAATGTTAAAATTATTCGAAACCAAGCTACAAGTCTCAACATCAGAATGCCTATTATACTTATCTGTGACCTTCTTAACATTAAAACCACCATATTATTATTATTGTACATTTTCAGATTATTATTAGGCTTCTGAACTCTGCTGCAGCTTGATTTATAGAAACTGCTTAGTCACTGGCAGCAGTGCTGTGCTGGGAGTGGGAGAGATGCTCGCTGGTGTTTCAGCAGACGCTCCTGCCAAGAAGCAGACTCTGCCCTTGACAGATCATTGAGAGCTGGTGAGCATTTCCCTCTCATGTAAAACTTCTGGAATAGCTGAAAACCAAACCAACCTCCTTCCCTACCAAGAGCAGGGGTGAAAAATCTCAAGGCTCAATTAATGCATCCCCTCCAGTGGTTTGGAGCACATTTATATTGTGCTTTGCATGAAAAGCAACCTTCTGGTTTGCTGTGTGCATTGCTGGGAGCACTGCTTTGGATTTGGGGAGGTAGTGCTCCTGTGAAATTGGGATTTAGGATTTGGAGGGAGCAGTCTGATGGGACAGAAGTAGTCAGCAGTGTGGGAAGGAGCGAGGTTGGGATGGGAGGTGGGGGTTCAGCAGGTCCAGGCACCAGAGCACTGAACAGCACATTCAGAATGAAATACAGGGAGAGGGTGCCTGTTGCTTCATCACATTAATAAGGGTGATGGTTTCTGTGACCCCGCTCAAGGAGTAAACGCTCTGAGCAGAAGTTGCAGGACAGGCCCTTACACAAAGGGTGTTTTCCCTGGGTTGTACTTGCACCAGGGCATAGTAAATGCTAGTGATTTACAACCCTCTGAACAAACCAAATTACAAACCTGTTTCTTTCAGTTATTTGCTGAGTAATGACTATACTGAGCTCTTTATAATGTGTAGACAAAATCAGAGTTCTCAGCCCTGTATGCCCTGAATGGGTAGGGAGTGATGCCTTGGTCACCACTGCTTCAGACAAACTGCATCATCCCCAGGGCTGGTGCTCCAGCAGCCCTGCAGGCCTGGTAATCTCCAGAAGCCTTTGAAACCTGCAACTGAATTGAACTGAAAATAAAACAATAGCTATCAAACACTTCCATCCTGATTTCTTTTGAGGGCATGATTCAGAATCAGCTAATGAAGTGTGCCTGTTTACAACGCGCTGGTATCCTGGAGATTTAAAACGAATACTTCAAAGAACACACATCAGTTAAGTAGCTTAGTCTTCAGTTTTATTCATGCTGGAGTAAGCCATTGCCAGATATTTTCAGGGAGCTAACAGGAGAGAAACAATGGTTGTATTTGGCAGAGTCCAGTGGATATAAAGTGTCAAAGGTATAAAGTCCTAAACTGCTGAAAATAGTGGAAAATAATGGATTGGCTCTTCTCTCATGACTCAATACCTTTATTATTTTTGATATTCATTTTTTTTATTGCCTTTGCTCCTGTAATGCATCGTGGTGACTCATGTGAAAGGTCTGTAATAATGTTTCATGGCCGTGAAGTCACCAGATAACCACTACTCATGCTCTGGTCCTGTACAGTTATGTATGTTTAGAATATAGCCAGAAATTGGCTGAAATTGATAGAACTGGGTAAAATAAGAGGTGGAAAGAGCATTAAAAAGCAGGTACTGAGAAGCCCCACACCCAGAAAATAATGGTTTATAAATCTGTTGGAAATCAGAAAGGGCATGTAATAATCTGGTGATGTACAGAGCTATTTCATGGGATATCTGGTGCCACAGCAGCTCACTTCTGTCTTTCTCCTGTTCAAATAATTGCACTTGCTCACAGATACAATGCTTGAGTCAATATTTTCAGGAACTTTGCAACTCACTTAGGCCCAGACCATACCTGGCACTTCTTGCTCTTCCAAAGAGCAAGGCTCATTCCGTGTGATCCTGCAGAAGTGCAGGGCTGTGTTCCTGCTGGAAATGAGGCTCTGGAGAAAGGACCCATTGATTGGTTTTGGTGTTCAGGAGGGAGGTGCCTCTGCCGTTAAAGTCTCTGTGCCCAGTTCTGAGTTTTCCAGCTCGTTCAGATGCCTGGATGTTGCCAAATGGAGCAGAGATCCTGCTCCCAGAGACTGGACTTAGTTTCCTCTCTTAGCAGGGACATCTGAGGGCCATAATCTGAGTGGAGACATCATGACTTGGCCTAATAATAAACCTATTGACTTAGGGCATTTGGGGGCATGAATTCAATAAATTTCTGTTTTACTGAACATAGTGTTGGCCAAGTCCCTTCTAGCTGAAGGCAATCTCTTCTGAAGCAACCAGGGCCCTAAATGCAGCAAAACAGAGCATTTATAACAAAAGAAAGAGTGAAGAGTGCTGGCTTGACAATATTGCACAGTCCTGTCCTAGTCTGCATCCAGTTCTCAGCAATTCCCTGCCTTCAGTCCAATAGTAAAGTCATATTTATTTCCTTGGCTCTGCTGTGTTAATGAAAAAGCCACTTAACAAAACAAATAGAAGGAAGGACATTTGCAACCAATTATGGTATTGCTGATCAGTCACATTGTGCTGGAAATTACACGCTGAAGTTCAGCCCAGGCAGCTGATCAATGACCTGGTAGCTTGGCACCGGTGCACGCTATCAACTTAATAAAACAATGTAATTCCGGTCCCCGTGCCAGCATATATATGTGTAGTCAAAACGACACCAATATTATATAATGATGGTTAAAACTAATTTCCCAAACACCGTGGTCTCTTATCTGCTGTGCAACCCCACTGGAGCCTGATGGTGCTGCAGCAGGCAGGGTGGAATTTGGCTGGCTGTTCCTTAAATATACCCCTGGGCATCACTTAAAATCATGGGTTTAAACCTTCTTTTTTTTAAAAAAAAAAAACCACAAGGGAAGTCAGCACTCCAGCAAGTCATTCAGGGCTGACCAAATTGCCAGGCAGCTCTCTGCCTCTGGGAGGACGTGGTGTGCACGCCGGGCCCTGGCACACGCTGCAGGAATGGGGTTTCTCCTTGGTGGCAGATGCACATCTTGGCTGGTTTATGCATGGCTTCCTCTTCTTAATTAGCTCTGACATTTTAGCTGTTGTAACAGGGGTTTGGCTTAGGAGTTAAGGCTGAAAAGTCTGGGAGTTTTTTGCTGGAAACAAAGTTTGGTTTAAGTACAGGGAATCTGGGATGCTTCTAACTGTGTGAAGGCTTTGTGATGGGCTGCACCAGGGAAATACAGGAACTTCTGAGCACGCTGGTGGTCACTTGCTCTCACACCTCACACCACCAGTTTCAGTGCTCTCTGCTCTTGTATTTCACTTTTGTCACAGAATCTACAAAGGACATAGAAACTGCATAGTTTGTGCTAATAAAAAACCTGAAATTTATATTAACTACTTAGAAACAACATTTAAGTGTACCTGCACATTGAAGACATCCTAATAGGATTCTGGTAAGTGCCTCATCCTCTCCAGCCAAGTGATACACTTAGTTCCCCACCTCTAATATTTTACACACAATATTTTATCTGGAACCACAGCAGCATCCACTCTGGCACATACTCCAAGCCTCTTACTTGGCCATGGCCTCAGCTTTTCTGGGAACATACCTGGCCCTGTGTCATGTGGGACCTGCTGTTTGTCCCACAACAAGACAACAGGAAAAGGGACATTTGGGCAGTACAGA
This sequence comes from Acanthornis magna, assembly GCA_036785705.1. Taxonomy (NCBI): domain Eukaryota; kingdom Metazoa; phylum Chordata; class Aves; order Passeriformes; family Acanthizidae; genus Acanthornis; species Acanthornis magna. The sequence continues at coordinate 2,642,718 of JAWUZG010000092.1, forward strand.
CCCACCTAGGCACACTTTGGTAACTTTGGCTGTGTCCTCACACCTCAGCTGCATCACTCAGATTCATCATGTGCTGGAGCCACTGGAAATATATGTGAGAGATTTCTAACTCATTTCTCTGGGCTTAATTCTTATTAATGAAAGTGTTTTACTACATAAAGGATATTTTAACTGTAATATTGATCAATTAATCATCAATGAATCATGGTGGAATGATTTGGGTTGGAAGGGACCTTAAAGCACCTCCAGTTCCAAACCCCTGCCATAGGCAGGGACACCTTTCACTATCCCAGGCTGCTCCAAGCCCCATCCAGCCTGGCCTTGAACACTTCCAGAGATCCAGGGGCAACCACAGCTTCTCTGGGCAACCTGTGCCAGGGTCTCATCACCCTCACAGGGAGGAATTTCTTGTAATAACCAATCTCTGTCAGTTTGAAGCCATTCCCCCTTATCCTCTCACTCCAGATTCTTGTCTGATCAGTCTCATCTCCTTTCCCCCTTTGCTCTGTGCCAGGGACAGTTGCAGCTCAGTGGTGGCTCCCAGCTCTGCTGTACCCCTCCTCCCTACAGTGAAAGCTCTGTTATCAGGACATGTTTATATTCTGGGAGCATGTGCAGGAACTGAGCCACGGCTCTGCGAGGTGCTCTGCAAAAGTGGGAGACAATAAGGCAATCCGTGCCCTCAGTGTCTTCTGTTCAGGGACTGAAAACCAAAGGGATACAGCACATGAACACACACAAAATATATGTGTGTATCTATATCTATATCTATATATCTATATATCTATATATCTATATAAGGCAATGACCTTTCTTTGGTAGCATAATTAGGCTAATGTTTAGCTGAGACCAGGGGTAGGGAGCAAGGAAAGGAGGGGAGAAAATCCTGGTTTGTCCATTGCCCAGCTACAGCCAAAGCTGAGTTTGGCTGTTTTTTTGGCAGAAGTGAGTTGTAAGGATAGTTTTGAAGGAGGAGAAAGGAGTGGCTGTTCAGATTTTATCGGGAAGGTTTTCCCAGGCTTAAAAGAAAGCTGGGCAGAATGTGAGTCTGTGCTTTGGGAAGGAGCTGACAGAAGGATTATGGAGTGTGGTGGGGTAAAGGTTGTGGGCTGGCCATGTGTAGGTAGGCTGTTGGTTCAGCCAGGTAAGAGGAGATGTGCAAAGGTAACAGGAATAAAGAGTAGAAGGTAAGAAGCTCGTAAATTATGTAACTGAAGGACTGGTATGGTTGTGGAGCGAGTTGATGTGGCCTTGAGGGTAGCTGCTAAAACTGAAGGTTGTAATAACTGATGTAAGAAGAGCAAGGAGGAGATTATTTAAAAAATAAAGGTTTAGAGATGATAAAAAGAGCAAATTTGAGACATAATTTCAAAGAAATCCAGCCCAAATTTCACCTCACTTGGGTGAGAAGGAAATGGGGAAAAGAAGGAGGATGACAGCTACCAACCCATTTCTGACTTGCTGGGAGGGGTGGAAAGCAGTGTCTGAGCTGCTTTGTAGAGCTCTTGGAGTCTTTTTGAGTTATTTGGTTATTTTCTCCATTCATTTTTTTATTAATGGATCTTTATTTTTATATCATTACTGATTCTGGTAACTTACCCAGTGTCACAAAACACTGGTGACTGTGGGTGTACCCAGCCCGGTTCTTCCTCATGGGAGACCAGCTTCACACAAACTTCATTTCTTTTGCTGTTTCCAGAAGTTCATAGCAGAAAAATACTCTGAGAAAATTTTGTCTTGTGATGGCTTATCCTTTATAACTCTGGCCATCACTCAAATAAAAAATGGCAATGGTCTGTGGAAAAAAAGAAAAATAATTGAAAAATAGATTCTTACTTATGTTTTTCCAAACCACCACAGCAGTTTACCATTCCTGGGAAAAGATGCAATCAGGCAATATTTCCCTTCATGTCAGAATGCAGAATAATACTTACATGAGTCTTTCAAGGAAGATACTTTTATATTTGTCCTGTCAAATGGAGAAGATAATCAGCTTTTTCTTTCTCTTACCTAAAATATTTACATCTATAAGCATTAACTAGATTTGTTTTCCTTCCTTAGTTTGCTTGGTTTGGAAAAGAATAGGGGAGGTATATTGATTTTTGGTTTGTTTGTTTGTTTGTTTGTTTGTTTGTGTTGGGGTATAAAACCAGGATGTAGAACAGTTGGAAATGGATTGGGGGATTTATCAATTACACTTGGAGGGCATCATATCTCAGTATGGTATGACAGGAAGACTGAGAAATCCTGGGTCCAGCAACATCACTAGCAATACTTCCTTTAGTTTTCATTACCTTAATTAGACAGGAGTAATAGAATAATTCATACCCTTTCAAGAGCAAACAATGATTTTTCCAAAGTAAGTGAATTCTTTGTGATCCTCTGCAAATTGGATGCCACCTTCCTCTATTTGAGTTCCCAACCACATCAGCAACAACTGTGCTCCGGTCTGGAGAAACCTTCATCACAGCTTTGGTGATGAAGGCGATGAAGAAAACCCAGGTTTGCTTGTGTTCCCACGAGGAGATCCCAAACTCCCTGTGCAGATGGGCTGGGGTGCTGAGGAGCAGTGCTGCTCGTGGGCTCTGCAGGTGACACGGATGTGCCTGAGCTCGTGTGGCCTTGCTGACGAGGGAGCAGCTCTGTGTGCTTGAGGCATCTCCTCCTGAGAGCTCTCCCTGAAGGAGCTGTGCAGCCAGCAGCCCTCCTGAGGTTTTGAGGAGCCTCTGTAGCTGTCCCCAGGTGCTGGGACAGACATTTCCTCTCGTTTCCAGATGATGAAGGTGAAGTGAGGCAGTCTCACGCTCCGGTCCCCACCCGAAGATGCTCCAGCGTGCCCAGCGAGCCCGCAGACCCGAGAAGCGCAGCCCAAAGGAGCCCCGTGGCTGTCCCTGGTCTCGGGTGGCACACGCAGACATCTCCAGCAGCCTCAGCTCCGTGTCGTAGCTCTGCCATCCCGGTGACGGCAGCGCATTTGCAGGAGGAGCCGCCGGTGAGCAATAGCTGTCTCTGCAGCCAGCAAACCCTGCCCGCATTCCGTGCCAAACCTGCTGCTCGGCTCGGAGGTGAGCTGCGCTCCGAGAGCCCAGGATGAAAGGCTCTGTGGCGAGGGCTGCGCTCCGAGAGGGCTGAGCCCATCCTCTGCACAAGTGTTTATTATCAGAACCGCTGATCTCCAGGGCTCCTAATGCCCCTGCCTGCACGGAAGGCAGCCAGCACACACCGCAGCCTCCTGCTGAGCAGCTCAGCCTGGCTTCACCAATAGTGCTGTTAATTGGGATAAAACTGTGGATTTAAGGGATTCACCTGCTTCAGCCGCTTGTTCAAGGAGGCTCAGGGTGGTAGACAGAGAAAGGAACAACCTGAAATGGCTGTGTTTGCCCAATTTCTAAGCTACAGGTGTGCAGTGAGGCAGACCTGTGCCTGTCAGCACAGAACTGTCTAAGAATTAACCAGATTTGCACCTTGCCTATCTGTCTGTAGATAAGAGCGTTACCTCAGAGCCAAGCAGTGGATATTGCTGATAGACTGAACCTGGGTGCTGGGTAACTCCTGACTTTGACCTTGGCCACCTTTATATCACTGGAGCAAAATTCTGCATGCTTCTGTTTGCTTACATGGAGATAAGGATACTGGTCTCTGGATTAAAAGTGTCATTAAGGAGGCACATTATGATTATAATTATTATTTTACAAGCTGAACAGTGTGCAGAAGCTGGCAGTGCTGCTGCTGAGCTTCCTCAAGGAGTGTGTGCCTTTGCAAAAGGCTGGAAGAAACCGTACAGGAGGATTTTCTCATACATAAGCTGAGGAAAAGGATTATCTGTGAAACAGCCAACAGTTTTTATTTACTGTGAAAATCTGAGTCTCACTCTCAATTTCCCATCAAGATAAAATGCAGGCATTTGGTTAAAATGGTAACTTAATGCTCCAGAGGTTTAATTACCACCACTCTATAATCAAAATCAACACAGAGTGCAAGCTGTAGCTCCCAACTCCAGCAAGAAATGCAGCTTACCACAAAGCAGTCAATAAAAAGAAGATATATAGCATGTGCTTGGATTTTGTGGTCCTTCCCACAGCTGAACTTGCAAATCTGCTATTGCTAATGGTTTTCTTTCAAACCTCAGGTTCTCCCTTAGCTTTTATCAAACTCCAGAGCTCCTTATTTCTACATTTTAACTTTCTCTGTGCATAATATCTATGTACATGGTAATGAATTAAGGGAGTTCACAGTGCTGGAAGCTAAATTTCAAATTTTTTTCTGTATCAACAGAAAGCACTGAACTAGTTTCAATAGTGGTGATTATTGAAACTTTATAAGGGCCTCGGTTGGGAAAAGTGTCAAGAAAGCAGGTATGTCTTCTGGGCTGTAGCTGGTGTGACCCTGGCATGGACCCCCACAGATCAAATGATCTATCCTCCTGCACTGCAGTTCCTGGTGCTTTTCTTTAAGGACTCCAGGACTTCTGGATCACAGGACCAGCTTGGGTCTTGCTTAGGACAGTTCTCCCTCTGCAAGTTAAGATTTCTTTCCTCCAGTGCCTTTTCCCAGCGCATTTTCTGAACAAGGTCGTTGTGCTGTGCCAGCTGATGATCCCTGTGACAATTGCACATGCTCTGTCTCTTGCCTGTTCCCTTGCAAGTTGGGTTTTTTGTGAGCAAAGCCTTTACCTGTCCTTTAGCTGCCCCTGCCAGGCACTAGGGCAGCTGTAGCCAAGCACAGGTGTCCAGCACAGGGACTGTAATAACACAGTTTCTGCCCTCTGCCAGGGGCTGAGCCTTGAATTTACACCCTGGGATGCTCCCAGATGCTGCAGTAGCAAACACAGAAGTTGCTCTCCAAAAAAACTTTGCTATGGTTCCTGCCCTCTAAGCAAGGGTTAATTTTCCTCCTCCTCAGCCCCCCATAAAAAGCAGCACATTTTGTAACCTGCCCCTACTGACTTGTGGAAATAAGAGATACCCTATAAGCAATCCTTGTCCAAACACAGTGTTGGACTGGTTAGTGCCAGCACTTTCCATCCAGCACTAGTATTTGTTTTTCCATGCTCTTAATCTTAGAAATTGAATTGAGTCTGATAAAAGTGACTTCCTGAATATTGCATAACAGTTTACGTCTGTCAGGAGGGAAGACAAACAGACCTGACCTTGAACTCGAAAAGTTTCCTCCCAGCAGGTAAAAGCTTCCAAAAGTCTGAGCAGGGGCTCCTTGTCTTCTCACTGTCCCGGGACAGCAGTGAGGCTTCCCTGGCAGTCATTCTCTCCACAAAAAAGCTCTGGAAAATGCTTTGGATCCTCCTCTGGGACCTGAGAATCCCCCGGAAAGAGCTGCAGCAGGAAGGCAGCTTCATGTTCTTGCTCCGAAAAGGAGGCAGAGGAGAAATCCTGTCCATATCTGGCAGGGTTTAGCCTCCAGGGATTAATTAAAGGCTTTTTCAGTTTTTCTTTCAAACCTCACAACATTCATCCCCGCCTCACTGAATAGGGAAAAGGGAGAGGCATTTTCTCTGGTGAAGCACCAGCCTGTTTCAATTTTCAGTTTTACATTGCAGTAATACACTTTTCCTAAGGGAATACCACAGGAAGGGCAAACTTTGGCTTCTCACCATTGGAGCATTACGTCATTAAAACGAGCTGGAAATCTGAGCAGCGGGCAAAACAAATTCCCTAAACTTAATAATTCCCCTCTTTCCTTGGTGCTTCTGTCCCCTTTTCCCTGCCCACAGGTAAGGCAGGTGGAGGTGTTGGCAGAGCCAGCGTGGGATGGGGAGCAGTGAGCCAGGAGTGGGTGGTGATGCTACAGGAGCAGGGAGGTGTCCTGCATCTTCTGAGCTGCTGGCACTGCTGAAACGGGGACTAACGGAGCTCTGGGCCAGCAAAATCCTTTTTTCTACAATTCAGGCTTTTGGTGATGGCTGCATTGAGGGGAGAAGGTGGCACCTGGCTCTCAGGACTCCCTGTGAAACATTTGGGGTTTTTTGCACAGCTTTCCCGCTACCAGAAAAGTGCGTGGCTCGGGAGACTCTGTTTTTTGGGTAGCATCCTGAGGAAGCAGCACAGCTCCCAGCTCAGCCCACCCTGAGTGCGTGCGTGGTGCCCTGCAGAGCCCCCGGCTGTGCCCTAGCTGCAGCGTTTGTTTTCTGACCCCATTACCTATTCCAGTTTGGATTTCAGCTGCTTAGGCTTGATTATTTTAAACCCCCTCTATCTGATTATTAGCAGCCCAGCCAGGCCAGATATGAAGCTTCCTGGGGGATCCCCAGCAGTGTTGCAGAGGATAATTTGCCTCTCATTCATGCTTCTGAGGAGGTTGGTCAGCTGAGAGGGCAGGGGAAGAGTCAAGGGGATATTCCAAACGGGGGGAAGGTAGCTTCCCGTGCAGCCTCAGAAATCTCAAACTTTGCTGCGGGATGGAGGACCCTGCTGCCGTGGGCGTGTGGTGAAATGCATCCTGGCAGGTGCCCAGCACCCCCGGGAGGTCTCAGTGACCACCATGGCACACGCCACCCCAGGCTGGCGCGGCAGGATGCTTCTGGAAGCAGAGCAGCACAGGGACACGCTGGCGTGGCAGGGTGCAGCAGATTGGTACCCAACCCAGGCAGCCCTGTGCAGCCTTTCCAGAGCTGCCTTGCTCTTGCTTTTCGGTTTTCTATTGTTGTCCTAGAGCTGTTTTCCTCCTCCTCCCCCCAGCAGGATGAAGAAGCCTCCAGCTGGCCTAGGAGGCTTATCAGCTCTGTCTGGCTGGGTGTTAACAGTTTATTTGCATAAGTACCTGTCCCCGTCATATGCCGCTTGCCTTTGTGACTCACTGTGGTTGTTTATTTTTCCTCCAGCAGCCAGGCTTGCGGCTGCTGCTCCCCGAGGTATGCCAGGGCAGATGCCACCACCCCAGGGCACTGCGGGATGCCAGGCACGCTTGGGCCAGGAGCTCACCCTCCCTGGCTCAGCCGCTCCTCCTGCCCTGCGGGACCAGCTTGGAAATTAAATGTGTAACTGGTCGGGTCCTGTTTTCTCCCGGCTGTTGAGATAAAATTAAACTGAACCCCCCCATTTCACACCTTGGCAGCTGTCCCTGACTGGGGAGAGCAAGGCTTCCCCCAGAACCACAGTCCGAGCTCCTGTTGCAGGGAAGGGTGACACATCTGGGTCGAGGGCTGGGTGATGGGTGGCTGCCCCCTCCCTGCTGACAGCGTTCAGAGTCACAGAATGCCCTGAGCTGGAAGGGATCCACACGGATCATCGATCCAAACTCCTGGCCCTGCACATGACAACCCCAGAAATCCCACCCTGTGCCTGAGGGTGTTGTCCAAACGCTCCTCGAGCTCGGTGCTGTGACCACTTCCCTGCAGAGCCTGTTCCAGTGAGCGTTCCTCTGGGTGAAGAACCTTTTCCTGATATCTTTATTTTAATGAGCTGAGATCCTTAAAGCCTTTTCTGAACTGAGGTCTTGGCTCCAAAGGCAGAGGCAGTGTAACCTGCCAGACCAATTCTTCAGGCTGCGCTAAAGCAAGCACTGTACAGCTCTGCTCCAAGTGTTGGTCGTGACCGCGGAGTCACCTCCTCAGGTAGGAGCCAGGCGATCTTGTTTCTGCTCATTAGCTCTGAAAGGTTTTTCCATCCATAATAAGAAAGTCATTAATGTTAAACTTCCACTGCCAGGTAGGATTGATTTGAAATTATAACCACTATAAAGGGAGTATGCGTCACATATACGATGTGTTAAAGTCCTGGCATGCAGGAATTGTTGCTTCAATGGTTACCTGTCATCTGTGGAGCTCACCAAAGCTCAGCCATGGAGCTCAGACGGACACGGGGCTGCTCAGCATCCTGGCAGGGCTAGTGAAGAGCGGCTGCTTTCAAAGGGAAAAGGTAAATTCAAATCAGCAGCTGGTACATCCTCTGTGGAAGGGCTGTAATCCTATCCCAGGAGACGACAGAACTGATGATCTAACAAGTCTCTATGCTCTTGTTGCTGGGATATTTTACTAATATGGTGCACAACCTTGAAGTCCTCAGTGCTGCAGGAGGGCAATGCTCGGTGTGTGATCCCCTCTGCAAGGAGTGACCATGACTGAAGTATTTTCTTCTGAAAGTGGCCCAGAAACCTGCATGTTGTTGTGTGGTGTATCCTGCTGGTGTGTTCTGCTTCCCTTCCATGGCTGATCTGTCAGTGAATCAACTGTCCATCTATCCAGCCACTTCTTGTATGTAAAAGTTACTTTAGGTACATATTTTTGATGTTCACCATATCATTCATCATACAAAGTGCTTTTGACAACACACCAGCTGAGCTGTGCCAGGCATGCGTTGCTCCTTGGACTGGGAGATGGGATGGATGGATGGATGGATGGATGGATGGATGGATGGATAGATGGATGGATGGATGGATGGATGGATAGATGGATGGATGGAGGAACTTGGTGAGAAGGATGAGGGATTTGGCTCAGCTCAGCACATCCAGCCTCAGCTCTGACTGTGTTATGTTACAGGGCACACCAAAGTGTGTGAGAGAGAGGTGAGCATGGGAAAGCAGATAACCACCAATTTGCTAAGAGCACGATCATTGAAGAAGATTAGTGGACTTGGTTTGTCCAAAGAAAAATGCAGAGAGAGAAAACAGAGAGAGAAAGAAGCAACCAATACACCATGTGAACCATTCAAGAAGTGGTTAAAGGAGCAGAACCACAGAAATATAAATTCATGAAGCCAGGAGTGTGCTGCAGGAATCTCATTATAAATATCATGTTAAGTTGTATATCTCAAGAAATCCCCAACTTTCTATCTTTATCTCTCCCTCGAATGCATTAGCAGCTGACTTGTCCTTCTGGCACTCTTAGGTCTCTGTGAGCCATCGTTGCCCATCCCATGTGATTCCCTCATCCAGGCTGGGTTTGCTGCTGGAGAATACTGATGGAGTGTCCATGTCAGCCCCCCTATGGTTAAAACCAGCCCTGTAAGCAAGCCCTCATAATTTTATTTATGACTTTCGGATGAGATAATGGTTTTCCACTTTGAAAAGAAAGCTCGCTACTTCAACATTTATTTTCTATAAATGCCTTGGCATTTATATTGCAACAGGAGACTATTCAATGACATTATCTGATAAATATCGTGTTATACAGCTGCAATTTACAATGCATATATTTTTAACGGTGCTTCTAAGCGAAATTAAATGCTTCTAAAATATGGTACTTAAGGAAAACAAATGTCTGTTCTAGCAATTTTGTTTTTCAGGGTACACTATTTTTTTAAAACCAGATACCATCTTTATCCTGTCAGGCAGTAAATTATGCTCTTGCACTTTCATAAACTCTCCCCTTGGGAACTTAGTCAATGAAATGGAAATGTCTTTTTCACACCCTCCAACTCCAGAGAAATACAGGGAAATAGCCAACTTGGTTATAAACTTAATATCTAGAGGGAATCCATATAAAATGTGGATTAATGCAGTCCTGATGCATGTATTGTTTAGCATATGTACCATTCACTCAAATGGTGCATTGAATTGTGACTGGGATCATTAATGTCTCCCACTTTTTTCAATTGGGAGAGTAATTGCATGTTCTGTGGTGGGATCTGTAGGTAGAAAGACATGGACTGGCACGGGACTGTGTGCCTCCAGGACAGCTGTGGGAGGAGTAAAGCTCTGCTGGCCTGCTCAGGCGAGTAAAACATAACAGCCTTTACACCTCGGTGGATCTTTCCTGGGTTGAGGGGTGGGAATGGGCAGGACAAGGGCTTGCAATGGCACATCCTGCCTGGGGGATAGCCTTTCATGGGGGAGAGCAGACGGACTGAGGCAGCTGAACTCAATGCTCCTTGTAGGTCCCTTCCAACTGAATTACTCTACATCTACTTCTCTTTTCACCACCCATCACCCAGAACTACAGAGGTTGTCCGTAGCAGTCAAATGTCTCCATATGAAGCCCTGTGTGGTCTGAGGAGTTGTGTTATCCCCTCACCACAGGCGTGTGGGAAGTGTGAAATGCCAGCAGAAGGAAAGAAAGCTCAGAAGGAGTTGTAGGAGAATCTGTTGTGATGCCCAAGGATCCCCCTGAAGCAGGAGGAGCTACAGAAGCTCTCCTGTCACAGGATGGGCACTGAAGCTGTTCACCTGACCACTGCTGGTCCTCATTTTCCCCAACCTACCCTTAAGAGCCCTCTAAAAGCCCCAGTTCTTCCAGTCTGGGGAACGCATGAAATGTGGGATGTGTTAGATGTGCTTGTCTTGGAGAAAATGGGGGAATCAACAGCAATGACAACAAAAAAAAGAATCTTGAAATTTGGCAGAAAAAAATGCAGTGCAAACCCCACAAGAACGTATCTTTGCACAAAGCCACTTACGGATGCATTCCTTAAAGGTAATCCCTTCAGACAGAAGCGAGGCTGCCATTTCTTTGAAAGATATTAAAGCAGCTGTTGCTAGAACATAGAGAATTACTGAGCTATCTGTCAAGGGATGGACATTTGTAATGCTATATCTACTTTTTTTAAATTTACAGTTTATTTTGATACCAAATTTCCAGCTACTGAAGGTAATTGAGACTGCAAACAAAATCTCACTATCCACTGATCTGCCAAATCAAATTTTTTCTCCTGTAAGTGTAGTGTTTTTCCTTAGCTTCAGAGAGGAAAAGAATTATGCAGAATGAATGAGAAAGAAAAGGGATTAGTTTATATAATGACCATAGCAGCCATCTCTCCCTTGATCTGTCTGTCGTAGTTCATTCTCGAAGATGGGAATGATTATTATTCTAATTTAGAGCAGAGCTTGTTCGTTTTCCTTCTGCTGCATCTGCTTACTACTCTCCAAATTAACACATATTTTAATAAAATCTAAATATCCTGAGTATAGCTGGGATATTGGATGACCCCAGCTGGGATATGGATGCAGCAAGATTTTTATCATCTTTGTGTTCCCCTCCTGGAATGACTGTGCACTGCCCTGGTCCTTGACAGAAATCAAAGAAGCCATGAGGCTATTTTGATGACTTGTGGCTACCAGAGGCCTCAATAGAGGGCATCTAAGGCAGTAAATTAGCAGCTGTGTGTCTCCCGTGCTGTTTTCAAGTGGTGTGGTGTTTCTGAGGGATCTCTGGGAGCTCTCTGTCACTGGAGCAGCTCCCTGTTAATCCTCCCACACCCAGCACCAGGGCTGGGTGGGTGTTGCAGTACAAATGGGCTAAGGGAGCTGAGCTTCCCTCCTGTTTTCTTCACCACTTAATGTCAGAAAATACAATGTTTCTAAAGATCTTCAAAATTACATAGGATTTTTGCTCTTTTTGGGGACTACTTGCACTCCCACGGAGCTGTCCCACCCGTGTGTCTGGTGCTTGTGTACTACAGTAATCAAATTTATGCCAACATGGCAACTGGGCTTCCCTCCTCCTCTCTGTGTGCACTGAGATTTTCACTGGTCTCAACTCTTACTGAGAAGTTTTTTTAAACCAAAGTGTTGAAGATGAACTATTTCATATGCTCATTCTCCTGAAGTTGCTTTAACACTTTTGTAACTCTAAGGTGAGCCAACTCACCCCTAAAATCAAGGTATTCAGACCTAATCACTCCAGCATGGCGCTCCCCCAGTGTGGGAAAGCAGCCATGAGGTGACAGCTCTGCAACATTTTGGGGGACTCAGGGTTAGTGATGGGATTTAACTCTGCAGAACTCATCCAAAACTCATGGGGACTCTGTCCTTCACTTCAAAACATCTGTTAATTCTACTTGTGTGCTCATCATTGAAAGGCTGCCTATATTTTCCCTTTCAGGTTCGCAAAAATAAGCACCGGTGAATGAAGATGAAAGGGAAATGTTGCTGGTTTCTTCCCTGGAGATCGTATTTCTTACTTGTTGCATAACTGCTTATTTTAGCATCAATCAGCCAAGCCTTTGTTGTGCAGACAATTCTGTCCTTTTAAAGGATTTGTGCAGCATTGTTTCTTCCAAAATGCTTTTTTTTTTGTTTTTATTATTAGATTTATTTCCTCTTGTAGCAAATGCCAACTGACAATACCCTGTCAGAGCTCTTCATAAGTGTTACATAAATGTCATACTATGTAAACTGAGTGTTGCGTGTAACATATACATGACCTTTCTGGAGAACCATCCATCAGGTGCCATCTCTGTGTGTGTCACGTTTATGCATTTGTACACAACTTGTGTTTAAGTGTGCATATATGGTAGCCAAAAATCTATTAAGGAGAGTACTCAAAACACAGAAATGTCCGAACTCTCGTCACTGCAACTTCATCTAGCCCCGTTTGTTGAAGCAGAGCAAGACTTTAATTGCATGTTCAGAGACTCTTTTCCTTCTGCATGGCTGTGTGTGCAGTGAGATGGTCAGCGAGGGGCTCAGCAATGCCTATTGTTCAGCACATGAGCCTAGGCAGAGCACATTATTCAGCACATTATTCACATGTCTGACCACTTTTAGATTTCACAGCAATAGAAAATACAGCTCAAATGAAGCTGTGCAGTCTTCAAAGCAGAGCGAGGTGTTCTGGATGGCAAAAATGTCCTGAGGTTACAACAAGGCATGCTGTGGACCTGCCATGCCGTGTTGAGCTTATTTCGAGGTGTAGTCCAGAAACGCTGGAGAAATGGCCTTGAGGTGGTAAGGCTGCAGCACACTGCACAGGACCAGAGCAGGGACCCGCAGATTCCTCAAAAGGCAGAATTATTAATTTCCTCATGGCTTTTTCTATATCACTTTCCACTACACTGCCTCAGTGCTTCAGCACCTTCATTAATCCTCCCCAAACGCCCGTTCTGAAGATGGGTCAGAGTGACACATGGATGGATGAAGGTCAGTTTTGACTAACTCAGGGTACTCCATCTGAAAAGCGTAATGTCTGCGTTTTCAGAGCATTTAACATGATACAGCACTTCATACGTGCAAGCACAGCACCCACTGCTTCCAGCTGCACAAAGATGGATGTCAGCAATTCAGGCTAAAGGTTTCCAGCCGCACCCGCAGTGTGGGCAACACAGCCATCAGCAGCCCAAACTTTGGGTTAATGACTCCGTTTGTGTTACACAGCCTGTGGCAAGGGCACGGAAAGAATCTGCTTCTTTGGGAGAGTTTATCCTGTTGTCACAGTCTGTCTGTGTCTTGCAGACCTTGCATCGCTCCTTGGGCAATCTTTGGTTCTGCAGATGAGGATCTGGCCAAAATTTGCTTCCTTTTTGACTTACAGAGAAGATCCATGGTGTGCAGCTGTCACAGAGAAATCAGATTGTGACAGTGTAGCTAAGAACTGCATTAGAGTACGTGTGCACAAGAAAAATCCCCAGAAAATGGTACGGAATGCCTCACTTTGGACACTTTTGATGTCCAGACCAGGTATCACAGTGACCTTCGCAATACCCCTCAAGGCAGCCTGTGCTGTAGATAAGGTGAGATCTGTAGGTGAAGTCCTGTCAGGGACTTCAAGACATGGGCTGTGCTCAAGAGTCCCACTGCTTTTGTAATCCCAGGAAAGGCTTTTAAACCAAGAAGTGACATTTCCTATTCCCTGGGGGCTGCTGAGAGGTCTCTGAGCACCTGAGGCAGCAGCTGCCCCAAGAGCAGTATCTTGAGAGATTTCAGCTGCCAGAACTGGGCGTGTTTTTTGCTGTGCAGTGAGCTGCTCTTCAAAACCCAGTAACATGACTAATTTGGGTGGGTTTATCTAAAAAAACATAAAAGCCTGCCTCATGCCAAATTTCAAGTCCCTATTTCCAGTGTTAGTCCAAGGACCCACAGCAAGCCCAAGAATGACCAAAGTGATGCTCTTCTCCTACTCTGCTTTCATCCTTGGAAGAGCCAAAGGACTCGGAGTGTTCGGAAAACATCCAGCACAGTCTGCCAAGGCACCAAGTTGCAGCCTAATTCATTCAAGTTGGTAATTTATAAGGAGCCACAACAGGGATGTACCAGTGGGTAGCATCTGGCTATTGGAGCTCTGGTTCCTAATGGTTTATAATCGGTAATTCACAGTTTTAGAGCTGACCAGCTTAACGAATCGTAAGAGATGATGGCAGATTGTCACTGAAAGACAGTCTTTAACTTGAATTTTAATCTCCTGCAGCAATGGTTTAAAACAGTGCAAGCCAACTTCTGTAGGGCCCCTGGGAGTTGGGGAAGACGCATGGTGTACATCCAATTATTATTATTATTTTAATTTAAGAAACCGTTTCTATCCCGACAGCACTGCTGTCGTTGTTTTTAATCCTGCAGAAAACAGCTGGCAACAGGCAGCTCTGAGCCACCCAGAGCCCAGAGCACTCGTTTGGGGAGCGCACAGCAGGGTCACCCCGCGCGGAGGCGGGCGGCAGCCGCGCCGCTCCGCACCTCTCCGCGGAAACTCTGCGAAGTTTTTTTTGGGGGAACACACACATACAGACACACGCGCGGGTCGGGGGGGCTCTTCTGCTGCAGCCGCATCCCCAGCGCCGCCGCTCCTCGCCCCTCCGGAGCGATCGCCGTGCCGGCGCGGAAGCTCCGCGTCCCCTTCCCCCCGCCCCGGCGGTTCCCACGCCCCGCGGCCGCGGAACTTTGCTACGCGGGTGCGGGAGGGAGGGAGCAGCTCCGCACCGCGGCCCCCGCCCGCCCCGCGATGGGCAAGAGCCGTCTTTTTGACGCAGGAGAAATGGCAAATTTTAAGTACGTCATTAATATGGCGCCAAAAGCCTTTTTTTTTTTTTTTTTTTTTTTTTTTTAAGTATAAGCTTATTCCTTTATTTATTTATTTTTTTTTTCCCCCTAAGGTTGGCGAAGCCGCCCCGTGTACGCGTGTGCACAGCGCGGAGAGGGGGAGAGCAGCGGGCGGGGGGGGGGCGGAGAGCGTGAGTGTGTGCGAGTGTGAGTGAGTGCGTGTGCAGGGCCGGGCGGCGGGACGGCTGCGGGGCGCCGCGGCTGCGGGCGAGCGGCGCTGGGGCTCCGGGCAGCGCCATGGGGCCCCGGCGGCCGGCGGGGGGGTGACGCGGGGCGGGCGGCGGCGGCGGCGGCGCGGCCCGCGATGGGACCCGCGCTGCCCGCACCTGGCCCTGCCGCGGCGCCCGGGGAGGGGAGAAGGCAAAGAAATTGAAGATTTGGGGCGGCCGAGGCGGGGGGGGTGGGTGGGGGGGGGTGGAAGCACCGCCACCATTATCCGTCCCCGCTCCGAAAGTCGCTTCCCCGCCTCCCTGCCGGAGCCGGAGCCCGGGCGGCGGCGGGGCGCGGAGCGCCGGAGGAAGTGCGGGGTGAAAAAGAAAGAGAAACAGGCGGGCAGGGCTCGCCCGGCCGCGGCGGAGCGGCCATCTCGGCTGGGAGCGGGGCCGCATCCATGGAGTTACCGGGCGGGCGCTCCTGAGGAGGGCCCGGGCGGCGCGGCCCCGGCAATGACACCGGATTGAGCCGCCGAGGGGGCTCTCCCGGCCGGGGACTGCGGGAGCATCCCCCGCCCCCGCCTCCTCCCGCCCGTCACCCCAGAGACCGGCGCAACTCCGGGCGCACACTCCTGGCCAAGGTAAAGGCTCGGCGGGGTGGCGGCGGGAGCGGGCTGGGTTTGCAGCGGATGGTTATTTTGCAGCTCCCCCTGCTTTTGCTGTATTTATGTCTTTTTTTAAAAATTTTTTTCCCTCCCTCCCCCGGCTGCCGGGCGGGGGTTGTGCAGCATTCCCGGGGCGGATGGCGCACGGTGGTCACTCTCCTTTGCAAGTGCGGGAGGGAGGCGGCGGGGACGTAAACAAGAACTTTTCAAGGCTCGGTTCGCCGCTTCGCCTCTTTATTCCCCGAATTAATGACTGCGGCAGCGGCCCCGCGCCCTGCCCTGCCCGCCGGGAGAGGAGGGGACGCCCCGGCGCCCCGCGGGGCTCGGGCGGGCAGCGGGGGCTCGGCGGGCGGCAGCGCGGGGCCGGGCAGCGCGCTGGGAGCGGAGGGGCCGCGGACGCGGAGCGCTGCGCGGGGCCGGGATGGCGGTGCCCGGGGGCGTGGCGGCTGCCGGCTCCCGCCTGCCCTCCCCTTCCTCCCCCCTTCCCTCCCCACCGCGGGGCTTTCCCCGCCGCCTTCCCCCGCCGCACCGCGCCGCTGGGTCCCGGGGCTGCCGGGCCCGGGGCACCGCCGCTCCCCCCACCCCCGGCATCACCGCGCTCGAAAACATCCCGCGTCCCCCCGCGCCGTTGTCCCCCCGGGCCGCCCCGCCTTCCCTCCCCGGCCACCTGCCCCCTTCCCCGGGCTCCCTCCCGCATCCTCCGGGGAAGCCGGCGGCGCCCGCGCCGCCTCCGCCGCGCTGCTGCCCCTTGCCCACCTGCCGAGCCGCTTCCCGGGCAGGATGCGGGGCTGGGAGCGCCCCCCGCCCCGCCTGCCCCGCGCCCGGGGTGGGAGCAGCGAGCTGGAAGTTGGGAAGCGCTGCAAAGGCGGGAGGCTGCTCAATTGTCAACCTCGATTGCAATTAGGGAGGGAAAAAAAAAATCTCACTCTCCATACCTATACATTTCGAGCGCTTTTTGAGTGGGAAGAGAAGGTGTGGCATTCACGGGGAAAATTCTCAGTGCCTTCTGAGCCCCCACAGTGAAAATTGTTTACTGAAGGGCTTGAGCCAGGACCCTCCAACCGCTGGGACGTTTTTAAGAGGAGATTTTGCTTGGGGGGAAAAAAACTAAGTGATCTCAGCCTTCTCCCCGGGGGTAAGGAGCCCTGCTTTTAGGAATGGTGTTTGACCTTTAAGCATTTATTGGCTACTGGGGTTAAAATAAGCTTGAGATAGAAGTAAAAATAGCTTGCAGAAAGGTTAAATCAAAGGTTAAATTTGTTTTTCTTAGGAAAATTGAGGCCGATGTTCAGAAATGTAGGCTTGGAGCAAAGGATGGAGGGCACACGTTAGGGGGTCTGTAGGCAAGGAGATGCGATTCCTTTAAAGTATTGATGGCTGCTGATAGTGTTTGACACCCGAGTTCTGAAAGTTGGTGGGTGGGTGGTCCTTCAGATCAGGTCTGGTCTTTGCCTTTCTGTGGGTTTTCATACAAAGGTTGGAGTGCTTGTAGTTCCTGTTGATTTCCTCTGAGTTTTTGGCGCTCAGAGACCTGCAGGATGGGGCAGCCGGCTGTGGGCATGGAGCTGTGCCCGGTGTCCCTTCTCGTGCCCTGTGTCCCTGCCTGCACCCTCCCCCCCGAAGGCAGGGGTGGCCCCAGTGCCCTCAGTAACCTTTCTGATTACCTGTACTCTGTCTGGGCTTGCTGAAGAAAAAATAGGTAATTAGAAGGTAACGAGTCAGAAGAGGCAAGCAAAGTTACAAATATGAGTAGTAAAAAAAAAAAATCCCCTTGTAGATGTGGGGAAAGGCAAAGCACAGGAAGTAAACGAGGGCTTGTTTTGTTTTAAATTGAAATGAGATTAAATATTGCCCCAGGGAGCCAAGACAGCAGAGTTGGTGTGGAGGAGAGGAGGGATGGCTTGCTCCTCACCTGAGTTTTTGCTGGAAAGCTGGGGCTGGCAGCAGCCTGTAGAGGAGGCAAGGGACAGACGAGCCCCGGCGGGCAGGGGCAGGCTCCTGCTGCCCAAAAAAATGGTTGTTCTGGGTACCAGGATCCTGCCCTTTTGCATTTACGCTTTGCAGGGCTAGGAGAGAGGTTAAGAAAAGCTTCCTCCCAGATGCAGAGGCTGAGCACTACGATTTGCTGAGGGTCTTGTTGGCCCCGCTGCTGTGCATCCTTTGGTCCAAAAGTTTGTTCTTCTGTTACTACGAAACTGGGGCTGTGCCAGTTTGGGGGATGCTGCCGCTCTCTCAGAGCCTCCTGTAGCAGCACTTGGCTCCAGAATTTGTTCATGGGAAAAGGCAATGGGACGAGGACAACCCTCCCACGGTGTACAGACTGGGATGTTCCAGCCCTCCACCCTTCTTATTACACTTTCTAACAACTGGCTGGTGTTCCTAGACAGAAGGAAAAACACATTGAAGGCAGAGGAGGAGCGTTGAGGGGGCTGCGTTGGGAGCAGCCCCACGGCTCGGTGTCAGCCGGCGGGCACAGCCGCTGGGATGGGGGTCCCCGGCGCGGGGTCGGTGGCCGGAGCCGTGTGCGTGCCGCTGGGGGCACTATGTTCTGTTTGTGTTCCTATTTCTGGGCTGGAAGAACAAACAGGGAAGTGGTTTTTCTGCAGTCTCATTGCAGCTCACAAACAGAGCACATCATTCAGCCGGTGTTGCTCACAGCGTCAGAGGTGACGGCGCGGGGACCGAGCGCAGCGCATCCCTCAACCTGCGGGAGGCTGGGAAGAGGTGATGACCAAATACCTTTCCTTTTTTTTTTTTTTTTGCTGCAACTTATGCAGGTTTCTGTGCCTGTACCCTGTGGAAGTGGGCAGCGCAGGCATGTATGAATTTCTCTATTTGCTTGCCACAATTCAGAATGGTTCATTCTTGGAAACAGCCCCTGCACAGGGTGCTGGGATGCCACTAAAATCTCCAAATCCCACGTGGACTTGATGTGCAGAAGAGTTTGCAGGGAGCTGGGAAATACCAGGGGTTTCCCCAGAGCACAGGGCTGGTGGAGGGGTCTGCAGAGGAGGAGTTCTGTGCTGGCTGAAGGCTGGATGAGGCATTTTGGTTTAATGTGGATGGGAGTGGGTGCCTGTCCCTGGCAGTGTGCCCAGCTGAGCTCAGGATCTGGGCACAGGCATCTCTGTGTGCCAGGACTACTGCTGCCTTCACCTCTCCCAGGTTGCATGGACTGGGCAAAATTGCATTCCCAAGAGCTCCTTTCCAGCCTTCCCCTGCTGTGAGGCAGGACCAAGCAGCCTCAGGCCATCATCTCCATTTTAACACCAATCCTGGTGCTAATTTGTCCAAGGCCCTAGTGATTTACATTTGTTTAGGCTGATGAAGGGCCATCATCTTCCTTGGTTTAGCATTTATCTGCCTTTCTCAGCTTGAACAAAGGCAATGCTAAACATGTGTTGGTTTGCAGGCAGTTCAGTTTTTTGGTTTCCAGGCATTAGCCAGGGCTATGCCTGTGGATTTGAGTTGCAGACACTTCAGGGGGATGTTCATTTGTTTATAAAAGAAACCCACATCTGTTTCTGTTTGAATTTTTTAAGCAAGCCTACATAGAAACCTTTCACTTGGTTTCTGGCTCTGTAAAAACTAGATTTTGGGCCAAGTTTGACCTAACAGTGACCTTTTCAAAGTATTACAAATTTTTTTGGTATTTGTTTATGACTTTAATAATGATGCCATGCGGGGAATGGGTCAGTTAAAGGTGAAATTAACTTCTAATGTAAACAAAAGATTAATTTTGGAGCAGAGACCGTGTTTTGTGGAGACTTCAGTTGCTCAGTAGTTCACCAACTGAATTGCTCCTGAGAGCTTGTGGGAGCTGGAGCTCCGGCCCTGGGAGGGATGTGGGCAGTGTGTCCCCCCCTCCTCCCTCGGGTGCCAAAAGGATGGTGGGAGCTCAGCCACCATCAGACTTTATAACTCTGGGATACAGATGGGGAAATGGCCCAATTACCCTTCTACAGTAAATTCCTCTGTTAAGTGCCATGCAGTTTACTACTGTTTGGCTGCTCAAGATGAGTCCCTTAGAAAACAGCATCTCCTTAGCCCAGCCTGGAACTTAACCATTTTCTGAAATGGCCTGGTTTTGGCCAAAACTTTTGCTCCCTTCAGGCACACAGTACCTTGTGTGCCATCCCCTGCCCAGCCTGTCAGTGCTGCTGTTCAGAGATGTCCGTACTTTGCTCAAGCCAGAATTTCATTCAGAAATTTAATGCAGTTTGCTTCAGAGGATGCTGTGTTGGATCCTGCCAAACAGTGGCAAAATTATTTATTAGAGTTCAGACACTATTTTTACCTGCAATGTGAACCACTTCTGTATGTGGCTATCCATTCATCCTGTTGTGCAGTGAGTGTGTTAATTCTGTAGGCAGGTGCAGGACAGAAGCAGAATGCAGGGACCAAGTTCAGCTAGAGGGATGATCAGTGCATCTCCTCACATGTATCAGAGCCAAAACCAGTGCCAGCCTCCTGCTACCTGTACTCAGCATTGATTGTAAACCTTTTTCCCTGCATTGGAAGGAGAGTGATGTCAGTGATGCTGTCTTGCTGTGAAAGCAAATATGGGAAACATGGGAAATCTCACTGGCTATCAGTAGCATTCCTTTACTTCAGCTCAGGTGGGTTTTTTCTCCCGTTGGTTTTGGCTTATTTAATCTCTGTGATTAGGAGCTCCAGAATCAATAAAAGCTTTGCTCTGTCTTTATGCTCCAAATGTCTGTTTGCCACTTCAGACCAGTAGGAACCAGTTTAAAAGGTTCAGGTAGGATTTTCACTAAAAGTAAGTAAGCTGCAGTTAGAGCTATCTTCAATTTCATTTCCCCCAAGCAAAATCTAATGGCTACTTGGAACAAGGCTGGTTTAATAACATCTGTTTCCCCTTGAATCACCGGGGGAGAAGTATTGATATTGCCATATTCTTAGGGAGTGTTTTAAGTCACGTTTTGACAGGGCAATGCCTGACCACAACACTGATAGTTAAAATGTTTAGGATACTTTGTAGTATTTTCCCTTATAATGCTGTGATAGCACATGTATTGTAATATCTAGCTCTTGCAAGGGTTTTATGTGCTTATGTGGAACATTTCCTGATGCTTGGGGGAATGTCATGCTCTAGCATGCTGTCCCAGTCTGTGTGCTGCTTGTACCTGCTGCGACCAAACCACACAAACCCAGTGTTTCATTATCATCCCCACTTATCATTTGTGGAAGCAACAGTGGGAATGACATATCAACACATCCAGATTCTTAGAAAATATCTCGGAAAGTACTAGGAATATTCCCATGAGGTTAAGATTGTTTTCTGTGGATGTATTTTGGCTCACAGCCTGTTGGATAGTTGTCTGATCCATGGGTAGTCCTTTCCATCCAGAGCTCCCCAAGCCCTGGGTTGGGGGCCACCTTGATCAGCCACCAGCCACATCGGTAAACTTCGGGTCGTCGAAAGTTAAAATACCTTTTTTTTCCCTGAAGCACCTACTGGTACAGGTACTTGACTTTCAGTTCCGAGCACTTGGTTCCTGAGGGGCGAACTCGGGAGAACCTGCTGCTTTCAAGCGCTCCTGCGGCTTGTTCAAAGTCTCAAAGCGAATCAGCTAAGCTTGAAACGGGTCTCCTCATCAGTGCGGTGGTACCTGCTGCTGTGATTCTGACTCTGAGAGGATGGAGAAGTCACGGCAGATGTGCAGAAGCCACTTGTTAACCCCCGGGAGCTCTGCTGCGGTGGTGCTGCCGGGGCAGCTCCCGGCAGAGCAGTGCGCGGTGATGGGAAGTGCTTCGGGCTGGGCTTTGTGACAGATACTCCCGAAGTCTTAGCAGAAGTAGGTACCAGCTGAATGGGAAGATGAGTCAGAGGGTAAAACCCCAGGCTTGTGGTACTCGGGGGTTCTGTTCAGCTCTGGGATGCTCGTACTTCCCCCTGCAGACATAGCGAGAGTGTGCAGTTTCCATTCTTCTCGCTTCGCACTTCTCAGCTCTGCAGCTCAGACAGGTGGCTCACAGCACATCTTTCCTCCTGGCCAGCAGCACTACGGTCCCTGGTAGGGCAGCCTCTGGTCCGTGGTGGAGCTTCCTCCCTTGGCAGTGTTCTTGCAGAGGAAGAGACATTTGGATGCAAATCCTACACAGACAAATTTCCATGCAAAACTGAGTGACCCAAATACTCCAAGTACAGTTACCCACTGTAACTCTTGGGAGTGGGAAAAGTTGGTAGAGAGATAATCACACCTTGAAGTTTCAAAATAGCTCCATGAGAATTGTTTTCTTCCCTTTTTTTCAGCCTCTGGGTAGTTGTCTGTCCTGAGGGTGAGGACTGACTGGTGCTGGGGTGAGAGAGTGTGCAGATATTCAGGTAGCAGTGCTTCGGTGCTGAGTTTTCTGGACATCAAGTGTAATGTTTAATTTCTTTTGTTACAGATGGAAGAAAAACGACGCAAGTACTCCATCAGCAGTGATAACTCAGACACCACTGACAGTAAGACCTTTAATTCAAAGCTTTGAACAAGATTCACCTCCAGCAGTCAAAATGCTTGAATAATTACTTTACAAAGTGGAGGAAGCTACATTTACTGGGAAGTCTCTGCACAATGAATTGTGTGCGGGGCTGGGTTTGTCAGAAATGCAGCAACAAGCTGATATCAATTTATTTAAACACTTGGCTGTGGTTGCTCTTAACTGATGAGAGTGTCTCCCTCGTGTGAGGAGTCTGGGCGAGGAGAGCTGCTGATTGCAGATCTGCTAACGAAGCAGCAAACACCCTTTGTAGATGAGTTGTCCTTTCCTGTGAGCTGCAGCCTGAGACTAGTTTGCTCTTGATTTGGGTTGTACTGGGGGAAAGGGAAGTTTTTATTGGAGTCAGAGTAAAACTGCAGCCGCATTGTTCCCTTCTTGCAAGCTGAAGAGTGATGTGGGAAAAGGGATAAGGCTCAAGCCAGCAAAACTTGCAAGCCCACGCTTGCTTTTCAACATCTACCTCACTTCATCCTCATTCAAGAAGGCACAGAAGCATGTGTTCAACAATAAACATGTGCAAATGTGCTGAGTTTTGGCTATAAATAGAGCACTCTCCTCTCCCACTTATCCCAGGGTTTCACCCGCTGCAGACATACTGCAGTGCCTCGGTGTTCAGTACCCTCGAGGCACCAGCCTAATCCCTTGTCTGGACTCCGGAGTTTCGTACTAGTTGCTCTTGGTTTCTTACAAATGTCACAGTAATTTCATCTGGGCCGTGCTGGGAATTTGCTCTCCACACTTTACAGGATCTGGCTGCTGGATATCCGAGGACGAAAGGGACTTTACTAAAGACACTAAACTTCTGGGCCTTTTCCTAACAGGATGATGGGGAGATTACAGGGGGTTATGGAAAGGCTGATCTTGCTGGGTTTGGCTGCTGTTCCCACAGCTTTAGCCAAAAAAATTGTCAGTGTGAGTGGAGTTTGCACCACAACTGCCGAGGGGAACCTGCAGTTGGGCTGCCGCCGGGGACCCCCATCCTGCTGGAGCCCTGGGGGGTCTG
Source organism: Acanthornis magna (assembly GCA_036785705.1). Classification (NCBI taxonomy): domain Eukaryota; kingdom Metazoa; phylum Chordata; class Aves; order Passeriformes; family Acanthizidae; genus Acanthornis; species Acanthornis magna. The sequence goes on from JAWUZG010000092.1 coordinate 2,665,745, forward strand.
TGGGTCTGAGCTGTGCCCGCAAAAAACATTTCAGGCTCTGTCAGCACCTCTAACCTCTCATAAAATGAAACATCTCTATCTCAGAAAGGGGTTTGTTTTGGAAGCCATGCTCCGAACTTCCCGTCTCCTAATCCCCAGATGCTCAAAGGCTTATGGAGCCGAGCTGTGCTCGCTGGCTTTGCTGCCGTTCAGGGGTAAGGCATCTTTAATCATGGTATTAAACAACATGGCCTTATCTCTGTGGGGCTTGGATATTTATGCTGCAGGTGATATCTAAGCTGTTGACAAATGCTCTCCTGCAGGATAGTCGTAAACAGAGTGGTGACCTTCTTTTTCATGCCTCTGCTAGGAAAGGGTAGTTATGGTGTGGTATCCAAGCTTGTATAGCCGTAACATCACATTGTAGCTTGAGAAGGGGGGGCAAGGTGGAAATTAGTGGCTGATCTCTCCATGAAAGCTGTGGAGCTCTGCTGCTGCACTCCTTGGAGCAGCTCGCTGAGTAAAGTCCGTGTGGCTGCAGCATGGGGTGTCTCTGCTGGGCTTTGTCTGCACAGTCCTGTTGTGCTCTGAAATGCTATAAAGAATTTAATTTCTATGGAACCCTCTTTAATGACATCTAGCCTGACACTTCAGTCAAAAAACAAGCTGTCTTTTGGGAGCAAGTGATGCCCCCACATTAGGTCTTCATTTTATGAAGTACAAGAAAGTGCACTGCAAGTAAAGAGTACAAGGTGATCTGGTGCCTCTTCCCCTGCCAGCAGAGGGTAGGCATGTGAGATTTACCTGGGCTCAATTGCCTGAGCTGGTGGAGGAACAGACATTTCCCACCGCAGTGGTACCACAGCCTGATCCCTGTATCAGCTCAGCTCCTGGCCAGAGCCCTCCATGGTTTGGATGTTGCTTCTGTGCACCTCGTGTTTCCTCCTATTTAGCCCTCCCAGGATAAAATCAGTGTTAAATTGGCTATTGGTAGTTATTTTGTTGCAACCTCACAGAAACATTTTTATATAGTGGAATATGGAGTGGTTCTGCTGTATGGAAGACCAAACTGTCGTCATTATTATACAGAAATTCCAATAATCCGTTTGTTATTAACAAACATGGTCTTTTATTTAAGTGATAACGACACAAATGAGTTGGAAATAAAGTTCAGTAATGTAGTGGTCCCAGCACGTTTCAGGCTTTAGCTGCCATTCCCTTTTGGGGGCGGTAGCAGTGGTGATGATACTGCACAAAAAAAAAGCCATGTCAAGGTATTATTCCCTCCCAGTGCTGACCCAAAGTGTTGGCTGAGGCTGTAGCAGTGGGGCTGGTGACAAAGGTATGGAAAAACTTTTGTCTCTTTCCCTGGTAACCTGTTTCTGTTGCCTTGTTGCAGGTCACACCACATCCACCTCCAGATGCTCCAAAATTCCGAATACCAAATCCCCCTGGTCACGGCAGAAGGAGAAGAAGCCCTCTGAGGTACGTAGGCTTTTAGTAGAGTTTTCCCACGGGGCTGTGCTTGCCCAGATGTGGCAACCAGCGTATCCCATGGCCAGCTGTGGGCAATGGGTGCCAGGACGAGGGGATGCCCCTGTTGCATCCCAAAACCTCCGGGGTCCTCGTGCCCAGGCCATCCCCGTTGATGCAAGTAAAGAGAAGTTAAGTTTGGTGGGACTGGGACATCCTGCAGTACTGAGGTGTGTGCCTGCATGCCATGGTTCCCTGGCTGGGTGTCCTTTCACTGATGGCACAGGTCACAGCACTGATGGCAGGGGACGGTGACGTGGGGACTCCTCCCCCTGAAAAAGTGGGAGGCAGGGAGAGCTGTGAAATGAGAGACAGCACAGCTGAGGTGCAGATTGTGTCGTGTTTCTTTCCCCTGTCACGGGGCTCAAGGGCACTGCGCTGAGGCCGTCGGTGCTGACCTTGCCTCAGGGTTTCCCCTCGCTGGCATGGGCAGTGCTGCCTGCTCTGGGGACACTGCCCGGCTTCACCTGCTGGCTCTGTAGCGCAGGCTCTGGGCCTGGATTGGGAGGAGCTGCTTATCCCCAGGGCTGTGCTGGAAGGGGTGGTGCTGTGCCCTGTTTTCCTTCCGTGCCTCGGATACATTTCCACTAGCCATGGAAACTATACCAGGCATGAGCTGCTGTTGTAGCAACCGCAGTGTTTGGCAGTGGTCATCTTCATTTCAGCAGCAGCGTGAGCAAAGCCAGAGGGACATTGTTCTCACATTCCCTTCCCTCTGGCCTGGGGTCTGGAGTCAGACGGGGCTAAGTTTAGAAGCAGATGAAGCTGGCATGGCTCATGTGAACTCCCCAAGCCCTCCCCGTTTCACCTCTCCTGACGCTGTGGCCTGGTGAGCACAAACCTCTGTAACATCCTCCTTTTGCATCAAGCTGAGTAGAGATTTTGAGGTTTTCCTGTGGTCACTGCCTGAATTACAGCTGCACTTGCAGCTCTGACAGGTTTACATTGATAAATCTAACGTGTTGGCGAAGGACACAGACTGGAAAAGCCCAAGTTATTTGTGCCTTGGGTAAAGAGAGCGACTGGAAAGCTTTTACTAGCATCTGAGTTAGCTGGAAACACTCCAGAGAGCAAGAACCGGGGGTGCAGATGTCACTGGCTGCTGACAAGGCTGTTGGAAAATTGAATATTAGCACTGGTAATGTTGGTTTTTGGTTATAGATGTGTCTTTCAGTGTGGGTGTGGGGCAGTTTTCTGTGAGCTGAATCCTCCGTTGCAAAGTGAGGCATTTAGGGCCATTTCCTCCACCTGTGGCACCATTACCCTTCTCTGAAATAACTGCCCATCCCTGTGCCTGATGTGTCCGCAAAGGCCTTGGGTGAGCCCTTTAGGTGCTGTCAGGAGTCCCTAGCATGGAGATTCCCCTTGTTAAATGTGAGAGGATGTGACCCGTGTCACAGCAGTGTCACCGGTGCCACCCTGCTGCTGCCCAGTAAAATCCTCCTCCAAGAGCTGGGACATCTCTTTCTGCCTCACTGGTGCAGACACACTTTTGCCTTTAATATGAATTAGTTTAATCAGCCATCTGGGATTTTACCTGGCTGCTAGTGAAGTTACTGGTTTTTAGTCCAAGACTTCAAATGAAAATGCTTCTGGAATTGATGAAGGATGGTGTACAACAGTTGGAATCAAAACTAGATCTTAGTCCATGGCACCCAGGGAGACCTCAGATCTGGTGCCTGCAGAGGGCCAGGCTCATCTCTCTACTTCATGCTCCATTATGCCCTGAGGAGGGTTCTCGGTGAAATGTAGCTGTGGAACAAATAAAGCAGAGCAAAAGCTGAGCAGTGCCCAGCTTAGCAACAGTTGGGGCAGAAAGTGAACCTCTGTGACTTATCTGAAGTGAAACTCCAGGGGAATTTGGGGAGGCGATGTGTGATTACTCAAGTTGGAATTTGGCCAGGATGCTCAAGCTGACAACCCATCTTTCACAAAAGCATGGTGGGCACACAAGCAGATGGAGCAGTCTGGATCTCAGCTGTGCTCCCCTCGCTGTGCATCGCCCCTGCACTTGCTGGCACCCAGATCTGCTGGAAATCAGCTGCAGGTGGTCAGGAGATTGGTCAGGTCCAGGGTCAGGAGATTGTCTGAGGATGGATGTAGGATTGCCCCAAGACCTGCAGCAATGCAGGGAGATGGTTTGGAGGTCACTCCAGTATGGATTTCCTCTACAACAGCATCTTCCCAATTTTTCCATGAGTGACCCAACTTCTGCTCTTCCTGTGAGCACCCATGAACCCATCTGGTCCGTGTGTGGGATCCGCTGCCTGTCATCTGTGGAGTGCTGCAGGGTTTGGCACGTCCTCCCAGGAGCTCTGGGGGATTTCAGGCATAGACTGGGACAGCCATCGTATCCTGTTGGAGCACATACTGAGAAATGGAAAGCATAAACCACACCACTGGCAGACTACTTCACATGAAATAGTGAAATGCCTTTTCTGTTGTCCGTCCTGCTGGGAATGGAAACCGCAGGAGGGTAATAGGGAGAGCAGTATGAATGTATTAGCAGATATTGAACCCCCAGCTGTTTTGGGTCTGGACAAATCTTTTCAAACAATAACTCAAATTCCAGGTTTACCCATGGCTTGCGGCTTTATCGAGAGCTGCAGTGGGTGCAGGCGTGTCCTGGGGATGGCCATGCTGGAGGATGGGCTGGGGGAATGGGGTTCGTGTGAGTCTGGACGCACCAGCATGTCCTGCCCTTCTCCACTTCGGGTCCCCCATTTCTCTGGGAGCTGCTGTCCCAGAGAAACATGCATTCCCCCTGACAACCTGGGCAGGAGATAAAAAAATCAAAAGCATTAGTGTTACATAGTTATTAGTCAGGTCAGGGGGTGATGTTTATTATGAAAGACTCTGTGAGAAGGGATTAACTATACACATTAAAAACCACCCGATACAAGGCATCTGGGAAAACAAGCTTCTTAACATGGAAAAGTACTGAGCTGTTTGTAAACATCCGCGAAGGGGCCATTGCCAGGGAGGGTGATTATATTTATCTGTGCCTGTCACGGGGCTCTGCCCGGGCTCTTTCCTGACTGTCCCAGGCACCAGGCCTCTGTCTTGGCTCTGTCCCTCGCAGAGGTGACACTCGTCCTCCCCTGCCCCTTGCCAGGGCTAAAACCTGATGCTGATGGTGCCCTGGGCATGGCCCTGCTGCACTGCTTTGCCTGAAGGCAGAGGATGGACGTGGGCAGCTGCCAGCAGCTTCTTGCATCTGCAGTGGTAGCAGTACCAATCTGGTGATTTTAATTAATCTCATTAGCGCTCGTTTGTCTCTTAACTTGTCCGCAAACGGAGCGTGGTGGCTGGTACCCATCTCCCTGGGTCCCTGCGAGGAGGTGCTGGTTGTGCTCCCCGCCCTGGGGGCTGGAAGGAGGGAATGCCCACTCAGGTTCTCCCTGCCGTGGATCTGAATCTGCAGCAGGGAGTAAGACACGCCTGAAGGACGGATTTCTGCTTCTGTTCGTGGCACATTAGTGCAATCCTGCCCCCGGCTGTAGGGCTGCTGGGGATGTGAGCACGAGCCTCGCTGGTTTGACTGCAGTCATCAAGCCTCTCTCCTGTTCCTGACAGGGAACAGTTGTCAGTGTCTAAGGAGAGACTCTAAGAACAAGGCAAGTGTGTAATGATAGTCGCTGGTTCTATCTGCCAGCTCGCAGCCAGCAGCAGCCCGGGGACTCCCTCGGATGCTGCCTCTGAGTCACTGCCGTAGCTGCTGTGTTAGTCATTAGCTCCAGAGCTATCTGAGATCCAAAGCGCTCACCTGCACTGCTGGAATAGATTTTGGAGGGACAAAAGCCTGCTTTTTTTGTGCAGAACACCTGCCTGCCAGCCTTCCAGCCGTCCTTTCTCAGCTGGAGAGCCGTGCGCAGTCTCGGCTGCGCTGTGCAGGTGCTGCTCGTCCCACCGGACATCCTCATTGCCCTTCTCCCTCACTCCGGACCTTCGGGAGGCGAGAGGAGTGCAGCTGCAGGCAGGGCTCAGGATGAAGGGGAAACCACAAATTTATACAATTTACATTATTTTCTGCTTGCCTTGTTTAGATACTACTTCCGTGTTTTGGAAGGCGCCTTTTTATATGTCTTTACCAGGATTTAACTCTTTTAACAAACATTCTCATCGTTTCCCTTCTAGAAAGTAATTCTTACTGCATTGGATCATGGTTTTTTCCTCCTGCATTAGGTATATAATAACCCAGTGCAATGTGAATTTATTTCCTGGACTCTGCCATGCTTGGAGAAGAGTTTTAATGGATGTGGCCAAGCAAGACTGGACATGCTTTTATGGGGCTGGATGGGGAGAAAATCCATCTCTGTTGAAAGGTTTGACTGCAGTTTGGCTTTGTCCGTTTTCCCATGCCAGCGTGGGGATAACAGATTAAAACCATTGTCTTCTGAATGCTGAGAAGGGCCAGACAAAAATCCTTCTTGTTCCTATTTTAAGTTCTGTTGTTCACTGAATCTTTAACATCCAGCGTTTTGAGAGGAAACAAGACTAGATGAAGAGATAGGAGGCTGGCTCCCAAATGGACAAGGGAGTTGAGGATTTCTTTGCCCCACAGCCAGATAATATCACTGGCTGCACACACACTCCTGGCATTGCTGCCTTTCAGAACCTTGCTACCAAGTACCAGTGCTCCTCTCATTTCGGAAAGGGCTGGAGAAATGTGATGCAACAGCAGGGATGTAGGGCTGGGAGGTCGGGAGGGGAGTGGGGTGGGGCAGCCAGGGCTGCACCCACAGAGGTGCTGTCTCAAGCTGATATGAAGACAGTTTGTACAACCAAAAACTATTCCCAGGGCTCCCATTGTTCCCGTTGTTTTCTCTTTCTCTAAAAATCCTTGTGACTCATGAGCTATAACAAACAATTTTATGCTTGAGAGAGTGAAGGGCTAACAGAGCTGGCTGGAAATGAGGAGGGAGCCCTGCAGAAGAGGCAGCTGGAGACTTCCCTGGTCCCAGTGTGGATGGAGGAAGGTGGTTATGGCTGGGGCATATGCAGGACACAGCTGCCAGGACTGCAGTCAGGGAGGGAAAAAAAAGAGTGTTGAGCCAAAACCTGAAGCAAACCTGTTACCTCAGTGTCAGAAAGCACTCCCACGCCCTGCCTGCAGTGACCTGCTGCTGCCCCTGCTTGGGAGCCATGCTTGGAGCACCCACTGCCTGTGCTTACTGGGGTGGGGTCATCACTGTGACATCCCACGTGAGGCTGTGGGTGTGAAGGTCATCACTCTGAGAGCCTCTGTGGCTGCAGTGGGTGTGAAGGTCATCAGGGAAGGATGTCAGAGCTGTTGGGTGATGGAGGGAGTGGATTCAAACGTGAGATCTCGGATGCAGGCTGTGGCCATCCCTTCTCACCTCTCCTGCCTGCCCTTGCCCTAGTGAGTACTGTGTCTTCTGCATGCACTTCATTTTGGGCTTCTCTTCTGTTACATTTTGTACCACTGCTTTCCAGTGCAGAGTGCTTTGGAAAGAGTTCTTTTTGCTAAAACTTTTTAGGGCTAGAGATGCATATTAAAAAAATGGCATCCTATCCTGGGACTGGGAGGAGGGATGGAGCTTATTGCTCTGCCCCAAGAGCAGAAAAAGCTGCAAAGTCAGCTGGGTGCAGATGCAGGGGAAGATGTGTAGCAGAATTCCCGGCAGCTCAGGAAGCCTGGTGTGCAGGGACCAGTCTGCTGGAGCCCATCTGTGCTGGGCTGAGCTGCCTGCTCCCTCTGGAGCTGGTTTTCTCCCGGGCTGGTGTGCAGCAGGCGCCTGGAGCCGAGCGCCCGTGCCGGGGATGCCGAGGCTGTGCCGCCTCGCTGGGCACGCTCGGCTGCGCCGGATCCGGCACAGCAGTCCCCGGGCTGGCTGCTGCTTTAAAAGCTAATTAAACCCAGTGCTAGACGAGTGTTTCTTTTCATTTCGATTTAAAGCCCAAAACAGATCCGGCTCTTTGGCTCTCACCCAGGAGCTGGTTTCGTACGAGTGGAAAGTTGTTACCACGGGATCCGAGGTCGGTGTTTTCAGGTGGGTTATTTGGGGCGAAGGGGATAATTGGCAGGCTCAGACCTACGGTGCAGTCCCTGGAAAAGCCAAGTCCTTGACAGAACACGTGGAGTGTGAGCTGAATGGCGGGGAGATTGCCGGCCACTTCATTCAGAGGGGTTTGTGAGTGAATCGCAGAGGCTGGAAATCAATGCGAGAATTGCATGGGAAGGTGGTGGAGAGGCTCTCAGAGGGGCTGGATGGTGACAGGAGAGAGGAGGAGTAGAATGCTGGGAAGTGTCACAGCCTGGGAGTCCTTAGGTAAGGGAGGGATGAGAGCACTGTTCCCAATGTCTCATGGCATGTCCATTGTCCTTTCTGTCATGGCAAGGCGCCGTGTGCCTTGGCACCTCCCAGGGGTAGATGTTTACCTCTGAGGTTGTGCATGTGTTGGACACATGGGTGCTGGTCCATGGAGAGCTCCCAGCGATGCCTCCCAGCTGTCCCAGGGCACAGGGAGAGGCTGCAGGGCTGTGCCCAGTGGGAGGAGCAGCAGATCTCACCAAGGTGGAGCAGCTGATGCTCAAGGCACCAGGGCTCAAGGAGGGGCCAAATCCAACCCCTGCCTTGCAGGTTTCTGCCATACCCACAGGAGCATCCTTCCAATGCTAGGCTGGATCCAAGCGAAGCATTAGGATTTGAAAATCTGAGGCTGTGTTACATTTAATTAGCTCTGTTTTTTTTTTTTTTTACTTTTGAGAAGTAAAATCAATACAGCTTTTGCTTCACAATAGCAAATAACAGAAATAACAAAAATACTGATGTATTGTTGGGGAACTCCATGGCTGTGGTGTCCCAGTGACTTTTCATATTACAGGGCTGACAGTACTGGCTCTGCTGGTGAGGCAATCAGTCCAGCACCACAAACCGGTGTGCTGAAAGGATGGGGAGGTAGTTGAGATAGGTAGTCTAGGCTTCCTGGCCTGTAGGATATCAGGGAGAAGAAGATTTTCTCCTTATGCCTTTCTTTGCCTGGGGTCTGAGGCTGCACGCACCAACCTGGACTCCATATCCGTCTCTTTTGGAAATACAGAGGCAAAAATATGTTGGGATTTTGAAATTTCATGTTCTTTTTCCCCATCTCTAAAGCTGACAGTAGCAAAGGGAGCAGCTGGCCCTGGGCACTGGTGTGATGCATGTCTGAGCATCACTAAATCTCTGTGAGGTTCCTGAGCAAGCAGAGGTAATAAAGGAACGTCTTGGTTTGGCCTTTCCCATTGCTGGCAGATCGATAGACAATAACCCAGATGCCACTGTGGGCTGGAAGGGAAGGACGGAGCCTGGCCAGGGCTGTGGCGGTGGCGGGGGGAGCGGGTGCAGGGCAGCAGACAATTTGTCAGCTCCCATGGCCGGGAAGAAACAGTAAACACTCCTATTGAGGGAAAATTGCTTGTTTTCTGGTACCCAACTTTCTCTTCATCGCCAGGTCCTCGGTTCATCAGTGCCCAATTTATCCTTTATTTGGTTTTCATAAATAATTCAGAAGAGTTTGAGTAGAATAATTGAGTCTTTTCCCAACCCTAATCCCAGACAATTCAAAACAAAAAGACATTTAGATTACAATTTGAGCGTATTAGCTGTTGGGAGATTTCCAGACAACTGATCTGCTTTCCTTTACAATTTCTGTGCTGTTCTATCATTTCTAAAGTGTTCTGCTTTGATAGTTAATAATTTGAGCATATCCAGTTCTTCATGAAAAGACAGAGGCGTCGCTGTGATAAAGTGCGGGTGCGCGTGCTGCCGTCGGATGGGTGAGCTTATCTGTTTTCCAAGAAGGACTAAATAAATGAAGTAGTGAGATTGCAAATCCAGCCTGCAATGCGCCTTATCTACAGGGAAATAGATACAATCGTGCTTATTTGGCTTAAAATTAAAACTAAGCTCCTATGCTGATGTGAGCTGAAAAGCCAGAAGGGATGAATTTGGGGAAGACTTAATGCAGGAAAACCCAAGCCTGGGATCTGTACCATGCCAAGGGGAGAAATTACACCAAGCGATGGTCCCGTTGTGGTGCAGGCTCCTCTGTCTCCTCCTTCATCAGTAGGAGGAGGGTGGTGGGCCAGGATTTTGACACTGCCATGGGTGCCCAGCCCTGGGGTTACCCCGAAGGGACAGGGCCTGTCACCTCACTGCTGTCACCTGGTGCTGACCTAGCTAAAGGACATGGAGATCCTTGCTCGGGTTAAGGCTCTGGAAAGGACACAGCTGCTCTGGGTGCCTGGGGAGACCTCAGTGCCGGGGAATGATATGGCTGGACGGTCCCAATGGTTCATTGTCCTGGAAAGGGCAGGCCCACGTTCTCCATTGCTGCGGAGCTGGCTGCCAGGTTTGTGTGCTGAGGAGCATGCTGCCATCCTGCCCTGCACTGCCAGCGCTGCCCCGAGCAGCTTCCTGGGGGAATTGGGTGTATCTGACCGTGAAAGAGGGATGCAACGCTCCTGCACCCCACAGCATCAAGGGAGGTGTCCTCAGGAGGCAGCTGAGCTGGTGGCGAGGAACGAGGGCACTCACATGTCAGCAGGGTCCAGTCCTGGTCGTTTAGAAAAGCTGTTGGGTGCCCTGCACCTTTGGAAACCATTTCTGCTTGGCGTTGCCTACAAATCCCAAGGGTATGTGTCTCCCAAACAGTATTTTCTATGACAGTATGGTACTGTAGCCAGGGGAAGTTTGGATCAAATAAAAGTTTTTCACCGAAAGGATGGTTAAGCTCTGGCGCAGGCTGCCCAGGGCAGTGGTGGACTCACCATCCCTGGAGGGAGTTAAAGGATACATGGATGTGGCTCTTGGGGACGTGGTTTAGTCTGGGATTGGCAGTGCTGGGTTGACATTTGGACTTGACCTTGTAGGGCTTTTCCAGCCTTAATGATTCTGTGGTTCAGTGACGGTATGGTGCTGGTGGCTGCAGCAGGGGGTGGCACTGACCCCCATGGTGGCTCAGCCCCGTGTGGTCCAGGCATGGGCGAGCATCTCATCCACCAAAGCTGAGAGCTCTGAGGAGGGAGGGGTTACTCAGGTTCACGTTATCCTCGCTGGAGCAGGGCACTGGAGGTGGGTTAGGGAGATGTTGTTGACCCAGGCTGTGACCTGTCAGTGTGGGGCTGTCGAGAACAGGGTGTATTTCTACCCTGTATTTTAGAAAACACACTACAGTGGGATTCCTCTGCTTGTTTGGATACACAGATCCACATTTCTGGAAGGACTATGATATCTCACATAGCCGTTCTCATGTTTAATTAATGCCTGTCATCATATTTTTTTAAAATTTCTCACACTGGCAGTGTGTTAAAAGGTTACTGTGGTGTCTGTAACCATGTGTTTGTAGCACACAGAGACTTAAAGGACCCTGATCTTTCCCAAACTGCTCTGACTATAATATATAGGCTGTTAATTACGTTTGTTGAAGGATGTGCTAAGACTGTGTCTGACCAACTCAAATCAGGTTTACATAGACATAGTCAAAATGTCTCCAAGCAGCTGCATCAGGAGGAAAGTACCAGTAAAATTCAGAGGTCCCAGCAAAGCAAAGGTTGTTTATATATTGTATTTAACTCTAATTGGGTTACAGCTGAGACTCTGTGGATTAAACAAACTGACCTAAATACTGGTCTCAGTGGTCTTAGTTAATGTCTAGTTTCCTTCATCTCAGTCGATTTGGGTTCCCAAATACTCTCCAAAGTGTGTTATCTTTGTATCAAAAAATGTAAAACTGTATTGCATTATTTTTTGTGATTCTGACAAAGCAATTCTCCTTTGGAGAATAGACAGTGAAAAGATTAAACAATATCTGAAGAAAACACCTGATCCATCCCAGCCTTGTGGAAGGAATGCAAAAGTAGCAGGGATGGAGCGAGATGGTGTCCAGGCAGGATTGCTGGCACTGGCAGTTATTATTCCAGCTAATAGCAGATGGTAGAGAGGAGAAATCATCCATTTTCATTTACAATTTATTTTTATGCTGCAAGAGGCAGGATTGCTCGAGTCATTGCTGTCAGGCAACCCTCTGGAAGGAAAACCTTATTTACCGTGAGGGATATTTTTAGAATGAGTTTTTCATCCTTGTATATTGGGAGAAGATGCTGCAGGGCCAGGAGAGAGATGGAGAATGAGCCCATTCACTGACTGAAGGACTGGAGGATTTTCCTAGAGGAAGGGACCAGTGTTGATCTCACAAGGGGTTTATTGAGTCAGGAAAAATCTCTGTGTGTTGTGGGTGTGTTAGCAGATCCTAAGTCACCTTTCAGATGGATATTTGCTACTTTCAGCTTTTGTCTGTCCCTGTTTGGGATGAGGAGGTGATGTGATGGGGAGATGAAGGTGCTTGGGGCAGTGAGGTGACATGAAGGGGACATGAAGGTGCTTGGGACAATGAGGTGGTTCTGTGTCTCCCACAGCTTAATTCATGTAAGATCATTTTCCCCGGGAGGACTGAATGTGGAGAAGCCCAGTTGCTGTACATGCCTTGGCATTTGGAGTTGGTTTGTGTGGCTGTGCTGAAGCCATCAATCCCCTAAGATAAAGCAGCCTGTTTCTTTAGTTTAATTCTTGGTCTGCATCTCATCCACGCTCTTGTCCCTGTGGCTGAATTTCCTGACTGCCCAGTGTGGGGGACCTTGGAGGGGTTGCAGCTGCAGGGCTTGGGCTCTTGGCACTGCCTGGCTGGAGGGGACTCCCTGCCTGTTGCTGTGTCCTCCTGCCCAAACCTCACCCCGCAGGGACCTGAGGTGACACCCTGAAGCCACACCATTGGTGATGCAGACACCCGCTGTGCTGTCCCTTGGGGACAGTGTCCCCAGGACACCCTCCCCGGGCACGTGTGCCCCCAGCCTCTGCCAGACCCCTGCACTCACGATGGGTTTTTTTCTGGCGCAGGTTTTCCGGACGGACCTGATCACAGCCATGAAGATCCCTGACTCCTTCCAGCTGAGCCCCGACGAGTACTACGTTCTGGCTGATCCTTGGAGGCAGGAGTGGGAGAAGGGTGTCCAGGTGCCAGCAAGTGCCGAGGCCATCCCTGAGCCTGTGGTCAGGTAAGTGAGCAGAGTCCCCTCCATCTGATTCTGTCCACGGGGTCCCCTCTGCCGTGGTGGGTGCACACCATCTCGGAGAGCACGTAAAGGTGATGCTCGGGATCCTGGGCTTGCACAGGGACCTCCCACTGCACCCTGAAAAGTCCCTCTCGTGTGCGTGGCTTTTTTTGGGCAGTGGCCAGCTGGGCCAGCTCCTTGTTTGCTCTTGGTCAGGGAATTTAAAAAAAGATCTGATAAAATCGAAGGGAGGATAAAAAAATAGCAACAGAAAACGGCGCAGAATGCCAGCCTCTGCCTGGCTGCTTGATGCATCTCTGTCTAGGAGCACGTGGTTGTACCGCTGGTATTTCACGGTAGGGGAGCAGGAGTTGGCCCTTAAATTAAAAACTTCCCTCTTTACCATGTTTGTGTGGATTGGAAACGTGCTGGGCATGCTGAGATTCAGAGCTTGGGAAAAGGAGCCCAGCAAATGGAGAAGCATCTCCCAGACCTTGCAGAGACAACGTCTGTCAGCAGAGATCGGGGGCTCATTAGCTGTTTTAAAATAGGGAACTGTGTTTTAAAATAGACACTTAAACAGCTGCTCAGGCAAGAAGGAAACATGGGGGAGCTGCTACTCCCTTGACGTGTGCGGGGGATTATCCCAGGGCAGTGGCCAAAGCTGTGGGGGAAAGGCTGGCGCTGCCAGTGGGGGGAACCAAGCTGGGGACGGACCCCAGAACTTGCAGGGATCAGATCTAAAAACTTGCAGGATCAGACCCAAAACTCCCCACGGGGTTCGCAGGAGCTTTGCATCTCTGGCGTGTTCCCTTCGCGACGTGTGACCCCGCGTGTGCTCCCTGCAGAAATGCTGCTGGAGCGCCGTGCCAGGGCCATGCTGGCGTTGCTCGTGGCAGCAGGGTGGCCGCAGGGGGATGTGTTTTGCCGAGGGATTTGGGCATGGAGCAGAGGCCGGTGGAGGCTCCGCTTGTCCCACAGCAACAGCAGCTGCTGCTGCAGCTGCCGACCCCGCTTCTGAAATAAACTTTTGTGTACGCTCCCCTTCCTCCCCCGGGGAAAACAGAGAAAGAAATGAAACTTTAATGAGTCTGAGCACATCAAAAGGGAAGTTGTAAAGGGGGCTGTTGAGTTGATTTAATCCTTGGGAAAAAAAAAAACGCAACCAAAAAAAAAGAAAACAAAAAAAAGAGAAGGGGAAAAAAAAAAACCTGTGTGTGAAATATCTTTTTTTAGTTGTCTTTGATAGCTAACCGCAGTCTGGCCTTGCCAGTGCTCTGCTTCCCAGCTGAGGGCTCGTGCCGGGGCTATTTCTGGCCGAAAAGTGGTAGCTTGGCACTGCCTGGGCTGGCAGTGCCCATGTGGAGCCAGCAGTGCTGCTTCCTAGCAATGGGGTTTGGCATCTCAGACCTCACAGCCAGGGGCTTCTGGGGTGCAGGACAGGCTGCAAATGTGTCCTTCTGCTTGTCTCCAAGCCCTGGGGTTTGGGGGTCCTGGAGCAGCCCTGCTGCTGCTGCATATTCCCATCCATGGATATTCCCAGAGTGATGCCTGGCACAGGTCATTCCCTCCCAGGTCCCCATCCCACTCTGTCCTGCTCTGGCACCCCTGTCACCACAGTGACGTGCCCTTGGTTTCTGGAGGGGACATCCTGGTGCTGCCCGCTCATCTTGAGTGTGAGAAGCTCTTCCCTGTGAGGGTGGTGAGGCAGTGGCACAGGCTGCCCAGAGAGGCTGTGGCTGCTTCTCTGAGAAGTGTCCAAGGCCAGGCTGGATGGGACTTGGGGCAACCTGGGATAGTGGAAGGTGCCCTTGCTTATGGCAGGGAGTTGGAACTGGATGACCTTTAAGGTCCTTTTCAACCCAAACCATTCTGTAATTTTGAAATCTGGCCCATTCTCTACAAACTCTCAAAGATACTCATTGCTGGCTCTGTCATTCCCAGCTAATCCCCCATGGATTTGTGCAGACCCTCTGATTTGTGCCATGCCCTGCTCATCCCAGGCTGCTCCTGGGCTGCTTGGAGATTGTGCTGCTTGCCCACAACTTCGGTTTCCTCTTCTTTCTTCTCCTGCTGCTCTGTCTTGCACTGTGCCTTGATTGCCTGAACCATCTCTCTTTGCTGGCAAGACAGCAAGCACGGCCTGAAGGGCTTTGTCCTCGGATAGATGCCTGCTTGGGATATTTTGCCTTCCCCAGTGTGATGGGAGTGGAATGAAGAGCTCATTTTACATCAGTGTTAATGGTTGCACCTGGTTTGTAGCCATGATGCACGTCCCAGGGGGACAGGCAGTGACACTGCCAGATTTTTTTTTAATCAGGACAGCGTCTCTCCACATGCACACCAGAAGGCATAGCAGAGATGGTTGTACTTCTGCTGAGCAGCTCTCCTTCCCAAAGCATCCCTGCCCTCAAGGTTTTCCCACTTGGGCCACTGATGTGAGAATGGGAGGTGGAGAGGACAGCATTGGAGGTGGAAAGGGCAGCGTTGGACTGCCAGGGACAGTGCAGACTGCAGTCTTTTTGCTATCTCCAGGGTTAGACAACTCCCTCTTGCATCTTGCCCTGTTCTGGAGAAATGTCAAGTGTTTTTTTCACAAGAGATGACTCTATTTCATCTGCCTTAAGAGCAGCCTTAAAAGGCCTTACAACTCCATTTACCTGCCCTGTTTAATTGCTTTAATTCACCCCAGTCTCCATCCCAGGAGCAGGTACCTTTCTGATCCTTTTGCCACCACCCTGTAGCTGCTGCCCCATGGTCTCTGCATCACTTTCCTCCTTTGCTTCCAAACTTTTCCTTTTTCCCTACTCAAACAAAAAATTTCATCTAAACCGAACATCCTCTCTCTGCCGGATACGGACAATCCAAAATCCTTTAATCTGCTGGGAAAAAAAAATCCCCAGCATTGATGTTTTTTGTAGACTGGAAATGTGGAGCCCAGCGGCTGCTGCTCTTCCTCGCTGTCAGCGCTCTGCTTTCCCCCATCTCCGAGGTGTAACAGAGCATCCTGCCCTTAGGGAGGGATGCCTGCGCTAATCCACTCCTGATGTTGTCACTTCTGACAGTCACTTCCATGTGAAATTCCTGGAGGGAAGTGGGGGGGCTGGGGAGAAGCCACTAGAGCCCCGGGAGCTGGCGAGCAGACAAGCACTGCCTGCAAAATAATACCCAGCCCCTCGTGCTGATGCCCAGGGCTTGGTGCCTGGGCTGAGCCATCAGCAGATTGTGCTGTGGAGTGTGCGGGAGTCCGCAGAGATGGATCTCGTCCTCCAAAAGGTGCTGTGCACGCAGCCACTGCTGCTCTTTTCATCTCCTGCCCGGCTGCTTGGAAACCGCTCCCTGCCCGCGCCCTGCCTCTAGGTTTTGTGCCTCCGAAGCTGAAAATTAGATTTTTAAAACATTTTGTTTTACTGGAGCTCTGAAATGTCAAAAGCTGGGGGTGAGGCAGAAGGCAAGAGCTGTCTTTTAAGGAATGCTTTCCCCAGAAAGCAGCTGTCTCCAAATGCCTCCACTAAGAGCCACCTTAAACTCGAGGGTCCTTTCTAGGTTAGCACAAATCGCAGTGCAGTTGTGAGGAAAGCAGGGGGGGAAGAGGTGCAGCATATCTTGGCTTGGTGTCCCGCGAGGATGCTGCTGGCTGCCACCTGGATGGCAGGGTCATCAGAGGCAGCACAGGAGATCAGCTGTTTCCTCTCCATGATCATTTCTAGCTCATGGCTACTCAAAAAGGTTCTGTTTTGTATGGTGAGACGCCTGAGAATTGCCTGAAGCTTGAAGGGCTCCTTTGTTGCAATAAAAGCCACTTCCAGTCAGATGGGAGCAGAGGAATGAGTAGTGAGGGCAGCTTTCCCTCCCAGCAGGCAGGCTGGCATCCCCTGCCCGTGTGGCTCCTTGTCACCCACCTGGGACTGGGTGGTGGTGACACTCCGTCCCAGCGGTACATCCCATTCCACCTCTGCTAGAGCCCACAGCCAGAGGATCTCCCCTGGCTGTCCTGAACCAGAGCTGAGCCTTACAGCCCCTGTGGGAGCTCTACAGTTATTTTACAGCTGTGTAAACAGGGACAGAGATTTCCACCATGAGTAGAGCCAGGTACAAGGTCCCAGCCTGGTGTGGGGTGCGGGTGGGTGTTGGATGCAAAGTTGGCTCATCTCAGCACACCTTAAGGATTAAACAAGATAAAGTAAGGGTAAGAGTTATCAGCATTTTGGGAGTATCAGGGCTTTGGGTACCTCTCCTGTTGTAAATGAGAAGGAGATGTTTCAGATGAGTTTTGTATTCCCAGAGTCACACCATAATAAATCCCAAAGGACATGGACTTTGCTGGTTTAATATGGGTGCCTGTAGGAGGCTGTGAAGCCAATTTCGAGCAGGGGATGTGCCAGGACCTGACCTGGGCTTGTCCCTTCCCAGGGGTGGCAGTTCTGGCACCGATGCTGGCAGCGTGTTGAGCTTGCACAGCGGAGCATCACTTCATAAAGCAGCGGCACCTATATGGGATTTTATGCACCTGTGCAGGTTTTATTTCCTCCTTTATTTAATGATTTAATGTTCTTGGCATGTAGCTCCTTCCCCAGGCTGACAGGGATGCAAGCAGGATCTCGAGGTGGCTCTTGGATCTCGCATTAAGCCACATTAGTATGTGCTGTAGATTCTGTTTCCTGTGAATTTGCACACAGCGGGAGGACGAGCAGGAAGGCTGCTTCTTGCTGGCAGGCTTCCCAGATATTCTTGGCATTGCAGATCTATACTTGCATCGTTGCTGTGGCCCTGTTTTAACAGAAAACAGAAAGTGCTGTGGCAACAGGAAGGCACAACCTCAGCGAGTACCAGCTCGGCGATGGCGGCGGCACCAGCGCAAACGCCGTCTGCCACGTCGGCACGGTGGCTGTGTCCCTGTCCTGTCCTCCTCCCTCAGTCCCCTCTGCCCTTCTCTAATGGCCACATGCACGGGTCAGGCAGCTCCTTGCTGTGCTCATGGGAACGTGTCCAGCTGGATCGTGATGGTGTGGGGCTGCCCGCTCGGTGCTCATCTCCTTTGAGCTGTGTAGTTCTTTGCTGCACCCCCATAAGGAGCTGCCCCCACATCCCCAGGAGTTCCAGGAGCTCTTTCCAAGGGTGTGTAGTTGCTGGAGGTCGTGGTTTTGCGATACCAGTGTCAGTGGAAGAGGAGGCATGTGGAGCAGGTCTGATGGCGGGAAGCAGAGCTGGAGATGAGTGTACTGTGGCAGGGTGAAGAATGAACTGGGGCAGGGTGAAGAATGAATTGGGGCAGGGTGAAGAACAAATGGTGCACCAGCAGTGGTGTAGGGCTGGGACACATCCCTGCCCTCCACCGTGCAGTGAGCAGACCCCCAGCTCATCCCCACAGGGCTGGGTGCTGCATCCCCAACACCCAGAGCTGGGAGGGAGCGATTCCAGCAAAGGGAGAAAATCCCTCCAGGAGCAGTCTCTGCTGCAGTGTGGGGCATGGTAGCCCCAGGAGCTGTGGCCAGGCTGGCCTGGCAGCAGGGTGGCACGATGCAGATGTCCCAGCTATGCCTGGACGTCACCTCTCCCCGTCCCTCGGGAGCTCTGGCCAGCAGCCAGGCTGTATCCTTGCAGCTCCCGGCCCGGGGAGGGCTTCCCAGGGCTGCGTTCTCAGTGTGTACTCGATGAACCAGCACACTTTGTTCTCAAGTGGTGAGATTGGACTTCCTTTCCTCAGTCGGCGACGCAGGCTGGCTGTTGACTCATCAGCAGCTTCCCTTGGGCTTTGCTGCAGAAGGGGCAGGCAGGATTCTGCAGCAGTTTGAGTAGCTTTTGGAGCAGAGCTTTTTTTTTTTTTTAACATAATCCTTTTTTTTTTTTTTTCTTTTTTTTTTTTTTTTTCCCTCCAGCTCATCATGAAAAATGTGTGAGTTTGGAGCTTGCAGATGGCATGCTGGCGATTTTACAAAGGGCTATTTCTTGGGTTGGTTATCCCCGTTCTGTGGCTGCCTGCCCTTAAATGTGCCTGGGTTCTGGTGTGCTCCAGAAAGACATGTACACTTCCCTCAGAGACTGTGCTCTGATCAAAAGAAATGAAAATCCCAACTGCCCTAGGCCTAAATGTTTTGATCACAAGCCCTTGGCCATGTGTGGGGAGACAAAAGCTCCCTGCCTGCCCATTCCTGGGGACCCCCACAGTGACAAGTGGCTGTGGTCAGGATGGGCTGGCCAGTGGCACTGATCCAGGACAGCAAAATAACTGCAGTGATGTGACATCAGTGAGTTCCCTCTCCAGCTCTGCCACTGGGAAAGGGCAATCAGATCTGCCCAGGCAGCCCTTGTCCCCACAGGCAGCAGGGAGGGGTGGGCTGTGCACAGGGTGGTCTGTCCTGCCGGTGTTTCAGGTACCTGTTTTAGGATGGATGAACCACACCCAGGGCAGCAGCGGTTCAGAGGGTCTGGGCCATGCAGAAGGTGGTGCTGGTGCTGTAGGAGGTGATAGTGATGCTGTAGAAGGTGGTAGTGGTGCTGTAGAAGGTTGTAGTGGTGCTGCAGAAGGTTGTTGGCTCGTGCCCAGTGCCTGCGAGTGCTTCGCAAAGGAGTAAGTGTGATTTACTCTGCCTGTTACTTGTCATCGTTTTTGGTTTACTCTCTGCTTGACAAGTTCTTGTGTGGGCTTTCAGCAAGTCCTCACCTTTATTAGTTTGCTATGGGAAATGTGTTAATCCAGCCTGTTCTTACCTCGTTCTGAGCCACTTGGACTTTTATTTTGAATGTTTGCTAATCCTCCCAGTGGATGCCTGTGGTTTATACTGGATCGAGCACACAGAAAGTCAAGTGTACTTCAGCAGCAAATGTATAGAACGAGTGAGCTTGATTTCCTGCTGCTCTCTAACAAGGTTTACAGCTCTTGGGACCGACTCTGGTTTGGTACAGCCTTGGGAGCCTCCACATCTCACTCCATTGCCTCTGCTCTCCATCCAGAACCATGGATTTAGTGTGTAGCCAGGCAAACCCCAGCAGCTGTGCTTGCTGGGCTTGCAACCGCAGCACTAATGAAATCACCTCTTAGTGATTTAGTGCACCTTGGGTCCCCTTTGAACAATGCAAGGAACTATTACTTTTAAGTGCTCTCCGGAGTGATGGGAGGAGCAGGATAGCCCGGCAGCAGGAATAGCTGCTCCGTTTGTGGTGCTGCTGTGGATAATCCTGTTGAATTTAGGTGAAGTGTTGCTGGAAAGTGAGCTTCGCTGTGTTCCCAGGACCTTGGGGAGGTGGAGGAGAGCTGGTAGGTGGTTTTTTTCAGTGCTCTTGAAGAAGATCTGGAAAATTCAGTCTAGCTGAGGGTGTCTCTGCTCATGCCATGGGGCTTGTATTAGGTGACCTTTAAAGGTCCCTTCCAGTTCAAACCATTCTGGGGTTTCGTGAAGTGCTCCCAAGCAAGCGTAGCTGCACGTGGATGGTGGAAGAGGCAGACAGATCCCTCCTGGTTTTCTGGGATGGGCTGTGCACTCCTTCGAGTGACTCAGCGTCAGAGCCATTCTCGTGTGTTTCAGGGTTCAGCGTTAGTTCAGTGATCGAGAACACATTAAAAGAGTCTGGATGCTGCCTTTTCAAATTCCTCAAAGCTTTGCTTTCACTGGGCTGGGTTTCCTTAAGGAGACTTGTGCGATGACATCGTGCTGCTGAATGGGAATTGTCATCTTTGTGCCCTTGCCTGTGTTTTGAGCTTTTCCATACTCAGCTCTGTGAGTAACAGTGTCAGGGGGATTTTCCCAGTTCCTGATCTGCCATGGCTCATGCTCAGACCGTGGCAGGTGCAGAGCTGCCACTGTTGCTCATGTCTTCTGTTACTGGGCTCCATTAGTAGGTGGATGCAAAGGCAAGTGGAGCTGTTTGCATTACTGAAGTAATTGTGGAAACATTATCTGGCTGGGATAATTAATTCCAGATGCTTTAATGTTAGTAGCTTGGCTTAAGTTACACAAAAAAGCAACGGTTTTTTTGTCTTTTTGTATTCAGAAAACACACACTCAAGTGTCCCTGGCTTCCCTAGTAGCAATCCCAAGATATATATTGCTTAAATGGAAATGAGCAGAATATTGGCAGCCTGCAGGCTGGGTTTGGAGGAGGTTGCTGTGTGACATGGGTCCCTGAAGGGCCACCAGGTAGGTCAGTGATGCTCTTGGGAGAAGGAGAGCAGCACCCATGGGTGCTGGGGCTGGCTCTGCCCTGCTTGCCTGCAGGGAGAAGGTGCTGTGTGAGCATCCTGTGTAGCTGCCCTGGAAGTGGAGGCTGCTGGGTTTTGCTGGGTTTCAGAGCCAGAAGAGCAGCACAGGCTGTGTCCCCTCCCAGCAGCAGGGCACAGTCCCTTTCTGCTGCCTTGGAGCTGAATGGCACAGAGAGAAAAGGGGGAAAGGAATATGGAGAAGATCCTTGCACAGCATCAGAAATCATGTGTGTATTTTGCTCTCAGCCCAGGCACTGCTTTTGTCTAGTCAAGCAGAAAAACATCTGCGTTTTGTTGTTCCAACCAGCCCACCAGCAAACCACTGCCCAGCCATTGCTGTGTCCCTGCAGCCGTGGTTTTCCTCTCACAGAAGTTGTGAGATGAACCCAGCTGTGCCATGGTGCTCTCCTCTGCCTTGGGAAAGCAGACTCTGCTCTGCACCTGAATGCTTCCGTACTGGGTCCCTAGTCCCATTTACATCAGAATGATTCTCTGGGCACTGAATCAGAGTTGCAGCTTAAATAATTCATTTGTTGAGCTAAAGCTCAGTGAGATTTAAGCTGGAATATAAACGTGGGAAAGACAAGGACATCAACACTGGTCTTTCTCTAGTCTGCTGGGTATCAGGCTTTTTATGTGGTGATAAACAGCTCAGAAATGGAATTGGAAAAGCTGTCTGGGTTTCACAAGATGGCTGTTTAGTGCCTCCTGTTCACTTGTTTTCCTCTTTTTATCACATCAAAGAAGAGTGAATCACTCTCTCCTTAGAGAATTATGTTATTCCAGAGGCCTGGAAGGACCCACTATGGTTACAGGCTGTTACTGGAGGAGATTTCAGATGGGGAGGGAACAACGGAGCATTTTTCTTACTGCACCTGTTAATTGTAATTGCATTTCTGTAAAACTACCAGAACCTGCCTATGTAAATCCTGAACTGCCAGCAGCCCAGGAGGGGCCACCCTACCCCATCCTTAACATTCTGCACAGAAATGGGATTGTCACAGGGGGATTTCCAAGCCCAAAGAGAGAGCTCTTGAATGGTCCCAGAGCTGAGAGGAGTTTCCCAGCCGAGACGTGGCAGCAGCTGCGGGTGCCGAGGCTGTGCCCTGCGGAGCTGTGCTGTGCTGGTCACGGATCAGACGCTCCCGATGGCTGGGGGTGCTCTAAAAGCTGAGAATGAAAATTTCTAACATTCACTGGATAGCGCCGAGTGTCGGAATTCAGCTGGGAGAGACAACGGCGGCAGCTAAAGGGACAGTGGGTGTAGCTGCACCACGCTGTCCTGGGCTGGTCCCTGCCTGGCAGAGGACAGCAGGGTCCCTGAGACATGCTGGGGTCCCTGAGACATGCTGGGGTCCCTGAGACATGCTGGGGTCCCTGACGCATCCTGTGGTCCCTGACGCATCTCCAGCAGGAGGGATGGGGAGCGCAGCCACCCAGGCATTACGTCACCTGGAGCTGCACTCACTGGCTGCTGGTACCCGGAGGGCAGGACGCTGCTGCAAGCAGCATTAACCCCTTCCTGAACGTCCTCAGTGTCACTTGGGTAGCACAAAGGGACCTGCACAGGGCTCAGCGTCGGGCACCGACGTCTGTGCAGTCAGGGGGTGCGTTTGGGCACGGCTGCTCCTGTTACCAGAGCTTGGTGAATGCTCCTGGGGCCAAATTCAGCTGCTTTGTTCTCCCAGAACAGCAGCAGAAGCCGAGTGGAGCTTCATGGCTGAACCACACATCGATGGCCGGTGTAGGTTCTTGGGACAAGCACTTAGAGGAAGGTTTGGATTCTAGCAAAGGGCAGTGCCAGCGCAGGCACCCGCTGTGCCCACCAACAGCAGCGGGACAAATCGCACAGTGGCTCTGGGCTGCTTGCTCAGGCACGGATGTACGCAGGAAGGGTTGATGTCAAGCTCCCTCCAGCAACTTCTTTTGCTGAGAATGTGCTTGTCACAGCCCCTGCCATGAGGATAGCTTACAAATGGTGCAAAAGGGGTGACAGAGCAGGCCGTCAGCCACCACAGGTTCCCCTTCCTGGACCCGCAGGTTCCCCTTTCCGTGGCTGCTCAGTTGATGCTCATATGATGAATTTTCGTGGATTTTCAGAGGCTGTTGCCAAATCTTGAGGGGGTTTTGGCTCCAGCAGCCAATAAGGAAATACTGCAAATCCTTTGTTTTCTGCACTAAGTGGTCCCTACAGTGTCATCTAATTCTGCTCAGGTTCTTGTTTGTTTTAAAATAAAAGGGTTTGGTGACAGCGGCCGGTTGAGATGCTGCCTCTCTGCTCCCTGGGACCAGCCACCTCCAGCCCTTTCTCCTCTCCATCCACAGGAGGATATGTTGGCTGCCCATGGTCCCTCCTGTGGGGTCCAGGGGCTCTGGTGGCTTATGCCAGAGGTGACAGCAGGGTGCCCACAGGGCCCTGAGCCCTCAAGCACTCTGTGTTGGTGTCCAGGGTGCTCCAGATGTTCCCTGAAGTGTCTTCAGTGAGAGAGGGAAGGGGTGAAGTGCACAGGTGCCTGTTAGCACCAAGACCTGGATCCTAAAGATGCTTTTAGGCTCATCCAGCCGGTCCAGCCAGCTTGCAGGCAGGTCTGAACATCAGGCCAGTTAATTTAAAACCTAACCATTTAATATCTTCTTGGCGTTCCATTTCTTCTTTGAACCCAGCTTTGGGAGTATAGTTTTTGGCTCCTGGTTTTATAGACTCTACTAGGAGCCATAAAAACGCAGTAAGTAGGTGTTAACATGGTCAGTAAATCTGGGTGTGGGTACACTGAGGGTCACAGACCCTTGTGTGTGGGTTGTGGCTCATTATTGTCACCATCCACCACTATCTCCAAACCCATCCTTCGCCCTTACACCCGCAGGCTCTTTTTCTTACATCTTAAATTCTGCTCTGCTGTCAAGAGGCAATAGCATCTATAAAATCTGTTAGCTTAAGTTCATAAGAAGATGGGGCATCTGGTCCAAATGGCCTGCTAGATACTATTTTAATAAACAGAAAGTGAAAATCATCCCTTGAAATTGCCCTTTTAAAGCTGTCGTGTGCTGCAGAATTCCCCCCAGAGCGGAGCTGGCGGTAGGAACAGTCTCAGCATCCACTGAAGGTTGCTGGCAGAGCTATCTTTCCACTGACTTTCCTAAGCTGATTTATTTGTGGACTTTGGACAAGACTAATTTAGACTGGAATGGAGGTAAAGAAAAGATGACTGACTAAAGCCTTCGTTGTAATAAAATTAAGTATTTTTAGATGAGAAACACTATGCAGGATTAATTATTTCTATCTGGTATATTAAAAGGGAGCATATAGAAAAAAGTGCCTTCTCCCTTCAGCCAAGCGAAGCATTCAGTTTACAGAGATGATTAACCATGGGAATTTGCTGAGTATATTTTATTACTGTGTAATCTTCTCCAGGGATAGATGTGATCCTCAAGAGTGTTGGGGTCCACTTACTCCTTTTCCTCGAGTGCCCTTGAGACCCACTTTCAGACTAATGGCCTCAGGTTTGTTGTGCTTTTCAGGCTGGTCCCAATTTTCAGCCCTTCGTTTAAATGAGCCTTTGATTGATACAGGATTTTTTAAAAAATGCTGTGTCTCTGGCTGGCTGGATAAATAAAGGAGTAAATGTTCCTCCAGTGTAATTGAGCTTCTGCAAATGGTTTGGCTCTTGGTGGAGGCTTTGCTGTGATGGGGCAGGGAATTTGGGTGGGTTGGTGGCACGTGTGCAGACTCCTCATCACCCAGCCTGGGTATTTCTTTGTCCGCTGAGCAGCTATTTGGGAGCATGGTTTCCGAAGGTATTAGGACTTGTATCTGCACAAAAGTGGAGTCCTGATGAAATTGCCAGCTCTTGGAGCCCAGCAGGAGATGGATAGACACTGGTGAGGGCAGCCCCTTTGCATTGTTCCCTTTTTCTTGCTATGTCTCCGCTGCAGAGTGTTTTGGACAGCACAAGGCTTGCAGGTTTTTGGGCTCCAATTTCTTGAAGCTACTGGAGATGAGGAAGGGTACCCAGCTTGGTCTGTTTTCTGTATTTCTGTGAGGCAGGACATGGGCTTTCCCAAAGGATTGCTCTCCTGTATTAAACTGTAGGATCTCTTCCTTCCAGTGTTTCTCCTAGCCCAAGGCACTGTCACTGCAGTCACTGATCTTTATATCTCAACACCAAGACGCCCTTTGCAGGTGTGTCAGGAAGGAGAGGGCTGCTTTCTAGGAACTAAAGCAAATCCAGGAATCAATGGGAGTCTGTGCACCTCTGGGCATTGTGTCCTTCTTGGTCTTCCCAGAGGCTTGGGATGCCCCATGTGAGCCTTGACATCTGGCAGCCTCCAGCTTCCCCTCAGGGTGGGAGGAATGCTCATGGGAGCCACCACAGCCTCTCTTAGGGTTTGCTGAATGGTTTGCAAGGCATAAAACCCTTGTGTTCAACTGTGTTAACATTCTGCTGCAGATGAGTCAGGGGGTTGATCAGGACCAGGCTTCCAGCAGATCTTCATAGGGTTGTACAAGCTGCTCACTGTATGAAAAATAATTCAACAGCTATTTCAGTTTCTTAATTTCTGACCTTCCCCATTTGCTGGTATTTGAAATGGTGAGAATATGGCATGAACATGACCCAGCATCCCCAAGCCTGAAGTAACTCCAGGGGATCCCAGCCCTTGCTGCCAGCTCAGCATGGGCTCATGGGGAGGAAAACTTCAAAATTAAAGTTTAGTGGTCCCCTTAAGAAAATATTTTCATATTAATACTTATGCCTTGTAGGACTTGTACTAAGAAATGGAAAGTGCTGCTGAGCTGTGCTGCACCTGATCATCCCTCCCTGATCCCTGTATTCCCAGCCGGGGGGAGGCACCTGCCATCGCTGCACTGGCACATTTCAGACCTTTTAACAGAATGCTGGCAAGCACACAGAGCTTGTTAGGTGTTTGTATCTTCATTACCTTGATCTTCATCGTCAGTGACGTGGTGAGAAGCAAAACGTCGCTCTGTAAGTGCCAGTTCCCATTAAACCAAAGCCAACTGCATTTAATTACAGTGTCAGAAAAAGCTGGGCACTGAGTGCTGGTGGTGCTGCTATCATCAGTGACCCCCCGAGCTCCCTGTGATCTCTGCATCACCAGGGACTATGCAAAACCTGGACCAGAGAGTCTAAAAATGCATCCAGGTTTTGGGGGGGTTGGGAGCATTGGGTGCATGACTCGAGGGGAGAGTCACTTTTCTCCTGTCCCTGAGCATCAGGTTCAGCAAAAACTCCTTCTCCACGGGGTATCTGCAGAAAGGAGGAGGCTGCATGCCCAGGTGGGAGTGGACGTGCCCAGGCTCAGGCAGTGCTGTGTCCCACACGCCGCTCTGGGCAGTATCTGTGCACTGTGTGAGATAACCCCAAGGGATTGCTCCAGTCACGTCAGCATCCTTATCACACCGAGTGCCTTTCAGTGCTGTCAATACAGCAAATGACCTGTTCGGGATACTCCTTTGATATGCACACAGAGCATTAATCTTTGCAATTTTATGCCAGGGTAAAAATAGCAGCTCTTTCCTCCTGCCACGCCGAGCATCCGTGGCTGGCCCGGTGTCAGAGCATCACCTGTTGCAGGGGCTGTTGGGTGAGCAGCTTGTGTAACTCAGCTTAACGAAGGCTTATGGCCCCAGCCTCGTGCCTGCTCAGGCAGCTCTTCCCGACAGGAATGCTCGCTGCAGTTGGAGGATTGTTTTTTTCTCAACAGCTTTGAGGTTTCTCCCATAAGAAGGCTGTGCCCAGCGTGGCTGCTCCCCCTCTGAGGGCCTGTTTCTGTGCAGGGATGACCTGGACTTGGGCTCATGGGAAGGAGAGGTTCAGTCTGATGTGAACAATGCACATTGCACCAGCAGCTCCTGCTTTATTTTTTTGTTAATTGTTTTATATCTTCCAGTGGCTAAAGGGGCTACTAGAATGGCTGGAAAGGGACTTTTTACATGGGTCTGTGGTGACTAGGGAGGAATAGCTTGGAACTGACAGAGGGCAGATTTAGATTAGATACTAGGAAGAAATTCTTCCCTGTGAGGGTGCTGAGGCCCTGGCACAGGTTGCCCAGAGAAGGTGTGGCTGCCCCTGGATCCCTGGAAGTGTTCAGAGCCAGTTTGGACAGGGCTTGGAGCAACCTGGGATAGGGGAAGGTGTCCCTGCCCATGGCGGGGAGGAGTAGGACTGGATGATCTTTAAGGCCACCTTCCAACCCAAACCATTCTGTGATTTTCTGATTTTAGGGGTTTGGGAGCTCCTTAGATGCCAATCCTGAAGCTGTGGCTGGAGCATGCCTAGTTTCAGTGTTGTTACTGCTGTCTACATTGAATACAGATGTCAGTGAATTCCCAAGTGCTGTCCTAGATTATAGTGAGTTTGTTTTAAAATGTGGGGTCTGAGGGCTGTCCGTCCATGGGACTATTTTCAATTCTTGAGCTTAAATTTCGAGATGTACTCAGAGCATTGGGTCACATCTTTACTTTCAATTTACTGGTGGGGAAAGTAAAGCAAAAGAGATGATAAGAACCCATTTCTTGATGTTTCCTTCTCTGAGCCATAAATTGTTGCTTCTCCTGCTGGTGGCTCTGGAAGTCCCTCCAGTGTTTGTGAGTGCAGAGGACAGAAATTAAACTACGTGCCTGGGTCTGTAGAAACTCCAGGTTCGTTTTCCTGCCCTGCCACAGATTTCCTTCCTGACCTTGGGCAGGGCAGGTAGGGTCCCATTCCCAAGGACAGCTGGGCACAAGTGTCTCCCCTTGGCACATGCAGCCCTTGGAGCATCTGGTACCATGACCTGTCTGGTTGTGTGATGGACACCATGGCTTTGCCCCAGATGCATCACAGAGCACAAGGCACTCAGTGCTCTGACATTAGCATACATAGCAGGACAGAAGGCAGATAAAGTCTTGCAGGGATCAGCACCCTTCCCAACTGGCACTGGCGCAAGAGCAGGGCTGGGTCCTCCAGCTTTGTGTGGGGAGAAGCTCTTGGGAAGGGGCTGATGTGCTGCAGGGAGTTGCTGTTTGGTTGCTGTTTCTTTGCAGCATCTTTCTGTCTTGCTGTCTGTGCCAGGAGGTGGATTTCGAGGGAGGAAATGTGAGCTGTGCAAATACTGCAGCGAGCTCCAGCTCCCAACTTTGCCGAGATCTGTCAGCTGGCACCACAGGCTGCTTCTCATTTCCAGCTTGTCCTCTGCTTGCATGTCATTAGGCATGACACTGCTGACATGTGCATGGCAAGTATCATGCATATTGCTGCAGAGTTGCCAAGGGAAGGCAGAAGAGCTGACAGGCAGCGCCTGGTCGCTCTCTGTGCAGGGAGTTTGCAGCAGATGAGGCAGCTCCTCTCCCCATCACTGTAGTTGTGATTAGAGAGCACTCAGAACAAATCTCACAGGCCACCATGGGATGTGGTCCATGCCCAGCATGCCAGAGTGCTGCCCAGCACGGTGTGGGATGTGGCACTGAAGTGTATGGCACACTGGAGGTGTTCAGGGAGGAGTTAATGGCTGGGGGGGTCGCTGTCAGTATTTGGATCATCATCCTCATTTCACCTCAGTTTTCTCATGTAAAGAGTAAATTTCTGTGGATAGATAGTGTAGGGAGCACTATTGCTGTGATTGCTGTGCTGGGGCTGTGTGTCAGTGCCAGCCCATGGCTTGACTTTGGTGCAGCGGTTTTGCTTTCCTTCTTAGAGTCAGGTCAGTGCATGGTGTGGTCTCAGCCTCCATGGCAAGAAACAGAATATTTTTGGGAGCTGTAGCTTTTGCTCAACCTCCCTTTCCTTTCTTGCAGGATCATCCCCCAGCTGGAGAGCTCACTTTCGCAGGTTTCACCAAGCAGCCTGCCTGGCTCTGAGATTTCGGAAGCCACAAGGACTTACTTGCAAGGAATGAGCCGCTATGACCTGGATGAGCTTGATGCCTGCTGGTTGGAACTTGTTAATATGGAGCTCAAGGAGATGGGTGAGTATTGGTTTTCCATTTCTTCTTCCCTGGGTGTCCCAAAGTGGGCACTCAGGCTTTCTGAGTAAGCATGTGGAATTAAAGGCCTTGAAGAAATCTCAGAAACGCTGGTGTCTGATTGTTTCCTGTCCCAGGCATCTCTCAATATCACAGCATAACATTGCTTGCATCACTGTTGTTATATCACTGCACATTCTTCAAATCCTTTAGTGGATTTTGGTCGAGTGCAAGTACCTGAGCTTGGAATTTGACCATTGGCACTAGTGCTTAGCATGGTCTGCTGGGCAGATTTGTTGGCACAGACCCGTGGGTGTGTAGTTCTGCCAGACTGTGGAGGGATTTTCCAGTCCTTGTTAGGGAGGGGTTGCTGTGGTGTGGCTGATGCTCTGCAGGTAAGAATAACACCTCATTAAACATTCACCTTGTGAGGTGAGTGAAGGCTCTGGCATGCCTGCATGAAGGATTGCTCTTGGTGGCAAAGGTCTTTCAAGGGTGGGACAAAGGATGTTAGGGAGTGCCTGAGCAGATGGGATCGTGCACTGTGGGTTGTGCCAGCTCTCACAGGCAGCTGGCTGAGGGCTGCAGCAGGATTCAGGATGAGGGCAGGAAGATGCAGGTCAGTGAGCTTGCATGGAGCACAAGCAAGCTCAGAAGTTGGCCACCACATTGACTGATCTGAGTTTTGGAAGATCTGTCCTTCTGGTGTACTCATGATTTACAATGAAATTTTGTTACCATCACCTTGGGAAAGTTGTAGAGGCTGCTTTTACAGTTTGTCTGATAATCTGGTGTGGGTATCCTGTACATTGGATTTCCCATAATCTCCGTGTTGTGGAGCCTGTAGCATTGCAGACAAATCCCAAGTCAGTTTTGCCCTCGTTAGCTGGTCCTGTATGGGCAGCCTCAGCTCTGTCATTAGCACATGCAGGTTTTGAGGCACTGGCAGCTGCAGTGGAGTCCTTGGGCAGAGCAGAAGGTGCTGCTGCATAAAGCCAAGTGCCTCAGTCCTGCTCAGGTGCCTTGCAGAGGATCCACCCTTCCTAACCCTGCACAGCTGCTGTTGCTGCATCAAGAACCCAGCTTCTACCACACTGGGCATCATTCTGCCCTCACTCTGCCTTCATTGGATCCCCTGCCACATTTCCCTTGCCGTCTCCACAGCTGCATGGCCGTCAGAGGCGTCTCTGGGCTCCAGAGAAGGGTTGTCTCTATTCCCACTTCCCCTTGTGTGTATTTCATAGATCTCTAGAAAGGAAGTGGTCAGAGATTTGGCTTCTCCAGCTGAGTTGGGTTAAATTTGGCATTAGTATTTCTTTAGTATTTCTTCAAAGTTTGAGGTTTCAAATGCGATGTCTGGATGTGGAGCTGCCATGGTGATGGAAGGTTGAAATAACTGGAAGGTTATTTTTTTCCTCCATCTCGTTGTTGTTTATCAGCCAGTCACCTTTTCCAAGGAGTGTCCATAGGAGTGTTTGCCCAGGGCTGGGCTGATGGAACCATAGAATGTGAGGAAGCCCTTGAGCCTTCCTGCCATAACCAGCTCTAGATGGTGATAAGGACTGAGGAGTTCTCAGCAGTGGAGGTGCAGAGAACATCCCTGCCCATCACCTGCTTCTCCAGCCCATTCCTGTCGCTGAGGCAGCACTGTCATTGCTGGCTGAGCCATGAATGTGCTGGGGAGAGAGCAGCTTTGAAAACCAGTGTTTGGCATGTGAAATCCACTGTAGATACAGCTTCAGCCCAATGGATTCTGGTGTCTTCCCCCACCCCCAGGCCTCCCAACTTCTCTAGCAGGCAAGGGCTAGTACATTTTCTCCAGTGGCTTGGAAGAGGGGGCCTGTGGCATTGATTAATAACCCATCCCTGGCACTGCAGGGAGCTGGGGATCCGGCAGGTGGGGAGTGGGATGGGAGCTGGGGGTCCGGCAGGTGAGAGTGGGATGGGAGCTGGGGGTCCAGCAGGTGAGAGTGGGATGGGAGCTGGTGCTCCTGGCTGCAGGACCGTGGTCACATCACCCGTGGCAGCTGTGCCATGGAGGCTGGAGGTCATCAGGCGTCTCTGAGGGGATGCATTTTCCTGCCCGTGGAAGTGATGGGGTTTGGGTGCTCACAGAGCAAAGCTGTCGTAGCAAATCTATTGCTGCTCACCTCCTAAGCTGTGCCAGAGCAAGGCCTTTGCTGCCCCTGCTTCCCACGTGGGAAAAGCCAGGGTGGGATTTGGGTGCCCTTCACCACCCAAGGCAGAGGATTGCCGCTGCCTGCGTTGGTCCAAAGGCAGTCCATAAATAGCGCTTTCTCCCGGAAGCCCTTGACATTAATGACACCATTAATGACTCGCTGAGATTTCCAAACCCGCTTTGCTAATCTCCAAGATCATTAACATGACTTAACTAGAGAACTGCAGCCTCTTCTCCCATTCAGAGGAGTCAGGAGTTATCTCCCAGCACTAATTTAAAAGATAGGCAGAAGTTTAAATTCTTCATGGGTGTTTGGCTGAACTGTTGTCACTGGGCTGTCCAGGGGCACAATATGTCATTCCCAAAATATTTAATGACAAAGAAGGATGCTGATCTCTGACTGGCTTCTGAGGATGTGCGGGGAGGAGTGCTGGAAAACACCTATGAGATCATCCAGCTCGCCTTTCGTGGATCCACGTAGCACATGCCTTTTCCAGTCCTTTTTAGGTCACCCCAGGGATGGAATTTTATCACCAAGATCAGATAAACCTCCAGATAGCTCCAGCTCTCTGCATTCTGCCTGCTGACTCCTCTCCCAATTAAGTGGAATTGCTCCAGAAAGCAAAGGTTTTACATGAAAAGCAAAAGTTTTAAACATAAAACAGCTTTAAATAGTTTTAAACCCCCCAGTAAGATGCCTCAGTAGCTGTTGCTGTACTCGATGGAAATGTGCTGTTTAAAGAACCTTTGTGTGTGAGAGATGAAGTCAGTATTTAGGCATGCCTAAGTGTTTTATTTGTTGCTGCTGCAATATGAGATAGTAAAAAAGTGGATCTGAAGAAGGCTGAATGAAGCCCTGAGCCAGATTAATGTCCATGCCACTCCAGGCAGCACAGGCCTTTCCTTTTAGACAGGAGCTATGCCATAAGTCTTCGTTTTTATATTAACATTTTATGCTGTATTTTGTGATCTCCACTAAATCCAAAGCTATTGTAAGAGTGGAGCTAGAGAGACTTCAAAGACCAAGGCTGAAAGATCCTTTTGCAGTGATCGGCACTTCATAAACACACGGAAAATCCTCAAGAAATTGCTAAAATCGTTGTCGGAATCAATTTTGCTGAAGGCAGAGTCGAAGTTTCTAAGTATTCCCTTGACTTAATCCATATGGTGTATTCTGCTCACATATGCCCACCACAGCTTCTATCTTGGGAGCTGGAGGTGTTCCTGGTATTTTATGGCAGGAACATGCAAAGGTCACATGGATTGCTTTTGAAGCTCCGGGGGGAATTCATCGCTGCATACTTGAGATATGTCTGTGTACTAATGAGATGATACCTCCCTCGGCGGAGGTGAGATTGGTCAAGTAGATGTGAAATAAGCTGGAGTCGGTGCAGTACCCCGGGGAAGATGTGCTCAGTGGAGCAGAGGCTGCCGTCAGTCCTGCTCCTCGCAGAGCGGCTGCTTCCCTCCCTGCCGGAGCTGGGTGTCACACCTCGAGGCTGCTCCCATCCCACTGCATCCTGTTGGGATTCTGGGAGCCCGTTCCCACCCTGAGGCAGCAAGTTGGCACTCCCCAGACTTGCCTGTGTCCAAGCAGCTGCCACCCACCAATTTGTGTCCATGTCCATGTCTCTGTGCAGGGCCGCCCCAGTGTAGAATCACAGAATGGTTTGGTTTGGGAGGGACCTTAAAGCTCATCCCGTTCCAACACCTTCCACTCTCCCAGGTTGCTCCAAGCCCCATCCAACCTGGCTTTGAACACTACCAGGGGTGGGACAGCCACAGCTTCTCTGGGCAACCTGTGCCAGTGCCTCAGCACCCTCACAGGGAAGAATTTCTTCCTAATATTCAATCTCACCCTGCCCTCTGTCAGTTATAAGCTATTCCCCTCTGTTAAACACCACAAGCCTCCGGAGCTGAGCTTATTTAGCTCCTTAGAGATACAGATAATCGATACCATGTGTAAATGCATGTATTAATTGTTTGTATGTGATGTATTGATGTATAGATTAGCAGGGTTGGAGATCAGTGGGAGACTCTTCAGACATTTTGCCTCCACATTTTCAGCACAATCAGTTTCCACGTCAAGTCGCTGTTTTGCTGTTTCCATAAATTGCTGGCAGTAATTGCAGTAGTTTCCAGCAGCACTCCGGGGTTTGCTGCTGGATGGGGTGAGGAGGCTTTCATCAGGAGTGCTCTAGGACAGCCCTGTCAGAGCCGAGCATCACTGCAGAGAGGCGGCAGCTTATAAAGTGGCTTCTGAAACATTTTGTCATCATCTTAAATTTGAGCAATAATTGATGTCGGTGGGTGGCAGAAAGGGTGATAATTGGTTCCTGTAAATCTTTTAAGTGCATTAGCAGGCTGTGTTTGTAACAAAATGTCTGGAAGTTTCACTGTGGATGCTCAGCTCGCTGTTTGTGTGTTGGTCACACTTTACATGCAGGGTCTGTTTATAAATAACATTGATAAAATATTAATGTACAATCGCTGCATCTTCCAAGGGCTGTGTGTCTGCAGGTGGTGAGCTGGAGGTGGCTGGGGGAGTCCCTGGTGCTCTGGTGTGATGTTCAGGTGGTTGGCTGTCATCCCCTGATGTCCCTGAAGGATGCTTGGGACAGGACCCGGGATGCCCAGGGGGCCACTCAGCCCAGGGCAGGGTGGCTGGTGTCCCCACGAGTGCCACAGCAGGCAGGTTTGAAGTGAGTTGCCCGGGGCGAGCTGGAGGGACAGTGAGCTGGAAGGAGATCTCTGGAGTCTGTGGTCCTTGTACCGTGTGTGAACACCCCGTTCCATCAGGGATTTGTCATTCTTTCACTCTTAGGTTTTCAAAGATAGTCAGAGGCAAGCCTACATCATCTCACAAATGCTTTGCCTTTCTTTACTATTATTTAAAAAAACAGTAATTTTGCTTGTTACTATATTTTTTTTCCTGAAAAGTAAACTCACAGGTTTATAGTCTGTGAATCAGCTAATGGCACAGCCTGCAGTCCTGATAGCTGTTTGTTCATGAGCTGTTTCTTTCTCCAGGTATTCTCCACAGGGGGAAAGGATTTATTGTTTCAGTAAATTGATATTAGTGGAGCACAGTTCAGTCAGAAATAGGTCTCTGTTTTGTGAAAGGTGGCTCTCCAGCTATTTTTTTTCCTCCCCTCACAGTGAGTTGGCTCACACCACGACAAGGAGTAGCTGAGAATTCATTTAGCAGAAGAATATTGCTCCTTCATGCCACATAAATTACGATATTACAGAAATAATGATAACGGAGGGCGGCGTTGTGTAAAGGAATGTGCCTGGTGCTTCTCCCAGGCGCGGCGCTGTGGCTCCGGTGGCAGCCCAGCAATCCCAGCTCCTTGGGGATGAAATGTTGAAATTCTGTGTTTCAGGTGCTGTGTGGGCAGTTGGAGGGGCTGGGGTATGTGGGGTTGGGCTGTACCCCTGGGATAATGGGGATGCTCGGTGGCTGTGGAGCTGCAGGGATCATGGCAGACCCTGACAGACACACACAGGGA
Source organism: Acanthornis magna (assembly GCA_036785705.1). Taxonomy (NCBI): domain Eukaryota; kingdom Metazoa; phylum Chordata; class Aves; order Passeriformes; family Acanthizidae; genus Acanthornis; species Acanthornis magna. The sequence goes on from JAWUZG010000092.1 coordinate 2,700,166, forward strand.
AAAGATTTTTGCTTGGAGCAAAGTTCCTTCGTGTGTTCCTTTCACAAGTCAGATCTGGAGACCTCCTGTAGTGCATCATCATCTGTCACCTCTTCTCCTCCATTTCTGAAGCAAAGTCCTATTTTCTGATGCTGCCCTTAGCTGGGAAGGTGCTACCCCCAGCATCCTGCCCTGTGCCAAGAGGGGACAGTTCTTCTCGTCTGAGATGCCGTGGGAGGCAGCATTCCCTGGATTACAGCCCTTCCCACTGTGGGGCAATGCTGGGGTGTTCCAGGGAGGCTGGGTGGCCACATCAAAACCCAGCCTTGTTTAATGCACTGAGTGTTAATGGGGAAAGGGTGTGGGTGGCCTCCTGGAAGGGGTGGTGGGACATTTTTCTCCTGTGTCAGTGTTTTGAGCATGGCTCCAAATCGCTGATGATTGTATTGGCATGAAACTGAAGCCTCACTTCTGCCTGTGTCCCTCCAGACAGAAACTCTGAAGAAGATTATGGCTACACTGCCCTTCTCTGTGGAGGCTCAGAAAAGCTTCGTTTTTCTCACCTAAGACCTTGGCATACCTTACCCAGGAGAAAATATCATTCTCTTGGTTGGCATGTAGAGTCCACTGACCTGGTAATGGTCCCAAATGTGGACATCTCTGGATTTGCTCATTGTAGCCGAGATCAGTATCTGCATCTTACTTTTCCTTCTCTGGGGACAATAACAGTGTCACTTGTGTGTGTACCAAGGGAGTGTCTTGGTGCAGAATTTTTTCGTGTTTGCTGTTTAGCTGGCCACGATCAATAGAGAGTTTTCGCAGCCAAAAAGATGACAATTTTATGAATGGAGTTTAGTAGCACAAACTTCATGTGATGCAGAAGGAGATAAATGGAGCACAAATGGAAAAAGCACTTCACCCCCAGGCCCCATTGTTTAGTGTTTCATAAACGATTAATCGCTTCATCCCCATCAAGTGCAATTGTCAATTCAATAAGCTCCGAGGTATTGGGGATGACGCTTGGCAAACGCATTCCTAATGTAATTACATCTAAATGGAGTGTGAGAGCGCCTGCGCCTGTGCGCAGGAGGGTCGGATCCATATTTCTCCTTGTCGTGGTGTAACAGCTATAACACGGCGTGGAGGCTGAGAAGGGAACCCTGCCGAGGCACTGGTCTCCCTCTGGCATGGGAATTTTGGGATCAGCATGAACTTTCTACCCCGGGTTAAGCAGGTGATGATGGAAAGTGCAGGAGGTGGGATGGGCGCTGGTTCTTTCCACTCACAGTGAAGTGGAATGGTGAAAATGCCTGCGTGATCCTGACCCTGGGCAAGGTCAGATCCATGATTCCTGTGGAAAGCCCCCTCCCTTTCCTTCCTCATGCAGCCTACAGCTGCCAGCTCTCTGCCTGCCCTCTCCCCATGAGCACAGGGCAGCTCTGGAAAGCGTGTGGGGAAAAGCACTGGGAACACCTTGATGATCATTTTGCTTTCCATAAGAGCAGAGCCTGAAATGGTGGAAGGAAGGGAGTAACTCCAGGCTGACACTCCGGTGCCCAGGCTCATAGTCACAGATGGGGAGTTGAAATCCTGACCAAGAGGAGGATATTCTTGCTGGACTGGTTTAAATGCTCACATAAAGTCACGTTGAGCAAGTGCACCTCGGGTGGTGTGTTTATAAAGGGACTCCACTAAGGCAAAAATAATGCTCTGGCTTTCTCTGTAACGTGCAGGGAATGATAGAACAAGGGGGAATGGCTTTGAGTTGAAGGAGGATCAAATTAGATTGGATATTGGGAAGAAATTTTTCCCTGTGAGTGTGGTGAGGCCCTGGCACAGGTTGCCCGGAGAAACTGTGGCTGCCCCATCCCTGGAAGTGTTTAAGGCCAGGCTGGATGGGGCTTGGAGCAACCTGGGATAGTGGAGGGTGTCCCTGGCCATGGCAAGAGGTTGGAACAAGAAGCTCTTTAAGGTCCCTTCCAGCCCAAACCGTTCCATGTTTCCACAATTTTGTGCTTCCTGACCTGCTGCGTCCAACCAGCACTGTGCCAAGAGCAAGGTGGTGGCTCCATCCCAGCCCTGGTGCCCAGCACTCGCTGTGCTGCTGCAGGATGCTTCACACTGCTGAGCTGCAGAGGCTGCAGAGCCTGTGCCCTCCTGGAGCTGAGATCCCGCGCCCATCGCCGGGGCTGCTCCGCAGTCAGACAGGTATTGGCAGGTTCCTTGGCGTGTTGCAGCACAGCAGCCCGAGCTCTTGAAAGGGCTGTGATAGGGAACAGTGTTGTCTGTCTTAGATGGTATCTCAGACTCGACATAGACGTGTAAAATGCCAGGCTGGATGTTTGCAGAGACTTGTCAAGCCAAGGGAAAGCGTGCCAATGAAACATTGGGGAAGAGCTTAAAAAGGCAGACAATGGTGTGTTTGCTTGCCGAGCTCGCCTACGGGATGCTTTCCCCCTTGACTGAGTTTTTTTAGCTGGTCGGTGGCCATGGGGGGAAAGGTGCAGCTTCTGCCAGCCCCATCCAGCCAGAGGTGCTGGGACCCCTGCAACCCCATCCGTCCCCATCCCTGGGGGCTTTTCAGCAGCCCAGAGTTGAGCCCAGGGATGGGGACATCACGCTGTGGCTTGAGAGATGCCCAGGATGACGAGTTTTTCACTGAACATTTAATTAGCAACTGCTTCTCATGGGTGCTTCCTCAAGACTTTTTTCTCTGTGTCTTCTCATAAATGAGGTATTTTCTCCCATTGCTTTGCGGCAAGGAGGGTGGACAGCAGTTCGGGTCAGGCTTGTCCCCTGTCTGGCCCATTGCGCATAACACACACTAATTAACTTCAAAGTCTAATTGTTTTGTATTGCATCCTGCTGGTACTTTTGTTGTCTCTCTGCGCCTTCTCTGGTCATGAGACAGTGCTCATTGGGAGACAGGGTGTGGTGGGGGCTTAATTTTGCCTCTAACCTGTCGCAGAGAACCTCACTCCTGCTGCTGACAGATTATTTTCCCTACCTGGAGTGACTTCACATTGCGTTTGTGGCACCAGGATCTTTGTGTGCAGCTGAGAGGCAGCGCTTCTGGGAGCAGCCTTCGGTGTGGCACCACTTTGGTGCTGCTGAGCTCCTGGCAGGAGGATGCCCCATCTAAAGGCAGACAGGTATCCCAGTGCTAGAGTCTGCTGCTCTAAGAAACCTCTCCTGATTATTGACCTTGTATTCCTGGTTGTCTCTGTGGAGAGAGATCTGGTAAAGCATCTCTGCCACCTCTCTCCATTAAAAATCTTTGTATGGCAGAAATAAAAGATCCACCTGGGTCTGAGCTGCTGATTTACTAAACCCAAACACAAAAACCCCCTCATTTAGCCTCAATTTCTGCCTTTGGCTTCAGTTTTACACTTCCATTTAATTGGCCTTAAAAGGGTCAATTTTCAGTCTTAACAATTAAAGCATTGACTTTGTGTTGCCAAAGCTTGTCTGAGCCCTTGCTACAGAAAGCATCTTTGCAAAACTTGTCTCCTTGAACATTTAAACTGTCAGCCCCAATTATCCGGATTGCTTCAGCTGAATGGGTTTCCTTCCTCTCAGCCAGCAGCAATATTTTGTTACAGTCTATGAAATATAAACTGCATCCCGAGTTAGGAGCAGCCGTTTTCCGAATCGCCGCTTTTGCCGTCGCTGTGGATTTGCCTCTTGAGTTGCCGTCTGAAATGCTCAGCCCCTGGCAGAACGCTCCTCGAAGGCGGGTGGGCGCCTGTGCTGGAGCCTGATGGCTTTGCCTTCACGCTCTGCCTTGTGCCTTGCAGAAAAGCCTGAGCTGGACGAGATCACCCTGGAGCGAGTGCTGGAGGAGCTGGAGACCATGTGCTACGAGAACATGAACATCGCCATCGAGACTGAGGAGGGCTTGGGCATCGAGTACGACGAGGACGTGGTGTGCGACGTGTGCCGCTCGCCGGAGGGGGAGGACGGCAACGAGATGGTGTTCTGTGACAAGTGCAACGTCTGCGTGCACCAGGTGAGCCCTGGCCGCGCTTGGCTCTGCTCATCACGCTCCGGTACCCTCCTCCTCTGGGTTCCTGCCATCCTGGGCTGCTGTTCCTGTTAAGCTTTCCTCATGGATTCCCAGTGTGGTTCCAGTGGAGGGGTGATAGCAGCGGGGTCTGGGATAGCTGGCAGACAGCAAACTTGCTTTGCTAGCTTTCTTGTCCCCAATCATTTATAAGTGCCCACAGAAACACACAAGGTTGAATTGTCATTTCCTCCTCATTCTGTGTGATATTTTATTTTATGTCTCCTCATCCATTCATATGCTTATTCTTCTTTACCCCCTTTATTGAACCCCAGTGGGATCTTTAGCACCCTGGGGTGACCAGGACAGCTGGTGGGATGTGGGTCTGCAGTCCTGTGCTCACCAGAGGGGTGGGCTTGCACAGACTCCCCAGCCTCCTTCTCCTCTGCTTTATCTGGGGGATGGTTGGACCTTCCAGCTCCACCAGTGCTGTCTCACATCACAGGGTTTCTGTCCCAGCTTCCCCACTGTGTGAGCGTGGGATTTCATTTTATTTTGCTGCCTGGAGGAAAATAATCTTATTTTTAGAATTGAATGCAAATGCTTCAAGCCCTTGCTGGTGGGGTCTGTGGGCTCCTGCCTTTGGGGAAACCTTGACAAGGGGAAGGCAGCCCCATCAGGGTCTCCTGGTCTCCCACGTGGGCCCAGGGAGGTTTTGCTGGTCATGCTTTGAGGAGAAGCACTGTGTGGTGCTGGGATGGCAGCAGCAGCACCTGGACTTCACCCTTTGTGTGAACAGGTTTGGGTTTTTTTAGTTCTAAAGAGAGCCATTTGCTCATCTTTTGGGCAGCTTTTCCATCAGTGCTTCCTGGAGGTGGGAGAGCACTGGAGATATCTATAGTTGCGGGAGGTGGGTGTTTTGAATGGTTTCCATCAGTGAATCAGATTCCACAAAATACCAGAATGATTCAGGGTTGGGTTTGGGGTATTTTTTTTTTGTCTTGGGTTCTTTTTTAACAAGCCCAAGCAGCAATGTCAGGCTGTGAGCTGTCATCAGCCACAGCAGGGACTTGGGGGGAGCTGTGGCACCCTGTGGGCTCCACTTTAAGCAGCAGCCCCAGTGCTGCAGAAGGGGACACAGCAGGCTGAATTTCAAGGCTGTTAAAAGAAAAGAGGGATTTTCAGATGTTTTCAGGGAGCAAAGTCCAGCCCTAAGCCCTGTGCCAGCCCATAAGCTGCCCGTGATTTAATCTCTGCCCCAATTTACACCCTAAGCCACAAAGTCCAGAGCCACAGTGCAGGGTGTTACATGGTTATCTAACCTGCGCCGTGCCTTTGCCAGCACCACATCCAAAACCTGCTGGGAACGATGCTTTCCTGCGGGCATAGGAGTGCTGGTGCCACAGGCGTCACACCTTGTCCTCCAGCGTCCCATTGGGAAAGGCTCGGGACACACAGCAGTGATTTATGGTGCCAGGAGGTGTTGTACTCATCCCCGTAACACAAGCCACGAGGCTTGCTAGTAATTAATTCTTATGATGTGAAGCTTCAAGAAAGCACATGCAATCGTCCTTTTCAAATTGCCAGCGAGGTGGAGCCATGCCCCCCACTGCCAAATCACAGTTCATTGCTCTCCCAGTGACAATGTCACACTCCTGTTTAGCATGGGAATGATCCACCTCCAGTTTCCATGGGGCATGGGCCTGTCATTACTGAATTCCCTGTCCCTGGTCTGGGCACGTGGCTGAACCTGCCCTCTGTTCCATGGACCACACCTAGCTTGGCATCCTGCCTGGTTTTTTGGCATCTTGTTCTCAGTGGTGTTGCACCCTGGAGAGATGCAGCAATAAAAATAGCTGCTCTGCTCCTGTTCAGCATTCCTCTGGCTTCATGTTTCTGGAACACCTTCTGCCTGGTGCTGGACTTGGAAGAGTGTGTTTAGCTGATAATGCACCTCATTTCTAGAGCTGCTCCTTGTCTGGGACAGAGGCCCTGTAGTATTTGCTCCTCAGAAGCAGAATAACAGCAGCTCTAAAATCACTAGAAATAAATGACCAAGATCCAAGAATCTGCTAGAGATGGGCACCTGGTCATAATTCCTGCATTCCCCTGGATTTTGATATCAGTCTGCCAGTTCATTCTCCTGCTAGTACATTTCAGGCTGATTTTTGACGGGTACTAAATCATATGTTTTATAAAACTCTGTTTCAGAAATTATTTATCTGTCAGATTTGGAAGCACTGTGAAACACACAGTTAAGTCTCTCTGAACCATGTAGACTTGCAGCAATAATATTTCCTCCCTTAATTCCTTGTTATCCCTATAATCTGTTCACAAAGTGGCTTTTTTTGGAAATCACTATCAGAGTCAATTTGTGATTTGGGGCAACCGAAAGTCATGTTATAGACTGTTCTTGGCCAGTAATGACTGAAGATGTGCTTTTCCCACGCTCTCACATCTCCATATGCCCCCTCTGTTCCCGGTTCCACCCCCAGCACTGTCACTTGTGGTGACAATGACCTGCAGCAGCAGGAGGAGAAGCTGTTCTTTTTGGGGGTAAACCCCAAGAAGTGGAGCTGAGAAATGCCTGGGCTCAATTTGCAGCCGCCAGTGGGGGCTGGGGGTCCTTGTCAGCACTGCCTGCTTGCCTTCTGCGGGGATGTCAGAGCAGCCAGATGTAGAATTAATTACATCTCCTCGCTTTAAATAGTGACACAGCCCCGTGTTAGTGCCCAAGGCAGTGTGTGTCGCCCTCGGAAAACCCTTTAAGTGTGAGTTATCAGGACCTGCCAGTTAAAAACTGCCTGGTTTTAGTAGGAGCTGTTTAATACAGTCATAAATTATGGTCGAAGTGGAAAGTATTTTATCATTATGTGATACGGCTTATCATTTGGCTCTTCCCCAAGTGCGGAAGAGAAATATTTATTAAACACTGTGGCTTCTCAGTGTCCTGCATTAGCACAGCAGGTCAGGGAGCTCCATGGGCAACCTGAGTCTTCAGTTCTCACTCTCTTGGCTGTGGACTTGTCTGTGCCCCTTTAGATGTGTCATCTTTAAGATTTATCATCCTTTTTGGTTGCTCCCATCTCATTTACATTCATGACTATTGGCTTCCCCTTTTTACCTTCCCGTAGTTATTTTTGCTTCCCCTTTGGGCTGTGCTGGGTCTGTAACCAGTGTGGCCAACTTTCTCAATCGTGGGCTTGTGGCTTTTCAGCCCTCAGTGACCTCAGAGGGTTTCTCTGCGCAGCATTTCCTACTTTTCTGAGTTGTCACGGGTCAGGAACAGGCAGGACATGAGCGGACAGAGGTCTGCACCGCAGAGCTGCCGGTGGTGGGGGCTCTGCCCACCCCCAGCCCGGAGCCAGCGGGTGCTTGGTATGAAAAACATATATAAAAACAGCACGTTTTTATACTTAGCTTTTAATTAAAGCCCAGGATGCACTGATCCTCCATGAGCACCCCTGTGAAAGCAGGGAAGGAAGTAAGGAAGGAAGAACTTCAGCTCCCTGTCTGTGGCTTTGGCGCCGTGTTGAGTCTGCATTTATTGGGACGCAGCGGCAGTGAGAAAGGTGGGAGTGAGGGAGGAGGTCGGGGAGGCTGCTCATCCTGGGCTGCTGGGATTAACCCTCCTCCCTGCTGTCTCCACAGGCGTGCTATGGCATCCTGAAGGTCCCCATCGGGAGCTGGCTGTGCCGGACCTGCGCCCTCGGTGTCCAGCCCAAGTGTCTGCTGTGCCCCAAGAGGGGCGGAGCGCTGAAGCCCACCCGGAGCGGGACGAAATGGGTCCACGTTAGCTGTGCCTTATGGATACCTGAAGTAAGATTTCCAACCTCCTCCTGGCACCTGGGTGGGCACAGACCTGGTTTCAGGTCCTGGCCCACGGTGTTCATAAATGGTGTGAATATCAAATGCAGTTGGGCTCGTCAAGCTGTGCCAGAGCCACAGTGCTGGGCAGTTATTGGGCTGTGTTTAATTAGCAGCCAAGAAGGGGCACCCTGTTAAGGCAGGGCAGAGAGTTGGGGTGCAAGGGTGCAGAGGTGGGGGGCACAACTCCAGGCAGAGTAAAGCTAATTTCATATGCCCATCTGAGATACACCTCAGATGAGGAATTAATTCAGAGGAAATACCGCACTCAGTGTTTGTAACTTGTCTTCTATCTTGTGGCCAGGTTAGCATTGGATGTCCTGAAAAAATGGAACCCATTACAAAGATCTCCCATATCCCAGCAAGCAGATGGGCTTTGTCCTGCAGCCTCTGCAAGGAGTGCACTGGGACATGCATTCAGGTATGTAACTTGGCACTGAAGAAGCTCAGACCTCCGGGGTTGTGCCTTTATTAGCCACTGGAGAGTCCTGAGATGCTGAAGGACATGATCTGAATAAGGCTTATTTCTGTTCTGAGTAAACCTAATGACAAGAGCCTGTCAGGCATCATCAGATGTTGTTTGCAATCATTTAATGCACTGAGTGATAGAAATCTAGATTAACTTTCTTTGCATAACACAGTGATGTTGCTGTAGTGACACTAATTACTGGGGCTGCAAATGACCTTGGTTTGGATCAGAAACCTCCAGGAGAAGGGCTTTGTGAGGCTGCCAGGAAGGGGAGATGCTCATGGGATACACAAGGCAAGTATTCCACAAACCTCAGGGGGTCAGCCTTTCAGCTGGGGGGATGTCAGGGAGCACCAGGGTTGGATAGTCCTCACTGGCCTGCTGGCTTGGAAAATAAAGTGTTTGCCATGTATTACATTTTCACATTTTTTGTTTTGCCGCACCTAAGCAAACCACTGCAGACATCTGATTGCCTGCCCTCCCCACAGCAGGAGGGACAGACATTCTCTTTACAGATGGAAGGCAGGATTCTCCAGGCTTTTCTATTGCAAAATTGGGACATAGCTTCCCACGCCATGATCTCTCCTCTTGGGAAGCAGAACAGAAGCTCCCATCCAAAATGCAGCACACTTGGTGTGAGAGCATTTGGGGACCCTGCTGAACCCCATGATTGCCCCTCTTCCCACCTGCTTGGCCGCTGTGATATCCTGGTGGTCACAGGGGATAGCCATTAAGCTTTGAGAAACGGAGAGAGGGTTAGGGATGCGATCCCAAGGGATCAGCTCTGGTACAGCAACAGGAGCTGCATGGTGGGGCTCGGGGTAGGCAGCAGTGACCATGGACCAGGAGCAGCTGGCTGGTGGCAGAAAGACAGCAGGGACAGGAGCTCTGCAGGCTCTGCTGTGTTTGTGCTGTCGTCTTGGGTTTAATACTTTAAAGGGAGCTATTTAAAAGTAATCCCCATAGTTTGAAATGAAATCTCACAATACTTCTTTAAATCTGTGGCATTGACTCATTTTTTTTGATGGCTCTGGGTGCTTATTCACCCTGCCAGATGGAGATACTGTGTCAGAATGGCAACTGCTTTCAAAGAACAGAGGGGCAGGGAAGGAAGCAAACAGGCTTGGCAGCATCAAAAAGAATTCAGTGTCTCTCAGGCTTCATCCTCTTAGTTCCATCATGACATGGGAGCTGTGAGATCCCGGGGACTGAATGGATTTGCATTAAAGGTCACCTGAGATGGAACAGGAGCCTTGCTGCCTCATGTGCTGGCAGCTCATGTTTATAAGTCTTCATGAAATTGTCACTTGTGGAGGCCACCCTGCCATGTGCAGGATGTTTTTCCTTCAAGAAAAAGGGGGAGAAGTGAAGAAAAAAAGCAGGCAGTGCCTTTATTTAAGGATTTAAGGATTTATGGGGTAAATTAACATGCATAAGTAAATAAGTATGCTCTGTACTTACCTGTAGTCCAGAGCTCTGTTTCGAAAGCTTATGTTTATGGAACATATTTTGTGGAGCATATTTTATGAAGCATATTTTTGTTAGTGCCTGTTTATACAGGTGGGATCTACCTTTGTCAGCAGTTCAGGTTTGTGACCCCGCTCTGGAGGGAGGAGGTTGTTTTCTGCGAAAGCGCTGGGTGTTTGCTCCTGGCAGCGGGGATCAGGTGCTGCAGGTGGGCAGGTCTGGGGAAGGAAGGACATGGCTTCCAGGAGGGGTTTTCCAAGTGGCCAAGTGGGTTTTACGAAGGCAAAGTCTGGGAGGCAGGCTGGGGGAGTGGAAGACTCTCATCCCAGCAGGGTATTTCAGAGCCAGCACTGCAGCTTCAGAAAACACCCGCCTCAGCCATGTTTGCAGAGGCAAACGTGAGACATCTTCGTAGGGACCTCTGTGTGTGGAGGTGTTTGTCCCCATCCAAATCTGACCATCAAAAGGGAAAGAAACTCAGAGAAGACCGAGGAAGGGCTTCCCACTGCTGTGTATGCCTCTGCCCTGGCTGCTGCACATAACTCAACCCTTGCTTTCTGGTACAGAGCTGTGAGCCCGGTGTAACTCGGCATGGCTGTAACTGAGGCAGAACTCCTGGATGCTGTGCAGGGACGCAGCTCTGGAGACACCCTTTGCCTGACTCCTCTTAAGGGGAAGTCATTACTTCATGGTGGTTCTTGTGGTCAGACATCAGGAGATGCCAGAGAGCTCAGTATGCAGGAGGAATTTTCTTGTTTGCATTTCTGAGATGGAAAAGAGAGTGCCAGGAGCCAGGCTCTGGTGCAGCCCCAGTCCTGACCATGCTTTTTTGGGACCCAGCTCCCTCCTCCTCACTTGTCAGACTGACTGGAAGAGCTCACCGAGGCAGCACAGAATGCCAGGGCTCTGTTGGTTGCTGGCAAGCTTCTCCAAAGGGCACAGTCTTCTGCTGTCATCATCTTCCAGCTTCTTTTTGTTGTCGCTTTTTGGAGGAAAAGCCCTTGGAAATATCCTCCACCACTCACCCTTTCATCATTGCTTCTCTGCCCCCTTGAGCGAGCAATGCCACAGGTCCCCATCCACTGGGACAACTGGTGGTTCCCAAAATCGTTTTCTGCCTGTAGTCCTGCCAAGGCAGCACATGGCATCAGGGGTAAGAGCAGAGTGTGTTCCCCATGCTGCCCCACTCCCATCCCCGAGGAGTGTGTGAGGCTGAAACTGCCTTTTTCAGCTGAGAAGCTCTACCAGGCTCCAGACCATCTGTGGTCACGAAAAATCACATGGTAGTTTTTTAAGGATGCAGAAGTGTTGTGTCTGATGGCTTGGCCGGTGTTCAGCACCGGTAATTAATTTTTCCTTCCTGAGCTCCCCTCGCAGGTTTGTTGGAGGAGCTGCTTCCTTCCTCCAGCCCCAAATTGCAGCGGAGCACCACTGCAAGCTGCTAAACTTCTGTTTGAATGTCCTTGGCAACTAAAAACATCTCTCTGTTTCTTCCCAGTAAGAATGATTTGAAGACTAATTAAAAGCCCACGTTAAATCTCTGGGGCAGTTTTTACCCTCTCTCTCTCTCTCAGAATTTTGTTTGGGAATGGATTTGCCTGGATAAGCAAAGTGTGCTGAAATCCTTGAACGAAAGGCACTATAAGATAATGAAGCACAATCAATAACGAAGCAGGGACTGCTCCAGTCTTTTGAGCCTGGTTTATTCTGTGTGGCAGATCCCTCCCTCCTGCCACAAGTGGCTTCATTCCAGCGCCATTCTGGCATGGATCAATATGTTTTTATCGTTAGTTTATCCAAGGTCCCTCAGTGGCTGTGGCCGACCAGGTATCTTTCTTTGTTGCCCTGTCAGCTGAGCTGCCTAATTATTTTCTGTTTGCATTTTGGACACGGTTTCTGACAAGTGCTGCTTGCCATCTGTTGGAGTAGAGAGATCCAGGACGAGTGTCACTGGATTTGCTTTATTCCTAAGGTGGAGTGATGGCCATTCCTGTTAGCAGGACGCTGTCCTGGCAGAAGACACGGGTGTGTTGTTAATGCTGTTTTTAGCACTGGTGGCAGAAACAGGAGGGAAGGGACACCACAGCGCGTGCTTTAAAAGCCAGTGTGTGATGTACTGACTGCCCTGAGTAAATCTGGAAGCTGCAAGTCAGGCTGGGCTCCCTCTGTCCCTCCTTCCTTGCCAAAAATAAATACTTGAGAATGGAGCTGGTGCTTCAGCTGCGTGTGTGGCTGTGACAGAGCTTGTCCCGAGGGATGGCCAGGGTGGCAGGGCAGGCACCCTCTGCCCCTGTGGTGGTGAGTGCCCTGGGCTGGCACAGGGAGCATCAGTGGGTCCCTCACAGTGCCAGGCTCCAAGCGAGTGCCAGCAGCGTGGCAGAGGGAGCTGAGTTTTGCAAGCTCTCAGCTATTTTTGTGAACAACTTCAGACTGAAATTAGGACCAAATGGCCATTTTAAACAGGATAAACACGGTGTCGGAGTTCATAATCCGCTTGCTTGTGGTGCCTGCAGGAGTTAGTGCCCAGCATTGCTGCCCAGAGCCGTGCTGGTACAGCCAGAGCTGCATCCAGCTCTTCCCACTGCTTTCTGAGGCTTTGGAGCAGGGCTTGGAGAGCTCTGGAAGTGGAGGATTTGGACAATGCTTGCCTATGCTTTTCTTGGCCCTGGCAGCTGCTTGAGCACCTTGAGCTGCTTGAGCAGACTCATAAAAAAAGTCAAAGGAAAATATCTAAAAGCAGCAATGTCAAAAGTTCACCCCCGGGTGCCTGAGCAGGATTCAGGGCTGATGGATGGGATGAAGATAAAAAGCTGTAAAACTTGTGTTCCTCAACTACTACCAGAATATATTTTTCTTTTTGAGAGTTAAGGTGCAGCAGAGCCCCAGTAAAACCAAATGGTTTGTCATCAACATTCAGGAAGTTTCACATGCCTCCACCTGGTCCTTCAGGCCACAAGTGCATCTTCATCCCCCACAAGAACAATTCCTCTATTAATGCCAGAGTAGTGCCTACAGTAATAGCCCACTTAAAATGTCTCATTATTGCAGTTTAACTGGTCATTAGCAGCTGAAATAGACTCATTTCTTATGGGTTATGGTTGAAATAATTACCTGACACTCTGAGCCATTAAAAACAGTTAATGAGTGGAGGGGGAGAAGGTGCTGACACAGACATGGGCACAGCACTGGCTGGTGGGAGTTCCTCTGTGGGACACTGAGGTGAGGTTTGTTGTCTGTGGGATCCAAAGTAATTGAAGCCTGAGGTACATTAGGAAAATCGTTAAAAAATTGATCTGATGCAAGTTTGACAACATTGTAGCCACCGTACAAGTTCTAAAACGTTCATTTCGTAATGTTTTACTCCAGTTGCCTTTTTCTTTCTTTTTTCTACTGGAACAAGTTAGAGGCTGTGTAATTTCCAGAGGAAGGCATTTGGGAGCATTGGCAGTTTCTTAGATCCCGTGTTCATTCCTAAACCTTGCCATGTTCTGTATACTTCTGATAAAAATGGCATATTGGCTGTAGATGTGGTAACAGAGGGGGAGTAGCTTGAGGGTGAAATACAGAGAGCATTTCTCCATCAGGAGAAATCCACTGACAGTCTTGGAGCATCCCTTGGCCTGTACTGCTCTTTGGCTTTTGACATGTCTTGTTGGAGGAACCATTGGAAGCTCCTGGTGTGGTAGGTGAGAGATGAGCAGGGCCCGTCACAGAGGTGGATTAAAGAAGGTAAGGTGGGAAAATGCCACCTCTTGAACCCTGGGGTTCTTCTGCTTGGGTTTGTGGTGTTGGGCCCTCGGTTCTCCATGACTGGGGCAGTACAGGTGTTCCTCCATCGGGAATTCCTGCTGTGGAGCATCCATCACTCCATGCCAGGTGTCACTCCTGTGCTCTCCCCAGGTTTGTGGTACACCCCTGGTGCCTGTTGTGTTGTGAGTGTCCCCCCAGCGCTGGTGTCTCGCCCTGAGCCCTGTCCTTCTCCCGCAGTGCTCCATGCCTGCCTGTGTCACCGCGTTCCACGTCACCTGCGCCTTCGACCACAACCTCGACATGCGGACTATCCTGGCAGACAACGACGAAGTGAAGTTCAAGTCCTTCTGCCTTGAGCACAGCACCGGGGCCACCAAGCTGCCCGAGGAGGCACGGACAGAGCCCGACCAAGCCCAGCTGGACTTGGAGAAGGTCACGCTGCGGAAGCAGAAGCTCCAGCAGCTGGAGGAGGACTTCTATGAGCTCGTGAAGCCTTCGGAGGTGGCAGAGAACCTTGACTTAAGTGAATCACTGGTGGATTTTGTCTACCAGTATTGGAAGCTGAAGAGGAAAGCAAACTCCAACAAACCGCTGCTGACACCAAAAACGGATGAAGTGGACAACTTGGCTCAGCAAGAGCAGGATGTTCTCTACCGACGCTTAAAGCTCTTCATGCACCTCAGGCAAGACCTGGAGAGGGTGAGTAGAGCTTCTCCTTCAGTGGTGTATCCACGTGCTCCATCAGGGCTGCTGTAATGTGACAGCACAAGCCCTGTTCCCCCTGACTCAGTTTGACTCCCCTGACAGTTTGGTTCTTTCATCTTCATTCAGAAGCATAACAGTGCTCGGTGTGTGTACATCATCACTGCCAAAACACTGACAGTGATGGAATAAGTCAGTGTTGGTCTCAGCCGGGGGTTCAAAAGAACAAATGGCTGCAGGGAGAGGTGCCTTGGCAGGGCTGGGTTGATGGGAGGCAGATGATGCTGCAGCTTATGTCCACTATACCATTTCAAACCACAAAATGATCCTGTGTTGCACCAGGATACAGTTGCATCAGGCGCTTTGCAGCAGCAAGGCTTGGGAACACATCATTATTTACTTACATTAAACATCAAAGATGAGTGAAAGGCAGTGAGAGCAGGGCCAGTGGGACTGGGCATCCCCTGCCCTGCTGCAGCCAAAAGTGGGTCAGCTCCTCAGGGAGCTGCTGGCAGAGGCAGAGCTGGGCCAGAGGATGCAGATGGAGGATGCAGGCACCTGCAGCTCCCGGTGGTGCAGGACATCCTTGAATCCTCCTATCCGCAGGAGAGCGAGCAGTGGCCTTCACAGCAGCTTTTCGGGTGAGAGGGAGCGTTGGTGGAGCAGCAATGCCCCAGTGGTGCCAGAGCTCCCTGGGCTGGGCTTGGTGCCACATACAGTGCAGCTGTCCGTGGGTTTGGCTGTCACAGAGGGCAGGAGCAGGGATGGGACAGAGGCTGGAGAGGAGGAGCAGCAGTGAGGGTGAGAGGCAGCGAGAGGAGGAAGCTCAGGGGGAGAAGCACACACAGGACCTGCGGTGAGGTGGCAGAGAGGGGATGGGTGCAGTAGTGCTGCTGCTGGGGAGGCACATGGGCATGGCACAGGGCAGCAGTGGGGCAGGGACAGGCAGGGCAGGGATGCCAAACCTGTCATGCAGAGCCCAAGCTCCCTCTTCTCCTTCGCTTGAGACCCAAACAATGCCTGGTCCCCTCTCTCCTGTTCCTGCCAGTGGGATGGATCCATGATCCTTGGCCAGGTCCCTGTCTGACCACCCACCCAGGGTGCAAAAGCTGTGGAAGGGCTCAGAGAGTCTCTAGGAGCAAGGAGGAAGGAAAGCAGGAAAACAGCATTGCCTTGCCCTAGTGGATGTGGTGCTGTGGTTCCCTGAGCAGGGGCTGAGGGTGCTGCAGCTGACATGCTGCTCCCTGGGAGGTGAAGGTGGTGGGAATGCTGCCCCTGCATGTCCCTGAGCCCTCTCTTCAAGCTGCTGTGGGTCTGTGGTGTAATTGAACCTGTGGGGAGAAAGGCAGTGTGGGTGGGCACTGTGTTCATGGGGGTTCAGCTTTAGACCAGCCCGCCCTGGTCCCTTGCTGCACCCACCTCCCGAGTGGATCCTGGAGCCCCAGAGCCTTCTCCTGTGTAAAAATAGTTGGATTTGCAGCTATTGGTCTCTTTTCTGTGATCCTGCGGGCCTTCATCCCTGTGGTCATCACTGCCATCCCTCTGCCAGTCTGTCCCCGCTTTGTTCCTGCCTTTACTGCATCCCGTTTCCATCTCTGGGTTGGGCCGGGCTGGTGCCACCGTCAGTGGCTCTCCAGCAGCAGGCTGCAGCTGCCTGATCTCAGGGTGACAAGTTCAACTCACTTTTCCCCCTCATCTGCTCTATATTGTAAATCTAAACCAGGCTGCTCTGCCTCCTGCTGCTCCTTCTTGTTCCCAGCTTGGCTTTTCCAGCTGCACTGAACTGCTGTGCATCCCTGGGTACCGTGCTTTGCCCACGGCAGCTTCTCTTTGATTTCTTTGTGTCAAAACTACGTGTTTTACCAGATTTCTCATTTTCCAGAGTTGCCTCCGGGCTTTGTGGGGTGTGCCCAGCAGCATTCAGCCTCTGCTTAGCAGCTCCCTGCCAGGTTTCCCTGCCTGGCCCTGGAAGAGCTGTTTGTTTGTTCTGCTTCCAAGAGTGGAACAATAAACACCAGCCAGATCAAAGTCCAGTGCTCAGATGGGTGATAGGAGTTTAAATCCAATTGTTGCCAGTGCATCCCAGGTATCTGATCCTGCCTGGCAGCACCTGGCACGTCACAGCCACTCTGTTTCACTTGCAAATAGTGAGGAATCACATCAAACTGGGATCAGAGATGAGCAGCCTGGAAGGCTCTGTAGGCTCTCAAAGGGTGTCCACAGGACATCATGTTAGATTTTAGCATTTTCAGCAATTAATCTGGCAGAAATGGTTGTGATTTTGGGGCTGGTAATGGTATCGGGATCCAGGAGTTGGGGATGCAGAAGCAGAGAGCAGATGAGGTGGGGACAGCCAGAGTGATGGTGTTTCCCTCTGTCATTTCCTAGCTCCTGTCATTTCCTAACTTCTGTCATTTCTGCATTTCACAGTGTCAGCAAATTAAAGCTAATGCCTGGTAATCCTAATACAGTCCCCCCATTTTATTTTTGGCCTTTTTTAACCCTCTTTGCCTTTTTTAATAAAGCTTTTTCCAAGTACTGGCTGTTTAAATTAGCTTTAACAAAAAGCTGTGGTTTCGAGGCTTTCACACCAGCATCTAAACTTGGCTTGGGGAAGCAGCACTGGGTGGTGTTGAGCTGTGTAAGTGTGGGTAAATACCAGCAGTCTCTAAGCAAAGCTAAAGTAATGTTTTCTTCCAGGAATATCAAATCATAGAGAAGAGATACTGCCAAACACTTGGAGATTCAGGTTGCCAGAAGCAGTTGTTTTCTTCATAAAGAAATCTTAGTTTGATGTTTTCTCCAATCCAGAAATACAAAAAAGAGAACGTAGTAAAATATATTACACTATATAACTCTGCCTGGTATTTACAGCTTGGGGATTCAACAACAACAACAAAAAAAGAGCAGCTTTTTCTCCTATATTTGTAAACATTCCCAAATTGTCCTTAAGTGAGACATTGTTAAGGGTTGGCTGCAGTTGTCCTACTTGCCCTCACAGCTTTTGGTGGCACATATGAGGTAAGCATGGGACAATTTCCTGCCTTGCTCTGTCACTCTGAGAGGCACAAAGGCTTCTGGCCACACGGACAGCCCCCCAAGCCTGGAAATATCCCCTGCAGAGAAGGGTGTGAGGATGAGGAGGGGGAGGAATCGAAGACATCAGGATCACACGTGAGTGTGGACATACCCATGTGCGTGTTCCTCTATTCAGGCCACCTCCTCCTTACCTTATTACAGGCAGCTTTGCTCTTTCACAGCATCAGAAAGCTGAGTAAATGCTGTCAAATCCTGTTAGATGCCATTAGCATTTTCTGCTCTGCAGCTGAAAGCCTCTGCTTGCTCCAAAAGCCTTGATGTCCATTGTGGCAGCAGTGCCAGGGCCTGTCTCTCCAGCCACCCAAAGCATGGCACTGAAACTCGCCAGGTGCCAGGAGATATCAGCAGCAGTTCTGTCACCTTTTGCTGCTGGGGGTGTTTGTCAGCAGCCCCATGTGATGAGCAGGGTTTAGCTGCTGCTGCTGCACTGGCTCGTGTGAACAGTTATATCTGTGCTTTGCTGTTTGTGTTTAGAGCTTCAGGTAATCATAGAATGAGTTGGGCTGGGTTGGAAGGGACCTTAAAGATCATCTTGTTCCAAGCCCACTGCCATGGTTAATGAAATTCCTTCAACTGGGGTGAAATGCACCAGTGATTTGCAGGCGGATGTGGAGCACGTGTGAGTAACCATACGGAGGGGCTGGATTTGAGGTAGGAAGCTGCACCAGCTGCTGCACTGGGCCAGCATCACCAGGGTATTTTGCTGTAGTTTCTATGCTTTGTCCTGCTATCTGCTTTAGGGCAGTTCTGTGAGGCTCTGACATCTCCATCCCAGCTGTGGCTGTGGGAAGAGGGTCTATCCCTCCCTGCAGAAGGAGCAATTTGCGGTTGAGAACTGATTCATTGACTCAGGGCACCGAGGTGCTTCACCGAATTTGGCATTTTTCTGTGCAGGTGTCCCATGTCAGATGTGAACAGGGCATGTGCGTGATGCAGCTGCTGGGCCTGGGGCTCAGCACGATGCTCGGGTGGGTGGAGCTGGACCTTTGCATAACTGTTTTACAATGCTCCTTCTACAGCATCTTCCATTCCGAGACTTCCCAGTTCCTGTGCTGGAGAAGCCCTCCAGCCTTCCTTGCCCACTGTGGGGTCCTGGCTGTTGGAGCCAGGACAGAGACATTTAGGCTTGGAATCATCCACTGCATGGTTTTTCCCATATGTATCACAAAGTTTGAATCAAGAGCTCTCACTCCTAGCCCTGGCTCACCCCCAGGGCTCTGGAAGGAGTTCTGGTGCAGCACAGGTGATGGTGAGGTGAAGAGGATGAAATTCCAGAGAGTGGGGATTTCCCTGGGCAGCAGGAGCAGCAGTGCAGCTTGAGGGGACCTGCTTTGACCTTGCCTAAACCAGACACTGTTTCTTGTGTTTCTCTAGGTTAGGAATCTCTGTTACATGGTGACCAGACGGGAGAAAATGAAACACACCATTTGTAAACTGCAGGAGCAGATCTTCCATCTCCAGATGAAGCTTATTGAGAAAGATCTTTACCCAGGTCAGTACCACTTCCCAGATTCGTTCTCCCAGATGCTGTCCCCACTGTCCTCTGAAGCCAAGTTGTGTACCCCAGCTCCCCACACCAGGGAAGCCAGAGCTGCCCCCTCCCCTGATGTATTATTTTGGCACAATTCTTAAGTTGACTCAGAAACACACAATAAAGCCAGACTCTGGGTGACTGGAGTGCTGGAGCTGTTTGTTTTCACAGCTCCTTCTTGACCCTCCCCTTCCTGGGAATCAGTTAGAAGGGCCAAGCGTTTGTTTTGGTGGGGATGCTAAGGCAGTGTTTGGTGACTTTTGTGATTTGGAGCTGCTCGGGAGAAGATGGCAAATGCCGGGCAGGGGCTGCTCTGCAGCTGGCTCCCTGGCACAGGGTGGCAGCCCTGCTTCAGGCTCTCTGCAGTGCCTTTGAGCATTCTGTCAAGAACGGAGGGTTAAGCTGCTGGCGGGGGGTCTGTTGCTCCAGGAGACCAGCTCCTTTAGCTCTGGTCAGCTGCAGCTCCCCGCCTCACATACCCATCAGTGGAGATCATGCTGCTGCGTGCAAAGCCTCTGGCAACTTTTATTAAGGAACTAAAATGAAGTTGGTTTCCTTTTGTCCTACTTTTTTTTTTTCCTTTTGCACAAGCAGTGCTGGAGCCCACAGCTCCTGCTCCCTCCTCCTCCTTTCCCTCCGGTGGCAGGGCAGACCAGACCCCGTGGCTGCAGAACAGTTTTTCCAGCAGCAGCATCTGGTGCTTTGGCAGCTGCTTCCGACGGTTGTTGTGTTTGTGGCTTTGGAGTTGTGTTTGAAGCCATCACATGGTTGGGGTTTCTTCAGGAACTGTCTGGGCTGAGCTTTCCTTGACAAAAGTCTCCTTTGACTGAAGTTTTGGAGGCTGAGGAATGTGTATGTTGAGATGTCTGTGACTCAGGCCCATGCAAATTCCTCTCGATCACCAAAGCCAGGCAGCGATGGGGTACAGGATCTGGTCCTGGTCAGCACCAGGAAGGGTTTCTAAGCTCACCTCTCTTGCAAACAAGATGTTTGATAGCAGGAAATGCCCCTGGGGACCTGCGTTCCCCAAAATGCCTTGGGGACTCCAACCACGGCTGCATGCCTGACCCTTTCTCTGATGCAGCAGTGGATTGGGAGCTGGCAACTCCTGCCAGGGAGAGCTGGCATAGGCGAGCTGGGAGCCTCACCAGTGGGATGCAGAGGCCAGCCAGTGATGGAGAGCTGTGCTGGGGCTCTGCTGATGGTGTTTCGGGACTGTCTGCACTGCCCAGTGCTGATGCACTTCCCAAAAATGTTACGGGTGAACTTGAGGAAAAGCATGGCTGCTGCTGCCATGATATTTGTTCTGCCTAAAGGTGAGTGATCAGAGGCAAACCCACAGTGAGAGCATGGCTCAGGTGGGGATTGGTGTGCAGGGATCACTTCATACCTTGTGATGCAGATACTTTTCTCTCCTGCCCCACCTGGCTGGCGTTTGCCCTTTCCTTTTCCGCTCTGAACTGACCGAGCTGAGCTGCTTGTCTCTCCCAGGATGGACTTTTTGGTTGAGCCTGAGCAGGGACTGACTGCTCCCTCTGGGACCCAGCTCCCGTGAGTCCCTGCTGCCAGGGGAACAGCCCAGCTCCAGGAATTTGGTCCTGGGATCTCCAGGTGGTTTGGGCATCCGAGTCCTTCCCTTGCCAGGGGGACATTAGGGACCTGAGTGCCTTTTGGCATCAGTCCATAGAGTGTCCTGAGCTCGGGAGGAGTTCCCTTGCCAAGTGACCGTACCGGGAGCTGCAGATACTCAGCACCCAGTGGAACCAAAGCTTTGGATAACTCACTGCTGCATTTTCCAGCGTTACAAGGCACTTACTGGTTTGGGACTGGGGGGTGGTTCCAGTAGCATCCTCACCCGCAGCTCCTGACCAGGATGCTCTCCATACCTGGGGTTCCTAGGAGAAAGGAAGAAGTCTCCATTATTTCACCAGGATGAGGCCAGTTTTTAACTGCTGTTACAGTAGCCATCGACCAAGATCTGCTGGGGTTGTTCCAAAGATGGTTTTGGCACAAAGGTTTTTTTGGACTGGCTCCCACACAAAACTCAGAACAGGAGGGGTTTATTTTTCCCGCTGTCAAATGATCATTTAAGCAGGAGATTCTTAATAAAATCAGTGAGAACTGCCCGTGTAAAATGAACCCTCCTCTCTTCCCTGTATTTTTCTTGCATGGAGTGGAAAGTAAACACTGTCTGGCTTTGAAACACGGCTACTATTTTGACAGGTTCCTCTTCAAAAAGTGCTGCTCGGGTTTCTCTTTAGCCCCGTTGTGCTGTCTAAACAAAGTTAGATTTTGATTTTGTAAGCGAAGTGAAAAATGTGTCTGCCTTCCTCCCGTTACTTGGCAAGGACGTAGCAAATACCAAATTTGCTTTTGCATTTCTTTCTTTCTGTAAGTCCTTTTCTCGGGGGGGTGTTCCTGGCTGGCCACCCCAGGACTGTAAATCCTCTGTCAATTCAGACTCGGGCAGGTGCAATGCAAATTCCCTCCCCTGCTCACCCAGTACATTTCCACTGCTGCAGCAGGGGGAGAGCCGAGGTTATTCCCTCTGACCCATCCACCCCATGGCCTCTCTGCCGAGTCTGCTGAGGATTTGCTGCTGGCTGACACAATAAACTGATTTCTTCCTTAAGATCATTGCTCAGCCTATGGGCCAGACTCTGAAAAACTGCTTGTCTCTCCTCCACTTCCATCAGACACCCACATTTTGGTTTAAGGGCAATATCCTTCCCCCTCTGAAAGTCAATAGAAATTTTAGCATGGACTTCTGTGGGAGAATGGCCTAATGGTGTGAGTAAAAACTGATGGAAGTATTTTATTTGGCAATACAAATTGTACTTTTATAGGATATTTGTCCTGTTTACCCAAGAGGAATAAATCCAGTAGAAGTTCAAAGCCCTTTAGGAAATGGTAATTTTTAGCTGAATGTCTGCATAGCTGAGAGTTAGATCCCTGCCTTTCCATAGGCAGTCCTGGTCATCTTTCCTCCTTCATGTACCTATATCACTCTGGGGTTTTTTCATTCCTGCACGGTTTTGCCAAAAGGTCAAATCAAGGGTGGCTTTAAGACTGCTGGTACCTTTGCTCTGTCAGTCTGGCTCTGCAGCTGAATCCCTTCCTGGAGATGCGCTTGTTGGTGATGGGCACTGGGTTTGTCGGTCCCCCTGGCATCTGGAAGGTGTCTGAGCAGGATTTGGGGTCCCTCCCTTGTGGTCCTCACCCCAAAGTCCTGATCCAGCTCTGTGCTGCAGAGTCTCCCCCAAGTCCCCTGCCTTCGGTAGGGGCTGCTCCTGTGGCCACCCTTAAGTTTGTCTCCAAGGCTAAAACCTCTTTTTGTATAACCCACAGGATTCAGATTTTCTTAACGTAAAGAACCAAACCGAAGAGCGGCCCTTGTTCTCCCTTTGGCTTGGGGTTGTTTGCAGGTCTGCTCCAGGTCTCCGCTGCGGGGGTGTGCCCCAGGGGAACTTGCTCACTGCAGCATCCCTGGTGCCTCGTCTCACACGGCGTTTTCCTTTTTTCCTAAAAAATGCCAGCACAAACTGGGAAGAAGACAAGGGGTAAGAAAAGTGACCCAAGAAGGAAAGGAAGAGATGGTAGAAAAAATAGTCCTGAGAAGACAGAGAAAAGGAAATCGGTCAACGAAACTGTTTTGGGACAACTGGGTAAGTCTGATTTTATGGCGCAGAGTTGACCTGTGATGCTGGAGGCTCCCTGTTTTGGGGAGCAGGGTTAAGAGTCCCAGCCCCTGATCCCTCCTGCACGTACACAGTGGAGTCACACCTTCCATCTCTCCTTTGTGGGAATCAGCCTGAATTACCCAGGTCCTACTAGAGAGCCCAGGTCAGAAACATGCTTGCTGGTGGGGCAGGGGGTGTAAAATCCCCCCTGCAGCCCCAGGATTGGGAGAATGTGTTACAAAACCTGTGATGTGCTGCTGGAGTAGGATTTCGCTTTCAGGTGATAAAATCAGACTTACCCACCCCACGGTAGGGCTGCTCCCCCGTGTCTTCCGTGCTGTGCAGGATGGCGAGTACAGCACATGGGCTGTGAGTTTTCATGTGCTGTCCATGGCATTTGTGGTCACGCTGGTTGTGCCAGTGGTGCAGGAACATCCAGGAGTCAGGCACAAAGCACATCCATCTCTGGAATTTGGTCGTGGGGTGAGGAAATGTAGCCTGGTCCCACAGATGCTTCACCCACCTCCAGCTCGTCCCCATCAGCTACAGCAGCAGGCAGGGCTGGGGGAAGAAAAAGAAAAGAATGAAAAGGTTGTTTTGGACACGGTCCTTGACAGCTGCATGTGTTTTTTTACATAGAATGGAGTTGTTGTTTTTGTTGTTTGACGTCCTCTGGTGCTGCCACCTCCACCAGTAGAGGCACAAGGTGATGAGTCCATGTGTGCCCAGCTTCTCCCCAGGGGCACGGGGAGCACGGGTCCTGTGAGGCTCTCAGGCAGTCTGGAGGTGCTGTAAAACCCTCCAGAGGGTACAGAGTGTTTCTGTGGGAGGTCTGGGCCCCCCTGCCCTCCTCTGCTTTGCGCATTGCTCGCCTGACTATGCTGCTTTCTGGTCATCTCAGAGCTGCTGGGTTTTAGGACCCTTTGGAGATGGGGCTTGTGCACTCATTCTGTCACTGCTCTGTTCTCTGCTAAAGAAGTTTTGGATTTTCTGGGGCAAATTCCAGCAAACAATGGAAGGCTGGGGAATCTCAGAGGAGAGCTGCATGGCTGTGAGCTTGGGAAACCACGCAGCTGACCCAGAGCTTCACCAAGGTCCTGAATTTTGTGAAGGGCTCAAAGCATCCCTTGGGGTGCTGTCATCGGAGAAGGGCTGGGGAAGTGCCCTTGCCCACAAGACGTGGGCTCTTCAGTGTTTGGGTACCACGCAATGCCCTAAGCCTGTCCCTGCTCCTGCTTCACCTTCCCTGCCTGGGGCTGGGGTCAGGGTTGTTGCTGTCTTTTCCAAAAGGGCCCTGGTGAGGTGCAGGAAGCGCAGTGTTGCTGCTCACAGGTGAGGGTGACACAAAGCTGTCACTGTGACAGGCAAACATTGTGAATCACCCCACCCCTGCCACTGCTCTTTCCCTCTCTTGCTAGACTGTTTCAAAGGAGAGCTCATCTCTGAAATCCAAAATCAAACCTCATTTTTCCGCCATCCATAAAACCAGCTCAGATGTTGAACCCCTGGGTTTCTGTTTCAGCGATTAAAACTGCCTGTGCCTGTGTAGGTGTGCACCTTTCCCATTGCTAATTGAACCCAATTAGCCCAGCCCACAGTGCTCACTCTTGCTCTCAATGATCATTATTGGGAAATTTTTCAGCTTTTTCCATTCCAGCCTTCATCTCTGCTCCTCTTCGGTTTCGACACTTTCTGAGATGTTCTCAGACCTGCAGATGTGTCAGTGGTCCCATCACCACTCTGGCTGCTTGGCTCTGGTGGTGGCCTGGCAGCAGCTGCTCCCTGGGGAGCCTGTCATCCCTTGCCTGGGCACAAGTCCTGCTCTGTCACCACATTTTTCAACTTACACTTGAATTGTTTGTCTTCCACCTTTGCATGAGACTGTTTCCACCTGTGCAGGGATGGGTGGAAGCTTGTCATCTTCATTGAAGGAAGATGCTTGGTTTGGATTGAGGGAGGTTCATGGAGTGTTGGATGTGAGAGACCACTTGGGTTGTTGTGCTGTGAGCTCAGTGGACCCCAAATTCGGCATTAGTGCTGGAGTAAACCCTCTTCTGTGTCCGAGTGTGGTGCATTATTGATCTTCCCAGTGTTTCTGTGGTGCCAGGGAGTTTCGGTGGAGTTGGTGATGGTGATAGAGGGCAAACATGGCTGTTCCTGGCTTCTGAGGCAATCTTCCACTCTTGTTTTTCCCAGGCTTGTCCACCTCCTTCCCCATCGATGGGACCTTCTTTAACAGCTGGTTGGCGCAGTCGGTGCAGATCACCGCAGAGAACATGGCGATGAGCGAGTGGTCACTCAACAACGCCCACCACGAGGACAGCACCCCCGGACTCTCCGAGGAGCTCCTCCAGGACGAGGAGACCTTGTTGAGCTTCATGATGGACCATTCCCTCAGGTCCCCATTCAGGCAGAGTGAGGCCACAAAGAAAGTGAAAAGCAGAACGAGAACGAACACTAAGAAAAAGCTGCCGAGGAGCAGCCCCCCCGCTGTGGATGGGGGCCACCCGGAGGGCTCGGAGCCCTGGACTAACAATGCCAGCAGCTTGTCGGATGACCCCGCCAAGCCCTTCGCTCTGGATTCCAGGCCGAGCAAGTCGGAAAAAGGGGCAGCAAAGCTTCCCACCGACCGCAAAGGGATGGGCGAGGCCAAAAAGGCGGCCAAGAAGGGCTCTCTCCAGAAAGCCGGCGAGCCTCATCCCCCTGCCGGGACACGGGGCTGCGTCAGCAAGGACGAGGAGGAGGAGGAAGAGGAGACGCCGCGCTGCGCTCAGACAGAGCCCAGCCCCGCGGCCAAAGTGCCTGACTCCGTAGGTAGCCCCAAAACCATCGTGCGGTTCAAATTACCAAAGGAGAACCGGGGGACGCGGCGCTCGCAGCCCCCCAAGGCCGACGGCGCTGGCGGAGCTCCCTTGCGTCGCTTCGACGCCGACACGGACGGCTACTTCTCCGACGCCGAGATGAGCGACTCGGACGGGGAGTCCCGCGGCAGCCGGGCGCAGCGGGGCCAGCTGGACGCGGCCGGCGAGGACATCGTCAGGATGAGCATCCTGGCGTCATAACTCCTCCGACCACGCCGGCTCGATGAGGCCTCAACCCAGTTCCAACTGCCATGTCCAATTTCTGCCTGGTATCGCGGCGAGGGGGGTTTTTAATATGTGTATATAGTTGGAAATTCGGCACTGTTGTCTTTCTCTTCTCGATACGCCTGAGATACAGCTTCAGCTTCACCGACATCGATGACTGTGACAGCAGTGGTCCCTCCCCGGCTCCCTGCCAGACCCCACTTCCCGGGAACGCGAGCCGGCACCCGCCAGGACCGATGCCGAGGGTGCCGAGAGGGTGGAGGGTGCCGATACCCATGCTTTCTGCAGGGATGGCAGTTCAATTAACGGGCATTATTTAATGAGGGGCGGATTCCTGCCGGGGACGGTTGCCCTCAGAGCAGCGCGCGAGTAGAGGGTCCAGCAGTGGCCAGCCGTGGGAGGGGAAATTCCCACCTGTGTGTGTGGAGACAAGCAAAATAAGCGATTCTAAAATAAATAATGACTAAAGCACAAAAAGCTTGTTGGAGGAAAACGCTTGGGGTGGAAGAGAGCAATGTTACATTTCTATTTTTAGGAAAGAAAAACCCTTGGTCATTATTTTTCCCCTCGCCTTTCCATCTGGTTGGGATCCATCCAGGGGCCAGGATGCAAAATTTCTCCCCTCCCATGCCCCCGTTGAGGTTGTTAGAAACACTGAAGTGATTTACTCAGGTGAACGGATCAGCAGGTGGAAAGCAGAAATGTGGGGCAGGATGGAGGAGGAAAGCGTCCTTTAAAACCACCGTGGGGGGTTCAGGGTTGGTGAAACCCGGGAGGTTGAGTGATTTTTTTCTGCCCGTGCTTCTCTCCAATGCTGCCGTGGTCCCACCGTACCAGGGCAGCACATTGGAAATCCCTCTTTCACACCAAAACCGTGGCCCCAAGGCCAAATGTGCCGTCACTGAGGGGAAATGGCAACCCTCGCCACCACCATTGTGTTTTCCTACTAAATGCTACAATGGAAATGGTGAATTTATTCCTCTCCATCCTTTGTTTTGTTTTGGTTTTTTTACCTTAAATCCTGGTTACAAGCTGTTGACTCGTTGTGGAGGGGTGATTCACAGAAGCTGACATTATAAATATTACAATAATTTAATGCATAAAATGTCCCCAATAAGCCTTAAATGTTGTTTAAAAGCCCATGTTACCTATAAGTCAGGCGAATTTCCATGTTTGCACTTAATTGCACCATTACTTCGGTTTTGGCTTCAAAGGTCACAGTTAAGTCATGCTACGTGTTTTATTGGAGTGACCCCAGTGTGAGCTCAGGGAACAAAAAAAAAAAAAAAGGAATTCACTGAAACTTTTGTTGTTGTTGTTTTTTA
The DNA here is from genome assembly GCA_036785705.1 of Acanthornis magna. Taxonomy (NCBI): domain Eukaryota; kingdom Metazoa; phylum Chordata; class Aves; order Passeriformes; family Acanthizidae; genus Acanthornis; species Acanthornis magna. The sequence goes on from JAWUZG010000092.1 coordinate 2,727,124, forward strand.
AAAATAAAAAATGTTTAAAAAAAAAAACTAAAAAAAAAAAACAAAAAAAAAAACCACAAAACCAACCCAAACCTGGGACACTTCTGCAACCGGTTAAACCCATCACTAAACAAAAAAAACTTGCAATTGTCAGACCAATCAGTCAAAGAATTTTGTGGATGCCAAAGAAATATTTTGACAGTCAAGCAGCACAGCTAGAAACCGGAAACTTGTCATTATGAAAAAAAATTGGAAGTTATTTAGCAACCAAGGACTAAAGACACACTCATACCACACTGCTGCGGCGTTAGGTTCCAAGCTTGCTCCGAGGGATGCTGCTGCTCCGAGACCGCATCCTGCCGTTTTGGTTTCCGATGCTTTTTGCTCATTTCACTGTGAGCTTTCTTTTTGAAACTCTGAGACTATTTCGATTGATGTTTTAGAGTAGATCATCTTTATCAGCCTTCCAAAGTCCTTATTATTGATAAAATTGCAGCAAAGATCAGCGATGACAGCCCAGCTGATCCCAGGCACGGCGAGCAGCGGGGGCTTTGGGTGGGATGCCCAGCCCTGTCTAAGCCCAACACTCATCTGGCTGAGACTGACCGTGCCTGGGAAGGAATCTTCCTCAGATGGGAAAAATGTGACACAAGTTATTAGTGGGGAAAAAAAAAAAAGGAAAACAAAATAACAGCAAAATACCAACAAAACGGGAACCACCTTTGTTATAAATTAGCATAATCCATTGAGGTTGGAAATGAAAATCTGCTCATTAATTAAGGCTCAGTATGTTCAGATAATGTTAAATACAGTAAATAGGACTTAGTTTATCTTATCAGGCTTGCTAGCTTTAGCTCCAGTATCCTAGTATACGAGTCATAACAATAATCAATATGCTGCCTTTTAATGAATCTTGCTTCCGTGTGCTTCACTCAATTATGGTTAAAAAAAAGCAATCCACAAATTTCACTGTACACAGCTCCATTCATCAGCTTCTGCACTACTTGTCTTCTCAGTACAGGAATGCAAAAAGGGGGAGACTTTAAAGAACAACCAACCCGGCACCACCAGCATTGGGCAATAAACCAGTTGGAAACACTCCCAAAACATCAGGCATTATGTTTTGCCATCGGGAGATGGGGGAAAAGCTAAGGGAGCTGGTGGGGCGCAGGGAGAAGAATGGGATGGCAGGAATTGAGAGGAGGAACAGGGCCCCTGTGAGCTGTGGGGCTGAGCAAGGGCTGGACCTTGGCGGGATGGCTGCAGCCACCCCGGAGCATCCCCTGCCTGGAGCATCCTTGGAGCAGGGGAATCTGGTGTTCTGGAGAGAAAATGCACAAGGAAAATATTTTTGATGTTAATGTAAATGTATTTTGAAATGAATAGAAAGAGAAAAAAAAGGTTTATTTTAGTACAGAAATGTTGTCTTTTAAGATGTATAAACTGCAGGAATCGACATTTGCACTGTAAGAGCACCTGTTTCCTTGGAGAAGCAGTCGCTGTCGAGATGAGGATGCAGAAAGCATCATTCCCTGATGGAGCACAGCCCCACGCCAGCCCCAGCCCCGATGGCTGAGGGAGTTTCCCCAGGACAGCTCCCATTCCACACTCCCATTTTCCCCACACCCATCTGTTGATTTTTATTTTTCTCTCTTTTTTTTCTTTTTTTTTTTTTCTCTTTTTGCTTGCACCTGTTTTATGGGGTTAGGATGCCTGCTGTCCCATGGAGTTCACCCCATGGTGGGATGCAGAGTGGAGCCAGGAGGGATGCAGGATGCGGGAAGATGCTGCTACAGGACAGGGCATGAGGTTTGGTTGTTCTTTAAGGAACTCCCCTGCAGTTTGCACCATTCCACATTCAAAACAACCTACTTCACATCAGTTACAGGAAACGATATGAATGTCGCAGGAGGAGAAACCCTTCTGTTTTCTTTGTTTCAAAGAACGTGATGTGCCATTTGTTAATACAAAAGAGAAATATTGAAAATATATTGAAAAGAGCAATTTTAAATTATTTTTGGCTTATGTTGCAATATTTATTTTCTTGTATTAGAAATTCCTTTGTAGAGAAAAAATGTATTTTTCATTAATGCAAAAACCTATTTCTCCTTTTTGTACATTTTCCATGTTAGTTAATCCTTAAAGCAATATAATGTTATCAAACTCGTTCTGTGTGAGACTGTATTATGCATGCTATTTGTGTTGCCTTGGAATAGCTCTGTCTGCCATTACTTTCATCCTCTTTAGATACAGTGTATGCTTTAATACACATTGGGACCATGGCCCATTGCTTATGAAAAAAGACCCCTTTGCATTCCTCAATGTGTTGGCAAATGCACTCAATAAAGCAGTGTTTTCTGTGTACCTCGTGTCGGTGTAGTGAGCACGGTCACACAGAGCAAACTCACCCCAGGGGTGCAGCTCTTTGGGGATGCAGAGCTGCTCCAGCCCTGCTGATGCAGCCACTCTGCCTGTGAGTAGCAGATTTTGGAACTTCCATTGCATTTCCATGTACATTTCCATTGCCCAATCTCAGCCAGCTCTTGGGAAACACAGCTGGAGACACTTGTCACAGCTGGAAGGGCAAGCCCAAGTCAGAGGATGTTCACAAAGTTCCCCATGCCTGGAAGTTTCTGTAATTCAAGGTAGCCACCTTTCTCGCCAAGATTGAAATCTTGTTTTGCAGACTTGGAGCAAAGCCCACGGAGGAAGTCCTGCTGTGAGACAGGATGCTCAGAGGAACAGCTTCTTGCACCAGGAGCTGGTGTAACAGGCAGGGAGACACACTGCTAGATTTGCAATGCATGGGAGCAAAAGCAAGCTGTGAAATCCAAAATTCTCCAGCAATGTGTTCCTGTTTGTAAGACACTCCGTCTATCCTGCTGGTACCAGCCAGCAGCCTCATCTAGTGAGGGCATCCCTGCCCATGGAAGGGGAATGGTACTGAGTGATCTTTGAGGTCCTTTCTAACCCAAACCCTCCTGTGATTCTCTGAAATGGGCTGTGGTTGAGGGCCTGACCCTCCACCTGTGGAGTGTGGCGGTAGCACAGGGCTCATCACACAGCTTTGAAAACCTGAATGGAATCCACATCTTCCTGTGCATGCTTGGCTGGCTTGGGGGCCACAGGCAAGGGTGCTGCCTTGCTTCGGCAAATAATCAAGTCATCAAGGAATGGCTCTTCTACCTTTTTTGGCATATACTGGCACGTTTTTCCTCTGTAAAATTGCCCAAGCTGCTGAAGGAAAATGAGCTGTTTGGTGGACGTACTTGGTTCGGTTTGTTAGTGAGGTGATAATCAGGCAAGTCATGGTGCACAGTGAGGACAGTGAAACCATTGACCTGAGATGGGTCTTCTGGGGGGTGGAGGCAACTGCCATGGCCTTACATTTAGCTCTTCAATGAAAATGCAAAGGATTGGTTTATTGCAAACTAAGCATTATGAAATTGTCCAATGCCTGTTCAAGAGTTGCTGTGAGTTTTTCACCTGTTCTAGGCAGGGAGATACTCAGGAGTTCGAATCCGTAAAGCAGGGAGCAAGGCCAGCCCACCTGTTGTGGTTTAACCCCAAACAGCAACCCTTTCCCAGCCCCAGAGTGTCCAAGGGGATGATGCCAAGCCCAGATGGATCTCAAGAGATCTGATGCTGGGGAACATGAGGCATCATCTTTACAAACTGGCAAGGATTTTGTCTCCAAAATATTTAAGGCTCATGGAAGAGAGAGCTGGCCAAATTCCTGGGAAGATGCATCGCTGCTTTCTGGCACCTGCATTAGACCAGAGGTGGTTGGGATGGGCTGGCTGGATGAATTGTGGAAATGGGGAATGGGACAGAAATTCCTGCAGGTAAAGGAAGAGACAATTTTGGGCTGCTAAAAAGACTACATCACCTCTGCATGTGGCCTCCTCTCCCATTTCATGGGAGATAAAAAACCAGAACTGATAACTAAACCAACTCACTGAGAACAGCTCAGCAGCTCATATCTGACATCTTTCTGTTCAGACAGACACCTTCTAAACCCCCTGCTGGCTTTTGAAGGAGTGAGGCGCAGGAGGGAGTTCCCAAGGCCAGGACCCAAACCCTGGGTGCTGAACCCAGGCTGCAACTCCACTGGCACAGGTCCCCAGGCCACCAGCCACAAGCATCACTGCTGATTTTCCAGGCACTCAGCAGAGCAGGGACAGACGGACATGGGGCACTGGGGCTCCACCAGCAGCACCACACTGTACTTCTACAGCCCAGCCTGAAAAATGATTCCCCAATAAAGGGGAATATATTATAAATACAAAAAAATCTTATTAAAAATGTATATTTATAGGCACTTAGAGCACATAGGGTTTCCTTATGTTGCTCACTCAAGGTTTGCCTATAGTATCCTCATCACAGATGGTGCTGAATACCTTGGTTTGGAGCAAGTAGCCAAAGAATCATTTCAATTTAATTGCAAAATAAATGTTAGGCAAGTCCCTATATGTTTTGCATAAGGATTGCAAGTGCCACCATAAATACTAATGGGGCAAATATGCCCCAGTGTCAGTAAATCATCAGCAACGGATGTGGAAAGGAATTAATTTCCCTTCAGCTTATCCTGAAAGAATTGCAGTAAGACCTTGTTTTATTGTGTTTGATTAAGTGCTGGTGGTATAACATAATTTCCCCTAACCATTAAAACCGCTGGTGCTGTACTTCTGCATAAACACCTCTAATGTGACGAGAGCATATTTAATATTTACTCTTCCAAAGTTAATACATTTAGGGGAGACATTTTGTGCACTAAAAATAGTTCCTTGATCTTGGATTTCCATGTAGGGCTGTGAAATGATGTGTCTGCTGTGATTGCAACAGATGAATATGAAAAAAAATCTCTAAAAAAAATAAACAAACCTATGACTAACCCACAAAACAAGGGAAAAATCCCACTGCAGCCAATGTCGACCCTGGCTGATCCAGAGGGTTTCACAAGTGCTGCCTCTGCCGTCTTGCCCATCCCAAACTCCATTTGACAAACTCATTCCCTGTTTGTTTAACGCACAAGCGGAAAATACACTTGTGGAGGGTCTAACCATGCTTTTTTTTTTGGTGGAGGGTTTAACCAGGTACCTTTTCTCATGGAGACTTACCTTGGGGATGAGTTAGGACTAGTACTGGTTGCAGGCAGCTCTTTCTTCTCCTGTGATAGCCAAATATGCTGGAGATCCCCCATGAAGTCATGGTGGGGAGGTGCTCAGCCCCCAGCCAAGTTTTAGGGGCACAGGGCGAGTCCCCAGCTTTGCCTGTATCCATCCCTCATCCATGAGAGCATGCTGTGGGCACAGATCCCAGACCTCGTCTGCCATGGGGTATAAATCATGCAAACAGCAAACAGCTTCTAGGGGAATTCGGAGGAAGGAGGAATGCAGCTCTCTTCCAAAATCAGAAGTCGGGTGCTGGGGGTGTTGTTTGAGCTGTGGGTGCCTTGAGAAATGAGCCCTGGGGGAGTCTGAGCTCTGCTGGTGTGTGCAGTGGTGGGATGGAGTTTCCCAAAGTGGCAGGATTTTGGCATTTCCCAAAGCGTTGGAATGGCATTTCCCAGCTAAACCCACTCTGCTGAGTATCAGATGCAGTGTTTTTCCTCAGGAGTAGCTGCTGTACATTCAGATGTAATAAAGATTAAAGTAATTGACTGCCTGTGCTTATATTTTAAGTGGTACTTTATAATGCTGACACTGAGCACAGGGAGAAAATGCAGAGGTTAAAATACTGCTGTTACACCTGGTCATTAGCAGCCCTGCAATGAGCTCCAAATGGTTGGATCAATGAAATGGAGTTTTTCCTGGGAAAAAAAAGGCAGGTCAAGAAAGCAAAATAACACATCTTCAGCCATAACTCCTGGGAAAATTATTCTCAGGAGAGAGATGCTGAGGACACCAGCCATCCATGTGGGGATGGACCTGCCACGTGCTCTGCCTCCATCCAAACGCCTCTCTGCAGGCTGGAGCGCAGCACCCTGCAAGAGAGAAAATTCCCTGCAGAAAACAAGGTACCAAAACCCCTTCCAAGAATGCTCAGCTATAAATAGGTGTTTGTTGTATGGGATACCACAAATAACACTGACACTCCACAGAGGGACCGGCAGGCGGGGGATGAATTCCTGCCCTTAATAAGAAAGCAGGATAAATAAAGCATTTCTAAAAGAGGGAAGTCGGCAATTTTTGCAGCTCTAGTTTTAAAACGAGTAAGTCTGAGGGATAAAACACAGTAGCAGGGATGCCAACCCTTGTGCCATGCATTCCCAAAGCCAGCTTGAGCCAGGTGCCATGCTGGGGGACACAGGAGCCCTTGACACACGGACAGAGCAGCACACAGACTTGGGGTGGTCCAGCCCCCCGAAGGGCTGTTCTGGAGAGCCATGGGGAATGAGCTGGTTCCAATCAGGTTTTTTAATCCACCACACAGGGCGCAGCTCTGGAGCAGCACAGAGCCAAGCAGCATCACTGTGTGGCCACAGGCAGGCTGGGGACACACATCCCTGTGCCATGAGCATCACCTGCTCTCCTCTAGGATCAAAAGGATCCCTGGCTGATCTTTTAGGCTGAGTCACAGGGATGCAAGGCGCAGTCAGCCACAAGGCACATTTATTGGCACAGCAAGAGCCAGATGTCTGCTGAGCTGTGAGGACTTAGGTCACTGCTCTGATCTGAAGCCTGCGAGCATCTCCCCAGTCCTCTGTGTTTTGGAGGACAACAGCTCCAAACTAGCTCATACAAACACACCAGGAGGGAGAAGGAGTATCAATAAAGGAGTATAAGTAGCTGAGCTCCAGGAGTGCAGGCTGGGAGTGGTGAGGGCATGGCACGGCACTGGCACAACCAGAGCTGAGAGTGTGCCAAGAGTGGCCGTGCCTCCCCCACTCCATCAGCAACCACAGGTCCCTCCCAGCATCCCACCAGCTCCCCTGACACGCATCTGCAGTGTTTTCCATCCCAAGCATTAGAAGATACTCAGTGATGATGAAGTAAGAGCCCCACCTGACACCAAGGGAGATGTCGCTGCTGCCCGTGGCTCACAGCTGTTGGAAAACATGACCTGAGATTTGAAACTCAGTATAACTCTCTGAGTTATAATGGGGGAACATAGGATGCCATTACTGTCTTGTGAGACTGCTCACTGGCTTTTTTTTTAAAGTTTCATGAACACTTTGGCTTAGTTAAGGGTTCCCACCTCCTGACAATTAAGTGGACAAGAGCTGCTTGAGCAAACAGAATTACCTGACACAAAGGCAGGGGTGGCCAAGCCGAGGACAGTGCTGCCTGACAGCCAGAGAAACCACACTGGGGCCCTCACAGAAATCACTTTTCAGCTGGTTTTCCAGTCTGAGGGTGGTGTTTGCTGGCTGCTGGAGAGCTGCGATGCTGGGGGCTGGCAGAAGTGAAATTGTCATGCATTTACAAACTCATTTTGCCTTTTGGTTTCTGTAATGTATCAATGAAAGCAGTTTGTTGGAAATGAGGGAATCAGGGGAAAGGTTTGTGGACCTGAAGGGCTGTAGTAATGGGGTAAATAAGCAAGGAATTGGCTCATTGCTGAATGGCTGGAAAGAACCAGGAGTCTGTTTGCAGCAGCAACTGAAACATCTTCTAGACTCAGCCGTAGGCTGAACCCAGCTGGAATGAGCGTCTGCAGCCCTCAGAAGGGAAGCAGCAGGAGCAGGGGTTTTGCTGACAAAATATCCCCATCTCCTTCTCTTCATTTTGTGCCTCTTTGTCTGTCCCAAGGAGACGTGTGGGGCAGTGACCGTGTCCCCCTGTAGGACATGACACTCAGAGCAGGACTGTCCCCCTTGAGGATGCTCCCGCGAGCTGGTACAAGGGGAAACCCAGCCACAGGCAGCAATTTCATTTGCATTTTGCTCTGAGAGTTTGACTCACCCCAGACTGAAAGTCAGAGCCCTGAACTCCCGGGGTGAGGGAACTGACGACACCTGAAACCCTGAAACAGGGGGAGGGTTGTACTGGCCCCGGGAGGGGAAAGCAATGGGGAGGCTGGCACTGGTTCACTGCCTGGCACCTCTGACTGTCAGACCTCTTCTCCCAAGCCTGGCCTCCCATGGGTGCTGCAGCTGCTTTTAGGATGCTCTTAGCCCCGACCTGAGCAAGAGGACTGACAGGCTCAGACCATCACAGAGGATCATGATCAAATATAAACATAAAGAAAAGCTTGGACTTGAACACCTCTGCCCCAGCCCCAGCTCTCATCAGTGGCCCGAGTCCCCCAGCCTATACTCTGACTTTGACCCCACTTCCCGAGTGCCACACAGCTGAGCTCTGGTGCAGCTCAGTGCAGCTCAGAAGCACTGGGGGATGCCCAGCTCCCTCTCCAGCATGTGTACTGATGTCTGCAAATTATCAAGGCACGTATCAAGGAACGTAACTCCCTCCTAAGCAAGAAGAGGAGCTGTGGTGCTGGCAGTCTCATGCAGGGCTCAAGCCCTGCTTTGCTGTTCCCCAGGGCCATCACCTGCCCTCAGAGCAGTTTTTGTATAGTCACAGTTTGGACTGGATTGGAAGGGACCTTAAAGCTCGTTTACAACACCCTGCCATGGGCGGGGACACCTTCCACCACCTCAGGTTGCTCCAAGCCCTGTCCAACCTGGCTTTGAACAATTCCAGGGATGGGGAAGATCCAGGTTCTGTGGGAAACCTGTGGCAGTGCCCCACCACCTTCACAGGGAACAATTTCTTTTTTACATCTAATATGAATTCACCCTCCTTCAGCTTAAAGCCATTCCCACTTCTGCCACTCCTTGCCCTTGCGAGAAGCTCCCCTCCAGCATTCTTGCAGCCCCTGTAAGTACCGGAAGGCTTTTGGCACCTTCACCTGGGGAGGAGAGGAAAGCAAAGGCATCACTCGGCGACATGGAGAGCATCATGTGCGCTGCGAAAGCCATGAGTCATGGCCGCGGACGGCAGCGGCAGCCGCCGGGGCGAGCCCGACCGCAGAGCGCACTCGCCGCGGGAGCGCAGCGCCGGCCGAGCCCAGCGCCCTCGGCTTCCCGGCAGCGCCGGCCCCTTCCTCCTGCCTGCTCCCCCCGCAGCGCCGGCCCCCTCCTCCTGCCTGCTCCCCCCGCAGCGCCGGCCCCTTCCTCCTGCCCGCTCCCCCCGCAGCGCCGGCCCCCTCCTCCTGCCTGCTCCCCCCGCGCCCCCGCACAGCCACAGCTCTGCCCCGCACTGCTGCTGTTCGCGAGGCTGGGGTTTTTTGCGGTCCTTCTGGGCCAGCTGGCTTCGGGAAGGCAAAGCAGGGCTGATCTCGCCCGCCCTGCCGCGGCTCTCCGAGCAGTTTGTGTCGGGGCTGCTGCAGGGGAGAGGGGCTTTGCTCCAGGAGAGCTTCCCCTGGCTGCTGAACACGCTCTGCCCGGGCAGCGCAGCCCTGCTGAGCACCTTCCCGTGCCACCTTCCCCTCCCTGCACGGAGGGGACCGGGGACAAGCATGAGGGCATGCCAGGATGCTCAGCACGACAGGGCTGAGGACAAGCAGCTTCCTTATGCTCTGCGAGTGCAGAGCTTTTTGCTTAGTGATGTAAACAGTGTGAAAATGTCACCACAATAATTTTATGGCTTCTCCAGTTTAATTTGATGGCGAATTGGCACCCCATGGGCAGGCGATTATGCTACAGAAGACACCAGACCCATTGCTGCTTCTCCAAATGACACTGGACTGTCCCTGTGTGCCTGTCCTGGTGGCTCACCACACAGAAAGCTGGGAGCTAGGCTGGACCTGGCAAAATAAATCCATAAATAAATAACACCTTCATAAAGGAACAACACTTAGCCTGCTGCAGACAGGATTTTCCCCAGCCCGCTCCAATTCTCCCAGCCCAGCCTCTGGAACGGGCAGCAGAGGTGACACAGGGCTGTGCCTGGAGGAGCAGCTTTGGTGGCAGCAGCACGTGGGAATTGCTCTTTTCTGCAGGAATGCGAGGCCCCAGCAAGGCCACTGCCAAGATCCTGATGATGAACACCCCACTTGTGCATGCTCCAGCCTGGACACTGCTGCCTCTGGGCAGGCATCCCAGTGCTGGGGAAAGCATTTTTGGGAGTGCAGTGCCACTGGGCTGGTTTGAACTGCCACGTGGATCACACCGAGTGCCTGCAGAGCGATTTCATCCCCTGGGATAGCCTAGGAGCAGCTGAGGAAACTGTCCTGCTGCCTGCAGTGGCGATGCTGTGCCCGTGGAGGGACAGCTCTGCCGTGGCTCTCAGCTTTGGCACTTTCAGTGAGCTCCACATGAGCCACTATTGCAGCAAACAATGCAGGAAAGCCACAGGGGAAGGGTGGGGAGACTCTGAAATTCACAGGCTCTTGTCAGGTACAAACACTGCTTGGCTGTACAGCAGCTACTTCCCATGTGGTTAATGTGAAGAAATGGTGAAAGTAAGTACAAAGCAGCATTTGCTGTACTGATGGAGCAGAATCCTCCTGATGGAGACAGAGTCCCTTGTTTCAGCTGCCCAGAAGCTGCTCCATCCCCAGCTCAGAGTCAAAAACCACTTGGAGATCTTTTTTGGATGAAGGCAGGGACCACTTGAGCCAGAGAGAAATGGTTGAACTTCTGGAAGTAATTGCAGTGTGTCGGAGCAGCAGGACAGATGGAGGCTGAGAATGACAGATCAGAGCCCATCCTGAGCACGGGGGGGCTTCTGCTGAGTGTGATGCTTAAACTGGAAATGTCCCCCACTCACCTGCAATTCCCCTCTGGGTTTTCCCAAGGCAGATGTGAACCCCAACATTAAAAAAAAAAACATTTAAAACACAAATATGGCCTAACAACTGTCCTAACATTTCCTGCCCTGCTCTTGATGAGAGAGAACAACCAAACCAGGCTGGATGGCAGCAGCAACTACCAAAGAGCAAACCTGTGGTGATGTTGTTGGGTTAAAGAGCATCTTCTTACTCAGCTCCCATCTGCAGACATGGAATCTGCTCAGGCATTCCAGCTGAGCAACCCACCAATGCCAGCATCCACTTTTACCTAGAGTTAAAAAGGATTTTAGTCTTCTAAAAATATCTTACAGGCACATCTATAACGAATATCTTGAGATATCTATATATGAAAATCTATATAGATAGATATCTATAGATAGATAGCTCTATAAATACAGTTTTTCATCTACAGATAGTCAAGATATCTTGAATATCTCTAGGTGAAAAACTATATACCTAGAATTTAAGGTTGAAAAATCCTATTGCATATGGGAAGAGAAAGAAGTGTTTACTCATGTCTTGAGCTGGACCTGGTGATACTTGTGGGTCTCTTCCAGCTCAGAATATTCTCTGATCCTGTGTGGCACCAGCCACAGCCAAAGCTCACTCTTGGGTGCTCACAGCACAGGGGGTTCCCTGCACCCCCATGGCAGGTGCTCATCCTGAATAGGATCCATCCTCTGAACTTTGCTTCTTGGCAGATACCAAGAAGATGCAGTATACGTTGGTGGTTTGAATTGTGGTTTTCTTGAGAATATTTTTCTTTTTCTGGTGCTCCTGGGTACTGGGAGCACTGAAGATGGGTGCTTAAGACCAGCAAGGGTGATCCAAGCTGAGGACTTCTCCCTTTTCCACCTTGGGCCAGGCAGGAGCACAAGGAGAGCCACTGCCTGTGTCATGCACAAATCTGCATTTTATGCTATAGCAGATGAGGAACTGCTGTTCTCACAGCTGTCTGACATGGAAATCATTCTTTGGGAGGTTTCTGGAGCAGGGAAAGTAAAAAGCCACCCAAACAGAGGCAGAACACTGCAGAAGCCCAGTTTTCCTGAGCAGCCTCCACTGCCCAGGCAGGACCCCTCCCCCTGACCCCCTTTTTCCCCAGGATTTCAGCACCCACTCCCACTCCCACACTCCTGGTTCCTAACCAAAGGCCACTGCAAACTAGACCGAGATCACCAGCTCATTTTCTGTTAGACACTAAACAGACGTGAGATGATCACTTCAACTTAATTATATCATAATTAAGCCTTCATATTCCTGTCATCTGGAACTGTCAACGGCAGCCTGAGCAGAGCTGCTGCTCCTCTCCAAGAGCCATCACTCAGTGCTTCTGAGAGGTGTCAGAATAGGGGTAATTTTGCCTGCAGAGCCAGCTCGTGGCTGTAAACAAGCGGTCGTGCTTCACTTCAGAGCTCTGCAGTGGAGCAGGAGCTGTGGGCATCCCCTTGCCAGTGGCATGGGGTGATGATTGCCCAGGGAATGTGGCAGCCTCAGTCCTCACATCCCAGCACTGGTACCAGCATTGCATCTCCCCATGAAATCACCTCCCTGCCTTGTGCGAGCCAGCTGTGTGAAATACATATTTAATCACCTTATCAGGAGAAGTTAAATATAAGTTGGCATGTACTTTTCGCGACAGGATCAGAAAGTGAGGCTGAGGACGGAGATGTGGGGAAGATACCTTTCCCTGAGGTCCAGCTGAGCAGGGTGTCCAGTCCTGCACATGCAGAGAATGGATGGACCATGTCCCCTCCCACCCCTCTGCTCACCGGGCCTGATCCCACTCCCTCATAGCCCAGGACATCCATCCACTAACCCAGGCTTTCTCCTTCCCCTTTGGATGCCTCCCCTCCGGGCAAAGTCACAGAGCTCCCTGTGCATACAGGCATTAGTGTAACTACCATTTTATTATTATTTAATCTGACAAGCACCATGTAAATCTTGCAAGGTTTTATTTAGGATTGTCTGTCAAAATTCCTGTCACCTTTGGGATTTCCAAGTGAAACCACTCATTACCACTCTTCCAGCACCACCCCATCAGCTACTGGGCAGGTGGAGAAGAATATCTTTTTTAATTAAAGCAGTAATTAATTTTTGCAGGAGTATAATGACTTCTATGGAGGGTTTCCCTCACCCCTGGCCAGTGCACCTGCTGCTGAGCTTTTCTTTCTCCATGTTTTAACAAACTCCCAATTAATCACCCTGGGAGGTGGCCGTGACTCATTGCCTCCTCCAAGCAAGTCGTGCCTCATTCTGCCTCTGCCTCAGCCCTCTGACCTCCCAGCCCTGCCTGCAGCCCTCGTGGCTTTTGGCTGGTCCTTGTCAACACGATCTCATTTGTTTGTGTGAGCCTGGCACCACACGCAGGGAAATAAAAGGCAAGCCACCGTCAGCCACTGGAGTGTGCTCAGCACGTGGCACCAGGACCCCAGGATGTGCTGAGCAGGGACCCACAACCTAAAATTAGTGTGAGCAGAGACAGTGATGCTGACCTTCCTGCATCTCCATCCCCAAGAGGGGGTGGGATGGGGGAGCTGGAGGAGGACTGGCTCACAGCACTGCCCAGCCCAGTGGGATGCTGTGGCAGGTGGAGGCACCAGGGTGGAGATCCCAGGCCCTGGAGATCCTGAGCAGCCTTTGGAGCTGGAGTTAACAAACACTAACATGGAGCAGATCGTGCTGCTGGAGCAGGAGCAGCCCATCTGCCCCGAGCTGTCCCCGAGTCCCCAGCATGCAGAGCTGGCCCTGCCACCTGCAGCTGACCCTGCAGCAGCCAGGCAGCATCACGGCAGAGAGAGGAGAGGTCCCCAGCTACAGGCAGAGGCACACAGAAATAAATTTGAGCAGAGCTGCTAAAAAATCCACATCACAGCTTTTTGCATCCACATACATTTGCAGAGGAAAGCTGTTAACCACATTATTCTTCTTGAGTTACTTATCTGATGAAGCTACTGCTCTTTGCAAGGGTGTGTTGGCCCCAAATAGGTGCCTGTTTGCCCTTTCTTGCTCCCGAGTTTGACTTTCTGCTGTTTGTCTTCGCGGAGAAATTCAGCAAACAGCTGCAAAGGCTGTTTCATTCCTTGAAAACAATCCGTTCCTCTTACACCAGCTCTGTGCACGGTAGTTCTGGAGATCATTGCACAACTCCCTGCGCTCTTAAAAAACATCCGTGTTGAGAGGTTAAAGATTTTAAAGCCTGCTGCCACCTATGGATGGAAGGAAAGCAGTGAGAGCAGGAATCCTCCTGGGAGCATGCCTGACTGCAAGGAGACCTGACCTGTGGATGGATGAAGCCCTTGGCAGTGGGGGGATGCCAGCAGCCCAGAAAGACACGAGAAAGACTTCTCCTTCTTCAGACAAACCCAACAAAGTGCAGGACTCAAAGGGCTGAGGGAAGGTGATGGGAAATTTGCCACCCATCATGTGATATGTGTAGTACAGAGAGGAAATAAGCCTGGGTTTTGGCTTGCTGGATTAATCTGATTATGGTGATTTCATTGACAGATTGTAGCTTGCCTTCCCCTTCACCTATTTGTTCTGTTGTAATTAAATCCTTAAAAAAACTGTGCATATTTGCATTCAGATTACTAAGCTGATAATTTCTGCAATAATACACCTGAAATGGATATTTGTGGGGCCATGAAAACTACGGAGCAGCATATTCCACCCTCACTGGAGGAAACAGGGATATCTCTAATACAGATGATGTTATAGACAAAAATACATGTATAATATAGATGTGGTTTTTTTATAGCACTGTCCCTGACAGGGCCCTTAGTTTGCGAAGAGGCTCTTTGGTCCTTGGCAGGAGACAGCCATCCCAAGAGGATCCCTCCAGACCTCACAGGAGCCATGCTGCCCTCTGCCCAGCAGGACCGACTGGGGGAAGAGGAGAGGGCAGGGAGTGTGATGCAGACAAACAATCACAATTCTGTGTTATATGAGATGTTGTTATATACATGATGCTCATACACATGGTATTCATTGGTTTTTGCTCTGGCTAGCCCAAGGTATGCTCTGGAAGTGGAAAAGGAGCTGAAAGCAGGTGCAACCTGATCCCCTGATCTCAAACTCCCACCACCTTACCCTTTAGAATAAGATATAATACTTTCAGTACAGGGTTAAAGATGTCCTATTGTTTTATTATTAATTTATTTTTTTGGTAATTTCATCAGCTCCTTGAAAAACCTGTTTTTCTTTTATCCTGAGTCATTTCACATGAAGAAACTATTGTTCTAAACTGTGACTCATCACTTTGCATCACCACTTTCCAAAACCCTCGGGGGCACGTGGGCTTTGAAGCAGGGAATGGCAGCCAGCCTTTATTTACCAATAAACAGGCACTTGATTTCTGCATTGACTCATCGCTGGTTAAGCCTTGGTTTGTTCCTATTCCTCGGTGAACCTGGAGTGATCATTCTGTTTGCTTTTGCAATCATCTTTTATGAACAGCATTCATATGCACTACATCTCACTGACAATATGTCTGCTGTTTAAATACAAATACTTGCAAGGAGAGACAAGTGTCTAAATGATAGAGCTGAAATACCTGGAAATATCAAGTTGCCAGAAACTGCCATGAGGCAGAAAACACAACTGTTGGTTAATGAGACACCTCTCATTACAAGAATTCATGGGGGAAAGGAGGCCACCGTCCAAATTATCCATTTCGTTGAAGCTCTTACACAGATCCTGACTATATCTTTTTGAAATCTGAGTTAAAGGAGCTCTTTTGGAGTTAGGAGCCACTCTGTCACTCAGAGGTACATCACCCCTGTCCAGCAAATGCAGCACTGCAGCATGTGAGGGATGAACAAATTTTGCATGAGCAAAACTGAGCCTTGAGGGTTTAAAGGTGCAAAATGAAAGGCTTGATCCTGCTTTTCCTATGCACCAAGACCTGTCATTCTCCTCCTGTCCCTCTGCTGCTGAATAAGTACCAATAAAGAGAATAAACTAAGACTTTAGGCAGTATTTGTCCTTCTAACCCCATAATTGTCAAGATCGAAAGATACTCAGCACCTTATCCTAAATATCTGATGCTGTACCTCCCTGTGGGACATAAATCAAATCATGGCTGAAATCTCCTGCAGCTGTGGTGTTGAGTGCTCCAGCAAACCCTTGCCATGGTCCAGCTGCGCTGGGATTCATCTCAAGGGCAGGAGGATGGCACAGGGCATGGAGCAGCCTTAACACTAATAATTGTGTGAGTGGTTGGACTCGATCTTAGAGGGATTTTCCAGCCTAAATAATTCTGTGATTCTGTGTGTCCAAGGCAAAGAAGAGCACAAGAACATCCCTTGAAAGCCAGTGGGAATAAAAAGAATGTCGCAACCTACGACTAGGATGGTTTCTGCTAAGTGCCCCAAAAGTGGGTTGCACACCATGACAAGCTTAAATTGGGACATAAATTCCTGTTTTTCCCTAACAGCAAATAGCCAGTTGATGGGAAATTTTAACACAGTTTTTTTTTCCTTCCTACTCTTCTATGCTGTCCTTTGTACACATTTAGAAGGCTAATAGGAAAAGCATTTAAAAGTAATTTCTAGTCAAAATTTCCACAGCAGTCACCAACACTTCACTGCTGGCAGAGCTGCCCAGCCAGGCAGTATGGGGTATGGCTGCATTTGCATAGGAGAATGAGCTGAATTTGGGGCTTCAGGGTTTTCTTTGGCTCTCGTGCAGCAGTAACATGCCAGCCTGGGCTCCTAATTGAATCCTCCCCATCAGCTTTCCAGTACTGTAGAAGGCTTGTGGGGGAAAACTGCTCTTTCCACTTCACCTGATTTTTCACTCTTAGCTCAAAAAACCCACAAACTTTTTAAAGGTCAGGCCTGGGAACAGATTATTCCCCAGGGAGATACAGAAACACAGGCTCTAGGGGTCAGATACAGGGCTGCAACACGTGTCCTATAGGCTGCATTACACAGGAGGGAGATGCAGGCACATGCTGCTGCAGGAGTTTGGGGGATGTTGTGTGTGAATGGAGGGGTACCATCTGTTTCTGAAAGGACTCTGCTCAAGCATTTGCTGAAAATGAGGTGGGAGTTCGATTGCCTCTTCTGCAAAATGAGAAAATCAGAAATGAAGTAAATAAAAAGGACTCAGATTTGTTGGAGCAAGTCCAAAGGATGCCACAAAGATGCTCTGAGGGCTGGAGTGTCTCTGCTCTCTCAGCCAGACAGGCTGAGAGAGCTGGGGGTGTTCAGACTGGAGCCACAAAGGCTCCAGGGAGACCTTAGAGCCCCTTCCAGTGCCTAAAGGGGCTCCAAGAGAGCTGGGGAGGGACTTTGGACAAGGGCCTGGAGTGACAGGACAAGGGGGAATGGCTTCAAACCAACAGAGGGCAGGGTTGGATGGGATATTAGGGAGAAATTCTTCCCTGTGAGGATGGTGAGGCAATGGCACAGGTTGCCCAGAGAAGCTGTGGCTGCCCCATCCCTGGAAGTGTTCAAGGCCAGGTTGGATGGGGTTTTGCATGACTTTTTCACCCAGTTCCCATGATGGCTCTGGGTCTCCTCCCACACACCAGGACTCCTGTGCCTGCACAGGCAGGCTGCTGCTTGTCCCAGCAACCCAGGCCACCCTCCTACTCACCCCTCTGGCAATGGCCTGGATCCCAAAAGGCTCCAGCCAAGGACTCAGCTCCTTCCCCACCGCAGCCTTGCACCCTGCAGGTCACCACTGGTACCATCTAACGAGCACAAAAGCAAAGGATCCATGACCCATTTCTCTCACATCTTTTTTTCCTGCTTTTGTAATCTTGAGATGAACACATTTTTTATATTTTGCAGTACAGATCCAAGTCTCAGGCATACATCTGTTTATTTCAGATCAGGAACATAGAAAAGAAAACTTTTTTTTTTTTGGGTAATATTTTTCTAGATGTTGTCTTTGTGAAGTACTCTTATGCCCACAAGGTGTCTAAGATATTATTACAGAAACTCGCAGCATTTTCCCTCTTATCTGGTAACACACTGGGTGTTTTCTTTGCTTTATTGTGTGAACCTACTTCCCTTTCACTAAACATCTTCCAGCAGCACAATGTTCTGCAGCGAGTTTAAATTCACTTTGTACTCCCAGAGAGGTGCAAGCTGAATGGCAGTTGACCAGGTCAGCCAAGGACTTCACCAGCCCCATCTCCACGGTGTGTATTTCATAATTTCATGTTTACGGAGACATAAATAGACTCATCCCACAGTCACATGTGTGGGGATCTGTTACACATTCTTCCCCACAGTCAGACTCGCAGCAGCTCTGTTAACTTCAACTAACCACAGAGACTGTAACTTTTTGGGTTTTCCTCATTTCTCACAAAATAAAAATGGCAAAAAACATGTGTAAACCTCATGCTGATTCTCTCTTGCATTCTGCCTGGCAATGGCTCTGAAAACACCAGCAGAATTTCTTCTTTCATAGAGACCTCTTTACAAATTTCTTTCCCAGGACCTTTAAGCATCAAAGTGTTGGAAAAAAGCTCCCCCCAAAACAGCCTGGGACAAAAAAAAATCATATTGGTTTTTTTAAGTTGGGAGGCAATTCAAATTACAGATTAGGAAACAGAAGACTCTTGCAGAAGTGTTAATAGCAGATAGGAGGGCAAGAGAGGAACTGAAAAAAAAATACTATAAACCTAAAAGAAGTTCATCAGAGCTGCCCAGAGACAGCTCTCACAGACAGGGCAGTGAGTAAGAGCAAGTGGATGGGACACACGTCCTAAAAACATGCACGAGTAAATCTCTCATTTTGAAGGAACGCCCATACTTCTTTACACCAGTGCTGGTGCTCTGGTGCCAGCAACAAAATATAAGCTCAAAAAAAGGGAAAACTACATTACTAACTCTGCCTAACCACTGTTTCTCCAGGCAGCACCCAGAGCTCCAGCTGCTCTCCCTACCATAGCTGCACATCTGAATTTCTCCCACACTATCTCCTGTAATTATTTATTTTCCAGTGAAGCAAAAGCTCTTAATTTTCTCTCCTGCAGACCCTTGTTTTTTTATCCTTTAAAACCCACTATCAGTGAAAACTTGTAGTGAATGTCCTCTGCAACTTCATGCTAATGCGTCTCAGTAACAATATTTTGCAGAGGTTTATATTAGACCTCTTGTGTGTGTATATATATGTATACATTTATATGTACATATTAGAGATATATTACACACAAGGCAAGGAATAGAAGAGTTAAGAGGCACATGCAGGAGTCTTCCTTTTACAGTTTCAATTCACTTGAGCCTAAACCAAAGTCCTGCTCTAAGAGAACAGAGAGGACACAGCATTCGAGCACTGGGGCTGGAACCCAGAGCCTGGGCTGAACTCAAAATCCATCTCTGAGTGCCAAGGGGCCATGAGAGGGCTTAAAATATGGTTTACGTTTTGCAGCTCGTGCTTTTATCTGGTCATAAGTTAAATGTGTTAAACAAGTGACCTCAACTTTATTTTTGGTGAACAGTGGCCCAAGAAGCAGCAGTTTTCAGTGACTTAGCAAACCCCAGCTCAATTGTAGGATACTGGATAGATTTTGAAATAACCTGGCAAACGCTGGCATCACCACAGCATGCACAGACTGCCTGAAATACAGCTCCTATCACTCCCTAAATTCTCTCTCCCCTTTGCTTTCACAAGCACCAGCGTTTCCAAACACCCGCCCTGGGGTCAGCCCACACATGAGCTGTGGCAGGGCAGTGTTAGGAGCCCTGTCTATAATTACTCTGCCTCCTACCTCACTGGCGAGAGGACACTTTTCAACCCAACTATTTCCTCCTTTCCTCCGTTACACAGGGGGAACTTGGTCAAGTATTTCCTAGAGATGCTCACACGACCTGCAGGGCACCCCCTCCCCATATCCCAGTGCTGACCCCTCCTCCCACCTGCTCACTGCCTGCTAGCAAAGCTTTTAGCTTTCACCAAAATTTGAACAAACTCGAATTTAAATTCTGCCCTTCCTCTCAGGAGCCACATTGACACTGCAAGCGAATCCCTTTGCTCAGAACCCCCATGTGCCTCTCGCCAGGGTAAGCTCGGGGTCACCTCAGCTCAGCTGTGTCCGTGGCTGCTGCAGCGCCTGTCCCAGCCCAGCCCGGCCACTGGTCACACCTCAGCCCTTGTCCCCAAAGGCACTGTACCTCCCCTGGCTCGGGTACTCAAATATCACCGAGTGGCCAAGATCAGGTCTCTAACAGCTCATCCCTGCCCCAAGCCACTGCCAAGGGTTTGCTACAGCGAGTGCTGCTCCTGGGAGCTCATCAAACCACTCTGACAGCAAAGTACCACTTTGGAGGGGGAAAACCCAACCAAACAATATAAATTCTTACTTTTCTGTGCCAAAACCAGGCATTTGGGTCCAAGAGTGAAAGTATGCCTTCACATTAGCCTTCTATGAGATAAGAATTATTTACATTTAGGAAGGAAAATCAGAAATTACAAGTAGGTCCAACCTTTGCAGTCTACACATTGCAAGTTTTTTTGCTGTTCTTTTACACTGTTGCCTACTGAATCTTGTCATGGTTGGGTGCAACACAGGGAATGGCACACACTTAGAGGGGCTGTTGTGCTGTGAATGCTGAGGAGAGAACCCAAAATTCCACTAATTTACACAGGGTTTGTGCAATGACTCCAGTAGCTCCTATGTGAGGGAGGCTTCTGTCATCCCATTAAGGACATGGGCAAACAGTGCCCACGTTAAGGAGGCACCACTTCCTTCGAGGCTGCTACGAGAGCTCTTCTTGTTCAGGCACAGACCAAGCATTACCTAATCGCTCCAACCATCACCATCACCAGAGGTAAAACAAGGACAAGAGCCCTTCAACTCACAAGGATGATGAAGCAGCAGTAGCAGATTGAAAGCTCTGAGGCCCTGAAATGAAAGGCAGCAAAGGCTCCAAAATATTACTATACTTACTATGATGCAACATGTACAGTAAGAAACAGGGTCATAGGAAAGAAAAGGGCTACCTTTTTTTAATTAGTATTTTACCGTATTTGCTCATGAATTTTTAAATTCGAATTCAAAAGCAGACAAGTAAAAAATAATTTGAAAAATGTAAACTAAGGAGAACACCGGAAAGTAGTTCTCTATCAGAGCAGGTTAACACACTTCCCTGTGGGCTACACTCAGTTTGGTAAGTTTGAACTCAGTTGCAATCCCCATTCCATAGTCCCACCAACAGGGCCAACCCTAGAGTGCAGCTGGATTCTAAGGGAGCATCAGTCCCCTGTAAGATGACATCCTTCCCTCTTATTTTAGAATTGCATCAAATGAAATATAATTTTCCATGTTCAAAGAGTTTTCCAGATAGAGGATTTTTTTCCATGCACCCACGAACAGAAGCTGAGCAAAAAAGAGACAGAATTATTACTATACCCCTCTGAGAAAACCCAAACTCACTCCTAGACCATGTACTGAGCACATTTTTTTCCTGGTTTTGATAATTTGACAAGAACTACTTGTTAAAAACCCCTTTTCTTCAAATTTCAAGCAAAATTTTATTTTCTATTCCCAATACTCGTATTTCCAGCATGGGATGGGGCAACATAATAACAAACACACTGACAACATGTTAAAGAACGCTTCCATCTTCAGTTTTTCTTCTGCAGTTTATTATATAAATTACACTTTTAAACATTTAGAGCACTCACATTTCAGAACAGAAACACCAGTGCAAAGAGTGGTTTGTCCAAGTGCAAGGAAGTTACACATCCCCACTGACACCAGTGGATGAGGCTGGAATGTAACTCCTCAGTCCACAACTAACTGTGTGACCTAAATGTGAGCACATTGTAGTCAATAGAAACACTGGACTTTGGCTGGTAACAACCAAATGCTTTGACAGTACAAACAAGAGAAGAACAATCTGACCTCCAGCAGACCTGTGAATTCACTGGGACTGGAGAGTACCTCCATCATTTTTCTGAACTGACATTATTACAAATAAGCAGATGCTAAATGTTCTATTTGATGTTCAGTTCCAATTATCAAAATACAATAAAGCTCCCACGCATGCAGGTATTGTACTCCAGTGAACGCCACAGGTCACCTTTGGCACATCATAGATAGGACCTGAACACAGAAATAATCCTGATCTAGCAAGAAGATAAATGAGAAAGTTCAGAGAGCCTTCCCATCTCCAATGCAAATAATTTTTGCTGAAAAATTTATTAAACCAAGACCGAAATGCAGCAATCACCTCTCAGTTATACAGTACATACTAGACCCCAGTTTTAATCACATCCAAGCAAAACAAATCTTATTCAACCCAGAGATGCTAGCAACTGGGGTCACCGCAATGACATACAGGCCACTGTCAGAAGTAGTTATTAGGATCATAGAAATCTGCATTCATTTCTCTTAAGGAACTGTTGCAATGTAAAAACAAAATGAGACAATTCATAAATAGCATCTTTATTAATGAGTTTTCTTTTTCACATTCTTTAAAGTGATGTTCAATTAAAATCTGCATAGTCAAGAGTGCAAAAAAAAAAAAAAAAAAGTAAGTCAGACCCAAATGTGAACACTGCTTTTTTTTAAGCAAGACTTGTCACAGTCACAGGAATAAAATAGAAATAAATGGCCAGGGAGATATGGAGGGGGTGGGGATGAGAACCAGCAATAAAATTCTCATCAGTCAGTATATTTGTCTATTAATGAAGTCTTCACACAAAGACACATAACACTCATTCACATTCATGTGCACGACAGAATGTAAACTACAGAAGAAAGGTCCTTCCTCTGCTGACTGAAATGAAACAACAAGATTATTTATGTATTTCACTGAGCATTGATCAGCTATTCCAACAACATATCCAGGTGGATAACACAAGGTCCAGGTTTCTTCATGCCCTTATTACAACCACATTTCAGCCACCATCCCACAGCAGGAACCAGGAAATCAAGAGTGTTTCCATAACACTGAGAATTACTCTTAACACACACTTTTAAGCACCATCACCTCCCTTCCTTTTTAATTTTTAATAGGATAATCCCTTTCTTTACTGCTGTTGTCCACAGTTGGTTGGAAGAGCAGGTGAAGAGGACCCCTCCATGCCCACGCAATGGCTCAGCCTGGGGAAGTGCAGCAGAACATCTCCACCTCCAGCTTCATTTCCATCAGCACAGGCAACACAGTCCCAAATCTCTCACATCAACACCACAATGCGACTCTGCAAGTAGTACTTTTAATATTTACACCATCTAGTGATTTAGTTGTGGTTCTCTGCGTTATAACCATCATCAGACAAAGCTAGAGGAGTAACACAAGAGGCATATCCCCTACATAATGGCTGTAGGTAGTAAAGACACACACTGTCCACACGCTGGTGAGAGGCCACTTCTTATCTCCAGTTTGGATTTATGCAGCAGAGACATCACTCTACAGCTGAGCATGAGTTTAAACGCAGAATTCTCTGTGTTGGTCATTTGGAAAAGCCATCCAATACCATCACACTGAACTTCACCATGCACAAACTGGGCTTACTGTTTTGCATGTGATTCTACAGTAACAAACTTCATTTACAATTTATATTAGTTAGGTTCTGAATTATTCAGATGCACAATCTAGGACTGTGGGGAACTGATCATCAATATTCAATCATACCAGTTCAGATCCGGGCATGGAATAAGTCTCATTTATTTGCTTTGTGCCTGCAGCCTTTAAATCTGAGATTCAAGCCCAGAGGTCAAGAGAAAGTTATTTGTGAAATCAAACTAGTCAGAAATACATTTGCTGCCATGGATATTGGAAACATAAGGCCTAAAGTATTTTGGAGAAGATGTACGACAGGAAGTAAAAGGGATTCAGTACAACTTGCAGCAGTTTGTACTTGTACAAGAGGAAAACAAACTACACAGTGAAACTCAAACCCATCATAGTGAAATGGTGACTCCAGGGCTGAAACCCCACCTTCGTTTGGCAAATTAGGAGTAAAACATGCCCAGCACATGAAGCACCAACCACAGCTCCCAGCCAGCATCAATAAAATGTGCTGCAACAGAGACAACCTTTCTTCAAAGACAACCTGCTTTCTCCTTGGGGAACTAATACTCAAAAGCAGGGAAAGCAATCATAAACTGGAAAGAGGAACTGAATTTTACCCCAGAAATAAGTCCCCTGGGCATCCAGCAGCTGCCACACTGGCTAGGTTTCAGGGCAAAACCATGTAAAAGGATCCATCTTGTCCCAGTTCAAAATACCAAAATAAAACTGGCCAATGGGTGTGAGCTGGTACATTTTCAAAAGCAGCAATGGTAACCCGTTGTTTTCCTGGAAATTTCAGGGGCAAGTCTTCTGGCAGACCAAAACCAAATTAAATTGGAAACAGCATATTTAGTGCAGTGGTATTCTTAATTTCTTCAGAAAGAAACTGTATTTCTTGTATCACATCAGGGGTTTAATTCAAGAGACCAGTAGATTAAGACCACTTTTGTCATTAGTTCAAGATTTACTTTGGCACGGCTAACTTACACTATTTGTATTTGTGGTGATTATAAGGGCATCACATTAGATTTTTCCTTTCCTATGCAAAATCCTAAAATAAATATAATTTAGTAGTCTGAAAAAACCCACCTTACTCTAACCTACAAGGAAACTGCTTCGTGGCCTGCTTGTGTTTCAGGAAAATATCCCACATATTCAGATCAGCCTCGCTAGTTAAGACACATTAAAATGAAACATTTCCCATTAAAGTTGCCAAAAACTGGATTTAAATTTATTGCATGACGTTGCATAAGAAAGTGTATTATTGAAAACTGTAAGGCATCATGCAATTATTCATCAGCTAATTATTTATTATTCCTTGAAAGATGGTTATATACTCTGAAGTTATAAAACCAGTTTCAAAAAAGTACATAAAAAATTTAACATAAGCATTAAATATTTTTCACATGTTCATTGTTTTCAGCTGTTAAAAAGTGCATTCAAACATACTGTACTGGAAAGTTGCTCTGACCAAAAACGGTGCTGGAGACTCATTAAATTAAAAGTTGCAAAAGGATGTTGCATGGGATTAGAAAGCTCACAGGTTGTGGTATTTAAACTTACAAACTTGCTTGAAATAATTTTTCAATCCTCACAATTTAGCATCAATGATATAATTAGCTAAAAATGTATATTTTTAAAATTGAACAGTCAAATGAATTCAAGTTACGTACACTGAGTGATCAAATAAGGAGCAGACAACATTGAGACCCGGGCCAGGATGTGCTGACGTGATTTTGGCAGGGATCAGTTGATGTACTGGGCCATCCAGCGGAACCCCTCCCCGTAGCCTTGTCTCTTTAGTACACTGCACATGAACACCTCCAGGGGCCTGGCGTTCAGGTCCTTCAGTGGTGTGCTGCCCTGCAGAGAGACACAAACACTTCCTTACATTTCCCTTATTAAACAACATCTATTCTCCACGTACATTTGCTTCTACAGAATGTCCTTATTTAACTCGTGTTTGATACTGGAATTTTAGAAAATAAATTAATCAAAAATCATAGAATGGGTTGGGTTAGAAGAGACCTTAAAGCTCATCTCATTCCAACTGCCTGCCAGGGGCAGGGATACCTTCCACTGGACCAGGTTGCTCCAAGTCCTGCCCAAACACTGCCTAAAACACTTCCAGGAATGGGGCATCCCCAGCCTCTCCAGGTCTGACACCTCCACACAGAGGCCAGAACACGTGACCTTAATCTCAGTAACTTGTACACAAGAAATACCCTATGTATGTTTTCATGTGCATCCACACTGGAGAGGGGGAAGTACGTGAAACCAGAATGGAACAGCAAACATGTGGAGAGAATTTTAGAGCCTTTATTTGGTTTCCAGTCACAGCTCCCTGCTCTATTTCCAAACATTAAAAAAAGCATTTGTTACAGATTTTAGGACTGACCAAAGCAAGAATGGAAGGTGTTTGCTTGCCAAGATCAGCACAGTGCAATAAAGCTGTTGCTCAACTGGAGATTCACAGTGGTGTTCATACTTCATCAAATACATGTGGTGTAAAAACCAGGAAACAAGAGGGTAAAATGCAGCAAACAAGAAAGTAAAGATTTGTTGCTGCTTGACCTATGCTCTGACTGGCACTGAACTCTCAGGGAAGCACCTAAGAGTGAATAAGCAAAGAGGAATTGCAAGGTAAGTGCCCTCAGCAGAGCTGGTCAGCTAATGGGAGATGGGATAAAAGCCACAGTGGAATGACTCTGTCAGCTGCAGGGAGGTGTCTTTCCAAGGGCCAAGGACAACAGAGCAACCTGTTTTAATGCCCACAGGCAGAGCACTGTATTTACTTTACATTAAGAAGAGCTGAAGTACCACAAAGATCCATACTAAAAGTCTGCCTTGTTGCTACGGATGCCAGTAGTAACTTTTTCTTCCCACAATCTACAAACTTAGACCTCTACAATGGCATAAATCAGTCTCTGAGCTTTAGGCAAATATGTTAAGTAGAAAATTATTGAAGCTTGTACTTGAAATGAGAAAAGTAACTTACTGAAAAACTCTATTCAGTTTTCTCTTATAATTCGCTCTACAACTATGGCTTCTGAAAACTCAGTTTAAAAATAGTGCATAAGAAAGTTGAAGTACTAAAAATTATTCTAGATACAAATACATTTTCTCTGAAAAAATGTGGCATTAAACATGATGTAAAAAGTTGTAGTAGACATACATCTAAGATACACACACACAAGAGACCCCAGGATTCATTCTATATGCTGTAATTATGTACTAAGTACTTTCTAAATTAGAAAAACATCTATTTTGTACAGCTGGAGCAAACCAGAGTCAATACACAAATAAGGCAAATAAACTCCCTAAGCAAAAAACCTCACCAAACAAAAAGCTCACAAAAAAAAAAAAAAAAAAAAAAAAAAAAAAGAAAGAAAGAAAAAAAAAAGAAAAGAAAAGAAGAAAAGAAAAGGAGCAATACCTTTCCTGTTGTCTGGCCATACAGACCAAACGTCTCTCGTAACCTTTCTTCACTGATGGCTTCAGGTCTGTCAATCTTGTTACCAAGAATTAGGATAGGCACATTAGCAATAGTTTCATCTGTCATTAGTGACTGCAAATGAATGGAGAAAGGAGAACTGATTAATTTAGAACACAGAAGGTCAAATCACTACTATTCATGTGCAGGTGACAGCAGAGCTCCGATGGATGTTTGAGCTTAGTCCTTAGAAGTTCAAACTTTCAAAAGCTTATTTAAACTTACATCAAGTTCTTCTTTTGATTCAAGCAATCTTTCATGATCTGCGCAGTCCACTAAGAACACAATGCCATTAATTGCAGGCAGGTAATTTTTCCACACTCTGCGAGCTACAGGGAAAATAAGAATTAAAAGGAAATTATCCCCAAATTCAGAGCTATGCATCAGTAATTAAGAAGAAACAGGTGTGTGGGGTTTATTAATTTGATTTTTTTAAAAGTCTTAGCTTATGTTCCCAGTCTTTGGGATGCAATTTCATGCTCTACAAAGCTTGAAATAACAGAGCAAAATTATCATTCCCTCTACTGTTATCACTGTTCTATCCCACATGAACACTAATGTATGGAAATGGTTTTGTTTCCCCAAGAATTATGTCAACAAAGGTAGGTTTGAAGCACAAAGCTTAAAGGTAAATACAAGCAATTCAAAGTACAGAACTCCTCTTCACAGTATTAGGCAAAAGTTTCCGCTCTACTGCAGCTCTTGCCAAATCATATTTGGGATTTGTGATCAATGGCGGAGATGGGCAAAAGAACAGCCCATGGTGTCACAGCAGAGTGTGGGAAGTCAATCTCTGCAGCAGGGCCATATTTCTGATTGGAAACAAACTCCAGCCCCATTCAGTGAGCTTAAGTGAGCCAACACACACTCTTACCTTGAGCATGTCCACCCAGATCAAAGGTAGTGAAAGTCATGCCAGCAATTGTCAGCTCTTCTGAAGCTGCAAATACACAGAATTATGTTCTATTGAAGATTATGCAGTGCACTGGAAAAGTCTAGCCTTCTAGCACATAGATTTTACTTCCTTTTGGTTCTTCCCAGTATTTTGTTATTCAAGAACCAGATGAGAGTAATATATTCTCTCAAAATCAATGGCACATTCATGTATCACCAAAATGTTATTAACCATTAAAGCATGTGTGAAATATCTACAACGCTAAGAACAGCAGAGTATTCGTACATTATTTATCCCTACATATTACACAAACAACAGTTGGCCCTGGCATCTGGCTTGCAAAAAAGATTTTGCATTTGACATTTTGCGTTCAATACTGTTCAGGGTTTCTCCTCTTCACATCCTTTCTCAATTTCTCACCTCCTTACTGAACTTCCCTAAGCCACATTTTCAATCTGTGCTGAACTTTTTCTCCCGCAAGGTTACCGGGATAACAATTACACAGCAACCTCTGAGACATCAATACTAATTTTCCAGTTATACAGAGGAACTGTTCCCAAAAATTGCAAGCCTATATTTCTCACAGATTCTATAGTATAAACTCTCAGCTTAATCTTTCTGCTTGTTATTCACCTCATCATTTTAAATATAACACACTGAGCCATCCTACACTTTTTTTTAATATAACTTGAACTATCCATGGATTGCAATCCCAAAAATCCCTCTGTTTCTCCCCAGTTGCGCTGGTGGTCTTACGCATAATAAGATCCTGTTTTTCCCGCAACCCTTCAAATGCTTTCTAGCTAAGGAACAGCACTATTAACTTACTGGGGTGTAACGTGGGGACGTGTTGTCCCAGTCTGTCATCTTTGAGCATGTGCAGCAGTGTAGTTTTTCCAGCATTGTCCAGTCCAAGAAACACTAGTTTGCCTGATTTCTTGTACAGTCCTAGAACAAAGAAGGACCTAGTGAATAATCAGTTCAAGGGGTAGGAGTTTATTTCTAGCACTAGAGATGATTTTGCTCCCAGGAACAAAGTGTTACAGTCACGGTACAAAATACAGACCAGGCAAACTCCATCACACCTTTATCAGTGCCCTTTATCCATGTCCTCCTACTTGTACAAACTACCTTCCCACTTACCACATGCCTGTTGCACCAGGTAATGTGCAGCTACAGGATGCTTGGCAGGAGCAGGAGAGGCACATAGCTGGTGTGAATGTGCCAATCATGGAAATGCATTTGCATTATCTTAGGAAAAGCATGGCAGAACATCACTAAATGTTGCCAGTGTAGTTTACCCCAGCAAAAGGACAGTTCTGCTCACAGGTGGTGGAGAGGTGGGTACAGGTCCAGCACTAACAGCAGGCTCTGGAGCATGGACCATCCTGAGCCTGAACTCTGTTCAGCTACCTCCAACTACACAAAAGCACTGGTCTGAGGCAAAAAGAAAATCCAGACCTCGATCAGAACATTACAGACAAATTGGTTTAAAGGTCAATAGTCATAATTTGTGCATGTATGAATTCTTTCATATTGGTTCATATATTATATGGACAAAAGGTAACTTTCACTCATACCACAGGAAAACTGTTGGCAACATCCTGAATGGCATTGTCATGGCATTTCTGACACACTTGTTCCCATGTGACAATGCTTTCCTAACAGGAATAAGAAATTTTATTTTCATTGATTGTCATCTTTATAAAAATGCCTTCTTCCCTCCTTCTCCTCTCCACTTGTGACCCCAGGAATGCAACAGTTGCTGTGAAGGAGAGGAAAGATGTTTAAAACACAAATGCCATATTTTCTTAAATTGGAGATTATCAAAGGGCAATTCTCTTACAACTTGTCAACACTGTAGACTCTGCCAGAATTAGTTTCATTGCTTCAAACTCATAGATATTCAAAGTAAAACATAAAGATAAATTAAATTTAAAAACAAAAAACCAATCTTGTTCTGTACTGAAAGAAACTTATCTTCTCTAATGTGCAATCCTCATGTGTGCTGGGATGTGAAACTAGCCCCACTGATGCCGCAGCATTCCAGGAGCAGAGATATCTCTGCCCAGCAGACCTTTACACCACTGCTGTTTGCTCACCTCTCCCTCTGCCTTTAAACTAATCTCAGGGATCACAATCCAGCTGGAGAAGTTTTGTAACTTGCATTTCTTTCCTATTCCTCACCTTATTTCATTAATGATCTTTATTACTCCAGGTCCGGTACAGTGTCTTCATAGTTCTTTCAAATACAACAACTCCTACTTCCCAAACTCACCTTCTCACATGCTCATACATATATATTAACTATCAAACCACAGAGTGGAAGAGAAAGTGTTAATGTTTATGGAGGAGGAAGAAGTGGACAAACATTTTCATACAGTAACTTACATCACAGGAGAAACTCCAGTTCACAGTCACCTTGTGAGTTAAACAAAACTCTACTAACTTATAGTAAAACAATAACATTTTTGCAACTCTCAGCCTGCACATCCAGGAGTCTTTGCTTCCTAGTTAGATGTTGCTGGTTTCTCCAAAACTTTTCAAGCTTCTCAAGTGTCTTTCACAGAAACACAAGACTAACAAGCAGCTATACTTCAGTTATCAGCTACACCAAGACCAGAGCTTTTATAAATACATATAAATTTAAAAATGTTTTTGTGCATTCCAAAAGTATATGTGTGCAAAGATGTTCTTCCTAAAGTGATCCCATCAGCCTGCTGACAGGACAGCACAGGAAACTGTGGGGAGTTTCCCAAACATTATGATCTGCCTTCTTCAACTGTAAGAATAACTGAGAGTACAAAGACAGTGTTTCTTTTAGAAAAAGAGGGACATAAAAGAGGGAGCTACTTCAAGCTCCTCTATCTTTCCCCAGAACTGGCCTTTGCTTGCACAGGAATGGAAGAGCAGGCCAGTGTGCAGTAATCACTGTGCAGCTAAGGAAGAGGAGATAAGACAGATTAGTCAACTTAGTTAAAATTTCACTGGCTAATGTTTTGATAGCAGGCCAAGGGTCTGACATTCAGTGCAAAACTTTAAACTTTCAACTGATAAAAGGTAGGTGGCACAGCTTGCCATGACTTCTTAGCCTCAAATGTTTTTTGATCACTTCAATAAAATCCTTTGAACTTGGAAATTGTGCCTTTTACCTATGTGATCTGTAAATTCTGATCCTTTTTTCAGTATCCTAACATTCATTTTCCTCCTGGCTGTGGTTTTTCTCCACCTTGAACTGATATGGATTGCAGACCTTTTTGGCCAGAGAATAATTTTCTGAGGCTCTTGAGCAGATGCCAGTGAAGTTTCACACTGACCTCTGTGACACAGAACAGAAAGTCACAGAACAATGCACTGCTGAACATGAGAAAGGGCTTCAATATCCAGCACTAATTTTTTGTAGACAGCCCCTCCTATTTGTAATCTGAAATTATATCCTCATGTGCAAAAGAACAAAATTAAAATAACTGAGTTTTATTCTTTGCAGCTGAGAAAAATCAGGAGAAGGCCCATAAAAGCCAACTGAATTACACCAGTTTAAATGCAGTATGATTAGAAAAGTTCAACCTGTTATGATCATGGAAGAAAATGTAATTTTTTTCAGGAAGTTAAGGATTAATGTAAGATGGAGTGGAGAGCACACTCTGGAAATGCTCAGTATTGATAAGTGAAACTTCTGTTTGAGTGTTACTGAATATATACCAAAACAAACATTATTATTTACCCAGCAGCCTTATTTGAAGATAACAGAGGTAAACAGATATTTTACACAAGAATTGCAGAAAGGAAAAGGCCCAAACAATAATGACTTACCTAAAAACTGCAATACGCTACTGAAACCACTGTAAATCCAATCAAATAGGAACATATCTGAATCTTATAGTCTGAAATAAAGAGAAAACATAATGCATTTAAGTCCCATCAGAACAGCACATTAAGCCTTATAAAATATTTATAGGTAACAAAAGTAATTCAAAATCCTGGGTTTAAAAAAAATTAGTTTTGCTAAACTGCATCATAGACCAATTACATGACAAGAGCAAAGATTTCCCCCTCCCTTGGGAAAACACCATGTGGACTGAAGTCTTCACAAGAAGTAAAAATAATTTTATCCTAAGTATAATCTGTTGAAGGTGTGCAATGATCCACTGAGGATTTTAAACAGGATCTTCGCTTTTCAACTGAGAAGAAGTGGCTCTTTGGAGAGGGCACTAGGGGGGATATCAGTATAGACTTAGTGCTCCAGCCATGCCTGGGAGCTGCTGGGGTTCAAAGCAGAGACAGTAAGAGATGAAGATGTTTTGCAGAGTTGAATCTAGAGAAGTTTGACACCAAATAAATCCCTGTTGTCCACACAGAACCTGTCTGTTTGGCTTGTTATGGAAAACAACTACCTAGCACAAAGCACTGGAGTTACCCTTCAAAGACAGTGAAGGGTATTGTCCTGTATTGTTCTGCACAGGCTGCCACAATTCAAACCTTAAATGCAAAATTTTTGTTTAAAAAACCCCACCAGAATCCCATATTTCTCACTGAATTCCTTCAGCTTAGACTCAAGAACAGAAGGCTGAGCTGAGAGCCAGTACTAGGTTCATTGTGTAGCCATAAGCAATTAATTTCCTAGCTTTCATCTTAATTTCCTCATTACGTGAAGTGAGAATAATCATAGAATCACTGAAGTTGAAAAAGACCTCTAAGACTGAGTCCAACTGTTAGCCCAGCACCACCGTGTTCAACACTTAAACCATGTCCCCAAGGGCCACATTCACGGGACTTTTGAATGCTTGCAGGGATAGTGATTCCACCACTGCCCAGGGCAGCCTGTGCCAGGGCTTGGCCACTTTAGTAAAGAAATTTTCCTAATATCTAATCTGAATCTTCCCTGGCACAACTTGAAGCTGTTTCCTCTTGTCTTGTCACTTGTGACCTAAGAGAAAAGAGCAACCCCGACCTGGCTACAACCTGTCAGGGAGTTGTAGAGAGTGATGAGGTTTCCCCCAAGCCTCCTTTCTCCAGGCTGAGCCTCTCCAGCTCCCTCAGCTGCTCCTCACCAAGCTTGTGCTCTAAATCACACTGAAAGCACCAGTTTGACACAGTGAACTGTGAGTATTTTAGTTCTCTTGAAAGACTAAAGGGCAACATCCTTAGAAGCCTTTAGCCAGCTAATTCCTACTGGAATGCATGACCCTTGGGGACACTGGAGCCTGGCTGCCCTGGAAAAACTGGACTGCACCACTAAGCACAGCTGGCAGAGGCATCCACGCTGCTACAGGTTCTCATCACACTCATTTAGAAGCTGCAGGGCTGCCTTGGGGCATCACAAGAGGACTTCAGGGCAGGTCTGAGCCTGGAGCACAGCACACAGGAGTCAAAACACAGGTCTGAACCAGCCCAAAATCCAGGCACCCATCATAGCAACTATACTTATGACAGAGTTTCTTTGCTATGCAACAACAGGTACATCATACAGAGATAATATGGAAAGAGGAGGAGTGAATATTTAATGACATTTGCTTGCACTGGAACAAAATCTGTTCAGATGACGAAGCACCAGGTGTCTTGGTTTCGCCACAACTAACCCTGAAACCTTTACCCACATCTACATTACTCTGAACAACTCAACAGCTGCAACAGGCACAGATTTTAAGAATACAAATCAAATATGCTTGTCAATGCATAAACACCCAGTTACACAACGTCATGACTGAAACTGTCCCTTGCATGGCTAAAAAGCAAAGGTCAAGAATAAGCAAACATGGCAGAACACACACGTCAGCAGATTTATTTATTGCTTGAGCAAAATACCAATCGAGAAAAGCCTCTGTGGGGCTTAGGAAAACGGTCGACTCAAATAACCTGCAAATCAGGGCAAACAGCGTGATGTAAGAGAAGTGCTCAGATTACTGAGGTGAGAATAACTTCAGTGTTCAGTTGTATTAACCTTTTCCATCTACTACACTTATGTTTACAAAAAACATCAACCAAAACAATCTTCATGCATTACAGGAAAAGCTTTAAGGGGTGAGATTCAAATGATTAACTTGAGAAGAGGATTACTCAACAAAACACAGCTGAAGTGGCATTAATACTGGTTCAATTTCCATCACTATAAGAAAAGTGGTGCTGGAAACAGAACTATCCAAATCCTCCCAGAACAGCCTCCATATCAGCTGGCAGCAGTTAAACACTTTCAAAATGGGAAAAAAATAGACAGCTAATTGTAAAGGCACACAGGTAATATTTGAATAGAGATATTAAATCTACTCTTATCATGCAGGAAAAGTAACTACATAATTCAGAGCTGTGTCAAATCCAAACGTTACCAAGCCACAGTGGATCTGCACTGGTTTCCAGAGTTGTTAGGCTGAGAGCAAGTTTAGGGGAGAGTTGAGGCTGTTAAATATACACAGACTCAAACTCTCAGGCTCATGTTAAGAACACCAAAAAAGCAGAACAATGAAAACTCCAGCAATCACTGTTCACAAGCCATGATGAAGACAAGGATACTATTATAAGATTATTTCAAGGGTTGATTTGAAAATAATCCACTGGAAGCAGAAAAAAGCTTTGAATGAAAAATCGTGCTGGACCAAGGCAGTCTTTTGATACCAGCTACTCTTACAGACATCACCAACTCACTGTGTGTCCCCTACAAAGACACCAAAGTAAACTTTCTAGTATCACTTCAGTGACCGATGTCTACCACTGAAAAATGTCCCTGTCAACCCTGGTGAACGTTATTTCATCAGCAAAGCATCACTCAGTAACTCCTGTGGAGCCCTGTCCACCACTCCATAGACTAAGGATGTGGGTTCACTTACTGGAGACTATGGGGAATGAGGAATTCCCACACAGTGGCTCTGTTAACAGAGTCAACCCCCTGAAAGGAAAGCTGCTGACAGCATGGACTGGCAAGCAAACTCACTCACACCTCTTCTATCTTCTGAAAACTAGGAAGTTTATTCCTCCTACCCTCAACTTGCTTTTTTCTAGCTAAAAACTCATCACTTCACTTCCAAACCTTAGGAGAGTGCTTACTTCCGAATCCTCTCAAAGTTTAGATAAGAGACAATACCAGGCTTTTAAAGAGAGTTTTAAATGCCTTCATGGAATAATTAGGAAACAGAAACCAGTGACACCCAAGCTGAATAGCTCTTGCATGAACTGGAAACACATTGTTTTACACCTGTGTGGGGACTGTCAGCAAGAGACAGGGAAGAAATCTGTCCAGCCTGACTGCACCAAACCTGCACCTCAGCCAGAGTTCAGTCCGAAACTACAACCTGCAAGCAACAGCTTAAAGCCTACTGCTAAGGGTGTATTTTTAGTTTTTCAAGTAGGATGTAAACATGATCACTTAAAAATTGTAATTTCACACATGATCACTGTAACATTATAAAATATTACTACAGGCAACAGAAGTCAAAATCCCTAGGAAACTCAGTGAATAAACTGAGATTCTATAACACAGTTTATTCTTTGATTTGAAACTGCACTTGGATGTTGTATTTTAAAAGCTGAGGAAAGGCAGAGAGGTCGAAAATGAGGTAATGGTATAGACTGCCTTTAGGTATTTTAATCAGTTTTTTGAAAGCCACTCATCTTTGAGATAGCAGAGTTTACCTGTGAAGACAGCACCCCAATACACGAGCTCCTAAGGGCACCTGATGTTGAGGATTAGCCAGCCCTGGCTCACAAAGCCCAGCTGTCAGAGCACATCCTCACTGCAGGGCTGCTGCAGCCATTCACTGATTTATGAAAAACACCCTCAAAAGCAGTAACTTCTGAAGAAATAACAATACTTCAAACAAGTGTTGCCAGGTCGATACAACGTGGCAGACGGCTGCCCAGCGAGGCTGCAGGGCATCTGTGGGGTATGGAGTTACTTAAGGCTCCTCACCATGACAGACCCACCGAGGCAGCAATGCTCCAGACCTGCGAGCACCGTGACAGCCTCACGGACCGGACAGTACCCCCGGCGGCCCCAGCAGCCCCCAGGGCTGTACCGGGGGGAGAAAAAGAGGGAGGCGATAGGAGGGATAGGAGAGGAGGGAAGGGAGGGGAGCGCCCGCCCCCAACCACCTCGCGGCGCGCTGCCCGCGGCCCCGCGCAGGCCGCGGCTGGTCGGGGAGCGCAGGGACCCCCGGGCAGGCCCAGCCGCGGCCCGGAGGCCGCTCCCAGCAGGACACGGGGACGGCCCGGCGCCCTGCGGGGCTCGCCCGGCTCTCCCGCCGGCCGAGGCAAACAGACCGCTCACCGCCCACCCCGATCACCCACCGCCGAGCCTGAGATCCTCTGGGACTCGGGCAGCACCGACACCGACAGACACCGACACCGACAGACACCGATACCGACACCGACACCGACACTCACCCGCGGCTGCGCCCGCTCCGCCCCCCGCGGCTCCTTCCGGCACCGGCACCCGCGGCGAACGCACTCGGCTGAGCTCGGCTCTGTTCGGATTGACTCGGCTGTGTTCGGCTGGGCGGGCGTAGTCTCGGCTGCGTTGCCTTCGGCTAGGTTCGGCCAGACTCGGCTCGGTTCGATGTGACTCGGCCGTGTTCGTCCGGGTTCGGTTCGGCTCCTCTCGGCTCCGCCTCCCCGCGTGCCCGCCCAGCACCGCCCCTGGCCCCGCCCCCTCAAGCCGCAGCGCCGATCCCGGAAGTGCCACGTGTCCGCAGTGCGGCTGCGCGCGCCGCCCGGCAGTTCCGGTGGGTCCGTCCCCCCCGCCCGGGCCGGCGCCGCCACACGGGCGGCTCGGAGCGCACCCGGCCGAGCCATGGCCCAGCCCGCCGGGGCTCCCGCCGGCCAGCAGCCCTATAGCAACGGTGAGTGCGGGGCAGGCCCGCGGGGCTCGGCGCGGGACAGGGTCTGGCGGGGACGGCTCCCGTCCCGCGGCGCTTCCCCCGGGCCCAGGCCGCTCTTCGCCCGGGGGCAGCGGGGGCAGGGGGCCACTGCCCACGGGCAGAGCGCGGGGAGGGGGTTCGGGGGATGGTCCGTTCGCTGCCCAGGTCGCGGGGTTATACCCGGCTGAGCTCGGCGGTGCCCTCAGTGCAGCCCGGACAGCCGCGGCCCGGAGCGGAACGCAGCGGAATTAGGGAGGAAAGCAGGGAAGGAGCGGCAGCGGTGCCGGGCTCCTTGTGTGACCCCGGGAGCGGCGTGGGCCGGTGGAGCGGTGGCCGAGGGGTGCTGGGAGCGGGGATGAGGTGCTGTCGGACCGAGCCCTGCCCTAAGAGTCACTGAGGAAAACACGGTGCCGCTCATTAGGCAAAATAAGTCCTCATTCTGATTTATTTTCATGGCACAGGTATCCCCGATTACATTTGTCTGTCGATATGAACGACAGTGCCTTTCAGAGGGCCCGTGTCTGTGCTCCCGGGGTGTCACGCACGGCTCGAGCAGCCCCGTCCCTTAGCCCGGGTGGGTCCCTGTCGGTGACACGGGTGACACAGCCGAGGTTTGACCCTTTGGAACGGGGCTGTACTCGTGGCACTGTGGTTATCGCTGAGCTCAGCCTGCGGCGCAGCGGGGCTTTCTTATCTTGTCATTCTCGTAAAGCCGACATTATCTGGTTCTGTGTGCTGCAAACTGGGAAAGTCTTGATTACTTTCTTCCCCTCAAAATGTATCTGTTTAAAATGAGATATTGGAGGTGAAGCTGAACTTACTAGCCAGTGTTTTAAGATAGGAATAAGAAATTCAAGGCCAGCCTTGTCTCTGTCTGTTTTCATTGCATGTGTGCAAATCTGTGCTGATGGAGGTGTCTCCTGATTTCACATACACAGACTGCGTCCTCTGCACTTGCTTCCTTAATTATACACTTGTGTGTTTCAGTAGCTGTGCTGCATCATAAGCAGTTCAGTTATAATGAGATCTTTTGATTTTTCTTCCCCCTCCTCCTGCTCAGTGCATTTATTGCTTCTCTTCAAAGTCATCAGCAAAACGACAATTTGCAATCAACTGTGTAGTTGCTTCTAGGGTCAAGAAAGTGGGAAGAGATGAATATAATGTGGAGAGAGAGGCTCTGTTCTGGAGAGCTTATGGTCCAAGCAGAGACTGTACAAAGAGAACGTTGGCTAATGGAGTAACTGAGTGGGATGATTTACACACTGGCATTGCTTTATGTTTGCTGATTTCCCTAGTGTAAGATTAAGCACATAATGGAAGTTATGGAGAGGCAGTCAGAGAAAGAGAAATTTCAGGCTACTCAGCTGTCAGGTGTATGAAAAATAAAGAACTGAAATGTAGAGTTATGCAAATACTAGGTAATAAACAGTCGTTAGGTATGTTAGAGATAAGGTTTGGGTTTCTGGCCTTTGAAATAAATCAAATTGTTCAAGCATGGACTGTTCATAGCATTGTTTAAAAATGCACTGAGAAGGTGCTGTGATCCTTGACCTTTATACTAAAACCAAAGCTTTATAAAACAGTGTTGTGGGTACTGAGAGTGCTGGAGAGGTGCTTACAGTGGTCTGTGAGGAGAGAAAGCTGTCAGCAGGATGATAAATTGTTCTATAGCTGTCAGACCTTCCTTGCAACTTGTTGCTTGCTGAATTGTTTGTAGGTAACTCCCCGAGCTTGTGTGTCCACCAAGGCAGGAAATTGTCACAGCAGCACCGTGAGCTGCCCGTGAAATTGTTTAGCACAGAGCATCAGGTTGCTTAGCAACAGCCTTCCTCTCCTTCATTTCTGTTTGTCTTTTAATAGGACCGGTATTCTGTACTCATTTGATTGCAGGTGTCTAATTTGCTTTCTAGTTGATAGTTCTGAAACGCTAACGAGAAGGAGGAGCAATTCTTTTAGAACTGTTTTGCTTTTCTCACATGATATCTTAACACGGTACTTTTATTGTCATGAGGTTTTTTAGGAGCTGTTGGGTTTGGAATCCAGTGGGTCAGAGTTAGCTGAAGTGGACACTGGTGGTGACTGATCCCATGGCATCTGTTGGGATGTAACTTTTCACAGTGATTATCTTTGCGTCTTCCTGGAGCTTGGAGAACTTGTGGCCTGGAGAAAGTGATGTGTTGAGTAACTGGCTTGGAGTAGGGGACAGTGAAATTCTGTGTGGCAGAAAAATATGACTTGAATCATGGCCTTCCACATTAGTACTTTGACCGTTTTATAAAACTATCAAGCAACCTTCATACACATTCTGGTGCCATTCCTGATCTCTTAGAAAATGGCCTTGTGTTGCTGTAGAGGAGGCTTTTGCTGTTAAACAGGTGGCCTTTCTTCTATTACTAACTCATTCCTGTGGTCTCCTAGTGTTGGCTGCTTTGCTGCTCTGCAGGTGAAGTAGCTCTTCAGTCCACACAGAATTCCTTGTTTATTTTTGGCTTCACAGAAAACCAGCAGCATTTGGGGAAAGCTGGACAGCCCAGATACTCTTCGATGGACCTCAGTAAAGAGGTCAGATCAAGATGGGTACCTGGCAGCAATAAAACACCGAGTCCTGAAAAGTTTTTGTGGACTATGAAAATCTGTAAAGGGGTTTCTACAGCTTTTTTGGCAGCTTTATGCGGACTTGTCTTGGAAACATGAGCTACTCCATGAGGGTATCAAGACTTTTCATTGTGCTTCTAACTTTAAAAATTAAAATTGGAACATTGTGCTGTGGTGAATTTGATTTTTATTTTTGCATAAGGTGCCATAGAAAATATCAAGTAGGTCAGTTTTTGATATCACCTCATCCACTGTTTTCTCCTCAAGCAGGAAAAACAGTGCATAAGAGAGCAATCCAAGTACTCTGATTTCTGCTTGGGATAGAGAGTCATACCCTAAGGTGAAAAGTCAAGTTATAAAATTAATTTGTAATAGTTCTGTATTTTTCATACAGTTTGTAGTAATGATGTTATATCAGTGTTTGTGGGGATGCAGTCGGAAGGTTTGGTAAGAGTTCATAATTTTTAAAGGCATCAAGTTTAATTGCCAGTGGGGTTTGTAAATCGATTGTTGAAAATCCATCTGATATACTGAAGGGTAATTTTTGAAGGTTACCCGTAACTGTTAGCATTTTCATCTTTGTGAGTTTATTCTTTAAACACCCGTGATTTCAGAGAATTATTAATTGCAAGTATTTATGAGCAGCATTGCAAGGACGGTAGGGCATAACTGGATTTCCTAACTGAATGATAAATTGCATGTTGAAGTTAATGGTTGGAGAATAATATGGTGTGTACTTTTTATGCAGAAATAACAGAGGCAGTGAGGATGAGATCACTGGTACTGTAGTAGTTATATGGACCTGTGAAAAATTCAATGAATTAACAGCTGTGTGTGACACAGAGCCTAAGGTTTTCTGGAGAATGAGAAGCTGAATGACAGATGCAGTATTTGTCCTAACCAAGAACTTCAGTGTATTCTGCCTTTAGCTTAATTTATTGTCAGAAATGTCTGAGTTACTTTAACTTGGAAATGTGAACTTGCTCACCTTTCAGAATTTAGCCATTTTGTTTCAATAAGAAAGGAAGCATCCTTGTTTTAATGTATCACTGTGTGTGTGTAATGTCTCCAGTGTCTAAGCTGTGTTTTTAGGGGATGAGGAGAGCCACAATGTGACTGGCTGAACTGGATGATACAATACTGGAAAGTGTTTTGGTAGTTGTGAAGGAGTCAGGGCTGGCTGTGGCCTGCAGTATCTAATGGGCTGTGCTCTGAAGGATTTCTCTTGAAAATTGATGGTCTCTCTTCAGGATGTCCATTCTGTGGCAATGGTATGAACAACCTGTAGTAGTACCTTTGTTAATGGAGCTCTTATTGCACTGGAAATCCCATGGGATTCTGTCAACCTGTTCCTCTGTAAAGGAGGAATCTGATGATGCTCTTGCCAGTATTATTTACTGTTTGGAAAGTTATTAACCTTTTTCTCAATTTTTTTTTTTCTTCAAATGAGTAAAACTTAGTTCATGTATACCAACCAACAAATGCATAAAGAGCATAATTAACCTGTCAAGTTTTATTTTCCTGACTGGTGAATTATTTTATGATAAACTCACCCTTCATTCTGTGTTGGTGGCCAGTTGGCCACTCACATGAGCAGTTTGTGTATGAATAGTTCTCTTACTAAAATTAACTGCAGGAACTTTCATAGATTAACTCTGTCACTTAAGAAGTAGTGTGGTGACCTATGCTGGCACTTGGCTGGCAGTGTCATTGTGGTGAGCTGACATGTAGGCTGGTGTCAGTCATCATGTGAAATGGAGTTCTTGCGCAATGCATCTTCCGCTTTCAGTCTGCTCGTGTGTGCTACTGCCAGCGGTGTGGGACAGTGCTCCTCTGTGGGCACCTTGCTTTTGGGGTTTCTGAAGACTAGAATGGGATCCTGCGTGAGGATCAGGGAGCATGGATGGTACTGGAATGCGTAGTTGTTGCAAGGTTACTGTAAAACAAAGTGAAGATCTAAGTGCCAATAGCAAAATACTGCCAATTTCATATCCCTTGCAGTAATACCTCTGTCACACCTGATGGTTTAAATTAAAGATGGCTTGGAGACTAATGAAGAACATCTTTTATTTTTAGAAGTGATACACAGCACTGACTTCCTAAAGAGTGTAGTTTTTTTTCTTTCCAGGTCCTGTTCCAAATCAGCTGATGCATTCCCCAGATGGCCAGGGATACAGCCCTGTGGTTCCAGGATCCTACTCCCATCAGACGGTGGCAAAGGTTCCTCCACATCAGTCTTCTGGACAGTATAGCTATAGTGGCTCTCAGAATGTTTCTCAATTAAACAATTACCAAGGACCTGGCCAGACTCTCAATAGGCCACCAGTGGCAGCTTTCTCTGGGTCACCAGTGCAACAGCCAGGTCCTGTTCCACAAGTGCTGCCGCCTGCGTTACAGAACTCAGCTGCTGTATCATCTGCTGGGAGCTTTCCTCCTGGAGCCAGCCCACCGGTGCTTTCAAACTGGCAGTACAGCCAGACTCCTGGGAGTCAGCCACTTGGGGCTCCGACAAGCCATTTGGCTCATGTGCCTGGGACAGGGTCAGCTCAGCCACCGTCGTCGTTATCAGGAAGTACAAACCCTCCAGGGAGTTATCAGTATGCTGCTTCTCCAGGGGGTCCTCCGCTGCAGAACAGCTACATGAAGCCAGGTAAGCAGAACTTCTTGATGTTTCACCAATGTCCATTTTTCAATGTCCTTCTAAAATGATGAGTATAGAACTGACTCTAGAGTGACGTTTTGCTTGTGGAAGAAGATTGTCAAAGCAGATACACCCATCAGAAATACAGGGATGCTTTTTCTGGGTTAGAAATGGAAGTTCTGTGCACAGATTGGGTGTTTCAGCTGGCCGGGACAGGTGACTCCTGAATGGTGTTTCATTTTTTTGGGACAGTGTGTGTGGGTGATGCTGTTTCTGTGACCTTCACCATTTCCTGGGGTGGCTGTTGCAGTATTAACATGTTTCAGTCAAGGACTTCACAACTGAAAATTGTAGTTCTGTTTAGTGTGCATGGTCAT
Source organism: Acanthornis magna (assembly GCA_036785705.1). Taxonomy (NCBI): domain Eukaryota; kingdom Metazoa; phylum Chordata; class Aves; order Passeriformes; family Acanthizidae; genus Acanthornis; species Acanthornis magna. Next base: position 2,769,166 of record JAWUZG010000092.1, read on the forward strand.
CTTGTTGGATTTTCTGTAATCACTTGATTCAGGTAGTTTTCTCAACAGCCTCAGTCAGGTTGATGCAAATAACTGGAGCACAGCCTGGAAAGAAAACTGAAAGCATTCTGTGCTGTTGAAATAGAGGTCAGTTCAGTAGAAAGCTTCCTTCCCCCAAACTTGTAATTTTCACATTTAATGTTAATTGCCAGTCTTCAGGAAGTACTCTAAAAGTAGGAGACTTTGTTCCTGCTGCTTGACTGCTGGTATATGCCGTGGTAAAAGCTCTTCTAACACTAAATAGCTCTATTGTGCAACTTGTGATTATTATGGAAACACAGTTAATACTCAAGTTTCTCTTTGCCAAACTGCTGTCTGTTGTTACAGAGTTTTTTTCTGGCTGAGCATTCAAACAAGACTTAGGTACAGAAGTATTTTCCATGTAAAAGCAAACAATTTTTCTTGTGAAGTGCTTTTAGCCTCATTAGAGATTTTTATTGATGCTAGTTTTTTTGTTATAGGCCTGCCTAATTTTGTTATGCTATTCAAAATGTCTGAAGTTCACACAATTTATGAAACTATTTCTAGCACTTAATTGGAATAAACGGTTAGTACTTTGGAATTAGTGAGGAAAATGCAGAGAAATTTTGGAAAGTGGCATGTGAAATGAGAGTGAATGTTTGGAATAAATAATTTTTATATCCATTCAATCCTCCTGAGCAATTTCCCTGGTATTTTTTTGTATAACAATGATAATTTTTAAAATTAATTTAGGTTGTTTGGTGATCACTCCAGACTTAGATATAAAGTTGGAATGTTTTCTATACATCTTTAAATTCTTACCAACAAAAGCAATAAAAAGGTGGAAGACACCAATAGCTACAGGAACTCAGAATGAGAAAAGCATGACAGAAACAACCTGAAGTTGTGAAACCCTCTATCCACATTTTAGGATTTATGTATCTCATGCTGTTCATCCTCTGAATAACAGGAATATTTAGAATTCAATCTATGTGGTTTTTGTAACAAAACTTCTGTGACTTTTTTCAGCTGGGTTAAACTCCTCCTAAATGTTAATCTCTTTATAGGATCTGCACCTCCACCAGTGACTCAGCCTTTAACTCCACTCCACCCTCCAAGGCCACCTTTAGGACCTCCACCAACTGGTGGTCCACCTAGGCCATCACCAGCGATACAAGGACCACCTAGTGCACAGTCTCTGCTAAAATCAACTGCAAACCAAGAAGGTAAGAAACAGTTTGCTCTTTATGTTGAACTCAAACATGACAACTTGCTGTAATATGCAACCTTTAAAGTCAAGCACATTGTTCTATTAGAGACCCAAATTGTAAAATTGATACAATTATATATATAATTGATACAATTTTTTATATATATATATATATATATATATATATATACAGCTAATGATTTAGTCTGAAAAGAGCAGGTAAGGATCTGGAAAGAAGAAAAATTCTTGCAGACAGATGTTAATAAAATTTAAGAAATTAGCACTTAAAAATAGATTTCCAATTGCTGTTTTACATGGCCATGTTTCTTGTAGTTGATACTGCTTTTTTTTCTTCTTTGTGTTATAAAGTGTTAATGAAATTCTCATTTCTCTGCATCCCTGACTGCTATGAGGACAAAAATCCATGTATGACTTCCTGTATTGTTCATTCTACAGGGAGAGCTAAAATGTGGCCCCTGCAATTCCTTGCAATTTGTGGAGCTGTTCTTTCTTCTTCCCCTCTGTGTAAAATCACTGAAACACACATCTTGCATTTGTTAGCTTTCTGAAGGAAGTTACTAGAGGCTGTGAAGTGTCAGCTGTTGCAGACAGATACCTGACTGTGTCTCCTGTGTGTCCTGCACAAATATGCCATTGTTTATGAACTCCTCAGGGCTCTGTATCACACAGACTCCAGTTGTTTGGCATTTAGCGCCCGTGCTAGATAGGGCCACGTGCGAGTCGGCAGCTTTGCTTTTACATACATAGTTCTGTCAAAGCTGTTGGTTCCTTGCATGTTCAGATTGACAGTTTCTTGTGTGTGGTAGCTGTGTGAGTACGAGAATAGTATATTCAGATTTAGCTTAGTTTGGAATGTATTAAATGCATTAGAAACAGCTTTTGCTTAGAAAATATTTTCTTCGTAATGAAGAGAAACATTTTCAGAGCCCTGGAGTGATAAAAATGTTTAGTCTGTGAAGCAGGTTGACTGCTAGCAAGATTCAGTGTGTAATGTAAATTCCTTTTATTGGGTCATCTTTGAAGATTTTATTAAAAGATGGTAATAAAAATAGAGTACCTAATTCTCCTTAGCAATATATAGTTGTGTTAGTATATTTAGATGTAGCTGGCTTACCAAAAACTGTCCTTTGGGAGCACTCTCTGGGTTTTAAGGTTTTTCCTATCTTGAACTGAGTTTCTATCTTGACTGGTATGTGACTGTGTCAGAGCTGCTGCTGTTTGGTGAGCAGTAGTGGACTAAGTGTGTACGTGTAGGGAGTTTGGTGTTTCTGTGAATTATCAGTGGAGAAAGGGAGCTCTAGGGACACTAAGGGAATTTAAGGAACTCTAAGCTATAGGGTACTTGGAAAACTGCAGTGAACATAAAGAGACTTCCTCTGCTGAGGAGGGTGTGTCCCCTGACCCTTCACTGCATGCCAGCTTGGAAGCTATGGCATATCCCTAATCTAAAGGAGTCCTAAAAGATGGTTCAACCAGAAGTGCAGGGACTTTTGTTTTCCTCAAAAATAAAAAAAAAGATTTTGAGGTTTTACGAGTGTCCTTTGTTGAGGTCATGTCTGCAGGGACATGAGAGAAAGAGGCCAAAGTGTATATTTAATTCAGTTTCATCCTGGGTCAAAACCAAAGTAGATTCAAACTATTCTTGTCTTAATATTCATCCAGCAAGTAGGATTTTTTTTTTTTTGCAGTTACCTCATTAGAACTTCTTTGTAACTTGTGAAAATTTTTCCTGTGGTTGTTTCTCTTAAAAGGTGATGCCGGATCTGCTGCCAGTGATGGGTCTGTAGTGCAAAACAGCTACGATGCAATTGAAGGTGGTGGCCTCATGGGTAAGGCTTTGGGAGTAAAAAGGGTTGTTATTATTATGGAAGTTTTGAGAGACTGGGAAAAATAGAAGTTTAAGCATTTGTGTGCAAACATATGCACTTAGTTCAATGCCTTTACCTTGAAGGTAAATATGAAATTTGAAGCATTGACAATTAGCATGTCTTTGCCTGTAATATGTAAAGCAGGTGGGAGCACTTTGCAAAGTTGACTGCAGCTGTATGTTTTACACTTAGAAAGTAAACAAGCAGCTCTCCTGTTGTACTAATGCCTCAAGTAAGATACAGTTCTTCAGCAATTAAGTATCTGTCTACTCTGCTTCCAGCAACTCCACACCATTCTCCTGCAGCCCCAAATCTTAAGATGAATAGAAGTGTTGGGTATTCTTACCCTGCCTTACCTCCAGGCTACCAACATACTTCTCCACCTGGAGCACCAGGAATGCATGCATCTGCTTTGCAGTATCCAGATGGATCAAAACATTTCCACCAGGTAAAGGTCCTCTGGTTTTTATCTCAGTACTACCTCTAGTGGGGTGTGTGGGTAACGAAGCGTGATGATTGGTGTGTGTTGTGTGTCCCTAGGGTGCTGCTTCTTTTCTTTCCTGTTTGAGCACCGTTTATTCAAGAGGACTGATGTAGCCCAGAATTAAAGCTTTTGCCTGTGCCCTGGTACCAGTTTGGAAGAGTTGTGTACCACCTCTTTCTGAAGTGTTCCACCTTCAAATCTGTTCAGGATGTTTCTTTTGAAACTTTCAGCTGTTTTTGGCATGTTTCTCTTCCCTGGCATTGTTATTGTTAGCTGAAGTATTTGGGTTTTTTTTTCCCTGAACTTTCAAAGTGAGCTGACCAACACTTTTGCCAGCTGAGCTTCTGTATTTCAAAAGTTTTATAGCCAATTTATGCTAATTTTTTCCTCTGTTATGTTACTTGCCTAAGTCCAAGTTCATGTGACAACCAGTATTTCTAAATATATTGGTACAATGGCAGTTAGTGCATGAGCAAAACAAACTGAAGGGGAAATATGGGTGCTTTTAAATGAACTATGCGTTTCATCCAAATAATTGGTGGTAATTTTTGAAATTTTATTTGACTCTAGCCTGCCCTGGGCACTAATCACTTAACTGCATCAATGGGTGGCCTGAGTCTACAGCAGGAAGGGTTAAGACCCGTGAATCTTCTTCAAGAAAGAAATATTCTTCCTACCACCCTCTTGAAGGCTCCTGTCCCAAACTTGCATGAAGACATCCAGAAGCTCAACTGCAATCCTGAGTAAGAATATGCATTTGATATAATTCATCAAAATAGATAGAAGTATAAATTCCTACTTATTAACATAATTTCATAATTTTAATTTAAGACAATGGAGTAAATGAAATTTCAAACAAGAGGCTGGCAGTCGGTTAATGAGTTATTCTCTCTGACTTTGCATAGCCAGTGACTCCTGTTTTGCAAATATTTTCATGGTAGATAAAGGAAATAACGGCACCTTTGTGACGTCATTCATGCAAACAAGCTGGACAGGATTTGCAAAACTGATACACACATCTGCACTTTGTGGAAGCTGCTGAGTGCTCAAGACTCAGAAAATGTTTGTGGGGTTATTTATAGTTACTAAGTTTTTAAAACTGCTTTTTAAACTTTGCTGGTTCTGATTTATTCCAAAATAACATTTAGTATATAAAGATTTGGTGCAACTTTGAATATTGTTAGGCTTAACTTTGACTTGAGTGACTAAAATGACACTCAGTTCTGTGTAAAGAGCCATTTGTATAAAATAAGAACTCTAAGTATGTACTGTGGGTCAAGTTCAAACAGAAGCAAAATTATTTGACAGAGATCCTTTATCTGGAAAATGAAATTCACCATCAACAGCTCTAGAAAAATATACTGTACTACTGAAACCATAATTTATTATCTGAAAGCCTCTGAAAATAACCCTTTGTCCTCCATGTAGGTTGTTCCGCTGTACCCTGACTAACATTCCTCAAACTCAGGCCTTATTGAATAAAGCCAAACTTCCTTTGGGGCTCCTGCTTCATCCTTTCAAAGACTTATCGGTATGAGAAATATTCAAAACTTTACATGCTGAAATATCAACTATGCCTTTATTAGCGTCCAGACAATGGACAATTTATCATAAAACAAGGGCAGGTGTCTTGACCCAGAAGAACTACCATAGTAACTGACATTTTCTTGTTCCATACAGATTACTGTAATTTTTTCTGAGTTATTTGTCCCTACCATTTTTAAACCTTCAGGTCTCACTTCTTAATAAGAAAGAAACTCTCTCAAACCTCAAAAAACCAAAAGCTTAAAGGCAGTGCAGAATTTGGACTGTGATAGAAGGCAACACATCTAAATTCCAGGTTGTCACACATTGGTTGTAATTATTAATTTCAAACCTAGTGCTAATTCTAAACTCAAGACTTGACAAAGTTGAAGGGGTATGGATGTCATGAGATAGCCAGGAGACTTTGAATTTAGCAGTGTCTCTCTTAAACATTGTTATTTTTTTTCTCAGTTTAATTAATTTTTTCAAAGATGTGGGCTGCTTCTACCCTGCTTTTTGATCTGTGTTGGGTGCAGGATTTGGTCTTAAACCATCAGTGTAAAAGTCAAGAAATTAGAGGCTTGGAATCTACACACTCAAGTATGTTGGAGCTCAGTTTCTACCTGTTGTATTAAGGAATTGCAGGGATGCTGTGAGGATGCAGAAGTACTCCTCCTTTCAATGAGCATGCTTTGCCTCACTAGCCAGCACAGTGTAGGTGGTGTTACCACAGACAAACAGCTGCAGGGTGAGGATGCTTTAAAACAGAAAGCTTTTCTTTTCCAGCAATTGCCAGTGGTCACTTCCAGTATTATTGTGAGATGCCGTTCCTGCCGGACGTACATTAACCCTTTTGTCAGCTTCCTAGACCAAAGGAGATGGAAATGCAACTTGTGCTATAGAGTCAATGATGGTAAGTTTTAAATGTGTTTTGAAGTGTTACTATGAACCTTTCCCACCTTGGCCTTTGAGACTGGAATGTTGTTGGCCATGTCAACAGGGGGATTGTTGTCAGTCATGCTGGGAATCATGCAAAATGTTTCCCAGGGACAGTGGTGTCCCTAAAGAAACACAGTAAGCCCAGGTGGTCCCCAGGGTACTCCTGCAGGTACAAGTGAACTACACTGCCAAGTGTAGTTCTCCAGGTGTTGCCCAACAGCTGCAAAAGAGTTGATGTATTTGTTTTAAAATGCAGCACAGCTGATACTAGTGTGAAACACTAATATATAAACTTATCTGCATAGTTCCTGAAGAATTCCTGTATAATCCTGTGACAAGAGTTTATGGAGAACCTCATAAAAGACCTGAAGTCCAGAATGCTACTATTGAGTTTATGGCTCCATCTGAATACATGGTAAGGCTTTATTTACTTTTACTTATTCTCTCCCTTTGTTTTCTTTTCAGAGGGAAGTCAGGGAAAGTTTTGTTTCAAAGGATACTTTCCAGTTCAGTAGAACAGTTGTTGCCTTAAGGAGTGTGTCTGAGAACTCATGGGGAGAACTTCAGAGAGTTCACTTCTAAACATTTATAATGTCAAAGTTGTTCTGTATTTAGAGTATGTAGATATCTTCTGGAAGAAAACTAGATTTCTGGTGTTGCCAAATTAGAGGAAAATGCATTCAGAAATTTTCTCTATCATCTATGTGCTGTTTTAACAGTTCAAACTTGCAATGGAATGAATAAACCCAATCTAACAAAGGTGATTTGAAAATTAAAGGTAATTTTTTCTTTGCTCAGCTTCGTCCACCTCAGCCCCCTGTGTACCTCTTTGTGTTTGATGTCTCTCACAATGCAGTAGAGACAGGATACTTGAATACAGTCTGCCAGACCTTGTTAGACAATCTTGACTCGTAAGTACTTTTTTCTTAAAATCTCCTATTTTCATTCCTCTTAAGAAACTTGTGATAGACACCAACATGCCAGTCCTTTCTGTCTGGAAGAGAAATTCCCTAGTGTGGGCTAGCAATGGCCAGTGTAGTGTTAAAATGTACTGTAAAACTATAGTCTTTTTCCCATCACAGCTACACCAATATAAAAGGTAGTTCTGAGGCTTGATTTTCAGTCTGACTCTTTCCTGTATGCTTCTCCAATCGCCCAAAGAATATAAGCATCATGTGTATGATATCTTTTGAACTGTGTTTTTTAAAAGCTGAAATTTAGATAAGTATTTGCTGAAAAGAGTCATACATCTAATAAACTTTTCATAAAATGTGTACTGTCTGAATGTATATAAACACTGCTTGGTATTTTGCACTTCTACTTCTGATTACCCTCTTAAAAGGTTTCCACACGCCTGCTAGGTGACTGCTTTGAGCTCCTGTTTCGTGGTGGTTTTTGTTCTCTCCAAAATGACTTGGTGAAGCTCTTGCAGTCTAGCTGTTAAATTAACTACTTGGTAACAAACATGGGGAGATGCAGTGGATGTTATAAAAAAAAAGCCTGCAGAAATGAAATTTCATCTCATTGAACACCATATGTCTCATTTTCAGGCTTCCTGGGAACACTAGAACAAAAATAGGCTTCATAACATTTGACAGCACAATCCATTTCTACAGTCTTCAGGAAGGTCTCTCTCAGCCTCAGATGCTTATAGTTTCAGATATTGAAGGTATGCAGAAATAAATACTGTGATCAGTATCTTAATGACTGCTGGTTATGACAGCCTTTAAAAATATGTATCTGGTGGGAGTTTTTAGATCACATCATTATTCTCTCTAGTAATGGCTTTAGCAGTAGCATATGTGTGAGTTTGTTTACGAAGACATCTCCCTGATACTTGAGCAATGCTGTGACTGCTTGTGACTTCAAATATGAAGACAGCCTTCCTAACTTATAGTTTAATTTGTACAATTCTCTAGATTCCTCTTGAAATCCCAAATACTGATGCTGGATACATTTCTATAGATTTTCTGGTGGCTAGTGCTTAGTGCTTGTCCTTCTGCCTTTTGTTTCAAGTCACCTTTCGCTGGATATTATTGGGCAGGGTAGAATGAACACTGGAAATATTTGTTACGTGGTTTTATTTAATAGTCTTGATTATCCTTCAGCCCTATCAATTGCTACTCTAACATGGGATTCTAGCCATAGGAATGCTTATGAGAAAAAAAGAAATCCACATAATTATGTTTACTTGGGTTAATACACTGATACTGTGTGCTTTTTTCAATAAGTATAATGCTTGGCAAATAAAGTCAGGGAAACCTTAATGTGTTTTTAAAAGGTAACTCAAATATTTTTTTTGCCTTTCAGATGTATTTATACCAATGCCAGAAAACCTACTAGTAAATTTAAATGAAAATAAAGAGGTAAGAAGCAAGGACTTTATTAAATAACTAGTGACATTTACATAGTTGGGGATGTGAATGGTGATTTTTGATTTATTAATGCTCATTAACACCTGCTGTTCAAATGCCAGGTTTCAGGCAAAAAAAGGTCTTTTATCTATGTCACTGTGAATTCTTGCCAACCAGAAACAAGACAGTAATTCAGTTTTTCTAGGACTTTCTCTTTATTACTTTAATATTAGAAGTGTTGATACTTGATTATGCTTAACAATCAGCTCTGTATAAAGTAGAAAACCATGAAGACTCAGAGGCCTAATACTGTTTTCTCACTTGTAGCTAATTCAAGATCTGTTGAAGACATTGCCACAGATGTTTACCAAGTCCCTGGAAACTCAGAGTGCTCTGGGGCCTGCATTACAGGCTGCCTTTAAACTGATGTCCCCCACTGGAGGTAGAATCACTGTCTTCCAGACACAGCTCCCATCGGTGGGAATGGGAGCACTAAAATCGCGAGAAGAGCCAAACCAAAGAGCAACAGCAAAGGTTAGGAAAGCAAAAAGGTTGAGAGTATTAACAACCCTGTTCTGTGCATGTAGGTGGTTCTGGGGTTGCCTCTTCTGTGTTCATTTTGTGGTTGTCTTCTTTGTTAAAGTAGCAGAAAAATCAAAAGGAAAACCAAGCAAGCAATATATACACAAATTAATTACCGGATTTTCTTATTAAAAAGATATCACTGTAATCAATAATGGTGAATTGATTATTAGTGTCCCTGGAAACAGGCAATAAATGTATGAATCCATTTGAGTTTCTTGTGTGTTTTGTAATACTCCACTGTGTTAACAGGACATACATCTGACACCATCGACTGATTTTTACAAGAAGTTGGCCTTGGACTGCTCAGGGCAACAGGTTGCAGTGGATTTATTTCTTCTTAGTGGGCAATATTCTGACTTGGCTTCCCTGGGTAAGTTATATAAAGCTGTTCTGGGGCATGTAATTCCTGTATTTTGAGCAAATGCATAGAAGCTACATTAACATTTAGTAGATGAACCTGATTTGAATTAATCTAGCGTGGCAAGATGCCAGCTTGTCCTTGCTGAGCAGTGACAGTGAATAGAATGTAATCTTTCAGTCCTGATTTAACCTACTTATTTTCATGTCCTCCCGTAATGAATCAGGATTCTTGTGATACTGATACAAGTAGCCAAAATACTTTCTGCCTTTTTTTGCCTTTTAACCATCAGTGTAATTGTTTTTAGAGCAAATTTTATTAGCATTTTAATTATTTTTTCTCTATTTAACCAAACTTTCAAGTGACAGCAACTTCAGGTCAATGGAAAATTATTTCACACCTGAAATGGTCACATACTAGAAGATAGAGTTGTGTTAGGTCTATGTCTCCCTCGGTAGGCAGGTCTGTAACTGTGTATCTGAGTGATTTGCAGGGGTGATCAGTTTAATATTTTAAAGACTGCAGCAGCAACTGTCTGCACTCTCCAATGTGTGCTGGTTTTGTTTCAGGTTGTATATCAAGGTATTCTGCAGGTAGTGTCTACTACTACCAATCTTACCATCATAAACACAACCCTGTCCAGGTGGAGAAATTGCAAAAGGAACTGAAGCGATATTTAACTAGAAAAATCGGGTTTGAGGCTGTCATGAGGATAAGATGCACCAAAGGTTTGAATTCACCTTCCTAGATTTTTGGGGGGTGGAGAAGAGGGAAGTGGATATTTGCTGCTGTGCTGCTGTTTGGAAATGTTTTGATTGGGATTTTAGCTGTTTTGTAAGCTTAAATGATTAAAAGGCAAAGATTAAAAATGTAAAATCCAGTGTCAGGGATCAGACAATTTATTAAAGTCTTTATTTGCAGTGTGTTTTCTGGCATCCAAGTTCCATTTTACAATGGTCAAAACTGAAAATTTTGTTGGACTGCTATTTCAACAAGTGACTGTTTTTATAATCTAGAGACTTTCTACTACTCTGCATTGATTTGCCTTGTTAATTCCCACTTTCTGGTAGGCTTTATGGATTCTTCAGATCAGTTGTCAGTTTGGAGTATTTACTTTTTCTGAAGATAGTATATTTCATTGAGAGGGAACATTGTGACACAGTCATCTACAGTGATGGCAGATCTGTAAAGATGCCTATACTTCACAACTGTAAAACCCAAACTGATTCCTGATTATCTTGTAGGTCTTTCCATTCATACTTTCCATGGGAACTTCTTCGTACGATCGACAGACTTGTTGTCATTACCCAATGTAAACCCAGATGCAGGATATGCTGTGCAAATGTCAGTGGAAGAAAACCTTACTGATATGCAAGTTGTTTCTTTCCAGTCAGCTCTCCTGTACACCTCCAGCAAAGGTAAGGTTAGATTGAGCAAACAGTGGCATTTGTAGTGCTGTTTCATAAAACAACACTACAAATAGAGTCTACCGTTTTCTTTTCTTGCAGGTGAAAGGCGAATTCGTGTCCACACGATGTGCTTACCTGTTGTCACAACACTGAGTGATGTGTTCCTAGGGGCAGATGTGCAGGCCATCACAGGGCTCTTAGCCAATATGGGTGAGTGTGCTAAGAGCTTGTTTGGATATGCATGGATAGTATCCTCAAAGCTCTGAGCAATAATCCTCTGGCAAGTGGCATTAGAGGAAAAGAGTCTCCCTCATTCTAAGAGTGCTAAGTTGCAAACCTTAGAGAGTTTCGGTTTTAATGCTTGGCTCAGGTGAAAGGTCAGTAGAGCTGTGTATAATCACCGGGACTTAGGCTTAGTCTGGTGCATCATTGTGGGCTTCCAGCTTTTCTGAAGCACTTGATTTCCCCTAGAATGTAGTAAAAGCTTGTTAAGATGCATGGCTATATATGATAAAATGAGAGAAGGTAATATATGTGAATGTATTCCTGCCAAGGGAGGAAACCCCTCTCACTGAGCCTTGCACTCTGTTTTTAGCTGTGGACCGCTCTGTTTCCGCTACGCTGAGCGATGCTCGGGATGCCTTGGTCAATGCAGTGATCGATTCTTTGGCTGCTTATCGCTCCTCCGTGCTGAGCATCCAACAGCCTGGCCTCACAGCTCCCCACTCCCTGCGGCTCTTCCCACTTTATATATTGGCACTCTTAAAACAGGTAAGAGGGGAAAGGAAGCCAGGCAAGAGGATGATTCTGTTGGGCAGGGCAGCCTGAAGTAAAAGGACAGTTCTTTGATGGAGAATTATTTAGTTTGAAAGCAGGATTTAGAAGTGTGTGTAAAACCAAAAGTATAAATGTTTTAAGCAAAATAAAAAAGACACTTGCTAGGGTAGAGAATGTGTCAGGGTACTGATAGTGTTTTCTCGGGAATCTTGTTTTTGTGCATTTCTGGAAAGGTAGATGCACATAGCAGTTCAGAGTGGATTAGAAGCGATCTGGGTGGGTGGCAGACAGGGAGTTGGCTGGCTGTTCTTGCAACAGGTTTAAAGCATTTCACAGTATCTGCTCAATGTGAGTGTTTTTTACTTGAATTTCCCTGAACTGATATTAGAAATTGTTTAAGTATTGGACAAAGTGGTTTTCTGTTTCAAAGAGAAGTTCTGGATTCATACTTCTTGATTAGGAATTAACCAGCATGTTCATACTAAGCTTTTTCATGTGAAAGGCTTGATAAGCATTTGACCCAGAAAAGTGGGAGGAGTGAGCCCTTCTTTCATTTATAGCCCTTTTTTTGGTCCCAACAAGCCAGAACTATCTCTTTCTTATAAATCCGGACTTAAGATTCTGTACATTGAAGCCAAATATAAACTGCTCCAATATTTATTATTTTGTATTTCATCAAGTAGCATTTTTGATGTATATGTTAGGCATATTTCGGGGTGCTTTCATTTCAGCTGTAGTGTTCACTAGAGAGGATTGATGGTGCCAGGTTGAGGTTAATTCTAAAATCCAGAAATGGGATAATGAGACTTGTAAGATTTGTATGTGAAACACTGAAGAGAACTATAAAGAAGCAAAATAGCAGCAGTAAAATACCATGAGAAAACACTTAGGGCACATCTCTAAGACTTTAAGTAAGTTAGAATTAAACAGTAGGTGATGTGTGAAATTCAGCTTGTCTTGCTTTGCTTTAATGGTTAAACTAAATGCCTGATTGTTTGCAGAAAGCATTTCAAACTGGGACAAACACACGTTTGGATGAACGCATCTTTACCATGTGTCAGGTGAAAAACCAGCCCCTTGTTTACCTCATGCTCATGACACATCCCAGTCTGTACAGAGTTGATAATCTCACAGATGAGGTGAGTCTTTGCCTTGCTACATAATCTGTTTGACCCCAAAGATTTGTGTGATGTGAAAATAAATGTGTTAAAAGTCTCCCAAGTTTTCCGCATTAAAGCTGCTGGGCTAAAATGTAATGTTTTGTATTCTCCCACTTGTTGCCTTTATGCATTTGTTATTTGGAACTGGATTGATGAATTCTGGAGAGAAGCTGTGCTTTGCTATGGCTGGATGGGGAAGGTTTTTTCCTAACTTATTTTACCTTTGCCTTGTGCCATTATCTTGTGCTATAAATCACATGTACATAAAGACATCATAACATGCTTTTTGTCCCTTTGTAGCTTCCTCTGTTTTAAAATGTCAAGCCATTTTGGGAACGGGATGTTTATGCAAAACCCTGAATAATTTTAGAAATCAAATGTTTGGTACATAACAAATCAGATATTCCAGTTCTAGAACTAATTAACTAAGATACAGTAGATGACATTCACCTTCTCTAAATAAAATATTAAGATTTATTAGTAAATTATGCACTCTAAGTGTGACTTGAGCTAAACTGAGCAAAATGGTCCAGTTCCAGTATTCAGCATAATACATCCTACTCTTATTTAATGTTCTGTTCTGTTTTGCTGCATGAAAATGTGAACCACTGTTTTTCTTCCTTCTTTTAGGGGGCTCTTAACATAAATGACAGAACTATACCTCAGCCACCCCTTCTGCAGCTGTCAGTGGAGAAGCTGAGTAGGGATGGTGCTTATCTTATGGATGCTGGCTCTGTAAGTTCTATGATGGTGGGGATTTTAAAAAGTATCCAAATTTACTTGCTGTGTTCTTTTTGAAAACTCAAAATATATACAAGACTGCTGATGTGTGTTTTGGGTTGAATTAATGTTGTTATTGATGGGTGTCTTTCAGGTGATATTTCTGTGGATCGGGAAGAACTGTGGGCAGGGTTTTATCAGCCAAGTCCTTGGAGTTCCAAATTATGGCTCAATACCACAGAATATGGTAGGTGCTTGCTCTGCTGTACGCCATTCGTACAGTGCTGCCAGAATATCATTTGCATGAGAATTAAAATACCGCTACTCAGGGGTTAGCCCTCTAGTTGTACAGATCCAGATTCAAGGAAAGAAATAATTTCCGTTACTTCTTGGAGTTTTTTCCTGTGAAAACACAGTAGGAAGAGACTGACAGTGATTGAGTTTCTCAGACCTGTGGGAGCACACTAAGAACCCTTGCAAACAGTGAGCACAGGAAGTTAGTGGGAAATCCTTCAGTTTCTGCAACAAAACAGCAATCAATCACAGCTCAGTCATCACCATTCTGACAGCTAGTTGCTGATAGCAGTTTAGTGCTCTTGACTGTTTCAGGCCCTTTCAAAGAAGACAAGACTGAAACTATGGGTTTTCTTTATACCTCATGAGTTGAGCTAGTTTAAGTGTGCCTTTTACTGTTTTTCTTTAAAATACCCTGTTTGTATTAATGAAACCTTTTGCCTTTAAGACGCATCTCCCAGAACTTGAAACTGCAGAATCCATCAGAACACGAGCTTTCATTTCTTGGCTGAGAGAACAGAGACCTTTCTTTCCTATATTATATATAATAAAGTAAGTGGTTTTTAACAGTATTTTTGCTTTTTAAGCAACCTGTTAACAATACATACTTGGATATCATGTACTGAACTTTCTTAATGGAAGTCTTAACGATAGCATGTGCTGTGTCTGACAGATTTGACTACAGATATGACTTATGAGTTGTCTCCAATTAGAATTTTAAAAGACTAAAAAAGACTAAATGTCACAGGAGAATCTCTAGTTAATGTCAGGTAAATGAAGTAAATGCTGGTAAGAGTATTTATTAGGATTAATCACTACTAAGGGCTACCTGAGATCCTCTTTTCATATGTCCTTAAGCTCTTGAAATGTCTTGCCATTTGACCTGTAACTGTATTAATGCACCGCAGCTCTTGGCAAATGTTTATTTCACTCAAACACTTATATTTTTATTTTTAAGGGATGAGAGTCCATTGAAATCAAGCTTTCTGCAAAATATGATTGAAGACAGAACAGAATCGGCCTTATCATACTATGAATTCCTCCTTCATATACAGCAGCAAGTGAATAAATGAAACACTAGGCTTTGGCTCACTTCTTTAAGGAAAGATTTTGCAGTAAGGAATGATTGTGCTTGTAATACCTTCATTAAATCTGTGGCCTGAGGCAGTTGATGAGAAGTTCTCACTGTGATTTCAACAAACTAAAGAAAATAAAAGGACCACATCTGAGAATCAAATGTGCAACTACATAATATTGTACCTTAAAAAAAATTCAAACTGTTGGAACTGGTTGAGCACCTTTAATTTGCTGCAAATCGTGTTTTTACTGTAAGTAGTTGCAGCATGAAGTACATTTACAAAGGCAATACTGAAAAGGTGAAATACATTTTGTAAAATAAAGAGTTCTTTGTTGTTCAAAATGTATATTTCTTTAACTATTTGCCTTTTTTTTTTTTTTTTTTTTTTGCTGCTAGATATAAAACCTCACAATACTGATCATGATTTGCAGGGAGGTTCTTTCTAAGTGCATCCAGTGATTACAGACTGAGCATCTCCAATGTTCAACTTAATGCTTAAAGTAGCAAGGAGACAAGTGTTCATTGTGAAATGAACAAATGCTTATGAAGTGTAGAATCCAGTGCTTGGATTGGATTATGGCTAATAGGACTAAAGGTAAGCTTAACCTGGATAAGGTGGCTGAATTTGTTGAAGCTTTTAATAAGTCAGTATTCTAATTTTAAAAACAGTGGGGAAGAGTGGGCCCTACATGAGACAGATTTTAAAGTCATTGGCTGAGTTAGCAGCAAAAGTAGGCTTAGGTAGATGGTGAATTTTGCTTTTCTTCAGTGAAAGGAATAGTTTTAAATTCAATTTATGAATGGTGTAGGAGGGGAAGGGAAAGGAAGGTTATCTCAGATGTTTGGTTTATGTTCAGTAGACTTTTGGCTCTTGTTTACATTAAATGAATGTTGGGCCCCTCAGATCTGGTGCGTTTCTGAAGCAAGTTTGTTGGCAGCACTTCAGACCAAATGTTGGTCTGCAACATTGAGTATTCTGACATTAAAATTGGAAATTATTTTTCCAAGAACAAAATTATTATATTGCATTTGAAGATTTGTGTATGGTTGCAGACATGCCTGAAGTTTTCAAAAAAGGGGTTTTTGCTGCAGCTGTGTAATGAGCCCAGGTCCAAAGCCAGTGTGCGCCAAATAAAAGCTTTAAATATATTCTCAGATCCTGCCAGAGCTACAGATTGAAGCTGACATCAGACTTGAAGTGAAAATTTATATACAAAAATATTTAAATAATTTTATAAAAGTGTATTGATAATTCTTCTGTTTTGAAGATTAAGCTATCATTGATAGCTACCAATGTAAAGAGTATTTAAGTTACTGTATCCCAGTGTCCATGGAAGTGTTGCATATGGAAAAATCTTGGCTTGCTTTTTTTTTTCATAGTGGTAAACTTAAAGGTTTTGCAAAACCTACTTTCTGGGGCAAGTAACTTGAAGAGGCTAAACACTTGTAAGTGGTCAAATGTACTGTGCTTAGGACATTTGGTGATACAGATGTCAGTAGGGTCAACATTTGGGTAAACGTTTGCTCCCATTTCAGGCTGTAGCTGCACGTGATTGTCAGGAGTTGCCTTACTTTAGGGGATGAGTTCCTTGGGAGAAATTGTTCTTGTTGCTTGAGCACAAGCTGCTAAAGTTCGGAACAATAAAGCTAAAACAGCATGAAAAGATTATTATAGAACCAATTTAAGCTTCCCTGTCTGCTGCCTCTGTAGCAAACAGGAATATATTTACTTGAACTGCTTTTCAGAGAATTGCACAGTTTCTAGTCATAGTGAAGAGGTTTCTTTTAAGTTTTGACAGTCTGATTTTTTTTTTCCAGGGAGGGGAAAAGGGGTCTCTTCATTTAAATCATAAATGGAACCTCTGCACTTGCATAGGTTCTCACCTAAACCTTGTCTTTTGGGTATATTATCACTCAGATGTTGAATTTAAAACCATCCTTGCATCAAATAGCCCACCCAAAGTCTGTTTCTTACTATGACTGTATTTTGCTACTCGATCCCTTTTTTAAAGAAAAATATTGGAGATGGCCTCATTGCTTTATGTACACCAGAGTAATGGCTGAAGGTGTCAGTCTTTGTGGCAGTTAACAACTTTGAGTCCCTAAGTTTTACAGAGCAAAACATGATAAATGAGTCACATGAACCCTCTTGGAGTTCTCTTCACTTTGGAAGAAATTCTGTATTGAACTTTGTTAGTTTATTCCCTCACAGAGGGAAAGGCCTGCTGGTTCACTTGTACTGCTGTAAGGGCAATACAGGAAACACGGACACACGCACTACCTGTGATTTCTCATTTTTACATAAAATTGAAAAATGAGGACACTGAAGATAGACTGCAAAAGTAGGCAAGAATGGCTCTGGCACTCAGATCTCAGCATGACAACTCTACCACTGTAAATGTGTGGTAGAGGTGTGTCTATTTTTGTAGTCAAACACTTTTTTAAAAACTGTTTCTGTATTTGACACGTTAGTGTTCAGCCAACATTGTTACCATCCATTTTACTTTGCTTTCATTATTGTTTTTAATTTAAAATATTTGAGTCTAAATCCACATAGACTGTGTTGCAATAACTAGAATGATTCACTTTTATTTAGAATTAATTTCTTAACAGAATTTAATCAAAGATACAGAATGGCTGTTAAATTAAGGGACCATTAAATGTGATTTTAAGGTTCTGTTTACTATTAGGGATGTAATCCTTATAGTAAATTTAATTTTGTAAAGTAGTGTATAATATTGTAATATTAAATCTTTGTTTTCTGAACTCAAACATTTGATCTTCAGTATGAAGTTATAAATCTTCCCCCTTCTGAATTTGAGACAGGATTTACTTGTCCTCCTTTTTACAGTTTGTAATTTTCACTGTTTTATTCCTGTAAAAAGTCATTTGTAACACATGCAAATGCTTATTTTATCTGTGCTAATTTATCAGATTTGGCTACTCAATAAAATTAATTGAAAGAACTCATGCAAGTCCATCACTCCTTTCTTTTAAATAAAAATAGAACAATGTATTTAATCAATTGAAATAAACACCATGTTGGTCACAGTGATGGTTGGAATTTAGCATTCAGCAGCATTCTAAGATGGTGATCAATTTTATTCTAGGTAATCCTGTATCTTTATTTAACATCCCATTCTTTCAGCACCTTTTTTGTAAGAGTCATTCCATCTTACACTTGCAAATTTTTTTGAGCTGTTATCACTGCTGCTTCTGGCCCACCATAGATGGGTTAATGCATGAGCTTGGTAGTCTGACCTCTATTTAACTAGTTTTGAATTCAGAATTCTCTCATTCAATATTGTAGGAATATTGATTGGACTTATCAGCCCTGTTTTTTTCAATGCATATAACAGTATCCTGCTGTTGCTGAACTCCACCACTCCGGCTGTGGCTCGGGATCAGCAGGGCCCTGTCCTGGCACTGGGTTTTACAATTCCAAGTACAGGATCTCGAAGCCTGTTCCTAATGGAAGTGCCTGTGAGTTAAAGAGTGAAGTTTTTCAGTGCCAGGAGGGCCTTCGAAGGCAGTTAGTGTGAAATGCTGATGGGAACTCTCCATGCCATTTGATTTGGCTGTGCTTTGCCACGGGGCTGTTCAGCTAAGGCAGGAGTAATGGGGCAGTTTTATCACCTGGCACCCAAGTAGAGGTATAATGGACTTCTGGTGTACATCAAGATCAATATTATGTCAACTGTATTGTAGTGGAAAGAAGTGAATACGTTCCCTGTTCTATAATGTCAGTAGCTCTGGCTTCCTCGAGAGGTGCTTGTCTGTTGGTGTTTCCGCAGTGTGCACCGTCAGTCCCGCAGCGGTGCAGTGACAAGGCTGGAAGCTGCCCCGTGTTTGCAGCGGTGTCACTGTCACCCGGGTCCCCTCAGCACCGCCATCGCTCCTTGCCGCCCTCACGCCACCGCCCCTCGCGCCGTGACGCCACTTCCGGACCCGGGGCGGCCATCTTGAATGTGGGCACCTCGCCGCGCTCTCCCAGCGCGCCCCGCCCTTCTCCTGCCCTGACGCAAAAATGGCGGCGCCCGCTTCAGCGGCTGGAGGCGGGCGGTGCCGGCGCCTGCGCGCTGCGCGGGGCGGGCCCGTGGTGCCGGGCCTGCGGTGCCGGGGATGGCGGACGGCGGCGCGGGAGCGGCGCCCACACCCCCGGGGCCCCCCGCGGGGCTCTCGGCGTCCCAGCGCCGCGCCGAGCTGCGCCGCAGGAAGCTGCTCATGAACTCGGAGGAGCGGATCAACCGCATCATGGGCTTCCACCGGCCCGCGGCGGGCAAGGGTGAGCCCCGTGGCGGGTGCGGCGGGGCTGTGTGAGGGCTCCGGGGCTGCGGTGACGCCTCGGCCTCTCCGGCCGTGACCGCTGCCCGGGGTCCCCTCGTGGGCAGGAGCGGCTGGTTCCCCGCAGGGACAGGGCCGGCTGTCTCCCCCGTCCCCTAGTGCCGCCTTCCCTCGCAGGGATGCTTCAGGCAGCACGACCTGCCCTGCTCCGCGAGGGACCCGCCCATAAAATCCCAGTGCCGTCAGAAGGTCGGGACTTGGGCCCGCCACTGTCCCTAGAGAGCGAGCAGACAAGCTGTCATTTCACTGCAAGGAGCTTTTTTTAGTTGAAGGAAGGATGAGCCTCCCCCATGTTTTCAGTCAGTAGCTGCTGGCTTTCATAGCTGGCTTTTTATAGCAAAGTTATCTCACATTTGGATAGTGACATAGATGTTTGTGGTTGGCATGCAGAATTTTCTTGCAGAACCATACAGTAGGTAGGTCAGTTATATTTCTGTATGTGCTTCAAGCAGGCTGTCTTGTCAGGAAAGAGATACCAGATTTCAGTTTAGAAGGATGCCCATGAGCCATGAATCAGTCTGACTTAACACTGAGAAGTACTCCTGAAGTGTTGGTTCTTGCTCTCTGGTAGGATCAGACCTGTTCTTGATCTGGCTTTTGTTCTCTGCCCTCACCTTCCTCACTGTAAGATGGGTCTTCGGGTTTGGTACAGAGCAGGTTAACACTGCCCTCCCTCTGACAGTAGAGAGCAAGCCAAAGTGCACTTCTGTTGTCTGCTTATTTGTCGGGTGTTAATGCTCTTCTGGTTGATTCACTTTCTGCAAATCTTTGTCTTTTTTTTCATGTCGATCCACATATTTGGATCTTTCTGCTTGTGCATACAGTGCTGTTGCTTAAGGAAATACAGTGTTTTAATTTCTCCATTGCTGCCTGACAGCTTCAACTTCTGACCTGCATTGGACAGCTTTCTGTGTTGTGTCTGCTCCATGAAGAGTGCCCTCTTTAATCATAAATCTGTCTTGTCACTTGGGAAGCAGAGACCCAGAACCCTGATCCAGTATGGCTAAAGTGTTATTCCACGTACCCACGGTGCATAACTGTGTTTTTATTTCTCTTCCTTAGATGATGAAAGTCATACAGAATCAAAGCTTCAGCACGAGCAAGATAAATCAAACTCACTTCCCATTCCTTCAGTTTCTAAGCGGATTGTGCTTGGCGATTCTGTGTGTAATGTGACAGGCTCGACTGACCACGCAGGCAGCATGGCAGAGCTCAGAGGGGACAAGGACTTGTTCGGTAAAGCCCCAGAGCTGGTCACTGAGGGGACAGGCGAGCTTCGTCACCGTCACAGGGGGGACCTGCCCTCTGAGGCTGCACCACGGTCACCGAGACACGGCTTAGAGCAGTACCTGTCCAGATTTGACGAAGCCCTAAAGCTGAGGAACCAGCTGATGAGTGAGAAGCCGAGCCAAGAGAATGGGAACGCAGCGGAAGAGTTTGACTCTTTCCGCATTTTCAGATTGGTGGGATGTGCTCTGCTTGCCATCGCAGTCAGGGCTTTTGTGTGCAAGTACCTGGTGAGTTCAGGGACACAGCCCTGCTGGGGTTTGCTGGTTGGTGCAAATTATTGGAAAATATCTGAGACTGAAGTCTACCAGTAATGTCCAAGTTGGGAACTTCAGGCACTCTTTACGTTTCCAATTTGTATAAAACCTAAAAAAATGCTGAATTCTGATCTTCTACCTAACACAGCCATTATGTAACCACTCAGAATAGCATGTTTAGTCTGTTGTGTTTGAGGAGCAGATGCATTGGAATAGTTGCAGCTGAAGTCCCCTGCAAGTTTATTCACATCTTTGTGAGCATATGAGTCAGCTGCTCCTCTAGTTTGGAGTCTAAAGAAGAATAATAGAGTAAGAATAGAGTTCCCATCCCTGGAAGTGTTCAAGGCCAGGTTGGATGGGGCTTGGAGCATCCTGGTCTAGTGGAAGGTATCCCTGCCCGTGGAAGGCGGTAGGAATGAGATGGCTTTTAAGGTCACTTTCAACCCAAACCATTCTGTGATTCTAAGAATAATAGTTGTTCCAAGATAGGTAGATCCTACTCATTTATCAGCCTGGGAAAAGTAGTTTGTCAGTGTTCCCAGTGCCTGCCAGAACAGCACAGAGGTGTGTGTGGCCGCTACAGCCTCCCAGCTCCTGGATCCCTGGGCTCAGTTTTACACATGGCTCAGTTTTACACACTGCTGTTCTCTTCTGCCATTTCAGGTCTTTAGACTCAAAGAAAATAGGTCAGAACCTTATTTTTGACATGTAACGTGTCTACTTAGGTTTGTAGTTTTCAAGAATGGTGTTGCTCTGTTCCACAAATTAATTTTTACCTACTATTTTTCTTTTATGACTTAGGCAGCATTGAATTTCTGTGTTTCTTAGCTATTCTGACCAAGTTAATTTTTATATATTCTTTTCTGTTCCTTCAGTCCATATTTGCACCATTTCTTACTCTACAACTTGCTTACATGGGACTGTCCAAGTACTTTCCAAAGGTAAAATATTTTTTTCAGAATTAGATGAATTTGAAGTGTTTTCAATTTAAAGTTGTGTTTAGATTGTATTGTTTTAGGACCAATGCATGTGAAGTATTCTTCTCTTGTTTTGAACTGTAGAGTTGAATGACCAATGCCAATAGTTTATACTAGTTTTTAATCTTTCCAGATATAGTCCAGATCTTTCATAAAGCTGCAATGAAAACATGGACTAGCAGCTTGTTCAGGTGTAGCCTAATTAAAAGCATCTGACCAGGAAGTGCAGGTAGTTCTTTCATGTCTTCAGGAAACTTGCTTTTCTTCTAGACCGTGCTCTTCTCTGGTTATCGTTTGCTTTGCTAAGCAGCTGTTCTGCTTGAAATATCTGGATGAAATTTGGGAGTGTCTTTGCAAAAAAATGAGGCAGAACGGTTGCTTTTAAGGGTTCTTCATTCCACTGCTGGTATTGGTTTGAATGGCAGCTTGAAATGAAACATTCATTTGTGTGTGAAACTTGCTGCTTATTAACAAGATTTGCTATACCACTTGCTTTATATATTTACACCAGGTAATTGTGCTGAAGCATTTGTTAGGTTGATGATTTTGTCAGGTCTGCTGTTCAGAGTGGGATGGAATGATGTTCAATCCATAGTTGAAAGGGAAAATTTCCATTTTAAAAGGAATAATAGATTACTTGTAGAAATCAGAATAAATCAGCAGTTGTTTTGTAGTTAAGTATATCATAATAGTCATTCTAAGCTGATGTGTCACAACACAAAATAGTAGAATTAGCCTTAGATTTGCACCAGCTCATCTGCTACATCTTCTTGATTTTGTTTCTGCTGTACTTAAAATCAGCTCTTCAGTTTCAG
Source organism: Acanthornis magna (assembly GCA_036785705.1). Taxonomy (NCBI): domain Eukaryota; kingdom Metazoa; phylum Chordata; class Aves; order Passeriformes; family Acanthizidae; genus Acanthornis; species Acanthornis magna. The sequence goes on from JAWUZG010000092.1 coordinate 2,791,627, forward strand.
AATTTAAAGAGGTGGTTCCTTTCCACAACTTGCTTTTACTGCAGTTAGACCTGAGTGAGGTCAATCCCTTTGTTATCCTTAATTTTTCTCTCAAGAAACATAGAAGTATTCTTGAAAGCTTAATTTAGATTGGATTAAATTAAAATCTCCAGCAAGTATCATCAAATTACTAGAATTTTCTGCCACTGTCACCTTTTTCTGCCCGTCCTTGGGATTCCTCATCTTAAGGATGGAACAGCTTTCAAAAGAGTTTGGAGCTTTTCTGAGTTCAGAGGATAAAACTGCTAAATTAAGTTGTTCTAAAACAGAAACAGTTGGTTTTCAATTCTAAATAACTTTTCTGTTAGAAAACTAACAGTATTCACAGGGTTTGGAGCAACCCGGTGTAGTGGAAGATGTCCCTGCTCATGGCAGGGGGTTGGAACGAGATGAGCTTTAAGGTCCCTTCCAGCCCAAACCTTTCTGGGATTCTGTTTTTTGCCAAGTAGTGTTATGAGATTATTCCAGTTCTGCCAGTGGAGATGTCAGGCTTGGCTTCTTACACCCAGATTTCCCTTGTCTGGGAATCTTCCCACTCAAGCAGGAGCAGCTGCCCAGCCTCATATCTCAGCCTGCTGGGAGCAGCAGCATGAAGGAGGCAGAATATCAGGGATGAATTTTATCTGCTGTTAACTAGTCTCTCTCTTAGCTCTGCTGGATCCATCACAGCAGGAATCTGTGTCTAGGATAAGTGCTGTGAATCCTGGAGTGTGTCTGGAGAGAATCAATCCAAACCTGGTACCAGTGAATTTGAAATGTGTGAAACAGGCACAGCATTGGTGACATGTAAAGCAGAGTTGGATTAGAAGAACTAACATGGTACTGGTTTTTCTTTCCCTTTTAGTGTGAGAAGAAGGTGAAAACGACAGTACTGACTGCTGCTCTTCTCCTGTCTGGAATCCCTGCAGAAGTGATCAGTCGCTCCATGGACACCTACAGCAAAATGGGAGATGTTTTCACAGACCTTTGTGTCTATTTCTTTACTTTTATCTTTTGCCATGAACTTACTTTGATTTTTGGCTCTGAAGTACCATGATGTCGGTAGAATTCCACACAGTAGCTACACTAAAGCTTTCTGGACTGTGTTCCTTTAACATTTGACTGTGCAGGCAGGTCTAAACCTTCATTAAAATTCTTACCTGTTCGAATGCTTGAAAGGAGCCTTAAATCCAGTCATTTTGGGAAAGGGAGAGCAGGGTCCCAGACTGCCAGTTGTGTTGGTTCAGTTTATTTAAGTACTGTGTCTACGTATTACAAATGTGAAGGCTAGGATGCAAGTGTCAGTGGATGATTTATTTGCTTTAGTTAGATGATGTCCTTCTCAGCCTCCTTCATAAACATTTACAAAGCTGCCTTTGTTCTTTCCAGTGAGAACAAGAAGAGAGCTCCCTTCAGCAGAACCCTATATATGTGTATATCCTATAAGACTATAGCTAACAAGACCTGCTCATTTTGTGGTGGTCCCATTTTTTGAAGAAAGCTCTCAAGAAAAGAAATCCTTGTATTCTCTTCAAATGTTCAAGTTCAGAATGTTGCACCAAGTAGCTGCTTCTGGAGAATGTTGGTGAAAATTGCCACTTTGTTGTCGTCATCCTTGCCTTGCTATTACTTGTTGTGATTGTAATTAATTTAATTTGATGATTATTGTGGAAAAGAGCTAAGCAAAACCAACAAGAAGAAAGTCCTGGTGCTTACAAGTGTCATTAATCAAAAAGTAAGAAGGAACAACACTAATCTCATCTATTTATGATTTTCCAGCAACCTAATCCTAGTGCAGCTCACACCTGTACTTTCTGATACCTTTTTGTTATGCTAGCAGTTCATCTCATGAGGGAGAAGTTGTATATATTGGCAGCCAACCTGCAATATCAAATCTTTGCCCTAGTGTTTGTAAAACTTACAAAGGAAACTGTTTTGTTTTCAATCTCTTAGGAAATTTGCACAGTGAGAGGAAGGAAGTGTCATTCCAAATAGTCAATTTAAATGCTGATAATCTCTAAAAATCTCTGTTGAAGCTAAATTTGGTAGTGTTTTCAGCCTGTAGTTTTCTGTTTAAAATCTGGATTTCAGGTAACGTAGGCCGATGCCTATTTTTAGCATGGTAGACCATATATTTAACTTGGTATTTGTCTGCTAAGGCTTTTTTAGGGAACAGATGTGTTTGATTGTACCTCTCGAAAGTAGATGGCACAGTTTCAGCTGATTATTCTCTGTTAAAGCTTCCTTCTGAAATTTTAGTGATGCATTTCTGACTTTTAAATTAGATACATGTTTGTGGCCTGCATACAAGAACCTTATGTTTTAATTTGACCATTTTTTTGTAACTGATTATGTTACAGTGAGTATTATATTGCAGGTGTACAGGCCTGGGCTGCAGAAAATTCTGACTTAGGTCTATTAGCACAGATATTGATTCAGAAGCTTTAAGTTTGTTTATATTAGATAGTAATTTCAGCAAATTCAAATTATAGTCATTTAAATTAAGGTTGAGATATGTAAATAATGAATTTGCTCAAAAGTTCTTGTTCTGATTCTCTATTTATATGCCCAAACGTAATAAAAATAAATCGGAAAAATCCCTATACCAGTACCTGCAAAAAACAATGAATTTTTAATCCTCACCATAAAAACTTTAACACTAATCAGGTAAATACTCTTGCATGGGCAGAGCACCAGGAGGGGTTGTGCTTGTTTAAGAAACCTCGATGAAGAAACGGCGATCAAGAAATGACCTTTAATAAGAAACCAACCTCTTTTATTCCGTTTTTATCTTAACCCTGTCGGTGTACATAATTCTATTCAATGTTTCTTGCCAGACCGATTGTTTTCTATTAAAAGCCTATTTGTTACCCGCTTCCTTGGCGCTGTGTGCGGCCGGGCCGGGCCGGGCCGGGGTCGGTTCTGTCTCTGATCGTGGGGCCGGGGCGGCGCTGCGCCCTCCGCCCGCCGGGGGGCGCGGCCGCGGGCGGCGGGCCGGAAGGGGCGGCGCTCTCCGCGGGGCTCTCGCCGTGCTGGCGCGGAATGGCCGCCGCCGTGTAGCGGGAGCGCCGCCACCATGGGCCGCGAGTCCAGGTGAGGGAGCGTCGCCGCCGCCCCGGCCGCTCCGGTGTCGCGGCGCGCTCGGGGATCGCGGCTCGCTCGGGGATGGCGGCGCGGTGAGGCGACCGTGAGGGGACAAAGGGTGGCGCGGGCTCTCTCGGCCGGCGAGCGCGCTGAGGCCGCCGCGGCAGGGCCCGGGCCTGGAGCCGGCCCTGAGGGCAGGGCCGAGGGCTCGGGGCTCCGGGCCGGGGCCGCTGGTCCCAAGGCTAGGTGGGTCCGAGTTGCCGGGGCTCACCGGCACCGACCCCACGGCTCCCGGAGCCGCTCCGGCCTTGGCGGGCTTGTTCAAAAAGGCCGTAATTAGCCGCGTAAGGGGGTTAGCCTGGTTTAGACGTTTTTGCATGTGCTTTTTGTATTTATGCAGGATCACGTATGTTTTGCTCTCTCGCAGCTGATAAAAACACCTGGTTGATGTAACCAGCTCAGCAGTAATGTGTCCCTGTGCTGCGAGTGTCTCGGGCCAAGCCTCTGCTCCGGGTGATTAGGAGCTGCTCACACCTATCACGCTTTAAACTGATTCCACAATTTGCAGGCGCCGTCGGGCATATGTCTGTTTCCTTGTTTAATCAAACCGTCAGATTTTAACACTGAAGCTGACACGACAGTCCCCCCATGCAGTTGTACTACACTGCAACAGCTCCCAGGGCCATAATGGAGACTGACACCGAGAGAGGCAGATGACTTGAAATTTTATCAACCAGTTTAGGCTCAAATTAGTGATCTAGTGCAGAGCTGGGCACTCGCACAGATTTATCTAAATTAGCTCCAAATGAGCTGTGGGTAGCACGGTTGGTACAGGACACCCTTAGAGCCTCCTGAATTGAAAGCCAAGCTCTGGCACTCCAGCCAGCAGGACTCCCTTGCTTGTCACAGTACAGCGTTTCTGCTGATAATGACAAGGTTTTTCTGTTAGGGCTAAAAATAATGTTAAAAGTGGGCTTAAACTTGTATGTATTTTCTATTTTAACATAAAAAAGTTTTAAAAGTGAAGAAGTGATAAGACTGTGAGAGCGAATGGTGGGTGGAGATGGGTGGGGGCTGCATGTGCTGGGGTTGGTGTGAAGAAATGTTCCTCACACTGGGGCTTCTGCAACCTGAGATCATATCTTTGGCTTTATTGCACACTGTAGAGGAAAAAAAAAATTGAAACAAGTAATTCTTTTTAACCTAAAGATTAGAGAGGAAGTACAGAGCAGATCCCATAGCATTTTGTGACAGAGATGGGAAAGAAATTAAAAATCTCAATGCTGACAGATGTTCTTTGCACTCAGTTATCCTGCTGATAAGGCAGGATGTGGGTATATGCTACTGTACTGACTCCAAATGCACATGGTACCTAAATATACTGCATAACATAGACTAAATATAAATATACTGTTATTTTCAGTGCTGAACTATTTTAATACAATAATGGAAGTGGAAGAAAGAGTTGGGGGGCTTAAGTCTTGCCTTCTCTGCTTCTTCTTGCTTCTCAAGCCTGACTCCTGGGCTTGTTAGGAGAAAGGGTCTGTGGGTCCTGAGCTGCAGGAGACTGAACAAGGGAATTATTCTGGCATGGTGTCCGAAAATGTGGAATTGGAAGAAGAGGAAATGGTCACAGTCAGGGTTCCTGTATGACTTGTACACTCAGCTGAAGAGTTTCCTAGAAAATTCCTAGCCCTGCTCTGCCGCACAGTGTGGTTGGGATTAAGAGAGCGTTAATGAGGGAGGAAAGGAGACACCCATCTCCATCACACACCCCTCAAGCCTTGCTGACTTCTGACAGCTTCTGTTGTGATGTTTGATATTACGGAATTTCTTTTGATGTCAGCATGGTAAAGGCATTGACCACAGCTGTGTCACATCCTCAGGGGTTTATGTTTCTTTAATTCCAGTCCGACAGATTTCCCATTGAGCAGAAGTATAGTTTACCTACCTTACATGGGTAAACAGATACTGTATAAAAAGCAACAAAGAGCAATTTTGTTTGCTTAATGGATTTTGAGATAGCTTCAAAGAGCCTTTAGCTTTTCCTATATATAAAATGGAAATTGGTGGATTTCTGAAAACGAAATTGTTCTTGTTCTGGTGTTATCGTGATGTGCTTATGGTAGTACTCTAAAACTAAAACAAAATCCTGACCAAATAATCCTCCTAATTTCAGCATTGTTAGGAGTGTATGTATATTAATCAGTTGGGCAAGATGAATGATTACAAATGTTTAGACATTTAAAAAGTCCAAGAAATTAAGATTTATTTTTTTTTTTGCTTGCTTGACCACCTGACAAACACCCTTTAACTGCATGTGGTTCTGGTGCTCCCACTCATCTCTGTGAATGTGCCACACAGGCATTATCGGAAGCGCTCTGCGTCCCGGGGGCGCTCTGGGAGCCGCTCCAGGAGTCGTTCCCCATCAGACAAGAGGAAACGTGAGGACAGGCGCTCCAGGAGCCGGGATCGGGATCGCAGGCGGGAAAGGTCGCGCAGCAGGGACAAGAGAAGGTCCCGATCACGGGACAGAAAGCGTCAAAGGTATGACATTTCCAAAGTATCTAAAAGTGCCTGCCCACTGAATACTCATTCTCTTACTCGAGTTGGTTGCTTTGCTGATGTCTGTGATGGGTTTCACTATGCTTAAGGCTTTGTGCTTATTAAATGTTTTCTGGATTGCTGGAGCTGGAGTTTGTAAGTTCTTGGTGGTCTTGATGATTGGCAGGTTCATTTTACAACCTGTTCCTTAACAGAAGACTAAAGTTATACTATGATCATGTCCTAAGTAAAGACAATTCTGTTGCATGTCAGACGTTCAAGGAGTAGAGAAAGAGAACGGAGCCGAGAGAGAAGACGATCCCGGAGCCGAGAGAGGAGGCGCTCGAGGAGCAGGAGTAGAGGGAGACGGTCTCGATCCTCAAGCCCGAGCAAGAACAGGAAAACAGAAAACAGGTATTCTTGTGTTCTTGACTTTAGAAATGGATAAAGGATTACTGCAGGTAATTTTCTTTTAAATATGTCTTGATAGGGTTTTCAGATACAATTGCAAACAGCATAATCAGGCTCTGCTGCAAAATGAGTGGGAAGTCCATAAATGGTAACAGCAGCCTGGATGCAGAATAAGCAGTGATGGCAGTCTAAAAATTGTTCAAGCTGGAATCACAAAGTCTTTGTGAATCAGTGTATGTTTTGTATTAGAATAGGCCAAAGCAAAAAGCTTAATGAGATTTAATTGGCTAAAGTGAAATTTATATTTATTGCCATAAGTTAGCACATATTTGGTTTAGATGCTTTCTTTTCTTTTAAATTGGAAGCCAATAAGGATAATAAAACCTGTGATAAATGGGTTTTGCATTCAGTGTAAGTCTGCCTGTTACATTTGCATTACATGAGTAGCTTTTCCCAGGGGGAAGGATTTTTGTCTGTCAGCCAGGATAGTGTGTTTAGGGGGATATTCACATTTCCATGGCAAGATGTTAGATCACTTTACCTTTCTCTAGAAATTCCACAAACAGGAAATTTTTTCTCTTTTCTAAATTCTGACTTCAAGGAGGTGTAAAATAAAGTGCAGAACAACTGGAGTATCAATTGTAAGAGCTCTGAAAATTAAGTCTGTAAAGAAATGAGAAAAGCATGTGAATTGGTGATTTGCAATTGAGTGTACATTTCTGGTGGGCAGAGGAAATAATTCCATGACATGGGAAGGTTGTCTGGGAAGCAGCGTGTTTTGTGAGGTGTTTGAAAACATACAGGCTGTTCATAGTTCTGTTTCTGTCCAGCACATGTGTATCCTTCCCCTGAGAAAAGCTGTAATGTTCTAAGAAACCTTTGATCTTGCCTTTCAGATCAAGATCTAAAGAAAAGACAGAAGGTGTGGAAGTTTCCAAAGAAAAGAAAAAAGACAAAGATGACAAAGAAGAAGAGAAGGATAAAGATGCTACCACAAATGCTGTGGCCACTGAGGTAAAGACTTTTAACTCTTGTAAATTTGAAAGATAAATAATTTAAACCAGGAAGTTTGTGGATGTCCAGTCTTCTACAGCATGCTTACCCAATGGTTATGTTTGTTTACAGAAGCATAGGCTAAAGCCAGTGGCCATTAATTTTCACTGTTTGGTTGGTTTTTATCATAGAATTTTGATCAGAACAAACTAGAAGAAGAAATGAGAAAACGAAAAGAAAGAGTGGAGAAATGGAGGGAAGAACAACGCAAGAAGGCGATGGAAAACATAGGAGAGCTAAAAAAAGAAATTGAAGAGATGAAACAGGGGAAAAAATGGAGTTTAGAAGACGATGATGGTATTTAACCTCTTTACATATAACAGAATACTTTTGTTCCTTGTAATATTTTTATTATGGTGTCTTTAAAGCATTTAGTTGCTCTTCAGAATGTGAACTGTAAAGTAACAAAGCCTAAATCTGGTCATGGTGTCAAATGGTTTAAGATACATTTTTGATAAACCAAGTGGAGAGATTTGTATGAGGAAAAATTATATAGAAATAATACCAGGCTGTAATTACTTGGGTTGACAATAATTTGACAGTTGTAAGGACTTTTATCTTCCCTGTATTTTATCCCCATCTCTTTTGCTCATATTAGATGATGAAGAGGAAACTGCAGAAGGAGAAAAAGAAGGCAATGAGGTTGAAGATGAGGAATTAGATCCTTTGGATGCGTATATGGAAGAAGTAAAAGAAGAGGTCAAGAAGTTCAATATGAGAAGTGTGAAAGGTGGAGGTGGGAGTGAAAAGGTAAAATCACCTATTAAGATTTCTTATTTTTAAAAGACAAAGATAATTTTGTGTTTTAATAGGAAAATGGCTTGGAAAAAATGGTGGAAAGTGCAAAAAGGCAAGAAATTAGATGCACTTAATGCCTGTTTGCTTTAACTTTCATTTCCTGGTGTTTTTATGAAACTGTTTTATCAAGCGTTATTCTGATAAAATTTCACTGAGCTAAGTGAAAAAAAGAAAAAAAACAATGCTCAGCATAATGCATCCAGAAGTACAAATATTCTGTATGTTTTATACAGTATGGGTTTTGCTTTATACAATAGTGCATTAATTTTTTGAACTGTTTTTATAGAAAACTGGACCAACTGTTACCAAGGTGGTAACTGTGGTGACAACCAAAAAGGCAGCTGCAGAGTCAGAAAAGAAGAAAGGGGAGCTCATGGAGAATGATCAAGATGCAATGGAGGTAATGGAAACATCGTGTATTTCTCCAGTGAAAAGGCAAAGTGCCTCTTCTTGCTTCCTCTGGTTGTGTGTGGTGTTTGGCCTGAAGAGCTTTGGAGGGTGTAGGTGCTTTGCTGTTCTGGAGGCTGTGGAGGGACAGCCTTGCTAGGGCCCAGGCTTGGTACCCTGCAGGTCCTGGAGCTGTTCAGGCCACGCTCTGTGCCTGCAGTTCCAGTGTTAGTGGTGCTCCTTCAGAGCTGAGGTGGGGACATCTGTTAGAGCTGTGACCACAGTGTGACACCAATCTGTTGGGTGGCTGCTATATCTTATTATTTTCCACTTAGTGTTTGTTTTGTATGGCAGTGATCATTTCTGAATAACAGGCTGGTAGTTGGCATTGATAAAGTTGTGAGAGTGATACAGAACATAGAGTTAAGGTTTGGAAGAAACATGAACAAATTAAGGGAAGGAGCAACTGGGGCTCTTAAGTTGGGAGCAGGTCTTAAGTGTCATGTCTAATACAGTAAGAAGTAACTGCTGCTTCTGAATGGTTTCTCTATAAATGAAAAAGATAAACACCATCATAATTCATTCATCCTAATACAAACACAAATTATGATTTCTGCAGTATTCCTCAGAAGAGGAGGAAGTTGATCTTCAGACTGCCCTGACTGGCTACCAGACCAAGCAGAGAAAGCTGCTAGAACCAGTGGATCATGGAAAGATAGAATATGAACCTTTCAGGAAAAACTTCTATGTTGAAGTACCAGAACTAGCTAAAATGACTCAAGAAGGTAAAGACTAATACAACCAGAACACCTTTACTATTAAAAAAAAGCATGGTGGATTTTGATGTGCAAAGAATAGCAAATACTTTTGGATATAAAGAGCATTTGAAGCAACTTGGTATAGAAAAATGTTAAATCAGTTGCACCACTGTTGTTGGTAACTTACTATAATTATATATGATGAGTCTTTGATTGGAAAATTAACCTGAGTCCTTTCAACCTGACTCCTCTAACAAGTAGTGTAACAAGCAAAAAGCTGGTTTTTTGGTGGTGTTAAAATTGGCATTTCATGTTAAGGGACAAAGCAAGAATCTTTTTATTGAGGTAGTAGAGAAGTGTGAAGTTTGACTCTGTTTTCATGCAAACTCTGTTTCAGAGGTAAATGTGTACAGGCTGGAGCTGGAGGGAATTACAGTCAAGGGAAAAGGCTGTCCCAAACCAATAAAAACCTGGGTACAATGTGGTATTTCCATGAAGATCCTCACTGCCCTCAAAAAGTAAGCGAGCACTTTATGAACTGTATCATGCTTGATTCTGCTCACTGTGGTCTGTCCATGAGAAAGACCTTTTGCTTCATTGCATAATGCCACATGCCCATGTTTGTAGATGTTACATGTGTAGTCATCAGTGTTTATCACTCAGTGTTGAATTATTAACTATTCTCTCCCTTTTGTGTCATTTCGATCTGTGTTTTTGAATGGCAGTGATATGTATTTGTAAATATGAATATGCAAAAAAATTTTAGCATGACTTTGATTCATATCTGTCATGTTCTATTTTGTTCTTAAAATACCCTTTTTTCCCTTTTTTTAAGGCATGGCTATGAAAAGCCCACTCCCATTCAAACCCAGGCTATCCCAGCAATTATGAATGGACGGGATTTGATTGGCATTGCTAAAACAGGAAGTGGAAAAACTATTGCGTTTCTGTTGCCCATGTTCAGACACATTATGGATCAGAGAGCATTAGAAGAAGGAGAAGGTCCAATAGGTAAAAGGATTTAATTTGCAAAGTTACTATTTAAATAAATATAATCTCAAGTATATGCTTTAGATGGGATTTCTGTTCTTCTCCTGGTTATAGGGAGAAGAGCTTACTAATATCCATTGATAAATGGCTTTTTTTTAGTTAATGATCACTATGCTCTTTAAAGTTGTTTTGTGATCACTGCTAGCTCATGTTGTTTCAATAGCACTCCCATGTCCATGTATCTGGGAGACCTTACTCCTTTGATTTTTACACTTGGACCAGATTTCCACTCCTTCCTCATACCGTCTCAGTTATCTTTTCCTTGAAATTACATTCTTAAAAATAGGAAGTAAATCACTATAAATCATCATTACAAAAGATTAATTTCTATTGTTTCAATTACAACATCTCTTATTGCAATGTGTGATAAAAATGCTTTGCTTTTCAGCTGTCATTATGACACCTACTCGTGAGTTGGCTTTGCAGATTACCAAGGAGTGCAAGAAATTCTCAAAGACACTTGGGCTCCGAGTTGTCTGTGTTTACGGAGGAACAGGAATCAGTGAACAGGTATGCAAAACACATGCCTGTCTTGTCAAAGAATTCTTGGGCTTTGTTAGTTAATGTTAGTTTTGCAGCAAAATTAATTGCTTTTTCTTTCCCATGAATCCAGTACATTTGTAGTCCTCGTTACGGATTTTCTCTGTGGGAATACTAGTGATACAAAAAGCTTTGCATGTACCTTAGCCTTAAACATGCTGATCTTGAAAAGTCTCAGATACGATCCTTAAAAGTTTCAGACTGCTTCTCTTTATGTCTGTACTGAGCATTAAATTAAAATTGAATTATTAGTGGGGTATAATAGTTTGAAAGTTACTGAGAAGCTGTATTTTTCTGAGAGTTCTGTTCAAGATAACAAAAGCCAGAAAATGATAATTTTGGTTTATTGCATTATCAAGTATTTCATCTTGGTGTTACTTAGAGATTAATTTCAAGCCTTTCCACACTCCCACCCCACCCATTTATGGAAACAATAGGAATGACCATCTGTGGTGGAACAGGGTGTGTCTTCTATCACTTGTCCCTGATATAACATTTCTTACAGGTTCCTAACTGTATCGAAGCCATATCCCCATTACAGGGACTTCAGGTGGTGGTAACTCAGGCTGTCAGGGGTTATGCTTTTTGGAAGCAAAGTTTTCTAATTACTTTAAAATATTGCTAATTAAAATCTTCACATAATTCACATTAGTAGGACAGCTGCATTACAGTGTAGATGGTTTCCTTTTTTGCAAGGTGATATATCTTTTAAAAAACCTGAAAGAAATCACAAAGCAAAAACTAATAGATTGATTACTGTGTTTTGAAATCAGATAGCTGAACTCAAAAGAGGTGCTGAAATTATTGTTTGCACACCTGGACGTATGATTGACATGTTAGCAGCTAACAATGGTGAGTAGCAAACCTTTTCCTTTGGAGAATTTTTTGTATTTGTTGTGTAATTCTAACAAATTCAAAAGATCATGTATTTTGATAAATGGTCTTATGGAATTTTCTTATATCTCTTCAGGCTGCACTATCTAGCTATTGAGAACATATAGCACTAATAATAGGTTTAAGCCTATATTGGTTTGACTTTTTTTGGGAGGACAGGAAATAATACATTCTTGAAGAGCTTTTGAGAATGTTTATAGTTGTTAAACTTGAAATGTGCTGGTCCAAATTTTTTAACTTCAAGTCGTTTAGATAAAGGTTATGTAACAGTTGCTTATTTTGTCTGCCCGTTGATCCGTTATTTGTGTTAGTGTAGCTCAGCAGTTCCCCAGTTTACATTAGAGTATCTGACTCTGCCTTTATCTGTTGGCTTTAAAAAACAAAGAAGCTCTCCCTAAATATCTGCTCAAAAGTAAAAAAACTGACCTTATACCAGATATTCAGATTGATTAAACTGAGCCACTGCAGCTTTAAGAGGTTTTGTCCTAGTGTAACCATTGCATGCTTATTAGATAAAGTTTTATTATTAAATTATTCCACATCAAAACCTCTACTAAACTGTTGACATTATTTAACTTCTGTGAAAAAAGTACCTTCAAGACATATAGAACTGGGCTTCCAAGACTTAAATCGTCAAAGGTAGGTACATTAATGCTGTTCCCAAGTAATTTTACAAAGTTATTATTTGGGGATGAAAGTGTTAAGATGTTAAATAGATACGTAGATTTTAAGAAATACTTCCTTTGTTCCTTAAGTATGAGTTCCGTATCTTAAAAAATGCAGCGCTAAGTGTCATAAATAATTTGAGGATTCAGCTACAATTTGCTGAAGCTGAGAGGACGAAATTCTTGTGTAGTTTGATAGGCAGAAGTTTGAGTGATAGTGTAGAAAATGTGGCAAATCTGTTTCATTCTGAGAGCATTTGGCAGTGTCACTCCACTGTTGTGTGGAACTGAATGTGTTTATATCGCTTGAGAGTATGATTCTACAATCCTTGAGTTAAATCCTTCTCATGAAAGAGAATCTCTTAGCTGTTTGTTTGGGAAGGGTGCTAGTTATCTTGCCCATGGTAATTTCAAAATGTTCACAGAAGCACAACTTGCTTATTTTTTTTCCACCTGTCCCAGAGTTTGGGGTGGTTTTTGATTTTAAATTCAGTAGTGTTACTGGGTAGGTTTTAATCTTTATATAGTCATTTTGAAAAGACTGCTTACTCTGTTTTATGCCTATTACTAGCAGTGATCTAGAACTAGTATGATTATCCTCAAATAGTTATTCTTAGCTCCAAGGAAGCATTGCAGATTGTGTATAAAGGAATTTTCTGAGGCTGCAGCAGTTAGCACTGGACTTTGCCTTCCACACATGCGCTGTAATCTCTAATATGTTCTTTTCTAGGTGCCGCTGTCAGATACTGGCTGATGTGGCTCCTTGCTTCAGCTCAGTCTTAGTTTTATGATGTGTTTTGGCGAGGGCAGTTTTCTGAATTTTACAGGTTCTTCTGGCCCTATGATGGTATGCAAGAGAAGAGTTTGACAAACTAAAAGGGCCTTGTGCATACTTACACATTTCCCAGAATGTATGTGTGATTAAAGTGTGAACATTAAAATTCACATTTAGTGAATTTTTTAAAAAATTAATTAATGTCTTTGTTAGAAGATAGTGAGACTATATAACATTTAAAAAAAAATATTCCTGAGGGAAACTGGATTTCCATTTGATTTTGTTTCCCATGTGTTTTTTCCTCTCACAGGTCGGGTGACAAACCTCCGTAGAGTCACGTATGTTGTACTTGATGAAGCTGACAGAATGTTTGACATGGGGTTTGAGCCTCAGGTAATTCGTTACATGAGGGATGTTGCCAAAAGATGCTCTTTCCCACTTCAAGGATTTTGCAATGCAAAAATTATTACCACACTGCCAACGGGTGTTCAAAAGGATGTGCTGCATATGGACAGCAGTTTAAGTTGACTTCTAATATTTATATTATCCCTACATCTCTTATCATATTATTATAACATCACATTATCCTCACATCTAGTGGAAGGTATCCCTGCCCATGGCAAAGGGTTTGGAACTGGATGATGTTTAAGGTCCCTTCCAACCCAAACCCTTCTGTGATTCTGTTTTGCTTTCAATAAATTCCTGTATAGTTTAGATTTTTCTCTAATACACAGGGTGTTTTATGCACTAATTTTGAATATTTAATGGCTATGTTGTATCCCTGTGCAACCCCTTGATATAGGTGTTGTGTTGGTAGTTACAGTCTGCTTATAAATTAAAGTCTTTGATGTCTCTTGGCAAGAGATAGGAACAAATGTTGGAAGTGCTGCTGACAAATTACTTGCTGAGAGCTTTGGTTACATCCAGGGCTCTTTCAATTGTCATAGGCTACGTTTTTCTCCAAAACTAGGAAAATTGCTTTTATTTGTCTCTTGAACTGTAGGGTTTCTGCTGCATTTCCTAAGATTTCTGCTGAGCTGTTGCCAGATTGCATATCGCCATGCAACTTCCTTTCAAATCCAGCAAGTTTTACCTGTCTTCCAATGCCAGCAGCTTGGTCCCAAGGGGAAATCTGTAAAGAGTGTTTTGTAGTCTGTGAGATGCAGATACCACCTGACTTTAAAGAGGACACATTCGTATGTGTGTGAAGTTGAGTTCCAGCACTTGGATGTTAACGGGGAATGTTCTCTTACCACAGGTTATGCGCATTGTAGACAACGTCAGGCCTGACCGTCAGACTGTCATGTTCTCTGCTACTTTTCCCAGAGCTATGGAGGCCCTGGCTCGCAGGATCCTCAGTAAACCTATAGAAGTGCAGGTTGGAGGCAGAAGTGTTGTCTGTTCTGATGTGGAGCAACACGTTGTGAGTATCACACATCTGCCTTTCTTATCTTCTCTTTTGCTTGCAAAAGATTGTTCCCAGCAATATTGAATATAAACCAATACACCCGGAGAGCTTTTATTTTCAGAAGTGTAGTGACCATATTAAACGTGAACTCAGAATAAATCAACACCCTAAGCTGCAAATGCTATGTGATCACTAAAAAAGTTGGCTTATAGCACTAAGCTGAACAGCAGTTTTACCACTGACTGTGGGAACAGCCTGAAAAAGTAGTCTCATATTCCTGATTTTTACTTTTATACACTCTGGATTTGGTTCATGACTCAAGATACAATTTATACTCTTTCTACTTTGCTTTTATATGTCTTTTTCCAGATTGTCATAGAGGAGGAGAACAAGTTTCTGAAGTTACTGGAGCTACTGGGGCACTATCAGGAGAAAGGATCCGTTATCATATTTGTAGATAAGCAAGAACACGCTGATGGGTTGTTGAAGGATTTAATGAGGGCCTCTTATCCTTGCTTGTCTCTTCATGGAGGTAATATACAAACTTAAGGATTTGTATTAACTACTCCAGACTAGAATGTTGGTATCCAGTGGTTAAAAATTACTTAGTTCTTGTGTAGTACCAATTATTTCTTCCTAAGCAGGTTTTGCTTTGTAATTGGGGAGGATAATTGTCTCTTAATTTGAAATAGACATGGTAGTTCTCTGTAATTACTCTTCATTGTTCCCTGTGAGCTGTCATCAGATGCCAAATCTTGTGTCTGTGCCAAGAGGACTGTTACTGAGAGTTAACACCTCTCAGGGAATATGACTAACTACTTGGTATTGCAGAGTAGTGAGTGCCATTGGGGAGTATCATGTGATATTTTTATTTGATATTCCACAGTAACAGCAGTTGTTGCTTTTCTTTTATCAAGTAGTAATATAACAGAAAGAGCAAGAGGAGAAAAATCTCTTTGCAATACTGTCTGTCCCAGTGTATTTTAAAACTTACATTATTTTTTAGAATATTATATATAAAACCAGTAAGTACAAAATCACTGTTCAGCAACAATGGAAGAGGGAAAAATATTCTCGTCCTTCTGAGATTTCTGTTGCCTTTAGAGAACAGACAAAGTCTCCATGTAACGTCTCAATAGAAGACATCAAATAGAAAATAATATTTTAAAAACTTTAGGATCTTGGTATGGGGATAACATCTTTTGACAGTTGAAAAATTAAAAGTTACTCTAAATAACAGAGGTTTTTCTGGCTCATGTATTTTGCCTTTAAAAGTGTGAATGTATTGAAGTTTTATTTGCTTGTGATTTTGGTTGTTTGAAGTTGGAGGGTGTTTTGACCGGTGTACAAATTCTTGTGGCTTAAAGCAGAGCTTTCTAATGAACTGATTTGTCATGCAGGTATTGATCAGTATGACAGGGACAGCATCATTAACGACTTCAAGAATGGAACCTGCAAACTTCTGGTGGCCACATCTGTAGCAGCGAGGGGTTTGGATGTGAAGCAGCTGATGCTGGTGGTCAATTACAGCTGTCCCAACCATTATGAGGACTATGTGCACCGAGCAGGCCGCACTGGGCGAGCTGGCAATAAAGTATGTACAGTCAGTTGTCTGGTTTGGTTAGTGCTGACATTTTTCCCTTCTTTATTTCTTGATGAAGTTGTTCTAAGGGATAGTTACAGAGGGAGTAGTTTGTGTTGGTGGGAGGAAGGTTACTTTCATTGATCAGAAAACAGTATCTGTGCAAGGGTGCTTCCGTAAATTTAGAGATAAAGCATCTTCAGAGCTTTTTCTTAATTGTCTCTTAAATTAATTTTGACCAGGGGTATGCATATACATTCATTACTGAGGATCAGGCACGTTATGCTGGTGACATCATTAAGGCTTTGGAATTGTCTGGGAATCCAATTCCTCCTGATTTGGAGAAGCTCTGGGCTGACTTCAAAGACCAACAGAAGGCTGTAAGTAATTCTTCTTCTGTAGGGGGTTTGGTCCAGGTTTAATGCCTGTGTACACATGTCGGTCACCTCACTGGGAACGTGTGTACTTAGCTAAGTGTGTAAGTGACCTCAAGATTGGGATCTTGAATGTCATTTAAAGAACCATTCTTGAGAATTTAAATATTGTCACCTGGTGTGTAATAAATACCTATGGTATAAGGGGCACTTTGGCTTTTAACAAGATTCACATACAAGACAATGAAGTTCTTTCACAGAATTTGTATGATTATTTCTAGAGCTCTCGCCATCAGAGGATCTCGCTGAGAAGAGTGACTTTGGAGTTTTTCTGATATAAAAAACCGGAGGTTTTTTTTTACTGCATTTGAAAAGCATTTAAAATGTATACTTACAGAATATCCTAATAGGGTATTGTCTCCGCTGAATTAACATAGGGGTTTTTTTATTACATTTCATTGTGAAGTGCAGCTTTTAAACTTGAAGAGCTTTATAAATGTGCTAGGATTTGCTTTTTAAAGAACTTCAAAATTATTTGTATAATCATCCAATTATTTTATGACTATAAGAACTACGATTTTTAACTCCTAAGTGCGATAATACATGTTTTTGTTTTCAGGAAGGAAAGTTGATTAAAAAAAGCAGTGGATTCTCTGGCAAAGGTTTTAAATTTGATGAAACAGAACAGGCTTTGGCTAATGAAAGAAAGAAGCTACAAAAAGCAGCTCTTGGCTTACAAGATTCAGATGATGAAGATACAGCTGTTGATGTAAGCACCTGGGAATAGGATTTAAGTTGGTTACGGATTTTCTCAATACATTTGATTTTCTTCCCCAGTAGGTTACATAACACATTGCAGAGTGCATGGGTTTTTGTTACTCTGTGACCTTTGTTACTGATTGTATGTATTCTTCGAATATAAAGAGCTATAGTTACAAAGATAAAGATCTAGAAAGATTTTAAGTGTGTCTTTCTGACTTACTGGTATTCTACACTTAATGTGTGTGGTTATGTAAATGTCACATAAATTATTAATCTTTCATAAATGAAATAGAACGATTGTCCTCAATTGCAAGCATATTTTTATTTGCAGTGTTTTGAAGACATTTATAGTAGCCTTTTCTATTTCTAAATCTTACTAGATTCCTTTTTTAATTAGTTTATTAGACTCCTTTTTATGACCTTACAAGTAAACACTGTGGTCAGACTTTTTCCTGATTAGATCATCTGTTCCTTTTCTTGAACTGTAGTTCTGGGCAGGCTTCTACCATTTCTACAAGATTAATTTCTTTGAAAGCATGTAAACTAAATGCCCCTTAGTGTTTTCATCCTTTACGATTATAAGATTATATAGTGGTAAATGATATCATATAATGAATATATGAATATGAATTGTATAATTGTTATTTTCTTTAGATTGATGAACAAATTGAAAGCATGTTCAATTCAAAGAAAAGAGTAAAAGACATGGCAGCACCAGGAACATCAAATGCTCCTACACCATCAGCTGGGAATGCAGAAAAATTGGAAATTGCTAAAAGATTGGCTTTGAGAATCAATGCCCAGAAGAATCTTGGAGCAGAGGCACAAGTCATGGTTCCCTTCCACTTTAAGGTCAGGCTCTTTACAGACCAGTTTTACTCTTTTTTGGTAAAGGTTGTTCACTTCTTTGTTCTGTGGCTGCCATTTTATTTAGTGTTTCTGCACACTAGTAACATACTGCATTGTTTATCTCATTTGGGCTGGGCTAACTCACTTATATAGGATTTGTAAGAGAGCTGATATGTTTATAAGACTTATTACAGAACCGTAAATGCTTTGTCTGCCCTGGCAAAGAGTTAATTCATTACTGATAACATTACACAATTAGTTTTGTCAGCTTTGGCAGAGTTGCAGAACATATTTCTCTGCTGAAGCATCAGATGTACATGTGATGTACAATGTGTTTAGATTGAGGTTAATTGTTCTGGAATGTCCAAAGATATTTTAAGCTGAAAAACACAGAAGATCAGTAAGAGCTTTTCTATGCTGGTGTGAAGGGAGCTATTGAGAGGAAGAAAGGAAGGACGAGCAGAAGTCTGGAGAGTGTATTTGTTATGTAGACAATTACATTACAATGCTTTAATTGTATGAGTTTTAATTGTAAGAGCTTTAATGAGACCCTTATTGGTTTATATAGGACTTTTTTGGCTACCTTGTTCTCAATATGGATCTGTATTTTTACAGGATGTGATGCAGCAGGCTACAAATGCTATCCTGAGAGGAGGCACAATTCAAGCTCCTACTGTGTCTGCCAAGACCATTGCAGAGCAACTGGCTGAAAAAATCAATGCCAAGCTCAATTACGTACCCATAGAAAAGCAGGAGGAAGAGAAACAGGATGGAGGACAGAATGAATCCTTTAAGAGATATGAAGAAGAATTAGAGATCAATGACTTCCCACAGGCAAGTAACCGTTTTACTAAAATCAAGTGTAAATGACCATTTTTTAACAAAACCTCTCTTCATACTTACACCAATAAAATATTTTGTCTCCATTTCTGATCATACCTAATCAAAATTACTGCATTATCTGTGGTTACTTCTCAGGTTATATAAATGCATTGCTTTGGACTTCCTCCAGAGAGTATCAGAAAAACAAATATTCATTATCAGACAAAAATCTGCACCCTCTACCCACTTCTCTCATACCCAAAGCTCTGCCACAGTCTGGTGTTTTTTGCAAAGGCTTTACTGTTATGACTGCTACAGCTTTTTGCCCTTTTTTTAGTACCTGAGTATTTCCGCCCTTCAGAATATTGCTGCTCTGGTCTACTTCATCTGTTATTTTGAGGATTTCTATTTCACAGGATCAAGTACAAGTACCCTGTATTTATCTTTGAAGTCTGCCCAGGTTGGCAGAACTAATGGATTGCCATTTTGTGTGGTGCCTTTCTCCTTATTGATCCTCCCATATCCTTCACCTTGCAGACTGCCAGATGGAAAGTTACCTCCAAAGAAGCACTGCAGAGAATCAGTGAATATTCTGAAGCTGCCATTACAATCAGGGGAACTTACTTCCCTCCAGGCAAAGAACCCAAGGAAGGAGAACGAAAGATTTATTTGGCTATAGAAAGTATGTATTCTTCTTATAAATGTTTCTGTTAAAGCTATGAGTCTAGTTTTATAGTTAAATACGGAATTTCTGTAGTCAGTGTTTGGACACTTGAGTTACAGACCCCCTGTAGTTACTTTGCAATTGCTAGAAAAACACTTGTGTATCTTAACACACTTCATCAAATGATCCATGGGGACCACAGAGAGGCTTCTCCTCACCTGCCACAGAACAACAGCAAACATGTATGAAATCAGTTTGGAGGAGAGGAAAAGAAAAGCGGAAAAAGAATAAGCACAAAGAGGTCTGTGCCAGTGTGAAATAAGGAAGAAAATAGAATTCTCTTCAGGCTGCTAAAGGTATAAGAAATTGCATCAACTACTACAACAAAAACTTTGCAAATGTCATGATGGTTGGCTAGAGCTTTTCTCAAAGAAACTGCTAATCTTACGTAGTTCTGAACAGCATCACTTATGACTGAAGTGTCTTCCTTAAAAAAGAACACAGTTGAGCTGTGGCAGAGTGTGCAATAGAGTGTTTACCAAATAGCTGAGGATATCCAGCAAGTTTTACTATGCTTCTGAAAGTAGCCAGCAGTTTTTATTCACATACAGAAAATGTTTATAATACATCCTTTTATCTTCAGGTGCCAATGAACTGGCTGTACAGAAAGCAAAGGCAGAAATCACACGACTTATAAAAGAGGAGCTCATCAGATTGGTGAGTGTAATATCCAGAATGCAGAGGGAAGGTGCCTTAATTTATGCCTTATGAGATTGACTTTTGCAAATATTGACGCTCTGGCATTTATTAATATCAGGGACTGGAATGTGTAGATCTCAAAACCACTGTTTTATTGAACAGCCTAAAAATCCATGACACTGGGTAGTCAGCCAGAACACAGCTGCTATCCAGCCAGCAGATGGAGATAACACATTGATGGAACTTTCTGAGTGAAGACCCCTCAAAGAGTTGGGTCCCAATAAATTTCTTAATTTCAACACCATCAGGCAGGGAAGAGGAGAATTATTTGCCTCATTTTAATATTTTATATGTGTTGAGAGATCTGGTTTGCTGTAGCTTTACAACGTACCCAGCTAATAACCTAGTGGGGTTTTATTGCAATTCATTTATCCATTTTCACTTTTAACTGTGATTATCCTCTTCTTTATTTGCAGCAAAATTCTTACCAACCAACCAACAAAGGAAGATACAAAGTTTTATGAGTATTTGGAGTTATCTGTCTGCCAGCAGCTGGTGCGTGAAACTTTGTGGCTTCTGTTGTTTTTGCTGTTTACACTGCTTATTGTAAATTAAGAATTTTTTTTATTTTGTCTTGCGGACATTTTTTAACAGAAAATTGATACTCGCTGAAGCATCTTAATTCTCTCCACTAAAGTTATCAGTCTTAAAGCAGACCAGTTTTGGTGGAACATGATTTAATTTAAAAGTGCAGTTTATATACTTTTCATCATAAAGAATATGAAATAAACAGATTTTAATTTTTTTGAAAGACAGTATACTGTTAAGTGAATTAAACAGTGTTGGGATTTGTGTTGGAAATTGTTAGAATGTACTTGCTTCGTATTGTTGGGATGGTTCACAAATCAGTTTATACTGGAAAAATGATAAAACACCATAATAAAGGCAGGATTTTTCTCTGATCCATGGCATCTCTCTGGCTGGTTCCACACACATTCGTTCCCTGTACAAATGTCCCCCTAAGGTCAGAGAGTCTTGCATTGATCAGAGTAGAGAATTTTATCCAAAAATACTCAAGGTCTCATTTTAAGATCTTAACCCTTCTCATGCCCCATTTTGTCTTTATCATCCAGGTAATAGATAACTCTTTGGGATTGTTGTAAAGTGAATTGTTTTGTAGTATGGCAATAGTTTTCCTGGTTTTTTCTAAACATCAGAATTTTAGGATCTGATTTTTTTCTTTCCTCATTCGGTGACATAAGAATGAAAGCCTGTTTTAGTTTAAAAAGGAATTAGCAGAAAAAAAAAGAAACCTCTTTTGTAACGAAATACAACTTTGTCACTCTTTTATAGTGTTCTTATATATACATTTAATGTGATTATTCCCCCAGGATTGTTGTCTTTATTAATGTTAGGACATGGCTTCAAGTAAAAATGTATAGTGATATTTATGAATGAATTCCACAAATATTGACTATCATTGCAGTCAGTAAGCTACTGGGACAGGCAAGACCAGTGTTTTTGAGGTCGCATCCCCATATCCATTAGTATTCATGATGGACACTACTCCTAAGCATTTAACTCTCTTGTCTGCTTGTCTGGAGCCGAAGCATTAGCAGTTTGAATTGTCTCATCCTAGCAGCTGCAAGACTTTCAAGATGATGACTTTCAAAAGGACTTTCATAGAATGCTTTTCTTACCTGACACATTGAGAAGAAACGTGTCATTTTAAACCAGCTGTGTATATACTGCTTTAACCCTGGTGAAGACAAATCATACAATCTGCATCATGGCTGTATAAATTCATAACTTTTCTTTCCAAACTTCAGGTAATTTAAGTGACTCTTTCTGTTTGCGTACAACTGTCTGTTACCCTGTCAGTGTACCTGATTTGCAGTACAGGGAAGAAGGAATGATTATACCAGCTTAATAGTCTACATTTAGGGTAAGAACACCCCTAATGTAGTACTTGCCAGTATTAATACATGGATTAGAACAGAGAAACAGCACACACAGTAACACTTCTCAAAACTTAAAAACTGAAATCTCAAACTAAAACTTTGTGATTACATTTAAATACATCAGTTTTCCTTCCCGTAAGAACTGGGGTTTGATGTCTTTCATAGAAATTCTTTGTTGAATTGTCCAACTTTTGGATAGTGTCCCTTCTCAGAAGAGTGATACTTTTTGTGTATTTAATGAAGAGCACTTTGGAGTTTGGACCGCCTGACCCTTCTTTAAAAATCTTGGTTCAAAATGTTCATACATTGGTATCTCCTAAAAAAGGCATGATGGAGACATTTTAGTTGGATTTCACAGATGCAACAATGTATAATCTTTAACTTCCTGGGGGTTTTAAATGCAATGTCAATATTATGTTTTTTTTAATTCCAGCAAAAATAAAAATAATTTCAATGTATATTTTTCAGAAACTGTCTTTCTCAATAGCTCCTCTGTTTTCTGTACTTGCACTATGTTTTTTCCTATGACAGTTAACCTCACACTCTTTGGAGTAGGGTGATGCGAACAGCAGCTTGTGCTTTTGTTTTTGTGCTGGAAATGCAATAGGACACAACCCACAGTTAAGAAAGTCACACTGAAGGTGTTTGGATACATAAAAACAGGAGAAAAATGCTTAAAAGCTGGTGGAAAAGAAGCTCTCAAATTAACAAATATGCAGGGGGAAAAAAGTGGAAACAAGATGAGAATAAAAGTTTGGAGAAAAAAAATTTAATAATGAAAACAGCTGTATTTAGTTATTTGTGAGTGTGTCCATGGTTATAGACAAGATCTTTATAAACATCATGATTTGGCCACTTTCCAGGGAGCCTGCCCTGTTGTTGCCAGTTGTGGGAAGAGTACAGGGATGCTATATATATATATATATTTTAAATATGTATAAGCAGAGCTTGTTCTGTTACCTGCCCAGATGATAATGCTACCACCAGCTTCCACGGTTGCCTTATGCTCTCAGTACTTGAGTGAGCAGTGGTATTTTGGGTGGATAAGTGGTTCAAGTATTTGGCACTGGATCATGAATGATCTTTTTCTTGCACATCACAGTAATGCGGTGTTGTCATCATGCAGCAGGCCCACACCAGGGAGGAGGAGCAGAGCAACACCCCTGATCCCAGCCTGGCTCCCTTGTTCTCCGTGCAAGTGGCCCACGAGAGATTCAGACAGCAGTAACACCCGCCTCATTGTGAAGGATTAATGCCCTAGCCAGGAAAACAGGAGAGACTAAATCCAGTGTTTTATGTGGGGGAAAATAATTGATAGCAAGATAAAAAATGTGTAATATCACAGTTCAGAATTTTATACTCCCTGAACTTTGTGGTACATTGTTGCCACCCTTTGTGTCATTAAACAGGCAGCTCAAGGCCTCCTGTGCATGTTAACTTCATGCTATAAAAGTTTTAACCCAGACAATGAGTGCAGATCGCAGCCAGCATGTTCCATAGCTGTTCCCTGGGCTGGCTGCTTGAGATTTTACTTATACAATTAAAGCAATGTAATTTAGTTAATGTGCATTTGGCTGCTAATTAAATAAAATATTCAGAGGCTCAAAGTATCATCTGTAGGGCCTTTTCGTAGTCAAGTCTTCCAAGTGGAAGAAAAAAAAAAATTTTGTGCAGCAAAGTTCTCCTGAAATTCTGCAATTTTGACAGCTGAATGTAAAACAAACACCAAAGGCTGGATTTGGGATCCTTCTAAAATAAGAAAAAGCATGGTGGAGTTTCAAGGAGCGAGAGAATACTTAGGTGTTTCAGTCCTTCAGGCATGTTTACAATTTAAGAAACGCTGGTTACTTCAGCTGGAATAGTGGCAGGGTTAGAGACAGGTACCTGTGGCTGTGAGGATGGAGCGTGCGGGGCTGGCCAGGATTAGTTTTTAACTTTGCATGGGCATGACACTGTCGATGGTGTGTTGCTGAGCACATTTCCAAGGGCCTGGCTTTGCCTCAGTTTGCTGGTGAGGTGGTTCTCAGGGTGAACATCTGTATCAAACCTGCCCTGGGCACGGAGTTCCTGAGGGTTGTCCTGAGAATTAGTGCTGGGTCCTGTGTGCGCGCTCTGGCCTCCCTCCTCACGTGATGCTCCAGGAATGCACTTTCCTTTGATTATTTTTCTTGACCCAGATCTCTTCCAAATATGGTCTCAGCTTAAACAAGTTTGTGTTCTTAGAGCTCAGGCGTTTGCAGAATAAATTCTGGCTTCCAGCTAGCTGTGGCTGGCTGTATGGGGGAGTGGAGACAGAGAGCAACCTAAAAATGCAAAGATAAAAAGGGCACAGCTGGACTCAAATTTGTCCCAAAATGTACATTTTGTACAATGTTTATACAATGCTAGGCAGGAAGATTTGTTTTCATAGTTTTAGCTACAGTGGAAACAATTGTTTTTAAATAAATGACCATTAGTCTGAGTGATTGCCACCCAAACATTGCTTTCTCTGAGACTTTTCATCTGAAACAGATTTAAATATTTTTCTTTAGTCAAACTGAGAGATACAATATTGTCAAGCTGACCAGCATAAGCAGAGGTAAATTAATTAACATCTCAGAACTAAGTTGTTCTAGTGAGCTCAGAAATTATTAATAACCTACTGTGGAGTGAGCATATGATTAAGTTATTTTATACTTTGGCCATTCTAAGTATGAAGTTCATCATCACAAACGTTTCTCAAAATAATAAATGCCTCAGGGCAACTGTTCTGAAATGAATGGCGGAGCAAGGAAAACGTTACACTCAGAGTCAAGATTAAGGATTTTCGTTAAAACCTACATTTCCTCTGCCTGTTCAAGTTTAGCAAGGAAGTGAATTTGTAGAAATGACCAGCTCCGATAATTCACAGTTAAATAGACAGGAGGTTATGGCAGTTCCCAAACTGAATTCTCCCTGCTTGCTCAGCATGCTTTGGAGCCCAGGACTGGTGAGAAGCTCCTATATTATTGAAGAAGGAACTTGTGCTTTTAGGCCCTTCTTAAAAATGTGGATCCTTCAGTGAGATCTCCAGTGAGGGAGGAGGAGAATGGCACTGCAGTCTGGATGTGAGAAGGGGCAGCACTGCATTGCATGGCTTATCTCACAGATAATTAATGTAATCATTGGTACTGCTAATGAGTCAGTTATTTAGAGGAAGAACATGAATAAGCAGATTCACAACCAGAGGAACAGCCATGCTTCAGGCCCTGGGAGCTGTAACAAAAGACACTGGCAGAGCAGATGATCCATGACTGGTGCCTGTTTTGAGCACAGTGCACAAGAGGGGACCAGGCCCTGTTGCTACCAGATGACAATTGGAGCTGGCTCAGCTGGGGTGGCTTTGCCTGGAGCAGGGCACTGAAACCAAGCCAGCCCTCACGGAGCCGCGGCCATTTCCAGGTCAGACATTTAGATCTTGCTCTGCTCTGCCAGCAACAGCCTCGACAGGAACCGGATTTCAGCTTCACAGAGTGGGATGGAGCCTTTCACTGCCTCACATTACACTTCCACTCCTCTCTAAGGTCTGATGGCTTCTGTATTCCGTTGAGATCATAATTTCTGAAGAAATCAGGAGGCTGAGCCAAGCCTGACATCCATCACCTTCCAGATTAATACACTGAGAATAACAGGATACCAAAAAGGTATTGAACTGAACCATTTTTCATTGGCATTTCCAACAGGCATTTAAATAGCAGAAAGATGAGATTTGTAAATAAAGTGAATCATTTGCTAAATTAAGCTAAATAAATGCTGCTTTTCCCTGCTGCTTTCTTATGTTGCAAGTGAGGATTCCTGCACGCATTAGGAAGAAATGGCAAAAATATGAACCATCATCTTGGCAGGATGTTTCACAGCAATTTTCGGCCTGAAGAGCTCCAAGTATTGCAGAAATGGAATATCTCAGTGTTGCAGTACAGCCGTCAACTCCTCAAACAACAGCAGGAGAGGAAGATATTTTACAATCCAGAATTAATGATTTGTGAAAGCTGCAGGTTCTTGTTTCCTGTCTTTTTTGCTTTTATTCTCTAAAACCTCATCTGAATAATACACAACATTTCTCAGGCTTTTTTGTGGGTCAGTCATTTAAGGACTGATGTGCTCATTCAGACCCTGTGATTTGAAGATGTGTGTGTTGCTGTCTGTCAGTGGGCCAAGGGTGCTAATGGAGGGCAAGAATCTGTTACAGTTGTTAACAAATCTGGATAAAAAGTATGTTGGTCACAGCCCTGCACCAAGTGGGCAGTCACATTGTTTCCCTAAAACTGACCTCAAGGACTAAAGGTTGTGGATGGTAAAATGTGCTGGGAACTTAAAATTCATGTTTCTATGGGATCTTTTTGGAAACAGTTAAAATTGCTATTTCTGTAGTTGCTGTTCAGCTTGCAGGTATGAAGTCCTGTTTATAATGAAGTGCTACTGCAGTACTGAACTCTTCAGAACACAGATGGATGAAACAGAGCGAAGTATTTAATAACCAGCAGTGCCACAGTGGTGCTGTAAGACACTGATGGCCCATGCCCGGCCCCAATGCCGTGTGAGCTACACTGGAAATGGCAGCTGTTCCCTGTTCCAGCAGGGAAAGAGAACTAATGTAATACATTGTTCTAATAGTCCTAAAGCTGCACTTTTCCATAAGGGGTTGTGGTGTGTGGTGGAGTCACCGCTCCTGGAGGTATTTTAGACTGGATGTGGCACTCAGTGCCACGGTCTGGTTGACGAGGTCGTGCTGGCTCATAGGTTGGACTAGGTGATCCCAGAAGTCTTTCCAAACCTAAGTGAGCCCGTGATTCTGTGTACTTTTGAGACAGAAGACGCCACACTCCTCTACCCAAACGGCAGTGACGGAAGCACCAGAAACAGAGATCCCGCTTGCACGGATGTGCTCGGCCATTCACCGTGCCCAAAGCACTCGGGACATTTCCGTGTCCCCTCCGGGCGGGGACAGGCCCGGCCTCACCGCTTCCCGCCCGCCCCACAAAATGGCGGCGGCCGCGCGGCCCCGACCCCCGGCGGCGGGAGGGGCCTCCCCGGCCCCGCCCCGCGCGCGGCCCCGCGGCGCGGCCCCGCTCGGGAGCGCGCCCCGCCCGCCCCGCCGCCCGCGCCCGCCGCAGCGCCGCTCCCTCCCCTGCGCCCGTCCCCTCCCTGCAGCCGCCCGGCGCGGTGTGGGGAGGCGGCCGCTCCGCCCGCCGCCGCCGCCGCCGCCCCGAGCCGCTCAGGTAGGTGCGGGTCGGGCCCGCGGGCCCCGGACCCTGCTCCGCGCGGTGGGAGGCGACGGGCGGGCAAGATGGAGCCGCGGCCGGCGGGGGAGGGGAGCGGAGCGGGGCTCTCCTCTCGTCCCCGCTCCGCTCCCTCCCTGCCGCCGAGGGCGATCCCGGGGTCTCCTCGCCCCGGGATGCGGTGCCCGGGCCCCGCGGGGCCGCGCGAGGGGAGCTGCGCCATCGCCGCCCGTCCCGCTGTCCCCGCCCGGCCGTGCCGAGGGCCCAGCGCCGGGCCCTGGCCGTGCCCCCCGCGCGGGACCGGGGACACGCGAGCCACCCCCGGCGCGGTGTCCCCGGCTGCAGCCGGGTCGGAGGGAGCTGTGCCGCCCCTTTGTCCCCTCAGCCGGCCCTTGGCCGCTCCAGGTGGGGCTGGGCCCTCCTGCTCTCCAGCCTGCGGCCCGGAATTGTTCCTTCCCTTCAGCACCCGCAGCTCTGTGCGTGGGGCTGCTGTGTGTGCGGGGCTGTTTGCTTAGCGCATATTGCCATTCGCGGGGGGCAGCTGGATGTGCGCGTACAGTCCATGGATGTATTTCCTGACACACCTAAGTAGCGGATGCCTTTGCTCACCTGCACATCGGGGTTCCTGGAGAGCCTCACTGTGTCCCTTCTGCGCCTCTTTGCGTTCTAACATAATGCGTGTCAGTGCTGGGTGTTCTCGTGGATAGTTACGGATAGTTTAGTGCATCCTTGTTTGTGCATAGTTCATCTGGGGTAATTAATTAGTGAATAGTTGCACCTTAAATTCGTGTGCAGTTTTTCCTGGACTAACAGTGATTTTGATCCATGTGGTTTTTATTTTCATAAAATGAAAGGGTAGGAGGGGCACTCCATTAATTTATTTCTTAAATTATGGTTTATTTCTATTTCAGTCTTCAGATATCGCAGTTACTCTTACAATTTTGTGTGTGTGCGCGTGCCTGTATCTGTATCCTTCAGGTTTTAGATGCAATTAAACAAAAAAAGGCTCAGGTGTTTTTCCATTGACCATTGTAGAACAGATTCAACAAGTGGACTTTGTCTTTCTGCAGTCTCACACAAGGACGCTGCTGTGGCTGTGTTTGGGTGTGTGGACAGGTGTCCAGAGCCTTCTGCACTCGTCCTGTCAGAAAGAAACACTCTGAAAATGCACATCAGGAAGGAGATGCTTGATCCATCTCTTAAGCTGAAAAGTCCTTTTGTGGGAGCAGACTAGGGAAAGACGAGAGGGTAGGTGAGAACACCCACTGAGATGAATGAGCACCTTTTACCTCTCGGAGCTATTGTTCGAGACTGCAGCGAGGTCTGTTCCCTGGGGAGAAGAGCGGGTGGGCGAGAACACCCACGGAGATGAATAAGCATCTCCAGCTCCTCAAAGCCCTTGTTCTAGGCTATGGCAAGGAGTGCTCCTTTTTATTTGGGAATAGCCCCTTGAGGTGAATGGACAATTCACAAACACTAATAATCTTTTCTTTTTAAAGATCTACCTCTACCTGCTCCAGCATTCATATGCATATTTGGTTTGCCTTGAAGTTTGGTAATTGTAGAACCACAGAATAATGAGGGTGCAGTTTCGGCATACTCTCCTAAGCCAGTTTGTCTGGCCTGATGGCTGCCTCAATCCTCAGCTTTGGGTTTTTTCTCCAACCTCCATTCCCTGCGCTGTGTTTATAAGTTGTCATGCCCATCATCCAGGTCTTCGAAGTCCACTAAGACCATCTTCTTGAGATCTGGTTTTTTTCATTAAGTAACAGGACCAGGGAGTGGGTCAGTGGCAGCCTGGGGGTAATGTGGCTTAGGCTGACCTGGGACTGTCTCTGTGCTAATGGAAATGTGGGTTTCTGTTCCTCTCTTGCCCCAGTGCCCACACACTGTTGCTTTTGCTTACTTGTTGGATTAGTTTTCACCTGGATCAGATCCCTGGTGTCAATTTGTCCTGCTCTTGCACAATAGGTAGTGTTGGCAGAAGGAGTGGGAATGTGGGAGAATAAGAAAGGGCAAGATTGTCCTGTTCAGAAAAAGGGCGGATTCAGAGTAGTTTCTATTGATTATGAAACCAAACTGTCAGTTGTGTCAGTGTAACTGGAGGTGCACAGGTAATTAAATCACTGATGCCATCGTCCTTAATTTTTGTGAAGCTGTCTTAACCCTTTCAAGGTGTCGTGTTCATCATCATCATATGTGATCTTAATTTTGGGGTGGGAAGAAGTCAGCTGACATCCTTGCTGACATTAGCATCTAGTGAAACTCTGCCCTTGGATATGGCTTATTTGGTTTTTACGGTTAGAAAGCCTAACAATTACTTGTTTGCCTGGTTTTGCAATCAAATAATGAATGAACCCTAAAAGTTCAGTTTACTTGACACTTAGTCTAGTGGTGCTTGCCAACATCAACTCTTTGTGAGAGCAGCTGAGCTCTTTCTGTAATACAAAGCTGGCGCTTAGGCTTTGGAGAGCTTTGTTTCTCCAAGGGTGTCTCAGTCAAAAGACTTGAACTCTGGGGGCACCGACGCACCCAGGTTGCAGCTCTGGTGAGGAGTAGGAGGCACACACCATGGTGAGGGAAGGCTCCCACTCTGCCTGGCACGTCTGGGGAAGAGGAGTTTGAAGGGGGTGGGTGTTTCAGCTCCAAATAACAACTCTTAACTTCTGTCACATAAGAAAATTACTCTGGGTCACCAAGGGAAGGACCATACTTGTAAGTTGTTGTATTGCTTGGGGAACTCTTAATTTCTTAGTGGTTTTGCACTAACAATAATTGAGAAAGAAACTGTTTCCAAAATTATGTTGTCTCTTCTATTTGCAGTCTTACATTGTCAAGTAGTAACTCTAGCAAGTCACTGTTGTAAAGAAATTATTTCTTATATTTTGGCAATTTTTAATATATTCTGCCTGGTGTCAAATGGTGAGAAAAATCATCACCAACTGCAGAAAGGGCTTCATAAGCACAATGTGGAAAAACTGGTTATCGAGCTTCACAAGTAGATTAGATTTCAATTGTAGGTTCAGGTGTTACAGTGTATGTTGTGCCACTGATAGAATTTCATACTTAGTATTTTTAAAATATTTACATTTATGTGAATACTCCAGATACGGTGCAGCTTTGTGAAAACAAGCAGTTACAGGGTTTTAAAAATTGGGTAAGTCCCTACTTTAGCAAGAGTTAATGTGTAGAAAAGGAGCTGACAATAAAAGGGACATGTGAAAAACATTTAAATTGATAGAATTAATTCTTCTCAGTGAGTGATGAAAGAATTTCTCACACATGCTGTCCTAAGAGAGAAGAACAGAACTGACACCATATTTCTGTTGCGGTCTTGAAAGGGAAAATATTCCTCCTGCTGCTGTTGCCGCTCAACCCCCCCTGCAAAGCAAAGGAGCCCTGTGGTGCTCCCCAGGGCCGTGGAACTCGGCATAGAGCGTCCTTTATGAGGAATCCCGAACAGAGCCGAGCCTGTGCTCCCCTCCCGCTGCGTTCGTTGGCAGCAGTGACCTTCAGAGAGCTGTGCACAAATGATACTTGTGGCTGCTTGTGTTGTTAAGTAGCGAGTCACATACTTTGTATGTGTTGGATGATGATGAAAATGCGCTGCCACAGCCTCCCACAGCCCCATCGATACTGTGGAAACTATTGCAAGCTCAGCGGTGAAAAACCTCAGAAAAATGAGTGGGTGGTGCATACTAACCCTCATTAAAAGCAAAATTGTCCCTGTTGGCGAAAGGAGCTTACCCTTCCTGGTATTCATTATTTGGAAAGCTGTAGTATAGATGGGCTTAGAGTTTTGTGCAGTTTTGCTGTGATTCAGGTGAGCTTTAGCAGAAGTCAGAGGCTCTTGCTGTGTCAGGTCTGTTCTGGTGCTCACCAAGGCACAGGAGGCAGGCTGGGGTGGGTGAGAGCAGAGCAGTTGCCTGCTGCTCATGCTGGAGCTGATTATTCTGCTCAAGGCAGATAATGGGTCTCAGGTCCAGTACTCAGTATGAAATAGCTACTGAGCAATAGCCTGTTCCGGGGGGCTTGCAAACTTCCCTGTTCATTCAAAGGTTTCATCTTGTCTACGCTGGGAGCTAAATCCTGCTCGTGAAGAAGGCAGGGTATGATGTTTGAAAGCCAAAGACAGTATCATGTCACAGCCCAAGAGGGTGTTTTTATGTAATGTGATTTGAATAGCTTTGATACTAATATTTTGTGTAGTGAACAGGTCATGAATGGGCATTTTCTGCAGGGTTTCAAGCCTGGAGAGAGATGGGCCATAACAGTACGAGGGGCCTCAGCAGCTGTGAGCTAGAGCTGTACTCTAAGCTGTATTTAGGGATGCAAGGAGGGGTCATGACCATGTCCAGACATTCCCTGTAGCAAAGCTTTGTGGGTCCCAGCTGGATGGTCCTGTTTCTAGCAGTGGTGGAGCTTCCATGCTTCATTGCATGAGAAGCTCTGGTGCTGCCTCTTTTTTCCCAAAGCCAGCTTATCTAGTGCCTCCTCCCTTCCCCAGCATTTGTATAGATATAAATTACCAGGCACTAAAGGATCCATGCAGAAAATCCTCCTCAGTCACTTTCCAGTGACTCTTTTTGAAATACAACTAAATTTCCTTGTTGCAGTGCCTCATCTTAACTATTTGTTTACACAGAGGCATTCAGCCAGTCAGTTGAATCAGTTTAAAAACTGATTTAAGTAAACTGTTGCAATAGTTTTACGTGTCTATTTACAGGTTTAAGACAAGAAAGTTCTATCTTCTTTGAACCTTTTTGGAGGGTTTTATTCAAGAATGATTGCCTACAAAGTTGTATGTGTTTAGCTATACAACTCAGCTAGAGTGTAATTTTTAAATTGGCATAGCTTTGCATTTTCTACCAATTCTCTTTTATACTGTATATCTCCCTGCCAAGAAACCTGCTTCCACTCTACAGATAGACTTGCTACATTCTTTTATTCCCTACTGTAATGTGAATGAAGGAAAATTATGCTGGAGATTCCATGGTAGGGTAATTAAGCTCGATTACAGATTTCCTTTTCAAAACTTTTAAAAAAAGTCTTAAATCAAAAAAGATAGAATAGGAACCTTGGCTAGTACTTGAAATTTGCATGGTTTGATGAAAAATGGGGCAGAGAGGGGGGGAAAAGCATTAAAAAAATCCTGTTGGCAGTCTTCCACTGAGATTGGGGGTTTTGTTAAGCTGCCTCTAGAAAGAAATTTTAAACAGTTACTGATTTGTATGTCCTTTGTTCATCCACTCTAGTGATACTGGTTGTTGCCAGATGGAAGGTAAAGTATCATCAGGCAGGTCTTGCGTGTGAAGTCAGTGTTCGTCAGAGCTCTCAGTGGTATTGCAGTAGACACAAAGCACATGCATGTGGTGAGGAAACTCCAGCATTTGTCAGCTCCAGCAGAATATATTCACTGTCTAGGAGTACCTGTCATGATTCTCCCCTGGAAAGCTGGATGGAGAAATCCCCCCCTCTGTAATGAGCAGAAGAAGCAGAGAATAAGAATGTAACACAGGAATGAGTCTAAGCCTGGTTGGTCTCATGAGAAATAGCAGGGGTCCCTGCTTTATTCAGTGCCTTCTCCCAGCTCTGCTGTGTTCCTTGGATACTGGGCAGCTGAACTGATCCTTCTTTGTGGCAGTCAAGCTTGGTGCAGCTTTTTTGGGGCCAAAGCCAGTATTCCTGTGTCTAAAATGAATACTGAGACAAGAATGCTGCTCACCACTCCAAGTGTCTCTAGTGGATCAACAAACAGCTGAACAGCCTTTCAGAGCCGATGGGCTTTACTCTCTCTGCAGCAAAAGGACGTTATAGAGCCCTCATGTTTGCAATTACATATCATGAAAAATCTCAGGTATTATTTGTGATATTGCAGGCACTTTTCTAGTGGGGTTAAAGAAAGGTAACATTTTTTTGACTGCTAACTGTAGAATTTAGCTTCCTTTTTATTGCTGCACAGAAATGTGTCTGGTCCCTTGACCTGAGTGTATTTCCTTTGTCCTTTGATAAGTGCAGGCTTGCAAACTATTCTTAGTTGTTTTGATTGCTAGTTAACAGCTGCAATAACAGTGGTTTCACTTTTGTTCTGCCATACCCTGTTCAATGCACCAGCATTGTAGCACTTGGAATATCTCTGCTAGAACATCTAATATTTAAACTATATTACTATCATAATTTCACTATTTGACATAAACCCACATTCATATATTTGTACAAGAGTAATGCACACTAATGTGCATTTGACAAGCCAGGGTAGATTGAGTGTTCCAACAGGGAATGTATCCTTTGTAATCAGGAGAAAGGAACATGGGGATTTACTCCAGGGTAAATAGACTGTCTGTGCTATGTGCTTTCTCTCTTGCTGGCAGGAAACATTCATAACTGCCAAATAAATTCAGTAATCAATGGTAAAGTTTAAATTGTGTTGCTGTAGGTGATACTCCAGAGCTATTGCAGGGAAAAGATAATAAATCTTCCAGACCTTATCTGCCTGAGAAATTTACCATGGGAAGAAATATTTGGTGTCCTAAGCGTGACTGTAAGGCACAGAAATACTCTGAAGGGCCAGATATTTATTGGCTTAATCTTGTCTTCAGCATGGCTAAATATTACTGTCTCAAACTGAGTAGTTGCAGCTTAAGTTGTAGAACCAATATAGTTGAATGGAAAATATAATTGCTTTATTTCCCAGAGTTGCTGGCATTGCCAACAATATCAACATATCTCAGTGTTGGCATTGCCAGCAGTTTGTACGTGCCCTCCTAACTAGGGCAGCAGTGGCATTTCTGCAATCCAGCGTCTTGTACTTTGTTACAGATTCATTTCATCCCTCTCCTTTCCCAACTATGACACCATTGTCTTGCCAAATGCCTTATGTGTTTCTTTCTTTGACATTAATGGTGACATGAAATAACAAAACTGATTAGCACTTTATTCTTTTGCTGCAGTTAAGCAAACAAAAAAATCTTTAAGACTATCTACTATACCAAGCGAGTGATAACATATCTGTCCTTGGCTTATAGCTGAGGTTAATCTTAAAGGTTAGTCTTAAAGCTAGAACAACTAAAATTTACATGAGATTTGGTTAGAAAGGTTTTGGAATTGCAGAGGAGCAAATATTGTAGGTCTTGGTTGCTGAAATGTTGTTGTACTGTTTTTTAACTTACTTCTTCCCTAATTATACCTATGTGAATAATACATGGTTTAAACTGTCCTTTTTAACTATGTGTAAAGGCTGCTGTGCAGAACCCTACGTGACGGCTTAATAAAACTCATTTCAAAAGTAATTTACTGACATCAATACTGTTTACTAAAAATAGATAAAGTCGTTCGGACTAATTTTAAGAGACAGAGTTAGCTTTTGAAAGATTCTCTTTTGTGGAACGCTGCAGTATTATTATATATTGATACATATTTCCCTCTCTTATTTTTGGTAGAAAATGATGCACCCTGTTGCCAGCAGTAATCCAGCTTTCTGTGGGACCGGCAAGAGCTCTTGCCTGAACGAAGACAATGTGAGGGCTGCGGATCAGTTTGACCTCTACGCCACACAGCAGAGCAAGTACGGCCACGCAGTCAGCCACAAACCCATTGCCTGCCAGAGACAAGACGCCTTGAACGAATCCCACTTGCAGACCACAAGTGGCAGGAATATAGAGACAAAAGATGAACTAAAGAAAAAGAAAAACCTCAACCGCTCTGGGAAACGTGGAAGGCCGTCAGGGACCACGAAATCAGCAGGGTACCGAACCAGCACAGGTCGACCCCTGGGGACCACCAAAGCAGCTGGATTTAAGACAAGTCCAGGCAGACCCTTGGGTACAACTAAAGCAGCAGGATACAAAGTCAGCCCAGGCAGACCTCCAGGTAGCATTAAAGCTCTATCACGGCTTGCAAATCTAAATTATACTTGTGGCAGTGCAGCTTTTCCTTACCCTATGGTGCATAACAGAGGAGTACATGCTGCTGGTGAAACTAGCAGCAAAATCAAACAGCCTAATGAATGAAAGGAAGGAATGAGTAGCTCCTTACTAATCTGCTTTATGCTGATTTTGGGCGTTTATCGAGTTTTCTTGTAATGTTTGCCTGAGTTTCTAGATTTTATTCCAATATTGCCATAGCCTACGAGTGCAATTCATAACTTTTGCAGAATATTGAGAAGGCTTTGGTTTAAAGGGGCTTCTGTTGGTTTTAAATCATAATTTATAAGGAAGTCTGAAGTGATACATTATGCCTTGTTGTCAATACTTAAGTAATGTCCATGTCCCTAGTTTTAAGTTCAATTTCTCATAAATCTAGATGTGTTGTAATTCATTAAATAATTGAAATAAGGAGGACATAAATTAGCTGGCTGATGGTTCATGATGTGGCCTGTCCCACCATTAGCAACTTAGCCAGTTAAGTTCTTACTTGACAAGAAAAATTGATAAAGAAAGTGGCAAGTCACATTTTCCACTTCTGCAGGACCTTCTACAGACCTCAGACAGACTTAAAATAGACTTAAAAACATAAACGAAAAACCCCAACCTTTCTTTTCTAAAGTGATTTCAAGTGGCTTTTGTTTCTGGAGTTGTAGCATTAAGTAAATTTCAACTAATGCTCCAAAAATATTTTTGAAGATGTTAAAGAAACCTGAGTGTTTGTACAGTACATTACAGCTTCACAGCGCCTTACAAAGACAAGTTACTTTGTCTTTAGGTGAGAGTTATTCTTTTAGTTACACTGGTTCAGGATTCTGCTGGGTAATTTTGAAATGCCTAATAGTACATATACCAAACCACAAATAATTATTTGAAATTTGAAATATTTTATAAGACATTAAGTACTGTTCATTCTAGTTAGGCACTTGGTTAATATTAAACAGTATGTTCTTAAATCTGTAAATAGCTATTTACGCTGGCTTTTGCCTTTCAATCTGTGCTTAGATGGCGACAGTTTAATAGCTTTTAAAATAATAACCTATAATGTTTACAAATTAAACTTTTTAAATAGACACTGTTGCCAAACTTTTAGACTCAGTTTTGCCAGATATTCCTGGAAATACAGTTATTTTGTTGTTTGACACTTATACTATGTTTAAGTTATGGAAGCTTATATATCTACCAAAGGATTCCATTTTCATGATTTATAAAAGCAAACTGTATAGCTGATGCAAACAGGATGCAGTTTACTGCACTGCTAGGCCCCAGATACAGAGTAATTCATCTATGCATGCAAGCCAGAAAAAAATGTTGTTGATTAACTATAAATACCTTTCTTGACTCGAACTAAAACCTCCCCTCCTCCCAAAAGAAATGTTCCATTTTTCAAGTGGGTGTGTGTAATTTTTTTTAAGTGTGGGAGAATGTGTGAGTGTGAGTGTGTAAAATACTTTCATCCAGACTTAAAAAAAAAAAAAAAATCAGTCCTTAATGTTGCATATTATTTGTTCTAAATTTACTGAAACTAAATTTTTTTTTCTTTTTTTTTTAATCTGGAAGAAAGTTTACATTTAAGTCGTTTCACATACAAAATGACTTTATGATAAATTTGTAGCTTGAAATATCTGGGGAGGGGGAATATATAGAGTTTGCAAATTTGGGGGAGAATAAAAATTTGGGTTAATTGAACCTGTGCTGAATGGGTAATGATGCTGGTAATTTTTGTTAACATAAATGTTATTCTGGCCTGCTGTCATTTTGACTAGACCTCTTGATTTCAGTGATGACAACTTAAGAAACAGATGTCATGTTTCATACCTTTTTTATCAGGAAAAAAGCAGCAAGCCTTCAGGTGTTCCAGTGATGCCTAACACATATTGAGCTGGACTTTTGCTGTACTTTACAATAGGTGTGTTGAATTGTTTTGGGGGAACTGTGTATGCACTGGCAACTAAGACAATGAACCTCAACTTATACTGGATGGCTCCTTAGTCGATAGATGAACTAATGGCAGCTAAATTGCTACTAAGGAATAGTTTCTTCATGCTGAAGCTCTGAAATCCAGTTGTACGTTCTGTTCCTCAACAAACTCGCAAGTCTGAAATTTAGCGGTCTCTCTCAGAAGATGTAACTTCTGACACATGCAAAATGCTAACGTGAGTTCATTCACCCTCAGGATCTGTGTTCCATTGGCTGTTTTTAATCAGATGATTTTTCAACAAAAGACTGCTTTAAGTTCTTTCCTGAACTCAGCTGGGCAAGCAGTCCTCTTCAGCTGAATGTATAACTGCAGGAGTGTCACACCTCGCTGGCAAGGAACGTGTTGCATGTCACCACTGTACCTTGGAGAAACTCCACTCCTTACCTCCTCCTGTTGATCCTGTTTGCTCCTGTCCGTTCCTCACTTGTGCATCCACTCAATGGTGCTGTGCTGTGTGTCAGGAGATAATGCAGATGTATTGCTGTTCTGCTAGTATAATTTGTATTCAAGTATGCTGATGAAATAATGAAATCACCTAAGCAATTTCTGTTCATTACAGTGTTTATTAATTATATCAGATGAAATATAATCCCAGTAAAAACTAATTAATGTTGTCAGTTGTGAAATGATGAGCATCAAGTAGAAAAGTGTTCAGAGAGCCTGCGATGGGCTGCTTGGCACTCTAGATTTAGGAGGGAGACCAGAAGTGCACTGCTGGCATTTCCTAATTCTGCTTTATTTTATATCTGACTAGAGTTTACTGGTGCCGTGCAGTGAGGGGAGGAAAAAAAGAGAACAGATTCAAAGTGACTAGAAATGAAATTTTCAAATACTTCTGTTCTTCCTGTGTATACTCTGCAGAATACATTGTGCTTTTTTCCACACTTTTCTTCCCATGAGAAACACTGAAACAGCATGTTAATGCCTAAACTTTATTAGTACCAGTGGGAAAACTGGCATTTTCCCCCCATAGTATGAAAACATTACTTGTAAGGTAAATTGCTTATTTTATATTATATATCATAATTCAGCTATTCATAAGCTAGGATCACTGTTGTGTGTTAACACTGTTCAGAAGACCGACATGTCAAGTTTAGGTTTTAATAATTTCTTTTAATTATCAAGTTTCTAATGTCTTATTTATACATAAATGAAATGTATTAGCTTGCTATTATTCCTTAATGATGCTATAAAGTTCACTGTTTAATATACATATAGTAACTACTATTCATTTTCTGATTAAATTTACTTAAACTTTAAAACCAAATAATTTTGCTACTATTAAGTCTTGCACTGGACAGATTCAAGATGCTAGTACCATATTTTGGCAGAAAAAAAAATCAGATACCATCAGGAGCAGCTGACTTTGATATCAAAGATGGTATTTTTAAAATCAGCACTTAGCTTTGTCATTAAAGCAATGTTCTTTATATCTTGGATTTAGTTTAAAGTAATTGAAATAACTAGAGCCATTAAAGATCTCTCTTCTGAATGAATATATTTTCATTTTGTCTGAAGGATCTTAATGTTCAGTCAGGACAAAACTAAGCCTTGTCAGTGAAAAGTGATGTGTCTGTGAAAAGAATTACCTGGAACCACAATACACAGAGTAATTCAGATGAGAATTTTAACTCCCTCCCCCATTTTGAAGAGCTTTAAAAGGCAGAGCAATGTGAAGTCATTTGTGCAATGGTTTCATTAGCTGTGACTCTGCTGTTCTTTGTTGTATGTATAATAATGTTTCACGCTACCCTTAGAGTTGACAGTTAAAACAGCTGATAACAATCATAAATATTGGAACTGCAAACTTCATTTCTGATTACAAAAGAAGTTTATTCCTCTCTATTTTAATGCATATATTTTAACACTGCTTAAATATATTTATGACTTTAGTAGAGACTAGACCTTTCTCCTCGTGACTTTTTTTCCAAATAGAAGAATCTGTATTCTAAAATTTGAACCACTTTCTGTTACTTCAGTCTTTCATAATTTGCTTTTCCACAGGTTTACTTTGGGGGTAACAGTAATCTGTTAAATAACTAGTATCAGCACCCTGTCCTCTGCTGTAAAAAGCCTGATTAGATACTGTGTATGTTTTTATGTCCATGAACTTGAGCTACTCGTGTGCAATTATGTGTATGGGAATGGAGTAGTGTTCATGATCTGTATTTACATCATCATATGGATGTATATTTATTAATAAAGTTAATACTTTAAAACCTAACCATTTTCCCTGTTTTTTTTTTTTTTTTAATATCTTTTAAATTCTGTCTGAAGATGCCAGTTGACAGCATTACCTGCTTGTTACAGGCAAGTTACGTATATTTGCATTAAGGCAAAAAGACTCTCTGAGCATCAAGGTATCAGGAAATAGAGGAATATTGCTTATTTTTTAATGAATTGAAAACAGTGTGACAGTAACTTAATTGTTCCTGTCCTTTCACTCAAATAGGAGAAGAGGGGAGGAAAGGATTTACAAGCCTGTATGGATAAGTAGTAAACTGCTAACTTTTTTCCTCTGTTGTACATGGAAATCAATTTGAATGTACTCATAAACTAAACTTTTCATGGAATGGTGGTCATAATTAATTATTCTGTGATGAATAAAATGTGTTTATCCCTCTATTCCAGCTATATTCCAGTTTATCTGTGTTGGTAGGATGTACTCTGTGTGCCACGCAACACTTTTTAATTTTTTTCTCTTTACTGAAGTTTTTCAATAACTTTGGGGAAGAACAGGCAGTCCTACCTACCAGAAGCTGCAATCCAGACTCCTGGCCTGCATCTTCCACTCGCTCTCCAGCACCCTTTTTCTTTTCCATGAACTTTCAAAGGCCTTGAATACATCTGGACTTGGAACATTACAAATCTTAGTTGCAGTTATTTTGCAGACTTTATGAATTTACCTGAAAAGGATATCCAATGCCGTGTTTGGTTGGTTGTTTTTTGGTTGGCCATTCTGGTAATTCTAAATATTTGGCTTTCAAGGTGACTGGATATGTTCAGAACAGAGTTCAACTGCAGTCTGTTACATCCTGGTCTAAAAAACAGGACGTGATTGCATGAGCAGTATGGACTATTTTATTAGTTGTAAGGAAACCTTAAGTATTAAATATATCAGTTACAAATTGTATCAAACAAGAATACAGCCTTTTCAGCTGTGTTGGAAGTTGCTTGACTGCTTCCATGTCTGCAGTGTTCTCTGCCATGGAATGAATGGAAGGATGGAAGCTGCAGGGAGTCTGTTCCCTCGAGGCACAGCTGGTGGTGAGGCCATGTATGGTTTCTGAAGACAGGACCAGTTCAGGATTTATTCATGCTGACAGTCCAGCAGTGTTGGGGTATCAGCTACACAAACTGGACGTCTTCAAGGAGTCTTAAAATGGTTCTGTCTTTTAATAAGCTCAGTTATGTGCATGGCAAGACACTGGGGCTTGTTTTGGGGCTGGAGTAGCATTTTTATGCTTTTGCACCTCTTTGGTGTGAGCTCAAGTAGCACAAACACACACTATGTGTATTAGTGATGTCATACCTGTTAAACCTGTTACGGATTACTTACAGTCACCATAAAAAACCAGAGCATTTTGATTTGTGTTATGGCAGGAAGGATGTTAGGATTAAATTCATAGTAAAAAATTGTTTTCAAGTTGAAAATGCTGCTTTGACTAAGCTCAGACATAAGGACAACGGGACAGCTTTGCTTTGCTCGTCTGCACCAGCTTGGATTCCCTTTGTGCTTTTGCTTTCAGGCTTGCTCAGTATCAGCTGATCTAATTAAATATTTTCCCTCTATGTGCAAACCTCATGTTTTCTATTTTTAGACTATTATGTCCTCATTATTAGTGCGTATGCAAATAGGACTTCGAAAGAAAAAGCTTCAAGTGATAAAATGTGTGCTGTAAAGAAGGACAGAGCTGGAGAAATGTACCTGAGTAAAAACAAAGCCAAAAATCCCATTTCTGTAATAAACATGAGACCTACACTCATTTACACACATGTACTTGGGTTTTCCTGCCCTTTTCCAGTGTGCATGGTTCATGCTCCTCTAGGTCATAACTATCAACTTTTGACACATGTAGAGTTTTGGCAAAATCTCATTGTGCACTGCTGGCAGTTTTAAGGAAGTGTGTTAAAAAAGATATCAGCACTTGAAGTAGTGTGCTCATTTTCAAAATGCCCCAAATAGTCTTGAGGCTTCACTGTTAAACTGAAATAAAGTAAAAACTAATTCTGTGACGGGAAGAATATTATTTCCTAAAAAGAAATATGGGAGTATTTATCTTGCCTTTTTGCTTGGGAGCTTTAGTTGATAAGCTGCTGGACAAGAACTCTTCTTTTTAGCTTTAAAAATATGCCTTTAATTTGCTGCGTTTTACCCTTAGCCCAGCCTGCTGTGCCTTAAGGCACAGTTTATGTGCAAACAGCTCCCAGACGGGACCGTGCTTCCCTAACGAGAGTGCGAGCAGGCAAATGCTTGGCCAGGCAGCTGTGGCTGTGAGGAAGCGCTGCTCACAGCAGCCCCTGGGGCTGTAGCACCGGCTTAGAGCAGAACAGGCTTTGGGATGGCCTCCGTTCCTGCTCAGTCACAGCATCCTGCCGAAGCCCTAGGATGGCACTTGCCTCGTCGCAAGAATTTTCGAGCTGAACTAATTTAAATAACAGTGCAATGCCTCCAGCATCAGCAGCCCGACACCCGGCCCGGGCAGCGGCTCCGCTCACGCCGTGCGGGCTCAGCCCTGCCAGGGAAGCGGGGGGCACAGAATCATAGGATGGTTTGGGTTGGAAGGGACCATAAAGAACATCTTATTCCATCTCCCTGCCATGGACAGGGACACCTTTCACTACCCCAGGTTGCTTCAAGCCCCGTCCGACCTGGCCTCGAACACTTCCAGGGATGAGGCAGCCACAGTTTCTCTGGGCAGCTTGTGCCAGGGCCTCACCACCCTCACAGTAAATTTTAGTAGAGAATCTTTTTCCTAGTATCTCATCTAAACCATTCGTCCTTGTCCAATCCCTACATGCAATTGTAAACAGTCTTGTCCCATTCTTCGTGTAAATTCCCTTCAGCTACTGGGAGGCCGCAGTTAGGTCACCCGAAGCCTCTTCTCCAGGCTGAACAATCCCAATCCAGGGTTCAGCGGAGCCGCGAGAAAACTCGGTCAAACCCACCCGGTTTGTATCTAACAGAGGCAGGGCTCAGCCCCATTCCGCGCAGGTCCCTACGCCACCACCACCCCCGCGGCCCGAGGGCTCTTCCCACGGAAACGCGACCGGCAGCGGAACGGGAAGTGTCCCGGGGATCCGGCGGAAGCGGTCGTTGTCCGGGGAGACGCGGCGGCGGCTGCCGGGGCCGGGCTGCCTGCGGGACAGGATGTGGCGGCTGCTGCTGGCGCTGGCCTGGCTCGGTGCGGCCGGGGGGCTCTGGGTGCGCGGTCGCGGGGCGGGCGGGGCGCGGGGCTGACACCTCCCTCTGTCCCCTCTGTCCCCTCTCTCCCCTCAGGGGCGGCGGCGCAGTGGGGCGCGGGCGGCCCCGAGCCGGTGCGGTACCGCACGGCCGAGATGGCGGACGCGATGCTGGGCAGCGGGGCCCCGGCCGAGCAGCCCGTGCTGCTGTCGGCGGTGCCGGCCGAGGCCAGCGGCGCTTGCGAGGGCGATTCGTGCCCCGCGGCCGCCCAGGCCCGGGAGCAGCCCGTGCTGGAGCCCGTGCTGCCCGCGCCCGCCGAGGAGCAGAACGGCACCGACAGCGCCAAGGCTCCCAAGGTGAACTGCGAGGAGAGGAACACCACCGGCATCGAGCGCTTCACGCTG
The DNA here is from genome assembly GCA_036785705.1 of Acanthornis magna. Classification (NCBI taxonomy): domain Eukaryota; kingdom Metazoa; phylum Chordata; class Aves; order Passeriformes; family Acanthizidae; genus Acanthornis; species Acanthornis magna. Next base: position 2,834,673 of record JAWUZG010000092.1, read on the forward strand.
CAGATCCTGAACGTGTCCCAGGTACGCGGGCGGCCCGCTCACCCCCGCTGGTGGTGTGAACGCGTGAGGGTGCTGGAAGATGGTAAATTCCGCCCTCGGCCTGTTGCTTTCAGTGCTTGGCTTAGTGAGTTTCCTTGTGTAAGATCCTCAGTTCTACGGCAGAAAAGATATGGCTGGGCGAGGAGACTTTTGGGTTGCTCTAAGCAGGGAAAATACGGAGTTACGGGTTGGTTCATGTGTCTGTGTGTGCCATCTCTGTGCCTGCAGGGTACTGCCAGCTTTCTTGCTCTGTGCACTGGTGTTTCTCTTGGAAATCGTTAATGGCAGTTAGCACCAGCTCACTTCTTGTAGCGGTTATGGGAATGTATATTTTTAAGTAATAAACTTTTAGAACAACCTTTAAGAAAGGTTATATACAGTTCTCCACCTTGATTGGTATTGCCGACTACCTAATCAATTGCTGAATGCTGCATTCCTACCGAGAATTTAGCATTATTAAATATGTAATTGTCCATGTTTGTTCTTATGCTTTCTCCAAGGACCTGATGGAGTTCCTAAACCCAAACAGCAGTGACTGTACCTTGGTCCTGTTCTACACACCGTGGTGCCGCTTTTCTGCCAGTCTGGCACCTCATTTTAACTCTTTGCCCCGAGCATTTCCAACTCTTCGCTTCCTGGCACTGGATGCATCCCAGCACAGCAGGTAACTCACATTCCCTGTGCTCTAGATGCAGTTTATTTCTGTTAGCTTTGACTTTTAAAAACAGGAGTGACTTTTTTTCCCACATAAAGTGGCAGTTTAATTTAGTGAAATGGACACTTTCTGTATCTTGGCTGTCTTTATTTCTTCCTCCAGAAGATTTGATTTCCTTCATGCTTTGTGTTTGCTTTATGTCCCCTAGTTTATCAACTAGATTTGGAACTGTGGCTGTACCAAATATCCTCCTTTTCCAAGGTGCTAAACCTATGGCTAGATTTAATCATACAGACAGAACGCTGGAAACCCTGAAAGACTTCATCTTTAACCAAACAGGTATGTAAATCAGCTCTGGCCTGTCACTGGGAAGAACAGGCTGGCTTTAAGCTCCAAACTGGGCTTTCCTGTCCCTGTGTGTGTTCTTTAAAATGAGTGTCATAAAGACGCAGCAGAGGTTCATGCAATCATTTGTTGCTGTGAGCTGGATTTCAGCCTGTGCTGAGAGCAGAAACTCAGCTCCTTGGGCTGTCATGGAGCAGGGGGAACAGTGGAGTTTAGCTAGAGAGGTTGCCAGAAGGATGGAGCACATTTTCTTGCCCAAAGATTTAACTGAGAATGAAATAAATGTAACTCTCTATGCCAGCCAGCTAACTCTCTTCTAATCCACACTGAACTGCTGTGTGGATCTGCATTTCCAGAAATGCACAAAAATGCGATTCCTGAAAAAAACACTTTAAATTAAATTTCCATGTGCTGAAAAAGTCCCACAAACTTATCCAAGGCTTTGCTGTGGAAGGACAGAACAAGCCTTCTCCTGTTACGAAAAAATACACATAAAAATCACTAAGTTTTTATATAAGTAAATGATATGCTTGGTGTATGTTAATGTACAAGGACTACCTCACCAAAATTTGAAGTCTGCCTGTCCATGAGCCTTAGTCTGTGAGTGAGAACAAAGCTCCAGAGCGAACTAGCTTCTCTGTATTTATTTAATTTATATAATTTATATAATTTATTAAATTTATAAATATATATAATTTAGTAATTATGATGGTGATCAAGTGCTTTGTTTTTTAGGGATAGAAGCTAAAAGCGATGTGGCTGTGACAGAGGAAGACTGGGAAGGGCCCCTGCCAAGTGTTCTGACGAAGGGTATAGACTGGCTGCTCCTGTTCTCCGTGCTCTTCCTGGCCAGCTTTGTCACGTATGCCACTGTTCGCACTGAGAGCATCCGGTGGCTCATCCCAGGACAAGAGCACGAACATCAGGAATAATCTCAGGTGCTGAAACAGGGACAAAATTTTCCACTTGTTGGTGAAGTGGGAATTTCTATCGACTAGAAGTACCGAAGAATGAACTATTGAATTTGTTGCTTGTAATTTATAATAATGACTAAAAATTGGCTTTATTTATCAACTGCTGAATTTGTAACAAGCACATTTGTGGCGATCACAGTGGTAAGTGAACAAATATGAAAAAAACATGAACTAAAGTATTTATTAAGCTGCTCTGATTGACTTCTTTTTAATGGACTTTAATGTAATTCGTGGTACAGTTCTAATTTGTTCTTCTGAAGAGCTCCCTGAGCTTTGTAGATCAGGGAGGATTTTTACAGCACATTGGTCTGCGCATGGCACTGCAAGGAAAACACTGGTGAAGGGAGGTGGTGGCGCATTAGTTTGACAGTCCGTAAAATGAACTATGAAGATGTTTTAAATGATTTTTCACTCCCATGGAGGTGACTGCTCCCACCTCTGGCACTGGGGTTCAGTGCTGGTTTCCTCATTCACTTTGCTCTGAGTTTTGACTTAGTGGCAGTTCTTGATGAGATGTAGAGTCACTTCCCAAGCTCACCTCACTATTTCTGTGTGTGTATATTTACCACATTCCTGCTGGATGAAATTGTATTAATTGTCATTTTTAAAAAAATAAATAAGGTTTTTGGTGTAACCTTTTAAGTTGCTTTCTTTCAGAAGTAAAAACATGCACTTTCTGAACTATAGCTCACCTACCTAAATTAGCAAGATCAATCTTGATGTTTAAATTTCTGCTACCATGTTTGCTGGTTCCACACTCTCCACTTGAGGCTACATAAAGAATTGATGTTTTTTTAGTTATGATTAGTATGGAAGGCTTTGGATAAGGTACGGACTGGTATGTTCTGTGGGGTTTGGATTATTTGATTGCATAGCATTTATCATGGTGGAGGCTTGCCCGAGTACCCTAATAGAGAGCTTTAGAGAGCAAATTAAGCTAAGACAAAACAAAGACAGTCTTAAGACACTGCTAGACAGAGAGCTTATATCCCTCCAACATAATTCTTCTGATATTTCTCTGCTGGCTCTGTCTTTTCCTTTGGAAATCAGAGAGCCTGTACATCTGTGTCCAAAAAGGAAACTGCACTGGTAAAACTTTGGTGTGACTGAACATAAAGCTAGGATGGATGTTATTCATAAAGATTGTGAACAATAAATTGGAGCATTCTTGCCTTTGCCATCTGGTTCTTTTGAGAGGCCCAGGGCTGAATTGTCCCCGATGCTCATCTCCGCACCGCTAAAGAAACCAGGATGTGTCTACAACCGGAATGGGGCTGTTTCAGTGCTGTTCCCTGGGTTGGAAATGAAACCTGCCTGCTCACAGCGTGACAGAATCCACCGATGGCCAGAGCTCCGCTCGGCCGTTCTCCTCCTGGGCAGGTGTCACAGATCATGGAATTATCAAGGCCGGAAGAGACCTCGGAGACGGTCCAGTCCAACCCTCGACCCAGCACCGCCACTGTAATCCCTGAACCACATCACTCAGCGCCAGATCCGGGCACCTCTTAAACACCTCCAGGGATGGCGTCTCCACCCTGGGCAGCCTGGTCCAGTGCCACACCACTCTGACAGTGAAAAAGATTTTCCTGCTATCTGATCTCAATGCCCCAGTCTCAGCTTTAGACCAGCTCTGGTCCTCTCACTGCAGGCACGGCAGAGGAGATCGGTTCTCCCCTCAGCACAAGCTCCCTGCAGGGAGCTGCACAGAGCGATGCGGTGCTGCTCCTCCTCGTTGCCGGCCGATGGCCGCTCTGCCGGTGCCACCCGCCGGCCCGGGCGGCTGTCGCGGCGGAGGCAGCTCCCCTTGCTCTCTCCCTCCGCCTCCCCGCTCCCGGCGCGCTCGGCTCCGCGGTTCCGCCGCGGGCTCCTCCCGCGGGGCGCGGCGGGGGCCGGGCCGGAGGGGCCATGCCGGGCGGCGGGGCCGGGCTGCGGCGGGCGCTGCTGGGAGCGTGGCGGGCGGCGGGCGGCGCCGGGAGTGCCGCGGCCATGGTGAGGCTGAGGGGGAGCCGGGCAGGGCCGGGCAGGGCCGGGGCACGGAGGGGCTCTGCATGGCCGGGCCCCGCACGGCCAGGCCCCGCACGGCCGGGCCCCGCACGGCCGGGCCGCGGGCCCGCGGGCTCGGGTCAGTCCCCGGCCCGCTTCCCTCCGAACTGCGGGAATTGGGATTGCTCAGTACGAGAAGGGGCATGGGGAGAGGCGGAGAGGATTTTGGACAAGGGCGTGGAGGGAAAGGATAAGGAGGAATGGCTTCACGCTGATAGACGGTTAGGTGGGATATCGGGAAGAAATTGTTCCCCATGGGAGTGGTGAGGCTCTGGCACAGGCTGCCCAGAGGAGCTGTGAATGCCCCATTCCTGGGAGTGTTCATCCAGGCTGGATGGGGCTTGGGGCAGCCTGGTCTAGTGGAAGGTGTCTGTGCCCATGGCAAAGGGTGGAACAAGATGTTCTTTAAGGTCCCTTCCAGCCCAAACCATTTTATGGTTCTCCCTGTATCCCACCGCCATCCCACCTCACGGCTGATTATTTTGTTTTACACAAAGCTAATAATGAACAGCACGTGCAGGGTTCAACACTCACCCCTCAGGCATGAGAGTTAGTTCTAATTATTTTTGTAGTTAATGACTGTTTTCCTGGGTTTCCTCCAAACAAACATTATTGATCACTGGGTCAAACCCATCACCCCACAGCCCCTGGGCCCTGAGTGTGGGTCAGGTGCCAACACCTTGTGTTCTTGGTCAGCACTGGCACCCGGTGCCCATTCCTGCTTCCCTGGGGCTCTGGCCATGCCCGTGATGTGCTGCTGGGGAGTGTGAGCATGGAAATGCAATTAGAATCTCCCACTTTATCTTTTTCCTTTCTGCTGCTTTCTGCTACATGTCTGGACATCATGATGTGTCAAAGGGCTGACTCAGGACGTGGCCTCTACAATGCAAATCGTGCTCACTGTGTGCCAGGGCCTGCATCAATCCTGGTCTCCATATTCCTTTTAAAAACTCTGTGATCGAATTTCAAGTCACAGCATTGTCTCGTCAATGGCTGTGTGTCAGGTGAGGTGTCAGGAGGGCACCGCAGTGTCCCCAGAGCTGGCACAGGACATCTCTGTGCCAGCTGGAGGAGTGGACTTTGTGCTGCCTCCTGGTCGCAGTCCTGGACTTCGCTATCTCAAAAAAAACACCCACCCCCATGATTTTTTGTACATTAGGAGACTAATTTCATCTCGTGCCAGATAAAATAGTACATTTCCTATATATTTCAAGACAACTTTTAACTTTGGTGATTTTTGTATATGCTTGAAAAAAAAAAGTAAGAAGTTCACACCTATGATTGCAGTTATAGCAATGACAAATCTGAAATTTGTGTTCTTGCAAGCCCAAAGTTGAATTTGAAGTGTAAAGAACCTGTATTAGTTCAGTTTGGGACCTGTAAAACCCATCTGTTGTTACGTCTCTCTGTCCTGCTGAACAGAAACAGCAGCAGTGATGCTTTTAGATTGATTTACCCCATTTGGGGGTTTTTATCCTACGTTATTGATGAAAATGTTGCTCCTTGGCCCTCCTGCATCTTAAAGGCTTGCTCAGGTCGCATTAATTGCATTAATTCCTGCTCTGCTCAGACTCACAGCCCCATCTGGTGGCACCGGGGCTCCTGCTGGAGCACTGGCTGGCAAAGGTGGAAAATCCTGAGCGGCTGAGTTAGTGGCAGGTCCTCACTGACCTCCAATGTCTGAGAGAACCTCCGGAGCAAACCTGCCTTTCTGGAGGTTCTCACAAAGCTGTGCCAGCTGCTAAAGTAAAGACTAAAACAGTCTAAATGTAGCTGTACTGGGAGCAAGGTTCTTCCCACTGAAGTATTGTATGTAGCATGTGAGTCTGAGACCCTTCTCTCAGAATGTATCATCTGAGCATGGGCTCATGCTTTTAGAAGGGTATCAAACCTCTTCCAAAGACCCCACAGAACGTTCCCATGTGTCTGGCTTTGGCTTTGTGTATGGTTCAGCCCCTGATTCAGATATTTAAGCCGAGTATTAATCTGTAATGTCTGTGCTCCCAGTGGCATCAGGAGGACTCCTGCCACATCAAGTAAGCCATATTTAAACACTGATGCTTTGCAGAATCTAGTGCTTATACCAGTAACTTCAACCTTCTTGTAATTGTGTCTGTATTGTCATTTTTTTCTTTTAATTAGTTATAAAGCTCTTTGTTTCTTGCAGAACTTCACAGCATGTGCTGTCTTAAAGTCCATTCCTGCTTTCTTTTAAAATAGTAAAATACAAAGTAGGTAGAATGCAATCTCCTGTTTTTCTTCTCTCTTTTGAAATAGGTATTTCCTGATATCTCTTTTAGCCTTATAATTGTACATTTAGCAAATAATGTAAATCATCCTTTACTTAACAGACAGAGTGGAATATTTGAAAATTAAATGCGGTGTTACAGCATCTGGATAATTCAGATGACCGAGAGTACAGGTGTGCTGGTGTCTATTCCTGGGGAAGAGCCTGTTGCTTTTCACTAGTTTTGTACAAAAAGCACTTGGCCAAACTTACCTGCCCAAACAGAAATGGCAGGATTTGGCTGATTTAGGTTAATCTGGTCTGTGAAATTATAAACAGTAAGAAACTGTACAGTGAATTTTCCACATCCTTACCTTTGCACAATTCATAACCACAATTTCATCATGTGATTTTCTTCTTGTTGCACGAAAGGGAATCTCAGCCTCACTCGTGCCATGCCTTTATTTTTTTTTCCCCTCAATAGTCCTCCCAGTCTCACTGGTTGACGACAGAGGAAAGGAACCAAGTTTTACTGGATCTCAAAGCTTCAGGCTGGTCTGAGCTGGGAGAAAGAGATGCCATCTACAAGGAGTTCAATTTCAAAAATTTTAATCAGGTAATGATTGTTATATACCAGTTTTAATATAAAGGCAATGTAATTGCTTTAATTTCCATAGGATCCTGATGGGAAAATATTTATATTCAGAAGTTTGGGAGTATCCTGATGGGGCCAAATCCTCTTGGATTTGCTCTGATGAATTGCTCTCAGATTCTGATCTCATTAGGTGGAGTAAATGAATTTAATTTTGTAGTTGATAAATAGATTTGTTCTAATATTACAGTTTCTTGATTATAATATTCAGGTCAGGGTCAAGGTTGGTATTGTGGAATCAGACAAAACAGTATTTGATCCTATTTTTTTTTTTTTTTCATTACTAGCACTCATAAATGAATGCTGGAAATACATAACTGATGGGCAGTGGGGATCATTTTTGTCAGGGAAATACATGAGAAAAATGTTCTTATATTTAAGAACAGAAACTTTTGGCAAGTAAGGTGGAGAAAATAGGGCATGTTTTGCCTCCTAAGCAGGAAGACAGAGTTCTAGTATATCCTTGAATGGGTGGTAATAGCTGATCCTGCAGTGTCTTTGGCACACAGAGTGCTGGCTTTCATTTACCTCACTGGGTTTTTGTTTGGAGACAGGATCCTGAGCCGCCTCTCACACTCACAAGAACTTGTCTCGGACATCAGTTACAAACTTGCTTTAGAAATACTGAATTTGTCTTGAGATCCATGTTCAGCTACATTTCCCTGAAAATTCCCTTCTGAGGAATCATGACATTGCTTATAAAAAGTCACGTTCCCAGAGCATGCATTTCCCTTCTGTTTTATTTCTGAGGGAGGGGTGAGCTCTTTCTCAGTGGGAGAGAACTCCCAGGGGTTTGTTGGGATGTTCAATCTCCCTGAGCTGGTTCTTCCTCACTACAGAGGGACACAGCGAGCTCCAGCTTGGGGATGCCGTGGGTTTGTTGATGTGTGTAGGGACCAGGAGCTGTGCTGTGAGCTGTGTATTTACATGGCTGTGCCTAAACCCAGAACAAGATGTCTTAGGAAACCACAGTGAGCTGGATAAACAACAGTTTGTAACCCTGGCTGTTTTCTGTTTCAGTGAGTAGTTGTCACCGTAAGGAAAGCCCAGGCAGTGGAGAGAAGGTGGGTGAGGTGATCCCAGCCCCTCTGTGCTGGGTGAAAGCAAAAGAGAAAACAACTGCAGGAAAACAACAAAAATTCAAAAAGGGAAAACAACTGCAGGAAAATCCAGCTCATGAGCAGGACAGTGCTGGTCCAGGGAGCACGTCCAGAGCCCTGGGTACATTTTTAACCTGAATGTTAATACAAAGCAAATAGAAACAAATCAGTCCATTCAGAGGGTAGCGAAGGGGGGAAGCCCATGAGAGGGGGCTCACAGGAAGCCTTGGTGAGATGTGCAGGCAGCTTGAGGCTGGAGCATCCAGGAACAAAGCACGTTTGACACCAGTGAGATAGAAGTGACCCTTGGAGGAGTTGAGATTTCCTGCCTCTGTACTTTGAATATTCATGAAATGTCATGTCTGCCTTGTTATGGTCAAAGTCTTTGTTGGTTCAGCGCAGCTAGAAATGAAGTTGCCCCCAAAGTTAATTAAAAAGTGGTTTTACCCACTGTAAATGAGTAAATCATTTTGATAAGATGGATTTAGACAGTCCCTGTCTGCCAACAGACAGGTCAGGAGACAAATCAGTGTCCTGCACCAGCAGATATCTGGAAAACGCATTGCCTCGATAAAAATTTACAAAGTTGTATTTTTTTTTCGATTGTGAAGATTTATCTTACAGCATGGGTAGATATCCATATGTCTTCCTAATCTGAACATGGATGGAGCACATACCAATATAGGAAGTTGAGTATATTTAAATAACCTTATTGATAAATGATGAACTATACGTTTATACTTCTAGTACCTATAGTCATAGGAAGAGTACTTAAAAAAATTGCCACTTGAATTGTTTGGGCAATATTAGAACAGTGTCTTCTGTTCACAGATATAAGGCAGAAATAAGAGCAGAGGCTGGGAATTGGCTTAAAAATGGAACTTTCTGCTCTCAGTTGGGAGAAAAAGCTATGCAGGTGGGTGCTCTGCTTGGATCAAGATTAGATGTATCTAAAGGCACAGTTTAATCTGTTGATTTTTATAGATTTGCTGCAACGTTCCCTTTGCAGTTGCAGAGGGCAGAAGTAATTCCTGTTCCTGTAGTCCAGGAGCAGGCTCAACATGCAGATCCCAAGGGCATTAGATCCTGATTATTAGATCCTGCTGGTATTAGAAGCAGGTATTTGCCTTTCGATAAGTTGAAACCAAAAATAAATTAAAATTATGCATGTATGCTTAATTTTATTAAATTATGCACATATGCTTGTATTTATAATGACTATTAGTAAATACTGTGTTTACTTCACCCTAGGAAACAAATGACAAAAGCAGAGCTATACCTGCCTTGTACTTTGGGAGAATTTAGTCCTGCAGTGAAAGAATGGAACTTGTAGGTCCAAATTCTTTCATTTCATGTAATAAATATTTACAGAATTTAAAGTGTTTAGTAAAAGGTAAAGGACTGAGAAATGTCATTTCCTCAGTGATCTTCCTGCTGCCCTTTTACAGATGGTGTAAAATCAGGTGTGGAAAAAAGAATCACCCCCAAAAATAAAAAAAAAAGTAGTTGAGCTGACATGAAAGGTATTTCAAATTTATGTTTTGCAGATGATATTGGTATGATTAATGTTTCATTGCTTTTTTTTTATTGCTTCTTGCAGATAATGTTCATGATGCATGGAAAATTCTGTGGCTTCAAAATCTATGCCAGGTTTACAAAGTCTGTGTATGTCAACAGATGTTAAGAATATAAACACAACTTTTATTATAAAGTTGTGCAAATGTGTAGACATGAGCTTGGTTTATGTATATTATTTTCAGCATGAGAATGAAATGAAACTTCTGTGAAACAAGAGTTATTTAGATTCCTGAAGCTTTCAGGCTGAGATTAGCTCAGTTAAAAGCGATCAGCAGTGAGCTGCCTTTGTAAGGCTGACAAGCTAATGACACTTCTGGCTCAGGGAATTAGTTTGTAACCCAGAATTTGAAAGCACTGATGGTGTTTGTTAGTCTGAAGATACATTTTCATGAAACTGGGCTTTGGTGGTACAATTCTCTGAAATAAGCTGGAAACCAGCCTGGGGTTCCTGCTGGAGGCCCTTTGTTGATTTTGTTGCTGTGAGTGCCTACCAAATACCCGTTCTGGGGGACTGGACAGCTTTGGCTGGATATCGGCATTACCATCAGTGTGAGACAGGCTCCTGGTGGGTGGGTGTTCTGCATCTTGTATAGAATAAAATACACCAGTGTTGGGAGGAAAATGCAAACACAATTCAGCTGTAGAGGAGAGTGCCATGTCCAGAAGAGCTGTGCTGATGGTATCTGTTCCTCCTTATGCCTTGCCATTGCCCTGAGCCATTGCCACTGTGGAGCAGTGGTGGTAGGCAGGGATGAGTTAACATTGGAGTCTTTTACCTGCAGGACCCTTGCTGGGGTGCCCTCGCTCAAGAGACCACGGGTTGAGTCACTTTTCCCAAGGAACATGTGCTTGGCAGAAACCTCTGGCTGTGGGCGAGGTCTTGGAGAGGAGGTGGGCTCACAGCACTCCATGGCAAGTCCCAATCCCTGCCATGTCTCTGGGCACTCGTGAGCCTCTGTAAACCTCACAGCCATGTCAGGGAGTTTCTCTGGGGCTTCTCTCCCAGGCTGCAGGGCAGAGAAGAGTGGCTGGTGAGGCTTTCAGGCCATGATGTAGCATCATAAAGGGATGGTCTTGTCTGTTCATCTCTTTGTGCTACTGTAACAAAATGGTTTTCTTCCAGTGGAGCAAGCCCTCTGCTTCCAGTTTGCTCAAACAAAATTGGGCATTGGGATAGAAAGTTAATTTATGCCTCCAGATCATGCTGGTAACTTCTGCCAGCATTCCAGGTCAGTTCACCTTGGGAGCAGTGATCTGGGAAAGGGGAAGGCCTGGTTTAAAGATGTGAATTTCTCCCAGATTCATTTCAAGCCTGGCCCTGGACTGGGCAGGCAGCTGTGAAGGGCTGTGAGTGCGGGATGCCAAGTGCTCCATTTGGGTCCTGTATCCAGCTGCTCACTTTCACCAGATCTGCAGGAACATCTTAGCTCTGAGACTTCCATGTCTCTTGTCAAACTTGGTTGGATTTGACCAGAGGGTTTAAGGGGCAACTGGCTGTGTGATTGCGTTTCCGTAGGTAATCACACCAAGGCAGCAAATGCACTTAGGAAATTACAAAGGTGGGGAAGTTTGCTGATGGTCAGGTTCAGCATTTACAGCTGCTTTGTTTTATAGGGTAAGTTTTTAATTAAGTTTGTTTCTTAAAAAAAAAAAATCATGTAGGAAGTCTCCATAAGACCTCTGACGTCATTTTCTAAAATGACGGGAGATCAAATGCTTTAAGAGCTTTAAAGCTATTTCAGATACATTTTGTTTTTTGGGGTGTGTGGATGGAGGTGGAAGATGAGCCTGAGTGGAGGGGACGGTATGGAAATGGTGTGCGCTGAGAATAGAGACACATATGTTTCAGTGCAATTGTGGAGTCTTGGGGTTTGAGAATGTATTTAAAGATGTGCAAAAAATCGAGAAGTATTAAATAAATTATTATTCTCGCTTTGCATTTCCTTTCCAGATTTGTTATCTCTCTTGCCTGGAATCTGTGAGAAAAAAATCAGATAGAGCATGTTACCGTACATGCCTTTTTTTCTCCCTCCTGGTGATGCCAATGTTTTTTCCTTTGGCTGTAGGGAGACATGCTCAGATTTGTCCCTTTAAATTGGTCATCTTTTTTGCATGATCCTAATTACACATCCAAATGAATTTGGTAGGATATGCAATGCATACTCTTAATTTCTTTCGATGGCAGTACTTGGTGCCAGTCCCTGCAATATAATCTGGGTCCATCCTTCCTTTTTCTACTCCCAGCACATTGCTTCATTTTCTACATTCATCAAAGGTAGGAAAATTTGGTTTTATACATATAGGCAGTGTATTTCATTACCACATTATGTACTTAATCTTTTGGCTGTTTGGCTGAAATACATCCACGCCTTTTATGTACTGAAAACATAATATCCTTTAACTTACAATCTGCAGAGTTAAAATGAATTTTATGGTAAATATTCAGTTGTGGACCACATCTCCAGCTTTTTATATGCCACAGTGGTCTTGTGTTTTTTTTCTTCTCCATTGTCTGATAGTGAGGTCATTTTCAGTCCTCTTGAGATATTTTATTCCCAGCCAGATGCGGGCCATATATTAAAAGTAGCACCTGTGGCTAATATCACAGCAGCTTACCATAAATTTACATGGTAACTAGGATTATATCTGTCAAGACTGTTAAAAAATGTCTAGTTTTAATTTGATTTCCAGTATTGAAGGAGCTCTCCAACATTTTGCTTCATAACTATATTTTAAAAGTTAAAATCACTCCATTGTTAAGTTTTATAGTACTCCCAATGCCCATTAAGTTGATTTGTTAAATGGGGGTCAGAATAAAGCAAGTTGGCTACAGGAGGATCGGAAACCAACCCATTTGTGACAAATTTAGTCCTCGCGTGTGAATCTTCTCGGAGCCCGGGGAGTGATTGGATTCAGGTGCAGCCTATGTCAGTTGTGTTTAACCTCAAAGCCTGAGCAGCCTCAGCCTGACTGTCACTTCTGCTAATCAAAAGTCAGACCCATTTTCGTACATTTTGGGGGAAATTGCTATTTTTAATGTAGTATTGCTCTGCCTGCTCCTTCTGCTAGAGTTTTGCATTTGATTGCCTGTCGACTGAAAATAAATTATTTTTTTATCCACCTAGGTAGGTGCTGGTTTTCATATAGGCTTTCTGAAACTGCTTCATTTTCCATTATCCTTTGAGTCCTCTCCCATATGCTGTGATTTGTGCACCTGCGAAGTTATGAAAGTATTTCTGTTGGTAGTTATGTTGTTCACTAACTTCCCAGCGTTTATGAATACAATAACCAGCTTAGAATAAATCAGAATTATTTATGAGTGGGTTTACAGAGTTGAGAAAATCTTTGTATCTGAAAATAATGAATTTCTGGTATATCTGCCTGTTGACATTTTCCTTTATTATAAACTGATAGTGAAATTTTTGGGACTGGCAGAGGTTAACCTGCAGGCTGAAACGCAGTCATTGAACTGCATCAAGTGTCTCAGAACAGAACACAGTAAAAATATATGATTCCTGGATGGTCACACCTTCCTTGAGTTTATTCTTGCGATCGACTGAGTAAATAACACTCTCGCCTCTGAGTCAGTAGGTCAGGGTACAGCTGTGGGACCTGGATGTGATCCACCTGCCCATGCCACTGCTTGGCACTGCCTGTGGGACAAAGGTAGTGCAGGGTCTGGGGCAAATGAAGTGGGAGGTTCTGGGCAGATGGCTTGTTTGGAGGCTTGTGAGTGTCCTTCCTTGGCCTTGGAGAAGGAGGAGATAACACTGGTGCTCTGGTCAGTGTTTCCCGTGTCCAGTGATGCTTCCTGTTAATTGGCAGTCAGCGGTGAGAAGTTATGCAAAGCTTGGAGGTCTGTAGTGGTGGAAATGTGCAATCTGGTTGTGTCTAGGAAGAAATTAAGTCCTTGGTGCTGGGAGTTGGGAAATAAAATATTTATTTTCTTCTCACAGCCATCATGGCTTGTGTTGTACAAACCCACAGAATCCTAGAATGGTTTGGGTTGGAAGGGATCTCAAAGTTCATCTCGTTCCAAACCCCTGCCATGGGCAGGGACACATTCCACTATCCAGGTTGCCCTATGCCCCATCCAACCTGGCCTTGGACACTTCCAGGGATGGGGCAGCCACAGCTTCTCTGGGAAACCTGTGCCAGAGCTTCACCACCCTCACAGGGAAGAATTTCATTCCAATATCCAATCTAACCCTGCCCTCTGTCAGTTTGAAGCTGTTCCCCCTTGTTCTGTCACTCCATGCCCTTGTAAAAAGTCCCTCCCTGTCTCTCATATAGCCCCATCAGGTGATGGTTCCTCTTTATGCTGTGGGGTATCTCATTTCCTCTTTGGCCTGGGTCTGTGTGTGCAGATGCCACCACGCCTGTGTCCCACCTGCCTGTGACAAGTGCTGTTACAGTACCTGTGTCACCATTATAATTTCATCATGGCACTGCCAGCAGTATCAGGCCACCTGGTTATTTAAAATGTCACAATATTAACCATATTTAAATAAAAATTATTATCTTTAATTTGAAGACTCAAGAGTGGTCATATGTCCTTCATCTCCTTCATCATGCAAAATGTCCCATCCTGGTTTTGGTAGAGTTTGCATCAGATTTTTTGGGGGTTTTTTTGTGACTTAACTGTAATTTGAGATACTTATTTTCTTGCTAAGCTAAGTCATATTTCTCCCTAGAATAAACCATTATTTTATTGTTTATAATTATTGGGGTGTGGTGTTTCTAATTGCTGAGTTTCCCCCCTCAGTAGACCTGTTGTATCCCCTTTTATGCACTCCACTTCTTAAAATCTGCCCAGTTGACCTTTGGGCAGCTCTCCAGTTGGCTCCAATACAAATGCTTTTCCTAACACATGGATTTATTGTCACTCAAGTAAAAAATATTACAGCATTTGTCTTATGCTTGTTGCATGCATTGATCTGAAAATGCAAAAAATTATTTGTCAAAGTGCCTTTTGGATATCACAAGCTGTCTTGTAGATTTGGAGCAGAAGAAATGTTTCTCTTTTTTTTTTGCAGCTGCACAAATTGATTGTTTCAATTAAACAGAACAAATGGTCTGTCAGCCATGTGGATAGTGCTGCTGTAGGGTTGTACAGAAAGAGAGCAAATGGGAGCAGGTCAGTCTAATTTCATCTACAGTTTGGGTACTTTCCATGTTAGAACACCTTTGGAAAATGAATGGAAAATTCAATGGGTTTGAATTCAGTTGAATAGCTTCATTTGGGAAAATGCAAGTATGACTGCTGCTGCCTTTTTTTCAGAAGATGGACACTCAGATGAATGTTTTTATCTTTTCCGTTAAGGAAAACTGCATTCTTGAAACTCTTTTATGCAATAAAATTTATTTTTATGGGGGCACTGGAATGATGTTGGTTGAATGCAATCCTGGTTGTTTAACCTTTTGCATCCCCGTGCTTTTGGAGCAACGCCTGCCTACAGTTTCAAACCATAAATTGCCTTTAGCACCAGCAGCTCTCACTTTCTCATACTCCCACAAAGGAGCGACGCGCTTTGGGATATTATTCTCCGCAGCTGTAATTAAAAATGGACTCCGGCTGGCAGAATAAACTAAAATAAAACTACAACACCCCTATTTCAAAATTAACCATTACTCACCAAAAGCACATCAAACCCACTTAGCGGACATCCGTTAATCCCGCCATGAGCCGGTTCAGGCTTTAATGCACACTGTTTTACACGTTAAGGGGTTTGAAGTCGCGGGCCGGCGCTGACCTTTCGCATCTGCTCCTCTCGCAGTAGGAATCTCCGCTCGCCGCTCCCCGTCAGGGCGGATTAGCGTGACGAAGTGCAGCTCTTCTGCTGGCTGCAATTTCGGGTTTTGATCAGAATTATTTCTTTCACAAACAATCACGTTTGGCTAAAACGTTACATCTGCTCTGAAAAGCCACTGGCAGGGCCGTGGTTTATCAGGGTGAGGCGTGTGGAGGATTTTTAGCCCTCTCTTACAAAGCTGCAAACCCACTTCACGTGGGGGTTTTTTGGGAGAGCTTCCTTTCTTCCTCTTCCCCTTGCCCTTTATTACTTTAGTTTTGTTTGGCTGAGATGAAGTTATTTTGGACAAACATAAAGCTGGTTGTGATGTCTTGGAGAGGCTTGGTGGGACCACAGTGATGAGTGGGAAGCTGTGTGCTGAGTCAGCACTGCATTATTGGATTTATTTATTGCTAAGGATGCTTTGTAGGAAAATGTAATTTATTCCTAGCATCAGAGGGAGAAGTCCTGATTGCATGATCTACCATGATTTTCCTTGGACTGGGATAAGAATAACAGCAGACGGTTAAATATATGTCTGTGTATGTCCACGGTGTCCCTGATTGAGGGAATTTTTGTGTTACAATGGGTGGATGCTTGTAGTCGGAAAAAATACTGTTAACTGTACGCGCTGAGAATGTTGGGTTTATGCATGCATCTTGTAATGCCCAATCTAATAAAAAGCCCAAGACTTGTACAAAAGGTTTCCCTTTGTGGTGTGCTGATATGAATTTTGAAAAGAAATTTGTTGTTCACTGGGGGACTCAGAATTTCTGTTTGCCTCCTTTCCTGAGCCTCTGTCTCCGTTTCCAGATGTACCAAGGTACAAACTGTGTGGCTTGCCCAGAGAAACCTTTGTGTTCTAGTAAAAAAAACAACCAGCAAAAAAACCATGGAACTTCTCAAAATATTGCTCATCAAACATACTCTGCCACTTCCAGACATGTGCTTGGAGCATAAGAAGGAGTCTGAAAACAGTGGATAATGTTAAGTGCAGGCTGAGTATCTAAATTATTGGCAGTTAGGTGAATCTTGTTCTTAATAACACAACTTAGTGTAGCTGCCTTTGTCCTTTCTCCATGACCTGCTCCAGCCTTTCTTCCAAATAGCAGAGACAGGAGGTGAAGCTCAGATTGAGGTGACCTAAAATCCCAAAGGGAATTGCAGACATGGCAAACCAGGCACAGGATCCAACTGTGTGGAGCTTGAAGGATTCCCCATCTTGTGTGGGAAGATGCCTGGTCTCTCTTACTCTTTTTTTCCAAACAATCTGTTGTTTCTAGACTTGAAATGCCTTCTTTGCAAAATAACATTTGAATTTTATGGTGCAATGTACATTAGCAGCCTGCCCGTGCTGGCCCAGGTAAGTCTTCTGCTGAGTTCATTGCTGTGTTGTATCATCTGAACTCTTCTACTATAAAAGGTGTCCCAAACATTAAGACCTATTTTGACAGTGCAGTAGGACACTTTCGGTTCAGTTGAGTGAAATGATTCCCTGACTGGATCTGCAGTAAATGGTCCTTGGTTTGCTTTGTTTCACATCTCTAGGTCTTTTTAGCTTCTGGCTTGGCCAGAAGACTGATGGGAAGGCCTATCCAGATTCGTGATATCTCCATCATGATTTCTCTGTTGCATGTTTGAATTGCTGAACTTGTTTTTAAAAAAACAAACTAAACCAAAAAATCTGACAGGATAGTGGAAGATGAAATGGTCATGAGACCAGCATCTTCTTCTCTTAATCCATCATAAAGCAAGGTCTTTCTTACCACTCTTTGATGTGTTCTTAGGATCATAAATGGCAGAGATTTAGAGGATTATCAGAGGCAGGATATGATTGCCCTTGGATGCTCAGCAGAGATCTTGGATATTAAACTGATAGTATGTGTAATCTTGGCCAAAAGACCAAGGAGAATTTGGTCTGAGCATTCTCTGTGTTATCAACAGCATGGATGGCATGTGAACTTCACTTTCATGTCTACAGAATGAAGTAATTCCTTCACATATGAGTGAAAACAAACATTGGGAAAAATAGTGTAACATTTTGCTCTGCTCCAGTCAAATCTGCTTCATCCAAAATTCTGTGTGATGGGATAATGAACTTCTCTGTTCTTCTGCATCATACCTGCACTTTATAAAAGTCAGAAGGTTTGAGTAACTTTCAGAAGTGGAGCATTCACTCAAATTAATTCTGATTTGCCCTGGTGTACAATACCTGCATGTCATGGGCTGGCACTGGGCTATGGAGGATGATTCATTGCCCTCTGCCTTAGCAGAGGGCTCAGGTGCCTGAATTCAGAAGGTTGGAACTGGGGACTCCCTGCACCTTGTTACTGCTTTATTTTTATAGTGGTTTGTGTGATGGCTTTATTACAGTACAGCCAGGGGTTTGATTTGCTGGACCAAACATTAGCTTTAACAAGTCAAATTATCATTGTTCTTTCAGTTGTGCAGCCAAGAGAGTTTATTATTTTAAGTGCCTGATTACTTTAGCAGGTGCTCAGTTAATGGCGACTTCACTGTGTTATTTCATGTTTTTAGGTAGGGTGCAAAAAGCTCATTTTAAAAAGCCATGTTTCTTGAAATAGCTATTTTATTTGGTGCAAACCTCCTAAGTGCAACCTTTATGTTCCATTTTTTAACACAAAGCACACAAAAATGGCTGGTGAGGTGGAGAGCCACACTGAGATTATGACGTGGCTGGCAGATTTCTTCCATGTTCTGGTTCAGTCCTTAAACTGGGGATTATTTCCCTCTCTTTTTCTGGAAAATGTGATTTAAGGATCTACATTTTTTAATAAATAAAATAGTATTTCTGAGGCTATGTTTATAAATGCTGTGGGGCTGGGGGGAAAAAGGAAAAATAAAAACATTTATTTTAAATATATTTGTATGAAATTATGGATCACAAATACCACATAACCTTGTTCCAGATTTGGTTGGGATTTAGGGTATCCTCTTATTTTGCAGAAGTCTTTATGGTCAACTGTAATTATATTTATCTGCCTATAAACAATTAAATGTATGTTGTAATATGGTTGTATTGACATTGAAACTTTTATCACTCCCAGAAAGTTTTTATGCTGCCTTAAGACATCTCCATGTTCTCTCACTTCTACTCCATCCAGTCTATAAATCTTTCTGGTGGAACAGGTGATTAATTTTGGTGTGAAGTCTGTTCATTGGATCACCAAGAATATTATCTGCGTTCTGTTCATGAAAGCCAGGTGCAATCACTTATCGGAATAAAAAGGAGAATAGGAAAAAAGATCCTCAGCACAGAGGCTGCTGGAAAAGTCAAGATGTGATGAAGAAGAAGGTAATACATGTAACATTTTGTGTTTTATTATCACCAGTAAGAGAAAAAAGACCTAAATTCAGCAGTTGTTAAAATCCTGTTATAAACAGGCTTAGAAAACATTGGGTTGAGGTTTGTTGTGCAGATTGCACACAAGGGTTTTTCACATACTTAGTGAGCTTGAGAGGAAGAGGAGGGCAAAGCAAGGAGCAGGATTTTAGTGCGGCTCAGTGTTCTCTACCTTCCTTAAAGTCCCCTTCCTTGCACTGATCCGTGTCCATCGACCTTAGCAAAATGCTTGAATTTGCTTTTCAAACCAGTTGAATCTGAGATGGGGCAAATGGCACTTGCATCTGCTTTATGACTATTAATGGTTTAATGCTGAAAGGGAGTAGATTTAGATAGGATATTAGGAAGAAATCCTTCCCTGTGAGGGTGGTGAGCCCTGGCACAGGTTGCCCAGAGAAGCTGTGGCTGCCCCATCCTGGAAGTGTTCAAGGCCAGGTTGGATGGGGCTTGGAGTAACCTGGGATGGTGAAAGGTGTCCCTGCCTTTGGCAGGGCATTAGAACTAGATGGTCTCTGAAGTCCCTTCCAGCCCAAACCATTCTGTCATTCCGATTCTGTGATGTCACAGCTTAGGTCACTGCTGAGCTGGGAAGATGAAGCCTTAAACTCAGATCCCCTTGGAGAGCTGCATCTCAAACATTGGCAGAACTGTGTTGTGTCTAGTGCTGCACTGAGTCTAGAGGGTCCTGAGGGAGTGCAGACTTCCCTTTGCCACAAGCGAAGGGCTTTCCCCGGGACAGCATTCCTGAAATTGCCTTCTGTCATCTCCTGTGGCTCTTGACATTGTCCTGTACCTGTGTAAGAAACGTCCCCATCGAGGCGAGGCTGTGCCTCCCAGCTCCACTCCCCTCTGCCTCCATTTATTCATGTTCTTCAGATTGGTAAATCATATGACAATAAACAGAAATACCCTCAGTGAAGAGAGAAGGGGAAACTGTTGTTTATCTGGTCAGGTGGTTTAGATTAGCAGTGATGCTGGTCTGTATTATGTTACTTTAAATCATAGTGTCCCAACAGGACATAAATTATGAAGATTGTTACAGTATGTTTCATCCAATGTAAGATCAACAAATTGGAATAATTTTTTTAATAGGAAAATCAGTGCTTTGGCAAGGCTATTGTTGAAGAATTTAATTTAACTTGAGCTTTGCTTGCATTATTTCTTAATATATAAAAACTATTTGCATAATGTACGAAGTATAAACATTTTTAGAATCAAAGGCAAGAATGCCTTTTCCAAGATTACATGGAGTGGCAAACTACTTAGAATAGATCGGTGTTTGTGCTTTTGCTGTCAAAAATGTTTGATATAGAGCTGGCAAACTAGTTTCTTCACCGACATAATTGTAAACAAGTGTTGGGAGACAGAAACAGCGTTCTTTGGAGAACATGGTGTAAAGGTTTGCACATCTAACATGGAGAGCAATGTTTACAGCTGCAATAGGAATGTAAATAGGTACCTTTTTTTAGAGTGTAAAGCAGCATTGCACTTTTGTGTAAATGATGTGTGCAGATAAGGATGGGGGATGCAAGTGGTCAGCTCTGGATTTTAAAAGAATATTGTAAATGCAGAAAAGCATTGACAATTCAGTTGGAAATTGGAGCTGTGGTGGTTTTTACAGTTTCAGATATTGCTGTGAAGACAGAAATGGTATCTCAGTCCATGCCAGTGTGTCTGTCGTATTATTCTTCCGTCCTTTCCCCTCATTAGCATCCTTCACAGTTAGGAGCAATTTCTGCTTTCCCCAGTCACAAGCAATGCTGGGGAATGGGAAGGTTGTCTCCATTCACAATATTTTGCTGCACAAGCTATTAAAGAGGAGAAAACCAAATTTCCACCAGTGACTCGTCAGGGGGTGTTCTCCTTCAGACCCTGCTGGCTGTCCACGCCAGGGTGGGGTGGGATGGAGGGAGTAGGGAATTGTAGGCACAGCGCCTGATCTGCTTTGTCCACGACTTGAAGCCTCAGCAGAGACATGGGGGACATAGGTAACCTGAGTTTGGGTCTCTTTTGGGGCATGGTTATTTGCATTCCGAATTACTGTCCCACTATTTGTGGGTTGATATTAAAAAGCGGAAAAGCAATGAGAAGGTGTTCACCTGATTTATGTTGTATATGAATTCAGACACAGCCAAAAAAAAGGAGGAAAGTACCTAAAACCATGTGGATCCAGTGTCCCTGAGGATGGTTCAGGCAGATTGATGATGCCAACAGGGAAGAATCCCAAAAGGAGCACATGGTTTTGGGAATGAATACCTGTCCTCCTGTGCTGCCATCACTTCCTAAATACTAGTTGAATTCCTCTTTTTTTTGTGTTTTAACTATGTTGTTATTTTCAGATAAAGAGTGGTAGCTTTGTGACATGATTTATGCATGTTTAGATGATAAAAGTATTTAGCAATGGAGCAAATAGAATCAAAATAAAAAAACTCCAATTTTTTCCTGAGAGCACAAGAGAAAATGTCGTGACAGCCCTTGTGACTAGCAGCTAATCCTGACTTACAATAGCTTGATGTTAAAGAGCTTTTTCCTTTTATCTGCTGGCTTGTAGCTCACTGTTAGGAAGTAACGTCAGCTGGATATGTGAAAGCTTCTGGAGTCTGGGAGTGAACCTTAATGATTTGATTTTATTGTTACAAGTGTCAAACTGCTAAGGAGAACTTGTGCTGCACCCTGGGTACTTTTTACTTGGGTGAGTCGAGAGCAAATGTGCGAGGTGTAGTCATCTCCTGTATGACAGTGTCACTGTAACCTGAGTAATTTATTAATTTCCCACTGATAAATGGTACAGATGCAGCCTGGGTGGGTGGGGAAGGGAAGACAGGTAGCCCTCGCACTGCAGAAGGTCAGGGTTAATGCTACCTCCAGCGTTATAATGACAGATGGGAGGCAGAAACCATAATGTACTTGTGATTAGCACATGCTTTCCTTGGCTGGGCATCCGGGGGATTTAAGAAGCCTGAGTGCACACTTCATTTTAAAACAAACAAATAAAAAGTGTGCATGGTTATATTGTTGAGCCTTTCAGCTGTTTTTGTTAAATATCTCCAGTTTTGAGTCAAGTACTGTCAGCTGCTCTCTTCTGGAGATGCACGGGGGTGATCCATCACGGGGGACTTGCGGTGGGTGATGTATGAGCACGACACAACGACCTGTGGGCCTTTGATGTGTAACTCATCAAGATAATGTTGGCAAGCATTGTACAAAAGCAGCATGTTTAAAAAGTATTAAGATGAATGGATTCCTTGCTTAAGAAGTGTGAAAGGAAGAATAATAGCAGATTAGCTCTGGGATCCTGCGGTTCTCCCGGAGCCGTGCAGCGCTGTGTGGTGCAGAGGGGGAGATGGAATTTCATCTTTCCTCCCACTTGTGACAGCAAAGTGTCTGGCCCTGGTTTTCCCATTCTCAGGAAACAAAAGTAGCGTTCAGTCTTATTTTGTGATAACCGATTTTATAACTTTTAAAAGCAGCTTGGCCAGTCACAAAACATTATGAGATAGCTGAATTCTTTTAAAGTTTACCTTGGCTTTTTTTTTTACTTTTTTAGTTTAACTTGTTCTTCTAAAGTTAGCCCTGATTTTTGTCTCATGGAGACCTATTAGGGCTGGTAGCATTTAGCAAAATTTTAGATCTGATGTTATGACTGAAACACCATTAATTTTTAGTTCCTTCTTTCATTATTTAATTAAAAGACATGAGGGGAAGACATGTACCAGTGCACCCAAGGCATCTTATCCATGCAGGATTGCTTCACTCCTTACTTCTATTGCTTTTTGTGGTTCGTTGCAGGGACTCTGCACTCTGCCACCCCTTGGGTGATGTGATCTACTTATGTGGAGTTCCCTGTATGTCTGGATACTATTTTAGCCCAAATGTCCTAAAAGGGTTAGGTTGAAAATGTGTCTAATATGCCTCTTATTGAAATACCAGAATACTTGATAATATTAAATATATCAAAGTCTCTTTTAATATTTCTTTATGGCTTCTAGAAAATGCACAAAACCTTTCTTTCTCCTGTCTTTTTATTTTTGAAGGAAAAATCAGAAAAAGTTCTCGTTAGGGGCTGAGGGACTGCAGATTCCTGTTATTAATATAGTGAAAGTCAAGACTGTGTTGGGTCTCACTGTCATGAGTGAAGTGCTTGTTCCACTTTCATCAAGAAATGTGTGATGGTCTGATAAACTCTGCCCACCAGTGCAGTCTTGACAATGATCTTGCACTGCAGACTGCATAATAATTTTCATTATTTTTAATTAAAGTTGAAGAAGTGCAGACTCCTGCTCAAATTAAGGTTGGTTGTGTTGCCGGAATGCGGTAATTACTTTAATTGATCACAAGATAGTTTCCTTGATCACCAATTAGACCAAATTACCGATCAAGTTTCAAGACGTGAAGAAATGTCCAAACTGATTTTGTGTAATAGTGTTTTCATATCTAATCAAACCTAAATATCTCTTCCTTCCAGGGCCAGTTGTATTTTCCCAAAGAAAGGTTAAGGCTCTACAAATATAAAGGTGATTCATAAACAATAGCGTTCCAATTCATTTAATTAGCAAAGGAAGTATTTAGGACCTTAATGGAGATTGCGTTGGTGAAATTGCTCGGTAGAACCATAGCTCATTTTCTTAGTGAGGGATACTTTTTGTGTGTAATTAAAATAAACCAAAATGCAAGGAGTAAGTTGCTGTGGGTAATGTGCCATGAGGGAGAACAGAGCAGGGCATGCACGGAGGTGGGCAGGCTTTGTCCTTCACTGTGACACTGGATTGCTGGGGTTGGGACAGTTGTGGGCAGCTGGAGCAACAAGCAGCAGGACGTGTCCTGAGGAGAGTCCTCTGAGCTGGAATTTATTCCTTTTCATGAGTCGGACAGCCTCAAGTTGAGCAGTCTCTGGTAGGATGAACAGTTTTGTGACCAATGTCCTTTTTATCCAGGTGGAGACTCTGCTGAGAGGTAGTGGGATGGCAAGTTGGTGCACTGACTGGGGGATTTGGTGGTCTACCGATGAGAAAGATTTGTCATCTGAAGAGTGGAGAAAGGTCTACAGAACAAATTAATTTTTTAGAGTAATTTGCTTGCATAATGTTCTCTGTGTGCCTTCACTGAAGCGACAATTATTGTTGCACCATCAGTGACTGTTTGCAGTGTGACCTGAGTCTGTACATGGGTGGGTAAGATCCTGGGATGAACAGACAGACACCAGTAGAAAATACACAGACCTGGTAGGGCGGTTTATAGATTTATTGTTATTTTTTCCTTTGTTATTTGTTTCTGTAAATGCAATTTGGTTGCGGACACATCACTATTTTAAACTTCTGGGGACATTTCTGTGTGTAGATTGCTGTATTGGAAATAGCGTTCTTATTAAGCCCATGGACACTCTAAAAACATTTAAAGCAATACTATTAATGGAGAAGTTTTCCAAATCATTGCTAACATCTGATGCACAACTTGCAGCTTTCTACTTCAAAGCGCGCTGCTGAAACATGGGCAAATTTTTAAAAGTAATTGTTCACTCAAAGTAAAACTAAACCGAGTGAGAGCTTCAAGGGAAGTTAGATTCTTCTGAATTTTGGAATGCTCTTGGGTCAAAGTAAAAAAGCTTTTTAATTGCTGACAGTTTGGTGATTTCCAAATGACAAACCTCATTGGAATGATTTTCTCTGATTATAACGTTTGCATTCATTTGACTGGCAAAGCGACCAACAAAGTCGTTGTTCATCCAGGCACTTTTTTTTCCTTAAAGGTTTTTGTAATTTGTGAGAGGGAAAAAGACTTGAAACTATTATCAACTATTATATGTTATTCATTGACCACATGTTTGTTTGAAATGGCCATCGCTTGGTGGAATGCGGGCTATATACATTCTCTTCCATAAATTAGCGCTGAAAACCTACCTAAATCAGGTATGGTTTTGTGGAGTTTGTTGTATTATAATCTGAACCAGACTGTAACGTGGATGCTCCTCCAGCTTTGCATGTTAATTCCGGTCCTGAGCCTGATGGATTGAGGTTGGTATGAGCAAAGCCTGCTGCTGAGAGGCGTCCTGCTCATGCTCCCAGGCCCTTTGGGCCCCGCTGCATAATTACAGTCTTGATTTGCATGGACATTCTAATTTTCTTTACAATGCAGTGATTTGCTCCTAAGTATTTTGGCAAGGGCCTGCTATTATTTTCCTTTTGAGCCTATGGTAAAACCTGTGTCCTGGGGGAGCACGCTGTGCAGAATGTAGGGGCAGAGGATTGGAAAACCTATTTTAACTCATTTAAAGGGAAAATATGTCTCATAAAGCAGAGGGGCAGACCCACCTGCTGCCTTTTTCTCTCCAGTAAAATAAATAGCAAAATGGTTAAATGGAGGGATGTGTTTCTGGAAGCAGTATTGGTAATACTGTGGTGCTTATTTAGAAATGACATGTTTCTAAGATGCAGAAAGGGATGGGGTACTTGGGATGGATATTTAAAATCCCTGTTGATGCCAGAGGTAAAATAATTGCTGTCATGCAATAGCTTTGAGTCTTGGGGTAAGTCACACTGAGCAGAGTGATTGACCAAGGTGTGCAGGGGATCATTTCAGCCCTATTGGGAAATGCACCAGTGGCATGAGAAGTTAAAATGCTTCTTTAATACACACAAACTCAGGATGCAGCCCTCTGGGGCATCTTGAGATTTTGAGATTTCGGAGAGAATCTTGTCAATCCATTGCCAATGCTGGAAGGTGGAGGAGTATTTTCCTCTTTGCCCTCTCTTTCCTTAGGCTTTTGGATTTATGACACGTGTTGCTCTACAAGCAGAGAAGATGAATCACCACCCAGAATGGTTTAATGTCTACAGCAAGGTAAGGTGTTCTCCAGCCCTTGTTACTCACATGGCAGTGGAGTTAAGGGGTCCAAACCACTGGCCCCTTCTCTCTGCCTTTATTTGTACCTTGTCTTCAAGTGAAGGGAATGAGAAGTGTCTCTATAAAGAGATTTGGGATTTTAAAGAGATGCTGAGATTTGCAGCGGTGAGGAATCAGGAATGAAGCTCTTTGCGCTTGCTGCCGACTGTATGGTTGGGGCCTGTGGCTTCACCTCTCTGCCTGAGATCTAAAAATAAAACAGAAACCTTTAAACTCTTGTTTAGCCAACCTGAATAAATTACTGTTTTGAAACTACTCACCAGCTCTCATTCCTTTCTGTGCAGCAGGTCGGGAACTCAGCGGTGTAGGGTAGCAGACTGTTGGTACCTAAATGGGAGCCTGGCAGTCTCAATTTAGGTTTGATTTTTTAAAAATTGTAGGCTCCTATGTCTCAACATAGCAGCTTATAAAATTTGTTTATAATATTACCTAACTGATGGTGGTCCCGTATTTACAAGGGTTACAAGGATTACTGCAACCCTCGAATGAAAGGTGCTGTGTGAAGGGAGAAATTATTGCTCTCCCTTCAGTTTTATTTTCTAATACTTCTCATTGCATTGTATCGCATTGTTTGTTGTAGCATTTAGTGAATGTATGACAGTCCCACTAAAAATATACTAAAAGAAAGGACATGTGGACAAACAGCCTGCAGCTCAGACCGCCACCCCCAGAGCAGGACATCCCACCTCTCCCTGCAGCTGAGGCTCCCAGCAGAGGCTCCTGCTCATCAGCCTTTCAGGTCACCCTGTTTAACATTAAATTATCACTGGACAAAATCCTGATCACCCCTCTTCCTGAATTTCTTGGATTTCCAGAATATTCAGATTTTGTCTTTTCTGTCTTCCCAAAATCTCAGTCAAAGGCAAGACAAAATAATGCCCAGCTTGTCATCTGGCTCAGTCTAAACAGACCTGTGAGGCAGCTGATCCTTTTTTTAAAATTTAAAATTAATCTGCAACTAGCTTAACAATTTTTTCACCTTCGGGGTGCTGGTTTTTAACAAAACATGTGAGCCCTTGACCCAGCTCTTGGCAGCTTGGTCACTGGCCCAAGTTCTTCATGAAACTGATCCATGGAATTTAAATGTAAAGAGTGAGTGATTTAATCGGACACCTCTTCTTGGATGAAACCCAAGAATGCAAAGCCTGTGTTATTCTGCGAAGGGGCTCATTTTGGTGAGATTCCAGGCTCTGTAAAGCCTCCTCACCTACAGCGTCTTCTGGTTTACATGAGCAGGGAGGGTCCAGCTTGGTGCTTGCCAGGAGCACCGAGTGAAACCAGCTCACTATGGAGACACAGTGTTCCCAGTGAACGCTGTTCGGCCTTCGTGTCAGAGATTAAAATGCCTTTGTAACCTCTTTCTTTTCCTTTGTGACAGGTTCAGATAACTCTGATTTCCCATGACTGCGGTGGGCTGACCAAGAGAGACGTGAAGCTGGCTCAGTTTATTGACAAAGCTGCTTCCTTGGTTTAACCAGGATGTAAATAGCTTTATTACAGTGTCCACCAATATTTTGTGTTTCGATGGTATCCCTCTTTCCTTGTAATCCTGATTTCAAAACCCCCTAGAGGCAAGATATTTTATAGAAAGAGTGGCTTCGCTTTTCTGACCTTCAAGACCTTAGTCTGAGACCCCTCTGGTTGCCTGTGCTTGTCCTTTCCCATTGCTGGCTCTGCAGGAGGATGTAGCAGATAAACCAGCAATAAATAAGTTTTGAACAAGCCCTTTTTAGAAACTAAACTGAACTGGAATGAAACCAGGAGCCTACCCATGTGTATTGGTGTTCCCCAAGCCCACAGAAATTGGTGGCAGCTGCCATGTGAGCTTGCCCCATGCCTGGCCACTTTCCTCCTATAGGTTTGTACATCTCTGCACTTCAAACAGTGTAAGAGCAGCCCAGCCAGGTCAGTCCCCTGTGGCTTGGGACCACCATCTCTGCCAGTGACCAGTGACAAGTGCAAGGGACACTGGGGAGAGCAGAGCAAGCTGCTGTGATGTGTCCTTGGAGCTGCAGCTCAAGTGGCAGGAACAGCTGTATCCAGTGTCGCTGCTTGAGAGCATAGAATCGCATAACCACACACTGGTTTGGGCCAGAAGGAACCTTAAAGCTCATCTCGTTCCAACCCCCTGCTGTGGTCAGGGTCACCTTCCACTTGACCAGTTTGCTCCAAGCCCCATCCAGCCTGCCTTGGACACTCCAGGTGCAGGACTGGATCTTGCAGTTGCTGAAAACTTCAGCTCTGGTACCGCAAATACAACAAAGTCCCGGTGAGCTCCCAGCACTCACACCACTAAACGAAGTGCTTGGCCAGCTCAGTGCTCAGCACCCTGCGGGACTGAGCCCCTGTTTGTGTCGTGGTGCTCCAGTACCTGCTGGATCAGGCCAGGGGTGGCTTGGCCAAGCGTCCAGAGCCCCAGCCAGGGCTGCCAGCGGTGAAGGAAGTGGCATTAGCAGGATTCTTGCTAAGCTGGCCTTGACTGAAGCTATGCTCCCCCTTTTATTTTTTGTAGCTACAATTACTCATTGCAAACGCTGTCGCAGGAGTTGCAGATCCCACTGACAACGTTTAAAATAATTTCCTCCGTGGTTTGAAGTCTTTGTTTTTTTCCTCTGATCCTCCCCGAGACAGACCCGCAGTGCCGGCAGGGAGATTTCATCCTGCCGAGGGTTTGCGGGAGGGCCTCTGGCCCCACTGCTGCTGCCGAGTGTCCCCAGCGTGCTCCGTCATGCCCTGCCAGCAGCCCCGGGTGCAGCGCTCCTGGGAGATTGACACCTCCGAAATGCCGCAGAGCATTGCTCGGATGACACCCAGGAGTGAGGTACACGAGTGCCAGAATCTATATCGGGGGGACGTGCGAGGTGTGTGGTCTCTCGGGTATTTTGGGATGCGAAATGCCACGAGCTGCCACCCAAGTGTTCGTGTCGATAAAATAAGGAAGATATTTTTTGTAAATCCTTAGCAAACACACGGTCACGTGCTAATTGGTCACACACGGGAAGCAAGATGTTGGGGTTTATTGTCAGCAACCCTATTTGGGAAATCAAGTTAATACCTAAAAAGATCCAAATTCAGACTACGTGCTCAGCTGTTCTTTTCTCACAAGTGCCTTTCCCCAGTGAAGAGGAGGATTTCCCTGATATGGTTTGAAAATGGTCACTGTTGTGAAGAGTGAATAAAACTAAAACAAACAACCAGGCTGTGATGTCTCCTGTTACTGGTGGGGAAGTGAAACGAGCTTCACCCAAAGTTTTGACAATGTCTCTAATGAACTGTGAAAAGTCTGTTTTTCAGAATTGATATATAACGCGTGGGCTTTGAACGAAACCAATAAAATCAAATTCCGCCTTTGTAATTTGTTTCTTTATTATTGTACATATGTGACAAAGCTGTTTAGTTTGAAGATAAATTTAAGATAAATAATATTTAGTTACTGGGAGGTCTTTGGTTTAGAATATTGATATTTATTTACATACTCTGAGGAAAAAAATCCCTATCAACTAATTCAGCTGAGAGAGCTGCACTGTTTGGCTGTGGCACAAAGCTATGCTGGGGGTGTTGAGAATCCTGACCAGCAAAGAGGCAAAAATACTCAGGAATGAGAAGGATGGCTTTGAAAAGCTTCAGGTTTTATGGTCAGTGCTTGCTTAGCCATAATTTCAGCCATAATTCAGAAATTTCTTGATAACTTCTGAGGCATCCCACAGAGCTGTAAGCAAGGTGAGCAGTGCTGTGAAATGTAAATAATAATAACATAAAAATAGGACATGGGGAAGGGATGCACAGTCTCCCTGACTGAGCTTGAACTTCACAGCAAACTTGGACAGCAAGGATTTAGTGGCAGGCGCTGGTTTGGGGCCAGGAAACACAGCCTAAGGCTCCTTCTCTTGAGAAGAGCATAATTCGCTCTGCTCTGAGCAGAAGCAGCTGGTGTGCAAGGTTTGGGCCTTTCCCAGGTGGTGGCATGGCTGGAGCTGTGAAAATGTGGCTCGAGCAGCTGCCCCAAGTGCAGTTCCTTGCTGTGCCGCTTCTCCTCCAGGCCAGCTCGGTGCCCGTGCCCCAAGAGCCCCCGAAGCTGCACCCCAAGGCAGAGTGTTGCTGCTCCTCCAAACTAATCACCTTTCCCTGTTTGCTGCCAGGTTTGGATCCCCAGCCACCAGGTTAAACATTCCCCCGGAGTGTTTGGGGTTTTTTTGCTTTAAGGCTGATTGTGTCTTGAAATATTTGGATAATCCATCACAAACAGCCTTCTTGCAGGCAACTCCCCTGTGCTGAGACTGATACAGCTCACTGTGTCCCTCCCACCAAACCTGACCATGGTGCATGGGAAACACTGTCCCTGGGAGACCCTCCAGTGGTGCTCTGTGGCCACAGGAAATTAAAAAGCAAGAACTCGGGGCTGAGAGTGCAGAGTAGGAAAGATGCCTGCGGTGTGCTGTGTGTTGGGATCACTGCTTGGCTCCTGCGAGGCTGTACATCAGACCTTCACAGCACCAGCTCTGAAACAGGGCCAGAGAATAATCCTTTTCTTTCCCCATAGTGGGAGCTCAGGTCCAGTAAACTGCAAAAATCATATTGCAGTGAGAGGCAGTGGCATCAGATGTGCTGTGGGACTCTGGGAATGAGGTCCCACAGCTCTGCAGGAACATGTTAGAAAGCAAAAGTCTATCTCAGTTTGTGAGTTATGGCTCAGTGTGGATGCAGTGGCATTCCTCCTGCCCTTCCTCCTCCTGGCTGCCCAGACTGGTGCTGGAGCTGCTGAAAAAGAGGTGTTTTTTTTGTTAATTAACCTCTCTCGTCTCAGACAGTTTGGACAAGACAAGGCTGATGAGGACATGCCCTCACCCAGCTGCCTCCCCAGGCTGGAAGGACAGGTCGATGTGGTTACTTTTCACATGTCCATGACACATCCCTGGCTCCAGGACGGGGCTGGAGGGATCACAGCATCCCTGCGATGTGTTCAAGCTGCTGTGCCCATCCTTGCTGCATTTCCATTGGCCTTTTCAGGAGCCCTGGGGCTTCAGCACAGGGTGGATCCCATTGGAATTTTTGGTTGGTTTATATGCACCAGATGGCCCAGCCTGAGGTCAGAGGTGGTTGCAGCATCCATGGGTTTGGGTGATGATCACAATTCCTGGGTTTGCCCAGCCCCTGCTGCAGCACTGCCTTTGTGCTCTCTTGTCGCCTGCCATGTCCTCAGCCCTGCTCTGCCTTTCTGTCCTCTGAGGGGCTTTTCAATCCTGCAAAACACAACTTTGAAAGCTTTGCACTTTCCACAGCTTCTCATAGGTGTGTGCATCTCCTCTGGCCCTTTCAGCCTCAGGTTAATGAGGGGATTGTCAATTAAGTTAATGAGTTCTTCTGCATGAACTAGTTTCAATTTTTCACCACTGTTTGCTCCAAGAAACAAATACTTGTGGCTTGCTCAAAGATGCACCTCAGGAAATGTGTGTGTGTCCTGGAAAAATGCTCACAGAGTGTCCAGGCTCGCAGCGTGGAGCTGCTGACTAATTGAAATAAATTGGCAGTTAATGCTCCTTCTCCTGAAGATCCAAGGCAAGGAGGAATCATGGATGTGAGCTATCCAACTGACAGGCTGAAGTTCTGTCATGGAGCTGGATTCTTTGGTGAGGAACTGGCAACTCGTTTGCAAATGAACTCTGGAAAGAGCCCAGGGCAGGCAGTCCACACAGGCTGCAGAGATGCTGGAGCCCTGGGAAGGTGCCAGTGAGAGCAGAGGCCTGTGCTTGGGCTCCTGCTCCGCTTCCAGACATGACGGGTGCACAAAGAAGGGAGGATGACCCCCTAAAGCTCAAAGGCACAGCTCTTCAGAGGAGTGCTCGGCAGTTTTTGCTGTTAGCCAGCTGCCAGGAGGGTGGGATGCTCTCCATCCCACTGCTGGCTGCTCCCACCATGGCATGGAGGCAGGCTGTTCCTGATACCCCTGTCCACACAAGATCGCCTCAGCTCATCTCCTCCCCCCGTAGGAGCAGCTGTGTGCCTAAAATGCTCAGCAATGCAAACCCAGTGAATTAAGAATAATCAGTCTCTGCTAGTGCCGGAATTTTGTTTATCCAGGAATTGGCCCCAGCATTTGCCTGGTTTGCATGGTTTCCTCTTGTGGAACTGACTTCATAAGGTGGTGACACCAAACAGCAATTCCACCCTCCCAGCAGGGAGTCCCTCTCATGCCAGCAATTCCACCCTCCCATGCCAGGAGTCACTTGGGGAAGGAAAGAAGCACCCAGCTGTTTCATGGAGCCATCATGGAAGTGGCACATGGAGCATCCAGATCCTTCCTAGGATCGATGAGTTGCCTCCGATTTTCTTACTACATCCTTACAGCATCTACTCGAGACTGTTGCAATGTGTGTTCCCATGTGCTATGGACAGGAAGGGATGGTTGGAGGGGATGGGGTCTGGTCCCTGTGGCCATTTGGGGTGCCTGCCAGGTCACTGTCCTCCCCTGTGCCATTGCCTGCACTGGCCCAGAGTCCAGATGAAATGCATTTCAGCTTCACATCCCTTCACCTGTTGCATACTTATCATTCTTACAATGCAATTGTTCGGTCCTTTCCTGGGCAGCCCTTTCCCCCTTGTGGTTTTGGCTCGGATGGCTTAAGCACCCTTTTAATACTCAATTTTCACATTGAAAAATCCCTCTCGGTCACACTCCTTGATTTCCTTGTCTTACAAAAGCCAGCTACTGTATGCAAACCTCTGAGCCTTAATTATATATCCCAGTAATATATAGCCAGGCCTGGCTAATGTCAAGAAACCCAGTCACGAGCATCGGAGGTTTCCGAGAGCTCTGCCTGCAGGACCAGGCTCCCTGCAGGGAAGCCAGCGGCACGTGTCGGGCTCCGAGGGGCACGGGGGGTCTGTGGTGTGTGGAGATGTGGCCAGGACCCCCCAGGCCGGGAAGTGACCTGTGATGATGGTGACTGTGGCAGAGTGAGCTGCCTCACACTTGAAAGGGTGGGGAAAAGCTGTGGGCAGAGAGATGTTGTTTGGGACATTAAATATGAGAGTGCTGGCTCGCTGTGCAGGGTCTGGCAGGCACAGGCAGCTGTCTGGGCTCATCTCCCCCTCTCTCCAGGTCACAGATCTTTCTCGCTGTTTACACCAATGAGCTTTAGCTGAGTCCCAGCCCCTGCTGAGAGAGTGGCTGCAACTCCTTACAGCCAACTGCACCCTGGGCTGCCTCAAAATCAGCATCACCAGCAGGGCGAGGGAGGCGATTCTCCCCCTCTGCTCCACTCTCGTGACACCTCACCTGCAGCTCTGTGACCAGTGTTGGGGTGCTCAGCCCAGGAAAGATGGGGACCTGATGGAGCAGATCCAGAGGAGGCCACAAAGATGCTCAGAGGGATGGAGCAGCTCTTCTCTGGAGACAGGCTGGGAGAGCTGGAGGTGTTCACCTGGAAAAGAGAAGGATCCAGGGAGACTTTAGAGCCCCTTCCAGTGCCTAAAGGGACTACAAAAGAACTGGCGAGGGACTTGGGACAAGGGTCTGGAGTGACTGGACAAGGAGGGATGGCTTCACCCTGGCGGCGGGCAGGGTTAGATTAGACATTAGGAGGGAATTCTTCACTCTGAGGATGGTGAGACACTGGCACAATTTTCCCAGAACATTTATGGCTGTCCCAGTCCCATCCTTGGAAGTGTTCAGTGCCGGGTGGGATGGGGCTCTGAGCAGCCTGATCTAGTGGGTGACACCTCTGCCCATGGCAGGGGGTGAAACAAGAGGAACTTTATGGTCCCTCCCAATCCAAACATTGTGGGATTCTGTGATCTCAGATCATCCTCCTCATCACCTTCCTCCTGTGTGTCTCACCCACAAAGGGTACCACACCCACCCAGAGGGGACAGCCAAAGGTTTCCAGACCCTCTGCATGCCCAAGCTCCTCAAGTCCAGCAGAGGGGTGGGTGTAGAGCTCTGCTCAATGGTTGAGCCACACCAGAGAGGAGCATCCAAGCCCAGGAGCCGAGTGAGGCTCTCCT
This sequence comes from Acanthornis magna, assembly GCA_036785705.1. NCBI lineage: Eukaryota > Metazoa > Chordata > Aves > Passeriformes > Acanthizidae > Acanthornis > Acanthornis magna. The sequence goes on from JAWUZG010000092.1 coordinate 2,868,346, forward strand.
GTACCCAGGTGTTGGGGGCTGCCTGGCCCAAGAGGGGCTGAAGCTTATAGAACTCATGCGAAAAGATGAAATTTAATAATTCCTGATTTTTTAAGAAGCCCATGGCTTGGCCATTGTTTTCTTGCACAATTTCTTTTTCCCTAAAGGAGGGGAGAGTTTTTCTTTTTTTACTACAGCAGAGTAGACACAACCTCCCTATAAAACATAGGTCATGTCCTATTCTTGCTCTGTGTGTATTTTTCTCTCCAGCACACCATCTCTTACTTAGTTTTCTCCTGACGACTCTGGAGGTTTATTTTTCAGCAAGGAGCTTATGTGGGCAATGAATGCTCAGCCAGAATTTCTGCCTGTAATTAATTGGCTGGGTAGCCCACCAGAAGTGGGATGTTTATGGGCACAGGGCTCTTATAATGTTCACTTCTGAGCCTTCATTCCTCTAGTTTGGATCGTAAACTTCACTTATCACCAGACTTTTATATGTTAATTATTCTGTGTCACCAGGAGAAGGGAGGACATGAAGAAGTGCATGAAATAATGAATGATTTAGGCATGGGGGGTTGGATGCTCCGGTTTGGGCTGAGTGTCTATGAGAGAGAAAATTGATGCATGGCAAAATGGGGAGAAGTTTAAATCAGGGTAAGTGTGTGTTTGTTGGTGGAGCCTTACACTATGAACTTGTGGAACTCAACACCAGGAGATGACTCGCCTGGGGACCACGAGGAAGAAAACCTGTAGGATAAGATTTGGCACCATTTTCCCCTGAGACACTTAAAATGTTGAGGTGCTTTGAAAAAAATCCCACTCAGCACAAATCTGCAAGTTTAAGAGCCTAAATGCCTTTGAAAATCTGGGCCATGCAGGATTAGGTTTTGATGGAAGTTGGTGGGACTTAACACCTAAGGGACTGGGACCACTGGGAAATTGCATCCTGGCTTTGGGTGAGAACGCCTAGAATGACATTGCTGGGGGAAAAATACCAAACAGAAAAATGCTTTAGTGTCTCACAGTCCCTTCCTGTGCCAGGGATGCTATAAATATCCTGCCAAGCCCTACCACACTCCTGTTCTCCAGCTCCAGGGGCATTTGGTACTTGGCTTTGTGTCCTGACCTGAAGAGACAAGTGCCCTGAGCTACTTGGCATCCCAAGAAACAGCACCTCTTTGCCTAAAATTTGTTTAAAATGTGATAGAGCCATCTAAATGCGTTTTGCTGAAGGTGCAGGAGGCTGCTTATGCCTCTGTGTGTATTGTTATTTATTAATTGAAGCCTAAATTAGCCCTCAACAGGTTAGCAGTATTTAATGCAGAGAGCTCAAACATGCAACACATTCTTGGCACGTTTCCCTTTATTAATTAAAAACCTCTTTAAAACACTCTGCCTTCCACCTTGGAGCAATAAATTTCCACCTTGAGGAAATAATTTCCTTGTTGTATTCCATACAGAGACGTTCTGTTAGCTGCGATCCCTGTTTCAGTGTAGGCCCCATTCAGCCTTATTTCAATTTCAAAACAAACTTTCAAAATGCCAGGTTTTTCTGTTTAAAAAAAAAAAAAAAGGAAAGAAAAACTAAAAAAATCAACTTTTCTACTTTTTAAAAATATATTTGGGATTAATTCAGATGTAGTTTACTGCTTGTGTAGACTGTGAACCACAAAGCTCCTTCTTAATAAGAGCTCACAGGACTCTGCAGCGGTTCCTGAAGCAGGAGAAGAAGCCTTGGCAGCCCCAAATGAGCTGATGGTCCTGCATGGGAGGCACTGGCCCTCCTGCAGTTTCAGGGAGTGTTTTATGGCCCCCCTGTCACCCCCAGCTCTGGGTGGCTGTTTTTCTTTATGACCACGTGCCCCAGCCCAAACCTGCCCAACGCCGTGACATAACCTGGCAAAAACGTCACCTGATTTTGGGGCTGAATGGCTTTTGTTCCCCTGCTAGTCCTGGGCTGCGCCTGCCAGAGACCTTGGTGTGCAGGGAGAAGGAACAGCCTCCGCTGGCTCCTGCAGGAATTCCTACCAAACTCAGCAGGGTTAGAGGTGAGAGACAATTGCAGACTCCTGTCTCTCATCCTGACCCATCCTGATGGCAGGGGAGGGACAGCCAGGCACTGAGGGCAGCAGAGATATTGTTCTGTCTCCAGTTTGTGCTCAGAACATGAGCAACCCAGCCCGTCACACTGGAGCAGGTGGGTGTGGGCAGACAGCACTGTCTGCAAATGTCAGAGGTTGTTTAGCAGGGAAAGACGTGGATGGACTGCTTTCAGTAGAGGAACAATTTCCTTTTCTTTCCTTGCCCACTTTTATAATAGTCCAGGCTGTAGATCCTATACACTTCCTTGGTAGGTTCCTCACACATGCAGCTGAGAGTATTCCAATGGCACACTGTGCCTGAAGTATTATAAAGGTGGGGGAAAGCTCTTAACCAGCTTTGTTGCGCTTTGTCTGAGTTTGTTTAACTTCAAAGGGAAGTTTAAAAAGAAACCCTTTTAGGTCATGTCAAGCCAAGAACCCTGTCCAGAATGGCTTGGGCTCACTCTCTGTGAGCACTCGAGGGAGGTCGTGCTCCTTCCCAGCCCAGTGATGTGACGTATCCAAAATGCTACTATGGACTTGAAACACATGGTGCAGGAGAGCTGTGCACGGCCTGATAAAGGGCTTTTGCAAAGCTGACTTGAAATAAATGCAGTAAAGCTGTCACTGAAATGTAAATGATTAGAGCAACGTGACTCCCTGCTTCCCCCAACTCTTCTGCTCATTCTTGCTTTTAGCAAATGTAATTTAAAAATAATCAGTTCAGGATGACTTGGTTGAGATTGTTCTTCCTTTTGGGCCAGAAAGTCGCTGGTTCAGTCCTACACTGAGTGGGTCAGTGGTTAGGGTCCCACACAGGGCAGGGGTGAGGGTCCCTGCAGAGCTGCAGGTCCTGCCTGGGTGGGCACTGGGGACACCCCAAGCTGCCTCCCTCGGGAGGAGCATCCCCTCCGCATCAGCACCCAGGAGCTCCTGCCCTGCCTGGCACATCTGCTTCTCTAGAAGTGCACTGGGGATGGGGATCACAGCCAGCCCCTTTCCAGCCAGCAGCTGGTGTGAAGCCAGCGAGGGTTCCTTTGGGTGACAGCCCCAAGTGTCACCTCCTTCTTGCTGACAGCACCTTCTTCCTGTGCTTGTCCTTCTTCACAGCACAAAATTGGGTAAAGATTCCAGTGAGCTGCTGGATGACATCAGAATGACTTTCTGCCATTCTGGTATCATCATTATGGATGGGTTTTGTTTCACCATCCCATATATTGAGCTGTATTTGCCCTTCCTGGACCTCCAGGATGGCACCCTGAAAAGCAATAGTGGAGCAGGGACTACAAGAGAAACTTCAAGTCACAGAACCAGATGCCCTTTAGATATACTGAATTATTTTCTTGGAATGAACAGATATTTTGAGGCTGTTTTCCCTAGGGAAAAGGTGTCTGCTCCCACCAGGAGCAGTGCTGAGGGTCTAGGAAGGCACCATCACATGGCACATGCTGGAAACACACTGGTTTCATTCCCATCAGGAGGACTAATGTAATTTCCCAACACTGTGCAGTGTTGGTGTGGGATCAGGGTTCATCCCAAGTGTGATCAATTTTCTGCTGGAAAATTCCCTGTTTTTCACTGTTGTTCATTGTTCCTGGCCCTGGTGTGTCCTAGGGATCTGAGTCCTGGGTCTCCCCTGGGTGCACAGCCCTGAGCAAGGCTCCATCCTCATGGAGCTCCTGTGTTCCACCCTCAGCACACCTGGGAGAGAGGTGAGAGCTCATTCCAGGTTTATGGGGACAGTGTGGTTGGAGAATGGGTTTGCTTTAAAGTTTGGGAGGTGAGGAGAATTTGCCTTCTTCCAGCACTAGTCCAGGCTGATCTGGGCTTTCCCTCGGCAATGGACTTCTCTGGATCTTGTTTGGGGAACAACTAACGCCAGGCGACAAGTCTAAACCATATAACGAGAAAAACCACCTGCAAATCCCCCAAATGGAGATGGTTGCGTTTTACATATCTTGGGTTAACCTTAATGTGATACAAGCCTATGATCACAGCTTGATACCTATTGTTTTAAAAACCCCACAGTCTGACCTGGAGTCCAGAAAAAATTCCCTGGATATCAAAAATTCTCTTTTACCCAAAACTCCAGGTGACTGTGGTTACTGCCAGGAGCGTCTGCGTTATTTCCTCCCGATCACTGATCAGGACTGGGGCTGCTGCAAATGTTTTGTGTGTATGTGGCACATGTTGTGAAGCCACTCCTGGGTTGCCTCCCTTGATATTTTGGGAGAAAATTATTTTCAAATATATTAAAGAAAATAAAGATATTACAGTCAGGAGGCTCATCATTCAAAATATTTGGGATTTGTCCATTGTTCCTTGCCCTGCTGGGTGGATAGAGGTGTGCTTGCCAAGGGTGCAGTTCTCCGTGTGCCTTAGATGTGGCCCTTCCCATTTTGCACAGCATTTGGGGGTCTTTTGACCATGCTCTTCTCTCCCTGCAGGTTGCAACATCACCATGGTTAACATGCTGGCATATTGGGAGAGATTGTGGAGGTCGTGAAAGTAAAATCTTCACCAGATCATGAGAGGATGAAAAGTTAAACTCTTTTAAGGCAGAACATGATCCTTGGTGGCTGTCAGAGCTCTGCCTACAACCTGTGCTTCACATTGAAATAAGCCAGAATGATTGACGAATTAGCCTTTATGATTGAAAATAATTCAGAAAATATCTTCTTTTTTTTTCCTGTGAGCTGATTGGGTGTAAGTGCAGCCGCCAGGCAGCTGCTGATGGAGGGAGGAACATCGCCATCGAGCGCTGGAGCAACTGCGGGCGGGGAACGGATCATAGCCCAGGTTCTTTTCCTGGAAACCTTGTGGCAAGGCTGGGACTAGAGCCCAAGCCTCAGTGCTCTCCTTGCCAGCTCCCTCTTTCTAAGATCAAGCAGCCTTGGCACAGCAAAAATCTGCTCCGAGTCAGCAAACCGAGGCGCGCTGAGGAAATGGGCTGTGGTACCTCGGAACAAAGCAGCTTGTTCCTGTGCTCTGATGCTGATTAGCACCTTGGAACAACCTGCTCGGCCTCGCCTGGCAGTTCTGGTGCAAAACACACCCACACAGCCCGGGGTAACTGGAGAAGGCAAGAGCAGAGCTGTGAGCAGCAGCACGAGGTGTGCCAGCACAGAGCTGCACCCCACGGCCTGGGCACGGTGACCGCGGTGGCAGAGGCTGATGTGCCAGGGGTGATGAAGGCTGAGGCACCCTGAGCCCTCCCAGCCGTGCAGGCAGGGGGATTAGCAGAGCAGGACTGGCTGCACAGCTTCACTTTGCCCCAGAACCTGTTCTCGTGCCGTGGCAGGGACTGAGAAATGACTGTGGGGGTGGCAAAGGGAGGAAAGTGCCCAGGGGGATGTGCCTTTGGGGTTTGGCTCTCTCTGGGCTGGGTGATGTGTGCAGCAGGGATGCTGGGGCTCAGGCCTGCCCCTCTGCTCCTACACAAACAGGCTCATGCTTTTGATGACCTGGCCATGGGGCAGCCACAAATTGTGCCTTTGATGGCAGAGCTGGTGTAACATCGGGTGAATTTTTCTCCGTTTTGTATGACCATTCCTTGTGATTCTGCACAGTGAGTGGGAGTTCAGCTTTGCTGGAGGAACACAGGATCCCAGAATGGGTTGGAAGGCAGCTTAAAGAACCTGTAGTTTCAGCCCTGCTGCCACAGGCAGGGACACCTTCCACCTGACCAGGCTGCTCCAAGTGCTGTCCAAACTGCTCTTGAACACTCCCAGGGCTGGGACATCCACAGCTTCTCTGGTCATCCTGTGCCTGTGCCTCCCCGCCCTCACAGGGCAGAATTTCTAGAAAATATCCTCTTTTTCACTATGTTATGGCTTCAGGCCATAAAATAAATGAGAGCCCAACATGAGCAGTGTCTAAGCAAAATTATTGATGCACCCCTACAGAGCAGAGTGGGTCGATCTTGCAGAGCTCTGCCTGCCACTATTGAGGCCATGCCTGCCTCTCACCAACCCGAGAGAGCTCATCTGCACTGCTCTCCAAAAACTGCCTTTCTGATCCCAGCCCTGCGCTGCTGTTTGCAGTATTTGTGCCCCAAAGCCTTCCCCAAGCCAGCTGAGAGCTGAGAACAGGAGCTCCTCGTAAAAGGGTGAGGGAGAAACCAGTGACACAAGCTCCTGCTGAATTTGTTTTTCATGTTCTCATTTGTAATCATTTTGTGTTTTATGAGGGATACTTCCTAAAACTTTGCCAACATGATGGAAACACATGTGGTGCTCTTATACATGATGTGACCCTTTTGGTGGAGAGATGAGATGAAAACCTGCTTTTCTCTGACATCTCGACAGCATATGGTCCAGTGAGACGGAAAATCTGTGGGGTGTGGTGTACCTGACCTCCCCCAGCTATGCCCATGCTGCTCACTCCTCCACAAACACAGCCTGCATAACTCTGCATGAACAATATCCAGGTGGGTTTTTTAACCAATTCTTTATTTAAACTTTTTCTCCTCCTTTAAAAAAAAAAAAAATTGTTTTACTAGGGTTAGCCCAGTTCTGTGGCCTGTGGGTGATGCAAAAAGTACTGTTTGGAATTTTACCTGAAGTGCCGGTTTGCTCCTGTGCTGGCTTCAAGGACAGAGCCAAACTGGGACGAAGCAAACACTATCCCTAGAAGTAGTTTTTTGCAGGTTTCAGAGCTAGGTTAAAGGACCTTTTCTTATTTAAATTAGCAAATCCCTCTGCAAAGGGTATGGCTGAGTTATCAGCATCACTGGCTGTAATTGGGGCACACCACAGTTGTCATCAACAGGGACAATTCCTGCAGCATTTGTGTTTGGGTGAGTGGCAAGGGTTGCCTTGAGTCCATGAGCCAAGACAGCTGCTATCCCTGAGTCCCCAAAAATGCAGGGCTGGCTCCCACCAGCACCACTGCACCTGCAGCAGCAGCAGCACCCTCCCTGCTTGGCATCCCCAGCTCAGGGTGGGACTTGTTGGTAATCCTGGTTTTCATTATTTTAATGGTGAGAGAAAACTTTTGTGCAGTGTGAAAAACAATCCTGAGCCTTCCTGTGTTTGTAGGAAGGGCTCGGAAGGAATGGTGTGCAAGGGCAGGAGGCTGCAGGACAGAAACCAATGCGAAGGGACACCTGTCATAAAGGGTCTGGGGGAGCTTTTAAACTGAAAATAAAATATTAATGGCAGGAGAGTGCAACAATTACATTGGCGAGTAACTTGGGATAAATGCAGGGGCAAGCCATCACAAGTAGCCATCACAAGGTAGCTTCTTAAAAGGTGGAGAGTGGTAAAATCCTCCAACCTGACAATGGATTGGGAGAGTTGGGGCTGCTCAGCCTGGAGAAAAGAAGGCTCCAGGGAGACCTCAGAGCTCCTTCCAGTGCCTAAAGGGGCTACAAGAGAGCTGGACAGGGACTTGTTACAAAGGCATGGAGCGACAGGACAAGAAAGGAATGGCTTTAAGCTTAAAGAGGGTAGATTTAGATCAGATATTAGGAGGAGATTCTTCACTGTGAAGGTGGAGAGGCACTGGCACAGGTTGCTCAGAGACGTGGTTGGGATGTTGCTCAACCCCTTTGGCCAGGCAGAGCAGTGAGAAGCAGCCTCTGAACCATGTCCTTGCCCTTGGGAGGTGCCAGCAGCGTTCCTGGTGCCCAGCACAGAGTGTGATGCTGGCCCTCAGCTTGGTCCTGGGGAGACTCACTGAGCAGACAAATATGGAATGAGGGTTCTGAGCAAGGAGACCCCCACTTATTAATGAGGGAAATTAATGCACTTTGTGACTTGAAGTCTCCTGCAATCTGGGCTGGTGCAAATTAGGACCAGGCCAAAAAAGTCAAGGAGGGCTGCACCAGTGTGAACCGGACTTCATAAAATAGAAAGGAGAGGCCCCTTTTGTCAGGCAATGGCTTTTCCTCAGAAGCTAAATGATACATAATGTTTATATAGTGTTTTGCCTCTCCTAAATGCAGGCTAGACATTAATTGATTCCAGGTTTGCTCTGTGAAGTAGGTCAGCTCTTTCCATTTTGCAGATAAAGGAGTTGTGGGGATCGCCGAGAGGTGCACGGGGGGTCAGCGCCGGCGCCGGGGCACCTACACGGATGGCTGCCCTCCCTGTGGGACCACGCTGCCACCCTAAATATACACCACTTCTGATGTATGTGGAAATCAGCTGGGACTCTGTAAACCCAGCTACATTAAGCCCGGTTCAAATGAAATCTGTTTATGTCTCCATTGCTCGCCACTGGTCAAAGCAGGACTTAACTAACCTAATGCTGTTTGTGTTCAAAGCCTCTTAAACCCTTGCTCTGACTGTCTTGAAGTGAGATATAAAGTACTTGCTGGGACCTGGCTGGAGGCCAGGGAACTGTTTCAGGCCCCCCTCTCTCTTTTGCTCCTGGGGCCGTTTAGAAAAAGCATCGCACATTTCAAACAGTGATGGAAAAAAATAATTTTAATTCACTTCTGTTTACATAACGTTGGAAGCTTGGGAGGGTTTGTGCAGACAATTATTAATGGTTTAAACTGGCGTGATAAAAATGTTGCCTTGGTCTGGGAACATGAGCTGGCTCCCAAGGCCCTGGTGCTGGGTCAGATCCAGGGAGTGAGGACCCAGTGGCTTGGAGGGTCCCACTGTTGTGTTTCCTTTTGGCATCTTGGAATCAGCCTCCTGCCCATTCTGCTGAGGCTGAACTGCTACAACCCAAAGCCTGGTTCTGGGGAAACACTTGGCTCTTCCCAGTCTCCTCCATTCCTGGATGCCCAGCCTGGAGATATTTGGTGACCAGATCACAGGGAAGCAGGGCACAGCCACCCCAGGAGCAGCGCTCCTTCACTGCAGTCACAAAGCTTAACTTCAAAAAGGTTTTGGTCCAGCCTTTTGGGAGCATACCCTTTATTTTTGGTTAATACCCTGTGTGAATCAGCTCCAGAGCAGGTGGAGCCCTTCCCGAATGTGCAGCAGGTGGGAGCGAGAGGGTGACTGTGTCCCAGGTGAAGTGCCCTGAGCTCTCCAGGCACTGGAGCACCTGTGGCCTGTGTGTTCCATCCTCACACCATCCCTCAGAAGGCTCAGACACAGTTTTACTGGGCTATCGCTCGGCGGGATTCGGCACCTATAAAACTGCTCTTAATTACTTCCCAAGTTACTCACCGGGGTGATGTTGATTTTGTCCCATAACCCAACAGGATTTTGTCTGTTTGGTATAAAGCACTGCCCACCATAACTCTGCTGTCCTGTATGTTGGTGTGTGATCACACACTGTGTGCATGTGTCCCTGGCTGGATTTTGGACACCACTGGCCTGCTCATGGAAGCTGCTCTTGCTTTCCAGCCTCTGCCTACCGCACCGCAGCACCTCCACACACAGAGCTGTGATGCTGCTGGGGGGCTCTGGCAGGTTTGTAAGTGCCTGCACCAGGGGTAACAGCATGAGAAGTGCCTGTGAGCCTGGTTTGGATGGTGACAAATTCCAGGTCCTCCCTCCCAGTGGGTACAGCTCACACATACATAGGGAGCAGGGGTTGTCCCCACTGACTGCCTCTGATCCACTTTGCTCTGCTTTGACACCTGAGATTGAAACAAGGGCTGTAGTAGTTGAGAAAACAGTAGAGAAAATGATGGCTGGGAACTAAATCCATGCCAGCATCAGCTCCCGCAGCATCTAGGCTCTGCTTTGAAGCTCTCCCCTCAAAATATTCCCTCCATGATCCCTGGGATTACCCTGCACCATGGCATCTGAGTGCCAGCATTACAAAATTCATGAGCACATGCTTTATCTGCCTACTTTGCAAGTCAGCCTTGCACAGCAGACAGCAGCACTCTGCTCAAAGGCGTGTTGGTGTTGGAGGCTGGATCTCTTCACTGCTGCCCCTTTGGCTTTGGCTGAAACCAGGGCAAGACTAATCTGAGCCCATTAACCACCTCTGATTTATTCTAAAACCAAATCTGCAACGTGTGAAACACTGTATTCAAAAGAGAAAAATTAATTTATGAGGATAAAGTTTGAAGGTTTTATATGCAGACCAGAGACTGGTCTTCCCTGGAGGACTTCCTGGAGGTGTTATGACTTATTTCTCCAAGGCAGCAGACCCTGAGAAATGCAGTTACATGACAGTGAGATATGGATAGAGAAGAGGTTTTCCTTTGCAATCATTAGGTTCCAGTATGTTTTTGTCCTGGGAGAGATGTGTGTTGATTGAAAGATATGTGAATAACACATGGGTTGAGGAATGCTTCGTGAGCTTAGTCATCACCTGGGTGAATCAGGGATAGCCCCATCCCACAGGGATTTTTCTTGAGAAAGGGCTCAAAGTTTGCTCCAAAATCGTGCTACTGGGTGGAGCCCAGCCTCACCCTGCACAAGAGGTGATCTCCAGATGGATGCTGTATTTGATATGACACTCATAGGTAGCATCATGCTTGGATTTATATAAAAAGCCTTGTTACCCAGGACCATCCCAAGGAATATTGTAGGGGAGGGTTTGAGCTCAGTGGGGACTTTCCTGAGTTCAGCAAGTGGAGAGTCCAGTTAGAAGAAGGTTGAGAATAGTCCTGAAAATGGGTTTTCTGTTTTAATAGGGATCTTTACCTGAATCCTTCAGTTCATGTTTCTCTTGCACACCCATGCACCAGGACTTGTTCCAACTGATAAAGATATCCCGGACTGATGCTCCGTGGGAAGAGGAGCGGTCCCAGAGCTTTGAGACCTGTCATTAATGCTCAGGGGTGTAAGAGAGCATGTGGGGAAAATGCAGCTGGGGACAATGGTGAGAGGAACAGCACAGCATCTCAGACCAGCACAGAAGCAACTGCAGTGAATGTTCCATGGCTTACCACCCTCGGCATGGGATGTGCTCCAGAGGCTTCTTTTCTGTCCAATTTTCCATTTTGCACTGGAACTGGGTACTTTTGGACAGACATGTGTGGATTTCTGCCGGCCTGATGAGCTGCTGCTCTGCCTGGCACGCTCTCCTCCGGGACACTGCCCTGGCAGGCTGAGCCCACGCCAGGTCCTGCCTCCCCATGGGGTTACTGCCCACGGGTGCAGGTTGGTGATCTGGATGGAGACTTTCTGGAGTCAGGTCCTCAGCCCCCGGGCTTAGATGCTACAAAGAAAAAGATGGTAAATCAAAACATTTGGAAATCTGTTTCTTATTTACTGTACTGCCAAGCTGCTGTAAGGCTTGCTGGAATCACAATCCCAGAACAGCAGAGTGGAAAGGATTTTCCTACTGATATTGTTGGCAGTGGGAGAGACCTCGCTGCCTGCTGTGGGCTGGGACAGGTGGGGGTAGGATCAGGGATGGACTTTCTGTTTGCTCGTGAGGGTGAGGTAAACATCGCAAACATTCCGTGCCTCCCCTCAGCCCATTTCAACAGGGCATTTATTAAATATTGGGAAGAACTGAAGGCAGACTGGAATACTTGGGGAAGGGATACTTGGAGACACGTTTCACGGGTTAGGTTTTCGTAGTGATGAAGGATAAACGTGTCAGATCATAGTGGCAGGAGAAAAAAAGTCAGATGCTCAGGCCACAGCAAGTTTTGTTGGATGTTTTCGTGCTCACGGCATCAGCTGAAAGGATCTCCCGGCACTACCTACCCATGAGGCTCAGGAAGATATGCCAAAGCATACAGAAGATGGTTTATGGAACCAGGGAGCTCTTCCCAGTGCATCAAGGTCTTACATCTTCCTTCTCCCCCTCGACTTCCTGCGTCTCTCCTGGGAATGTCGCACATCATCTCACACGCTGCAACCAGCGTAAGCTGAGCAGGGAAAGTTTCCCAGAGACTTGTGGGCTGTGATGCCAGGAGTCATAATTGCCTTGGCAGAAGCAGCCACAGTTGTTCAAACCTGCCCTCTACCCGTGAGTCAGAGTGAAAGTGCTGGAGTCATGGGATGGCTCGGAGCAAAGATGCAAAGTTGGGAGTTGCTTTCTGAGATTCTTATTTCCTTGAAGGAAAGCCTGAAAAATACGAGTGAGGGAGCGAGAGGGAGTCCAGCAGCCTCAGAGCCTGCCTGCAGCACACAAGGGCAGCACTGGGCTCTGCCAGCTGTGATGGCAGGCAGCAGCACCAGGAGCCTGCACTGCCTGCAGGGGATGGGACCATCGCTGGGGCCCAGGAGCAGCAATGCCATGGCAGGGAAAGCAGCCATGCAGGTTGTGGGTGAGCTCTGGCACTGGTGACGTGTCCCGTGAGCTGTTCAGGGCATGTTCTGCAGAGGCAGCGCTCACTGGGCAATCACCTTCCTGCTCAGAGCACAAAGGGACACAGCCACAGTGGGACAGAGCCCCAGATCCCTGAGAAAGCCTTGCAGAGAATCAAGTCCCCTGTGTGGTGGTGTGAGTGTGTCCTGTTTAGGACAGACAGCATGAGGAGATGGCTCAGCAGGGTTTCCTGGGGACAGCTTTGGGCATCTCAGAGGATCCTGGGCAGTGAAAGCACTTTTGCTTTCAGGGAGTTGCCAGTCCCCCTCTGGTCCATGGAGGGGAGGAAAGGCAGAGCCAAGGGAGAATAAACCCTCAGCATCACCAGCCTGGGGATGAGGAATGTGACTTGCTCCCTCTCCCAGCATCATGTCCTTGCCATCTGAGCATGGGAGAGGCAGCAGAAAGGACTGGGAATCAAGGAAGTGAGGGATGGGTGCTGATGGAGCCAGCGCCTTGCAGAGCTTCTGTGGGGAGGACTTGGCATGAGAACTGCTTCCAACACATGGAAACTGTGATGGGAGATGGTCAGACTGGCTCCACAGGATGGCTGGAGTGGTCAGAAGTGGTCAGAAGCAGGGATGTCCTGAGGTGGGTGTTGGACCAGTCTGAAGGAATGGAAACCCCAGTACCGAGCTCTCCCCAACCTTGGGGAGGTCCTGTCGCCTCCAGACTCCAAGTTCATGGCTCAGAGCCATCTCTCGTTTAGTCCCAGTGAATTACTGAGCCCCAGGAAGCCAACCTTACTGAGGCTTTTGTAGAAGTCAAGGGCTCAAATTGAGCGGGAGCTTGGGGAAACCATTTCCCTTGTTAAAATAAATGTATTAGTTTAATACGTACCAGGAGAGGATAGGGAGTTCTCCTTGTTAAATATTTACCAGTCAAACCCTGCTGAGGACTTACTTGGAGCAATTCAGCTTTAGTGATTTCCTTCTATTGTGGTCTAAGTCTCCAGCATTGCTGGGAAACCGCCCGGCAGGGCCAGGAAGGTGGTGACAGAGCCGAGCCCTGGGCGCTAAAGCTGCAGCTGGGATGGCCACCCGCCTCTCTGGGGACACTGTGGCGCCTCGGCGGGTCCCCAAATCCACCCTGGGACCTCCATGGAGATGTCGACACCTGCATGGAGCAACAGAGAGAGCAGCCCTGTCCTCAAATGGGAGCAGGGCACAGCAGGGATGCCCAACAACCAGGAGAAAGCAAGGAAATTTTTTTTTAAAGGGTGAGTAGAGACACGAAATGTCTGTGCCTTACCTGTCCTGGCATTCCTGAGAGCAGCCCAGAAGTGTTTTCCCAGACTCATCACAGTGAATTTTAACAAGGAGCATTATTTCTTTGGGGTCTCATCACCTTGGAAATGGGAATCATTGCACACAACACAAATTGTGCATTCTCATAATTTTCCTAAGATGTCCCTTCTGCTACCTGATGGCAGAGTTAAGCCACATTCTGATAGCTCAAGACTTCCTGACACAGCTGTTCAATTTATAGGACCAATTTTATATTTATGTAATTTACATGTATATATACTAACCTGACACACATTTACATCAGCAGTTTGTCATTCACAAGTTTACACTCCCGCCATCTCTACAGTTCTTAAAACTGGAAACACATTTTTTTTGGTAATCAAGTTAAATTCAGATCATTTCTATTGTTGGTGACTCCACATTGTTTTGTAACTCTGCTACTCTCCCTTAAACTCCCTAGAATAAAATGGAAAAATGGAGGGCATGCGAGATCTCTGTGGAAACGCTCCTGCCTTGTTGGTCCCTCGCTCTCCTGAAGGCAGCAATTGCCGATTGTCAAGGATTGTGTCGCCGTGTATTTTTTAAAGAATGACTCTATTAATAATCTTAAGAGAAAACAGATGCGTGAGGTTTGCAACGAGAACTGTGGATATTCCAGGAGACATCAATTGTTGGAAGTAAACAACAGTCCTGATTCAACAAAGCTCTTAAGCAGACGCTTAACTTTGAGCATGCACTTAGCCCAGGCTTCAGCGAGGTGTTAACATATGTTCTGCTATATAAGGAGGGACTTAAGTACGTACTTACAGTTAAGCTTGTGCTTAAGTGCCTTGTTGAATTGGGGCCAACAATTCAGCTCTCCCTCTGTCTCCCTGACATTAACTGTGCCTGACATCCAGGAAATTCAAACAGGGGCTGCAGTAGTCACCTACCAGCAGAACTTTTCCCTTCTGACAGGGGCTGCATCTATTTCGCAGCATGGCCGAAGTGCTCTGGGGGCAGGGTCAGGTCACCCCATGCACCTCCATGCTCCCATCACTCCCCATCCCTTGGGACCCCTGCAGCACCACCTGAAGAGAGACCAAAAAAACATTATAAGACCCCACCTAAACATCTATCGTGTCTTAATTTTTTTTTTAAATCAGTATATTTTTCCATAATGTTCTGCATGTTCATTAAAGATGTCTGCTTTATTTCTGCTTATTTTCAAGTGGATGGGTTATTTTTAAGTCCTGAGCAGCAAGAATTGCACTGTGCAATGATTTATCTTCCCTGGCCAACCTTTATGAATGAAAACTTAATTTTTGTAATTTTTTGCATTTGTAGTTTTTTCTCCTGTTATATCCCCCATCTGCTGAGTAGTACACAGCAGGTGAATATGGATGGGAAAGGCATCAGTGTCTTCACAGGTTACTGCTGACCTCCTGAACCAGCCTGGATGCTCTGAGATGCCCTTCCAATTACCTTGAGACCCTTCCTTGGCTGTAGGTCACCTTCATTTCAGACCCAAATTGCTGACGATGAAGGTCTTATTCTGCTCACTGCAATGACACTTTGAATCAGCATCACTGAAGAACCCAAACCCCAGCTCTCAGTTGTGCCTTGGGATCAATTCATCATCACTTGCTGGCTTTTATTTGCAGTGAACCAGATTTCTCTGAAAACTGGATGGATCTTGTTTCATGAGCCAGGGAGAGCTCAGTGAAAGCAGCAATCAGAGCTGATATCTCCAGTTCCAAGTCACACCAGGCAAATCCTGAACCAAACATCCCCAAAGGTTTCCTGATCTCCTGATCTGAAGTTCTGTGCTTCTTGTTATCACAGGGAACTTTTGAACTTGCTTCAGTGGTGCCAGAGCTGCTTTTCCCTTGGGATTTTACTTATGGGTGGTTTTTAAACCATGGGTGTAGCAGTTGCCTTTTCAGTCCCAGCTTTCTGTCTATGTTGCCTCTGTCCAAAAGTCACAGCTGGGGAGCCACGCTCACTGCCAAAGAAAGGAGTTTGTTTTACCTGTCAAAGCCAGGTGTGGGGGACACGTGGCCCTCAGTTAAAAGTGTCTCAGGGAGTGTCATCAGATGAAACACCAAGTTTTCTTGGATAAAAAAAAATTAATAAAAACCTCAAGGACCATCTCTTCCCTGCTTATTTTCTTTGCAGATGGCAGCATCCAAGTTCCAGTTATTTCTGTCTTGGAAAATAAAAAAGTCTACCAGGGGAAAAGGAATGTGAGTTTGCAGCAGAGTTTGGTACCTGGAAGACTCCAGGCTGGAGTGCACACTCCTGATTTATGGTGTACTTGTTAAAACCACTTGTTCTTGTCATAACAAAACAGATCGAAGTGAATCTGGGTAGAAGGTCCCCTTCTAGTTGGCACTTCATCATGGCTTCTTACTCTGTCTTAGGTTCTGGGGGTTTACAGTTATATAAAACTTAATGAATCAGTATACTTTAGATTTCCTTCCTAATGCATATGGGTTCAATTAACTGCACTGTTTGCTTATTTAAGCGTTTTCATTAAATTGCTTTACTATATTTTCCCGCAATTGAAAGGGAACATGGTGGGGCTGATGCCATCTGCCACCATCAGTTTAGCAGAACCTTTTTCTTTGTTCAGGTCCATTCTGTTTTATTAGAAGAGACCCTCCTACCCCCTGCTCCCTGTGTGCCATGCACTTATTGCATTCTGCTCTTCTGACTGCAGACTGATAAATAAAAAGCTTGTGCAAGGGCCTTCATGTACGGCGTTTTTAAGGGTCTCTTTTACAAGATCAGTTGTGTTTTGCCCCCACCCCCCTTCTCTCCCCCTGCTTGCAGATTTCTTTTTTGCTCCAGCTTGTGAAGAAAGGATTGTTGCTGTTACAATGGCTCTCAGCTCTTGCTGCCTGGCCGTGCGGGGTGGGGGATTGCTGTGGCCAAAACACCCGGCCAGGCTGCAGGCGCAGCCAGGGCAGCAGGAGCAAGGCTGGAGAGGCTTTTTCCTCATTTTTAAGGAATAGCTGATCCTAGGCATCTCACCAAACCTTCCTGAAGGTCCTTCTCATGGCAGGGGGTGGTGTCCCTGCCTTCACCCACAGCTTGTTTTCTGGATCTGGTGCTCTCAGGGCTTCACACACTGTTCTCCCCCCAGCACAGAGGGAGTGTTTTATTACATTCCTCCTTTTTGTTTTGCTCCATCCTTGTGAGCTGCGTCTTGCTGTGTAAGAGCTCACTCTGAGTGGCCCTGAGTGTCTGCAAGGCTGGTGGTCCTAAGAGGGCTCCTGCCCATGTCCCTCCAAAATACCCCACAGCACCAGGGATGCCCATCAGGGACAGACAGTGCCTTCCCCTGCTTTACAAACTGAACTGCATAAACCCACCCACTTGGTTCGGGGTGCAATCTGCACCCTGTCACACAAAGCAAATGCTTTCTAGACATCACTAATAGGAAAAACATCTCCTGGAGAATATAGCAGAAGAAGGAAAAACATTCATCCTGAAGAACTCTCATCCAGAGGTTGGTTTTTGATTTGGAAATGCAGGGTTTGATACCGAATCATTTATCTGCCATCTCTGGGTTGGAGAGCAGAGAAGACATTCCCGCTCCTGGAGCAAAGTGATATTTTGCAATGGAGTCTGAGGTGGAAAACGCCCCAGCATTTATAATTTTCTGTTCCCTGCTACAGGCATTTTATGCTAGAGAAGGTGCAAAGACAATAAATAACTTGCCCTAAAGGTACACAATGAATCTGTGGCAAAGCCAGCAAGAGAAAGGCTTTTAACCATTGCCTGCAAAAGCCCTTGTCCTCCCCAAAGTCTAAGGGAGCTGCTGTGTTTGTGGAGGGCCAGAGGATGAGGCTGTGAGTCCCTCACCCAACCTGTGCCCCTTTTCGTAGAAGGGTTTCAGTTTGTGAAGCAATGTACCAGATCAAACATCTCGAAGGAAGGAAGGAAGGAAGGAAGGAAGGAAGGAAGGAAGGGAAAGAAAAGAAAGAAAAGAAAGAAAAGAAAGAAAGAAAGAAAGAAAGAAAGAAAGAAAGAAAGAAAGAAAGAAAGAAAGAAAGAGAAAGAAAGAAAGAAAGAAAGAAAGAAAGAAAGAAAGAAAGAAAGAAAGAAAGAAAGAAAGAAAGAAAGAAAGAAAGAATACCCTTCAAACTCTTTTGTTTGCAGTAAAGTAAAATTAAGAAAAAAGAAAAATACGGAAAAATACATTTAAACTGGAAGGGAAAAGCATTCCCCCCTCTCCAAGTGGTAAGACTTTTTCTTCCTTTTCTTATTTTCGAGAAGGTTTTCCAATTTCTGTTTTCTTCAATGAAAAATGCAACCACTGCACCAAAGACCTTGCAAAACACCTCTGAGTTGCCAAATTAACCTTGGAGGGGGAGTGGGAGGTGGGGATTACCTGGAGAAACATCAGCTTGTACCCTCGAGTGGATCCCAGCCCCCCCCACCCTCTCTGCTCGACAGAGGGACCCCAACCTCTGCTAACAGCCCCACAGGGACCCCCATGCAGCTACTGGGATTTGCCAAAATCATAAGGAATCACCCAAAAAACACCCAAACTGATGCAAAGTCTGGGCTCTGGGAAACTTTCTGAGAGAGTGGCTTGACAGCCCCACCAGCTCCAACCTCTCTCTCTGGTGCCCTTTCTTCTGGAAGTGAGGCATAAAATAAATTTAAGCCACTGGCTGTGGTAAACATTCCCTCCAAACATGCCTGTTCTTGATACCCCAAATTCAGATATTCAATTGTGGAAGACAGTAGAGAAAGAAAAGAAAGAAAGAAAAAAAGAAATGAAATGAAAAGAAAAGGATAGAGAGAAAACCCCCGACGCTTCCAAGACACTAAAAATAGACTCTGATCACTTACCAAATGGTAAAATGAAAATGATTTGCTTTGAATAGTCTCCAGAAAGGCTCAGATACAATGTCTTGTGGAGCAAAATTGAATCAGTTGAAAGTGCAGACGCCAGCTCAGCCTAATCCCTCCCAGCTGCTTTGCTTTCCTTTTTTTCCAACAAGCAGCCCCTAAAAGTCATCTCCCTAATCCTGCAAACTGAAATTCAATCTTGTATTTTTTTTTTTAAATCAAGTTTCAAGCCTGGGGCTTGCAGGGTGGGGGAAGAGGAGGAGGGAGGGCTTTGGGGTTGCCTCCTTCCCCTCGCCCTGACTGCAGTAAACACAGCCTTGAATTCAAGGAAAAGCTTTAGACTACAATTCACTTGGCTTGAGCCAAACACACAAATCTGATGCCTTTAAAGCCCCTCCAGCAGACGGTAGATAGCTTTGAGATGTTCACTAAATGGCTGTCTGGTTGCTGCCTTTTTTGTTGCTGATTGGGGGCCCAAGGAGACCTTGTCTCTGGGTTGTTTTTCCTTTCTTCCCCCCCCCCCCCTTTTTTTTTTGGTGTCTGCTGTTATCAGTGTATTTGGGTTGGGCATTTACCTAATGCAAAGACCAAGACAAACAATTTCTCACAGAGGCTGGTGATTGCAACCAGCAGTGCATGTACGGGCTCTGCTATCTCGGGGAATACCGAGAGGTATTTATGACACTTTCCCAAGAGTTTCCCGACTCCTGCCCTCCACTCCCCCAGTTCCTGCCACGTGTGCGGCTTGCAAGGACTCAGGAAAGCCTCCTGGGGCATCCCAGTTCTCAGCTCCCTACACAGCACTTGGAAGTCTAATTCCATGCACTTCCAAGCATAATTCCATGCACTTCCAAGCTTGCTTTGTCAGTCGTTGCCACCTGATGGTTCACTGATCCCAAATATTTTTGGCAGCAAATGATACTAGTTTGGTTTTGGAGAGTAATTGAGAATACATAAAATAACAGCAAAATGTTCAAAACCAAATCCTACAGCTCAGCATCCTGATAATTCAAATTCCTGGGTCTGAACTCCTCCAAACTCAGGGCTTCAGAGATTTTCCCCCATTCAGCCATTCAGGTTGGCCCTATGAGACTTTTGTTTGAACCCAGGTCAGGGTCCAGAATCTGAGCAGGAAAAAAGAGATGTCCAAGAGTAAGAAGAGAGAGGACATTGATTTTACTGTATGGAAACTCCCCCAGAACAGATCCAGGCAGGTGTAGATTCACCTGGTCAGCAAAAGATTCCGAGTGGAAAACAATAAACAAAGGAAAACAGGAATCAAAACTTTCATGGAAAGAGTGGAGAGCTGAGGTGGGAACTTTTGATATGACTTCTCTTACCCTGACAGATATGATGACAATATCCCACATCATAAAAATAATGAAAATCACACTTCTCACGGATGCAGAGATTTTGTCTGTTCCCAACATGCACTTTTCTTCTTTTGGTTGGCATAATGGCCTTGAGTCCCCCACCGTGTCAGAAGCAAACTTCTCCTTATTTGCAACTGGTTGTTATTTCTGCTCTGAGATCCATGGCGTTACATGACATTTACTCAGACAATAGCCCTGTACTCATCAGTCTGCTGCAAGGCTGGGTCACTGAGAGTGATCAAAGCGTGACTGCTGGAGCTGTGTGGAACTGAATTACCTCTTGTCTAACGAGGGAGAGCACGTTGGGCACTCAGATCAAATGGCCCCATGTGCTGGCTGCTGGATTTTATGGTGTAAACTGACGGACAGTTGAGATAAACACACATAATTAAATGGGTAGAGATACACTGGTACATGGGGGGTGGATGGATTAGAATAATTGGCATAATTACACAGATGTACACAGGGGCTGTGCAGAGGTGGATAATTTGATATTAATACAGAAGATGTGATGGTGGATGTGCATTTGACATGGCCTAGGTGGCCTAGCCAGGGGTAAGGGTGGTCTTGATGCATGTCAGGAATGGAAGTGGGATGTATTGTGTTTGAGCAAGTCCTGGCTGGGTGAGCAGAAATTTTATCTGACAGCTGGCTGGATGGCTGAGTGGTGGAGCTGGGAATGAAGGGGCTGCACCGTGATCCTGTGGGATGAGTATGGGGACTGAATCAGGGCTGGATTTGCCATAAGATAGAAATACGTTAAAATGGGGAGCTAGGTATGGGAAGAAGGAAGGAAGGAAGGAAGGAAGGAAGGAAGGAAGGAAGGAAGGAAGGAAGGAAGGAAGGAAGGAAGGAAGGAAGGAAGGAAGGAAGGAAGGAAGGAAGGAAGGAAGGAAGGAAGGAAGGAAGGAGGGAAGGAGGAAGGAAGGAAGGAAGGAAGGAAGGAAGGAAGGAAGGAAGGAAGGAAGGAAGGAAGGAAGGAAGGAAGGAAGGAAGGAAGGAAGGAAGGAAGGAAGGCTGAAATAAGTTTGACAGAGAACAGAGAAATATGCATGGGATGGACTGCAGCATACCTGAGCCTGCTGGCCACGTTAAAATGAGCAAATAGGTGTCTGTGTATCAGGTATTGGTTTGTTGTATGGGTGTGGAACACATAAATATGGAAGGAAGAAAGCTGGACTGGGTAGGTAAAGTAATTGCTGGATGGCTGGGAAGTTCAGTGGAGTCAATACAGTCTGGATAGATTGAAATATGGTAATGTGGACTACTGCAAGCAGATAGCTCTAATAGGTAGCAAGGAGTTAAGTATAGATAGAATAGAAAACAGTGGAATGTAGGGAATAAATGGACACATGAACTGACGTCTGTGTCTATTGACATATTTAGGTATGTAAAGATATGTTTGGCTTCATAAACTCAAGTGACATTAGCAGCAGTGGTGCTAACATAT
Organism: Acanthornis magna; assembly: GCA_036785705.1. NCBI lineage: Eukaryota > Metazoa > Chordata > Aves > Passeriformes > Acanthizidae > Acanthornis > Acanthornis magna. The sequence goes on from JAWUZG010000092.1 coordinate 2,889,512, forward strand.
CTAACACAGGAAAATGGATGTAATGAGGAAAAGGTGATCCACTGGAAATGCTGGGAATATTCTGAGGCTGGTTCACCTGAGTGGAAATTGGACGGATGGGTGGATGAAGAGATGGGTGTATATACTGTCTGAATTATCAGCTGAGTTAGTATTAGATAAACCTGTGGACAACAGATTAATAAATTAAAGGTCAAAAGAGAAAGACATTAGGTTGAGAGGGACAAGTTCACAACACACAGAGTATATGTTGCCTGAGTAAAAGGATGGAAAGATAGCTGGAAGAATGGAATAAATAAATGGCAATAAAAATGGGCTGATAGGGTGAATGGGGCATTGATTATGGGGAATGTAGATAGAGGGAGGAACAGATAAAAGAACAATAGCAGAGTTAATAGATGAGTAGTGAATAGGATAATAAATGAGTAGCACCCATGGAGAGGGTATCTGGTGATCAAGACTCCCTGCACACACACAGAACTGTGAAAAAGGTGATGCACAAGACATAGGGGAGTGGAGGATGCATTGGGTCCATGCACACAAAAGAGGTAAAGTGCACAGACATGAGAGGGGAGTAGATATGGGAAAAGGCAAAAAAGCCCTTTAGGAGGAGTCAGGTAAAACAGTCACGGCGTAAATAAATTACATATAAAATTCATGCAGAATAAAGAGATTATGCTGAAAAAAACAAGCTTGGAACCATTAGCGAGCTAACAGGTTGGACCAGGTATTGGGTAGATAAGGAGACAGAGGAGTATTCATGAGCTGGGAGTGTTGAGAAATTAGCCTGGTGGTGCGAATTAGAAGGATGCTTAATGGAAGAGTAAATCCTGGACAGGATGATTGATGAAGAAGGATGTGGGTGCACATACAGATGAGTGGGTACCAGGAAGCTCATCAGAGTGGGTACGAGTGAGCAGTGAAATGAATATGGATGGAACAAGGAGGGAGATGAAAATATATAATTTGGGAGGCACTATGGAAATCCAGACAGATTAATTGAAATTTGCATCGGATTAATTAGGTAGGTAAGTAGTCACAGGCACTACCTTAATGAGTATGTATAAAAGAAACTGAAAAAATATCGTTAATCGTGGCAGTAGTTGCATTGATGTCTTGGGCATGACAGGCAAAAGCAGAAGGGATGAATACATTAGTGCTATAAAAAATGATGAGAGTGATTAGTACATGTGAGATAGATTAGATGTGTGAGACATGAATGTATGCAAAATAGGCGAAGAGGTCAGGTAAATGAGAAAACATGGGGAAAATGGATTATTAAGTGTTATGAAACTCACCTATGAACACCTACAGGGGTGTGTGGGAGTGAAAATTAGATGGACAGAAAGAGAACAGATCTGTTTGCACAAGAAATAAGCAAAGAGGGATTACATGATCAAGGCTGACATGTGACTCCAAAATCAATCCTAAAACTAACACTGATTCTAAATTCTGACAGAAACACAACTCTTAAAGTTTATCCTATCATAACACTAAGACAAACCTAAACCAAAAGTATCTGAACACAGCACTAACCCCAAACCCTGACCTCATCCAAAACTGCTCCCAATACCTAATCCTAACACAATCTGAGATCTTCCACTGACCCTGATACCAATCCTATCCTAAACCTAACCCACACCTCACCCAAACCCAGCTATAAACCAAACACAATCCTAAATGCTGAACCAGCCGTACCCCAACTCTAAACCAATCTCTATCCAATTCTAACCAAACCTTGACCTTAGCTCTAAGCAATGAGCCTTAATCCTGCCTCTAACTTAATCTTAACCTTGCATCTTAGAGGAATGGGTAGAAATATGTGATACATTTGTATTTAGCTGATACCTAACTGTGTTCAAACATAAGAAAGAAGATTAGATAAATATGTCAGAGATGGAGTTGTCAAGTTTCTGTATTCTAAAGTTATGTGGTTTTTGTTGGCAATGGGGGAGGAGGGTTAGCTAAATGAGTGGATTCAAGGTAGAGGTGAACAAATGAAATATGTCCATTTAGAGGAGTTATAGCAGAGAGCTCAGAGTGTGCATGCAGATAAGAAATTCATAGTTATGATTTCAGATCAGTGATCAGATAGATGAAGATATGCAGAACAGAGTGGTGTATGTAACCAGTGGTTAAATCAGATATCCAGGTAGACTTGAGGTTGACAAGGATTGGTATGGGATAGACAGGTGAGGAACGAGGTGGGTGGGGGCAAAATGTAAAACAGGGGAATAGAGACAGCAGGGGGGAGCCCTGGAATGAATAGGTGTGTGTGATGTCAGAGCTGGTCGGGATGCGTCGGTAGGACAAATAACGGGGCAGGTTCGGGTCAGGAAAACAGAGAGGACTGTGAACTGTCAGTTTCTGCCTTTTTCAAATCATGACCCCTCCAAATGTGACCTGCAGAGGTGCCAGCCCCTGCCTGGTGATATTTAGCCTGTGGACTGCACGAGATGTGAAGAGAGACTTGTGCAGGACATTCCAGCCCTGGGTTCCACTTCTGAACCCACTCAGGGATGCTCCCCAAAGCTGCCGCCTTCTGCAGAGCAGGGAGGGGAGGCTGCTGCTCTTCTCAGTCCCTGGAGGGGACAGCGGGCTGGCCTCCAGTCTTCTCATCTGCCTTTCCAAGTTTTCTGTCAAACGTTCACAACCTGTCCCTGTAAATGCTTAAAGAATGGGGTCTGGCTTTGTGACACCGTAAGATTAAATTTGGGATCTGACTTAAAACAGGGACTGTGAGAGCACAACTCTCCAAAATGCTTTCCGCACCTTGCCTAACTTTATGCTTAAATTTAAGCAACTTTAATTTGCTGACTTTAATAACAGTGTGAGGGGCAGAGTGCTGTGGTTATCCATGGACCACAGCCCCACTGTTCTGCAGCCAGTGACAGATCTTCAGCTGGCCTCCCTGAGATCAGGGCTTCACCTTATGCCTAGAAGCATTTCACTGAGTAATTTCCTTGTGTGCTTAAGTACTTTCCTGAATTAGCTCTTAAAAGAGTGAACCCTCCTTCTAGACTTTCTGGGAAAAAAGAAAAGAAGGGAGTGGAGGGAGAATGGGAATTTTTGAGGGTGCCCAAATGCCAAGAGCCAGGTTTTGAAAGGGATTTGGGTTCTCACAGTTTCACCGAGGCAGTTAGAGGAGCCTCAGAAGGAGCCAGAGCAGATACCTCTGGTAGACACTGGTACTGGGTGCTTTCAAAGATCCAACTATGTACTTAGCTGTATCTTCAGACATCTAAATCCCTCTAAAAGTCTTACTTTTAGTGTCTAAATCCCAGGTGCCTAACTCACTTCTAGGAAAATCTCACACTGGGACTGATTCACTGAATCTTTTTTTTTTTTTTTTTGTCCTTGCTCACATAGGGCTTTTGAAAATCCCACTGCTAATCTCCTATACCCAGGCATGTATCACTTTGAAACCTGTAATATAAATTACTTTGCACTTCTGGGGGACAGCCACTACTTCCTCCCTGCTCATAGTAGGTCAGATTTTTGTTTTTTGCGTATTAACACAATAGGTTTTGCTGGGTTTTTTTTTTTTTGAAAGGGGGACATAAGAAGCTGCTCTGCAAGACTTGAATTAGCAACCCGGAGTGAGTGCTGTTTTACATGTTATTGCGGGGAGGAATCACAGGCTGCCGTGAATGGTAGGGCTGCATCAGCAGAGGTGTCGGGAGGAGCTGGTTCTGGGCTCCTCATTTACATCGGTGGGGTTTGCCCCTGGGCACAAGCCTTCGCTCAGCTCCACTGATCTCCTGGGAAGATTTGTGAGCAAATTTGCTCGTCTCTAGCAGAGACTGAACATTGTTACCTGGCTTTCTGCAAGAAATTACTTAAGTGAAGAAGGGGGGGGAAAAATCAAATACATATGTTCTTTCATTTTTCTTCTTTTATTTCCTATGAGAATTTTTATTTGTTGGGAAGTTATTTCGTAAATAAAATTTTTGTGCATATGCTTTCTTCATTAAAGGAACTGGAGTTGGGGATAAACAAATTATTTTTTCCTGTAAAAAACCCATCATTCTGCAGAAGAACAGGCTGGCTGCCATTGAAACATTTTTGATAGAAAATCTGCCTGCAGCCCTACTGCTTAATCAGTTTGGAGCAGAGCGTAGCCTGTAGCTTGTTAATAAGAGCAGCTTGCCCGAGCAGTTCGCACAATGGTGAGCCGCAGAGGAGGCTTGCTGCATAGCTGTGGATTTTATTTTGCAGCTCTGTTAATTAAAACATATTTTACTTTGAAGGAGGTTTTTACTGTTTTCTATGAGGCTGAGCAGAAAACTGTTCTCTTGGATAGATTAAAGGAGGGATATGAAGTATTTTCTTAGAAGTAACAACTCAGCTTTGTTTGATGGGCAAACTCTGAGCAAAAACAATGCGTAGTTTTGTATTTTTGTTTGTTCTCAGTCTTTGTATATGGGCTGGTTTATAAGTTGGAGTATTTTGGCTGTTTTGATAATATCAAACTAAATTATTTTGCATACAAGTTGCCGGACTGGAACAGAAAAGTCACAGATTCTTGTTTAATTGATAAAGTAGTTTTTACTTATACAAGCGTATACTAAAATAATAAGGCCTGAAACTGTGCCACTGAAGTTAATGACAAACCCTTCATAGGTTTCATATAAAACCTGTATTTTTATTATCCCAGTTCCACTGACTTTTGTTGCAAGATCGCAACAAAATGTTAGGGCATTTCTAAGTGTTATTTTTATTATACAAAACCCCATTAAAATCGTACTGAAGCATCCCATTAATTTAAATGGGACTTTGCATAGTTTGCTGAGTTCCAGGCCACAGATAAAGAGAAGTATGCAATTTAGAATTAAACTGACCACAGCTTTTTATTAGAAGACATTTAATCTTGAACGGACTGCGCAGTCTGAGGCATAAAGAATTGGTGAACTTCATCTGGGCTGGTGCAACCGGAGCCTCCACTGCGCAGCAGCTCCTGGGTTGGTCTGGGACCTCTCAGGACCATACAGCATTCCCAAGAAAACCCAAGCAAAGCTCTCCCCAGGCAGCTTTGCCTTGGAAATGCTAATAGGTAAGCCAGCACACCCAGAACAAATGGAAAACTTGATTCGGGTATTTCTCTGGCTCCAAGCGTCTGCTTGCCTCGACAAAGGCTGCAATCAGTAGGCAGGAGTCTGGGGACTCTGTGCGGCACCCGCTGCAAGGCAGGGTCCCACCGGGATGGAGCCAAGCCAGATCGAAGTGATGCAGCTTCAGGAATTCCAACTTGAGGTTCGCTCACTGGAAACCACGGGGAGGAATGTGCAGGGCGAGGGATGGAAAACCATCGCCTCCGGTGTGTGGAAACACCCACCAGCCAGACACCGGCAAGGGGAGTTCAAAAGCCATAGCGAGAAGGGTGGTGGTGAGCGGTGTTTTATACTGGCCCCCACTCCGTGGGGACTTTGGGGACTAATGAAGCATTAAATGACAGCCCTCCCCGGCTGCCCCCAGCGTGGGCACACACCGGGGCACCTCCAAAGTCATATGGCTAAGGAAAATGTGCTTTGGGCAAGGCAATCCAAAGCCGTGCCTCAAACACTCCAAACCCCCAAATAATTCAGGCTCTATCCATTGTGGGGGAGACCTAAAGGCTGCTGGAAGCAGGGCATCCGTAAAAGTGCACAGGGAAGGTGGAGGAGCTGCTTTCTGCTCAGCGTCTCCTTGGAATTTTCCTTTCCCTGAGCCATAAATGTGTCAAGATGCCCAAATGTCGCCCAGCAGCAGCAGATCAGCTTTCCCTGATACAGTCACAGCGCGGGGGGACACTGGTGAGGGACACCAGCACACAAGCCCAAGCAGGCTGTGTCCCTGGTCCCCAACTCTTTCCTGCAGGCATTTTCGGAAGGGGTGGATGCCTCAGGACTCCGACAACAACAGAAACTTGGGGCAGGGTTTGGCAAAACGTGAGCGCCGCTGCTCCGATTTAGGGCTAACAGTGCTACCTCCAGGAACAGGAGAAAACGAACACCTAAAATCCCGGCTAAAGTCCCGGCGGAGGGCTGGCAGGTCCCCTCCCGCCTGGAAACTGGGGGAAAACAGTCCTTGCGCTGCTCTGGTGACACTCCCGGGGCTACAGTGAGGGATGGAGTAGCCGAGGATACTCGGACCCGCTCTGCTGAGCCCCCGCGTTGGGAGCAGAGCCCTTGCGCTGCCCCCCAGCCCCGGAACGCAGCGGAACCCCCCGGGACACAGAGAGCTGCGGTCCTCGGGGAACGGGGCCATCCGCGGCCGCGCAAACAGCGCGTTCGGGCCGGGGAAAGGCCCCGACCATGGCTATTCCTGCCGCCGGGTCCGAGAATTTCATTGATTCGTTACAGCGATTATGGCTTTGGGGGCAAAATAGCAATAGTAATCGCAATAGTAAATACATAGTCATCAAATAGTAAATAAATAGTAATGAAATAAGAGGGGTTTGTGCTTACAAAAGCTTAAGGGAAAGGCAAAACAAATCGAACAACCCTTAAAATTCAGGATGTCGGTGAATTTGGAGGAACAAGAGGAAAACGCACCTTAGAAAAACGGGACAAGCGGCTGCGGGAGAAGGAGCGGTGCCAGAGCTGCGACCCACCGGGGGTGCTCCAGGGTGCGGGGATTAACTTTTTGGGGAGGAAAAAATGCCGACCCACGGCTCGGAGCGCTGGGATTTGGTGGGATGCAGCAATGCAGCGGCAAGGAGGGCTGGAGCCCCAGCTCCGGCAAACTTCGGTAACAGTCTGCCATAAAATTAGACCTGGGGAGGGTTTCCAGTGCCGGGGCTGCCCCGGGGAGGGGGGCAGGGAAAGGGCTCCTTCCCTGTAGGGGTGCTGGGGGGGACGTGGGGAGACGGCGCAATTACCGGGGAGAGGGGGGAAGCGTCCCCAAAATACCACCAGGGGCCGGGGAACAGAAAGTTGCTTTTCTTCTTGTTTAGTCGCTCTCTTAAACACAGCCAGAAAAGAACATTAAAGGCATTTCTAGATTTCGTTTCGGTTTAGAGTTTTTTTTTTAAAGTTTTCTTTTTTATTCCCATGCTCTTAATTTTTGAAAAAAAAAAAAAATCACAAAACATAACTTATAAAACAATATATATACTGCATCCTTATCCACAACAGCATAATTGAAACATCCAGCGTAACGTTTACCACAGGTGTGAAATACACTGGGAAAGAAGTACCGTGTGCATTTTATGTCTCTTTTTCATCTACAGGTAATAAGTATCGACAAAAAATAAGCAACAAATATGCCTGCAATTAAACTTCATATGCATTTTGTATGCGTATTAATAAAAATCATATTTATCATTTCCATGTTTTGTTTGTTGTTTTTTTCTTCCCAACAAGCACTTGTAAAAGTATCTATATTTACATAATAACACCTTAAGATAATAACACCTTAAGAATTTTTTTTTTGGTTCCTTGTTTTTCCTTCACATTTAGAAAAGCAAGGAACGCTTTCAGCTTTGCTAAGAACCTTTCCGGACGCCGAGGCTCGCTGTTTCTCTAGCAGAGATGCAGTATCTGAAATCACTTCATAACAGACCATTTTTCGTCTTTTTTTCGAGACTTTCTAAAAGGGGGTTGGTTTTCGGTTTTACTTTTTAAAGAGAAAAAACACCCCCTGCATTTAAATAAAGATGAATGATAATTTCATTATCAGGATAAGATTTTGGATGGGGAAAAAGATGAACAGTTTTCGCACTGCTGAAGGGTTTCTGTGCTCTCTCACAACCGGGGATACTGCAGTCTTTTGGAAAGGATGAAGAGGTAGGAACCTTGAGCTGCTTAGTATTAGGAATGACTGGATTATAGCTTCCAACTAAAGAAAAAACATCAAGAATCATGCATTTTAAAAACAGTTTATTCAACGGCCAAGGACAATGATCCGGCACAATGCAACGGTAGATATAAATATAACCTTATATAAGTGGTTGACCCTTGTCATTATTATTTTAATAGTTTCATACCTAATATTTTAACCATTTTTCCCCCGCAGATTCTACTCTGCGATTTATTTTTTTCCCTCCCCTCTTACCCCCACCTTTTTTTTTTTTCCGAGTGTGATTCTGTTTCTCAGTGGTAAACATTAACCAAACTCTTCCCGTGCGACAAGCGGCCAAGAACCGTCCCACCAGCTCTTACCACCGAGGCGTCCCCTCCTGCCGCCCTCCCCGCGGGGCAGCGGCCGCCTTACCGACTCCTGTGCAAGTTCAAGTAAACACATACAACCCGCATAATCCAGAGAAAAAAATTGCAACTCATCCATGTACCAGATTTCGGTGTCTCTTGCAAAAGTTTTCTGGTCCGTTTACGGTTTTAGATGGGGTTAATTTTATTTTTAAATTTTTTCTTTATTTTTAATATTTTTAAAGCGCTGTTTTGTTGGTTGCATCGTTGATTTGCATTATTTTTTTTTCCTAGACAGTCGAAGTCCGCGGAGTTTTTGGGGCTTTTTTTTTGGGGGGGGGGGGGGGTGGGTGGTGCTTTGTTTTATTTTTTTTTCCCTCTCTCACTTGCTTGGGTTTTGCTTTTAATCATCATCAAGTTTAATTTTTTTTTCTTTTCCGTTAAACGTCGCTTTGCTTCTGCTTTGCTTTGTCGGCGGTGCTTTGTCGGAGGTGGTTTGTGTCAAGTCCGTCAACTGTTGTACTGACAGGCGTTTAGACTAGAGCCGGGGCTTTGCAAACTGCTGTAGCCGAAACTGGAGTGCTGCTTTGATTTCAGTCTGAGGCTGGCTAAGCTGGAGTTGCAAGTGTCCCGGTAGACGCTGTAGGGCGAGCCCGGTGGCCCGTAGGGACAGGCCGGCGAGGACATGGCCGAGTTGAGCGAGGAGCCGCTGATGTTGTTGATGTTGTTGAGGCCGGAGTTGGCCATGCCCGGCACGGCCGAGTGGCCCATACTGGAGGGCATGTTCATGGAGGGGATGCTGCTGGGCGCCGAGAACATGGACTGAGAGGAGAGGGGGCTCATGGAGTTGAAGAAGGTGAAGCTCTTGGTGGAGAGCGGCGCCGGGGTGAGGCTCTTGGTGGCCCAGTTGTTGTAGGGGTAGCCGGCGTACATGTCGTCGTAGGGCTGCATCAGCCCGCTGAACTGGGGCACGTAGCCGTTCTTGCACAGGTCCATCTGCTGGTTCCGCTCCCGCTTTCTCCACTTGGCTCGGCGGTTCTTGAACCAGACCTGCGTGGGGAGGGGGGGGCGACACGGCTCGGTGAGTGCGGGGCCACAGCAGCCCCCACCCCTCCGCCGGTGCGCGGATGCGCGCAGGGGAGCGCAGGTACCCCGCAGCCCAGCGCCTGCTCCCCCCGGCCCGGCCGGCCCCTCCGGGAGGCCAGAGCAGGCTCCGCGGCCCCGCACCGCCTGTCCCCGCCGCCCCCCGCCCCCGCGGGAAAGGTGCCGCTCCGCGGGGTGCCTGCGCGCACGTCGGGCCCTGCGCGCATCCCTCTGTCCTCGGCGGATGTGCGGGCCGGGATGCGCTGCCGCCTCTCTGCCATGGGTGCCTGCGCGGGTACCCGCGTCCCCCCGGTGCCCCGGCCCCCCTTTCCCGGAGCCAGGCGGGGGGCGAAGGCACGGCCCGCTCTGATTAGGGCCGGCTCGCCCCGGCTCTGCCGCGTTTCCGAACGCTAATGCCGTGTAATAAAAGCCCCCTGTTACAGATCATAAAAAAAGGGATTGGATTAGTATGTTTGGGTTGAAAAAAAAAAAAAAAATCAATCCCCGCATCGCCCTCGGATAGATGCAGCCTCTGCCTTTATATCTAATGAGAATTTACAGCCCTAACTAGGAAACAGAGAAGCAGGGCCGCTCCTGATGTTTGATGCAAAAACCTCATCCAGTCTCACTCTTACTGTTTATATATATATATTTAGCCGTCGGAAAGCGTTTGAGCCCCTCATGATGGAAGCCGGGCAGCTCCAAAAATCTTTAAAAATTGGTTAAAAATCAGCATCGTTCTGCCTGCCGCCTGCGCCCAGCCTGGGAGCCTCCCTTGCAGCATCCTCCTCACCGCACCCCGGCTTTCTCCCACCGAGCCGGGGCCCACGAGCTCCCTGCGGACACCGGGGCCCCGGCCCCGCGCAGGCTGCGCTCCCTCCGGAGCCGGGGCGGGGGCGGGGGGAGGCTCTTGGGGCCTCCCCTCCCGGCGCAGAAACGGCACAATTATTATTAAATACCGGGCCCAAGGATGGAAACTCCGTGGGGGAACGGATGGCGGGGTCTATTTTAAAAAATAACAATAATAAAAAGAATCCTGTATAAATAGGAAACGAAAGCCAACATGTTCAAAATCTGTAATATACTCCTCGGAAGGTGCTTCCAGACAGGAATTTCCTGAAAATGAGGGTAATAGTTTTAATTATGGCTCCTAGACATTTTAAAGGAAGGCCCTCATAGCAAATTAAGGTTAGATTTGCAATCTGCAATCTCAGAACATCAAACCCAAACATCTCCACACAGAGGGAGAACGAAATTATGTTAATTGCAACTCATATTTTACTTTTATTTGCTCCCTGAAATATTCCACCAGTATTAATGCTCGGGCTTTGTTTTGTTTTAAACTCAATTAAGACAATGCTTTCAGACGCATTTGTTTCAGATGGGTGTTTACTCTTTAAAGGTTTAAAGCAGAATCTCTGTAATCCGATTTGGTCACTCAAGGTTTAATTGCCAAGTTAAAAAAAAAAAAAAAAAAAAAAAAAAGACGAAAAGAAAAAAAAGAAAAAGTGGATTTTCCGGGCGGTGGGGCTTCACTCCGCAGTTCCCGTTTTGCCCTGTGCTCAGCCCACGGTCCCGTGGTGTGACACCACTGGCGAAACCGCGCGGGGATATGTCCCGGGTGGAAAAAAGCTCAGGAGAGGTGGACAAAGCGAGACACAGCAATAGATCGATATGGACCGAGCCGCTTCGGGCCGGTCGTTCTTTGCCAGGATCTTTCACTCATAAATCTCTCTAAGGAACTGCCTAAGCGCATATATATGTGTGTGTGTCTATATATATATATACACACACACACACATACATATATATATATATATCGTGTGGACCAACTTCACCGAACCTCTAGCCTCTAGTCTGGCTAAGAGGAGCATTATATACACGTGTGTGTGTGTGTGTGTGTGTGTGTGCGTGCGTGTATGTATATAGGAACACCATATATTTATATATACACTACATATATATATGGTGGCATCGGCTCCGAGGCGCGTAAAAATCGAGCGCCTTCTCGGTACAAGTTTGTGTCTTCAGCGCATATTGACTTTGCGACCGCTCCCCAGCCCCTGCCCTTCGCTTTCGGCCTCCGCAAACAGCCCGCGGCCTTGGGGGATGCGCGGCCGGGAGGGGCCGGCAGCGAGACCCGCACCGTGCGGATTGGAGCTCGCAATCCCGCTGCCGCGAGAGCGTGGGACAGTGGTTTGTTGGGAGATGGCCGTAGCGATCACTGGGAATAACCAGAGCAAGGGCAAGTTGATCGGATGGGACATTGCTCCATCCCCGCACCGCGTTTTGTCCAGTCCAGAGGGTTCTTCCCTCCACAAGTCAGACCCTTCCCCACCCCGACCTTTCGCCGCTCCCTGCACCGCTCGCTGCCCACTTTTCGAACCGGTCCCCGGTGCGGGGCCGACGGTGGCGACCCGCTCCAGACGGCATCTCTCCGCGGCCGTGAGCTGACTTTCTCCTCTCCGGCCTGGATCCCAATTTTGGTCACTAAAATCCAGCCCAGAGCAAACTCGCAGCGCTCCCAGACGGGGCAGCTTCCCCAAGCCCCCCACGCCCCGGCGGCCCCAGAGCAGAGTTCGCTCCCGGCGGGGCTGCAGCCCCTCTTACCCGCACTCGGGGCTCGGTGAGGTTGGTCCAGACGGCGATCTCCTCCCGCATGCTCATGTCGGGGTAGCGGTTCCGCTGGAAGGTGGCCTCCAGCTCCTGCAGCTGCTGGCTGGTGAAGTGGGTCCGCTGCCGCCGCTGCTTCTTCTTCTTCGCCGGGTCGTCGGCGGCCCCGTCCTCGTTTTTCTGCTCGCCGCTACGCTCTTTTTCTGCGAGGGGGTCGGGTTGGGGATGGTTGGTTTGTTTTTCTCTTTGTTTTGTGTTTTTTGCTTTAGTTTTTTTCCCTATACAGGCGCACAAAGGCCGACACCCCCGCCCCGCACCCAGCGCCGCCCGCCCCACAGGAGGCACGCGTGGGGGCACCCACTCGTGTCCCGCTGGGCCCTGCACCCACCGAGCGCCCCGCAGCCCAACCCGGCCTTTCCCGGGGCGGCTGGGGAAGGAGCACGGAGCCCTGCCGGGCCCAGGGCACCCAGGGACGCAGCAGGAGGGACCCCCAGAGCGGCTCGAAGCGGGCCCGAGGGGTGAGTGCGTTCCTGGGGAGCGGAGTCCCCTCATCACCGGCCGCTCCGCCTTTCTACGGCACCTTCTCGCTCCCTCCAAACCAAGGTGTGATCTTTGCTCCATTGTCTGTCTTTGTTTTGCTCGGCCGCGACAGGAAACTTTGGAAGGGCAGGGGTGGAAAACCCAGGAGCAATTAATTGCAAAAGGCCCCTTTCTGCTCCCCCACTTCATTCTCTTTCGTAATTATTTTATTCTCCATCTTTTAGGATTTTGGTGTTTATTTTAACGCAGGGCTGAGCGAAGCCCTTCTCAAAAATCAAATCGAAAGAAGGGAAGAAAAGAAAAAAACCGCTCAGGAGGGTTTTCTCGGCCGGGATTTGCGCGGGCTGGAGCAGGAATCCAACACCGACCCTGCGAACCCCTTCTCCGCTTTCGTAACGGGCTCTCTGGCTCTCCCAGCCCGGGTTCGGCCCGGTTGAAGTGCTCCGAGAGAGACTGAAGGGCCTAAACCGAAATGCTCGGAGAGGGACTGAAGGGCCCGAACCCAAGTGCTCCCGGGCTGGGCCCCGGCGGCGCGGGGAAGGTGCGGCCGGGCCGTGCAGGGCCGGGGGCCGCGGCCAACCCCCGGCCTCGGTCCTGCTGCTGCACCAGGGAAACACCGCGGAGAGTTTTCCCTTTTAGAGATTTTTTCCTCCTCCTTTTAAGAGGGTTTTTTTTTTAACCCCCTTTCAGAGGGTTTTCTCCCGCCGCCGGCGGGCCCGGGGGCATTACTACAGCCCCGACCTCTGCGAGGTAAACGGGAGTCTAAAAATAATCGCGGGCTGAATCCAGAGCCCGGGAGGACTCGTCCTTGGAAAGTCACCCTTGAATCGCTCCTCGCTGGGAACCCTCCACAGGGAATGCGGTGAGGGTGAGAGCAAACCTCAACTGCAACCAAGGCCTCTCAGCGCAGACCCCATCGCCCCAGGCCCCCTGGTCCCCAGAGCGGCCGAGCCGCATGGCCCGGCGGCGGCGGCGAAACAGAAACAAAAATAACCCCCGCCAAAACAAATCCTCCCGCTTTCGGCTGGGAGTAGCTCCCATAAACCGGGCCGAGAGGGAGCGGGGGGCGATCGGGGAGCGGCAGTAGTCCCGATGGGCTCCGGCCGCGGCCCCTCGCCCAGCGCTGACTTTAACCTCCCAGTCTTCCCTAAAAATCCAGCCTCATTGCAATTGCTCAGTGATACAATTCCAAATCGTAACGCAAGGCATCTGTAATCGACTTTTGTAACTTTTTCTTCCCATTAAAAAAAATTAAAATCTAAAGGTATTTTGCAGCTTCTCGGAGAAGAAAATCAGGGAGCTCCTCAGCCCTCCTGCAGCACCGAGGGGTCACACACAGGGGTAGGGCAAAATGGAGCAAATCTCCCTCTCTAATCTCCAATAATCCCCTCTAATCTCAGAGTCCCTTCCAGACGCCGGTCCCTAACTTTGTTTGCGAATCAGGCCGGGAGGCACAACCCAAACCCTCTTTATCACCGAGTGCCACTTCGGGACCGACTCTTACCACAGCCACTCTCTAGGTTATGGGACCTGCTAAAACTCCGAAGAGCAACAACAGCTTTTAGAAAATTAAAATTGCATGAAACATAAACTCCCTCTGAAACGGTCTTGTTGGGGAAGGAGTGTCATGCTCCTTCCTGAAGCTTTTGTTACTTTCTTCTACCTTTCCCTTGTCACTCTAAAAATGTTGTTATTTTAATTAAATGAAATCTGAGCGAGTACAGCATTCCCTGCAGCCCTCGCACACGGTGGTCAGGGCACGGGGATCCTTCCCTTTTCCTGCGGGGAAAGCACTCAGCCGCCACGCAAAACCTCTCCGCGGCCGCGCACATCCCCTCCACAGCGGCCCGCGCTGCCTGCCTTGGCCCCACGCTGCCTCTCCGGCTCTGCCTGCCCTTTCTTTCTTTTTTACATTTTTTTTTTCGCTGACAGAGAGATCTTTTTCCATCTCTGCACCACCCGAGATGGAAAATAAGCCCGGGCAAAAGCTGACATTATTTCAGAAACATCCGGCAAAACCGCACTCCCCGAAGAGCCCCCCTTCCTCCCGACCCCATCAATTAATAACTACAGTTTTTTATTTAAAAATAAAATAAATAGAAGAGGGCAGCTCCTGCGATGGGACCATGGAGCCATGTGTCCTCCTGGCGGGCTGTCAGCGCCGGACACGGCGGGGGAGGCAGCTCCAGGAGGGCCCCTGCCCCCCGCTCCGATTCCCGGAGCTCGGTCGGGATGGAGCCGCCGAGATCACCGGCAGCTCTGGCTCTCCCTTGTCCCTCCATCGCCTCCGGTTGCGCGGGGGGTGCGGGCACAGCACCCCCGGCCGCCCCGCGAAGGGAAGGCGCGGTGGGGAGGGGGAGGCAGCGCGGGGGGAGCGGGCCGGGGCCGCGGGGGGCGCGGGGAGGGGGAGGGTTACCTGGCACCTCCGTGTCGGAGGATTCACTGGCTGAGTTGTCGATCGGGTCTCTGGGTTCCGAGGATCTTTGCAAATGGAAGCTGGAAGCCATGTCATGGGAGGGTTGGGGTCTCAAGCTCTCAGGCAGTCTCTCCAAATTCATTCCACCTTTAAAGGAATCCATGGCAGGGGCGCCGGGCTGCCTGGGGGAGTTTGCAGGTGTTTATTCCACACAGAAAGGAACAAGGAGCGTTTTTTTTTTTTTAAGGAAGAAAAAAAAATCAACAAAAAACAAAAGCAAATCCACTTATTACTAACAGTATTATTTTAAGGGTGTCGGAAGCAATCTGGGCAGTGCCTGGAAGGCGGTTGTCTCTGCTGGGGAGAGGCACGGCGCTCCGGCCGCATAGGCAGGGAAGTGGTAAAGATCCCTTATAGAGAAACGCGAGTTGCGAGTTGGACAGTTTAAAGCTAAAGAGATTAAAGTGACCTGCCCTAGAACAAATGCCTGTAGTTAAACGGGGCTCCTCCCCCTGAAGGTTAAAACCTCCCCGTCTCGCTCATGCATCACTCCATCTAGCGCTGGCCCAGCCCGGCCGCGCGGGACCTGCCTCCGCGCTCCCCGCCATCCGCGCCCCTTGCGCGCCCGCGGCCAGACCCGCGGCCCCCAGCCAACCCTGCCCGGCCCCCGCCGCCTGGCCGCGGCTCCTTCGGGGCTGCCCTCCCTCCTCCTTCTCTTCACCCGCCGCCTCCCCCAAACTCGGTGATGTATTAAAAATATTTCCCAAACGAATGGAACGGTGAACAATCCTCTGGGGACCCCCCGCCCGCCCCCAGCACCCCGTCAGCTCCCCCCCCTCCGTAGTGCCCTACCAGCCGGCAGCGCGCAGGTTGCGCCCCTGCGCAGCACGGCATCTCCACGGGTATCCCCACACCCTTCCAGGCCGGGCCTCACCGCCCGCGGAACCTCCGCACCGTGCAGTGGATGCGCACCCGCGCACTCCTCAGCATCTCTGCGAGGGGCTCACCGAGTGTTTCAGCCCCATGGGAATATGTTATTGGAGGGGTTCTTGGGCTGTGGCCTGTGTCTGAACTGCTTTCAACCTTTTGAAACATTATTTTCCAGGCTGCGGGGGTTATAACAACGGTGCCCGGGCCCTGCCCGGCGGTTTGGGGAGCGCAGCCCGGGGAGCAGTGGCAGTGCCATCTCTCCCATCACATCATCTTACAGCACATGATTAATAACAAATAATTTTCCTGCTGCACCCGAACTCGCGGTGACCCTCGGGAGGGGTCTCTGCGACTCTGCCAGTCCAGGGGCCGGGGCAGCCAGCGGGGAGGGGGCGGGAGACCCCCACGCCTCCTCGGCAGATCCCCTCTCCCGCGTCGGTCACCGGCGCACCCTGTCCCGGTGCACGGGCGTATGGAGCGGGGCCGGTCCCGGTGCTGCCCACGCAGGCCGGGATATGGCCTTGAGTCCTCCTGGAGAACACCTCCGTGTTTTGGCGAAGTGGAAAAACCCACGGGGGAAGGAAGGTGGGAACCGCGGGTACCGGGGGTGATGGGAAAGGGGAGAAGGGAAAGGGGAGGAGGACCCTGGCTGTGACTGCCAGGAGAAAGGACCCTCTCTCCTCTCTACTTCCTCGGCTCACTTTAACTGATCTATCCTGACACTCTATTTTGCTTTCAAATCAAGTAAAGATGTGGGAGAGAACTTTTGAACTGTTTTATGGAAAAGTGGAGAGAAACAGTGTTCCAGCCGCGCAGTTTTTTTCCGACCCTGCCGGGGTGATGGAGCCGGGCCCACTCCGCACCCCCGGCAGCGTCCCGCAGGGCCCGGGGACCCCATGCGGGGGGAGCCCAAAGCTCCCAACCCCTTCACCTCTGGTCTTAAGCACCGTTCAGGGGATGTACAGGTGGCTGCTGTCAGGGTCAGCTCTCCCGAGTTCTCTTTTTTTTTTGTTGGCTTTTTTTTTAGTGACATCTTGATGTCCTTCTGCCTGTTTGCCGCTCCCGGTTGAACTTCGCTCAGGAGTCTGCAAACGACTGGGAATTTCGGGCACCCGAGGTGAACCAGACAACCTCGGGGCTGTTTAAGATGGACGTGGTTTAAAACGCAAATATTTACCAGGGTCTCTGGGCCTCGAGGGGCTCAGCTGATGCAGGAGCTCACGGCACGGGAAGGATGGAGACCTCCTCCCGTGTGAGAAGCAAAAGGTGGGAGCGGCCTTTCTCCCAAGGAGGAGGGAGGTGAATAGATAACAAACGTGCACCGTGCCTGAGACCCTTCACAATCCTCTTTTTTCCCTTTATTTCCGTGGGCGGCTACCCCGGGGTCGGCCTGCGGAGGCTTCCCCGCCCTCGGCGGAGAGGGGAAGGAGCCCGGCGGGCCGTGCTGGAAGCAGGCGGTGGGACTCGATGACCTTAAGGGTCTTTTTCAACCTTGATGGTTCTATGATTCCACGAGTCTGCCAACAGCCCGGCTCCCCTTCGGCTTTTTTAAACCCACGGCTCACAGCAGCCTCTGAACCGGAGGCGGCATTTTTCGTTTTTTAAAATTTTCCTTTTTTAAATAATGCGCGTAATTAGTTTTTGTTCTATTCTATAAAATCTAGTTTCAAAACATTCGTTCTAGGTTCAATTCATCCCCGCTGGGCGCAAAGATAGGCTCTGCCGGGGCACCGGTGTGGTTCTGCCGAGGCGGCGACCGCGGTCCTGCCGGGTCAGGGTGCCTCCCCAGGCGACCGCAGCTCTCGGTTCCTCCTGGGGTGTCCCCGGGGCAGACATCCCCAGGTACCTTAAATAGAGAGTAACGGGCTGGCTCTCGGGAGCCGAAGCAGCTTCTGTTTCTCTCCTGACCGTCTCCACGAGTGTCCGCGCCCGGGCCGTGGTTTGGATCGGGCATTTACTGCACACCTGCGCACAGACCGGCCCTGGGAGAATTTATCTATATCATAGATCTATCTAATCTATACCTTACATCTATCTAATTCTATCGTATACCTGTCTTCTCTGTGTGTCTCATATGTCTTTCGTGGATTTAAGGGCATCCTCTCGCTCCGCGCTCTGTGGAGCAGGCGCAGTCCCACAGCACAGAGCCAAATCCTCCCGGTTATTCCCGTTGCTGGTCGCGACACTCATGTCACGACAGCAGAGAGCAGCCGCAGGGCGGTCACCCCCAGATCTGCGCGTTCTCCTCTCTCCTCCCCTCGAAGCGCGCTCCGCTTCGGGATGGCGACGACAGCTCTCCGCCGGCAACTCCTTCCGCCAGGCGCTGCGTCACAGGTCCGTTCGCGTGACGTCATTCGTTGCCTCTCTGACGTCACGCCTCACCTTTCAGCCAGGCCACGACCCAAGGCAAGCCTTGATGTCCCACTCGGAGCCGGCTGCTCTTCCCGGGACTCGAAAGCGGCCCAGAGGCCCCACGGGTGGGGCAGGACGGGAGCAGTGGGCTCGGGTCCCTCTCTCTCTCAGCACTTCGCGGGGGGCTGAGGGAGCTGCGGGAAGGAGGAGGGGCCGCAGAGACCCCGCCAGGGCGTCCCTGAGGAGCCGCGACCTGCGTGGGCGTGGGAAGGGCCGGGCAGAGGCGGAGGGAGGGTGGGGCCGGGGCCGAGCGGGACCCGCGGAGCTCCGGCGGGGACAGGGGGCGACAGGGCGGCTTTGCGTGGGAACGCTCCGTGTGGGGTGGCCGGAGAGCACCGCCGCTCCGCGCCCGCGCAGCCTCCGCGCTCCCGGCTCCCCCCGGCTGAGGACAGCGTCAGGGATCTGTAAAAGGCTGGAAACCCGCAAATAAACCGCTCCGCTTCCTCCTGCTATAAATAACCCCAGAGCTAAGGATGGCGCTTAGAAATAAATCAGCGCTGGACACGCCAGTGACAGCCCCATGAAGAAGAGACGCGTCTGTCCGAAAGCAGGACTCTTGCTGCCCTCGAGGGGACAGGCCCATATCACCTCCCGGGTGTCTGGAGGGGTCCCGAATTTCAGAGAGGGGATCCCATCCCCAGCTGGCTGCGGTGGTTGCAGCCAATGCCAAACCACCTGGGCCGTATATCAGATGGTGAAGTTCAGTCTCTGCCAGTTTTTCCTTTTCAGATTTATTAACATTGTATAGACTCAGATTCAGTCTATAAATTATTGGAAATTGCTACAAAAATGAAGGCATCTCCTCCCAAGCACACCTCTGCCCGAAAAGAGAGGGAAGCCCTTTGAAAAACAGAGCTGCAGTGAGGCAAGAGAGGAGGGAGAAGCCCTCCAACCCAAACCCAACCAAATTCAGTTCAACCAAACCCAGCCAAATGCAGTCCAAACAAATCCAACTCAAACAAACTCAGTCCAACTAAACCCAGCACAGCTCAACCAAACTCAAACAAACTCAGTCAAACCAAACCAAACCAAACCAAACCAAACCAAACCAAACCAAACCAAACCAAACCAAACCAAACCGCAACGAATGCAACCAGACCAAGCTAAGCCAAACCAAAACAATGCAATCCCAACCAAACTGAGCCCAAACCAAACCAGCCAACCTCCCCTGGCCCCTCCTTCGCTGAACCCAGGAGACGGGAACTGCTGCAGGAAAACATCTTTTAATAACCGAACCATCCAAGAAGTGCCCAGCGGGCACGCCTTTGCTGATGCTTGGCTCTAGCCCACGGGATGCCCACGCGTGTCGGAAGAAGCAGGGTCCGGGGATGCGCACTCCAGTGTGCACAGCACTGCGCGATGTCCGCGGAGCACGGAGCGCGCTGCGGGGCGCGGGGGTTGTTGTTGCCCTGTACCGTGGGGGTGGTGTCCGCCGGGGAAGTGTTCCGGGGGTGTTTGGGGTTGTCCCCAAAACAACATCACCCCAAATGAAAAGCGTGACCCGTAAGCACAAGGTGGAGATCCGCGTGTACGCCCCCGCGGAAGGCAAAGCTCTGCACTCCCCGGGCGACCGCGGCCCCGGCCTGAAGGTAAAGGGAAGCAAAACCCCAAAACGGCGAAAGGAGCCCCAGAACCCCCCGACCTCCGCCGGAGCTAAAGCCGGGTCCCCCACGGGCCGGGTGGAGCGAGAAGCAGAGAGAGGGAAGAAACCCAGCACGAAGTGCGTGTTAAATCGCTCAGGAGGGGAAGGTGGAAAATTACGCTGGCTCCCGGCCGGCCTGTCCTCCTCTGCGCAGCCAGGACAGCAATTTTCCTAAGAAGTAGAGCAAAACGAAATCAGCCCCTTTTGGACTCGTAGCCTTCGTCCCTCCATATGTTAGCCAAGCCTCCGCCTTCCGCGGGAGCGCAGGGCCTCTCTGCGCCGCGGATGCTCCGCGGGAGGGTTTCCAGAGGCCGCCCTCGGCCCCCCAGCCTCCCCCTGCCTCCCTGCCCCATCCCGCTCCCCTCGGTCCGGCCGACCCTGCCCCACCACCTCGGCTCTCCCCGCCACCGAAACACGATGGGGAAAACGCACAAGGAGGTGTTTGGTCCGGGCCACTTCCCAAGGCACTTGGGACACCCGGGGCTGCCCCCCACCCCTCTATTCGCATCCCGCTCCGGGGCTCCCCCGGGCGCGGCGGCCAGCGGCAGCGTTTAAAAAACTCGGGATGAAAAAGTTGAAGGCTTAATGTTTTCTGACAGATACAAATGATACCCCAAGGCTTTCTTGAAATGCAGCGGCTGACGGCTGGAGAAATGGTTTTCTTATTCGGGTTTCTGCAGCTGGAAGCAGCCGGAGGTGGGGTGGGATGGTGCTGGTTCACTTCGGCCATCATTCTACCAGCACCCCGAAAATACAACCATTTCGTAGTTGTCCGACCTGGGACAACTCCTTTTTTCCCCCCAAACCCCTAGCGGCACAGTCTCACCCTTGCCAGGAGCTGCCTCCCAGCCCTCCTCGCATCCATCAGACCACAGGCACCGAACTCTGCTTCAAGAACATATGAATTTGCTGTTAGCAGCGGTTTGGATTTATCTCTGATAAACCTGATGTGAACGGGAGAGTGTCAGTGCACTGCAATGACACCGTCGGAGGATGGACACCTCAGAAATACGGCTTTTTTCCCTAGGTGGGGGAAAAAGAGGAGAAAATCACAATATAGCTACACAATTCTCTCTCTGGCCAGAGCGAACATGCTTTTCTGATTAATTGACGGAGGAAGGGGCACTGGAGTTTGCTAGGCAGCCTGCTCATATTACTCTGTGCATCTTTAGATCCCGAAATGCGGCTCTTTTGTGGGCTCAAAGAGATGACTCTGCAACAGGATAATCAGAGGCCCGGGCACTCCGTTGGCATTTGTTGAAGACTCCTCTTCAGGAGAAAAAAGAGGCTGCATTTATAATGAACGACATTAGGTTTCCTTGTGGGTTTCCCCCACCTTGTTTTGGGCGAGCAACCTCTTAATTGCTCCAGCATTTGGATGGGAGAAACACATTTCCCTTCAACAGGACATTTCCTGAAGGGCTGAAATATTCTAATAATGGGCTGGACTCTTTAATGTGCTTAGAACAGCAGCGAATCTCTGCAAGACCTACACATTTCCTGCCTTAAAATGCAAAATCAGAGAAATAATTAACCTTTGAGCACTTTCAGCTAATCTTCTATATTATTTTGTTTATTTTTCCATCCTTTAATACTTTCTTTCTTTTAAATATTTCTCTCATTTTCTTTCCTTCTCCTCCTCTTCCCCCTTCCCCCCCCCAAATTTTTTTTTAAACCTCTCCTTTTAATTTTTTCTTCTGAATTTTTCTCTTATTTTCCCCCTCAAAGGGCTGATCTCGCCCCGCTGCCCGGCAGCACCGCGCTGCTCCCCGCACAGCTCCGCTCGTCTCCACTGCCCCAGGAGCAAACACCGCCGAGATAAAGGCACGGGACGCTTTTCTTTCCAGTTTCATTGTGGGAAAGGCCGTATCTTAACGGGCACATCTCGGCGAGAGATAGGAACACACCGCCTTCCAGAGGGCTGTGCTAATCAGCGCGCCGGGTTAGATATAAAAGTTCAGGGCAAATAAAACGAATTAGTTTTATTAGCACGTTTAGGAGGCGGTCTAACGAAGGAATTCAGCTTTACTAGAGAATGTTTTCTCCTCCCCTTTTGTTATTTAGGAGCAACGTATATCCGAGCGGCTCATCACGGGAGGGAAATAATGAATTGCTCCATCTGAGGTCATTTTCTGGAAGAAATGCGCTCCCTTCTTTAAACCCGATAAGAAGGAGGTATATGTATATATACATATATATATTGAAATACACATTTTCATAATAACACATGCATGAACAATAAAACGCACTGTAAAGGAGAGGTGGTAGAGCCACCAGGTTATTGTTCGGCGGTGGGTTTCGGTAGGAAAAATCTGCCTCGGTCTCAGGCGCCTCTAACTCGTTTAAAACTTTCCCAGGGAAATGTGGCCACGGCTCCAGCGCGGGATTTCCAAGGACTTTGTTCTTATTTCAGGCAAATGAAGGATTTTTGGGGAAGTTCTGCCAGTGAAGTAGACCTCAGGAAATATTTGGAAGTCAGTTTTTATATAGGCGGCTGGAGCTGGCGCAGGGAATAACCTGGAGAACATGGACTTTGGTTTGTTAAGTGGAAAATATATATTTTAAAATTGTTATTAAAAAAGGCAGACGACACCTAGGATCTCGATTCAAGTACTAAGTATTATTTTATGTTCAATTCGTGACTCGGACTTTGTGTTCATTTGCAGTAGGGTTGGAAAAATTTGGGGAAGGGGGACGAAATAATAGAAAACAATACAAATTAAAGAAAACGCGCTTAGTGACAAATTTTTAACGAGAGACTAAAAACGAAATCCCCGAAAGATAACATCGGTGGGCATTCCTCACGTCCATTTAAGCGGGTTTAACACGCGGAGAATAACAATTTCTCCCCCCAATTCCGGCATTTTACTCCGCCGCAGGACCTGCGCGGAACCCGCAATATATTTACTTCCCAAAGATAGTGACTATTTTTTAAATTGGGAAAAGAACCTCCAAAAAACAAAAATAAGGAAAGCGGAGGGGCTGTAGAATATTATTTTTCTGAAAAGGAAAATTCATCGACGGCCCAGGGTCTCTCCGCCCTCCCGCCCTGCGCATCCCTGGCAGCAGCCGTCCCTTCACCGCGGCAGCGCAGCCCTGCCGAGGCACCGCGCAGCCCCGGTCCGCATCACCCACACCCCCGGCTCGTCCCGGGGAGCCCTGGTCCCGCCGGGGCCGCTCGGGGCTCAGAGCATCGCTGCAGCACCCGGCGCTGCCGCCACCGGCCTCCCCCGCCGAGGGCACCGGGGGCGAGCCGCGGAACGTCCCGCGGCGCGGAGCGCCCCGAGCAGCAGCGCTGGGGGCTGGAAATGTTACGGGGCGTTTGGAAAAAAAAATTAAATATATATATACACATAAAAAAATTATAAAATGAGGTAACCCCTCTGGAATTGCCTCTCCCAGCGCATTTGTCAGAGCTGACGAAGCGCAGAGGCCACGAAAGAATTTATACACGGTATAAAGATGTCAAGGACTGCGCGGAGAGCGGAGCGGGGAGCGCGGGGCGGGAGGAGAGGCCGCGGCGAGGGGCGCTCCCCGCGCCGGCCGCACGCCCCGGCTCGGCTTTGTCTCGCAGCCCCCGAGCGCTCCGCACCTCCGGCCGCGCCCGCGGCCCCGCGGCGCCGGGAGGGCCCGGAGCGAGGAGCGGGCTCGGGGCAGGACGGCTCCGGGACGGGCGCGGGCACTCGCGGCGTGGGGCGGGCCGGGAGCGGGGCGCACGCGTGGGGGCGGGCCGGGCGCACGGGGCCGGGCGGGAGGCGCGGGCGGCGACACGCGTGGGGCGGGCCGGGCGCGGCGGGGACGCGCGTGGGGCGACTCACCGGGCGGTGCGCGCGGCGGCGGCGGGGTGCCGGGCCCGGCGGGCGCTGTGCGCGCCCCGGCCGCCGCTCCAGGCTTTTCTTGGGAGATTTCCCCGTCTCCTCCTGACGTCAGCCCCGTCCCAGGGTGCCGCAGACGGGGGAGGGCCGGGGGCAGGGCCGCCCGCACCGGGAGACCGGCGGCGCCGGCAGCCCCGCACCTCCGTCCAGCCGCCGAAGGCATCCCCGGGCCCGGCCCCCCGCGTCCGCCGGCTCCCGCCCGGCCGTGCCTCTCTCGGGGGGCGGCTTCGTGCTCCTGGTTTCGCGGCCCCTGCCCTCTTCATTTCCTCTCGGTTGGGGCTCTTGTCCGAGGGGCAGGGACAAGGAATGGCCGCTTTTTTCCCTTTTATTTTCTCGCCCTGAAATACTCTTCTGTTTCAGGACCTCACTGTGGGTGCGTAGCTGAGAACCGCGGGGAAGGCTGTGAGCAGCACCCTGGGCTGCCCCGGCTGGAGGATGGAGGACTCCAGGAGATGCTTGTCTGGGTGATACAGGCACACCGAGCTCTCTGCTCATTCCCAGGCCCTTGGTCCACTTTGGCTTTCCAGGGATGCTTCTGGAGTTTCAGACACTACGCTTCTCATACCTGCCCCCTGGAATTTTTGCCTCTCAGGAGAAAAACACAAAAGTCATGCAGTGACCAAGCAAACACGGCAACAGGGACTTTTCTAAGTAGAGCAGGTCACAGACTCATACACACACAGGCTATAACTGTAGCGGAAAACCAAGGACAATGAATATGGAATGGATCAGAAAGATAAATAGCATAAAATCAGGAACAGTCCAGTTCTACACTTGCCATTAGTTATAGAGAGAAGAAGTAAATGGGATTCACATGTCGAGCATTAGCTGGTTGTTAGTCTGTAAGATAATATTAACTTCAGTGCTCACTGGTTTATTCCAGTTTTCCAAAGGCAGTTCCAGGAGGCGCCCAGCCTGTAATTTAGGATGGCACATACTGTGTGGAAGAGGCTTTGGCACTGGGGCCTACCAGCACATCAAGGTGATATTAACATAATAAAACTTTTGGAGAGGGAGTAGGAGCTCATAAATTAATGCATTCTACTGTTTTAATGCTGGGAGCTAACAATGTGTTTCCTGTTCAGCTGATCATCCCTGCTGCAGCCTAACAGCTGTTTTAAAGGTGCTGTGAAACTGAAGAGAGGGAAGATGATTGTCTTTAAATCAATGTTTAATGATGTGTTATTAGGAGAAAAGTCTTCCTCCAGCAGATGTTTACATGTTGAGGATGGAGGGGAGCTTCCCAGGCTGTCTGCCTGCCTGAGAAGCTGGGGAGACCCCTGTGTCCCACCAGACTTGCAGATGGCCCAGCACTGGGGCACAGCTTGCTCAGCACCAGGAGAGGCATTGCCCTGGTCTTTGGGTGGGTGCTGAAGAAATTCTGCCAGGAGGTTGGACTGGAGGACCTCCAGTGGTCCCTTCCGACTGTACTCTGCCTGGGATTCTGATTCTGTGAAGGTTTTCAAGTCATTTGAGTCACGACTGTGAGCAGGTGAATAGGATAAATATTGAGAGCATCCTGCCCATGTTCAGCATGGGTTGTGGCTGTCAAGATCCTTCTTCCATAAACATTGGATATGGATGCTGGAATATCCCCCAGCTCAGGAGCCTCTTCCTGGAGGGACAAGCTCAGAGTGAACCCCATTTTAGAGGGGATCAGAAGACCTCTGGAGAGGCAAACAACTGGTCAGAGAGCCCCCAGCAGAGGAGTGGGGCTGGCTTGTGGCCTCTGGGCTGCAAGGGCAGATTATATACAGATTCCACCCCTCCTGGTCTGGGAGACAGTCCTTGCTGAATGTGTCTAGCAGGTTGGAAGCCTGACAGAGCTCCTCAGCCACACAGGTCAGCTGCACTGAGACACCTCTGAACAGGCACTAACAGCAAGCGCCAGGTACTAGAAAAACAAATGTTTTATGCTGCTTTGAGGCAAGATGTAAGAGTGAACTGTGATAAGATGGAAATAGAAGCTGTGAGGATAAGCAGGTGCCTAAATAATTTTATTTCCTTCACGCTTGATCCAGAGTGGATTAATTAGTCTCAGTGTCTGCTTTTCTCAGCTTCCAGAATAAAAGATGGTCATTGCAAAGCTTCTCCCCAAGAGAAGACATCAGATGGATTGAGGTGGCAGCAACACACCAGAACTTGTGCCCAAAAGACACCCAGGAGTGTCCGGTGCTGCAGGGGATTGGGAGGGAAAGACACCTCATCACCAGGTGACCCTCCTGATGCCAACCAAACCAGCATCAAATCATCTCCAAGTCAAACCAGATTCCAAAAGTATTTTTTCTACAGCCAAGCTTGTATTCTGCATGATAGTGGCACAGATTGTTCCTACACAAGCAGAAGAACCCTTTGCAATTGCTTTTTTAAATCATCACAAACATTCAATGAAAGAATGTCTCTCTGTATTTCCAAATATAGTGAAGAAATGACTCTCCAAGCTCACCCTTTCCTTTATTTGCAGCCTTCCCTGTTAGTCCATCCTTGGAATAGTGTCTAAAAGGCTGCACTGCTTCTTTGGGAGAAACTGGGATGTTTGGAACATGACTGGATTGTAACATTTCTAAACTTCCCAGAAGAGGCAAATTGTAAAGGAATAAGCTTCTTTCTGTGCACGCACATTGGTTTTGGAGCCAAATGGAAAGGAGAGCTCAGAAAAAGAAATGACAGATTGTTTGGAAAATATTGTCCTTCCCAAGGCAGACCTAACCATATGGGGGGAAGGGAGTCAATAACGAAATTTTCCCTTTATATATGAGTCCAGCAACCCTCCCATTCACTCCGCTGGGAGCTTTGTGTGAGTCAGGCCTGCAAGATCATCCATTCAGGGCAATATTTCCAGCACTTCAGTCCCCTCCCTGCTTCACTCCTATTCCCCACTGAAAGGAGTCTACATCTTAGATTTATGGGAAGAGCAATGGGATGAGACCCAGTGCTGTCCCCATTTCCCCCTAATCTCATCTACAGCGCAATATTGCTGGTGGAAAAGGTGTCCATCATGAACGAAAGGCTCTGTTACTTAAAGAACTTATCCATGAGTTTATGCAAGGAAAATTAAGTATGAGGACTGGGAGAAGTCCTTTTTCCAGCCCTGCCCAGTCTCCTGGTGTGATTCCAGTGAGTTCTGTGAGGTTTATGTGCCTGCAACCAACCACACTGACCTCCCGCCAGGACATGGGCAGGTTAAGGCAGGAAAAGGTGTTGGACAAATGGAAGAAGCTGTACAAGAGCAGAGTTTATTGGCATTTTGATCATGCTTGTGAAAGGCTCTTGTAGCTGCACTGGATCAATAATGTTAGACCCAAATCCTTTGTGGAAAAAATGAGGTGTGCATCACTGCCTTGTGGTTAGGTGGAAACAGAGAAAATAGTTGTCGTGTCAAGGAAATCCCTTCACTCCTTTTAAATCACTAAATTTATCATCATTGCCATCTCTGAGTAATAAACGCACGTGATATTTATGCATCCCCAGCTACTAATAGTGACAGTTATGCAACAACAACAAAAAAAACTGCAACAATTGTGTACGTCAGCAATGAGCAGCAGCCAGAGCCTTGAAAGATGTTGGGAAAGAGGTTTCTTTTGTGTGTGTGGTTGTGTTTATTCCCTGGTGACATGCTGCTAACAAGCTGCAAACCAAGGATCACCCACAACAAACAGAAACAAACAAACAAAGTTTTGTAGAGGGTGGTAATACTTAGCTTAATTCTCTTTAAAAATAATTATAGCCCTGTTTGTGACAACTGGAAAGGCCACATTTATTCCAATAAAACTGCTTGTTATTCTTCAGGAATGACATTTGGAGATGTTTCCTTATACAATGTAGATGTTATTGTGAGTAGATCTCCATCAATGAAATATTGATATATGTCTCATCTTTGCACTTGCAGGATTTTTGATTCTGCAGCTTGTGGTCAGCTGTTTACTTGCCAGTGAAATCACAACACATTTAATGATGTTCCAGAGATCTGTCTGAGGACTGACGGCCAAAGAACAGAGTCTCGGGGATTTGGGCATTAGTGAAAAGTTACTTAAGGTCTAGACATTGATCCGAATATCTCTACTGCAGTTTATTCCATGCATTATAGATTTTGGGGAAGGCGATAAATGGCCCATATACCTTCAAATTAACCCAGATGCCTCCTGTGCTCTCACAAGGTAGTTGTTACATCTGGCTCCAAATACTTTGTTGTGCTTAGCATTATTCACCCATGGTTTGACAGTGCAGCAGTGTCTCAGCTCACGCACTGTCTGAATGCAGCATTGGGTCTGAATGTGTCCTCTCTTCGACCCTGGCATCTACTCAAACCAGCTTCTTAGACCTTGTCAGGAAAATCCCCATATAGGTATAATATACTCGAGCCTACCTTTAGTTGAGATCCATTTAGCTTTGGTGGGAAGAGGGACGGAGCTGGTACTCCCAGGTAAATCTGTGCTCGTTCCTGAAGAGATGCTGAGGGCGGAGATGTGCAGTACACATAGCTGTCACTGGGTATGTACTTTATTCCTCCTTCTTCCCCAGAGATTGGCTTTGGGCCAAGGTGAGAAGGAGAGGGGACTTTGGCCCAGCCACTCTTGATTCCTGAAGTTAAATAGTGGAACAAGATTTTCTTAGAGCCAGGACCACCTCCTCCCCTGCCCCATAGGACCTTCTCTGTCTTATATTATTATTGCTGTATCTATTAAGATTAATGATTTCCAAGGCTGTTCTAAAACTATTTAAGTGCCTGATGATCCATCTGAAACTCATCTCCACTCTGTGCAAAGGTCCCAAACATTAATCTTTATAGGTGACCAGGCTGGCTTGTGGTGGAAATGAGGTAAATGCACATTATTTGGCAGGATCTATATATGGGATAGAGCTCTCTGGCAGCAGGCACAGGGCCTCATGCAAATGAAAACTGATGGCTTAATATTTTGTTATGTGTTTCCCACTAGAGTTATTGCCTCCTAATTGCAGGGGTGGGTTGAACTGTAGAGTGTTCTTGTTCTGGGAGAGGTTGCCATGTGTTAGCCCTGAGCTGTCACCTGGGGAGCAGGGGCCAGGGGGATCCTCTGCTGTTCCCCCTTTTCCTTGGCTGTGCTCAGCACCAGCCATCCCCACCACCAGTGTCTGAAGATGGGGATAAAACAGGCTGACATTACGTTAGTGGTGGCATTTCTGAGGGAATTTGCACTTTCTGTTCAGTTCCAAGGAGGATGCTGCCAACTCTGCCCTAATTTCTAAATATGCATCTCATTACTCATGGACCTACCATATGTAGCTGTATTTAGATGATTTTTGATAGCCAAACCTATCACCAAGGTCTACTAAATTCCGTGAGCAGAAAGGTGAGAGGTGACTTCCAGAGGGAGCCTGAGAGTATCCAGTGGAGCCGATGTGAAAAACCTCATTTTTTATGTCTTCACGTATTTTACAGCAGAGTAAGGCTCCGAGGTGAGGATGCTCAAGGTGGATTTGGTAGTTGCACACGTAAAGACCTGTTGCATCTTGTAACTCCCAAAAGCTTTGCATCTCACGAGCTTCCTCCAAGAACTCTCCCCTGCAGGCAAGGTGCTACTCCTGCCATCCCATCCTGGCTGTCCACGTGCTCCAGAGAACACCATCCTGCCAAAGATCACAGAATCACAGAATCATAGAATGGTTTGGGTTGGAAGGGACCTTAAAGCCCGTCTAATTTCATCTAGTTTGGGTGCAAATATTTGCTGCTTAGAAAGCAGATGAATCATCCATGTCTGTAGGTTAAAAACACGTTTAGTGTTTTTCCTCTCCTAAGGGGATCATTTACAGAAGAAGACTAATCTGGAGCTCTCCCAGTGACTGGGTTGACCACAGCATAATCAGCAAAACTAGGTATAAGGTTAAAATGAAACACCTGCATGGAAAATGTTTGCAGAAGAGAAGTCCTTGTTTGCCTGGGAGCAAGAAAATTAAAGGCATTCATCCAGCTCAGTGAAATACTGTGAGATCTATGGGTGGAAAGTGCTAAGTATTGCAATTATTATTTACTATATATTAATATTTGTTATTCAGGAAGATTTGTGTGTGGAAGAAACTTGGAGGATCTGGTCTGGCTCTGTGTGTGCTGGGGCTCTCGAGGGATTTTTTAGTGTCTACCACAATTATAGATGAGGACTGAGTGAAACCTTGTGGTTTTGCTCTACAAAACATTAAATTCAGTAACTGCCCATGTTTTCAGGGAAAAAAAAAATCTTTCAGAATGTATTTGAATGATATTTCAATGCTGTGGCTGGAGTGAAATATTTTTTAAAATGGATCACACGTGGCTATTGGGGAGAAATATAGGCTTAGGCTCCTGATCATAAAATCAAGCACTAAGGACGAGGGTGTCAGATATTTTAATCCTCCTCTGTTTCCCCCAGCCTGCAGAGAAAATCCACCTGCATGTCCTGTTTGCAGAGGTGTTTTTGCCTCTGGGTTGCTCATAGGGGTTGATATTTTGTGTGAAGTTGTACCTGGCTGCAGCTTTTCTTGCTTCACCTTTGGGTACCTGTGAAGGAGAAAAGCAGAACACTTCCCTGCAGACTTGGGGAAGCTGGATTTTCATGTTTTGAAAGACAGCACATCTTTCTGGGCGAACTGCAAAAATTGCCAAGAGACATTTAAGGTGTGTTTGTACAATTGCTTACTGTACCTCTTCAGATTAGTGAGTGCATTTAGATGTTTAGCTTTAAAAACCAGAGTTTATTCCTCTTCATTCTTAAGTAAACACTGGAAGTTCAGATCCTCCAGACCGGATAAGACCTCTGGTTCATCAGGTCTGGCATTCTGCCTCTGGCAGTGACTCACATCTGATAGTGGGAGAAGCTGCTGCTGCGAGCAGAGCAGTGCAGTGGGCTGTGGGCTGTGGGATGTGAGTGTGCAGGGACCAGCTGGGCACTGCATGCTCCAGTCCTGCCCTTCCTGAGGAGCAAACCCTTTGGTTTCACATTGCTGCATCTTCAGTGGTTTTAAAACGCTATGAAATGTTAAATATGCTTCTTCACAAGAGCCTCATTGCCTTTATCAACAGAGCTGCTGCTGCCTTTTGGCTGTGGCTGTACCAGCGCTCTGCCACGAGAAACCTCCAGTGGTTTTTGGTTTTGCTCCTCCCTGGCGTGCTGGGGTCCTCGCTCATGGCTCACCCATACAGAAATTGCTGGTGTTAAAGCCTGCAGGTGGGAAAAGCATTCCGCAGGTTCACTTCAGCGTTTATAAGCGCTCCTCCCAGAGCTGCGGTGTGTCTGAGCTGAGCTGCGGTTTGGTTTCCTTAAACTTCAACCCTTATGTGACATATAATAACTCTAAACTGCATTACAAGCCAAGATTACAAGGTATAACATGAGGTGAAACAGTATATGGGAAATAAGGATGCATGAAAGATTTTGTACAAAGGAAGTAACCCACTGCACATAAACTGGGTAGTTGCTCAGGGCAAACCTTTAGGATTTGATGGATTATTATCACTGAGATCCACTGTTAAAGAGTGTTTATTTATTATAGCTCCCTAGTCGTCTTCCTCCGACCATGTCCCAGCCTTGGGGCTCTGAAAAAGTCTGAAATGCCACTTCTCCTTGATTGCCTCATCACCGATGCTCAGCACCTGAGGATCTCCATTTAATGCTGGAGCTCAGCCCTGTGCTGCTCTCCTGCTGCCCACTGTAAATAAACAGGAGAAACATGGTACAACTGTGAAATTTTAGCACTCCTGTCCTCAGAAGGCTTGTGTCTCTCTCCCCTCATCCCCTGTGCCTGCATGTCCCAGCCCTGTCACCCACTGGCACTGCTGAGGCTGAGGGATTGTACCTGAAGCTTTTTGCAAGAGCTATGAAAGCTGATATTATTCTAGTTCTGTCACTTGATGCTGCTGTTGAACATTTCCAGTCCCCTAATTACAAATGGAAATGCAGTGAGTCAGGTCTCAATGGCTTTTCCCTGCTGCCTTCCTCTTGTTTGGGTGACTGACTCTTCCTCATTAAGGTCTGAATGGAAACTCTCCTATGAAAATGACCGGAAATCCTGTTTTCTGGACAGGTACAGCTTTTCTGGGGTACAAAAGCTTCCTAGGTTTGACTGAAGGAGTGGTTTGATGCTGACAGTCCAGATCTGTGTCATTACAAATGAGACAGCAAAAGAACAAGGAAATTCACTGTGAGCTTGCAATGCTCCCATTCCTTATTTTCCACACTTCATTTGGGTCATTTTATTTACATTAATACATTTCATGTTATTTAATGGCAAATTGAAAATCAATGCAAAATAAACCAGCTCCTTTTTTTTTTTTTTTTTTTTTTTTTTTTTTTTCCCCCCAGAAGTGCAGGTTGTATTTGTTTTGGTTGGAATTTGGGAGAAGTGACTGTGCCCTAAAGGCAAGAGGTGTGACCAGCAGAGCAGGGTGCATCCCTAATCCGCTGACTGCAGTGACACTCCTGGCAGGGCTGGGAACTGGGAGCCTCTTTTGTCTCTGACAAAAGGAGCATCACGTTCAAAACATGTACTACTTGATAAGATAGTCCTCCTGTAGAGATGGAAAGGAAATAACCTTGGAGGCCAGAGACAAAAATTACATTATCCATTATGCCTGGCAGCACATAGCCCAGGCTTTAGTCATGGGTAGTCATAACCATCTAAACTGCTGTGCTCCCATGTCTTCCCTGGAAGGATTATTCAGCAGCCTAACACATTTCATCATCGGGAATTATTTCCTGATATTCAGCCTAAATTCTTCCTTTCTTAATCTTATCCCATTACTCTTAATTATGGCCTCTTTACAACTGCAGATAATTTCTCTCCCTCCTTGATGTTTACAGCCTCCAGATACTTGTAGGCTCCTGTCATGTCCTCTTAGCTGTCCCTCAGCTGAGAGGTTTGTATTTGACTCTGCTTTCCTCTCCTCAGAACTCAGCCCGTGCTCTCTATCCCAGCTGCCTCCCCATGGTCCTCTGCTTTCCTCCAAACCTCCTTCCAGCCCCTTCCCTCCTGCCTTGAGGGACTCTGGTTGGAATGCTCCTCGCAGAGCTGGGCTGGAAGGGCTGTCCCCGTGGGGTGACCTTGTGTCCTTCAGGACACACATCAGTCCCCGTGACCTGGCCAGGCTCTCATTGGTGCTCCTTTCCCATCTCCTGCAGCTTCTTGGTCCAAACTGTGTTTTCAACCTGCTTTGCCTTTCTTCTTCTACAGCTTTTCTCAGCTCCTCTCCTTCATCCCAGAAAAAGAGAGCCAGGAGCCTCTTCTTTCCCCCTTCCCTGGGCAGCAGGACTTGTAGAGCTGCTGCAGAGATACCATCCCGACATTTCATTTTCTTGACTCTTTTTTCCCCCAGAGGAGAAGTTAAACCCCAATGGCTGTTTTTGGGATTATCGATGTTAAAGCTGGTGGCTGGGGGAGAGTCCCGGGGTGTCTGCAGCTGGAGCAGCGCTGCCCAGCAGTGCTCTCCGGGAGCCCTGCGCAGCTGGCGGATGCTGTGAAGTGCGGTGTCCCCTTCGCAGCACTCGGCTCCCATCACCCATCGGCAGCCGTGAAACCCGAAACTCCTCCTCGCAGCCCAGGGCAGGCTGTTAATTCCTCCCCGTGTAAATTCCCACCCGGAGCTGTTTCCTGACAGCGGGCGGAGGGCGGTGTGGGATGCCTGGCCACTACAAATTAGAGCGCTGAGTGGCAGCTCTCGCAGGGATGCTGCTCCCTTCTCCTGACACGCTGGGCTGCCTCAGGCTTCAGGCTCTTGATCATCGTGGCATGTTCCCCTCGGTGTCCCACAGTTAATTATTTCTGTGTTGGGTTGCAGCTATCATCTTCCCCTGACCAGCAGTGCCTGCAGCAAGGCAAGAGCAAGAGCAAGCAGGTGACAGGGAGCCCTGGGCGGTGGCAGTGGGGCAGCTGGCCCCGTGCAAGCCCTTTCCCTCCAGGACTGCTGTGCCAATGCTGGGCTGTAAGTCTCAGCAGTGGGATTTTTGCCTTCGTCCTTCTCCAGCATGTGAGGATGATCCAGATGTGCCTTATCAGCGACAGGAGAGACATGCTGGAGTAGGCAAATGACAAAGGGCAAGGTCACATCTTGTGTTGCCTATGGATGATGATCTCTGCCCTCCGGGAAGTGTCTCTGGAGGTCAGATTGTCTTGTCTTGCATGAAGGCAGTGGGCTGGGAGGGGAGACTGAGCCCTGGCTCAGAGCAGCAGCAGCCAGCTTGCACTCAGAATCACCCTGGTCATGACTGCAGGGCACTGACCTTCCTCCTCGAGGCAGAAACCCAGCAGGATCAGGTTGGGTTGGAGCCCTCTGGTCCAATCAAACCAGGCTGGCTTGACTCACTGCAAACCAGCACTTGCACATGCTGAAGGATGTCTAGTGCCTGTGGTCAGTGTGCTGGGGAGGAGCTCCCTGAGCAGAATCCATTCCTCCTGCCAGCACCTCCTCTTGAGGCGGGTGCTTACAAGCACACAGCTCCTTCGAAGTGGAGCAGCCAAGCTCCCCTCCAGTAGAGCAGCCACCTCTGGTTTTGTTGGTGATGACATTGCTCCTTGCATCGAACACCTCTGAACCCCTGACAAGGTGTGCCCTCGGAAAGCCTCATCTCACAGCTTTCCACTGCTAACCCTGCAGCGAGGGCAGGAGCTGAAACACCCCCAAGGGCTGTGCATCACCAGCTGTCACTGTCACACAGCGAGAGGGCAGTGCCAGGGGCACCAGGCAGGCACAGCTCCTCGGGCTTGCTCTGCATGGTGTGCAAGAGGAGGCTCACGGCAGGTCCCCTTCCTGTCACACAGCCAGCAGAGATGCCCAGCTCCAGGGACACAGCTCGGCACACACTGCCCTGTCCCAACGGCAGGTCTGCTATCAGGCCAGAAAGCATTTACCCTTCAAAATATGCTTTGAACAGCACGAAACTGGCACCTCCTTTCAGTTATGAAGCTGAAGTTATATTGACAGTGTGAGTCACGCTGCCCTGTGCTTTGGGAAGGTGGTTGCCCATGTTACGCACACACACGCTCAAACACGGGTGAGAAGGATGGCTGTCAGGCTTTCCTTTTCCTGATTTTAGCAAATTAGCATTATTGGGAATGCATACAAGTTAATTGTGAGTGGTTTGGGGTGTATAACTTTGTACACCTCTATCTAAATTTGCTGTAAGCCTGTGTATTTTAACAATCATTGTTCTGTCACTTTTCTGTTTGCTTATTTCGGCTGAATAGTTTGCAATTCAGCAGCTATTGACAGCTCTTAATTCTCTCTGTTTTATGTATCTGGACCTGACACAATTTGAGACTTAATTTGTGCTTTTCTCTTTGTCAGGGAAATATTTCTAATTATTGTGGGGAATTTTATTGACATCAGGCAGTTTCATACAGAAATGGTTCAATGTTGCATGTGTCCTGGTTTTTTTTCCAAAGGTTTTGCTTAGCTGCATGTTTGTACAGCAGAATACTTTCTGCTGTTCTTCCTTGTGCCTATTCTTTCAGTGAATACCGTTTCACTGTGATCTGACAAGCTCATACTGCTCCAGCGCAACAACTTGCCCATACAAATTGTGGTGTTGTATTAAAGAGCTCCCTCATTATTTCGGTGCAATGTGTATCTCCAGCATTTGTCAAGGCTTGTTTGATTCAAACGTGCTTGTCTTATCAGAGGGGAAAAAAACCAACCAACCCTTTAGAACTGTCAATGGGGACAATTAATAACATTAAAAAAACAAAAAGAAGAATAGAGGAATGCCTTGCTGTTATGGCACCAATGAGGAAGTTAAGTATTGGAGCCAGTTTGGAAACGAGCTCTGTGTTCCAGGGTGACTGCATGACCCAAAAAGGGAGGGTCACATACGAAAATGGGTGAAAGCAACATGGATGTGAAATCTCCTGGGTGCCCTCCCTTGGGATCGACACTGGTCCAGGCAGAGCTAAGCTCGCCCCTATCTCTTGTCCAGGCCAGTGGATAGCTGGGAAATGTGCACTTCTCCTTGGTGCCATTTCTGTATGATGGAATTGTTTCATGAAAGTTTGAGTCATTTGTCAGGAAAACTTAAAATCGCAGTGAAAAATCTCAAATGGTATTAAAAAATCCTCAAGTTCCACCATCTGCATGACTACGTGGAGAACCTACATTAATAATTTAATAGTACAGTATTCCTTATTATAAATTCACACTTTTAGCCAAATGTAGCTAAAAAGTTGAATTTCATGTTTGTTAACCCTTTTGTTTTTCATGTGACAGGTGGATCAGAGACAAGAATTTCAAGGCTTTTACCTATGAGGCTTGAATCCTATCTCTTGCACTAATTTTTTACTGACATAGTCTCATTCCCATCACAGATGCTGCAAAAATCACACAGGTGTCAGTTTTGCTCCAGAAAACTTCCATGGAGCTCTGGTAAGGTGAGGAATATGTGTCAATCTTCCCTGGTGGTTTTACACCTGCGAAGCCCCCAGATCCAGTTGCTCTCCAGGGTGAGTGTGTGGACTGTCACTTCTTGCCTTTTTTTGCCTCGGGAGCCCATCAGTAAAATGGATGTCACCGTATCCTGTTTCAAAATGCTCTGTGGTAGCTGCTGTAGGTGTTGTTGGTAGCTGTCAAGAACAGTTCCAGGCATCTCTCATACTAGGTTAATTTCATTATCAGATCATAAAAAGATACAGTTTTTTATTTCTCAGGATATACTTTAATTTATTATTATTTTTTCGATCCCCTGGCATGACCCAAATCTGAGCTGTCCTAGTGAACAGTACCCGTTCTCACATCAGAAGGTTCAAATGTGTATGCATTGCAATCTGAGCAGCAGAAGTTAAGTGAGATGACTTTACCAATGGAAAAAACCACGTGAGTGTCTTTTGTTTAACACTTGTTTTGCTCTTGCCATCATGCAGTGCAAAACCAGGAGCTCCCCTTCCTTGTGAATTTGAGGCTACTCAGTGAAACTCCTGGTGTCCTGCACCCACCCTGAGGAACAGAAAACTGAACTTTGCTTAATTCAGAAGACTGATGAAAATGAAGACACATACTAGCTGAGCTTTATAAATTTTCATTGACTTGCAATCTCTTTTGGACTCTTTACCCATGGACTTCTGTGGAAGTCTTCATTTGCATTTTTCTGTGCTGTGTGTGGGCTCAGAGAGTCCCTCTGAAGACAAGGAGTCCCTTCATTTTCAAGGGAACAAGACCCCAGGAAGAAAAGATAGATCAGCCTGTGAGTACTATGCTTTCTAATTAATGAAAAAGATTACAATATCTTGAACCAGATATTACCAAAGCATGGAGTGCAAGCATGTGCATGGCTTCTTTTGGGCCTCTCTCTCTTTTCCCTCCTTTTCCAGCAGAGATTCCTGGCAGGGGGATGCAGGGCTGTTTGTACTACTGATGTGGTGCTCTTCTACTCTCACTAAATGGACCAGAGCAATTCCCACTGCTCTCAGCCTGGATTGTGTTGCCAGCACTCAGTTCACTTGGAAAGCTTTGGTCTTATTGCACACATTCAGCACACACTCTTTTAAGTGGTTTTCAGTACTCTCCATAGAAGGAAAGGGAAAAGATAATGATCCTGTGGAAATTTTGGAAAGAACTGAGTATAACCTTGGTGTCCAGCTGACATTCAAGATATTAAAGGCTATGTTTTGATGTTCTTTGCAACAGCTCCAAGGCAGTGGACTCATGCAAAGATTGTGTAAGGTAGTTAGATTAGAATCCTTGTTTCCAAGTGCACCTCCACATCCAGATCCATCTTTTCATGTGTATTTTGCTTATTACCCTTGATGCGGGCAGAGACCTGTGTGGAAGCGACACCTGCTTTTATTCTTTTTCTACCATTTCATCCCATTAAATGCATTCTTTCCTGAAATGCTCCTTGACGGCATGATTCCAAACCTTGACACACTTGGATTTTATTGGGTTCTCTGCACGTGCTCCTGGCAATGATCTGCAATCCCAAATTACGGCTGTTAGCAGAAGTGCAGTACAACTGAACTGAAAACTTGAGCCCCAGAGCTGGTCTTCCTGTCTGGAGCTGTGATCCCATGACATTTCTTTTCATCAGTAGGCATGGCTGCCAAGGGTTTGTGCTTCTCCAAGGTGAGGTTGGTCCTCATTTCCCCATGACCCCCCCTGCCCTTGGTGGAGCCACTCTGTCCACAACACCCAGCCTAGGTTAAACCAAATGAAACATGACAAAAAATGGGGAGTTCCATGACATTTTTCCTCAGAGTCTTGGACATGACCTGGAAAAAAGGTGCCCCTGGGAGGCTGAGCCTCTCTCTTGCAGGGAGGTGGCACTGCCTGGGGCACCTTGGCTGGGATCAGCTCCCACTCGGCAGCATTAGGCGCCAGTGCTGGATTACTCAACCCTCCCTTTTCATAACAAGGCAGAAAATTTTCCACTATGCCTCATGTGGGCTGCAGCCCTGGTAGGGAGCATGGTGATGGTGACCATTGTATCAGAGATCACTGAATCTTTCAGGAGTTCTGGCTATTTGGGCTTATGTCCTGAGGAGCATTTCCATCCCTAATGCTGCTTTTTGCTCCTGCGGTGGCTCTGTTGAATCCTTTCCCAGTTCAGGTTCCTGTTTCCCTGGGAAATAAGTTGCAATTGCTCCTTGCTTCCTCCTGAGTCTCTCTGTGTGAGCTTTGAATTTTATGGTAAACACGAGCAGCTGCCATAAAATCTCAATCCCCTCTGTCCCTGAATAGCATCATGGATGCAGTAAATTGCACATCCCAGGTTTTGGATTTTGATGCTCTAAGATGATTTGTGCCTTATCTTCACAGTCATCTAGATCAGCCTCACCTTCCTCGGGAGGTTTGAATAGCTGAGGCTGTCAGGCTCTCGTGGAGGATGGCCCAGGTTTGGAAGGGGCTGCTCTCAAGTTCGACAGAGCCTCAGGCCAGGCTCCACTTAGGAGGCTTAATTCCCTTTCCCACTAGACCATCTGATTACGAATAACCATGACTGAATGTTGTATGTCGAAATCCATAATCCCCTGCAAATTGTTTAAAGTCTTGTCCATTGAACTGTAGACCTTTATCAGACAGCAATTTGTGGGATTCCATGTCTGGCAAATGCAAATATAATGTGTGCTGTGACATGTTTTGGTGTCAGATTCTCAATATTATTGGATAATATTATATAGTTCCAGGCTCATGTGAGTAATAACCCCAATTAAAATGTGATCTTTGCCAAAAAGTATAAATAAATCTCTCTTAGACAGCTCAAGTATTTCATTGTCAAGCTCTTTTATTTTTTAAACCCCCATTTTTATTTTACGAGTTGCTCTTCCCAATATTAATCCTTGAGCAGCTCACTGAGCATCACAGGCTCTCCTGTGCTTTCGCTCTAAGAGGCAAATAGGAAATAACACTTCCATGTCCAGAAATCCTTATGTTGGATGACGCCAATCAAAAATTGTAAAGTTACACCGTGTTGTGAAAGGGATTTTCCAGTCTTTTTTCCTCTTTGCTGAGGTTAATTTTTCTGTATTGGGAAAGACGTCCAGTCTGGGCAAGACATCTAGTCTGGGCAAAGGTTTGTGGTGCAGATACCCTCAGGCAGGACCTCACAGCAAGTCCAAGGTGGCAAAATGGACAGTGCGTTACTCTCCAAATGAGTTATCCTGGGCTCAGGCTGCATTAACAGAGCCACCATGCTTTTGGTACCCAAGCAATGGGCTCTGGGCAGTGTGACAGGTTTTACAGAGGCATCAGCCTGCTCACAGTAAACTCACATTTCTCTAACAAAGCACTTCATTTTTTGTTTCAGTGGAGATATTCTAAGATGCTTAAAATAACATTTGCAGCCATTAGGCTGTACTCACAACTGGTGCAGATCTTGGGGTTTGCTTAGAATGGGATTGTGCTAAGTCTAAGGATTTATTGCCTGCCTCACACTTGGATGCTATGTTTTATTCTACCAGTAAATAATGAGGGCAGCAGAATTGCAATTTAAATTCTTAGAGAAATTGGATGGCTGGACTTGGAAAAACCACTTATTCCCTTGCTTAGGCACCTAAAAGTTTAATAGATGAACGTTTCTAGTCATTTCAGCTTGAAGAGGTGGCTCATGTGAACACTTCCATGAGCTTTATTCTCATCTGGAGAAAAACACAACTAGACAAAACAAAAAAGGGAAAACAAAAAAGGAAAATGAGGTCGAACATGCTGCAAGTATAAACCCAAGTAGTGCTGTAATAAGACTTAGATCAGCTCTGGTTCAATGTGAGAGAAACTGGAGTGAGTTAAAATGTGTGGTGTGGTGGTGAGGTTGTGCTTGGGGGGAAAGATGAGACATCCTGCAGGATCGTATCTCTACAGGGAAATCCTACCACCGCAGAGATGGCATCACTTTCCTCTCCTTGATCCCCAAAACCATTCTGATCCTTCAGGACCTGGCTAGGACTTTTTTTTCTTTGCTCTGGACTCAAGTAATTCTTAGCTCTCCACTTGGGTTCCTGGTGGCTGGGGAGGTTATATTTTTAAATGGTGTTAGTGGAAATTTTGATTCAGGGCTTTCTGAAATCCCTGGAACCGAAAGCTTGAAGCTCAGACCGTTGCATGGTTTCCCTGGACACGTCTTCTTTTTTCTGCCTGGATATTTTATACCAGTGGAATCACGGGATTTTACATATTTATCCAGGATTTCCAGCATCTGGTGCCTGGCTGGAGCAGTAGCTCTGCCTGTCACGGACAGGGACCCCCGGGGCATCCCAATCCCAGTGCTGTGTGGGCTCTGTGTGTGTGTCCACCACGGCAGCCTCTGCTCCACCAAAGCCTGCCAGGAGCTCGTGCTGCAAAGCACACAGCTCGCGTTGGGCAGCCCCACAGGGGTGGAACACGTCGCTGTTGGATCCCAGCTTGAGCTCGGCTGTCCTGGTGGGAATCAGGAGCGATGCTGCTCTCAGGGGTGTCATTTACCCGTGGGAAAGAAAGACGAGCATCACCCGTGGGGTTGTGTCACACAGCAGAGTGACTGAGAGAGTTAATGGCATGGGAAGGGCTGGGGCTTTTATTTCTAACTCATCATGTGTTCTAACAGTCCAGAGGTGCTTTTTCCTCAGGTAAATTCTCAAAGGGAAAAGGTTTCCCCTTCAGGCTCTGAACGGTAGCTCAGTGTGAGGGAGCTAAACCAAATCAATCAATTAGGGATAAGAAGAACACCACTT
Organism: Acanthornis magna; assembly: GCA_036785705.1. Lineage (NCBI taxonomy): Eukaryota > Metazoa > Chordata > Aves > Passeriformes > Acanthizidae > Acanthornis > Acanthornis magna. The sequence continues at coordinate 2,930,279 of JAWUZG010000092.1, forward strand.
TTTATAGAGCTGATGATAAATTTTCATTGGACTTGGCAGAAGCCTGTGATATTGAATCCAACCAAAAATTGGCTCCATGGGTGCCGAGACATGGAGTTTCCTCGGCTCTTTGGCTCTGTCCTCGTGAACTGATTTCAGCTTCAGCCTGAGAAGATGAGAGAGATTTCCAGTACCTTCCCAGCTCTGCTCCTCCTGGTGTCCATCCCTTAGTCCTGCTGGCATCTCATGGCACATGACAGAGGTGTTGTGAGCAATGGTGGGCTGGAAAAGCCAAACCTTCTGTCTGTGTGAAGTATGAACTGAAGTTTTCTATTTCTGAAGGATTTAAATTTTTTCTCTCATAGCCGGACTTCTTTCATTAATTTTTTTGATACACTTCCAAGTTCTTTGCAGAAGCATGAGAAAAATGCTATTTAAATGGATTTAGAAATTTTTGTCAAACTCTGTTGACTCTGTGAATTTGACAACCATTTCAGCAAAGTTTTCATAAAACTGGGAAGCTTTTAATCCAGTATGTCCAATACAATGAGTATATTTTCTTTACAGGGTGTTCTGTTGCTTAATAAGGAGTATTTGCTTACTTTTTCTTTCTCCTAGACCTGACTGATTGTTCAATGGTGCAAATGGATGGCTTTACTAATTCGTAACCAAGTAGTAAGCAACAGAAAGGAGTCAAGGTCCAACCACCACCCTTATAAATGTGAGTACTGTCTTTTCTTTTAATAGCAAACTGGGATATGCCTTCAGAGCTGAACGCCAATGGTTCATTGATATCACTTTTTTTTTGGAGCCCTGTTGCAGATTTTAGGCTCTTCCTTGCTGAGGAGCTGCCTAAAGCAGGTGGTAAAAGCAGAAATCTCTGCTGACACCCCTCAATTTCTGTTTACCTTTCCTCCAAATCCCGCATGGACACTCTCTGATTTGTGTCTTGCATTTCAAAATTTGAACAAACTGGAACAACTGAGGTTTACCCTTTCCCCGCCCGCCCCCACCCCCCCCAAAGTAGTGTTGAAAATGTTTTGAAGGGACAGTGAAAAATTGTGATTTAAATTATTTCTGCTTTGGGCTAAGGAAAAGTAAGAAGTGAGGTGGTTTTTATACAACTGCAACTTAAAGGAGAGCTTTCTATGTAAAACATGTATTCTATTCCCATGGTTCCATGAAGGGCCATTCATTAAACTTTTGTGTGAGATGAACAAAATCCAGAGAGCTTTGCTAAATATGGGAACCAAAAACTAACACACTGTTAAAGAGAGACAATAGAAATCTATTTAATGAGGTAAATCTGACCAGAGATTAACTTTGTTCAGGATATTTTCTAATAGGAAAGAAGCAGTGGGGTCATCCAGATCCCTTTGAAAATTTATTGCTGTGCTCAGGAATTCCTCGTACATCCCAGGACTGGGAATCTGAGCAGCAGGCTGCTGTGGCAAGTAAAAAAATAAATGGTGTTATCTTGATAGCCAGATAACACAGTATCTGCTCACATAAAGTCATTTGGAGAATATTGTTTGTGAAAACCTCTTTGCTTTGGATCCACTCCTTCTTCTTTCCGTTTTCTGATAAAAAATCCTAAACACCAAGCAGTTAAAGGCTGCCATAAAACTGAGAAGAAACACTGACACTGGTGCTTTATCATGCTCCATCTGGGAGGCGAGCCAGCTCTTCCTACTTCAAGTTTATTTCTCCTACTCTGCTTTACCTCAGATAATGTCTCATAAACAGTTAAGAGGGTCATTTGTAAATGTCTTGAAACGGTTATTGCTCTCATATAGGCTTTGGATCTTCGTGCTTTAAGTGAGTGAACATCAAGGTAAAAATCAAAACAAATTCCCAAGCCCAAGGCAGTGAATATTCGGGAATGCCTCCAGTTCCTAGGACAGAAAAGTTGCTATTTTTCTCCACCTTATTTGTTAAGTTGTAAGCATCATCTCTTAGATTAGGCAAGACTTGTTTGCTTTCCGAGCTTGGTATGTCACTGAACTTCTTTTAAACCAAGGATTAGAACACCTAAAGAGATCTCAGCTGAAGCATTAATTTCAACCAGGATTGGATTTAGGTTTGTTAAATTAATTAAACCCACTGGTAGGAAGCAACAGCAGCATCTTTGGGAGGGCACAGAGACCTGTTTTCTCCCTCCCCTCATTTGTGCTTTGTTCATAGGTGCTCCTTTTTTTTGGGAAAAGAAAGACCCCTGCCTGCAGGTATTGCCTGGCTGCCTGTAGAACCCAGGTGCCTGTTCCAGGAGCAGTGGGTTCACAATTTGTCTTAATATTTCATTCCATATTTACCCCCTGCCCCTGTCCATCAGCACATGATCCCCACAGCTGGGGCTGCCTGCAGTGTCCCATGAGCCAGGCTGTGGTGCAGGACAGGGACAAGGAGCTGGTACAACACAACCCCCCCAAAATTCTGCTGTGCTAAAATCACATCCCCAAGCCCTGCTTCAAGCAGAGGCAGCAATGAGGGCTCCATCCCCACACTGCTGCGTGTGTCAGACCATGTGGTGAAAAATAGGCGTTTGGCTAATTTCTTGTGACTGTGTTTGAAGAGGCAGCTGCGTAAAAAGACATTTACAATAATCTTTCATGTTCTCCAAAGAAAAAGAATCCACCTGTGTAATCTTTTAAGTTAAGCTTCCCTCAGGTCTTGTTTAACATTATGAATATGGCAGCTCATATAATTTTATTATCTGAACTAAATATTATTCCTTCTCTGTCTTCCTGCTATTTCTCTTAATCCTTATCAATAAAACTACTAGGGTATAATGATTTTATAGGCTGTTGCTTCTTTGTCTTCTTCCTTTTATTACTTCAACTGTATTTTCTTCAAATAAACTAATTAATCTCACAATTAGAAACCCAAAACAACATTACACAACCCACACAGCTACACGAGTCATGAATGTAACAGTAGAGATGACCAGATATTTGCTTGTGATATCCCAGCTCTGAAAGGATTCCTTGGAAAGCAGCAAAGAGAACAACGTGTTGAATTGGGAGAGGAAACTGGGATCTACTCCTAAGTTTGATTGTGATTATTTGAGGATGAGCTATTTGGAGAAGTTCTGCTCTGAGCGTGTCTGCTGCTTCTTTGGCTGTAGGAGAAGGGATAAATTCCCTGGATTTATTGTGTATGGATGGGGTGGTGGGGTCGTGCTCTGAAGCACTGGAGAAGCTCTGGAGAAGCTCTGCATCCAATCGGAGAAAACAAACTGCAGGAGGTGCAACAAATTAGAAAATTTTATTTACTGCCAATACCGAGGAACTCTGAAGTGCTTTGAATAATGAGATGTGAGGCTGGGGCTTGTAGACTTGAACCTCATCTCTTTGCCTTGAGCAAAATGGGTATTTCTGTGCCTTGACCCTCCATAAGACAGGAGTGATGAGAGATACCTACTTTAGGCAACATTAGAGATTCCAGCTGATGTTTTTAGTGCACCCTGCAGCAATCACTAAGTAATTATTATGCACTAATTTTCTTTTCAGCCTAAGCCTGTAGTTTCTGCTCACTCAGGGGTAATTTTTGACTGCTGCACTCAGTGTGGTATCACTGCTATGGTTGGTATGAGTGGATGTATCCAGGTCTGAGCTTTAGCGAGGCAAAATCCCTTCTTGTGCAATACAATATATGTCATTGTAGGCAGGGTGTATTAGTTATCCTTTCATACACGGAAAATAAATGACCGTAAAGCTTGCTAAGTCACACTGTCTGTATTGATTGTCTGTGTCTGCAGAGATTCCAATACAGGACCTCACTGATTTAAAAACAAAATTAAATGCTCCAACTAATTATAGTTCTCTGCACGTATAGTTTCCTTTGAGTATTTGCAGCTGTCAGGTTCAAATATTTCTAGTAACTGTGGCTGTGACATTTGTTCAACAGATGAGGTAAGAATAAAAGATAAAGGGGCAGCAGCCTGGTTTGAGGAATGGAAAGGAGATCAGATACAGAACTCGATGCCATGGAGCATTATAACACAGGTTTGAAGGTAGGCTTGAATGCTCCAGATTTTACAGCTAAAACTAAATAGCAGGTGGTGTGGTAGCAACACCGGAGAACAACAGGGAGAAAACACCTTGTGGAGGAAATGCTGAGAAATAGGTGTCACTCCCGGGCCAGACCTGAGAAGGCTGAATGTTAAGGTTTCTCTCAGGAGGGCTTTAAGGTCCTTGACAGTTTGTGGCATTTCTGTCATGTTTTCCCATGAAGGAGGGCAGCAGTGTGCAGGTGGATGTCGCTCTAAAATGCGTAAGCACCAAATCATCTGTGCAGAGGCCTCACCTCCTTCACCTCAGGGCTTCCCTGCAGCACAGCCTGGTGCTCATGGCCACTTCACCCTGCACCACTGCTGCATCTCTCTTTCTTTTTCTGCAGAGTTCTTCAATATTATCAGGCTGTGCTTGGAAGTTTCAGACCCAGAACACATTACCTGTGTCCTGCATACCTGGCTTTTCTCTTTTTTCCCCATTCCAAATAAGTTTTTAGAGATTTCTGTCCTCAACTGCTGCAATATGCTGTGTGTAAGACATGAGATACCAACAGCAATCTTATTTTTCAAAGGCTTCCACCGAGAATTCCCATCATGACATTGTTGACAGGAGATACCTTAAAAAGAAAGCACCACGAGGGAAAACACATGTTTGGGTTTGGGTGTTGTTTTTTTTTTTTCGGTAGGGGGAGGAGTGGAGGGAGGAAAGATTAGTAGACTATTCTCAATGTGTACGTCTCAGATCTGTGATCTTTGCTGCAGAATCCAACTGTGCAGATCTATCAAGTTCAGCCACGCTGGGGTATGCCACACAGGTGGATGGTTTAATCTTGACAGTTGAGCTTCCAACTGAAAGGAGACAGAAAAAATGAGATGAAAAAACATGCTAAAACCTGTTCAGCTCCCAGCCAGGCTTTGGAGCTGTGCTGCTGGATAACATTGCTGCTCGTGGAACAAAGGCACAGCAATGGGGGGCTCTTTCCATCACAGGTACTGCATTGGTTTTCCTAAAGCAATTGAGAAATAGCAAGAACCTTCCCACCTCAAAAAATAAAGGAGATGGGGTGCAGTTCTGCTTTGATGAGGAAAAAGCAGTAACATGGATACGGCCTTGGAGAACTGAAGTTGGAATGCAGCTGAGATCCTTGAGCAGAGTGTGTGTTTCACAGGGAATGATGATATTCCAAATCCATACCTTTAGAGCTGGATCTTCAAAACTGTACATCACGCACCCCCAGAGTTCTCATTTCATTGAAATAGGAGAAAGCATCCTGTTCTCAGCAGGAATATTTCAGATCTGCCTTGCTCACCCACCAATGAATCAGGTTTGAATGAATCAGGAATGAATCAGGTTTGGGTGCAAGTTGCATTTCTGCTGCAAAATTCCAGATGCATGTGTAGAGTTAGCATGGCTTGGGTTAACATTAAAAAAGGGAAATGTTAATGAAATGCTTAAGCACATACCTATGACACAATCTGAAACAGGTGGATGTGGAGCCATTGAAGGGCTCACGCTTCACTCAAACCATATGTGAAACTCCTATTGCCATCCTAGGAGCAATGATCAAGGGCAGGAGATGACTGTTAGTGAGCATGATTTAAAACTGACTTTAGAAAGAGTAATTTATGCTTTGGAGCCTCCTCAGATGTGTACCCAGTAGGAAATTCTGTAGCTACACCTGTTTACACGTCTTTCAGCTCACTGAGATGCTAATGAGAAACCCAGCCCTCACGGGCACAGGGAGAGACTGTAACAATTACTGAGCTCCAGAAAGAAAATGGGTTTCAGGGACTGATTTATCAGCAGGCTTTCCTGAAGGACAGACAATTCACGCCAGGAGTTTTGAGGGGCCACTGGGCTGCACTCAGTTTTGTGGGACGAGGCATCCGACAGAGCTGGTAAACACAGGGCTCTGGAGCCAGGGACTCCCCGAGCCAAAGAGCCCTTTCACCTCTTTTTCCTTGCACCCACATCTTTAAATCTCTGTCTGCCATTCATGTTTGTGAAGACTTTTAGACTTGATGGGCCTTCAGATCATATCTTTCTTTCCGCTGGGATATTTCCTTCATTCATTCTTTCTTGGCACCACATGTGTTGGGGGGCTTCACTCTGCACCAGGGTTCACTGGGGGCTCAGCATCTGTTTAACATCTCCCTGCCCTGATCCTGGCCATTAATGCTGCTGGATAATTTAAGGAGAGAGAGACCTGTGTCCTTAGGCTTGGGATGCATGTGAGAGTGGCCTTTTTTGGCAGAAGTGAAACATGGTGGAGCCTCTAGGAAACCACTGAAGTGTGGCAACTGCTTCTTTGCAGGACAGAAACAAGGCTCAGTGTCAGATGACCTTTATCCCCTTCCTAACATCCCCTGATATTCAAAATATTTCTCCTTCAAAATCTCACCTTCTCCCCAACTAGCTTCCTGCACAACAAGCACTGCAACAAGCAAGTGCAGGGGGCAGGAAATGCAGACCCACCTAGAAGAGCTGGTAAAACCCTGCAGATGTGCAGAGAGCTTTCTGTTAGAGATGCCCAAAGCTGTGGCTGGATCACGGGGTGGCACCAGCACCCCTCTGCTGAGCAGTAGGTGCTGAACCTCTTTGTGCCTCGGGAGTTTGGGCTGGGAGTGGTGGGAGTGAGGAAAACGCTCGGGGAGGTTGCAGGATCAAATGGGTTCCTTAAGTACTAGTCATTATAATTTTGTTTGTGAAGCATCATTTTACTTTCTAAAGATAAATACAAACACGGTGAAAGATGAATGAGGCTCAGCGTAAACAACCTTGGATGTTTAAGAAGCTGCTCCTGCAGTTTTGGGATGCGATTATGTGGTGGAATATGCTCCCATCAAAGCCACTTGGAGACTCCAACCCCAATCTCATCATTCCCCTTCCTAAAATCAGATTGCAAACCAGCAACAAGACTTCTGCTTAATTATAGCCTGAAGAGCAATGTTTGGGCTGTGAATCATGTTAGATTTCACACTGATAGACAAGGAGTACAAGTGCTGATACCATCTGCAGATTGGGCACAGTTCACACAGCGTGGCCAGGAGCCATCCCGCTATGCTGTGTCCCTGGCAGGTCCCTGGTCTCAGTGGGACCCATGTCGGGACCAGAGAACACATTTATTTTTTGTGCCAAGTGCAGCTTTCCTACTGTGCAACCTTGTGCTCGCCCCTCCTTTCGTCTCCAAAGGCCTTGGGAATTGGAAGACTCCTTTTTCTCTTTGCATAAGCAGAACATAAATTCAAAGGGTTCTGCTGAATATTTGTTAAGATACATATTTATGTGCAAAACCCTCCCTACCCCTCAGAAACCATTTAGTTAAAAGAGGATAAAGATGATTTACTTACGCCTTAGGGCTGTTGCTATTTAAACACTGTACATTTATGTCTATTTACTCTGGTATTTACTAAAAAAGCATAGTTAAATTAGCAGTCACTGCCTCTCCTAAACCATTTCTGAAGGCTCTTACAGCACTTCTTTAAGGGAACAAACTCAGGGATGAGCAAACCACGTCATTCTCTCTGTAAGACAGTGAAAGCAAATGCCCTTTTCCAGTGGCTACAGGGAAATAAAAGGATGTTCAGGGATTCCTCAGTGTGGCAAACTGCTTATTTTGGTGAAAATCCCAGCTTTGCAAACTGTGTTGTCACCACATACTGCAATCAGGATCGCCGGGATGGTTTGCTGTGTCATCCAGCTTTGCACACAGGTTCCTGATACCCCATGAACTCCATAAATGATACAGGAGGGGCAAAATCCCCAGGATTCTCCCCCTTTGAGCTGGAAAGGGCTCTCTTTCCTGCTCAGGGATATTGGCAGTAATGGCAGCGGTGCAGTCGATAACTGGCTGGCTGTGCTTAATGACCCGAGGCACGGCAGCTCCTCTCAGCTGGCTCCCAATCCCCAGGAAATGCACCCCGGCTTGATTACTGTCGCCTAAAGAGTCACACATGTACTCTGGGAACCTTCTTTTCATTAACTTAACCTGTGCCCAAAGAGCTGCCGCACAAACAGGTTTTTTCAATCAGATAGTGCATTTTCAATTAAATGACTTGGTTTCTACCCATTTTCTCTTCCTTTCCTGCTGCACAGGAGCTATCCCTGTTTAATGTTGTAATGGGATCTCACCATAAAGTTGGCTGTGCCCTTCTGAAGTGATGGTGTTGATAATTAAGATGTGTTATGGTTTTCCACTGAGTATATTTGTGCCATATGGGTGTTCAACGTGACTCAGAACAGCAACCGTTCCTGGAAATTCAGGACAAGGTGGAAGGGATGGGAATTCAGAGTGATAAGGCACCGTAGAATTCTCGACGAGCAGGAAGCTCTGTTTTCCCGTACCTGCCTGCCTGGAGTTCCCCTGCGGATGACTTTGGCAGGGGTTTGAGAAACGAGCAGGCACGGTTGTTGCAAGGGTAATGAATGATGTATGGCAAATGTTTGCAAAGCAGCTGGGAAAAAAAAGCTGCTGGGGCAGGGCTTGGGTTTTGAGCCTGCAATAGCTGCACTAAGGAGTGGGACCTGGAGATAATGTGGCTTTGGGGGAGTGCCGACAGAGCTGAATTCAGCATGAATCAGAAATCCTTTTTGAATAATGAGGTAAGACGTAGGAAAGGATTTCTATTCCAGAAATAACCTTCTTCTCCCTCTAAATGAATGTTTTCCAGAGCTGTTGAACCATGGGTGTTCCATGTTCAAGGCATGGGCTCTAGTGGTGGGAAAGTGCACATATTCCTTGCTCCAGAATCAAGAACAAGAACAAATCTGCTCTTTCTCAGACAGAAAAAAGTCACCAGCACCCAGAAAGAGACTGGGATGGCCCCAAGGACAAGGCTCCCTCCCGTGCAGCTCTGCTGGGAAGAGAGGGAGGGTGGTGCTGCTGCCCTATTCAAGGTATCGTTCCCCAGCTTGCTGGTGAGGACAGAAAAGGCATTTTGCAGGTGAGGCAACATCCCTTTGGCAAAAAATTATCCCTCAGTCTTGGTACCCAACTGCATTTGGTGAAACTGCTGCTGGTTTTGATCTGTCCAAGCCCTGTCCCAAACTTTGCAGCTTGTCACACTTGGCATCACAGTATAAGAATGACTCACCAAGAACAAAGACATCTGGAAATGGCAGATTCAGGATGTGCCTAAAAAAAACACCAAAACTTTATTTATTAATTTATTTATTTTTCTCCTGAGCAGGCATCAGCTGTCCAGCACTGCCAAGTGCTTTGGGTGGAAATTCTGGTTTTGTTTTGCTGTGGTTGAAGTATAGAAAGTGGGTAAATAAGTGAGATGCTCTTCCAGCAGACAGGCGTGGGCTGGATTCTGGGGGCTCCTGTACAAGTTCTTTGCTCAGATGTGAGGTGAGGAAAATAATATGGGTCAATTTATTCTGTTTTCTTTTTAGTATCACCTAAGAGTTAGAAAAGATCCCTCATTCTTAAAGTGTTTTTTGCTTGACTGAAACAGCTTTCTGAAGAAAATGGTAAAAAAGTAACTATGTTTGAAGCAGTTCCTGCGTATAACAGGTTAAATAACTTTGCAATGAAATCTGAAGTAAATAACTTTGAAGCATAGTTATTCCTAGTTCTTGGTGAATTCTTAGAGCTCGCATGACATGGAGATCTTATTTTCAGGAAAAAACCATAAAACCCCCATATCCTTTGGCATGTTTAATGGAAATCAATCTGAATTGAAATTTCAACTGTTAGTAAATCAATGCCATCCCCATGCTCTCTGTGAATACTTGCTTGTTCCCTAAAGATCATGTTTGTATTTATTTAAAAAAGAGCTGCTCAGTGTTTGGCACACAGTGAGCTAGACACTGATGGTGCTTTTAAAGAATCACAAGGGGTGTGAGCTCCTACAGCCCATCTTTGGAGAAAAACCATGGATTATGCCAGCCTGCTTGTCCCCTCCCTCTACAAGGCCACCCTGTGTGACACACCCATGTCCTTGTGATGGTTGCCCTGAGCAGTGGCGAAGCTCTCCATACATCTTGCATTTCCCAGAAAGCACTTTTCCAGTGGCCTCAGACTGCTGAAATCCAACTGCCTGTGAGTGGTCCCCACCGTGCACCGCAGCCCCACCTCTTTATCAGTGGAGCTTGGCGAACTGGGCTGTTTGCCACGAGCTCTGTGTCCTGGGAGGTTGTCACTCATCCCTCGCAGCAGCCTCTGCCCGGAGCCATCCATCACTCTGTCAGCAGCAAGCCCTCGCTTGTTCCTTTCTATGGATCACAATCAAAAGAAAGAGACATCCAGGGAAGGGAGGAACAGGTCTACGTGTCATGGTGTCATTCTCTCAAAGGTGCTTTTTTCAGGGTGCATGACCCCTGGTGAGCACCAGCCCTAGACACGTTGTGAGGGGCCAGGGGTGGCACAGCACCAGGCACAGCGCACAGACAGCTCTCTCCAGCTGATTGTGCCTTCCTTGGGTGACACTGGCACTTGCCAGGTCGAGGGAATGTCATACATTAAATCTGCTATCAAGAAGTTGGTTGCTGGTTTGCATGCTTAGGCTACCTGTCTCATTTATTGCTTTTATATTAATTAGTTTTCCACATTCCACAATGTCAGAACTCTTTTCTTAGACATGTGTGGGACAGATTCCCAGACTGTGTGACATAGGCACCAACCCTGGAAATTAGGAATATGAATGTCCTTGTAGATACCAACCTTTTCCCAGTCCTACAAAACTTGGGGGATTAGCCAGTGACTTCTTACGAGTGCCATGGGAAGAGGGGTGCTGCGGGATCCAGGGCCAGTGCCCTCCTTGAGGATTTTTCCTGCTGGAAACATGCGAGGAAAGGATACTTCTGCACTGTTTGGGCAGATATTCACAGGTCCTGTGCATCCCTTTGTGCTTGCACTGCATGCCTTTACCTTGTTGACTGCCACATGCAATTTTTTCCCTGTGGCAGCCTTCCCGTCTCGACAGACAGCAGAAAGTGGTGGAGACTGCAGGAATAAAGAATTTTTCTAGCATCTCCACTGCAGCAGGAGCTGCACAAGGGCTGCCTGCACGTGCATTGTCTGCCCCATACGCAGCCATCTGATTCTGCTGAGGGTTTTGATCTCTCAGCCGTGTTTGATTTATGCAGCAAGAGCGGCGGCATTCCCACTGGAGAAGCCAAGCACGATGGTTAACATCGCCACTGCTTAAGGGTGAAGCTGGATCCCACCAAGGCTGAGTTTTAGGTTGCCCCTTATTGGACACATCTGCTGAGGGAAAGGCTCTCTCCTTGCCGCTGGCCCACTCTGGCTGGGTTTGGGCCAGGCAACGTGAAACCCCTTTGCATTTTCAGTGCCTCATGTCTTGGTTTGCGGGAATACCGCTTTCCCCATCGACGCTTGGGAAAATGATACTGAAGGGTATTTTTGCACTACAAAAAAAAAAAGAAAACAAAAAAACGAATGCAAGGGTTTTTAACTTGGTATAAAGAGGTTTTTGTGCCTTGTCGTGAGGGCAGGACCATCAGGTTGAGTGTCTATAGGATGAGAAGCCTCATCAAAAGAAATGTTTTGTAAGGACAATGCTCCTGGGGGCTCAGTGGCATCTTCAGTTGGCATATGGGGAATGTCAATGCCACATGTTGCTCATATTATGTCCTGAGTCATCCTCATGGACACTGATGGTTTTTCTCCTTTTCCTTCATTTCACAGAGGCTGTGAAACACCAAATTCAGTGGTTGTGGACTTGAAACTCTTTGTGTTTGTTTTTTTTTTTTTTTTTCAGATTATAGGACTTACTACGGTGCATTATCATAACTTTTTACTATTTCCTTTATTACATGACATTTTGTAAAATTCACAAATGAATAGTCATTAGTTCCAGCTAAGAAACCTGATTGTGGCATGGATTGCTCCTGCCTAGGAGGATCCTAAAGAAAGACTGAAATACAGATCTAGTCTAATCCAAAGCCCTTTTATCTTAATTTCCAAGTGAAATCCAGCTGACCCTGGGTGAGATACATTGACTTAAAATGAAAGAGCATTATACTGTCACAAAGTGTTTTGGGACGGGAACCGGGAAGAGACAACTTCAACTGAAATGTTGTAGGAAAGTTGGGGAGGCAAAATATACTGACCCATCCTGGAGCAAGCACAGCCCTCTGCAGCAGGCAGCGCTGGTAAGCCCTGCAAAAAGTGATTTGTTAAGGTTTGGGTGTGTTTCTGTGATGCAGATACTGGAAGGAATTTTTATGGGATCTGGCCCTGGAATTGAAAGGATTAAATAGCAAAGGAAAAACCAATGTGCTATTTGTAACTGATAGTGCACAGAAATGATAGTTCTGGTAGGAGCTGGAATTTGAGTCCCAGTTGCCTGTAGCCAGTCATTTCTAACCATCTGTGAACAGCATCAGCCTGGGAGTCAGGGTTGGAGAAATAAGCTGCAGCAGCCCTGGATTTCTTCATGGCTTCAGGAAGGATGTCCCACGGTGGGAAAAGGGGACACAGCCCCCTGAGTTGTGATATTTTTGTTTTTGAAGCCATCAGTCCATGTGTCAGAATTAATCCATGTGTGCTGAGCTGGAGGTGCCGAAGGCAGCGCAGTGTCAAACGCAGCCAGAAAGTGCCCGGGACAGGAAACAAATCACCAAAAGCTCTGAGCAGCCCTGCAGCCCACGCTGCTGCCGGGGTGCAGCAACACGCTGTGCATCATGTGCTGCCATGGACTGCTGGTCTGGGTTCCATCAGCAGGCTTTGTGCTTTTTCCTGTTGGATTTAACCCAAAACACAGCAGTGCTGTGGTCAGGCTTGCAGGAGAGAATAAATGAGATATTACCATCTGAGGGTTTGAGCATGAAACTGGAGGTCAGTTCAGGGTCCAGCCCTGTGTTCTGGTAATTCAAGGTGTTTTCTGGGCTCAGTCCACAACCTGACTGTGCTCTCCTTCTGTCCTGTGCATCACCATCTTGGAGTGTGATGGGACTCAGGTAATTTACAGGTGTTTGGAGAAGCACTTCTAGCCTGAGGTGGAAGATGGTGCAGCACAATCACCTCTGGCATTTTGTGTGTGCAGAAACTCTGAGCTTGAGTTTTGCTGCCCTAATTGACCCTTGAGCTGGTTTGTGGTGCTCTCTCCAGCCCCCACCTACATAAAGAAATCAGAGTGTCAGAGGGAGAGAGAGAATCAGGGACCAATGCCATCGCATTCCCTTGGGCACTGGGTGATGCCATCCAAGCCAGAAATATTGGGATTTGTAAAGGCTGCTGCCAAGCAGCTGGGAATTGTAAAGGTGCTTCCAAGATTTTGTCTAAGAATCTTAATTAAAAAATGACTCAGCAAGTGACACACAACTCCCCAGAACACGGAGAGCCCTCTGTCCAACACCACAGGAGCAGTGGTCCATGCCTCCAGAGCTGCTTGGGATGCAGTGATGCTGCAGCTGATGGCACTGAGGGGTGCTGGGATGGCTCTGCTGCTCTCTGCTGAGCTCGGGTGTTTCTTCTCTCCCAGATCCACGGCAGCACTGGGCAGGGAGCTGCAAACCTGCAGGATGCCTTTCCTTTGGATATCTTGCATTTTGAGTCGGGCCATTGCCCTGCTGCAGAAGGCAGTAGGAGGAGGGAAGGGACGCCAGGCCTGCAAATTAGCATCAAAGGCTTGGTGCGAGGTTTATGGGGACATTTACTAGTGTTGTTTTCATTATTTACACCAGCCTTGGTTCTAGGAGTTCTCATTAAAAGTGTAATAAATGTAAAAATATTTTACAGGCCAATAAAAGTTCCAAAGCAAAAATAGCTTTATATAGTGTGATTTTTTTTCTTTTGCAAAATACTGTGTGGTATCATCTCGAACCTGCTGATTGCTGATGGGATGAGAGAAGCCCCTGCATTCTGGTGTGCTGTAAGGGGACAAGAGGGAGATCAGGATTACTTTCCAGACAATTAATTTGTCAGGTAATGGGTAACCCTCAGTCACCGACTTTGATGAGAGCACATTTGGCCAAATATGACTATTCTCTTTTTTTCCTGTGGAAAAGAGAGAAAACCAGGTAATTAATATTGTTTAAGAAACATGAAATGTATCCAGAAAAGCACTGGAATGGGACTGACCAAGTGAAAATATATTAATGTTTTCAAAGTTCCTCTATAAAATATGTTTGCATAAACATACTGTATGCAGTCAGATCTAGCCTATATTTTCTGTAAGTATGTTAAACAAGGAGACTGATTTTTGCCAAATCCTCTATTAGGTTTGGGATGTGCAGTCCTCTGCAGAAGGACAGAACTAAAATGAGGGAACACTTTGGAATGAACTCAGCTTGGAGGTAATCCAAAAAATTTTGTGGAACGGGTGGAGATACAAAAAAAAAGAATTTAACCATTAAATCATCCAGCAACTTGGTATCTGTGACATTTATCTTCTTGTATCAAAAATAATAATGTTCCAAAGTCATAATGACATCTAAACATCTTTGATCACAGAGCAGACAAATTAGTCCAAAAATGACAAATTTGTCTGTCTCACCCGAGTTATCCCAATAAATACTGAGTCAGCTTTGCAAATGGAGTGGTTTTCAGAAGTGTGGAATGAACATAGATGTTCTTGACCCAAAAGAAGTTGGAGGTGTCAGCTGCAGCAGCCTGTGGACCTCCTTGCTGGAAAGCCAATTTATGATTCCTGGTTTTAGGCTCTGGCATCCGTAAATGCTGTAAATATTTCTTTTTTTTTTCAGATGGACTGTAAAAGTTGCTCTCATAATTTTACATGAACAATGATTTTTGCTCATGCAGGATTTTAGTCCCAGTTTTTTGTACCTCTAAAAACTCTGTACGTGGAGATAGGGAATGAGGAGGAAACTCTCCTAGAATTTTCTCATAGAAGGAACCTTTTTCCCTGCCTGCTGACTGAGCTGACCTGTGGCCAGCATTAGGAGGGCCTTATCTCACAAACACCAGAAAGGATCCATCACCACAAAGACTAATAAGGACACGACCAGCTCAATGCCATTTTTGAAATCCAGTTCAAGAACTGAGTGAAGCCAGGCAAAAACACCAAAGTATTTGCATCCCATCTGGCAGGTATGAGCAGACAGCTCAGGTAGACAGTGCAATTACACCACAGATTAATTTAGACTTTTAACCTAAATATTCCACTGCTGGTTGGTTTTTTTTTTTTTTTTTTTGGTATGTCTGTGACCAGAATTGAGTTTCTCTTCAAGGCCACTTCAAGGAGAGGCACGAGCCAGCCAAAAGTCACACAACATTTTCTTAGCAGGGATTAAATTTAGATCCCTGCCTTTTCTTTTCCTTTCTAAAATGCTGGAACAAAATGTGGGGCTCGGAATGGGATGATCATGGCAAGGAAACATGGCTGGTTTTACTGCCCTTGCTATTGTGCCCCAAGGCCACAATTAGGTCTGGAATCCTATTGTGCCGGGCATTGTCCAAACACAGAGGAAGGAACAATCCTCGACTCCAAGGTCTGCAGTATTGATTAATCTTTATTTGTTTGGGCAATTACTAGTTTATTATTAAGCACAGTTATTTGCTTTAGAAGGGAAATGTTCTCAATTTAGAAATAATGAGGCCAGGTATCAGTCGTAGCATAAAGCAATACACTGCGTATCTGTAACACGGAAATATTTTTCTCATTTTCATGGGTGCCTTATTGAAGTTTCAGGTGATCTTGGTGAATTACACTCGTGGCCCGTGAAAGCCCATGTGATCAGGACACAGAATTCCTGGCAGTCCCTTGGGAGCCTGCATCCTAAAATAACATGCACCAAGCCCATGTGAGACAGCAGCAGAATTAGGACTAAGAGCATCCCAAGCTGGTTCTCTTGAAGTAACATCTCTTGTTTCTGCAAAAAACAGATATTCTGTGAATATGGCTCTACCAACCACTGTCTTGCAAAATACACTGGTTTTAAATTGATTATTCTGATAATCTGTATGTCTCTACATTGGCTGCTGGCTAAAATACCATTTTCTTGTCCACAGAGTGATCTTGGCTTTCCCATTGCACTGCTGTTATCTTTTTTGCTATCTCGTAATTTACAGGAAATTTAGAACTGGATGCAATCACAACTCATAATTTGAAATGCTAATCCTTGGCCTGTCACTCCAGCTGTATCACATACAGCCTGCTCTATTAAACTTTAATGTCTACCCTAATAACCATGTGAGGCTAGAAATCCAGGGATTAGCTTTGATTCCAGTTTAACTACTGATAGGTGCCTGTAGTGTTACAAAGGTCTCTCTCTTCTGAGGAGCACCGAACATCTTTGCTTTGGTTTGTTTATAACCTACTAAAAGTTGGTCTTTCACAGTTTTTCTCCAAATAGGACTACTATAAATTTAATTTCATTTAGCTGGAGAATGGTGCCCTCAGAGCATCAATGACTTGATTTGTCACTCTGTGTGTACTGCAGCCTGCCTGCTGTAAATACACCAGACATTGGGATGCCAGGGAAAGAGGTGAATTTTCTCTCATTCAGGACCATCTGGATTCTGTGAGTGGGTGGAAGACTGGGTATGAAGCAGCTGGATTATGTAGCAGATGGGTAAAAACCTGTCCCTGTTGAAACCAAGGGTAACATTTCCACTGACTCGGTAGAGCCAAGATTACACATGATATTTTGGTTTGGGCTGACGGCGTTTGCATTGTCCAAATAGATGCTGGCAAGGGACGTAATTACTGTTTTTGCTTGTATCTCCCAGTCATGCGAGGGCTCTCACCATGTTGTGTGGGTAGGAAGGTGTAAGATCAGAAGTCTGGTGGTGTTCGCTTGTGTCAAAAGTGGGTAAAATTCATAGGCATATGGTCTTCTGCACAGTTAGTGCTCCTGGGTTACATGCTGGAAATCATAGAGTCATTTAGTTTGGAAATGATTAAGATCATTGAGTCCAAATGTAAATCTAACGCTGCCAAGTCCACCACGAAACCATGTCCTCATGCACCACGTCTACAAATAGGATGCTTCCATAATTGTAAGCGCCTGTGGACACAAGAAGACCTGTTTGGATTGCGGACTGGAAACTCTCTTGGCAAAAATGTCTGATTTCTTTCACATAGGAAGGTCTGGCCACTGCCCCAAAGAAGGAGGTTGAGCACAGAGATCCCCGTGGTGCACGCCTGTGGCTACCCCAGGCTGTACTGCTGCACTGCAGCCATCCAGGCAGCTCCTCTCAAAGACTGAAGGACGAGAGAAGCCAGGGAAACTACTCCTGCAGGTACATTCAAGGATGTTGCGAGCAGAAAAGGACCGAGGAGGCTCGGCAGATCCCCACTGTGGCCAGAGGTCCATCTGTGGAAGGAGCTTGCATTTCTGTATATGGTCTGTAAAACCTCTACAGCTGGTTGGGAGTGGGGTTTTATAAGGATGTTTTAAAATTTGAAGCAGCACTGAACTGAATCAGGAAGTTTTCTTTTTTTATTTGTTTGGGTTTTTTTTTTAAGAAATGTATTTTTTTTTTAATGCAGCTTGCATTGGGGAAGGTCTCTTGGGACAGAGTAGTATCTCTTCTAAAGCATACAAAGGCCAGAAAGTTAAACACCTGGACACGGGCAGCACTTGTCTGCCAAACCTGCTGGTTCACAGACTTGCTCTGTGTGGCCTAGGAGGAAACACAAGTATTCCCTGGTGCTGTAGCTGCAGGCTGGAGATCCTCTGTATGAGGCAGAGTTTCCCCCAGCACATCAGACTTTCCTCACAGTTGTTCAGAGAAAGACTTCAGTTTTGCGTCAATTTGGAGCAGGACTCGTTACTGAAGCTTGAGTTTTGGCTTTTTCTTTTTTTGAAACTGAATTCTTGTTGCTCGGCCAGTTCTTGCTTTCTCAAGCCTACAGCAACCCCCAGCCAGCTTCAGGACTTTATTTCCATGCAGGATCTACCTTTCAGCATCTGGGTGCTCTTCTTGGAGGGAACACCTCATCCCTTGTACTCCAAGGCAGACAGTGAGTTCAGAGGAGATTTTTTGGGATAACTCCCCAATTTGTTCCAATCCCTGAGAGATTTTAAAGGACACCTTTGGCTGTGAAAAATGCTCACCCCTCTGAATCCAGGCTTATTGGCTTCCTAATTATTTTATTATGAGGACTCACTGTAAATTTTTCTTGGGACTATATTGAATGGGTACCTGAGTTGCTGGTATGGATAGATGGAAAATTTTAATGGCTCCTGTGTGTGGTTAATAGCTATTTTTGTGCATATTTTCAACAGCCACAATGGTTACGCCCATAAACTGAAAAAAAAAAGAAATCTCTTTCCCGTCTGCTGGCTTTTCTTATGCCTCATGTATATTCTTGTTTATTCTGCTGGGCTTCCAAGATGGAAGTTTGTACAAACATTTTAGAATTTTGAAAAACAACAACCAGAGGCAAAAGAAGAAAAAAGGAAAACAAGGAGCAGGGCGATCGGCTCTCAAGTGCGTCTCTGCATCCTTTGCTTTATCATCTGGAGCTACAAGATGGCATTGATTTTTACAAAGCTTGGGACATGCAGAAGCTCCTGTTTTCTGCTCTGTAAATGAGTGTGACATGTTGTTTCTTTCATGTATATTCTTTGGAATTCATCCCCTGGCTGTATAGCTCCATACTTCCTGAAGATTATGTACATATGAAGGAAATAATCATAGCAGATGCCACCCAAATACCTGTGGGTGATCAGATAACCCAACCCGCTCTACGGCTTTTGAAAATCCTGAGTCAGGTGTTTGCTATCCAAAGAAGTTTCCTGAAAAAATAATTTCTGGGGCTTGTACACACAAAATTGTTTTGTCTTCTCTTCTATTTTTTGCTGCAGAGAGGTGAGGGATCTGCAGACACAAGGAGAAGAGGTTGAGGGAGATGGGTGAGTGAAAATTCCCCCCAGCTGGCACCAATGGCTGGGAGCCTTCTCGTGAAGAGATGGATTTCGTACGTAAAGGAAAAGCAAGTGGAGCTTGTTCATCTGGTTTGCCACTTGTGGCTGATGTAGCACCATTTGCAACGTTCACCATAAGTACAGTTAATGCTATTTTGTATAATTCATTGATTTCCATACCATCTCCGTTGGCCACACTGCCTATGCAGGGAGCCAAGTGTGCCAACTGCCTTCTGATGTTAACTGTAAGCTGAAAACATAAAGAGGGTCTGATTTTCACATTTGTTCACCCCAACTGCAAGGAGAGGTTGGCATTAGCCAAGGATGCTGCTTTGGTTATGGTTCGGAGGAGCTCACTCAGATTTTAGGGGACACTTCCCATCTTCCATGGGCTTCCTGCAGAGGAAAGGATGACTCAGTCTGGGTGCAGCAGTGTGGCTGTCAGGATCTGTCCCCAATGGACACAGAGGAGCAGCCACCACCTGTGTGCTGGTCACCAAGGCCACAGCTGTGTCGAGGGCATCGACAGACCCACGCCGCCGCGATGGCGCAAACAAAATATCTGTGTGGAGGAGAGCCACGTCCGACGGGTTGCAGCTGTCCCTCTGCCTCCTGGCCACCCCCACCCTGCTCCAAATGTAAATCATCACCCTTTTCCCTTTTAACATAACAGTTGTGTCATTTAAAAGCTCAAAGAGCTGAGAAAAAAGTCTACTTGTTTAGAGAAACCATTAAAACAAATTATGAGCATTTAATAAATGGGGAAAACTGTCTGTTTGTCATAACACAGAATTTTTCCTTTAAATAGCCAAACAACCACCCAAAAGGCTCTTCATAGAAGGGTGTGTTGGGGGATATTTCCAGGGTCAGTCTGCACTGGGGTCCTTTCTGGGAGCCTTTGGCCCAAATCCCTGCACAGATGGGTGGAGGGCTCAGGGTGGGGTAAAAAGCTGTGCTGAGCGCTCATTGGGACTGGCGATGGAGCATGAGAACTTCCCTGGCCTCATGGTACCCAGGCAGGCTGGCACACATCGTCTCCACCCTGACAGTGGAGGGATGGGGGCACAATGCCCAGGTACCACATCGTGCTGGGCTCCATGGACCACCCTTGGCTGCTCCTTGGGGAGGAGGGTCTGCCTCGCATGCAAATGGTATTTTTGTAAAGCTTCGATGCATCTCTTGAATAAACAGTAGCTTGGCCACTGCCTTTGGAGAGCAGTTCAGTGTTTTTCTCACTTCTCATGTGATACGTCTTTTTTTTCAAAACATTTCCTGATCCTGAGCTCCTTCCTCAGGTTGTGGGAACATTCAGGTTCGGATCTGCAGTGTGTGGGCTGGCCTCTCTCCAGTTGTTTAACAGATGATTGCTTTGAATAGGATTATCTTGGACAGGCAGAGAATCATCTCTACAGTGCTGGGGCCGCCTTCGCCCTGGGAGCGAGCAGACCGAGCTGGGAGATGCTCAAGCGCTCGCTGGCAAGTGCCTCCTCCTGACAGTGTACTCCGGCTCTGGACCTGTGATCCCGTCTTTAACAGCTATTAAGCCCTTGGTCCTTAAGAATGATTGATCACTGATTAAATCCCCTTGTAATGAGCCTTTTTACCTTCAGAACCTTCAAAAGTTTGGGAGAAAAACTGCCATGTGTTGTGCTGTTTGGTGACTCAGGAGCCTGAAGGTAATTAAGTGCTCAGCTTTTAAGTGCACAACATCTCTGGGTATTGCAGGGCTGCAGCTTCACTGTGTGAAACCTGACTGCTGGCTGCCATCGGCTGCAGCCTGGAGAGCCACGCAGTGCCTGCTGTGGAGCAGCTCCTGGGGGCAGCAGACACTGTCTGAGCCAGCCCCTCTGCAAAGCAGGAGCTGCAGCATCTCAGACTGCTCAGGGAAGGCCAAAACAGATGGGCTCTGACAAGCAAGAAGGTGCTGCTTCCCTGCCCGTGTTCATCCACTTCTGAAGAGGCCAAGGGGTGACTTGCTGAACTCTTGGGGCACTCGTGTCACTGCTGTACGTGGTGGCTGGCCAGCTTACTGGAGATGGCTCAGCGTGTGGCTACCACTCCTTCACAGTGCTTCCATATTTTTCTGGAAGTGCTTGGAGCTGGCAGCATGTACAAGGGAGTTGGCCCAATGAGGGAAGCAAATTTGTGCTGCTGTCATGCTGGAACTGGGCAAAAGTGGAGGGTAAAGGAAAAGAAAGACCTTTCTGGGTCAGCCTTCATTTTGGCTGTGGGTTCTAACAACGCAGCAGGGTGGGAGCTTGGTGGGGCTTGTTGGAAGAGGGTGTGGAAGGTTTCGCTGAATCTCTGTAGGTATGTGAATTTGGACATGTCGATTTTTAAGGGTTCAATTAAGACTTCTCTGTGGGGTTCATGCAGAACAAGTCCTATGAAGATGAAGGTGTGAAACAAGGTTCACCAGTGAGAGTGCTCCCGTAAGGGGCAATGGCAATGCCACCACTGGGAGCTGGTGCTGGTTAAGCAGTTCAGCCAGGAAGAAGTAGGTATGAGAATGGCAAAATAAATCTGGTTTGTGATAAGGAAGATGGCAAAGGATACGACCTGAACAGGATCTTGGAGGTGCTAACAGACAAAGGGAAGGAAAGATTGGAAGAAATGTTACAAGGACAAAACAAAAAGGTTTCGAAACAGGCTCAGTGTGTGGGCAAGAGTGAGATGGTTATCACAGCTAACTGCTCAATTACAAGCTTTGTCATGGACAGATAGATCAGTGGCTCCTCTGCAGAGGTGAGAGCCAAGGTGGGGACTCGTCTCCTTAGACTTTTCCAACAGTCCAAATGTCTGGCCACAAAACATGGAGTAAAGCCCTTCCCTCTTGTATCACCCTCTTGTGAGCTGAACTGGTTCTAGCTCAGCCTTCCCTGTCCAGCCAGCTTGAGCCTAGCATTTGGGCTAAAGCAAAGTGTGGAGACAGATAAACTCTGAAGGACCTTACCTAAAAATAAAAGGACAGTTGAGAGATGGTGACTCAAGGGGACACTGCCCTTCGGGTGCACCCTGTCCCTGGTGGGTATACTAACTCCCTTAATGAGAGAGGCAGTGTGTCAGACTATCCATTTCAGGTTGATAAAAAGCATCATATTACCACCCTATCGTTAAAAAAAAAGAAGAAAATCCTTTATTTAGTCTCCTCGGTACTTTAATCTTGGAGTCCTCCTCAATCAGATGTGCGGAGAATTTTCTTTGTGAATTAGGAGCAAATTCTCCAGCTTCTCTCCCACAGGTTCTAATCCCTTCTTTTGTTTCACCATGTGGTTGTGTAAGCAGTTCCCTTGAGAACAGGGCTCCAGGAATATATAATTAAATCAGAAGTTTGGCACTAATAAGTGATCTTATCACTTTGTTGGGCTTTTTTCAGGTCTTTGTGTGATATTTCTAGGCCGTTCATTTGAAGTTATTTAATTACCAGGTCCCCACAGTAGAGCCAGGGCCTTGTATGGTGGGGTGGTTTTTTTTAATTTTTGTAAAAAAAGAATTTATTACATCATGTGTTGTGATGCTTTGTGTATCAGGTGACCTAGGAGGGGCTGACAACCCTTCAGGACTGTCACCAACAAAGCTGACTCTGCAGAGATTGTGTTTGCTATGAGTAATTACCCAGAAGGAACTCCTCTTCAAGCCCCAACAAAGTGGTTGAACCCCAGAACATCTGCTGCCATCAAGCCAAGGGTTGGAGCACACTGTGGACATTACTTTGCTTGGGGCAAAGTAGAAAGCAAGCCAAATCCTGTGAAAATTCCCATTTCCAGTGAATTTTCCTGTGTTCTGTGCTGATCACTGTGCCTTCTTCTGCCGTCTGCGGGCGGTGGAGATGTGCAGCTGCTGTGACCTCTGTGGGGCGGGACGGTTGCCCAACACAGAATTTTCCATGGGTTGAACCTCTCCATTGTTCAGCTCCGGGGGTGATGAGGTATCAGGGTGCAGCCCTCGCCCTTGAGAAGCCTCAGGGCCTGAGTTGACTAGGTGTGAAGTTGTTTGAGTACTTCAAGATGAAGATAAGATATGGAGATTTTTAAAAAAACTGTTAGAAACCTGCCATTTATTGCAGTGCATTCTAGGTAATGGGTATGTGTGTTCAGGATGGAGTTAAAATTGACTGGAAAACAGTGTTGTAGAAGTCCCTCCTCTAGCCTGCCTTCAAATCACTCAAGCTCCTCTCTTCATTTTTCAGTACCCACAAAATTTTGACAACTAACCTGCATCTCCTCCCCGAAAAATGTGCAATGAGATTGGGAACAATGTGAAACATGAGTGCAATAACACAAAGAGAGGCGTTGGCGTGGTGTGATTGCTTGGCGCAACATGGGGCTTTCAAAACCCCAAAAGATGTTTTGGTTTGTGTTTTGGTTTTGTGGTTTGGTTTTTTTTTTTTCGTTTTTTTCCCCAGAAGAATATTCTCCTAACTCTCATCTCCGTTCTTGCTGCTGCTCCACCGAGGGGGTGGGAGCCGGACTGCCATGAGAAAGGTGATAGGTGGGGATGGTTGGCTTTCAACCTCAGGGAAGATTGGAAGCAGCCATCAGACAGCTGGAAGCAGGAGCACAGGTTTCAGCCATGGGTCCCTTCTAGATAGTATTTTCCAAAATGCAACCAAGCTGTATTTCCCCCATTAAATGTCAGACAACACTCGGCACATCTGAAGTTCCAAGCTTTCAAACATTATGCAACCTGTGATGGAAAAGGGCGTTTAAAATTATCTGTTTGCTTCAAAACCTTCAATCTCAGTAAAAACTCTCCCAGGAAGCCCTCCCCCCTTTAAACAGCAAAATAGAGCTTCAGCCATGCCAGGTCTATCTCTGAGCAGGACAGTTGGTGCAAACTCCTCTGCTTTCCATCGGCCAAGTGAGTTGGGGTGAGAACCTCTGTCCTGGTTTAATCCATCAACGAGAACCTGCTGATTGATGTCCTACAACTGGCCTGACACAGTTTGCTGCACACCTGAGCCTGGAGCTGATCCAGGAGCTCCATCCCCTCACTGTGCTCAGGCAGAAAACTCTCCATCTGAAAGTCAGGTGCTAATGAAACAGTAAGTGAACAGAGATTAGTGTACCCTTGCAGTGTCATTTTCAGGTCCCATTTTATTGCTTTTCTGCTCACTTGGAATGCTGCTCCATTTACTAACTTCTTATTTGCTTTCCTTCCAGCTTGCTTACCTATCATCACTAATTACAGAACAAACAATTGCAGTAATACAGTAATGAATAGCAACCTTTTGGTTTTTTTTCTTTTGTGTGTAGGTGCACCTGGTTCAAATATTTAAGATAAATGGGAGTGACTTTCCAACTCTCCCTAGCAGCACAATTTCTATCTGTCAATTCTGGGACAGTATGAACAGGCAGCAGGAGGTTGTGCCAGGTAGGCAGAAGGAAAGGGTGCTCTGAGATCTCTCATAAACACACAATTCAAGGATTGCTGCTGAGCACCATCCCTCCCATTTTTAATAATTTCCCCCACCTTGATTTTGTGCTGGCATTGTTGTAGTGGTTCTTGGAGATCCTGTTGACACTAAGTGGTGCTGAAACTCCTTAATGTGACCCCAAATTCACAATTTCACTGCTAATTCAGAAAAAGGAGAAATTTAGAAGAGAGAATAAATCTTTCCTCTACCAGTGCCCTACTGCAACACAGCAAATGTGGGTTAAACACTAGCACAGCTCCATTGATTCCCTGCTCTGCACCCACATAAGAGTACCTCTTCGATATGGATTTGGGATTACAATGGAACAAAAAACAATATAAATCAACTCTTAAGTACATCAATAAAAACACCTCATCAGTGAAGCTCATGCAAGCCTTAAATGTACCCGCAAATAGGAAATTGCCTATTGTAAGTGAAATGGATGTTGATATAGAATATTTAATTAAAGTGGAATTAGTGTTTCAGCTAATCCTTCTGTATTTCCTTTCATTGTTGTACAAGTTTGGGCAGAGACATGTCCCTGTCCGGACTGGGAATGGCTCTGACTGGGCACCAGCTTTCACCCTGGACCCCTCTAGCCCTCTGACAGTTATTTTGACCAATATGATCTGATTCAGGAGAAAATTTTATTTTTTTTTTCAGATAATGCCCATAATTGTTTATTTAAAAAAAAAATCTTCTTCTGCTCTAATGATATCCAGGTTCTCTACCTTTTGGAGTTGTGAGCATTTCTGAAAAACAGGTGTACAGTTCTACTACCAATCACCTTGCAGGGACAAAAGATCTGTTTAATGAAAGCAATCCCAGAGTCACCTGCTGAACTGGTTTAGTGTTATTTTGGTGTAGTGATAACTAGTTGTGCTCTGGGATAAACTAAGAGTCACTTCTTGAGGATGCAAACAACCTCTATTTAAGAGCCTGAAATGAATCACCCTCTCTGTCTATTCAAATGGACCATGAAAATATCGCCAACTCTAGAAATGATAAAATCATTTAAATCGAGCCTTAGAAAACTGAGAATTTGTCTCAAAGGTCTTGAGATCTTCCTTCAGCAGTGGGAGGAAGGTGTTTATACCTTTCCATTCCTGAGCCTTCAGCTCGGAAGCAGGGTGGCTTTTTCTGCAGCTCACTATGCTTTTGGAGAAAGGGGGTTTGAGCTGATTGCCTCTCCATGTGTCTCCAGCAGCTGAGGATTTAAGAGTAATGTTCAAAGTGTGATACCAGAACTTTATATGTTTCCTTGGTGTGGTATCCCAGTGGACAGATTCAAGGCGCTCATCCTTTTGTGTCAGACTCAGTTTGCTGTATCCGTGCTCATTCCCAGTATCCATGATGTACAACTGAAGGAGCACAACTGATATATCTGGAACACAGTCCCTGTTACTGACTTTGCATGCTCTGGTCTCGTGTCTGTATTTTTAGCGGTGTAAGCACTATGAAATACAAGCCCTGCTGCTGTTGGAGCTGTGGAGCAGTGCAGCAATTTCCAGCATCTCGTGCTCACATGAGACATGGTGAGATGCTGGGCTACGCCAAGGAAATGCCTGAGATGAGGTGCTCTCCTGAGCCTGACAAGGGCACGCTGAGGCTGGGCAGGAGGCGAACCCATGTGAGTGGAGAAGGAAGGACACGCTTTAATTGCAGCCGTTCACTTCCACATCAGGAGCGGGAAACGTGCATCATCCTCAGGTCACAGCTCTGCCTTGCAGGAACAGCTTTCATCAGCTGGCCCCACTGTTTCCCCAAGAGTTAAAAACATCCACCTGCTGGGACGTGTCTCAGCCTCCAGAGGTGAAGGAAAGACCAGGGCTGGGGTGGAGACACTCACAGCCCTTGCCATGGCAGTATTGCACAGGGCATGGCACGGGGAGGGCTCCTCACCCCCCCTGGGGCTGGTTGGTGGTGCTGCTGGAGGAGACAGCACATGGGCACCCCATGGGTGCTCACCTGCACCTGCTGGGCCTTGGGAGGGCTGTCCCAGTGTCCAGCCTTCCCTGGTGCTCCACTGATGAGATATCATGGCTGTGATGGTGCACCAACCTTGCGCACAGAAGGTCCTCAGCATTTGGAGGGGGGAGTCTCTGTGTACAGCTCCTAAACTTCATTTGGGCTTGGGGCAGGACCTCAGGGTGCTCCTCTCCCATGTGAGAGCCTGTCAGGCTGGGTGTTGCAGGAGCAACATGGGGAGGAATCTTCTGTGCAGATACTGACACAGTTTCGGTCTGAGATAAGCCCTGAGCTGCAAATACGCAGAGAGGAGCAGAGAACTTCTGGGAATTTTAGACATCTGGAAAACCTTAATGTAGAAAACACAGATGTTTATAGATGGTTTCTGCAAGGTCATGAAGGTTTGAAGATCATAATTTCATGCTTGGGCATCTAAGTCCTTTTGCAGATTTCTTGGCTCCACTGTTAGCTTCTGCAATGGCAGAGGAATGATTTGGATTAGAGCAGCATGCAAGCTGCTCAGGATAAATGAGCTTGCTACATCCACAGGAAACAAATCTCTGTCTCACTTTTCTCTTAATTAAAATTAATATATTAATAATTACAGAGGTGTTGTAAGGATCATGAATGTGTGGTCAAAGTCTCATACTTTTGTGTGATATTGCATAGGAATTCAAAGTACTGTTACTGTCAGTTTATCACTCATTACAATAATCCAATTAATTAATGTTCTTTTCTAATGTTGACTGGCAGGTATTCTATGTCTAATATTGAATAATTATAGCCACAGTACTTCCCTTATTATTTCACACAGGAGCAATTCTCACCATTTGATCACCAGTAGGACAAATAAAATAATAATGGGGATATTCCAACAAGATGCAATGAGTGCAACTTCCTTGACCAGGATAAATTGCTCTGACCAAAAAATCCTTCAGCAGCTCCAGGGAGTAGTGGGAAGACAAGAGCAGGGAAGGCATAAACTGTTTCCAAATGGGAACTTGGATTTCATGCTATCCCTTTGCCATTTAGTTACAATACTGCTTTTTCCTTTGAAAAGAGACTTAGATAGGATATGTTCAAAATACTACCCATTAATTACGTAAATATTCTAAGCTCTCTTTTCCTCCCAGGTCCAGGGGAGCTGAGAGCACCAGCCTGCCTGGCACATGGTGAGAGGTGATTTACTGTAGCCCCAACATAACAGGTATTTTCTGGGGCTGCAGCACATAGACATGCCATTGATAATTCTGCCTTTGTTTTGATTGCTTCCAACTGCAGAATGAGGGAGACTTAATTGGCAGAAATTACCTCATTCCTGGCTTGATTAAGGCCTCCATATGTGTTTTATAAATAAAGTAGTCTTTTCAACTGTTTTATCACTTGGAGGTTTCAGCAGACTCAATATGATTTATGGTGTTTTGCCTCTTTCCCCCATGGGAACCACTTCTGACCATCTGCCCTGCCTGTGGCCGTGGGCACTGTGACACCAAGAGCTGTCAGGAGCATCGCTGGTGCTGCTCTCGTGGCTCTGGAGGTGGTTGGGCATCCTCTGACCCTCTCTGGGGTGTTTCCCAGCCCAGGGCTCAGCTGAGAGCAGAGTCTCATGGGGTTTGTGTAGGGCAGCTGGCAGCACCTGCCCCATCCCCGAGGCATGACCCAACAGGGCTGTGTGTTCTCTGTGTCAGGCTCCTTCATGGCACGATCAGGGCTTGCCCTGACAGCGCTCGTGGGCGATGCTTGCGTTGGCTGCTGACTGAATTCCTCTGCTCCCTTTCTTATTGTGTTATAATAAAGGAATAAAGCAAATATATGTATCAGGCTTTCATAACTATTTGGGCTGCAATGCACAGCCTCCTGCAGCTTTGGGAAAGGCTCTTGTAGGGAGCACCGAGGGACACCTCCATCCCATTGAGCTGCTGGGTTATTCCCCTTCGTGCCTGAGGGAAGTGGCTGAAGATGAGTTTCACCATGGGACCTTACCTTACATTTAGTCATGTAGTATACCGTATCATATCATTTCATATAATATAATTTCATATCATCAAATGGTTTGTGTTGGGAGGGACCTTAGCACTCACCTTGTTCCAACGTGACACCTTCCACTATCCCAGGTTGCTCCCAGCCCAATCCAACCTGGCTTTGAACAGTTCCAGGGCTGGGGTATCCACAACTTCTCTGAGCAACCTGTGCCAGTGTCCTACCACCCTCACAGGGAAGAATATTTTCCTAATAGAACTACTGCTACTACTACTCATCATCATCATCATCATCACCATCATCATTGTCCTCCCAAATATCCACCCACTGTGAATTCATAGAGGTGGAAAGATGAGGAGTGATTGGATGATGCTCAGCCTGGTGCTGAGCTTTGAAACCTGGAATAATGCTTCTAGAAGAAGTTTTTAGGCAAATAGCAATGGGGAAAATATGAATAGAAATAAAATCACGGCTTTGTGTGCCAAATACACTGCTTACTCCACTCCACATTGTTTCAAGTCTCTTTGTTTTCAAGTAGCTGTATTGCTTAATCCAAGCTTTCAGAAATCATGAGCTTGGCTTTAAACTAGAGCTGAGAAATGTTTAATATCAGGTTCTTTTATTTGCTCTCTGAAGGCTGAAATTTTGCACTCATGTGCCTTTCAGGAAGGCTGGATATATGCTAAAGAAAAAAAAAAGAAAGCTTAAATTGTTGGGTTAAAAACTGATCCGAGCTCTAAATCACCAGTAAATGCAGATGAGTTATGATTAAATGACGAGAATTGAAAATACTGTTAGACATTTACAGAGATAAGGAGAAGAGGTATATTTAGTGGGATTCTTGTGTCTTAGCATTTGGTATTCTGAACTGTCTAGAGAGAAACATGCTGATTTCCTTGGATTACTTGATCATGGTTCACTGAGTTCAGGTTTTCTTTCCTTTCTTTTTTGCTGCTAATTCAGTAACAGTGAATATTCTTGTGAATGAATTCAAGTAGCAAAACACATTTTTGAAGAGAAGGATATCTATTCTAAAAAAGATAATTTCCTATATGAAGGGCAGGGAAAAAATCCCAAAGAAAAAAATTGGGTTTATGTAATTGTTAGTTCTGACTTTTTAAAAAAACAAGTGAAAAAAAAAGTTGGCCTGAAACAGCTGGATGTGAAATTCCAAATAACAGAATTTGGGGATTTGTGCCAGATTGGATGCAGCCTGATGACTGGAAAAGCCGGAATTGAAAGCTGGAATTCAAAGCCAGCACATGAAGCAGCCAGGGAGGCTGAGGGAGGATTCGGATGGGTGCAGGACAGACTGTTTCTGCTTTTCATCCACAGGATGCTCCAAATAATAAAAATGAGATCCCCCTCCTGTAATCAGCTCTGCTGTGGATGGTGCTGTTCCTGCCACAACTCAAACCCCATTTCTTTTGGAAGTGGGGGATCCATAGGAAGGATTAATGGCAGGGCGAGGGCATCCTACAGCTGCCACACAGAGGGACAGCACAAGTGATTTAACACCATTCCTGCCTGGGAAAACCCCTCAGGGCAGGACCCTGATGGACAGGCTTCTGCTCAGGGTGACCCTGAGGAGTGCTGAGGTGACACAGCCAAAAACGAGCCATTGCTGTGTCCGCAGTGGATGTCTGCAGTGACAAGGGACATGGGAAGGAGGTGTTTCCCTGGTCAGGGATCAGGCAGAAGCACTGCAGTCCGGTTTTCCATGTGCTTCTTGGCACAAGGAATGCAGGAGGGAGCCACTGGTGTTGAATGAAATCCTTCCTTTGTGGCTGGTGGGGAGAGGAGCCTTGTGTTAATTCTGTGCTGACGGCATAGCCACAGGAAGATTGTTTGGGTTTTGTGTCCCCATCCTTTAAAGGAATGCCATTGTGGGAAAACCCAGGGTCAATGAGTGACCAGAAAGGTTTCGATTGGAGGCAAAATGAAACACACTTCTGCCCTGCTGAGGTGGGAAGGGAAAAACATCCAGAGAAAGCTCCGCTTTTGCCTCTTTTGGAAGTTACAACAGAAGCTTCACAGCAAACATTTCAGGGTGATACTTGAGCTGTGTGCTCGCCTGGAGCAGAATTCCAGACACCACCAAAGAGTCCTGGCTGGCATTTTGCCTCTGAATAGCAGGGCTGGTGCCAGGGTGAGTAAGGGAGCTCTTCTGAAAGCCCCACGGACACAGATCTTCCCAGATGGGCTTTCACCAAGGACTGGCACAATCTGCTGCTGTTTCCAGCCCAGCCTCTCGGTGTTCTCTGCATGCTCAGCCCAGGGAAGTGCTGCTCCTCCTGGGCCAGGCCAGATGGGTGTTTGCAGTGTGTGTTGGGGACATGGCTTTGGGGACAATCTGCCTGAGTGCAAAACTCCCTACAATGCCAGTCCTCAGCAGCCCAGGGAGGTGAGGGCTTCTGGCACGAGGGCACAAGCGCTCGGCTCTGGCTGCCCCAGAGCTCCTGTACCCTCTGCTGTCCCCCACTCTGCCCAAATTCTGACCATCCTCCTCCACTTGTCGAAAGTAAAGTGCTAGGGAAAGGTAAGGACAATTGATTAGTGTTTGCTGGACAACTCTCATGCCTGTCCCGTGTGGATAGGAGAAATATTCTTCATCTTTCCTGCCCTCCGTATTGGAGCCACTCTTTATTCAGCAGATTTCTCGGGAGAAATCTGGGGAGAGGGAGTGTGCCTTCCAGAGATGTGAGCTGAATAACAATCGCTAAATCCCCCCCTCGCATCAACTTCTGCTCCTGCTCCTGCTGTTCCATATTCTCTGTGGCAGAAACATTGGAAACAGATTTTCTGGGTGCAGAAAAAAGAAAAACTGAGCAGCCATGGAGATGCCAAACAACAGAACGCATTTTCCTCATGCAGATAAGATTTCTGATGTCATTAACGAACACCCAGGTTTCCCTGAAACCTCTAACCATTGCGGAGTTTTTATAATAATGTTTGCATTAGGCTTCTGGTGGGCTCAGGCTTTTGGAATTATATTTGAGCTTCCTTAGCTTTCAGCACCATTAAGCATATTTTGAAAACACATTAAAAGAAATATGTCAACTTGGTTTAGGCTGAAACTTATGTTTGGAAAAGGAAATCAGTAAAGTTGTACAAAATACAAATGAAGTGGGAGTGTTTTCATTAAAGGAAAAAATAAAGAAAATATGTTATTCCAAAATAGTTTATTTTCTTTCTTTTTTCTTTTTTTTCCCCCCTATAGACTGGACAACTCAAACACACGAACTTTGTGCTTATGAAGGAGGAAAATTAAGTGACCAGAACCAAAACTGCTCCAGGTGATGTGAAACAAAACTCTTTGGTTTTGGGAAACAAAATGAAACAAGAACACCAAATGCAAAAATATGTTAAATAGCACCAGAAGCATCTGCAAGTTTAAACAGAAACATGTAACTGAAACAAGGATTGTTTCCTTGGAGGAGCATGTAGGAAATTTTCCTTTTATTTTGTTATTTTCATCATTTAAAAGAACAGACTCTTCCCAAACTCCAACCCATAGTTTTCAGCCTCCAGGGACCATTACTGAAAAGCCCAAGTTTTCAGTTCTTGCTCTGCACAAAGATTACTAAAACAAGGCTCCACTTCTTTTTCTGCCTTTTGTTCCTCTGAAGAATTGTGCATGCATTGCTTAGAAGAAGGAGGTACAGGAGTTGTGAGGGACCTGGGTACATCTGGGAAGCTCTTGGGATGCCTTAGGTGATTGTGTCTGGGGTTCTCCTCCCACCAGCTGCTTCACCATTGACTTCTCTTCTGTCAGAAATTTATTGTTTGAAAGGCTGTGTGTTTTCCATGGCTCCTTGTAGCAATGGGTAGCCATGACAGAAGAAGGGACAATGCTCATGACATTAAGAATGACACAAAATCTCAAAGAAGGCATTTAGAAGCCTTGCAGCACAATAATACTGGTACAGACTGGTTTGGGTTGGAAGGGACCTTAAAGACTACCCAGTTCCAACCCCTGCTGTTAGCGGGGACACTTTCCACCAGACCAGGTTTTTCTAAGCTCCCTGGACTTGAATTCTTCCAGGGATAATGAGCCCATGGCCTCTAAAAGGTAAAGCCTCCCTGAAAATTGTAATGTGCCTTTGTGTGGTTACCCTTTACATGAGTTTTCCTTTGAGTCTAGCAACAACTAATGTAATGATCAACAAAAATGTGCAGTGTTGCTCCACTCTGCATAATGCCACTGTTTTTCTGTTGGCTTCAACACCAGCCAGGTATTCCTTCTGGACTGCTGTAAAAAGCAGAAAGGCAAGATGTGATCATCCAGCTCAACCATGACTTTTCATCTGCCTCTGATTTTTGTAAAGGGTGTAGTCAACACCTCCCTGTTTGCTGCCCTTGTATATGGCTTAATATGGAAAACACAACAGGGGCTGCCAAGCCCTGTGTGCTACCATGTATGGGGAAAAGGACTTCCCCAAAGCAGAGGCATAAATTCTGCTTTTTACTTATGAGACAAATCAAATGATAATATGAACCTCTGTCCTCTCCTTGTTTGGGTCAACAGTATAGGAATGCCCAGTTATAAACAGGAGAAAATGTGCTTTTGGGCAGATAAGGAGAGCAGCAGTTTTCACTGACTTAGGGGAATAGCAGCTTTTTCCAGGCAGAAGACTCTGCAGCTGGAAAATCACGTTGACTGTAACAGAAAGGCAAGAATAAAATAATGAAAAGGAAGGTGATATCTTTTAGGTCTCTAAATTTTTTTCTAATGCATCTACCTAGCTGTGCATTTATCTAATAACAGAAATTCCAGATAAGTTTTTGTATTTTATTATTGTTAGTATAATAGCCAAAATATAATAGTCAAAGCATAATATATACAATGTAATCTAATGTAATATAACATATAGTAATTATTTATCTTGTCTATAGTATGTGGTTTGTTATAACAACATATTACATATTAATATAGAAGCATACATTATCTACCTATAGCTAATTAATAATATACATGCTGATGCTGCGAAAAAAGATAATACTGGAAAAAATGTGATAATGTTGGAAGTTAACTCAGCTTTAGCACAAAATGGTTTTGCTAAGCTCTGTTTAAAAACTTGGCATGACCAGGGCGTGCACACTAAATCAGCAGGCTGGGAATAACAGAGTGGGCAGACTGATTATGGTAGTGCTTGGTTGGATTTCAATGTGTTTAAATAGCTTGATCTGAATTTTTATCCAAATTTCAGCACAGAAGTAATTATTCTGATATATAAATCTACTTACCAAGCTGCACCCAGGGGGAGGGGCTTTGTATAAAGTTGTAGCTTTAGAAACCTTCTTCCTTGGGGTAAAGAACTTAAAAAGTGTCCATTCCCTTGTGTTTAGGCTGACCCTAACAGCTTCAAGGGGGCCTTTAGGGGCCCTTTAGGGGATTTGGAATGTGCTTTCTGCTGTAAAAGCTCCCTAAATACGTGTGTACCTAATTCAGGGTAACTTCACTAGAGAGGGTTCTTGAAGGATTGTAAGTTCACCTTGGGAAAAATTTTTCCTCAGCCTTCAGAAGTGGCTTTCTTTGGTAAATCCCAGCATCTTTAAGAAGTAATTTTTTATTCTGTGGCTGGTTTTCTCTCAGAAGGGTCCCAAGTAAGCCCTGATGGCTGGGCTTGGACAGAAGCCATGGAATCAGCAGTATTGGGATTTTCAGCCTGTTTGTGTGGGTGCAAAGGGTGCAAATGTCTGAGGTTAGGGGCAAATTCAGCTCCTTGCCCACACAGGCACAAGCTCATGCTCATGGCCCCCTAGAGTGGAAAAGGCTGGCAGCACCATGGGGGCCTCTAGGGAAGATGCTGAGCTGAGATGAAAAACTTTGCTGAAGTCACACTGAATGCCCACCTGTATCACATATAAATATCACACACATCCAGATCATACAGAAATTAATTTCTAGCTAATTTCTGACTTTTTTCCAGGCTTGTTCTGTGTAACTAAAATCCAAACTGAGTTCATGCCTCGCTACAGACTATGAAATAATTTCTGGTATGACCTTTATTGAGGACGCTGTTCTCCGGGAAGAGATGTATTCAGCAGGCAAGTGGTTAAATCAAAATAACAAGGGCTATTTATCTAGTAGCTTTCCATGGCTATACTCAAGGGGGGCATATCTACCTATTTGTCAAGTCATTGACAATAGCCTATTTCTTTCTTCCTACCCATATGCTTTATTAAAGAAACACTTGACCTACCTGTCATATCAAACTGCTTCCTTTATCCAAAACAGAATAATATAGACATTTCCCTTAAGGGAATCCTGATGCAAATATATAAGGACAGGTTGCCAATTTGTTGAGCGTATTAGGGTACAGAAAACTGTCAAGGGAAACAGCTGTAATACAGACTGTTCTAACAAGCTCATTTTTCTTTTTTTTCCGTGGTACTTTTGGTCTCCCTTTAGTTTCTATTATACGATTTGTATGTTACAATTTTTATGGACAGCTGTCAACTGCAACTCGTCTTTTTCATTTTGCAAAAAAAAAAAAGAAGGAAACCTTCAGATTCCTGGCCAAGGCTCAGATCTATTGTTTGGTCTTTGACAATGACTCTCACAAAACCTTCAGCTGCACATAGCTGAGAAGAAAGTTATGGGATAGAAGATGGGAAAAACAGTAGAGCTTGTAGTGGAGAAGGTTCTGACTGTGATTTGAAAGGCGTGTATTTTCATGTGAAGCCACTTAAACACACGATGACACTTCCCATTCTCACCTGTTTGCTTTTGTGCTGCAGAAAGAACTCTCTGTCCTGTCCTGGATGAGTGCTTTGGTTTCAAATTTGATGATACAGAAAGGTTCAAATGCAACATTTTGTACAAGCAAGCTTTGCTGTGGCTGAGGGCTGGGAATGAGAGCCAAAGCACAGGAATTCAGATTTCCCAGTGGCACACTGCTTAACCCTGAGCCACTCAGTCCCCAGCACTGGATTTGGTGCACAGGTCCAAAACATCCCCGGCTTTCCAGCAAGGTGCTTTGGTGATGTTATACAGATCCTCATCAGTTTCCAAGTGAAATCTGTAATTTTCGGCAACTGGAATCTCCTGAGACCAGAAAAGATTAAGAATCAAATCCATATAATTAGGGGTTTACGTTGACTAGTGGACAAGGTAAAGGCTGTGCTACAGGAACAGAGTAGATTAAAGATCTGTTCCACTTTGCAGCTCCACTGAAATCAGGGGGGTTACCCCAGAGATTAATTAGCCAATTTATGCTTGTTTGCGTAAAGGATGACACAGATCATCAGCTGAATGAACAAAAGTTCAGGCAGTGCAAGTCAGGGCAAGAGGGGAGAGAATTAATCGTGTCTGGACCCAGGTCACAGCTTGGGCTGATCCGGTGGCTGTGCCAGAGCATCGTGCCTGCCGTGCGCCTCTAACCAGTGACCTGTGGTGAGAGGCCACCATGGGCTCTGACATCTCTAATAAAAGTCAGATCACCCAAAGAAAATGTCTCTAAAGGGTCATACAAATATTTGTGGAGAGAAGAAAAGGAGCGCTGGGATCACTGTGTGAAAGGCTGTGCGGCAATGATTTGGTATTTCCCCTTGGTCTGAACTTCTGCCCTGCTCCTGCTCCCTGTGTGCTCACAACCAGCCCTGGGCTCCTCTTCTCAGTGCCGTGAAAAAGTGTTTCCTTGTCCTGTCTTTTAATGTAGGAGCACCCCAGTGAAGATCAGGAGCAGTAGGTGGCATCCTGGTCCTGCTGAAATCTTGCGGAATTTTCTCGTGACCTTTTTCAGGGCCAGGAGCTCACATAGATGTTAAATATTGGCACCGTGGAAGGAGGAAGGTCTGATGGTCTGGTGTTGCTGCCATGGGCCAAGCTGAGAGTGGCTTTTGGGGACATTTTGTTGGCACATGGCTTATGAAGAGACTGAACTGTGTGATTGAAGGATATATATAGGGATGAGGAGAAGATCCTGAAAGCATATCTGTAGCACTGACTCGGCCTTTAGAGAAGGACTGGATAGTCATTAATAGGCTTTCCATAGCAGATATTATCCTGCCTGTTTCCTCAGGATACTGTGGAAAACAGGGGAGAGGGACCATCAGATGCCAGATTTTGTTCCAGTATTGTAAATATACCATATTGTAAAGATACCCAGTGCTTGCTCACCAGCTGATGAGCTTTTTCTGACAGAAGTGAAAACATTGCCTCATTTTTTTGTACAACTTTTGAATATCCAATGCATTTTCTGGGGCCAAACTGTAGAAATGCATTTATCGCTGGGACTAGAGCAAAGCCAACAGCTTCTCCTCTTTCATCCCCACTGAGACACTTGATGGCACTTAATGATCTCTTGTCTAAATAGCGATGAGCTTGAAAAAAGACTTGAACACCCAGGGGGTGGTGTGGAAGTGAATGTGTTACTGGTCATGGTGCATTTGGTAAATCTGAACCCCTCAGTGCAGCCTGGTGTCTGCAGAGCTCTTGGTTGCACCATGTCCCAAAACTGGGGGGACAGCAGGACAAGCTGGGACAGCCCCAGTGGAGGACAGGGGTGTGCAGCACAGCCTCCTGGGGACCAGCATCACCAGCAGCAATTAGACATTGATTAAATGCTGTCCTAGGAGCTGCTTGCCCGAGTCATGTGAGGCACCCTGTGGGCCAGAACCCCTGGAACAAACCCAGTGTACGTTCCAGTGAGGATCTGAGTCACAGGTCCTGGGGAGTAACTGTTAATTGGAATTAGACAACTGTTTCCTGGGGGGAGGTTTGAAAAACAAGTATGTCTCAATCTTGCTTTTGAAAAGACACATCTTGCCAACAGAGAGGATTTTTGATGCTTTATTTCTCAAAGGGCTTCCAGGTATGAATCCTGAAATGTTCAGGCAACATTGGTGTAAACAGATTGATTTGGGGATTTTGTGTTACGGAGAGAAAGAGTTCAAATACTGCAGCATCCTCAGCAAAATCCCACCAGACGCTGCTTATATTGCAAAGTAGCTCATTTGGTTTTAATTCATCCTGTACCATGAGGTTACAGCTTGTTTTAGTTGCTGCTTTCTTTTTAGCTGCTTTCTGTTACTTTTTTCTTCTTCCCTTTTTTTTCTGTTCTTTTTTTCTTTCCCCGGAGCTTGTGAATTGCAAGGTCAAGCTGAAGTCAAACTTTACCATTTCAGTGATGAAATGCAAGCAGATGTGGCTGTTTCATGTGACACCGTGCCTGCCCCGCTGCGCTGGGCTCTGTGGTGGTGTCTGCACCCTGGACCACATCCTCTCCCCCATAGATCAGCAGTGCCAATTCCCCCGTTAGGATCCCAAACTCAATGCCATCCTGGCTGCTGCTCATCCCAGGGAAATTGCTTTAAACCTCAGCACCTACAGGCTCACAGCTGCTGTTTGCCTGGCCTTGGGAATGGCTGGAGGCAGGTGATGGATGGGTGCTGATGGTGTTTTCCTTCACAGCAATTCAGAGTCTGATTTCCTCAAAGACATCCAGCTCTGCCGCAGTTCCCTCTGGCTCCATCGCTGTCTGCAGGTCTATTCATTTGCTCTCTGCATCTCTCAGTGGTTTGCAGATGACAGTACCAAACATCTCAGAGCCAAACCTCCAGGATCTACTCCTGAGCTGGCCTTCAGGGATCAAAATAAAAGCGCAGAGGGCAAGGTGTGCTTGGCAGAGAGGATTCCCTCACTCAGCTCATCCTGCCTCAGAGTCACTCAGTGCTTTTCAGTCATAGGTTTGAAAAACCCGTTAAGATGTTCTGCATGAGGCTGGTAAAGAGTGGGGTCTTAGTGGTTTATGTTCATGACCTCGTGGTATGCAGTGAAGCTGCAGTAGATTTTTTTTGAGATAAAAATTTGAGATTTTTTTTGGTTGTCTTGCTGGAGTTGTTCACCATCCAGGGAGAAAACACACATAAGGTTGTTCTCTTGTATGGTGATGGTGAGGAATACAGGGTTAGTAGCATCACTGAGAATCAATGAACTTTTAAGGAAATTTGAGAATAAGTCCTGGAAATTTTTCATCTCTTGATTTGTGTAGACATTTTGCCTGTTCTCAGAATAGGATATAAAGCTTCACGTCAATGAAAACTACCCAAGTAAGGCAATGCAGTGTATTCCTCCCTCAGAAAAGTCACAAGAAGGCAATATATATAATTTTTTCTACCTATGATCAGCCCTGCATCCTTCTAGGTCCAGGAGAAATTCTGAAATCAATGTCAATTAAAAGATATATTCCCAGAAAAATGCCAAACCCTAAAATCCTTCTGAAAATCTGAAGTAATCTCTAAGTAGAATAAAAAATGGGGTAGCAGCTCGAGCCCTCTGGTCAGCAGGGATGCTGCTTCTCTCCAAGATCTTCCATTGATGTTGTTTTGCTCCTATTGGGATTAGCTGGATGCACTCAGTGGTTTCAGAGGAAGGAGTGGGTAAATCCAAGGGATATTTCTGTACCCAAGGGAGGAAGGATGGGGTCCCACACCTCAGGAGCTTTCCCTTGCCGAGATACATGGAGCTGGAACTGCTTCTAGACATGTGTTTGTAATTTCTTGTTTGGTCTGTGTTGGTTCTGAGAAATGGTGCATTTTTTGATTTGCCTGCTGAAAGGGTTTCACACTTTTGGATACTGGCATTTGATTAGTTTTGATGATAACCACAGTAGTACAATTCTGACTTCCAGATTGCTTTACAGTGTGACACTAAGCAGCCACCCATCTCCAAGGCTGAAGAAATTCACATGTGCATTTGATTTTTTTCTTCTTTTTACGAAGATAGAAAGAGTGTAATATACTCACCACAAAAAAAAGGAAAAAAAAAAAAGAAAAAAATCACATTTCTCACCCCTCATTTTAGGGTGATGTCTGTGTGACCTATTCTAGTAAAAAGGATGGGATCTATCAAGAACAGAGTATCTCCCACTACTTCTTTTATCATCTCCACTAGTTATCTGCCTGAGCAATTTTTATAAACTTTGTTTAATGAAGAGCTGCATTTGTCACACAGCAATTTAAAAGAGTAACTGAACTTCAGAAGGAAAATTAGTGGGAATTCTTGCCCAGAGATAACATAATACGAAGATGACAGAAAAAAAGCAGGCTAGCATTTCTATCACCCTTTTTCCCTGCCTACTAATGGTTTTGATTCTCATTATTTCTCAAATGCCAAGAGTAAAAACCCTCCAGGGTACCAATTAGCTGTGCCCAGTCTGGATATGACTGCTCTCATCCAGGACATATTTTGAGATGCTGAAGCTCTCTTTGGGAAAAGGCAATTTGTGTGCAGCTATGTCTGGTAATTTTCAAGGACTTCATCTTGTTGGGAAATAGATATGGACTCGTGCTTAATTTAATTTAAACCAAAGCTTTTTATTAATTGACTTTCAATAAAACTGATTACCATAAATGGGAGCCTGGGATCTGTGTTTGTAGATTATTTTTGTCTGCCTCACTTGTATTTTATTAGGGGTTATACCTTCTTGAAAAAAGTAATCGACACTTTGAATTTATTTCAGAATGAGCTTTTTGCTGTAGCTACAACCTTTTCCACCTGATTTTGCATAATTTTAAATTTAGAGAGTTGAACAATGACATTGGCAGCATTTATGACAGTGTGCAACTATATTTTACATTTCTGTTCCTTATCCATACCGCATACTTAAAGCACATTTCTTTCTTTTTTTTTTTTTTTTTTTAATTTCAAAAAGAAAACAGAGATGATTTAACGGCTAAGAGAAGAACATTTTGGGTCACAGCTGAGGGCTGACTCGGGTCAGGATGCTGGGGTGCCTGGGGTACTTGGCTAATGGGCACTGATGGAGGTACGTGCCTGGTGCCAGGGCCCTGCCTTGCCCCGGCATTAATTGCTGCTGCAGCCCTCTCCCGAGGTAGTGCTCTCCCTGCCTCGCAGATTAGGAAGCAGATCTGCTAAGACCAACACTTTACTCACATGAATAGCTCCATTGAGTCCTACATGGCTATTAAGTGACTTAAGTTCAATAATACATTAAATCTTCGCGGGGCCTAAGGCAACTTGCAGGAGGTTATTTAAAAAGTCTGCCCTAGTCTTTTCCTGCAGCCACAAAACCAACCTTGTCAGACCCTGCCGTTTTCCCATTCCTGATTTTGTGGCTTGTGCATTATTTTGCCCCATTTCTCTTGCAGACACAGCACCTCATGTGAGCATTCTGCCTCTCTGTCACTCCCTCCCTGCCCTAGCACAGACCCTCCTCCTCAGCCCTTTGCATCTCTCCAACCCACCTGCATTCCCCTGAATTTCATTTTTCAGAATTTTAATGGGCAGAAACAAAAATAACATCAGAGGAGCAGTTTTCACCATCTGTCAACAGCCAAAGCATCTCTGGGTTTTATAAAATTGCAATACTGGCAAAAGCAATAGAGGGAGCTGCTGCCAGTGGCTGGGCTCCAGCAAAGTACCACGAGCTGTCCTTGCCTAATCCCCGGTGGTGACCTCCCCCACAGATACATTATTTAGGATTTCTTGAAATGGATGAAAAATGAAAAAGGAAAAAAACCCCACCAGCCTCAATAAGATTTCTTTTGGATCAATATTTAAAGTGCTGGAAAAATTAAGAGAGAAAGAGATTTGTAAAATTCCAAAATATTTTCTTAGCCTCAGTGTAAATATTTGTAGAAAAAGCAATTATTGTGCATAAGAATTTTCTGTTGTGTCTCTTTCAGTTCTTTTGTTGAAATGATTGCTTTTTTGGCCCATCCCTGAATAACTAAGTAGAGGTGATTAAAAACCTTCAAGTCCTTCAAATTTATCGTCCTGTAACTATTTTTGAAAGCAGATTTAATATCAGTATGCTATTTATATTCCCTGAGAGCTAACATTTCAGATACTATACCGATATATCAATGCCTGATGCAAAGCAGATTGCACTGAAGATGTAGAAATGTATACAAGGAGAAAACTGATTATATTTAATAAAGAACCCAGATATAAACAAATTTTAATACAATGGGCTTTGAAATCAACAAGTTCCTACTGGTTTACTCCATCCACCTCCCTGATGTTTCTCTCCTGCCTCCCAAGCACAGCGTGGAGGGACACTGACACAAAGTTCAGCTGCACCCCTGGGGTCAGGAAACACAGGATTGATATTTCCCCGAAAGATGTGTCAGGTCAGCTTCTTCTGTGCACATCAGGCTTATTTTTATCCCAAAATGCATTTTCCCTTCCATGCTCCAGCTGCCTGTCCCGGGGCTGCCTGCTGCTCTTGCCCTGCTCCTCTGCTCCTGCCCTCCCCTAAGCTCTCCCCTCTGTGCTCCAGCACCTCCTGCCTGCCCTGGCATTTCTCCAGGGGGTGCCACAGGTTGCCAAAATGCCATCCTTGAGCTCTCCTTGCCAGGACACTTGCTGGAGCATCGCTGTTGTTGTGCTGTGCAGTGCCAGGCTCTGGTGGGTGAGCTGAGATGGGATGGCTGTGAGCAGTCCTGGTCCCAGCGCCCAAAATCTGCTCCGGGCCTGAAGGGAAGAGAAGGCAGAGACACTTCCCTCTATTCAGGGAAGAATAGAGGGCCACAGTCAGCTGCTCAATACTGATGAGTTCGAAACCCCAAGCTCATTTTTCAGCTCTGAAGGTACTGGTCACCTCTATGGTGGAGAATAGGAAATGTTCCTTTTTATACAAATGTTTAACTCTCCTTGGTCTGGTCAAAAACCAGTTGCTTTAGGGGTTTAAGGCCACCAGACCCAGCCTGGTCACGCTCCTCATGGATGCCCCCAGTGTCACACTTCATGCCTGTGCTGTGGCAGAAGGCTCAGACCAGGCTAAAACCTCCCTGCTGCCCTTCTGTCTCTTTTGCATCTCACTGCCGTGCTCCTGCTGCCCCTGCACTGCTGCCTCATCCTTGACCTTCTCTGTCAGAGATAACCAAAGGTGCAGACACCTTCTGGTGTCTCTGCAAAAGCCTCCCACACTCAGCCCGAGGCAAGGGCCAGGGGCTGAGCTGAGCCCAGCTGAGCTTGGCTGAGCCAGGCCGGGGCTGGGCAGGGCAGCAGCTGGCTGCAGCTGGATCCTCACTGTGCAGCCTCACTGCTGAGCTGGGGACATGCTTGTTTCCCCCCACCCCACACCCCCCGCCCCATCCTCACCTCTCTGTCCAGGAAAGTTCACACACTCCTCCCCTCCCTTTCTGCCTTTGATGGCTCATCGGTATTTTGCTACCTGCAGCAGGCTCCTGCTCTTTCCAGAAACCTTCTCTCCTCTGTCTGCTGCCCCCTCCATCCACATTTAACCACAGCACCGCCCTAGGACCCCAGGAAGATTTCACAACTCCCTCTCCTTTGGGCACAAAT
Source organism: Acanthornis magna (assembly GCA_036785705.1). Lineage (NCBI taxonomy): Eukaryota > Metazoa > Chordata > Aves > Passeriformes > Acanthizidae > Acanthornis > Acanthornis magna. The sequence continues at coordinate 2,972,718 of JAWUZG010000092.1, forward strand.
AGTCTGTATCAAATCCCTCCTTATTTCTCACATCCCTCCATTTCTGGCCCAGCAGTGGATCAGCCACCGTTGCCCGCATCTTGCACCCCATCACTGCCCCATCTCTGCACCCCATCACTTCCCCAACTCTGCACCCCACCACTGCCCCCATATCTGTACCCCATCACTGCCCCCATCTCTGCACCCCATCTTTGCCCCAATCTCTGCACCCCATCACTGCCCCCATATCTGTACCCCATAACTGCCCCCATCTCTGTACCCCACCACTATTCCCATCTCTGCACCCCATCTCTGTACCCCATCTTTGCCCCCACCTCTCCACCCCATCACTGCCCCCATCACTGCTCCCATCATCGCCCCATCTCTGCACCCCATCTTTGCCCCCATTTCTGCACCCCATCTCTGCACCCCATCTTCACCCCCATCTCTGCACCCCATCTCTGCACCCCATCTCTGCACCCCCTCTTCCATAGGTGCCCCAGCCTGAGTGTCCCCTCCTCGTCCCCAGCACCCATTCTGTGCCTCGAAGAGCAGTGGGGGTTTCCAGAGCCTCTCTCACCACCCATCCAGGGCAAACCCTTTCTGCAAGCCCTTATGTCCTGCCACTGCCCGGAGGGGACAGGCACAAGTGTCCCAAACGCGCCCTGCCAGTACCACCTCACCCAGGACAAGGGGTTTCCCCTGGGGAACACCGGTGTGGGTGCTGAAGGGATCTTCTGGCACTCACCTTCTCCTCCAGCAAGAATATTATTCAGGGAGTTAATACTTCAGCCGGTTTCTCGTGGTGCTTCCCTTCGTGCCACCTGGTGGACAAAGGGGACATTTTTCCAGCTTTTTAATTTCACAGAAGAAGGAGCACCTGGGAAAATCCATTTTTCGTTGAAGAGTTTGCTTGAGCATCACCGAATTTAAATTTTGTGTGATCAGAAACACGATCCTGTGACATCCCAGGGTAAGCCCCAAACTGCCCTGAAGTAACTAAACATCTATTTCTTACCCGTGCTAATGTGAATGCATAATACTGTGTTTTTATTGTAATTATAGCTATTCAATAAAACTAAATTCCTACTATGACCTTAACAAGCAAATAAGCTTTCTCCTTCCTGTGCTGCTGACAAATTCATTCTTTTATTTTGGCTTGAGCAACTGCTTTCTGATTTTTTAACAAATGCGCAGTTTGAATCCCTCCTGTGGCCAGACCCAGGCAGGCTGCGAGGGATGGAAGTGCTGCTAAAAAGCCTGTGGAAATAGAAAAATTAAGTAAATAACAGTGAATATTCCTGGCAAGTGTTGCTTTTTTTCAATTTATGAAGACAAACACTGCAGGAGAAACTTGGTTCTGAGAGATATTTTTGTTCGAGGATAAGAAGTAAATCCCTGAATTGAGGTGCTTAATGAAATGAACCAAAATGGCTTTTGCTCTCAAATCCCTGCAAGAAGTGTCCAAACTGAGCTGCGAAATAGCTTCAAATCATGATTAAATAGGGAGAAAACTGCAACGTGCTCAGAGCACATTTCAGAATAGCACAAGATGCTGATAGATGGGAAAGAAATTCATCGCTGAGTTTTCTCCCACTATTAACAGTTCAACACTGCTCTGCCTTAATCCTCTGAGAGAAACCCTGCCTTTAGTGAGGTCCATGGAAATTTTAGCAGTGATTTGACTTGGGCCAGGATTTTGTCCTAAATCTTTTCATAAACTCAACAAAACGACGATACAAAAATGTACATGATGGACAAAAATCCTGTCCGGCAGCTGTTGGTAGCTAATGCCGGGGATAACACGGGGCAGAGTGAAGCCACACTACAGAAACGAAGAATTTCTTTGTGTACATAGCATGAAAACTCTGCAGGCTGAGTGAAGCTGAAATTTGGCTATAACCCTCTAACTGATACCCAGGTTGCAGCAAAATGACGATCACAAAATCCCTCTGCCTACAATTAGCTTGGGCTGTGATTTTATATCTCACTTGAAAGACGACGTCTCCATAACATCCACGGAATCTTTCGGGGCAGTAGTGCATCTTCCCCAGGACATTCAACTCAGCCATCCAAAGCCCTGGGTTTCTTCTTCTAAAACAAGGGGAAAAAGGAGAATAAATTAAAAATATTTTGACTTCAGATTGAGAAAAATTTTATGCTTGGCAAAGAAACAAGTTGTTTTTATTTTCTTCAGTGGCAAAATCCATGTAACTTAGATCATCCAGAAAAGAAAGATTTTCATTTTCTAAAGAAACAATCCTCTTTCTTCTCAAAGATTCAGTTTTCACCAACTCAGAAAAATTTGCCCTGACTGAGATTAGACGAAATATTTTAATTTATCTCAGACTTTTGAAAACCGTCTGCAGCAATTAAAAAAAAAAAAAAAAGTGGCCATTCAAAAATAAGAAAAAATGAAACATGAAAATGTTTCAGCTAAAAAATGAAGAAACAAAGACTGTCAACTTTCCTCACCCTCATTAATTTTTTAATTTATATTTTTATTAATTTATTTTTACCTCACCGAAATTTTTGCTTGGTAAAATGTTTGCCCCAAGAGCTGTCAGAAGACTGAGCTCTGAGGCAGGAGCTGCTCTGTGGGTGCCTGGTCAGCTGCCGAGGTGACAGTGCCTGTGCTGGGGACAAAAGCCACCCTTGGATGTCCTCGGCCTGCCCAGAGACAGCACTGCCTGGGCAGTCAGGGATGGAGAGATACAGTGAGCTGGGATGGGATGTGGGAGGCAGTGGAGGGAGAGGTTGGGAATGACAGGGGACATTTTTGGTGTGGGGGAGCACAAGCAGCTTAAGCAGGCTTTTTCAGAGGGTTATAAACCAGCAATCAGCAGGGCTGAGATTTGGCAATCAGTCAATACTGGCTCAAAAACAACCTGGAGAAAAAATGTACCTGGGATCCACTTAAGGTGACCTTTGGAAGGAAGAAAAACAAGTTTCAAAGAAAACAAATGTTTCACAGTGGTGTTTCAAACCAGCTCTGTTTAACTGAGGGTGTGTAAGGACATTATTCCTCTGTGTGTGGGAACTCTTTGTGTGCTCGGAGCTTGTGGTGACACGACGAGCTGGTGGCCCTGGCCAGGGTGGGTGCCCCACCTGATTGCACAGGGCACTTTGGGCTCCTGGGAGCTCCCTGATGCCTCCAGCCCAGCGCAGCAGCACCAGCACCAGGCAAAGCTGCTCCAGCCTCTCCTGGGACAGCCTGGGAGCGTGGGCTAGCACTGAGGTGGCTGTGGCTCTCCCCTGTTTATTATCTCCCCAAATTAATGCAGCAGCTGCAGGGAGCCTGTAACGCAGGTTGAAACCCCAAACAAGATTAGTCCCACAGTTTGAGGTCAGCTTGCCATCTCATGGGAATGCCACAATCACAAGTGGCCACGGCACAGGGGGCAGTGCTGATTTTCATCACCCTGAATCCCGGCTCTGAGTTCCCCACAAAACCCCAGTCCCTCTCAGCTCCTCGCCAACACACATATCCATTTCTTTCCCCCAAACTGACCTGCCAGCAAAACCTCCACGGTCTGAAACCAACTGCCTTTCAACTGCCGGATATGAAGCCCTGCCTCTGCCCAGACTCTCCCTAAAAACCTAACAAGGAATATGTGGAGCATTTGAAGGAGCTGAAATGGCCGGGCCATGGATGGCGTGTAGCAGCCCCACTGAGATATCTGGTTTCTGTTATGTGTTTCTTTTCCTTGCATTATCTGTATTAGAACTTATAAAATGGATGATTTGTATCAGCTGTCCTGCTTTGTTGTTATTGCCATGTTCTGCTAAAATGATAACGAAGTGCTTGTTCCAAATCTTCCCCTCCCACAAAATATCCCAGCTATGTGAAATAAAAGATGCCATTTTATTACAGCTCTGACCAAAACTGTGTAAGAGGCAAAATGAAGGGGCTCTGAGGAGCACAACTCCAGAGGAGTGGAGAAAAAAAATTGGTGGAGATGATGGTCACGGGAAATGCAAAAAGCAAAAGCATTTATGAGCTTGGAAATTATTATAATGCCTTTTTGCAGCCACAGTCAGGAACTTCATACCTTCCCCCACTGCATCATAACCCAGGACACATGAATTTGAGAGGACAATTCCCAACTTCTGTATGGTATTTCACATTAAAGCATTTTTGGGAAAATTTATTATTTGCTCTATGGATACGGAAGCACCTGATACATCTGAATTTCCAGGTGCTGGGAAAAATTAAACCTCGAATGTTCCTAATTTCATGAGGTCATGGAGAGTAGGATATTTTTGATCTGCTCACTTATATGATGTTCCTGATCCTTCCTTGGTGAGCCTTGGCCAAGTCACAAGCACGGCCAGGCGACTGCCATCGTGCATTGCTGAACAGTAATTTCCTCATTTGTGAACTGTGAATTCTTTTCTGCGCCATCTGCTGATGAGGTTTTTCAGGAGAAAGACAGCAGAGCCTGCATTTATGTGTCTGTGAGCTGCAAAACCTCTTGAGATCAACAACCACTGCAGCAGCTCCTGTGGGAACACATTCTCACGGATTCTGTCCTGATTTCAATGAAAACTGCAGCCAAATAATAAATTTATGTGTGACTTCACTCTGGCTCTTTCATCAAATTTTTGTGGTGTCTTCCTCTTCGGTGGTACAGTTTCCATCAAAATCTTTGAGATAGTTTTGTTCCTTCCTCACTTTATTCCTTCTTTCCTCCACTCATTTTGTGACATTGGTTCAAGCAAATATAATTTGGGTTTTACAGACTGCAAAAAGGAGGCAGAGCTGAAGTGATTTATTGTTAAAGGAACTGAGGTCAGATCCAGACCTACTGCTCATGAGAAGCTGTTAATACTGTTATTTTGCCCAAAACATTGAGCCAGACCCCTCTTAGCTCTGGTAGTCCCGCTCCAGGACTGCTTTTGGAACGCACTTATCTTTGAAATGCAAATACCGTGACATTTCAGATGAAATCTCATGGAGCGAGTCTACTTTTCAGAGGAAATATTAAGGAACTTAACAACTTAACACTTCAAGAGTGATAAAAACATATTTGTCTTTTATACAGAAAAGGGCTGACAGCCAAATTCTGTAATTGAGAATACTTCCTTAAATATAGAACACTGAATGAGCAGCAAAAGGGTCAATTCATATTTTTATGAAAACAAGCAAAAGTGACTGTTCTGTTTATATTATCGATGTCTGGAGTGTGGGCATCCCATCCCATTCCTGTCTTCAGAGGCAATGTGAACTGCCACATAACTTAGAGAAAAGATGGAATGTCTGGGTGAAAAGGATATACAAAAATTGATTTCAAGACAATAAAAGTGATATTTTTATCATCAGAAAAACTTCCAAGGTCAGAACGTTTTTAGCACTTGAGTGAGGCTACACCAAATTGCATCAGTGGGAGAGAGTGACTTAGTGAATATTATTTTAAGTGGTATGACTAAAGAATATCCCCTTGCATGGCTTAGCTATGGATTATTAACTATTACTTAAAAATTCAGTAAAGCTTTTGTTTCCCATCTTTAGTTCTCAGCAAAAATGTACCTCATTACGGACCTATTATGCCCCTTCTGCAAACAGAAGGCAATATATTTTCCAGTTTAATCAGACATTTTCATTTGCATCTAACTTCCTCTTGAGCATTAGTGACTTCAAAGGATTAAAATTCCTAATTCTGGTCCAACAAGAATGTTTTTATTTTCCAGATGATCAGAATAAGGATAAAAACTTTCTCTTTTTGCCCCCTACCCCTCCTTTTCTGCATATTTTAGAAAAGTCTTGCCTTGTAGATAATTTGGAAACACTTGTCACAATCTCGTTAGTAGAGCCAAGTGCTAAATGCCCCAATAGACTAAAAATCCAATAAATGACATGGTTTGTAACTCTTAATTTTTGCAGCTGCTGGATAAAGCCAATACATCTGTTTATGGCGATTCTTTCCTTGCTGACAACATCAATTTATCCTCTAAATGCCAATGTTCCTAAGCAGCTGTAAGTGTGCCCCCTTCTACCTCATTGCAAGAGAGTCAACCCCAAATCTTCCATTGAAGAAAACTGGGAATTGTTCCTTTGCAGCCATGCTGCTGCCTACCTGCTGAACTGCTGGTCCAAAATGTCCTGGTTTTTCTTGCTAGGCAGAGGAAAATGTCAAGGAGTTGGTGGAATTTGAAATGAAAACTGCTTGCAGATCAGCTGGGAATTTGTCTGCAAATTTGTCTTTGGCTGTTGACGGACTTCTAGGATTACAGACACAGAGGCAGAGAGGAGAAACCCTCCTTAATCCCCAATGCAAAGCACAGGTGGAAACTATCCAATAAAATGGGTTTGGGGGGGATGGGTTGGAAAATTCTTTTTTATCAAATTGCGATTATTTTTGCATGAACATGTTCACTTAAAGAAAAAGCTTTGCTCCGGAGTTTTTTTCAAATGCGGGATGCAGTTCCCTGCCAAGACTAGGAGAAGGAAGAACTGACATTCCTTCTCTACTGCAGCCCATCCAAGCCACCCACCAGCCTCATTTCCCAGAGATAAGGGGACTTAGGTTTCAGAATTTTCTTCTGTCCTTATTTTTCTCTTGGAAAACAACAGCCAAAATTGGCATCACTTTGGGCTGGAACCAAAGGCAAAGCCTTGATCTCCATCGAGGAACGCAGTTCCTTTGCAGCCTTTCCAGACTGGAGAGGTGCATTGAAAAACAAGGATTAAACTTTTATGCCAGATCATATGGTTCAAAATAAAGAAGGTTTAGTTCTACCCTTTGCTCTTCCCAGCAAGAATGCCTCCCAGCAAAGTACCCTGATTCGGAATTTGAGATCAAAACAGTTGCTGTGCATCCAAAGCTTGCACGCTTGCAAACAGAAAGGAGGCCAAAGGAGAAAACTCTAAGGCGCAAGTCAGAGCTGGGAGGGAGTGGAATAAAAGCTACTGCTTGAAAATCCATCCCAAAAGATGGGAGTCAAAGGTGAAGGAGAACTTCTGCAACAAGGCTCATGCATTGACTTGCTCCTCTGACAGCTTTGTCTTTTTGAAACTCGACAGGGCTGCCCTGCAGAGAAGCTGTTCTGTACCCAAAGAGCTGGTCAGACCTTCACAGCATCCAGGACCTGAGTTTTGAAGTCTCCATGTGCAGGAGAGGCGCAGGAGAGGCAGCTCTGGGGAGCAGCAGAAATAAGCTGCGTGCTTCAGTGCAACAACAGGGAGTGAGGGAAGCGGTGGCTGTTACCTCAGGCCAGGCTGGTTCGTGGTTTTCCTGCACTTTACAGGGAAAAAGTAGCACCAGGCAATTTATTAGCTCTTCCAGGTTGCAACAGGAAAAGGAGAGGCAGTGCTGGTCCTGCATGGGCAGAGGCTGAGCTCATTGATTTTAGTTGTGGTCCAGACCTCCTCCCTGCTCCTGAGGAAGTGTTTTCTGGAGGGATTTTTCTCTTTGGAGCTTAAAGGGAGACAAATTATTGTATAAAATTGTAACACTCCATGTGACCATCACTCCACACTCAGAGCCTCTGCTGAATCCTTCGCTGCTGCCATTTGAATGTCCGTGTTTCTCTTCTGAGGAGCAGGGGGACTTTTTAGAGGTGCTGTGGGATGAAACAGGGCAAGAGGAGACTTGCTCTTGTGATGAGAAGATCCTGCCAAAATATTTGAATAGAACGAGATGGACATTTCATGGTGCTCTGAACTCCATTTCAGGTGTGTTACAAATAGTTTATATAAAGATTTATTAATTTGCAAGCCATTGTATGCGTGGCAGTTGTCCAGCTAGGGAAATGAAAAATAGAAATAAAGAAATAACTTGGAAACTGCAGGTAAAATGGGCCCAGAGATATCTGGCAAACACTTCTCCCCAGTGCCCAAACTTCTCAGCAAGGTGCTATCCAGTTTCCAACTCTTACCAACTTTCAACGCATTTGTTCTCTGGAGCCCTTTGGAGCCCTTTTCTGATAGTTTTTTTTTTAAGAGCATTTTTTGTATTATCATTGCCATAGATTTTTTTTCCTGGTTATATTTGTGTGGCCATCAAACCTGCTGACAGAAGGCTTGCCCTAGATTAGATGCAACAGCAGATGAAGCTCTTCTGCCCCTCCAAATGCCACTGTACCTTTCTGGACAACACATAAAACTCATTCTTAAATACAACAGAAATTAAGAAACCAGCAAGCGATACTACCTCAGGAAAGGACAAGTAACAATAATGTTCAGTGACCTGTGGGGAGAAGCATTATCTAAAACCTGTTTAGATTAAAAAAAACCTGAAATGCTGCAAACCATTCCACAGCTTCCTCTTGTTTTGACAATAGAATTTTGGCCACATCCAGTTTTCCAACAGTATTTCCATTCCCCACCACCACCATGCGCGCACAGCAGTGGCTGAACATTTTAAAAGCAAAAATCCCCCAGCACTTACCAAAGAAAAGACATTTAACAAATGTTTGACGTCCAATGAAGTGGGGACAGCAGCGGCGCGGGCATGTCCCAGCCCAACCTGCCTTTCCAGGAATGCAGGTTTCCTGCAAAATTGCCCTCCTTGCCTCAGGGCAACACCTCCAGCACCTCTGCTCCTGCCCTGCTCCGTGGTTATTGTGTGCACAGATGAGTGGCACAGCCCCGTGCGCTGGGATGTTATTGCTGGATAAAGCTAATAAAACATTTGAGTCACTGCGAGGAAGCTTTCCCATCCCACTACACGCCTGATCCTCGGGGTTACCCACCTTTGCCTCCTCACCTTTGCATTGTATGGTGTTATTCTAACCTCTTTCATCTCTGGCTTTTGGCAGTCTTTTCTGCTTTAAGTATACAGTTATCTTAAGTTGAGCAAGATGTTTCAGGCTACAATAACTGGCTGATGTTTTAAATTGAAACCTCCTAATATGCGTTCAATTTACATGTACTAAGGCTCTCATTCAATCTGAAATACCAACCAAGTATAAAATAATAGTGACACTTGACATTTTCACAGGGATTTACAACTTCAAAGGGCTCTACAATACAAACGAACTCTCTCTGTACTTATGAGGTGGGTAAGCAAATACTATTAAGATAGAGAATGAATGAGGAGGGGCTGCAGATCTTTTGCCCCAGGCCAGACAAGGAGCTGATGTCAGGGCTGGGGTCCTGGTTTGCTCTCCTGGACCCAAACAGCTGGACAGCTTTCGGCTCTAAAAGCTGCATAACTACCTTGGGAGCACCCTGAACATGATGGTGCTGTGGTTCCTTATTTCTGAGTGCCCCTACACTCGTGATGCAACTTCAGCACCCAGACTGGGCACGGGTGGGATGATGGCTGTGGGGCAGATCCTGCTTGTGCAAATCTGCAGGCAAATGATAAAGCTGGCAGGAATTCGGTGCACTGACTACCTTTGGTAACAGCCTGTTCATCCACTTATGAAAGTTTTCAGCCTATTTTCTCATTTGCCAACATGGGCTGGGTCCCTCTCTTGCGACACCTCTCCGTTTTGGGGGAGGAGATGACTTTCAAGCAGCGCCTGCACCAGTAGCCCAAATTAGAAACCTGCACTCTGCTTGGTGGATGCAGCTATTGTTAATACAAATAAGCTGATGGATGTTTCATTAATCACAGCCCATAAACCATTTTGACTAACCGAAAAAATATTTCCTCTGTCTTATTCATGCCACAGCTCCTCTGAGCCTTTTAGCCCATTTGTACGGGCTAGAGAATGAGTTGCTACCCGTTATACAGCATGTCCTGCCCTTCCCTTGCTTTGTAAACACGAGCAGCTCCATTCCATGATGTGTTTTGATGAGCTGCCAAGAGCCAGCTAATGTACTGTTTGCTGACAAGTACATGTTATTAATCCAAAAGCACTAAGCTTGTGGGTTGGGACTTTTTTTTTTTTCAAAAGAAATATAAAAACTAAATTAAACAAGGGTGTGGATATTCCTCAAATGTAGCTACTGTTTCTTCCGTGATGCAGTTGCAAATGTGCAGCTCCTCCACTTCCAGGGAATTATTTAGAGCATTCTACTACTTTAGCACGTTTATCTTCCTGCAGAAATCACACAAGCTTAACTGGGTGTCCTCTTCTGATGATGGTTTCCCTCACTGAGTTAGAATTTTAAGGCAATGGCAGGGGGAAAAACCTGTGGCAGCACTTCATTGTGCACGTCGTGCTCCTCCGCACGGCTCCCTGGGACCAGGAGGCGACAACAGGGTGGTGGCAGCTGTGGAGAACACCCAAGAACAACATCCACGTGACTCAGCACGGATTTCACACATCACCCAGCAGGTTTCTTTCAGTGTGTTTTTGACAAGACTCTACTTATAGAGTTCCATGAATTTTTGGGATATACTCAGAACACCAACATTGAGTTCCATGAATTTTTGGGATATACTCAGAACACCGGCATTGACCCCCAGAGTCTTTGCTACCTGCACAGACCCCATTGCAGGGAGCAGCCCATTATGACTGAAGAGGGGCTCGTAGCTCCAACCAAAGTAAGGACCATCCCCACCCCATCTCCAGAAATGGCTCATGGGAGGGATTTGCGTGGAAGAGGAGGAGGAGGAGAAGGGGAAGGACATGCTTTAAAAGCCATCCCAAGCCAGGCACACTGGGGGTGGGTGTCCCTAACCAGCCACCAGCACGCTGGGCTGAGCCCTCGCTGCACCAACAGGTTTGTGCAGTGGGACCCCCCACAACGCAGAGCAGAACGTGCCCCCAGGGCAGATCAATGTTAAACTTGATGTAAAAAGATGACAACTAAATATGAGCTGTGTAGGCAGAAAACACAGGGGCTTTCATTTCCATGTGCAGGGCACCATTTGCCTTCCAAATTCTACTGACAGCTTTTGAGGCTGTTCTTTCAGGTGACAAATGGTAATAAAGCTCCTATTTACACTGGCTGTTGACTCATCTTAGGTGGAATTATGTACTGAAATAAGTCAATAGCTTCCTATTCAATGTGATCCATATACAGCTATGAGCCGCAGTACAATGCAAAGCTCCTGTATAGACAAGACCCCTGTTTGTTGTGTGCTTTTCTAGGTCACTTAGCACTTTGCTTCACAAACGTGCTTTTTAGGAGTGAGACTCCTGGTGTGCGTGGTCTTTCCCTTGTGCAGAGTAATTCACCCTTAAAAACTAGCAAAGCCATGATTGCTGTTTAATTTGCATTGTAAACACATTAAAGATGAGCTGAGCAAACCAGGACAACTTAGGGTGCCTTTTTACATACCTGAATATGAGGCTTGTGTGGTTTATTTTGTTAGTATCCATTTATCTCATGAGTTTTGGGGTTGTTAGAAAAAACATCTTTGGGAGAAGGGTCTGGAGATAATTGCATTTCAGATGGTGCAATTGTTGAACCTTACACGTGCACATAATTTTTCATAGTTCTGGTTTGTGTCAGTCAAATGGGGAGAAGGGGACAGAGCCTATATTTGTACTAGGACAGTATTTATCTGGGGTCTTGGAAGCCATTTTTGGCACTTTTGATTCAGTTGAAAATGTGTAATTAAAAATCCCTTAAAAACAAGACAAAACAACCCCAAGAGCAATTGTCAACAATATGGAAAATAAAGCATTTACTGTTTTTTCTCTTAAAACACTCAGAATTTAATAGAAGTATTTTTAAAAGAACACCCTGCTGTCATGGTGCTCAAGGACTTCTGAACTGCTCTCAAATTGCAAGGAAGAAATCAGGAAAAATAAAGAAACATAAGGGGAAGCAAATTGATGGCATTGTGGTTATTTCAAGGTACACAACATGCTTATGAGTATTTAATCCATTGGTTTTATGACTCGGAAAGACATTTCAGCACAGTTCCTGCTGACTTTCCTGTTGGATGAAGCCATCTTTCTCTTTTGAGTCTCAAGGAATTGTGGAAAGACAGTGTCCTACCTCAGCAGGCAAATTATCCAGGGTATTTTTCATCCACGTAAAATCCTGCTTGGCTGGTGATTATCTTGAGAAGCTAAAAGAGATGCAGTATTGTGGTTTTCCATATACGTGGATAAGCTTTTGGATCCTAGGCCAGAAGAATTTACTTTCAATCATGAATAGACACTTTCACTCCCGTCTCTGTAGACTTCTTTCTCTTGTACTTCTCTAATAGAAGCTGAAATTACTGCTTCGCAGGGATCACTGTCCAGTGAACAAGCCAGGTATTGATGTCACTTTGAGGCACTTTTTGAGAGAGCCAAGGTGCCACTGCCAGTTCATAGCTGAGGGACACATCAAGCAGAGGAATCCAGATCTTCCAGAGCTCTTCCAGGATCGTGTCCCACTATCACTGCCACAAGAAGCTTCCCCATCTCAGAAATCTGTGTTTCTCTGCAGAGTGACCATACCTACATGCCTGATGAATGCATGGATGCACAAACATCTCTGCTGGAAGACAATAAGCATTATCTTGTGTTGCTGGAGAGTAAAAGATTAGTAAGGAAAGGTGTAGCAGCTCTCCAGAGTGCAAAGTGACCTACAGCCCCTCAGTGGGAGGCATGAAGTTATGCAGCTCATTAAACCTTAAAAAAGCAAGGAGAGAAGCTGCTTCCAATTATCAGGATGAAAATTAATGAAATAAAAACTACAGACAGGCTGCAGAATTATGCAATAAAAAGGGCTTTGCTGGCATTAACAAGGCGATGTGTAATATTTGTGTGGTTCTAGCTCAACCTTGGCTTGAACACATGGTGATTCTGCACATAAAATGTATTCAAATTAATGAATTAAAAATCCTTGATAATCCCATACAATTTTCTGTTCATAGTTAAGTATTATTAGTTGGGAAATCTCCTCAGAAAGGGAAAATGTGGCTGTGATCTGTTGTCTGAGAAAATAACCTCTTTGTTGGTGTAAAACAGTTCTGTGTTGGGATGACTGTCCAGAGCCATGGAAAAGCCCAACTGCTGTCTTCTTGTAGGGAATGAGAGTCCAACACAGCAAGAACTGCATAAAATGGGGTCCAGAGGAGACCTACGCTTTGGGGGACATGGGACCCAAGCAAAGAGAGTGTGGAAGAGAACATGCATGATAAAAACTCCCTTTAAGTGCAGGAACAATCTTATTAAAAGGCTTCACATCAGCCCCCAAAGAGTATCTTCCACAACGTTAGCTCTGCCTTGGGATCCAAAGAGTGTTGCCATACTAGACCCCATTTAAAATCCCTCTAGGACATTCTGCTGCAACCAGAATTTATAGCCTTCAGCCCTTACACACAAAATTCAATGAACTTGATGCAGAAAATGTTGCTTTTTCCTTGAAAAAGCCTTGACCACTCCTTCCTTTTTGCTTTCCTTCTCCCAACTCCTATGAAATAACACAGCTGCCTTCCTAGGCAGCTGAGTGACAACGTGATCCTTTGCTTTGCCAACTCCATAGCTGTAATCTTTGTTTCTGTTGTGGTGATGCCTGTCTGGGATAGATGTATGACCCAAAAAGTATTCACCAAGGGCTGAGGAGCCCACTGGCCTGGCCAGCAAGGTGCAGTGAAAGCAGCACACCTGAAAATGTGTTACTGAGATTGCCGTGCCCCTGAACGTAATTCAGAACCTCCAGCGAGGGGAAAATATTGCAATCTAAACATTTATACTATTGAAAAAAGTGAGAAATAATTTACTCAGACATAAATTACCTCCTACAAGACAGATTTATTGTGGCATGGAATGTTTTAATGAGAAGAGGAGGTTCCACAACCATAGGATACATTTTGCATCAGAATGTTTGACATATAAAAAACATTTTGGGTGGAATTTTCACCCCCGCGACACATAGCACTTAACAGGGGATTTCGAAGGAATTTAAGGAAGAGGGATGTGTAAATTGGTTTTTCAGAGGACTCCTGAATGCTCTGAAGTCTGACGTCAGGTTTACGCACAGGAGCTGCGGTGGGATGCTGCCGCGGGGCAGGGGAGGGCTGAGAGCTGAGGCTGAAAGGCTCACAGAAGTGACGTTTGTGGAGAGCAGATCTCCCTCTCTGCCTCCTTCATGCAAAACCCTTTCTAAGCCTTCTTCAGGGGATGAGAGAGACGACAGAAGCACAGTTTCTGAAATACTGTTTCTCTGTCATCCCAAAGTCCTGTATTTCACGTAGTTCTAAACCATTCAGTTTGTTATCAATTCTTGATATAGGAGCCTACCGCAGGATCCCTGAGTGAGGCTGAAAGATCAGTTCCAGGTAAAGCTGGTAAATCAAACTGGGTGGGGAGGTCAGAGAGAGCTGGCATCAAGTGATTCAAAAAGGGCCAACAGTAGGATTTTTCCTATTTCTTATGGCTATTAGCAGTGAGCTTAACATCTTCTGAAAGAAAATGTCAAGTCATGAGCTGAGTACTTACATGAGAACATTTTATTTCTGGCCTGCACTTCTGCAGGAAAAACTTCTATTTCTTTTGTTACCTTGTTATTGAAAGATGATAAGAGCAACCCCAAAAACTCTTCTTCCTGGTCTGGTGAAAAGCACCTGAATAGGAAATGGTGAGGGAAAAACAGAATTATGATTCTATTATGTTGTTCTAATTGGCCATTCACTGAGAAATTATAAGCATAACAGAATATCAAGGGATTTGAATTTGGGTTTTTACAATGCAGATTTTAACACTTGTGACAATGGGTGTTTTGTAGAATAAATGCAGAATAAATTTGCTTCATTGAATAAATGCAGACATATGACCTATGGATTTATGGTCTTGAGCTGGTTTTCACATCAAGCAGAACTACAGAGGGGGATACTGAGCATGGCATTGGGGAGAGCCTTTGGCTGGGAACAATGGCTGAATATTTTAGATCAGAAATCACATTTGCAAGATCTGAGCCTCTCTTCCCACCTCTTTTTCCACAGGTAGAAGATTACTTCAAGGGGTTTTTTTACACTCCCTAAAAGTAAGTCTTGGTTATTTTATCCGGGGTTTTCCTTCCACTTTACATTTCACCGCTTTACATTTCACAGCCAGCAATTGAAAAATTGCTGCAGATAAAAACATGAACATTTTATTCAAGACCAGTATCCTCAATAGCACAATATTTGACGGAAAATTGCAGTATTCGGTTTTGATGTATATAAATTACGGGAGGGGGAGCAAAGTGTCCTCTTGCCTGTGTTGTTAGAATAATTGTTAGCAATTTGGGGCAGAAAAAGGAATATTGAAGTTTGACCTTGAATTTGTTGTGGTTTTCCACAAGAAAAGGTCATGTTTAAACAGTGTAAGTGTCTCATCTTTCTAGGAAAAGCTGTTTGCACCTAATTCATAACATGTTTGCAGTTCTTGTGTTGGTAATGAACTGCACTGATTTTGCTGTGTAAGTAATAAATTCACTGACTAAGTTTTGTGAAAAATAGCAGCCTGGCCAAATTTGCAAGATCTTGGGAAAGTCATGAAAACCATCAATCTTGGCATTCAAAAGTTTACAAAGCTCAACTTTGTTTTACACGAGTGCTGTTGTAATAATTTATAAATTTCATTTAGCATTTCTTTCACTTAATAAGTATATAATTCATACAGGACAGAAATTAAGTTGTACAACACTTGGTTTCAATTTTGCAGTTCCTATTAGGGGATTTTAATGCTCTCCTATTATTGCTGCAGAGCTTTTTCTCTGCCATTGGGCCTTATCATCCATGTGTTGGCCAGCTTAGATGAAAAGCCACATTGCATGTGCTAAACCTTCATACTAATGCCACCAAATGAATCAATTCCTACTCTCTGACTCCTGAACCTACCCTAAGGTGAAGGAAACACAATCCACTGAGGATCATCTTGCAATTAAAACAATTCTCTATGAATCAGCATGACAATGCAGGTGCTAAGCAAGCATCTGTTCAATTAAGTTGGTTTAGCAGTTTTGGGGCAAGTCTATTTTGCTTTTTTTTCACATCATTAAGCTTACGCCTAATGCTGGGAGCAAACAATAGCTCATTAGTGGATTAGGGGTAATTACCAACAGCAGTCATTATTCCTGAGGCTTAATGGGCCAATTTGCTGCTGTAATAGTACCCCAGTATTGTGGCGCTCCAGCAGAAAAGCCAGTGGTGCTGGAATGAGCCTTGAAGGCCCTGGAAGAGGCTGAGCAATCCCAGTCCCTCCCAGGACACCCCCATGGGATGGATGGGGACTTGCTGCCAGCTGGGGGGTCCCATCAGCTCCCAGGCTTGCATTCCGGCTGAAGAGCACCCACTCGATGCCCAGGTTGCTGTCCATGGAAATTCCCAAGAGGAAAGGGGGGAATTCCAGAAGCTGTGTTGGGAGTGCCCCACCTGGACTCTCCTTTTGTTGCTAATGTATTTAGAAAAACAGTTTTTTATTGTCTTTTACTGCTGCTGCCAGATGAATTTTTTGTTACACTTCGGCTTTTCTATTTTTTTCCCTGCATAAACTCGTTATGTCCTTGTAGTCCTCCTGAGCTGCCTTCCCCTTCTTCCAACGGTCATAAACTCACTTTTTTCTTTCCCTGAGTTCCAGCTCTCTGTTCAGCCGGGCTGGTATTCTTCCCTGCTGGCTCATCTTTCAGCACCTGGGCGCGACCATAATGAAGACAAGAACTCAATTCTGAGCTGCCAGTCTGGTACTGTAGGAAAAAGGGTGAATGACTCAGCTTCATCTTCAGAATTCCCAGAAAGCTTGGGCAGGACTCAGCATCTCCACACTCTGTGCAGTCCACAGGCAGAGGCTGAGCAGAGAAATCAGGACCTGAGTGCAGAGGACCATTAGTGAAGTCCAAGTGTGCATAATTGTAGTCCTGTTTGCAAGCAGAGTCAAATGATAATGGCAGCTTTGCTTTTATATTTAGCATTATATTTTCAGTCACTCTTTTTTACCTAGAGTGTCATATAGTTTTTCTGCTTTTAGGAAGGGGATTAAGAAAGGGAAAAAAAAAGACATAATGCTATAGTGGAGTTAAGTGCCACTTCTTCAGGCTCCTGTCAAATCTTGTAATTTGGAATAATTACCAGTGTCAGGTTTGGGGAAGGAGTTTGATGTAAATTGCCTCAACATGTACTCATCCTGTGAGAAAAGAAAACCAGTATGTTAGAAGGTGAAGGACCGAATAGTCATCACCAGGAAAATCACTGTTTAAACAGCCTCACTTTAATATACATGACTGTATTTTATCTCCATTTTTCTTCATGTCATTCAGACCTGGGCAAATCCCGTTTATGCTGTGACCAATGGTTATTTCTCATTTATTTTAATAGCCCAGCCTACAGACTCCTGCTTAGCAGGAGGTCTGGTGGGTTGCTGAGCACTCTGTTCATTACTATATATGATCCCTTACAAAGCAAGGAAAAGCAAACCAGATTTATTTGTACCTCCATGCAGGGGAAAGAGCCACCATCTTCTGCAAGCACCCTCAAAAGAAGTTTAAGGGAGCCTATCTGGGTTATGTCCAACTCTGCAGCCCAGCCTTGGTGTCCTGACAAGCCCCAGCAGTGCTATCCATGTTTTCTCTGCAGTACAAGTGAGGACAGTGGCAGTTTTGTGAAGGAAATTGTTCACTTTGGTCTGAGGTCTATGGTTGTTATGCATTCTGACTTTGGCCTGCTGTCATCTCCCATCCAGTTACTTTCTTGCATCTGCAAATCATCTAAATTTTTAATTTAATTTTTTTTTTGATGGGGAAAAAGATGTCATTCTCAGAAGCCTTTGTATGCTTTCAGTGAACAGAATCCAAAACCTAAACCCCATAAAAGACTTGAAAATAATCAACCTACTCTTTTGGATCACGTCTCAGAAAACAGCCATTTTTATTTCTTTCCATTTTGTGAGCATAAAAAAACACACCTCATTTTTTTCCCTCTTTGCAATTTCTCTTGAGTTATGGAAGCAGTTTCTGTCTATGAATTGAAATAAATCAGCACTATAAAAATCAGTGTATTGCCTTTTCCATATTCCTGGAAAATGACCTTCAGATCCCTCACGGTCTTGCATGCCATGACAGGAGACCAAGTAGGTGCTTTTAAGATAGTAATTTTTTGTAAATATATCCAAAAATTGCCATCCTGTTGTCATGCCGAAGTCCTGGGAGGCACCAGAGTGCATTAGCAGTCTCAAATGTCTTCACCCTCACCGTGCTGTGTGGGGATGGCTGATTTTGGTCTGTTCCCAGCTGAGCACCACTGTCCCTGCGCCCAGGGATGTGCTGCCGATGCCAACCACAGCAGCCCCAGTGTGACCTGATGAATGGAAACGATATCTGCATTGGGCACTGCCTTTAATCACGGCACCAACTGATCCACCAGGCTGGATGAGCCCTGCAATGGCTGAAATAAGAGCCAAAACACTGCTGGACATCTCCTGACGAGTGGGATTTTGAGAGGAGACTGTCTGGAACAGGCTCAGGGTGTCTGTCTGAAGGTGAGTGCGAGCAGCCTCGCAGTCACTGCAGCAGGTTTTAACCTGCAGGTGATAAATGGCCTCACCAGTCACATGTGGAAATATGGCACTGACTCTGTGAAACCTGTTGCCCTGAGAGGTTCCTAGATTTCAGCGTGCCTTTGCGATGAGGTAGAGTTGATGGCCAGTCAGAGTCACGAGCTAGACGTGCCTTCAGCTGCAGCTCTCACAATTATCTTCTGCTCTGTTGCCAGCACTCAATTCCCATCTCAACTCTAAACATTAATGACTACTGCAGAGTCTGAGAAAATAAAGAGTCCTTGAAGTGACTTGAAGTCATAGAAGTTAAAGGGACACGCTAAGAATATGCAGATGTTTAAAGTTCTTTATTACTCTGGGAGGCACAACCCCTTTTTTAGAGTGTTGGTGGCATTGGCGAGAGCCTGTGATCATAACAATGCCCATCTCAATATTTCTGGGCTCTCTCTGATTATCTCTGTTCTTGCCAGAAACATCTTGCCAGGTCAGGAAAGTGGAGACATGAAAAGTGAAGGAAAAAATTACTGCCATTTCTTCGAAATGAATTGGATTCCTGTGTGGGTGTGAGGGCTGGGGTTGCCAAGGGTCTAAGAAGGACCTGGCTCAAGTCTTGGGATCCCTCCAAGGTCTGTTGCACTAGGGCTGATCCCTGAATGCTCTGGACACCCTGTACAAGGATGTCCATGACATCCTGCTTCCTGGCAGGAGCAGGGATGTATGGAAAGGAGAGATACCCCACAGTATGGGGCTGCTCTAATGTCTTGTGGAATTTAATAGGCAATAAAATCGGGTTTGACAGAATATATATTCGCATATTATTTGATTATGTCATATTGCAATTACTATGAGCTGTATTACAGCAGCAGTGAGGGGCCCAGGCGAAATCCTGCTGTTTGTGCATTGCCTAAATATAACCGGAAAGGTTGGTTTTGTTCTACGGTTAGTAATTTAAACTGAAAAAACTTACAGTGGGAATCTGAGGCTCAGAGCAATTGACCCAAATTAACAGGAAATTAATAGGAAATCTTAGGATTCCAAGCCAGACCGATGGGGTTCCAGTTTATAGAGTGCTGCTCTTCATCTGAACCTCCTCAAAGCTGTGAATAGACAGCTCTGATCTTCTGTACAATACTATAGAACTATTCAAAGAACATGAAGGAAGCTAAGTTTCCCATTTACTGCTCCATATTTCCCCCTAAAACGTAGGAAATCTGGTTGTTCCTACTGTTTGAAAATATTGTTTATTAATATTTGATTTGCCAAATGATAATAAACAGAAGCCTGCATGAAGGAAGATAAAATTAATACAGGAAAGTCAACAGCAAGCTCAGTTTAGAAGCTCTGTACTGATGTGACTCAAATCAAGCCCCAGGATGTAGCAGATGATTCTGCATTCCCCTCTGTTTATCCTGTGGTAGCTCTTCACCATAAACTCACCCTAGAGTTTATCAAATCACGCAACACTTTGGTGGTGTTCCGTGGGTTCCTCATTTAAATATTCCCTTGTTACAACTTGTCGTGGGCGACAGATAATCTGATACAATCATAGTATACTGCTAAAGCATAAAGGCAGTCAAAATAGCATTCATCTGTATTAAGTGTGGCTGGTGAGAACAGGAATTCTGCCAAGCAGTCGCCCATCGTGAGGTTAAGGAGCTCTACAGTGGCTAATCCTGTTGTCATCTGAATCAACTTTCAAATAGGGTAAAACCCCCAAGCAGTTGCATAACAAGAGGCTTAAGGTCTTGAGCTGGGGAGCAATGTGTGTATTTTGTGCATGCCTGCGTAGCAGCAGCACCTTGAATGTCATTTTGCTGTTGTCATTTTTGTTGTTGTTTTCCTGGGTAAACTGGGTGATGCTCTCCAGTTTGCTCCAGCCAAATCTGAGAGAGTGTGTGTGTGCTGAGAGCCTGCAATGACAATCCACAATCCCACAAACACTGGCCAGTGCTACATACCTCAGGGAATGATCTTGGTGAGACGGTGGTTGATGTCTCCTCGCTCCTTCTGGGAGTTGGTTTTTCCCAGAGAAAGCCTTGACAGAGGTCCACATTAAATTCTTTACAGGCTGGAGCTGCCTGATAGCAATTGGCATGCTTGGCAGGATATTTCAGGTATGTTTTCAAACAAAATAAACATTCAGCACATGTGATTATTCACCTGGCTCCTTTAAAGCTCCCGTGGTCCTTTCCAGCAGAAGGGACAAGGGGTCAGGTAGCAGGATGCTCAGATATCTTGCGACCCGCTGCTCATGTCCACCTGGATCTCACGCATGGTGTTGTGGTTGCAGTTTTTTGGAGATATTTTTCCATAAACATTTAATTTATGCAACCGTTTAATATACGTAAATAAAACAAGTAAAAGAACACCAAAGCTCTCAAGGGAGGAAGTTTCTTTCCTGTATTAAACTCCTCTTGTAGCACAGCACTTCAAGGAGCTTGAAGCTTGGCAGATGAGTCTCATTGTTAAATGTTTGCTGCTTGGTCTGGACTTTGTTTTCCAAGATATAAACCAGAGAAATGGGTTGGTATTCAGCACCAAAGATGTCTATTTACTGGGGCAAGATGGCATCATGTTCATTAATGCGCTTTTGTGTTGGGATCTGTTTGGATTTCACTGTCAATGGGAATCCCCTCCTTGAGTCCTTAGAGTGTTGTGCTCAGCCATAGGTGAGCAGAGCTCTTGGCTCAGTTCTTGTGTTCACAGGAGACAAAGGAGAGGCATCGGCATTCAAACGAACCCTGAGCATCATCATCCTCTCCTGGAGGAAAGAGTTTTTTCACAGGACTTAGGTTTCAGGTGAGATACTGCTGTCTTTCAAAAGGGTTGATGTGCAGCATTTGGCCAAATTAAAGGCACAGAACAATGTGTTGTCCAATGTTCACCTCATCTGTCCTGGTGATTCTCACTGCAGGTGGCTCCCAGAGCCATCAGATCATCCCCACAGGGTTCCCACGGAGGGGCTGAGGGAAAACCTGAGTGTGAGCCGTGCTGGGCAAGGCAGGGAGTGATGGAGACACTGCAGCAGCAAAGAGCCTGCTGAAAACGCTCACAAACTTTTCCTTCTTTATTTCTAGAAGCAGATGAGAGCCCTGAGCCCTGAGGGGGATCCTGCAGTCCAGCAGCTGATCACAGACCAGAGCCACAGCCGTGGCTCCACTGGCAGCTTTGTGGGTTTGCCAGCCATTTAAAATGTTTGCCAATATTTAAAGCATGCATTGTTGTGGTTTAAACTTGGGAAGGGTTTTTAAGGAAATCTTCAGCTGAGGATGGATGCCAAGAAAAGCAGCCTACAGCTGGCCATGCACAGATTGCTGCAGTTGCTCTTGCATGGGCTGTTCTCTTTTCGTGGTGCACATCCCGGTGTGGGACCTGGAGGGCACCTTTAGGGCATCGAGCAATTTTGAGGGAGTTGCTCCTCTCTCAGCTGGACAGGGCAATGTTCCTGCGGCTGTGATCAATTTTGCAAGTCAGAAATAGCAATATTTTGCTGATAACCACATGGGTCCAGCTCTTCTGTCCCCTCTGCTGGCTGCTGAGCGTGTGGGGTCTTTGGCTGGAGCACTGGGAAGCTGTGGTGGGACCACAACCAGGAGAAGGAGCTGGAGCAGCTCAGCTCCATCACCTCTCCTTGGCTGCTTTTGTCCCCTGTGCCATGAGAAGTGACCTTTGGTAGGGGTGGACAAGGGACAATGGTAGCCCTGACTGAAAATCACTCCTCGCTTCCCTTGGGTCTCCCATCCCCTGAGTCTCTGCTGTGAGGGCAAGTGGTTGTGGATGTCAACATCAAATTGTTCAGGGGACAATGAGACTTTTGAAGTCAGGTTTTGAAGTCAGCTTTTGCCTCTCTTGGTTTGGTTGTTCTGTACTGAACTCAAAATGTTCTTATTTTTTACCCACTAGCTGAGCCATTCAATAATTTCTCATGCAGATATTTTGGTGTCTTAGAACATAACTAAACTCACATTTTTATCTTTCCTCATGTTCTAGAGCCTTTCATGCCTATTTTTGAAGAGTTTGTGGGAACTCAGCATCTGTGAGGCCTCTTCAGCTGTGTCACTTGGGCTGACTTGGACCTCAGGTTTGATATCTGCAAAATGAGTGAGAAATGGGTTGGTTGCTGGGAGGGCTGATGGTTTCACAGCGGGCTGGCAAGGCTGAATATTGGGAGAAGACAAAACCAAACCCAATCCCCAAAAAAAACCAAAAAACCAACCCAAACCAGCAGACACACAAAAGAGATGTATCTTCTTAACTCCCTGGGAAGGTTTGTGTTTCAAGAGACTCCCATGGTACAGTTGCTGCAGCTTCTTTTTTAAGAGGTCTGGTTATTTGCTTCCCAGCTCTGCTACTGCTGTTTCTTGTAGCCTTGCTCAAGACATTTATTATTCTTATAGTTGTTAAATAGAGAAATACGAGGGTCGTTTTTTTAAAAAATTTTTTTAAAATTATTTGTTTTTCTGGTTTTGGTTTTTGTTTGTTTGGTTTTTTTTTTTTTTTTTTTTTTTTTCCCTAATAAATATGATAAGATTTACATATCTAGTAGGTGTGGAAATTTTGTCTTTTTCAGTCAGTGCAACAAGTATTTCAGGAAAAGGGTATCCTTGACCAGGGACACTATTCGAGATTCCTGATTTACTGCTGTTCTGAAAGTCTGGGGCACTTTGCTTCCATTTGTGTCAATCCTTAAATTTGCAAATGGGATCAAGTCCCGACTCCTCTGAAGACTCTCCTTTCTGTGGTGAATCACCAGGAAAGGCTTTGCTGCTCTTTTAGGAACGTGATGGGGACTGAGTCCCCGGCTTTGGGAAGGGGAGGTGGAGCTCTGTGCTTCCAGAGCCGATGGTCATTTCGTGATAAAGTGATAATGCTAATAATCCCCAGGTCCTTTTTTTTTTGCCTTTGAACTGAACACTTTGCCTGTCTCAGCTGTGGTTGCCTTTTTGAACTGTCAGTTTGGGGGGATTAGATGCATGTTTGGGCTGGGTGAACTCATGAATGAAAATATTTTCCTTGGCAGTTTTTAAAATGCTTCCCCCCTTTAAGAGCTGAACCCTTTGGCAACAATCTGCTTTTTGCCCAGATTACCACTGTCATTTTGGGAGGTCTTTTCCCGCAGAACAAACAATGGAATTTTAATAACACAGTGAAATAGATTCAGGACTGCTTTATTTATATTTTCTTTATTTATGCTTGAATACTTAGTATGCAGCTCCAGCAAAGACAAATTTAAGCTTTGTATTACTTCAAAATGATGAATTAAGCTCTGGGAGATTTACTTCCACAGAAAAGGATATTTTGATTTGCTGCTTTGAAAATGTCTCATAAAACCAATAAATATCACAGAAATTGAAAATAAAAAAAACCCTCTCAGTAAAATTTGCAGATGAGGAGTAGAGCAGACACAGTGCTGCTCTTTCCGCAGGGTCTGCCAGCGTCTGCACCACGGCTCCCTGCTGTAGTGAAGGTTTGACTCAAATGCAGCAATCACCATTACAGTGGAGTTGAGTTAATTTTGAGCTTTTATTTCATGTGAAGTCCTGTGCTGAAGTGCTCAAGCCAATACCATCTTTGGCTGCCTGGTCAACCTCCCAGTGCCATCATCTGAAGGACTCTGCCAAATTTTACAAAATTATCTTTGTAAAAGAAATCACACTGACATGCAAAGTGAATTGAGGATTATCTGAAATGAAGCATAAAATAGCACCTGCTGAGGTATCAGCTGAGTCTATTACCAAACTGAAATAAAGTAGCTTGTGTCTCATACAAACTCTCCTCAGAAACTCTGACAGGTTGGAAAATCCGCCTTTTCTGACTAGGATTGCATTGATTGCAGTGCTAAACACAATTCCACTTTATGAATAATCCCTTAGGGTTGCTATATGTAATGTTATCTCCTCAAGAGAATTCTGTTATTTTATTTTCCCTGCACATCTCCTTCATTGCTGCTGTACCATCCTTCCTACTTCCCAAGCCTGAGCAAGGGGACGAGGAATGAAAATACTTCTGCACAACAAATCTGTTCCAGGCCTTTCAGTGTCAAATAGCTCTGTGTCAGATAAGCCACTGATACTCTGCTGTATTCAATTAAGAGAGATGGCACATGGTACAGATGGAAATGAACCAGTGCTTTCAGCCTGGAGATTGAGAGAGACAGCAGGGACTGGAAGGAAGGGAGCTGTGGAAAATGAGAAGGAATTAGGGTATTTTGAGGGATGCACTGGGTATTATTTGTGCCTTATTGTTCTGTTTTTAGCTCTGCTGATTCTATCCTGCTTCACTGAAATCACTTAAGCAATTTCATCACATACAAAACACACATGCAGCTCATTGCTGCAGCCTGGCAGGAATCTGAAGAAGCCGGGAAGAAGAGCTGGAGTAAAACAGGTCACTGAAACGCCCTTTGCTGAACATAACTGGGATTTTTCAACTCAGACCTTGCCAGGACTTGGTGGCAGTGGTTACAAGCTGGAGTGGTGTAGGCACTGGCTGTCTCGAGATGTGGGACCTGCTGTTTGCTCTCCTGTTCTGGTCAAAGGATTCTCAGGGAGCCCCATCTATACTCCTCTGGTCCCACATCCACTCGGCTGACGATTTTGGGAGGAAACATCAGCTAAACCCCGAATAATTTCATTTGGCTGCTGCCAGAGCAACAGCAAAGGGGTTCAACCATCTCACAGAGGTACTCTGATTTCAGAGCTACTGTAAAACAGCTTCTGCCAAGGATATTACAGCTGCTTTTCCATTTCACTCCTCTTGTAAAATCAAGGGTAAAGAAGCTGCGGGAACATGGCTTGCATCCAGGAATGTGATAAAGATGCAAAAGAAAAGCAACGATTCATGGGGAAATGAACCACTTTGGCCACTTTGCTGTAGCTCTGCCTGCCTGGATCAAAGCTGCTGCTGCACCTGCACTGCATGGTTGTAGAAGGTGCTCTTCCCATGGATCTGTGGGAGGTGGATATTGTTTATCAGAGACAGCCTGTTTAAGCAGAGCAGTGGTTTGTAGATAAGGAAAAGTGCTGCTGATCATTGGGGAATTTTAGTAAATATTTGAGCACCTTCTTCAGGGGAAGGAACTTGTCTCCATGCATTGGAGGCCAGAGCAGTGGGAGCTGGTGGTGGAGCTTACAGGAAGGAGAAGAGCTTCTCTGCTCTCCTCAGAGGCTGCTCCATTTCTGTCTTTACATCAAACAGCAGTTTGGGGCAGGAGGAAAACACAGAAACCAAGAGGGACAGTTTAGAAGCTCCACTGTTGTTGTAGGTCCTGGCGCTCTAAACTCTAAAACAAGCTACCCCTGGTCATTCCCATGGGAGTCAATGATTCTGCATCTGAAAACAGAGTTAATAAAGTGCCTGAAGGCTGCAGATCTGTTGATTTCAATGCAGCAGTGAATTGAAGCCTACCCATCACTTCAGGGAGAAGATGAATATTTCTTACCTTAATGATAAATGTCCCAAAGTACAATTTGCTAAAATCAACATACCTCCATGCTAACGGGGAACAGGAGGGTGTGTTGCCACGGCTAAAATCCCCCCTTGGCCACATGTCATGTGTTTCCATCACCAAAATCACATGCAGAACTGGGGACTGGCTAGGAAAAGGAGTGGAAAAGCACCTCCCCCCTGCAAGCAGGGCTGGAGGTGTGGGCAGGGCTCTGCTGGCACATCTGTGATTCACCTTATCTGTGGTTATACCCAAAAGTGCTGGGCAATGTCAAGAGAAACGGAGAACACCTGAATCAAACAGAAAGTGCAGTTTTGAGTTTATTTAACCATCCATATTTTCATTTTATCAGAGAGTCCAGTAATTTTAATTAGTAAAGCCAATAGCTTTAATTTGGATAGTGGTTTGATTTTTTGATTTCTGGTCAGTGAGGTAAATGAAAACACTTCATTTTTTACCTAATACAAAATGTGAACTCGGTGCTTTGTTTTCCTTCCAGCATGCTGTACCTACCTTCCATGGAGTCTCAGATATCAGAGTTTAATCAATATTAAATCATCCTCACCGTCTAAGTATTTGCTTATGTGCTTTGAATTGCATCAAGAACAGCAGTGATGCCCCTAATCTGCTTTCTCTGGGCTCCCCCAGACTCTAATTATGTCATTTAGAGAAGGACATTTCCTGGCAGCAGTTCCTCAATTCACTGCAACAGCCACTCTTGGAATATGGACAGAACAAGGCTGTAATAGCTTGCACATGTGGGTGATGGCTGCAGGGACAATTGACCTTCATTTGGCAGTGAGCACGAGTCTGTTTTGGTTAATATTTCCAAATGATGGTACCTTACAACCAGCAGAAGTAGCATTGCAAGCCAGGCTCTGGCATTTACCTGTCTAATTTTGTGCTCAGGTGTATCATTACCTTATGGCAGAAGTTATGGCCAGCTCTAGTAAAGAGAAACTCTGCAGCTGTCCAAAAATGCTGGATATGGGATCCTCCGAGAGTGTGAAGTTGTGCAACAGCAAATTGTTTCTTTGCAGGTCTGAGCTTAGCAATAAAATGTGGGTATTCTTGATATTAATGTAATTAATATGTTCAAATGCATTGAATTTCTGAAGAATCAACTTGATTCTTGTGGAGTTAGAGCAAAGGATGAGGATTCTGGCTTACACAAGATCTCGGGACCACACAGTGGTGGAAGGTACCCATTTGCACTAGAAAAATAGATCCTTTTTGGGTAAGCTTGTTTTAGTTAATTTAATTCTCAAAAAATTGTTCCCTGCCTGAAAAATCTGACTTGTGAGGACTGAAACCATGCCCACCCAGGTAGAGGGTGGGAATAAAACCACTTCTAACCTGAGTTCACTCCATGCATCACCTGTCAATTTACTGACCCAGTGACATTGTACTGCTGTGTGTAGTCCAAGGGACCATTTTATATGGTTAATTTTTAATACTATATATTTTTTTCCTCCATATTTATCTGCCTTTCTTGCTGCAGTATTTGTACAACAGCACGTTTCCATGGGAAGACGTGGGGGACACAAGTGCCATAACAAAACAAAATATACACCGAACAGTTTAAGATATTCCTCCTCATTTCTGCAGTTCACTTGAAAAGCCATAATTTATTAAAAAAAAAAAAAAACAGTCCTAATAAGTAATGCTAATAGAGACTTTCACAGCTGCTTGCAGAGTACAAACACTGAACATCTTTTCAAGACAGAAGGCTTCCAGGTGCTGTCACTGTCAATATTTCAAAAGGTGCCAGGTCAAGCAGTTCCCTGCACTGATAATGCCCACAGTGTCATCAGGTCCTAAAATCCAGATATTTCTTTTATTAGTCCCTCTATTAGGTCTTTTTTTATGACTACAGGTTTCAAGATAAAAAAAGGGATCAAGAATTACAGGTGATGGATGGTTCCAGTCTTTTCTGCAGCTGCAGCTATGGCTGCTCTGGCTGTTTTGGCTAAGGGGAGATGGCATAAAACTTCCTGACAGTGAGGACCCCTGTGAGAGGGGAAACCAGGAAAAAAATAAGAAAAGAAAGACGTGGGGGGGGAAAAGGCAGACAAATAATGATAACATAAAAATAAAGGATAATAATATAAAAATAAAGGAAAATTTTTGGTGATGTATCATCCCTTTGTTTGGCTTTTGTGCATCAAATATGGCCACAAATTATTGATAAAATTATGTGAGGCCATAACCTCCACCAAGAGCTTCCTCAGAGTCAATGCCAAGGTGGTGCTACTCTTCCTGTTATTGTTTACTAAATAAATAACCTTGTTAGTAAGGGTTGTAAAGCTCTGATAAGGTGCTTCTAATGAGCAAAAATCAGAGGCAAAGATTTATGTTAAATGTAACAGAGACAGAACTAAAACTGACATAGTTTGTGCGCTGACAAAATCTCATCTGTTTTGCATTCACATATGGAACATATTCCCAGGGGAGAGCAAGCGACATATTTTTAGGACACTATTTCATCTTAGGAAATCAATGTACAGGCTATTAAAACTGCATTTTTCCATGAATGATAAGTGTAATTACATCTCTCTTGCAATAAAACCTAGTGCTTATTAAATGTAAATATTTAACAATGATTAAAATACATTTGAAGGAAATTTTATAGCTTTATTTTATATGTTCCCATCTGGGTTGCCTTTCCTAAACCACTACACATTTTGGAGAGTTATTAAATTATTATTTTGAAAAGGACTAACACTCTGCATGTCCCTTGCTTCAATTTTAATTTCATACACTTTCAGAATTTATTGAAGTCTGGTGAATTTAAGATTCAATCAATGCACTATTGTATTTGCAGAGCTGCACGGAGGGGAAAAGTGGCTTCATGAGGTAGGAAATGCCACACTGGCACGTCTTTTGTGCACCCAATTTTGACAGCCAGCTCTAGTTTCCTGCCTCCACATGCTCCAGCCTTCATTTGTTTCCAAAGGAAGCAAGTTGGTTCCTTAAATGGGTTTCTTCAGTTTTACCTACGACCCTTCTGGGGCTGCTTTAAAAGCAAGCGTTAATAAACAGAGCAATCTTATAAATTGCAGACCTGGATGAGGAGCACTGCGAGTGCAAGCTGTGACCCTGGGCACAGCTCAGGGCTGAACAGGCAGGACTGGCCCTTCACAGAGCAATCTGGTGGGATTATCCAGAAAGGAATTCATGGCTAACCAAGGGTTTGTCAGATCCAAAAAATAAACCCTGCCTGCGACCAAAGGCTTCCCTCTGGAAGGTCCTTTAGAATGCCCAGGGAAGCTTCCCTATAGGTTTTAAGAGGGTTGAAATCAGTTTTCTATAAAATCCTGCAGTTGATTTAAACATTGCATTGCAGGGATATAACCTATTGTGCTGCTATGGAACAGCTTAAATACTTCCAGGAAGGACACCACTCCCAGTTAAATTTTTATAAGTTCTTCATATAATTTATGCTCAGATGTGCTGATTTGGCCTCTATTCACTTTTAAAGGGTTCCACTCCCCCAGCAATCCCTAATTCCCTGTTATTGTTGTTTTTTTAAACAAAATCATGCAAAGTTCATCTTCAGACCCAGGATGATTCCAAAAGGCTGGAGGTAAATTTGATGAATATTTTCAGTCATATAAGAAATATCGCCAAAGTCACTTACTTGAGAGAGTGCAAACAGGATCAGGCCACTGAGAGCTCATTAAAGCTCCTGATCCTGAAAAGAATCAGGAACTCAAAGCACTGCAGAGTTTCTCGGAGTCACCAGCCGCTTATGGCAAAAATCAGCCTGAAAAATCCACTTCTTCTATAATACCAAAATAAAAAAAAATTAAAAAATAAATAGAGAGAAAAACTCAGTATTTTTTCCCAACATGTTAAAAAAAAAAAAAAAACAACAAAAAACCCCCAAATTTCTCATTTAGCTGCAAACCAGCTTTTGAAAAACCTGGCCAGGGCACACATTTAAAGCATCTTTAGGTTTTACACCCTCCTCCTTTCAGATTGTTAAACTCCCTCAGCAGCTCCGAGATGCTGTGATAGACAAAGACTCAATGTGTGTGTGTGGCTTTTCAAACAGTTTTCTCTGAGGAGGAAAATTTCTCTTTAAATAAATCTCCCTCCTCTCTTGAAACTGGTACTTAAAAAAACCCCAAACCCGAGGAAGCAGCTATTTATTTCTGAAATAACACACAGGACATCGTTGTACAACAGTATAACTTATACCTGATGAAAAGAAAATTAATTTAAGGCGGTGATTTTCCACAAGATAAACTTTCGGGAAAGAAAGGTTTCTCTTAGAGAAAAATAAATAGTAGTAAAACAAAAGGGCTTGGGAGTGTGGACATCTTTAATTGCTTGTTTAATTAAACCTCTCAACTAGATACTAATTTATGAATTTTTTAATATATTTTTGGTGAAGAAAATATTGGTTAAAGTTGGAATGTATGTTTGTTAGGTTTAATTACAGACTTGTGTTTTCCTACAGAGAAGACAGCACCTCTTGCATACAATAACAGAATAACACAGGTAACCTTTCCCAGGGACTTTTGTAGTCTGTAACACAAAACAAATATTTGTATATTTTTGGCTGGTCCTCTTGTGATTGAAGTCAACGGGAGCAAGACCAAGCCCTTTCTGATACAGATATGATGGAATAATTCAAGGCAATCAGTTTTCCAACATTTCTAAGCTATCTTTACCCCATAATTAAACATAATTATATGTGTGTATATATATATGTGTATATGTGTATATATATACACATATACATATACATATACATATACATATACATATACATATACACACACACACACACATATATTTTTTATATATATATATGTGTGTGTGTGTGTGTGTGTGCACATGAATTTTAACTTAAAACCCACTAAATATATCACAATTTCTCAAATGATATCACATACTCATGGAAAATTCTGTGTGTTTTGATAATCAGCCCTCGCTGTATCTTTACCTCCACAGGTAATTTCATTGAAGTCATTGTGTCTGCTTCTCAGGGGGAGTTAAAATAATAGACTGTTATTTTGATCATGGTTTTATTATTGCAGTCTCCAACACTTTTAACTGCTCAACACATACAGTAAAAATGCAATGTCCACTAACAAATCTAGTTTCCCTTTAGAAAAAGAATATTTCTTTTTTTTTTTGGTAAAAGAAAGGTTTGTTTTATATTTTTTGATTCATTATTCCTCTCTTCCCTCTTATAAACCAGACTTCTGGAGGTGTTTTAACTTTTAAGTATAAAATAAAAGCATGCATATATTTTGCATGCATATATTGGTAGAAAAAGAGCATGAGGCTGTTTTCTCAAGCATTAAAAAGGGGAAATCATTGCCTTCACTTCTGTCTTTTTTCTCACAAATTCTTGAGCACAGAATTACAATACAATATTCTGATTTTAACCTGTATGCTTCACTCTGCTTTCATCTGTTTAATGACAAAAATTAAATCTCATGCTGCCAGAGTTACCATGTACTTTCGGCATGGCTGGTAATTGCACTCTCTGTAATTCTATGGTGGCAGATTTAGTACTGAACATATTACAGAGGATAGCAACTACCTATAGAAATAAAGAACCTGATCCGAGCCCTCTAGGATCGTGGCTATTTTTTTCTGAATGCTGCATTTTCTGGACATTAAATAAACACAGAGCTGATCCAAAGTGCACCACTGAAGCAGTTTTGTGCTGTGTTGATGTGCACGCAAGTGTGAGGCTGGGGAGTAGCACACTGTGCTTCAAGGTATAGGGGCTATAACTGCCTCCGTATTTTCTTATTTCATCCTGCACACATAAGGGTAAGTGTGTCTCATTTAGGTGAAAAATTTGCTGAAGACAAAGCTAACCTGAATTTTCTGTGCTGCTTTCTGCGTGGGGGTCCAATTTGTGATTGTGAATACAGGATTCAGAACAGAATTAGCATTTTGTTGAATAAATCACTTGCAACCAAAACACTCCTATGTCCACCCTGTCTGTGATGGGTGACAGCAAAGCTGAAGACACTAAAGCAGATTTACCAACAAATGAGAATATTCCACAGAGCTATTAACCCCCTCTTTCTAATGAATTTTTTCACCACTTCACTGTCTACCAGTTTCTCTTTTCATTTCTCAGAGACCGAGCAGTTTAATCCACGCTTTCCTCCAGCAGCCACCTTGATGTTTGGTGTCCCTGCACTGCCTTTCTATAAATCAGTTCCCTCTGCAGGAGCCACAGCCTGCAATATCTGCAGCCAGACTTGGTCTCCTGGTTGGGAAGGAGCCTGTACCTCGGGCTGTGGTCCCTGGGTCTGTAATGTCAGCCCATACCCTTTTTTGCTGACGTTTTTTAGCCTCTCGCTCAGCAGCTGCCAGTCTGGTGCAGCACTTCAGGGAGTGTAGCAGGGGGATGCAGTGAGCACTGACATCAAATCGGTCTCTTGACTCAACTGGAAATTTAAAAAGCACAGAATGCCTTTAAATGCATGGAGATTTCTCACTTCTCAATGGGAAAACATTAAACGAGCGATGCTTTAATCTTGCTGTATAGCCTCAAGTGCAGGGCTTAGAGCTGAAAGCTTGCATTCCCAGCTCCTGCTCTTTTTGCAGAGACTCCTGACAGGACATAATATAGCTCGCAGCAGTATTAATCCCCTCTAGAGCCGCTCTAATAGTGACACCTCCTTGTACCACCCAGGTTCGGCGGCCCAGGGCTCGCGGCAGGCGGAGATAAGGCAGCCCTTGCCCCTCTGAGCAAGCAGAGCCCCTAATTGCTCACATTTATTGCCATTAGGAAATATGGGAGAGGGCCTAGCCCAGGTCTTTCCTGTGTTTCTCTGCAAGACAAGGCCACCGACTCCAGCGGCCACGGGATCAGCTCTGAATTTCGCTGTCAAATCCAAAGGAGCTCCGCGCCTGGGGAGGGAGATTCAGGAATCCAGATTTATACTGCTGCAATTAACTGCAGAATTTGGCCCTAAAAATCCCACTGATGTAAACAGCAGGGCTGCAGGTCAGCACCAAGAACACAGCCCGGGATTAACAGCAGCTCACTACTGGAGCAATTATCTTCTGGCAAAGCCAAAAAATCTCCCTTGTTAAGCAACTGTGGGGCTCTTGGTACTCTCCCTTACACCTGTAAAATGTCAGGTAAGGCCACCAAAAGAGAGGACTTATTTTTCTAGAGTTTCACTGAGAGAGCAACTTAGCAGTGAGTTCTTAGTATTATTTGTGAAATAAATCTTACCAGCCTCAGAAGAGGAGTCACGGAGCAGAGTGGCTGGACCTGATGTTTATCAAGAGAGTTAACAAGCCTGGCAATAAAACCCTGGGTAATGATGGCTCTGAAGAGTTACATTTGCTTTGGAATTTACTTTTACAAAAGCATGAAATTTTATGAAGGAACAAGATCTATAACCACCTATATAAAAGTAAGAGGTTTTAGTACTCAGAGAATGATGGGCTTGATTCTGTACTGCTACTGCAGGATAGATCTTGTATTAGGACTGTAGGATCAGAATTCAGTGAGTGATACAATATCAGTTTTTTCTGAAGCTTTGTCTTTGGTAAGCATAAAATATGATTTTCGTGAATCAATTTATTATATTACTTTTTTTTTTTTTAATGCCAGTCTCTCTCTGCAGGACTTATCCTTAGCATTCAAGCATTCCGCTTGGAAATTCAAGCTGGTTTGGTTTCTTTGGTGCAAATATGATTTCAGAAATTTTCTTTGCCTTTTTTCCCCAGCAGCGTTTGCATCCAATTCCATGACTGTGCCAGTCAGTCAGGGGACTGAGCACAGCAGAGATAAATTTACAAATTACCTTGTTGTAAACTTGAATGTTTTTGTGGAGTTTGCTCAACATTCTAACGAATATTCAGCTTAGCCCTCAGACTCTACACAGGGAAATGAGGCATTTCTTCAAACACCTCTCCCCTCTTCCCACTCTGTTCGTGACACAGTTTAAGAAAAACTCAGATTTTACCACTGTATCCAGGCAAAACTCCCCTTAGCAGAGATACAGGATTCACTCGAGTAAACCTGGAAATATTGAGGATAACACGCTTTCCCCCCCACAAATCCATAACGAAAAGCGCCGTTAATAACACAGGGTAAAACTCCAAATTAACTTAAATCAGGGCAAGATTCGGAGGGAATAAGGGAATCCCTAATCTCCTCAGGCAAAGCCCGGCTTTCCTGAAAATTCCACTCAAAGGATCTACCGGGATCAATGTCAATTTTTGCGAAATTTCCACCCTGCACCGGTCCTTGCTCCGGCCGGGGATCGGGTCCCGTCTCTCGGTCCCTCCGCCCCGCGCCTTTCCCGGTGCGGCTCCGGGCGCGTCCCGCCCGCTCTGCCGCCTGCGGCCAGCGGCGCCGGGAGCTGCGGGCTTGGGGCTGCCCTTCCACCCGGCCAGCCTCGAGACCCCCCTTTTAGAATCATTTTCCCCCTCCCGGCTTTTGTTTTCCCCCTCCCCGTGCTTTTCTCCCCGAGTGTCGGAGCCGATGGGATGCTTCCTGCCAGCCCGTCCGTCCTGCCGGAGAAGGAGCCGCACATATGCCTCCCGTGCTATTTAAATCAACAGAGAATATAGCAGCACGTTTATGTCAGACATACCACCGCAATATTCTTGTTACTATAGGAGCAAAATACATGTAAATATTTAGGTGGATTCATTCCAAGTGCAAGGGGCAGCTCTGGAAACATACGGTGCCTTGAGCCAGGACATGCTTTAGCACACATGGAAGCCCCGGGTAGGTGAGCTTCCCCCAGATTTCACACAATCCGTGCAAATGCCAAGCTGTGCAGTGCTCAGTGCACACCGAAGTGTCGGTGGGACTGATGTCTGACTGCTGAGGGGAATAATCCCACCAAAGCCCCGTAATAAATGTTTCCAGGATCAGCCTGGAATGATTTGGGAGAAAGTTTCCCTGGTTTCTTTTGTTTCTTTTCAGTCTCTGAATGACAGATGACATGTAAAAGTCAGTCCCTAAAGATCCCATGCGTTACAGACAGACAATAACCGTAAAATTGTCTCTTCCCTACACAGCTTTGCTTTTTCTGCAAGGCCTGATTTTGTGTTTGTGATGGTTGGGGAGAAATTGTAGAAGGGCTGAAGAAGTCTTTCCTTTAACATTACTACGTAAAAAAATTAGGTTTTGGAACTTCTGCTTAGCTGATAAAACATGATAAGACAGAAGAGGACATTTTAGTTCAGGAAAACTGCCACAAAACAAAAATCCTAAAGCTCTATCAGTTATAAAAGAAACCTATGTTTATGAAAGAGGGCTGGATTTACCTCCCATCTCCAATGGATATCAACACTAGAAAGTACTCTAGGTGGTTTCAAACATAATTTAAATGGCTCTTTCTTTCTTGTCTTTATATTTAAATGGAAGATAAATTGCTTTCAGTCATTTAGAGCACAGGGTTTTTGGTCTGACACGAGTGTGGCCAGTTGTCTCTGTGCTGTAGTTTATGCATTGTTCTGGAGAAAAGTAACAAATATTGGCTACCCACCAATAATTGTTTGAGACAACCAGATATGTTCTGCAGATTTTGGCTATGCTGCTAGTCCTTATATAAGCAAAATGGTTGTTTCTTAAACACTGCACTCATCTGAACCAAGCCTACAGATGGTATTTGTACTAATCCAGCGAATTCTGCCCTCCACGACATCCGCACAAAGGCCACGGCCAAGTTTGCAGCCAGACAGTGCAAATTTTCCCACTTGGGAAGCATGTGGATGAGGGAAGTTTTGGTCAGTGGAGATGTACATCAGTATGGGTTGAGATCCCAATGTTCCCCCCCTGCCAAATTTTCCCATTAGGGAACAGAAAGGAAACCTTATAAGCCCTCCAGCGGCACATACCACCGCTGAGCCCTCAGCTCCAAAACCCTGTGCAAATCCCTCCAGCCTTCCTGACTGAGTCATGCCATGCACTTTCCCACCTCTGTTCCCCCCTTTTTCATGGGAAGGGGATTCCCGCATGGGATGAGAGTCCTCCGGCACCCACAGCACTCATTGCCACCGTGGCTGATGCACTGGCACGACCCAAAACTGCCCACAGCCAGCTTCAGAGAGAAACCCAACAATGGTGCACTGTATTTAACACTGTGTGCTGTGGGAAATGGAGAGAAGACAAACGGACTTTATTTTACAACATAAAGAATGTTACACCCTTTGGTAATACGTAACTAATAACTTAAACCCATTAAAAACTGTGATCTCTACTCTACCGCTCACGAATGGAGCCAAAGCTGTAAAAATTCATGAAGGAATCAGTAGCAGGCTGGCTGGGGTTACAAAATCTACAAAAACTGCTAGAAGTCACAGTTTTCTCCATGAAAGGCATGGCCATAACAAATATCCCACACAGCTCGCTTTCTAATCCATTCCCAGGAAGCTGCATTGTGTGAGGCTGAGCAGATCTTAACATCCAGCAAGGTCGGAGGCAGCGAGGGGCAGAGAGGAGGCTCTGGGGGACCACAGGGATGTGTGGTCCCGGTGGGTGTGGGCTGCCAGGGCAGGAGGGAACCCCAAAATGTCCCCAGCACTCTAGACCTGGGTTTGGCCCACGCTGGGTGTCACAGGGCTGGTAGTTGACTGATCACACCGGGAAACAAAAGCTGTACCTGGAAGAAAAGGGCCCCTTTTCATTTCCGTTCCCCATGTCAGGCAAAAATTAATGACTTAAATGCACCTTTCTCTGATGTTGTCCATCATGCAAATACTGGTGGGCAGGAGTCAATATGAACTTTAAACACACCTGACACAGGTGGCTCTTGCCTTTCAATGCTAAATGGCCACTGGCCAACAATTCATGGCGCAGCATAAAGGAATCCTTGTGGCAAGCAGCCTTCCCTCTGTATATATTTGTTATTCCAGAATGAAGCTATTCATCGGGGCTGAGATGAAACTGCCCAGGTGAATAACTTCCTGAAACCCAGTGCTCCTGCAGGAGTGCGACCAAAATCAACTGCACGATGAATGTGGTGTGTGAGTCTGAATGTTGGTGAGAAGGCACAGGAATTGCAGATGGTGGAGGGCAGGATGCAGCTGGCAGGAGATGTCCAGTTGTCCAGGACTTTGCTGCTCCAGCATCCTCGTCATTTTGTCTCTCCCAGGCACTGGTCATGCTGAATCATTGCCGTGGGGATTTTTATACAGCCAGTGGAACTTTTCCTTGTCCTCTGGGTCACATCCTTCTGCCGACAGACCCACAGTGACACAGCATGGATGGAAAAAAAGATCAGTGAATGGTATTATGTTTTCTCATTTTAGCAGTCAGTTTGTGGATTTTTCCAAAAACAGCAATCTGAAGTAAAATTCAGGCTGCTCTCAGAAGTCTTCAATGGCACTGCTCTTTTCCTCCAAAGCAGTTGCTGCATATCTCCAGGAAAACAGACATAACCCCACATCGGTTGTACTTCATCATTCTGCAATTTCAGTGCAAGTCTGTGCGTAAATTCTTTTGTCTTTTGGATGAAGCATATCCTATTCTAATATCATTTAATCAAAATAAAAAATAGATTGCACTGTATCCAAAAAAGATATACAGACTAAATATTTTGGTGTGTAGTCACCAAAATAACTGTAAAGAGGATTTTGTAAGCAGTTTGGGAAGTTTTCTTTTGGCTTATGCATACAGAAATCTTTCCGTACTATCAGAGTTGGGATTAATTTATCACCAAGCCCAGGAACTATTCCCAATTGGAATTAGGCACACTAATGTCTGGAGCTGACAAGCACAGCTGCAGCAAGCTCACTCATGTTTATTATTGTCGTTTTTCTTGTCTTTTAACAGTTTGTATACTAATGGAAGAGCAGGAGCTGAAACTTCTCATCTCTGCTCTACCATTGCAATGAGTTTCTTAAGACAGTAAAGCACCTTAAGGGCTGGTTTTAAGCTCCTGATGGGATCAGTAGTAGGCAGAGAAAAAAGCTGCATGCTCTAAAGTCTTTTCTGACTGTTTTTTTAAGAAAACCTCTGAAAATTGAGAGCAGAATATTGCATTTAATCTTATCTTTCTGTGTTGCTTGAATTCTGTTTGAAAGACTGTTTTGGAAAACAGTGGTCTGTAGCAAAGGACTGGAAATATGAGACTTTGCTGAAGGGGCAACACAAAAAAGGAAAAAGGAACAAGAAAAAACGAATTTACCTATATATAGGTTTCAAATGTGTTGAGTAGCAGAAATAGGGTATCAAGCAAGGCAGCTGGCAGAGATGGAATATTTTGGCACCAAAAATTTTATTTTCCTTGATGCTCATGCAGGATGCAAGTCATTCTGTCTCTGAAAAGAAAACGTACTTACAGCATGAAAATCTAATTTATTCAATAAGGAATTGTTATAGATCAAGCTGACAGGTTATCAGCTGGTATGTATTAAAACTTCCATGAAATGTGCGTGGTATAATCTAGAGCTCAGGGATCATTCCAGGGCTCTGCCTTGGCTATGGGCAAGTCTCTGCTTTGGGTCTGTGGCCACATTAGTTCTTTAGGGCTTTGCTGGGGTTTTGGGCCTGTGTCCCTATTTTTTTACCCCGTGGAAGGATAGGAGGAGGGCATGGAAGCAGGTCTGACATCTGTCTCACCTGCCGTGGGAGCTGGGTGAGAGCCAGGAGAGGCATCTGGCCCAGGACGTGGAAACAATTCCAGGTCCTGCATTTTAGGCATCATAATAGGACAGTAATGTATTTCTATCCTCAGGTTCATTTTGAGCATCATGTGTACACTAATTCAGCTGGAATAGATCCAGGTTATCTGTTCATTTATACAGGAAAACAGCCAGAGGCAGAGGAGCTGAGGAGCAGGCAGTGCTGGTGACTGCCAGATGTCACAGATCTTGTGAGATCCTCTCTTGGCTGAGAGCCTCGTCCTGCCTGGTCAGGACAGGCACCTCTGCCAGACAGAGCCACAGGACCTGCCTGCTCCCCACGCCCTCCTGGCCCTGTACTCTGCAGGTTTTGGGGAGCTGAAGTGGTGGGGAGGGATGGAGAAGAAAAGGGGAACAAATTGAAGAGGACAGGAGAGGAGGGAGAGAAATGAAGACTTCTCCCGGTACTTGCATCCTCTGGATGCTCATCATAACCCCAGGGGTATTTATCCTCTCCTACCTGTCCGGGCTTCTGCTGGAGGAAGGACTTTTGCTGGAAGTCTGGCAGTCTGGCTTCGAATTGCTGCTGCTCCCCCAGGTGGGAAAAGCCAGAATTAACTCCGGAGCAGCCGGCAGAGGTAAGCAAGACACTTGCCCAGCAGCCAAGAGCTGAGAAAACACTTCCCCTTCAGGTCCTTCTGACAAATTAATGTGTGTGTAAGCTGCTGATTCTGACCGATGTGAAATTTGCTCTCCATTTTCCATCCCGTATAACTCTATGTTCCCTTCCATGCCCTAGGACATCCCTCATGGGGTTTAGGATACCCCACAGATATTGTTACTGAGCTTACCGAGCCCTTTACCTGCAGCTCTGCAGCGTCCAGCTCAGCAAAGCTTGAAGGTTGTTTCTTTGTATTTACATTAAAGCTCAAAGGTTGTTTATTTGTATTTGCAGTGATAGAAGAAGGAACGGGGGAAGGCGCTGGTTCAGACAGGCAACCAGCTGCGAGAGAGCAGGTTTTAAAGTTTCTTTCTGCTGATGTTTTTTCAGGAGATCTGTGAGGGCAGAGGCATGAAGTACTCTGGCTGAGCAAGGAGAAGGAAAATGACTAAATGAGACTGCTCATTAGGGAGATGGGGAAGGGAATGAATTGCCTTATCCCTTTTGCACCTTTTCTCCCCCCTCTCACCATTGCTCTGCATCTCTGGCAGGTCACACAGGTGTGTCAGTGTGCTCACATGGACACAGACACGCGGGCTCCACTCCCGGGTGGCTGCAGGATCCAGCAGCTGCTCTGTGCTCAGACAGGTGAACGTGCTGTGCCCACGGGGGCCCCTGGCTCTGCTGCTTTGGCTTTTCTTCTTGTCAGTGCCAAAAGCAAAGATCAAGCAGAAGAGCAAATGAGCTGGGGGTTTGGGATCCTGCATTCCTGCCGACAAGCATCACTAAGCCTTGGAGTGAACTCGAGCAGCATCCCCTGTGCTTCGCTGGTAACAAGGGAACGCCTTGGGCTGCCTTTTGCTCCGTGTCTGTGGGAGGGAAGCGCTGGGATGGCATCCTGTGCTGAGGCAGGAGCTGGGCTGTGTGGGGAATAAGGGACTCGAGTGTCTGTGTGTCACACCCCTCGGGAGAAGATGGTATTGTGCCACTCAGAGCAAAGCCCTGGTGCTGTTTTGCTGCACAGACAGAAGAGACAGGCTCTGTCCCTTCCCCTTGCCTCCACTGCTGTGCTGCTTTCCCGGAGTTATTTTCATTTTAGCTCTATGCCAAGTTTAAGGCTTCAAGGATTTTTCTGCACTGACCTTTAAATCCCTTCACTGGTCAATACGATACATCACCATTCAGTATAATATCCTTCTGTCTGGTTTGCTGGCCCCAGACTTATTATTTTATGTTTCTGTACATTAAACTGCATTTTCCATTCACTGGCCCTGGCAACCAGTGGATTGAAATCCCTTGTTCCTCGTTATTTGTTCCCTCTCCAATTTTGTGCCCTCCACAAACTTTGACAGTTTGTGGAGGTATTTTCATTCAAGTCATTTGCAGGTATTATAAATGAGGGGAGTCTCTTGGTGTTCTCATTTGTTGAGCCTTTACAATATAGGATTACCTTTTCAAAGGAGGATGTAGAGGTTTAGTGGATATTAACAGATACGTCGTGCTACAAATCCCCTGAAAGACACTGCTGCTGTCACCGAGGCTTTCTTACCTTTGCACAGATGAAGGCTGCAAGTCAGGCTCGTGTTTTGCTAAAATTGCTCTGGAGTGTAAGGTCTGTGAAAAGTGGAGAAAGGAAAAGGGGAAGGGAGTGAACCATGAGGAAGAGCAGCTGAATAGGGAGTGGAAGTTATTACAGGAAAACAGGAATTTGGGGTACCTGAAGCAATGCTCTGAGGAGCAAAGGGAATTTGAATGTCAAATGTGGCCAAGGAGAGGAAACATTTTCCCTCTATTGATGGGTTTATGCGATGGTGATATGTACATTACCCTTCCTTTTAGCTCCACTACCTGCCTGTGGTCTCCTGGCAGGTATTTTCTCCTGCTGTAGTTGAAAAAAAATTGTAAACCCCAAACCAACTGGAGCACTGAGCCCAATGTCCTGACCCCAGCCCAGCGGCACCGTGGAGCCAGCACAGCCACCAGACTGCAGTGACAGCACAAACCAGCCTCAAGCCCCGATTCCTTGTGGATATTTACAGCCACCTCGGAATCACAAAAGGAAACAAAAATGTCTCCCCATCAGCTGTGCAGGTTTTATTAAGTATGTGTTTTGGTTGGAAGCCAAAGTGCGCTCGGCTGTTTTATCAGTGTTTATTCCTGTCTTTCACAGCCTTTATCAGTTATCCCCATCAGACCTGTGAGCACTTCGAAGGCTGAGTCACACAAATAAGACTTTTATCAGCAGTCAAATCTATAATCAGGCAACAAAACCCCCTCACCTTGCTTCTATTTAGAGTCCCAACTCAGGCTCTTACAGAAAAAGGGACTTCACAAAGGAATTTCAGTAATTATCCTCTCCCCTCCATCCCCCAGATGTTGATGCACGATATAGGTACCTGTGGGCACTTGAAAAGAGCGCTCAGAGATGCCGTCTCTTTAATGGAAGACTTTTAGGAAAGTGAACTTTAACTTTTAAACTTCCCTATGAAAAACAGATCCATGTTAAGTTTGATACCATTTGCCTCAGGATGATCTCAGCTCTTAAAATATGATGGTTTTAGTCGGATTAAGAGCCTATATTGTTGCTGAAGAGAAAGAAGGGTGCCTCTTTAATTGCTGCCCAAATCTACCTAACAATTGCCACATGTTGAGCAAGATTTAAGAGTTATTAAATATGAAAGCCACTATTGCTCCTCCACTACGAGCAGCCTTTGTTTTTTAAACCTGGAAAGCACTAAGTAAAGGGGGAGGAAAATGTAAAAAACAAACCAAAGAAATAACCCTGCTGAAAACCTGAAATCTGAAGGGGTATGTTTGCTTTCTGTGGAGGCTGGTGTTAGTGCACTGCATTTCTCTCTGCTGCAGCAGTTCCTGCACTGAGTGAAACAAACTGATGGTGGGTCTGGTGATTTATTGCTAGGAAAACTCAGTACAAGTTCCCAAGAGTCGTTGTTTTGTTGCCATCTGTTATGGGAGATCATTTACAAGCAATGGGTTGATAACTTGATCAGAGCTGTGCTAAGCAGAGTCTCCTCTGGCTCTGGTGCTGGAGATGGTGATGTGCTGTGCTTGCCCCAGCTCCTGGCAGAAGGGCTCTCGTGCAGCTCTGCAGCCTGGCACAGGGCAGCAAACACACCCAGGAACTCCCTCCATGAAACCTTCCCTAGACCTCTGCTGCTCTTTGGCCTCTTGGTGGAAGGAGCAGCCTGGAGAAGGAAGTCACTACTGCTGTAGATGTTTGGCTTTCCTTTGTAGCTGGGCAGCTGAGCAGACCTGAAACACCTAAAGCCCAGAACAGCGCTGGCTTCCATCTGCTCAGGGGAGGAAGCTGAGCACTGCCTGAGCCCACTGTCCTCCTTAGGACCACGAGTCCCTGAAGTCCTGGAGCATGGCAGCAGCTGGGCACGAGGACCCAGGGTGCTGCTTGCACTAGGACAGGGTTTGCCAAATTGCTGTCATATTCACTCTGTTCCCTTTATGTTCTGGCTGTCCCTGTGTCCCCTCAGAGCAAACCCTCTGGCTCAGCAGCAAAGGCCTGGCAGGCAGGTTAGATTATCTCGCTGTTAGTGCCATCACTTTGGGCAGCTTGGCTCTGCAAAGCTGAGCCCAGCCCTAAATGCTGGGGCCAAGCCCAGGGTAGCAGAAGCCAGCAGGCAGGACAGACCCCAAACCCCCTCAGCTGCTGGGGAGGAGCTCCAAGGGCAGGATGCTCAGGTTCCTCACTGTGCCTTGGAGCTTCTGCAGGAATGTGCCTGTTTTAGGGAGCTCTTTACTCACTTTGCATCCATCTGTGCTGCAAGTTCCTCTGCTGTTTAGGACACTGACCCTCAGGATAGCTGGGCTGGCTGGGTGCCAGAGCGCTGACACTGATCTGGAAGGATCTTCAAAGTGGAGCACTCTCTTCTCCCCCAGCTGTGCTCAGAACAGCCCAGGTCCTTCATCTGACTTCTACCCATTGCTCATCAAGGTGAAATTTCTACTGAATCTCCCACAATCTTTTATCTTTTCACACTAGGGCTAAACCCCCCTAACATGGGACAGATGCTCTGCTGGGCTGTGGTGCCTCTCTGGGAATAACCTGCATGACTTGAGCTATCGAATTCAGTCCAAAGCAACAATCCAGCGTGTCTACTCAGCTAACTGAGACCACAGGATACAGCTGTGTTGGAGGAGAGAGCAGCCCTAAAACAGGTCAAGGCAATAAAGGGGTGTTTTTACAAATCATCTGTTATAACTCCTAGAAGGTTAATGTTGGGTCAGAAGGAGAGTTACAGCTACTGTCTCTTAAAAAAAAGAGAAAAAGAAAAAGCTAAACCATGATTTTCAGAGGTCAGTGATTAAATTTCTTTTTGGATGTTAGCCTTCTACTCCCTTTCCACTGTGCTTGATAGTATATCAGAGAGATCTTCAGCCTCCAGCAGCAGGATTTTAAAGTTATGGTAATATAGCTTTCATACAATCCATTATTCATTTTTCTATGTCTCCATTTAGCAGTCCTGGCAGCTAAGTAGGATGGTAGAGTTTAGGGCAGGGACCACTGCATATCTTTGCAGTTTGGCATGGGAACTCCACTAAGTCTCTCAGGTTACAGAGGAAAAGCAGTTTTCATTTCCCCTCCTGCTCAGCAAAGTAAACTCCAGCTCCTAATTTTCAACCAAGGAATCACAATGGTTGGATTTTTTGTGTCTGTTCTCAGACACACCCCTATAAATCTGGAGATGTTTACAGAGCTGGGAGCCCAGTTCCCTCTTTGGCAAGGTGTGAGAAAGGGGAAAGCAGTTGCCTTTATACCATGTTTTTACGCTTCCTTTTCTGCAGGGCTAGCAGGAGTCATTTATTCCTCCCAAGCACCTTGGACTGGCTCAGCATTTCCCCCTGAGATACCTGCTGGGGAACACTCCTGCAGTGCATGATCCAGGCATTTCCAGCTGTCCCTGAAAACCTTTTCCACAGCCTAACCCCCCAACAAATTACAATTTGTGTTCACAACGCAAAATTAAACCCCTTCATTCTTACAGTAGGTGGAAGTGTTGTTTAGAGCATGGCACTGGGTCAGGATCCCAGGTTTTGCTTTTGTCCATTCTGCCGTGTGTCCTTGGATTGCACTTTCCCAGACATGATCATGATGTTTTTGAAATTTCTTTGACCAACAGGACCAACTTTCAGAACAAAGCCAAACCTTTGTCCTCTTATCCATCCCCACGGTAGAGCTAGAAAGCTGGGAAAGATATTTTGTGACTAATTGTCACGGGAAAGGGAATCATTGGGCCATTTTGGGAATAAACCAGCTTTCCTGAACTTTCCCTCTTTGGCTCCACCCTTTCCCCCAACAATAAAACAGATCTTCAGTTATTGTGCTAACAATTGAGTTGACATGAAATTGGCATTGTTTCTTCTTCTTCATTTTATTTTTTAACTTTTAAACTTGCCTTTATTATAAAATTCCAACTTCCAACTGACCCTTGAATAATTGGTTTTGTTGCAAGGGTTATTTGAGGTCTAAATGAGCCCAATGACATCTGTTTAATTTTAGATGCTTGGAAAATATTCTAAAATTAATGAAATCCAAATGTACAACAAATGAATAGAACAATTTTATTTATTAAAAAGATGGTTAAAAATAATTCTAAACATTTCAAGAAAACAAAAGAGGTGAATGGGATTTGTCGTTGTTTAAATTGTACTTATTATATTACATTTCAGTGAAATGCCCTCTTGACCTTCCACAGTTTGCTCGATTTCCTCGTCAGTCTCCTTCCAGCTAATTTGCTTTGACATAAACAAAAAGAAAAGAACTCAAGAATCAAATGCAGTCATCCACTATTTGGGGTCTCGGTGCTGATTATAGCCAGATACAAATAAGAATGGATGGAACTTGCTAAAAGCAGGACCATGTTATTAATTCTTCATGAATATTTGGATGGTCATGGGAAATGTATGAAGCGACACAAATCTCAACTGTGTCACAAAAGGCAGCTTGAGTGCTCAT
Organism: Acanthornis magna; assembly: GCA_036785705.1. Taxonomy (NCBI): domain Eukaryota; kingdom Metazoa; phylum Chordata; class Aves; order Passeriformes; family Acanthizidae; genus Acanthornis; species Acanthornis magna. Next base: position 3,017,682 of record JAWUZG010000092.1, read on the forward strand.
TCCTCTTCAAAATGTGGTTTGAAATGCCGTTGAAATGCTTGATTTGCTGTTTTCCTCTTTTAGCAGGTTTTAGTCCACCTCTTTGGGCTGCAGAAATGTTAGGTGGCTTAACTGAGTAATCACAAATCACAGGTGAGGAAAGGTGATTTATCCTTTTTGTGCACTTGATTTGCTGCATGTATTCTTTTGAGAGGAGTGCTTAGCCAGAGGAATTACACAGACATCAGGATCATCCAGGAGAGAATTTTCGCAAATGTTTGTAATATTCTTAGTGGAACTGGTGCTGGGATTCTATTTAACCATCACCTCTTGTATGGTGTAAAGCCCTCGAAAACAAATACAAATTACAGTGTGTGGGAATATGTGTACACACATATAATCGATGTATTTTTATAGGAAGTAAAACAGGGTTTTACAGTACTTTTGTGCACCATGACATTGTAAAGTATGTGATAGGTAGCAACGAGTGACTCTGCAGATAAGCATGACATTGTCAGTGATATAGGTGATAATTCTCACACATCTCTACCTTTAAAAAGGAAACAAAACTCAATACTGTGGATAGAGTCCCCCTCAGCCTTACCGCACATCTCAGGAATATTTAAAATAAATTTAGGAAGGGCTTTTCTGCATAGAAACAGAATGTACCCAGGACAGGGTGTGTGTTTCTGTGTCATTTACAGCCTCACCAGAAAGGACAGTGGCCATGACCCAGGTGCAGCACCTGGGCAGTACAGTGCTGAGTACCTGAATGCAGGGAACTTTTAAAGTTGCTTTCTCTTTCTGAGACACCAACTGGACTCCTAGCTCACTTCTGAAGTTGAATATCAACTCTCCTTTTGGAATACAGAAGGGTGAAAAGCTAAAACTAGAGCTAGGATTCTGGAAACCTCTTAAAATTAAGGGGTGCAGAAGTGTTCAGAGAGGGGATTACTCTAGGTAGCCTCTTTTATTTCCACCCACCATTTTTTCTGAGCAAAGGAAAACAGAATTGTTAATAAACCTGAAGAGCCATTTGTGCTGATAACAAATCTTGCATGGAAGTAATTTTGTTCATGCATGGATATTGTTGTTCTTCCGGTCTGTGGATTAGATTCACATCCTTCCTGTTTAGAAAAAGCCAATGAAGAATCAGTATTATACATGTCTTCTGACATATCTCCAGTTATCATATTTGAAGTCTTCCATTTTGGAGAGCTCTTTCTGGTTGATCTTTACAGTATTTTTTGCACTGACTTCTCTTGATTCCTTTGCCAGACAAAGACATTAATGTGAGCGGTCTGCTTTTGACTCTGGCAATTTACCACTGCTGTTGAGGGCTGACTTTCTTTTGGGGTAAAGGTTACCCTCAAATGGTAACGAGTTCCTGTCACTCAATAGTCAAAAGCAGTCTAACCTGTTTCCAAATTCTCTGAGTTCTGCTGTCAGTTAGTTTGGTACTTTCTCAAGTAGCTGTCGCTGTTTGAAAAGAAGACCCCACCTCACACAGAAACTGCTGGCAATGTTTTGTGAAATTTCAAGATTTCTGAAGGGTTGGACTGAATCCACTCTGGTGCCTGTGAAATCTCTCAGGTTCTTGGGAATCACTGATTTACTGCTAACAGTAAACAAGGCTAAAGCTGACAAATACATAAAAGATTGGTGGAATCAGAGCAATCATCATCCTTCTGGAAGCTGGCTGTATTTGCTACACTTCTCTCAGATAACAACATAAAACTGTTTAGGCATAGTTTATTGGACATTTCTCCGTAGTACAGGTGCTGAGCTCCAGATAACTGCGTTACGTGGCTTGGTGCTTAACCTTATCATTCAGTCATTTTTAGCTCAGTTGACAGAAGGATCACTGGTGTAGCTGTAATTGGAGTTTACAATGTTTGCAAGTATTAGGTGCCTTGTAGCTTAATGCCATAACTATAGGGACAATAAATTACATGGTCATTAGAGGGCTTTAGCTATTCATATAGTATTAAGGATAAGAAGGACAGTAACATTTCTGTAATAACACATAAAATGTATATTCCAATTAAAACCATAATAGGATAGACTTGGCATTATATTACAGCCTCTCATGAATTTCACTGCTTAGAAATTATTACCGTTAAAATCATGGTTTCAAAGACTTGTGCACAGGGATAATAAATTCTCCCAAGCAGGTTTAGAGAGAAGCATTGAGCCTTCATGGAGAAAGACTGTGCCTTAACACTGGGAAAATTCAGCCACTGAGCAAAGGTTTGAGGGGTTGGATTTCTTCCTTTCCTTTTTGTTCTCCCCATTTGGCTGGCTCCCCAAACCAAGTGTGGCTTAGTTAAAAGCAATTGAGCAAACAAAAAGTAGTCAGAAATGATATTTAGAGGCTTTTATCTTCCTCTAGAAGGAGTTCTGCCCCTGTATGTTACTCTGTGTGTTGCTGTGTTTTTGGGAGTCTTATTTGAAGGGATGTTGAAACCATCTCCTTTTAAAATCCCATTCTGTTTTCTGTCCTTGATATGTGCAGATTTTCTTTTACCAAAAGGCAGCCCAAAAGAGGGTAGTGAGAGGCAAACTTTGTCTAAAAACAGTTTAATGCAGTACATTCTCCAGTGTTCAACACAGTTCTTAGCTCTCTTTTCCCTCACCACTGATGTCCCCGAGGACAGCGCACAGCTGCTCAGAGTGTGCGTTCAGACATCAGAGCTTGGTATATTCATCATCCTGAGGGTATATTTCATTTATGTTTGAAGGTGTCGAATCCTATGAAACTCAAGCCTCTGTTTCACTGCAAAGAAACAAGTATGAGCTTATATGACCTTCCAGAAGAAGGCTGCTGGTCAGAATGGGACCCCTTTTCTTTATCTGAGATTAGGCCTCCTTGTTTGTTCACCAGTCACTTCATCCTTGTAAAGCTGTGAAAGATACGGAGCTGTTTGGAAGACAAACTGAACTGTGCTTCCTTGGTCAGTTCTTCACCCCTCTTTCCCTGCCCATCCTGCAATAACCTCCTTAAGTCTCAGTCATTAAAATGGTTATAAATGGGCCTTGGGAGATTATGGGTTTGCATCACAGTTACAGAAAGATTATTTGAAGTGTGGTTAACTTGGACTAGGAGTTATCTCCCAAAGCTGTTTCACAACAAGCAGAACTACTAAAAACCTCATTCCAGATTGTTAGGAGATTAGAAAGGAAAGTTAAATGGGTCCGTAGTGGGGGAAATTAAACACCTTTTAGAAAATAAGAATTTTTCTCTAAACAGATGCAAGAATGGTTAAGTGATAAACTGACTGTTTTTCCTCAGGAATCTTCAGCACCAGACAGAAAACAACAACAAATAAGCAAGGCTGAAGCTGCTTTCAAGATGAAGAGTGTCAGACCCTGCTTTAGGCTGGAATCTGCTCCTTTCCCTAGAATTGCAGCAGATGACAAAACTAGATGATGAAAAGGACAAAGTTGTATCAGCAAGACACAGTTCCTTTCCTAGTGCCAAAGTATTCCTCTCCCTTTTCTCCAGTGTGAGCTCTGTTTCTCCAGACAAACCATTTGGTGGGTTTGTTGCACCTTTCCCCATACACAGTATCCTGTGGGAGCCTCCTACAGCCAAACCATCCCTGGGATTCCACCTCAGTCTGGTTCGTTCAGCCTGCACCACACAGCATCCTGCCCGTAAGAGCTTGTGTAAAAGGGGGAAGAGGGATTTGCTCTCTCTTAATCCCTGAACTCAGGGATTAAGCAGTGCTGGCTTGAGGGCCAACTTGCTGAGATATCTCCTTCACTGGAGAATGGAGACACACGGGGCACCTGTGCCTCAAAACTTGGCAAGCACCAGCCCATGCTGTAAAAGATATCCACCTTGCATCTTTGAGAGTTGGATCACAGAATCATAGAACCCCCTGAGTTGGGACGGACCCGCAAAGATCACAGAGCCCAGCTCCTGGCCCTGCACAGGACAAACCCCAAAATCCCACTGTGTGTCTGAGAGCAAGAGTGCTGTCCCAACACTCCTTGAGCTCTGGCAGGTTTGGGGCTGTGACTACTGCCCTGGGGAACCTGTTCAGTGCCTGACCACCCTCTGGGGGAAGAATCCAACCTAAAACTGCCCTGACACCGCTTCATGAACGATGTAGACTGGATAATACCAATCAGCTGTGAGTTACATCCCTCTGACACCTCCACAACTGGCCCCACCTTGTACTTGGGGAGTTGAAGTGCAATCTGCCCACTCTTCTCTACAAACCTTTCTGGTATATAACAAAAATAAACAAAGAACAGTCTCCACTGCACAGGCCAAAGATCTTATAGTTGCTGTAGGAAACATACACAAGCATCTTCCAATGGAAACAGTGTGATGTCTTCTTGCATGTCCAGAAATTTTTCATTCTGTCATAACAGTGTAGTCTCTCCACTCTTCTTCATAAGCCCTTCATCCCTCTTTGCTAATGGTTTACAATGTAGAACAATTTAACTGTATATATTGATGTAAATCATGTCACCCTCTCTGTGAATTATATAAAATAATTCATACTGAAGAACTCATGGAAGGGTTTTTTAAGGCTGCAATTCATCTTCTCTTTTCCATTACCCTGGGCAAGAATAAAAGCCAGATACAAATTTGGCTCTTTCCTTCAGAAAGGAAAAAATGTGGTTATTTCATACCTGAAACTAGTTTCTACATGTTCATAAATTGTACTGTACAATCTCTGAGGAAGGTGTGTTAGTCCAAACTCCCTCCACTGAGACCAGTGGAATTATGGACAGCAGACAGCACAATACATATTGTTTCTTAAGTCCCAAATTGTCAATAATACTAAAATAATTACAGATAGACATAGATTCTTTCCAGTTTTTTAACTTCATACCCACTGAATTTTCCTATCAAGTCTAATTTATCAATGCCTCTACACTTGAAAATCACTGTTGCATGGTTTGATAGGAACTGCCCCTTGTCCCATCCATCTCTGGGGTGTAGAAGCTGCGTTACCTTGGGAGTGGGGAGTCCTGCCCTATGTCCACTTTCTGCTCACTGGGTGCACAGGGTTTGGATTGGTACCATGGACTGGCAACCACTTCCCTCAAGTGGCCACCACAGCTAAAAGCAGGAATGACCCTGCAGATTCCCCAGGCTGGGGAGAAATAATTTTGTAATCTTTACATTCCTGCAGTTGTTTGGAAAGCATCCAGACTTCTTTTAAAGGAATCATATTTTATTCAGCTTGTATTTTCCCGTCTCTGGTTGCCAACACTAGCCCACAGGGTGGCTGATTTGCACGTGAGATCTGATAATGAAATACAGGCACTTAAACAAGAATTGGTGATTTAAATTTGGTCCAATTTAGGTATATGAAATAAGACTTTCATACATTTTTTTCTCAACCTCACCACCCAAAAGTGAGATTCAGATATCCATTTATGTGGCCACATCTGAGAAACTGGTGCTCAAAACATATACAAGCTCATTAAGCATGTAATTATGGTCACCTAATTGTGGTATTGCACACAGGGGCAATTGCTTGGATTTCCTGTGGGGAAAAATGAGCATGAGTTTGCTGTAGAACAGGAGAACATTCAAACTGTATGCAGCCCTATTTGTATGCACAAAATGCAGGGAAAATCCTTGATGTGGGGCATCTGTGTTACACCAGAGAAGGAGAGCCCCAGAAACTCAGGTATTAGGAGTTAACATTACAATAGCACGACTTTTGAAATCCCTCCTTGTACTGTCACTTTAAATGTTTTATTGATTAAGGCCTAGATTACTTAACCTAAAGCCCTATATTTATATTTAGCCAAGGTAAGTTATGAGTCACAAGTAATCCTTTTGATCCAGAGGTTGCCATGGGTCACCAGAGAAATGAGTTGAGTTATAATATCCTAGCAAACTAGCTGTGTGTACGGAAGAATAAATTAAATAAACTCTCCTTTAGAAGGTCTCAGTGATTCCATACCCTGTTTCTGTTTAACCAGAAAATGTTGTGTTTGTTTTCTTTTCTCCCCCAGTCTAAAACTGAAATGTATTTGTGATGACAGATGCAAGTACAGTCGCTGATGTTTGTAGCCAGCTGAATTGTCTTTCCACTGAGGGAGTCAGCACTGCCGTCCTGAGCCTTTAGCTGAGAGCTGGGCAGTGGTCCTTAAAAACACAAGTGAATAAATTGAGGTGACTTCTCTGTGCTGATCTCTAAGCTGAAGTGGCATTACCCACGTGGGTTTGCATCTGTCACATCAGGTCTGCTGTTTACTACACCAGCCACACTAAGCTGATCTTCATAATCTTCAGAACCTGCAAAACATGTGAAATACAACTATGGGTCCAAGTATTCCCCTCTCTGTGCAACCCAATTCTAGCCACAACGCACTAAGTTATTTCAGTTCTCAGGCAGGCCAAGCTTGCAGACCCTAATGAGAACAGGAAATCTTTTTCTTCTTGCTTTTATAGTTTTGGACCATGTTAAACAAAATGGTGAGTTCCCACACCTCCCCTTCGAGTCCTGCAGGCCTGGTTTTGCATCGGAATCTGCTCCACAGACACTGCAGATGAAGTGGACACAGAGAGCCCCCTGAACGAGGGTGCTGTGTGAGGTGACTGCACAGCCACCCCTGCGCACACATCTGGACCACGCACACACGGAGGGAGAGGACTGAGATCTCTGCTCGCTCTAGGGAAACGCACAGTTACTCTGGAGCCTGTAGAAGCTGTGCTTGCAATTTCTCTCTCTGGACACACCGGAAATTTTGCCTCACACTGGCCTGCTGACAGACCTTGAGCTTTAGAGCAGACATAGCCCAAGTCATAGGTCTGAATTCACTTTGAACTGAAATTGGTATCATAAAGTAGCAGAGCCTTTTGGTTTGTTTGCTTTCTTTGGTGTGGTTTATTTTTAAAATGTATGCATATTTCCAAGAAGCATCTTGAAAATTTATTTTTATCGTGGAAATGGAATGTTTCTTGGCTTTTTGTGAGTCTATTGGTGTATGCTTATGTCCTAGATCAAGTTAGTGTCAGCAGTTGCATACCAAAACCATGTAAAGATTGAAAGAGATGTGACTTCCCATCCACAGCAGGTAGACCTTGCCCATATGAAGCTGATGATCAGAGGCTCACGGGACTGTCCAGTGAGTTTTTCTGACATAAACCTACTGAGGTTTGCTGGGCTTGCTCAAAATATGAGATACCTCATAGTCATCACAAAACACATGATGAGTCCCAGATGTTCAACGCTCATGGATTACTAAGGAAAGCAAATAGAGGGAACAACTTTTAAGGACTTAAACAAAAAATGTCTGGTCCGTTTTAGGTTCCTAACTTGCCAAGGTGGTGAGTGTCTGTTCATATCCAAAGAAGTGTGGCAGCCCTGGGGCTGTAAAGTCATTGCATTAAAAACTCTCCATGAGCTGGGACTGTAGATCCCATGTAAATGTGGCAGCTGGCTGCGGATTACTTCAGCCTCTGAGTCTTCTTTTAACAAATGCTCCAACTTTATAGCAGAGAAACCAGATTCATGAAATAACCTTCATCCCAACGAGACTGGGAACAGTGCTAGTTTCAGGGCTTTGAAGTACATAATTGTCAAAACTCCCATTTTTTATTAAGGTGCTCTTCCATCCACACCAATATGCGGTTGCGTAATTAACTGGGCTTAGTTGTACTTAATCTATAAGCATAACTCAGTGAAAGACTTGACCTCAAGAGATTTCCTGTTTTACAAGTGGCCTGTTTTTGAAACCACAGGATAATAAACAAAGGAGTACTTTACTACTACCCCAGTTCAGCAAATGGTTCCATATTGATAGACTCCAGTATTGAGCAATAGAAGATTCATTTGCTTCTTCTTTCCATATACCACCAGCATTTTCTTGTTCATCCACAGGAATTTAGATATTTATGTTAACCAAAAGCAGAGTTAGTCTGTGAAGGTGCCCTCTGCTTTTGCATGATCTTTTTTCTCCATATTTGATGCTCAGTCATTGATCTACGACTCACAAAAGCTTCTGCTTACCTGCTTCAGTGACACCTCCATCCCAAAGCTGAATTCCTGTATTGCAGTGTTTAGTTTTACAGGTTAATAGTTTGTCATTTGCTTGAACTCACAGGAACTCGTTGGCAATTCATCATTCTGCCTTAATTCCTTTTGTTGAATAGGCAGGTCCTGGTAAAGCTGACCTTTGCACGGGTTTAATGTTTCCCCTTCACACCTTCAAGGCTAAGGAGTTTGACTGACATCAATAATTAATTTTTGAACAAATACGGCACACCTTTTCCTATGGTTCCCCTCCAAGGTATGAGGCTTTGTACATTGCAAAGGCATGTCATGAACAGGGCAGTCCAAAGGACACTGGAGGGGATTGAAGTCCAAAATTCAGCTGCCTCAGTGCTGGGTCTCACCTCTGCTGCGCTGTCATGTCCTTCTGGGTGCCACAGAGAAGACAGAAAAGTCTGTGTGTGCCCTGCAAAGCTCAGTACATTCAGGACAGGCTGGACCAGCTGCACTGAACAGCTCAAATATCTGCTTCAGGCACAGGTGGTAATCACAACAGGTCATTCTGGGAGCGAGATCTCTTCAATTGGCTGCGTACATTAGAAAAATTAAAAAGAAAAAAGATCCTCAGATTCTGCCCAAGCAGTGAGGGGAACAGAGGGCATGATGTGGGGAAACCCTGCAGTGGCCTTGCCCGTTCCTTTGCTATTCTGGCCTGAACGGGAGGTCTTGGTTGGCAGGGCCAGTGAGGATTGGAGCATTGCAGCAGGTCATCTCTCTTCTTTTTCCTTTCCAGGTGATGTAGGTGAGATGTAAGCCAACCAAATGAAAGAGAAACTGTCTTCTTTGACAGAGTGATGGGAATGAGACACTCCCACAAGGTGATGGAGAAAAGGGGAGATGATTCATTAATACAGAATATTTACCTCTCCTGGTATGGCTGACCATTGCTCATCTGATTTATTGATCTGAACTGGTCACCAGTACTGGCATAAAAAGCTTAACAGGGAGAAGAGGTTATTGTGAGAGCAAATGATATAAAACTGGAAAAAACCTTTGCTAAGTCTGCCTTGACAGCTTTGCAGTGTACATCAGCTTGTGGGCAACTAAGAACACTTAAAAAACAGTAAGTCCTTAACGTGCACAAATAATCTGTCTCATATTTTGCTTGCTGGGTATTTGTTATTATAATTTCTGTTCTTTTCAAGGACACTCAGACTAAACAGCCGGGGTACTCTTTTAGCCAACAGTATTTTCATTATTTCTCTTTTTCTTTATATAAAGCATCATTGAAATACCCACTTTAAAATTTGAGTAAACAACCATGCCACTGTCTTCAGCTTTCAGAGTGCCGAATCCTAAACCATGCTGGCCATGACTCGACCTTGCAAGAGCCTGATCTGGGGAGAAGGGAGGAATCTGGACAACAGGTGCTCTGTCAGAATCCCTCGCCTTTGAGGGCAGCATAACTTACAGTGCAATTTGTATTGCAACATAAATCAGGGCTGCCTCAAGCTCCACGTAATTCCTCTGGTGCAGAGTCTGCAGTTCATGTGATATGGTGGGGGCTGAGGGCTGGTGCTGCAACAGATGTCGATGAAGAAATGAGGTGACAAGTGACACGGCCTCCGTGGCACCAGCCTCCAAAAAGAAGTGACGGACGAGGGCAGTTTTCTGATAGTGCCAACTCCTCCACAGCAGATAGGCAAAGGGAAGATTTGGGGAAGGTATTTCAGTTACAGAAGGCAGTAAACAGATGCTTTGGAACAGCCCATTCAGAGTTGTACTTGCATCTTGAGAAAATGGTAAAAATCTGAATCAAAATGGAGGAAAAGTGAGATGAGTGAGGTCTGCCCTTCTGCATGCAAGGTGGAGGAGGATTTGCTTTGCTTTCGAACATACGGCAATGTGGCCTTTCTGTCACATATAGAAAGGGAACACTGCGTTTAGATTTGTAGCAGTGTTTCCAAATATGCAGTGTTTAACATTTCAGGTTCTTCTGGGAGACACTCACCGAATCCTCTTGCAGGTGGTTATTTATTTCAGTCTCCATGTGCAGGAAGCAAGGGAAGATTTGTAGGTGGAGGAAGCCTGGGCTGAACAGTCTCTGGGAGGAGCTACAGCCAGGTCTGGTGAAGAGATCTGTGCATTCTGCTGTTATGAGATTCCATGCACATAAATCTGCATTGTGGCACTGGGATCGCTGTGACCCTGCAGCGTCTGCGGCTGCTGAGCAGTGGTGGAGAGGCATCTGCTTCTAAACACTGCTTTTTATTTCCCTCTTGTCAGTGAATCTGTGTGTGTTCGTCGATGCTCAGCTCCTGAAGAATTCCCTTCACCTTCGTTCCAAGGATGAACTGGAGCAGGTTCTCCCCGCGCATCTCACTCTGCAGGGTCCAAGCACTGCTGCCCAGCAAACCCAGCCTGAAGCCAGACAGCACTGGCCACTTATAATGTGTGAAGAATTCAGCTATGTCCCTTCTCTTGGCTTGAGTATGGCAATGCAGCTGTGCCACATGCCCATGCAGACAAGGGGGCAGAAAATCCCCTGAATCTTGCCGTCATGGTGTTTTGACCTCATTCTAGGGTAACTCTGGTATACGCTGTAATGTCCAGACACCAAAAGAGCAGCAAAGATTGATATTTCATGGCCATTGTAGGACAAACTCAAACATATGGATGCGGGATGGAGGTGGGACATGGTTCTCATCTAGTCATACTCTTAAGTAATGTTCTTGTCACAAAACTCTGAAAAAATGGGAGTCACCTGGCACTAGAACAGATGTCACTGTTCTTCAACCAAACTCCATGCCTAATCCTCTTTTTTTAATGTGTTTGAGACAGACTGTAAAACAAAAAGGAGGGAGGAGGAAGTCCAGGAGAGTCGTAGATCTTTACTGCACATACCACAAAGAGGCAGCACAGTGGAAAGCACTGCTGAGCTTTGAGGAGCTGGCAGGCTTGAAAGCTTGTAGCAGGGTTGCGGGCAGCTTCCCCCTTTACTGGAACTTGGAAAATTCATTAGGCCTGAAAATTGCCAGATCTGCTCCAAAGGGAAGAGAGAAGGGTCATGTAAAGTTTGGAGAAAATTCAAACTGCTTTTTCCCCTTTTTTTTTCCTTTTTTTTTTTTTTTTCTTTTTTTTTTTTTTAGATTTGCAGATTGTGAGAAATTGACCCGAGCTTCCAACTGTAAAATTTTGTCAAACATTTATGTTGGGTGGGGTGGATCCAGCCAGGCGATACAGTGATGAAGTGTTGGGCCTGGGCAGTTTCCACTGGCAGAGATCTCCTGGAAGCCAGGCTGGATTTTAAAGCTCCCAGCAGGAGCAAAGCTGGCCACCGGTGCTCATTCTGTTCTGCTCCTCCATCGGCACTAATCCATACGTGCAGCAGCACCCCCGTTATTTATAGCTGACTTTTATCCAAAAGTTGGTTGTGAATGAGCACCAGAAAGATGCAGAAGGAAACCTGGAGGATGCCAAAGGCAGGGGGTTGTGCAGAGTGTGTATCCAAAGGGTGAGGGCAGGGCTAAGAGCACGGAGCAGGTTGATAATGAGTTCTGAAAGCTGGGATTTGTTGGCTGCTGCTTAACAAAATGGAAAACCGAGGTAGAGTGCAATTAGGAGGATTACTGTGAGCTCATAACTCCTCCCCAGCTCCTGAGAGAGTGGTTTGTTCAACTGACCTTTTGTTGGGCTGGGCTGGAAAGATATAAATTAGCTCAATGCACGAATATTTTCATTTAATAAAACTGCCCCCAAATTTGTTTGGAGTTCCCAGGCTTCTTGGGAGAAAAAGAAAGAGATCTATTATGTTCTACAAAAACAATGACATTTCACCCTCTGTATTTACTCTTCCAATAGAAAATCTGCAGTCGGCCAAGGTCCCTATCACAGCAGCTCTCCCGCCCTGCATTCCACATGCCCTTACAAACACCCAAATCCACTCAAAAAAGCACTTCATTCACCAGCCAGGGCTTCACCTTCCCTGCAGTAAAACAAATCGCCCCAAAGTCTTACTGACAAATAAACCATCTTACCTTGAAGAGGTTAAGAATGGATGGAGGAGAACAGAAAATCATTCGGAGGTGTGCAAGTGACACCCAGGGTCTGCTGGAGCCACATTTTGGGCCATCCCCCAAGGGCATTGAGAGCAGGCAGGGCAGCACCGCTGGGTGCCCAGCAGCTGCTGCAGCCTGGGCATGGCTCCCTCGTGCCTGCTGCTTCCAAAGTGACCATTAGAGGAGGGCAGGGCCTGGCCAGCAGCTCTGAAAGCTCCACAGCAGCTCCTAAATGTTCATTTGGAAGCTCCAGTGGCACCCCTAGTGCGCTGCTGCCTGCGTGAAATGTGCTGAGTTGTCCTCTCCAGCAATGACATGGGGAGGGTCAAGGGGCAGTGGCACCAAGGCTGGGGACATGGGGCAGTGTGGGGAAATCCCTCCTCTCTCCTTGCCTCAGCTCCTTCGAGCCAAGACACACACAGAGGTTTCGAGGCAGACCCTGACCAGCAATTAGGCCATTGTTTTAATTGTTAATATCCCCCCCATGGAGTTCCAGAAGCTCAGGGGCTGGTACAGGCAGGTGTGTCCACCATGACCCAGTGCACTTTGAGAGCCTGAGACAGACAGCACAGCCTGAGGGGAAGCGCAGGAAACAAGGGGGGCATTTCATACCCAAATAGGAAAGGGGAATCCTGGGTCAATCGTAGAATGGTTTGGGTTGGAAGGGACCCTAAAGATCTTCTTGTTATAACCTTCCACAGACCAGGGGTGGCTCCAAGCCCCATCATCCTGAACGCGTACAGGAATGAGGCATCCACATCTTCTCTGGGCATCCTGTGCAAGGGCCTCGCCACCCTCACAGGCAAGAATTTCTTCCTAAAATCTGCTCTAACCCTGCCCTCTGTCAGCCTGAAGCCATTCCCCCCCTGGGTGGCTGACAGGGCTCTGGTGCTCTGAGTGAGAGTAGGTTCAGACACAGGCACTGAGATGGGCGTCAGTGGTCTCAGGGGCACTGAAGAAATGTGGGGAAAGGGAGCCATTGAAAAGTCACTAAAATATCCTCTTTCCTTTGAAAACCTCCCCATGTGGTTTGCCTGAGTACCAAGCAACTTAATTGTTGGATGCATTTAAGTAATATTAAACTCTGTCTTTTTTTCTTCGTGTTCAAAGGGAAGGAGGCTGTATCGGTGCGATTCATTTTTTAAAGCCTTTTAAAAGTTCTCTTTGGCAACGCCTCTTTGAAGTCTAATCCAATCTGCAATATATGTCTTCCCAGTTAATCCCAATTTTTGCAGGACAACCAGCAATGCTACATAAAGACCTTCCAAAGAACAACAGGAGGGCAAAGCACAAAACAGTGAAATCTCCTGATAAGGGGCATAATTTTGCTATTTACAACAGTATAAACCCCCAGTTACTTCAGCAGTGTGTTGACCATGCAGGCCCAGCCCTCCTGGAAACATATTTACTTCTCTGTTTTGCTGGGTTTATTCTGTATTCACCACTCAAAGTGAGATTTGGGTTCAAAATGTTAATTTTTAATAAAGCAGCAGTTTTATTTTAGAAGCTTCCAGGAACTGGTTCTGGTTTGTGTTCATTGCAGAGCTTTATAGCTTTCTCAGGATCTCTGGACCTCCACATGCATTTTCTAAGTACCTTCCTTCACAATCTGTGCTGTATTATGTGTGATTCCTGAAGAGTGAAGTTAGGGACTCCTTCGGATACAAAAGAAAGCACTGGGTTAAAAAAAAAGGAGTGGAAAGGCCCTTAAATGGAAAGGAATATCCATAAGTGGAAATTAAATTTTGAGTTACTCTACCAATCCTTAAATATCACAAATAAAAATCTCTTTAGGGTTGGCAGACAAAGTCCTCTGGCTTCAAGCCAAAGAAGGAAAAATCAATGTGGAAATAAGAGGTAAACTTTTAAACACAGTGTAAGTTATTAATAAAACAGCTTCCCAAGGGACATGATAGAGTCACCATCCCTTGAACTCTGGTCTTATTGTCCATGAGGATTCTCCTCACAGGACACCTTTCTCCAGCTAACCCTCCAAAACCCAGTTCTCTGACCACTTTTCTCATCTCCTCAGCTCCAATCACCCTTTTTGCTCAGCCTAACAGGTTGACTAAAATAATGAAACACCACAGAGGTGATTTTCTAAGCCTGTGTTGGTTTTGACATTGACTGCTTCTACAAGGGCTTTTGTGCCCTGAAGACTCTCCATTGGTTTCCAAGGATATTTGGTCTAATGAATAAGCAACTCTTCTCACAGACTCTGCCTCTCCAAATAATTTCTTTGGAAAAATCCATGACGGGGCTCTGTCACGTGCTGTAGAGACTGGTGCAGGAACAATTGACTTGAGTGGGAGAATGGCAGCCCCATTGTATTTTGAATATTGTTTGTGTGATCTCCAGGACCTTCAAAACAGACCCTGTGTTCATACCCATCCCCAGACTGAGCTGGGAAGGGCTTTATGGCAAGATTTGCCCCAAAACCCCTCAAGTACTGAACTATGTTCCTTTGTCATCAGAACAAGCCCTGGGTAGAAGCAGCGTCTGGTGTGAGCTGCTGTGGGTTTGGTTGTTGGGCTTTCTGTTCCTGGATGGTGGTTGCAGGGATCTGTTACACTCCTGAGCCAGCTTTTCTGAGCCACGACTGCTTTCCAGGACATTCATTATGTGGCACAGGTGTTCTGCATTATAATTCATTTTTCACTCCCAGGGCTGTAAGGGAATAGGGCAGTCCTACTTATTATTGTCTTTTTTTTTTTTTTTTTTTTTTTTGCAAATGATCTGCATTGGTGTTCGCAGTTTGCTGATGGCTCATTTGTACTGTGAACGGTATTGATGTCTGGAAATGTGACCCAGCAGATTTACTGCACAATTGGCAGCATTAGAGAACCCTGAGACATCAGCCAAAACCCAGAATAGATTAGGTAGATTGCTATTGCAGATACAATATACTTCTACAGCATCCTTCTTGGGGTTCTTTTGGATGCTGCTAAATGCCTTTGGCTGTGGAACATAAATCTGTTTCCATCTGCATTTATTTACCTTGCAGGGTGTACATGATGTTGGTGTGTCATCTGTGCATGCTCATGTGCCTGTGTGTTCCTATATATGAGTTCAAACACATGTATATTATGTATCTACCACATATTTTTCAGCTCAAGAACCTCTCACATGTCATTCCATCTGTTCCCTTTTACTGATGCAAAAGACATGTTTAGTGAAAACAGTTATTTTTTCCTTATTCTCTTTCCCGAAGATGAGCTGTTGGCCTGCAAGAGAAAACATGATAAAAGTGTTTATACAACAGAGACATGAACGTAGCATAGACTTTGCAAATAGAAAGTAGTGATGTGTGGAGCTGATAAAATCTTGGGCAATATTTTTCTGCAAAAAAATGTGATGAAAACAGTATTTCCATTAAGAGTAACTTGTTGGCATGGACTGATACATAAAATTTGTACTTTTCAGGAGATATATTTTGGTGCCTAGGTTTTCCTTTTTCCAGTGAAAAGACGAAGTTTTTAGCAGAAGCAAAGCACTGTCCACGGATTTCTTTTACTTGGAATAACAATTTTCCACAGAAAAAAACCAACAGGTTGTTTTGTTTTGTTGGTTTTTTTTTTTTTTTTTCAATATGAGGTCTAAGTGTGTGGTTTTCTGGCTTGAGACAGTAATTTCAGACCTGGCTTAGACTAATATCTCTCTAGATGAACAAACCTAAGTTAGATTTAGGTCATATGCAACACTCATATCGCAGATCTTTGCCTTGTGGCCTGTATGACTTCACAGGGTTTCACCAGAATAATCTGACCCCTTTGTCACAGCGATGAGCAACTCATTAGACCATGCTGCTGTCTACCGGGTGGGCTGACCCCTTTTCCTGCTCAAAAAATTGCTCCCCTCACTTGTGATAAGCAGAGGACTGAAAAACTGGGTATGGAAGTACTAAATTTGTGCAGCCGTAGTGGGGAAGGACATGGCCTGTGCTCCAAAAACTGTGCACAATAACATGGCACAGTTATTATATGATTTTAGCTGAGAAAAACCATATTTGCATCCTGGACTTGGCTTTACCAAGTTGATGCCTCAAGGTGACTTGTGCAAACCCAGCAGTTGTTGGGTTTTTTAGGCAGCCAGGGGCTACTACAGCTCTGAAGAGACTATTTAAATTCAATTAAGTGGCATGAATTGGAGTTGAAAAAAAAAGGATTAAAATATCCACATCCCCTGTGGTAAATATCTCTGCCATTGTCACTCCCTCCCTTAAACTTTACCTCCCATGGAGGCTTTCCGAAAATCAAAATGTCTATGGTTAAGTGTTTCTTTTTTCCTGGCTGCAGAAGGCCTGGCCCTGAGCAAAAAGCTGTAGAGGAATTTCGGCAAAAATAATTCCTCTGCCCTTACCAGAGTTATATTTCCAGGAACACAGTCCCTGAAGAAAAGAGAGACCGACTTATTATTTTAGTTTTAAACTGAAAACTGAGATTCTACTTCACATTTCTGGGTCTCCTCTGCCGAGAAAAAAAGTTAGAAAGGCCAGTGGCTGTGCAGACCTAAAAAATTCACCCAGAGCCGTTCTGAAAATAAACAGCATCAAAACTAGATAGTTTTGCTGAAATAAAACCCTGCAGTAATAAAACAAATGACTAACACTTTCTATTGGTCTACATAGCATAGAACACAAAACATACATGTAAGCAAGTCAAGATGGATGAGTCATCTTGACTTAATAAAACTTACAAATACTTGCTAAATATTTGAGAAGTCACATGCCAGGAGCCTTCATCACTTGTTTTGTTAGACTCCTGCTTTGCCAAGTCAAAACAGTCAGAAATCATAAAAAATAATCCACACAATCTGTCTGAAAACACAGTTTTCTCGCATTATTTTTCTTGCTTTACAGCAGCGAGTCCCTCATTCTGCCATCAAAATTTTGCAATAGAGAGCATGACTTCCTCTTCATAAGGTAAGCAAATGTTTTGCATTTATCAAGTTCCCAGAGTCTAAATGGAGGGAGAGTCAGCAGACCTCACATGTTTATGTTTCTTTACTGGAAATGAGCCACGGGAAGTTGCAGTTAAAAGGCTGCTGTGTCTTGGGGTTCAAGGGACACAATAGGCTTCAATGACTTTAACATTGCTGAACATCTGAAGCTCTGTTTGCCTTAAATATGAATTATAAGTGCTCAGAACCTCCACAAACAGGGCTGGAAACCAGAAAACTACATTTATTCATGAAGCCCACTGCTGGTTTGTGTTGGTTCACAATCTTGTTTTCCTATTAAAAAATAATAATTGCCCTCACCCCTGCACCACCAGTCTAAACCACATCCAGCCTAGATGTCCAACATCTGGGTTTCTCTGGACACATTTTCCCTCTTCTCTTGGAAATTTTGCCTGAGTTCAATTTGGAGATTTTTAAATTTTTTTTTAAATTTAGGAGGGGATATATCCAGATGTCTAGTAATCCATGTGGGTTATTGTGCCAGTTAGGCTGCTGACCACCCTGAAATTTCAGCTCTGTCCATTGTCTGTGAGCAGATCAAAGCAATCCCGAATGTGCAGTGAGATAAGAGCTCTGGGGATGGTCAGACCTTCAGCTCGGGGGCTGCAGGCACAGCCTGCACCATTGATAAACGTGATGTGTTCAAGACACTGTGGGTTTACTGTGCCAACGCATGCACACGAGGACTGAGGCTTCCCAGAAACGTCAGGCTCCTTAAATATGCCAAAAAGTGAAAAACTCAACTGGTTTCTGGAAAGAAATATTGCAAGGTAACCCAGCAGCGCATGAAAAGTCCACACAGGTGACAAGAAAAACTTGTCATTTTGAACAAAAGCAGGGGATACAGCTGGACAGAGGTTTCTGTGCCAATTTCCCTCCGAGTTACCTGTGCAGGTTGAACCTGTGCCTCACTAAGCAGAAATGTAATAATCACCAGTGAAACAGGCTGCTCTTCCCTTGCAACTGTGCTCCATAAATCAGAGCTCAGGTGTGGCCCTTTGGCAACAGAGATAAAACAGTGATTGAATGTCAGCGGAACAAAACAAGCGATGGAAAGGGCTAAACGTTATACACTGAGTTGCCGGGGAATTAAATTAGCTTAATTGACTGTAGATGGATAAAATTTCTCTCATTACCTGCCCGTGGTGTTTCATTTGCCATCGAGGGGCTTAGTGCAGCTTTAACTCTCTGCTCTGCACATGTTCCGTGCCTGGGAGGAGTTGGTGCTCTGCTGAGCCAGAGTTCTGCTGTTATAAACAGGAAGAAATATTATTTGGCTTTTACTGCAAAATTTGTGTCCCACAGCCTTCCTGCCGTCAGAATTCATCATTTGTCTCTGACACAGGGGAGGAACCGTGACATTACTAGGAAAAGGAGAGAAGTTGCTCCTTTTTGGAGATGGCGTCTCTCCAGCATTGCTCCAGCTCAGCCTTTGTGCCCTGGGACAGCTGAGCTCCAGTTGTAACTACAGAAGTCAAATTTCCATCTGCCTGATCAGCTTTCCCATGAATGTACCCAAGACTAACATATAAATCACCTTTAACCCTCAGGCTGTGGTTTGTCCCACATGGCACACCTTTTTTTACAGTGTCTGCAAGTGAAGGCGGCACACGCTCCACAGGCAAATTCGTGCAAACAAAAAAATCTATGAATCTTAACAATTTTGGAGAAACTTTTCTGAGCAGTATACAGGGAAGTACTGGAGCCCTAGTGAAAAATAATACTGCCAAACCCTCATTCACAGAGGGCAAATCATCTTTCCCATTCTCTCTGCTTACTGCTGGAGCATTGCTGTGCTCAACATCTTCTGTCTCTTTGCTTTGGGTCCTAAAGGAGGCCACAAATTATGAATTAAAATGGATTCCCCATGTCCTGCTCTTCATGGTGCATGCAAGGGGAAAGTGCTCAAAGTTGGGCAACCTGTAACTAGAAGAAAATGCATTGACCAAGTGAATTTTTCTTCAAGGTTAAATGCACAGCAGAGCAGTGACATTTTCCTGTGGGGCTATAAGGTCACCACTGCTGTTCTGATCTGTTCTGCCTCTTCGAAGGCTGCTTGCAAACACATTTTTTTAAGCGGCCAATGACTGCTCTAAACAGAATCACTTCATTATTTACATTTTGGTGTGTGTTAGGCTCTGAAGGAAGAGCTATAAGTTTGTGGGCTTTTTAATTTTTCCAGTCAAAACAAGAGCAGTAGGGATGCAAAGTGGACAGCCCTTTCCAGATAGTTGTTATCCATTGCATATCTCTGGCCCCTGGACCTTGAAACTTTCAGCACATGTCAGGTTTTTATTGAGGGGCTTCTGATCACCTTCCTTAGGGGAGATGGCCAATGATATAGAGATCTCTTCTAGTCACACCTATAGAAAAAAACCCAGTTATATTGGAATAAATTTTGTGTGGCATATTTGTGGTTAATGCAGAGTTTTTAATGTAATTTTTGGTGAAATAATGCACATTGTGAGTAGGTATTAGAAATCACTGTTGCCTTAACTTGTGTTTGGTTCTTCAGTGAATTTCTTTTTCCCTGAACCCGTTCCTGGTACCTTCCCAAATCCTTGCCTCAGGCCCTTTAAAAATCCATGTTTCTGTATCAGTGACTAGATGTTGTATTATCTCTGCCAGTGGAAGAGGTGCTTTAGACAATTCTGTGTCTGAAATGAAAGCAACACAAAGCTCTTTTACAACCTGTTAACATTATTGAGATTTAATTTTAATTAACACAGACCTTGTGGAGGATGGGAAACGAGCATCATTTAAACACCTCTGTACTGGTAATTTCTGTGGTGACAACACTGGTTAATTTTTCACAAAGTAGTTATTACTATTATTATTATTATTATTATTATTATTATTACTATTATCAGTGCACATCCCTAAAAGTCTAGAAGATGAATAGGTTTCATGAATTGTACAAAAACCTTACCTGAGCATGAATAGGTATTTTAGCAATAAGCACAGAACAAAAGGACAAATATTGTAGATCCATCAGCTACGTGGGATCAGCTGGAGCATGCACAGGGCACTTTTGGACCAGAAGGACAAGCTGTTGCATTGTTTCTGTTTGTATTCGGGAAAATTTTCATCTCCCAAGAATATGGTACAGCTTGTGTGAGGAAGGGAAAAAATCTTCAGTGTTTTGGCCTCTTGGAGAAAAAAGAAAATATGTTACTTCAGTTCCTGTTTTTCAACAGTTAGGGACACCAGTTCTACAAACCCTTCCAGTTATTTTTAAAAAGCTTATGTGGAGAATATGCAGACAGTTATTAAGTCATTTGTCTGTTGCAACAGAAGATTAGGAAGGGTTTGATCTCCACTCGGGGAAGGACATTGTCTTTACTCATAAAACCTTTCCTTTGAACACACAGGGGTTCCTAACGTGGGCCTGGATTGCAGCCGCACTGCTGCCCTAT
Organism: Acanthornis magna; assembly: GCA_036785705.1. Lineage (NCBI taxonomy): Eukaryota > Metazoa > Chordata > Aves > Passeriformes > Acanthizidae > Acanthornis > Acanthornis magna. The sequence continues at coordinate 3,038,064 of JAWUZG010000092.1, forward strand.
TAAACCCTGAGAGAGCTTTTCCCTGGGCACTTTCCATCCATCACACAGCCACGAGGCAGTGCCTGCTCCCCTCCTCTTCCTCCGTCACTGTCGATTCCCTCGTGGGCTGATCCGTGGTTCACAAGCTCCAGGGACCCCCAGGGACCCAAAAGGTCTGGTTGCTTCCTGGACAGACCTTTTCCTCCAGATCCTCCCTAGAGCTTCAGTGTTCTGCTGCCCAGCCTCTCCCTTGGGAGCTGGTGCTGCCTGCACCACCTGGGGCTTCTCCTCCCACTCCGAGATGGAAAGACAGCACAGGCTCACATGTGGTGTGGTGAAAGGAACAGACACTTCTCCTGGGAGTTCCTTCTGGGAATTTTTTGGGAATACAAAAAGCTAAAGAATATAACCCCACAGCAAAACAAACTCAACACAGCGATTTATAAACTGATTTTGGAATTCTTTTGTGTTTGTTGGCTGCTTTCAAGGAAATCACTCAATAATATATATCAATGACAATAACTTCACTCTATTATGTTTTTAACTACTGAAATTCAGTGGCCACACCATGGAGGGTCAGATTTATACAATTAGTTATTTATTAGTGCTGAAATTTTAATGAATAGGACTCTCTTTCCATTACAGGAATACTTAAATGGAATGGCATTTTCCCTTTTTGATAGTATCTGCCGTGGTGTCTCCTTCACTTCATAAACAGGGACACATCAAAGATTTTACACTACTGTAAAAAACCTCTGAAATATAATTCAGTGCTCCTATATGCCTGTTTTCCTAGCATTGTCAGAATATGGAACTTATTTTCATTTCTAAGTATCTTAAAGGACTTAGCACCCCTTCCTTTTTAGTAATCTTCTTTGTGTTTGCTGTGCACTATGGTCCTCCTAATAAAACAAAATATTCAGACTCCCATTTTACAAGCTTTTAAAAGAACACCAGACTCCAGTGACTTGGTAAACCTCTTTTTTTTAACCCAAAGCTTAAAAAAACCGGAGTAGATAACTTGGGAATGTGTGGCATTCTTATTTGCCTCGAAAGCCTTTGATTTGACAGTATTTGCAACCACATTTTGTACGCAGTGGTTCAAGACGAGCAGTAACTGGGTCTGCTTATCTGGGGCTCTGCAGCTTCTTGGTGGGAATGACTCTCTTTACCTAAAATCCAAGCAAAATGTACCTTTGCTCCTATTCTTTAATTGCACACAGAAAGCTAAGGAATTCTGGCAATTTTATTGTAAATGTGGGGGGAATGGTATATTTTTAATTCAATGTTAATATTATATATTAATTATATATATTTATTTGGTGTGTTTGTAAGATCTTTCATTAGGCCTGAAGGGGGAATGTTTTGTCACAGTAATGTTACTGCAATTATTATTAATTACGACACTAATAATATTATGAGCAATAATATTACTCATGATATCAGAGTTTCAGGTTTTTAGTTCAAATTCATTTAAGTCTATTCTACTTACAGCTTTGCAAGTCCTTAAAATGACCTCAGTGAATTCTGAATCAGGTCCTAAAATGCTTCAAATTAACTGAAAATTCAATATCAAGAAAAAGGAGACACTGCACGTAGCCAAAAAATTCTACAAGTTCTAGTGAATACATGACATTGCAAGTACATTTTCCATTTTCAAAAATCTGTTTAAGCAATTTCTATAACCTTTCCATTATTTTGTTCCTTGAGTGTTTGATTTCCACAAATGAAAGGAAGTAATTTCAAAACATGGGAGCTGCTGATTATTTTCACAGAGTGATTTCCTCCAGCCCTACATTTCGTAAGTCAGTAAAAATGAAAAAAAAAAAGGCTGTTAGCTGATTATCTTATTTATTCTGCATGTAGAAACCACCTTTGACCAAATAAGCTTTATTTTTATAGCAAAAAATGGGAAGAGGTTTTGAGCTAAGAAAATATGTTTTCTCTGCATCAGCAGAAGTAACAGAAAGGAACAGCTTAAATATCAGTGGTGGATCATAAGCCCCTTCTCATGTTAGTCTGTGCAGCTGAACTGGATGATAGCAGCTTGTTAGGCTGTAGGTTTTTATTGAAATGCCTATTGAGTAAAACATAATTCATGCTGCTGCTCGCCCTTAAAACAGGAAATAATATACCCATTTAACTTAATCACAATTTATATTACATGTGCATATTTCTAAACAAGTGCTGTAGATGGAGAGTTTGGTAGCAATAATATTTATGAATTACACTTTTAGTTAGCAAAGGAAAATGTGTGACCTCTTACATTTTGTTTGACATTTGAATTTGGTATCCCGTATATGTGACATGGGTGATGGATGCTTATTAACACAGTGTATAAACAGGAAATGCTTCTAAGCTGACCATTTATTAGTGCAGTATGTGTTCAAACCGAAATTTGAATTTTAGCTGCAATATTCTTCTCTGATGACTGCAGAGCTGAAATAGAGGCTTTTTTTTCTTTTTTCTTTTTTTTTTCTCTCGTTTTCTTTCCTTTACAGAATGGACAGATTTAACAGTAAATTTTATATCTCAATCAGTTTTCCCCATGGATCTTGAGTAAGTATATGAACACAAAGACTTTTCTTTGAACTGAAAAAAACAGAGACATAGGAAAGGTATGAAGCTAAAGGATTTTGTAGAATTCTTAAATAATAATATAAAAATTCCCTGGTTAAATAAATAAATATATGCACCCACATTCCTCTCTCTGTCCTGACGTATGCACTGAGCCATTTCCCCCTTTACTTCATTCCTGTAGAAATGCAGGGAAGAACCATTCCTTCCCCAGAAATCTGACAGCTGATCCACTTTGGATCTGTCCTCCACGACTGGAGACATAATTTTTCACTCACACTTAATTGCTCTTTCTAGAGAATCCATCCTTAAATTCCTGACAAATATCTGAAAAGCTTTGTCAGTGAAAGTTTCAACATTTCATCTTATCAAATCAGAAGTGAAAAACTCCACGTATTTAGAAGGTTTCTCCCAGAAAAGAAAAAGAATATAGTTTTTTTCTAAAAAGAAGCCACTCCTCTCCACTTTTCCTGATGATTTACTGGAGGAAATATATAGAATAATACAGAGACACTGTTTCCCTTTCTGTATCCCATTTAAAACCAGCCCTCAGGAGAGAGAACATGTATCTATTTTTCCTAAGCACAGCCTTAATATTCCAAAGCATTTGGATAAAATTTATTTGTTTAACAAAAGAATTATGATGACATGGTAAAGTGACTCAAAGGGAAGATTTTATTTTAAATATCTCTGTCCAAAGAGCTCTACTGTATTGTACAGTGCAGGTCAAAGAAATTATTCTCTATGTAAAAAGTTAGTAGAAAAATTCTGCCTAGCTAATAAAAGTAGCAGGTATGAGACCCTCTCGACTGTTACTGCTAACATTAAATACCTTTACTAAATACACAGCTTTCCACAGTGCAGGACCCAATCACAGGAAGGTTAGCAACCTGGAAATTGAAACTGGCAGATCTTTAATCTAACATTCTGCTTTTCAGTGGAAAAAAGTAACATCTTTATAGATGAGAGTCAAAGGTTAAATTTAGTTTGTATCAAATTACAAAAATATGCTTTTGGTGAGGTTAGATTCTCATGCTCAGAGCAATTCAAACTGTAATGAAAGCAAACATTGAAAGAGATAATCCCATTAAAGATGAACTATTCACTTTAACCTCAAATATTTGGTAACTAAAATAAAACCATCCTAGCAGGAGGATGAAGTTCAGCTCTTAAGGGAAACTGGAACTCAGTAATATACCTCAGACTGCACAAGGGGGAAAAAAAATGCTCTCCTGTTTCTAAAATAAAATGTTATTTGAGGGGAACAAATTAATTCATGTTCTTCTCTTGAGGTCTACACAAAACAGTGGTGACCTTCGTGGCAGTGTGTGCTCGTGCTCTGCAGGGAGAGCTGTGCTTTTCTCCGAGCAGCAGCTTGGCCAGGAGCAGGACAGCCAAGGAGCGAGGAGCAGGGAGGGATGTGAGCGCTGGGAGGGGGCTCAGGGTCAGGGTGGCACCCCCTGCTCAGCTCTGTGCCTTCTCCTCCTCCCCACACCCATGTCAGATGTCCTCCTTTCGAGTCAGCCCCTCAGCCGTGCAGCTGCTCTCCGATTCTGATAAAAACCTCGAGGTTCGGCTCAGAATAAAATCCTGAACAGCTCTGATTTCAGCCTCCCCAGTCTGCCCCCTGAGCCACCCCAGCCTGGCACAAGGAGGGACCCTGAGCTGGGGCTTGGCCCAGGTACTCAGTGTGCTTTGGAGGCCCCGGGAATTTAAGATTATCCACTTCTCTGAACAAAAAGGGGAGCAAGAAATATTTTTAAAGCCCCATTCCTAAAGAATTGAGCTCTTTAATATGCTCTGTGACAAAGCTCTTGACTTTTAAGAAACAGCAAAAAACATATTTAATCCCTGAACTTCTGATACCCCATCGAAAACTCACCCGTAAATGCAGCCACAGCCAGAGTCTTTCTTCATTCCCAGAGGCCTGGATGATGATTTAAAGAATTTGGGAAGAGTCTCGTATTCTTTCCTTTTACAACTTAAAATAGACTGAAAAGTTTTTTTTAAAAAGGTTATGAAAAAAATATCATAGACTGATATTTCTTTTTTATGCCAAGTTTCAGCCTGGAGAAAATTTTATGGCTGAGTTCTAATCCACTGCAACCCCTGGTTTATAACAGAAATGCTGACACAATGATAACTGCAGCGTTACGAATGCTGGCGCTATGATATTTATTGCTCCCTAGTGCCAGCTGGGGTTAATCCTTATTAAATGCATTCATTTTCTGCCCTGGTGGAGAACAGATCACTCAGTGATCAGGCAGAGTTTGGGTCCCTGGTAGCGTTAATGGAAGATATCACAGAAGACACTGTAAGTGAGGAGACTTTAAGGGGGCTACTGAAGGTGTTTTTGGGAATTAAGTGGCCTTCTCTGGGGGCTTGAGCTCAAATCCAGAGTTTCTGTACTGAGAAGTGTCTCTGCTGCAAGGGAACAGCACATGCTGAGAACTTTGTTCTTTTTAGCATCAAGGAAGGGCATGAAAGGAAACATGGCATGGTCATGTATTTGCATAATCAGCAGTGGAATAGATCCCAGTGATTAAGAATTATCAATCTCCCAGGGGGAATATCCAGGTGTGAACCCAAATATCCCAAATGTGTGAGCCCCAATATCCCAAATCCTCTTCTATATTCAACTGTCCTGTTTAACAGTGCTGGAAGAGGGGAGGACTGACAAGATCTCTGTTCAATACACACCAACTTATTCTTTCAATATCTATCAGAGAAAGTGAAAATTACAGTTTAATTTTATTCCCAAGTTTTTCATATCCCACCCTCACACACATTTATATTTTAGCAACAAAGGAATGGAAAATCTCACAAAAATGTCTCCATGAAGCCATGTGGGATGGTGGGTAAATTTTTCCCAGAGATTTACACACCGTCATGGTGCTTGCAGTATTTATATGGCAAACTGGACAAACATGCAGGAAAGCTGCAGATTTAGTTCAGGAAAGGGTAGGATGCAATGGGCATTTTTGCATTTTGCTCTTTCCCTGGGTTCTGCAGAAAGAGCCTCAGCTCACCTGCCAAGCTCTCAGCCTGCAGACCTAAAGCAAGGGGGTTGCTTGCTATGAAAAAAAATCTCAGGACCAAAGGAGTGAGCATGTGTGCAAAGTTCACCACGAGTTCAGTGAATGATCATATTTTCCCCACAATAATAAATACTTCTATAATTTATAAATGCCTCGAAAGGCTGAGATATGTGGGGGATGCAGAATCAAAGTGGCTTGACAGGAGAGAGACAAAGGAATGAGCCAGAGAGTGAACTGACTACTAAAATTCCTTGTCTCTGATTTGTTTCTTTTAGAACTTGTCCCCAGAGAAAAGGCTGCACTTTCTAGAGAGGCTTAAAAAATCAAAAGAAATCCTCTGGGCTTGTGAACAGCCAAGAAGAATTTAAAAACCCTTCAATTTGAACACAGAGCCAAAGAGTAATACTCAAGATTTTCTGCTCTCTATTTGATAATAATTTTTTAAAATATGAGCAATGAGATGGGGAGAATAGTCAGGCTTTTTATAAAAAGATTAAAATCAGAGATATGTTTTCTTCATTTCAAGGCAATGCTCTGCCTTGTTACATGGAAGCTTTCTAGTAAAAGAGAACCACAGTAATTTTCATCAGAACTACTTAAAAGAAAAGCAAGAAATGTTCAAGAGAACAGAAAGCCATGTTTTCAGTATTAGGAAAAACATGAATGCATGAATGTTTTTATTAAAAAGTCATTTTGAAAGAAATGGAGCTAATGTACTTTCCCTTGATATTCAGAGAAGCTGGAAATCAAAATAAAAATAGCTTTATTTTTGTTTAAAATTTCCACAGGGCAAAATGCAATGTCGTGACCTTGTCTAACAGATGGAAAATAGAAAAATGTTCATGTGAAGAAAACAGCCACTGGAACATTCAGGAAGGTGCCTTTAACAAGGAGGCAAAAAAATTACTCGTTTTCATTTACCCTCTGACAGGTACAAAGGTTTTGTGTTGAACCACGAACTCCAGGGAAGCAGGACAGAGCAAGCCCAGGGCTGCAAGGTCCTGAGTGTCCCCAAAGCCTCGGAATTTTTAATGGGAGCTGGGAGGGGTGAGTGCAGGGCAGAGCTAGAGTCAACAGGATGGAGCTGGGGAAGGACAGGCAGGGCAGACAGACATTGCTGCTCCACCCCAGTGCTGTCCCCTGCTCCAGCCAAAGGAAAGCAGCCTTTGGGCAAAGATGGGTGCTAGGCAGCTGACAAAACTTCTGGCACAGAGAAATTATTAAAAGGACAACATTAAATCCAATTGAAACATTTGCAGGGATGCCAGAAGCTTTCATTGAATCGTAGAATCATTGAGGTTGGAAAAGACCTCCAAAGTCATCAAGTCCAACCTTTCATGGCCTTCTCTGCAGAACGGAAGGGGAAATTCATGGGTTCATTCTCTACTTGTAGGGCTGCTTAGCTTCCCTTGGCTACTAATCTGTTCTCTGCCATCATTTTGAATAAGGATTGAGCTGTACAACTGGAAAAAAATGTTTTCTCACCCGTTAGCCATTTGATACAGAGAGAGATTCTCACAGAAATCAAACACAGCCTCTTATTAACTGCTCCACCAGCACAGGCTGGTCCAACACAGCTTTGTACATCTTTGAAGTTCGCAGCTTAAGTGAGCCAGGTCTTTTTATAAGGTTGCATGTGAAATTGTCAGAAGAATGAAACCATTTGCAGATGCTGGAGTGATAAAGATGGTACAAAATCTCACTTTTATTTTCCCCCATTTCCTTGGGAAGAAAAGGAAAAGGGAGAAAGGGGAAAAAATTAAAAGCAGTGGAAGAACAGAGAAACTCCAACAAACAAAATTCTTTTGACAAATCAGTGTTGAAGGAGTTAGTGAGATTTCTGGCAAAACCACCAGGACTCTGAAGACAAGCCGACTGCTGCAATATTTATTACTTTGCTTTCATGAAACCTCTGACATCAAGGACTTTCGTAGTGACTGATTTTTGTCAGGATAATACTGCAGGAACTGGAAGTGACAGATGATTTTCTTGGACATGAAGCCTGTGCATAATGGCATGAGAAAGAGGACATAAAAAAGTCTGCCCTGAAGCAGCTTAATGTGGCCCTGGAGAGCAGAGCTGTTATCACAGCTTACTGATGCAGCCACAGCAAGAGGGGCTGTTACAAAGAAATGGATCCTGAAGTGAGGCAGCTCGGCATGGGAAAGGTTTCCTGTGAGCTGTGCTCCCTCGTGGAGGCTGGGGCTGGCAGGAGGGAATCAAACAGCAGGATGGACCTCCAGAAATGAAATAGAAATTGGCATTATTGTGTCATGTCTGTGCCCTGCCTTGCAGCACTAGAGGCCCACATGCAGCAACAATAAATGTGTTGGGTTGGACGCACGGTGCTGGGGCTTGTGGTTGGCTCCAGAGCAGCCATGGTACCACAGCAGCTTGTGGGCAGACAGCTTTTCAAATGGAGTTAATACACAGCATCTAGGGTGGTGTGGATATAGAAAAGCTGGGGAATAGTTTGACATGTAGGCAGAGCTGTGGAGGATATTTCCAAAGGAAGCTATTGATTAAAATATTAACTTCCCTTGTTCCTACTCCATAAGTCTTTGAAATTGCTCTGAGCCCCATCCAGCCTGGCCAGGAACACTGCCAGGGATGGGCCATCCACAGCTTCTCTGGGCAACCTGTGCCACTGTCTCACCACCTCACAGGGAAGAATATCTTCCTAATATCTAACCTAAACCTGCCCTCTGTCAGTTTAAACTCATTCTCTGTTGTCCCTTAGGGGAGACACCCATTCTGATTATCTTCTCATCAATAGGTTCCAGTTGAAAATCAGAGATGGAGTCACAGTGCTCTGCAGCAGAACTGATGTTTTAAACCTAGAGACCATTGTGGCAGCAAGATACCATAATCTTCTCTGGTTATCTCAGTACATTCTCTGTGCTGTACAAACACATGCTTCTGATTTGATTGCACCTCAGGCAGCGTAACCATTCCTGCTTTCAGTGGCAATATTGTGAGGCATATAGCTGCTTTTATATATTTTGGTGCAAAAAGGCAAAATATTTTCATACCCCAAACAATGTATTTATTAAAACAAGATTTTGTTTTGAGTTGTCTAAGTATTGGTGGTGCATTTGGAAGCATAAAACTGCCTGAATAAAAATCAGAGCAAAATGCTTTATATTTACTTATATTGGAAGTGTAGAAGATTACCTTCCTGAATGATAAATACTTACTGGCACAAGGAAGTACGGTCACAATCAGGCCATGCTTCACTCTGGATTATGCTGCAACTCCTTTTGTCTTTTCTGTTACACAGAAAAGGAAATATAGGGAACTACTGTTGAAACATCCATATGTGTGAGGCCGTTAGTGGGAATTTGTAATTCACACAATCTCACAGAATGTGACAGGATTTCCAAGTACTGAACTGGCAGACACTTAGAGATGCTGTAAATTAACCCACACGTGAACCTGCCGACTCTGTCCTTTCTCTTCGCTGCCTCATTTCAGCTGAATTGACAAGACAGGATTTCTCCCTGGATCCTGGTACATTACATACACCTGTCAAGCAGAAGCTTCAAGTCAGCCCTGGGGAGCATCTTTAAAAGACAGTCCTGCAATACCAATGAACTCTCCATCCGTTGGCAGTCCGGCTCTTTAATAGGATCATTGATTTAAGAACACACTGACCAAACCACTGCCATTTTCCTGCACACGCTCAGGGCAGAGAATGATAATACCTGGGGTTGGACCTGCACCTCTTCTTGCACACCCACAAGTGAGGGTAGGTCTCAGAGCAGCCAAAGGGCACTGCCTTGTGTCAGAAGGGAAGGCAAGGACAGCTCATCCAGAGAAAATGTGGATGCCCCACCCCAACAGGGTTCAAGGCCAGGTTGGACAGGACTTGGAGCAACCTGGGATAGTGAAAGTATCCCTACACATGTCAATGAGATGAGCTTAAAGGTCCCTTCCTGCACAAAATTCTGTGTCTGTGTGACAAGGTCCTCTGGCCGGGCAGTGGCTGCTCTGTTTGCATGGGTCTGTGGCACTGCAGGATGCAGCAAGGGATGCTTCTGCAGAAAGTCTGGCTTTCAGTGATATCCAGCTCCAAGTCACTAAGATTTGACAGTAACTGTCCTGCTATGATATCTGCTAGACAATATTACAAAATCCTGGCCCCAGTGCTTGGCTGAGAGCTGGGCACACGGAGCGCTGTGCCCTGGGGCTGCCATGAAGGTTACTCTGAGCAATTGCTCCCCTGATTTCTTCCCCCAAAGATTCATGTAAGAGGCTTGAGTGCGCAGCTGGCTCCAGGGGACACCCTCTCCACTCCTCCCAAGCTGGGGAGTCACTGGTCTGCACATGAACCTCTCTAAATCCTGGCTGCCTGCTCAGGAATGTGGATACCAGCTCGGCCCCGGGCTCATAAAGCCCATGAAGTGTTGCCTTGTGCTTCAGAAAGAACATCTTAACACCAGCAGGACTTTGCTGGCTGCTTTTCTGCAAAACCTCTTGTTTGCTTTGTAAAAGATTGGAGGATTCAGCTGAAGTTTAAACTGGGCTACAGTGTGTCACTGACTTTTTTCTTTTTTATTGTATTTTTTCAGCGTATGCTGGCTCCTAAATTTATGAACTATTTTTAAAGGACTCCTTACATAAGCATATTTAGATGGTTTAAATTTGTCCTTAATAAGTGGAAAGATTTACTAAAACAGGCCTGATGTGATGACTTGGGAGGGATTATTCACCACTGATGCCAATATATTCCAGACAGCCTGAAGAATTAAGCACTCTGGGTGTCGAAAGCAATCTGAGTATCGCCTAAAACTTGTGCTAATGGAGCTCTGGTCTGCAAGGGGTGAGAGTGTCAGGAATCCAGTGCAAACCAAGGGACTGCATGGAGGGCAAAGGCAGGTAAGACCTCACTTTGCATTTTTATGGGAACTTTTCAAATGGTGATGTAGGCAAGCTCCGCAAAGAAATCTGTCTGATAAAGATGAGAGGCAAAGCCCAGCTCTGATAAATGATGGGCTACAACTGCATTCCTACCAAGTGCTGCTGTCACTCACTAAGTAAATTTATCGGATTTTATTCTAAAGTGCATTGGATTCCAGGCTTAGGAATTTTCCTCTGACCCTGTTATCCTGCTTGTGCTTTCACTTTTCTTTAAGGAAACAGATTGAACCATTACAAACAGAATTTGCTAACAGTTTTTCATGATGATCTCTCAGAGGGGAAAGGAATCCCAAGGAACTGCTGGCACTTCCAAAGGATCAGGGCATGCAGGTAGCACTGGCACAAGCCTGGAAGGATGGCACACCCTGTGAGGAATGCTTTCCAGTGAAATCATTCAGGCATAGAAGTGCTGAGAAATAACCAGAAGGAATGATAAGGATTATTCCCCAGAATGAAGTATGGCCAAATACTTGTAGGATGCTATTTTTTTTTTTTTTTTTGTAAAACAGGCAGGTTCAGTTCCATTTGATGTACCTGCTTGGGTAAGTCTGAGTGCCCTGCAGAAGGCAGAGGTGTCAATTTATATCATCCCCTGTCTCTGATCGATTTTCCTAAGTGAGTATTTTCCCAGAGCACATTCCATGGACAGCTGTAAAATAGCATGAAGGTTATTGCTCAGTAGTCCAGGCTTTCCTCCTCCTGGCCACCTGTTACCATGTAATACAGACTGTTAAATACCTATTTAAAGGTGAGCCTGTGATTTTTTGTTTCTGTAACATCTACAAGGATGTTATATTATTGTTAATGGAAAGAAAAAAGACACATTCAATTGTAAATGAATAGAGTCACCCAATGGCAGAGCCTTGAAACTAGTTTTTAAACCCAGTGTGGATACTGATTTATTTCATTTATTTAATTTCCTGTTACCCTTTTTGGTCAAGTGCCATTTCCATTCCAGACCACGCATGACCCTCACTGCCACAATGATCCAAATCACAATGACCATTCAGTTAATCTGTTTTGTGCTGAAATCGTTACCAAAAGTTGCTGACATTTCACTGGCAGTGAAAAGGGGCATGGGTTCACTTCCTTTTACCACAGTCACTTGCATGTTTTATTAACAAGCAGGTGAAAGGCATCACTTCAGGAAGAGATTGCAACTGCAGAATCCAGACTTAGGAGGTGACTGAAATATTTAAATGAGTGGGTCATAGCAGGGGGTAGAAGTGTGAGGAGGAGCCTTACTTGGAGCCCTGACCAAGGCTGTCCAGATGACTGCACCATGAGCAAGAGACGTGACAAGGCTGATCATCAAACACATCCAAAAGGGCTGCTAGTGGCATTGCTTCTTTTTCTTTTTTAACTTCAGAAATTAGCAAGTCTGGAATGTGCCAGGCTGAGGTCCAGGTCTTTCTGGGATCTGTGGAAGGGTGTTTCTAGGAAGATTGTAGAAAGTTCCACTTGGCATGCCCTACTGTATGACATAACTGGTGATCAAAGCATGCGTTCCAAATCTTGCTTAACATCTTTCCTTCTACAGCTATAAAAACTGAGAACAGCATGAGGTGCTAGAGGCCTTACCCCAAGAAAGAAGTTCTGTACACCAAAACCAGGGATTTCTGGTTTTTTTTTGGGTAATTTTTGTTATTGTTGTTTTTGCTAGGGTGTTTGTGAGGAGTGATTCAAAGATGTCTTGACTACATTGAATAAGAGCAAGATAAACACTGACATAATTTTATTTCTATTTTTATGTATCAAATAGTCACCTTTGAAACCAAGGCCTGGAAAGTCTTGGCTAGGGAAATGGCACCAGCTCCAAGTCTGGAATCTCACTTCTGCTACACACACAGCTCCCCCTATTCAAAGTTAGAAGTTTGTTTGGACTTCCCCACAGCTAAACACCAGCCAGGAAAGTTGGGATACAGATGTGCATTGGATTACACACAATCGTTTTCAACACTATACCTCATGCAAGAATGTCAAGATCCTGATTCCCGTCTGGAGCACAGGTAGAGCTGAGGTAATTTTATGCTGAACTCCCATTCGCAATGTTCCCATTGGCAATGCAGGCTCATAGTGCATGGTGGAAGACAGGCTGCCAGGGTTAGGATCTTTGTGTTTCAGGGTGTGAAGACTCCCTCTTTGGGACCTAAACTCTTCGGTGGTTCCTGAGTCTGGTCATGATTCTTGGATCTTCCTCTCTCCTTCTCTTGTGAGCATTAAAAACCTTTGTTACCCTTACTTACCACTTAAATTACTTCTACATTATTTCTTCATCAGAAATTATTCAGTTAGAAGATCTGATTCACATTTGTCCGCTATGTAAAGCATCTCAGAAGGGCAGTAAATTGTACTGCTATTTTCAGGTCCCTGGTGGTAAGAGACAGTCAGCCCAATCTTCCCTCTGCCTTAGGTATTCCTGCAACCTCTTCAACACAGGAAAATGAGTTGGCTAGATCCATATGAAGCAATTCTGGCAGGGAAAACCACACTCAGCTGAAAGATATGTTTTAGCCTTCTGGATATAGTTTCAACTTTCAAGATAACTGTTCCTTTGAGGAGCTCTAACTATAAATCCCCAAGTGCCCGCAAGGAGTTGGGTAGGAGCCAAAAATGCCAAGTCAGGGAAAAATAATTGTTTTCAAATGGTGACAAACCTGCAAGGTCGGCAGAGAACAGAGGGGCTGTACCGCTGGATGGAGATAGCCCTGTAACACAGGACTGTGAGTTCTGTACACTAAACAGAGCCTAACGTCTCCACAGGGTGTTTGCTGCAAATGCAGAGGGGAACTGGTCTGCACTGGTCTAACTCATATGGCAGAAATGATATTGAAAGAGAATCTAAAGACGTGGGGTACAGACACGGTGTGCAATGCTAAAGGCTTGGCACGCTCTGGTTTCATTTCCCTGAGGTGAAGAAATGACAGATTTTGTATTTCTTAAATTATTGCAATGCAAATAATTTGACAGCTTGGTCTGGAGGTTTTTGTGTTGTGAAATGTTGTTTGAAATTGTGCAAGGCAATACAATAATTATACGGTCAAACATGTCTAAGGATGAAGGATACTTTGAGTCGAGGCTGGGAATTTGCCACTGGTGGGGGTCCGGATTCCTTCATGCCTTGGACAGATTCCTACGCAGTGTGGGAGGGGTGCCCAGGCTTCAGGAACAGCACTGCTTTGAGACTGCAGTTGCAAGTCATGAGGAATCAGCTTGAGGGAGCCTGGTGATTACTTTCTAAGGATATCTACATATAAAAAAGTATGCCTGGGGGTATAAATCAGCATAGCTCTGCTGGCTGCAGCATAGCTGCATCCATCTCCTCCAGCTGAGGATCTGGACGAAAGTACTTAGGCAACACAGAGGACTGAAAACTACCAGAACACCTTTAAAGCTCATGTGCCAGCACGCAAGAGGCATTCAGCTGCGTGGAGTGGACTTCTTTCATCTGGGGCAGTTAAAGCAGAAAAGTGAACTTTAGATTCTCACAATTTTACTGCATCTGTTAAAACAGTATTGGCTTTCAGCAATGAAATGAGTGTTCAGGCCAAGTGTCTCTGCAGAATTTCGGGCACTCCATGAACGGATAAAATTTCAATTGCAGAAACAAGAGAAAGTACCAGACACAAATGCACCACGTATTACATTTAAGGAAAGACAGTGAAGGGGCAGGTTATACCGTGGGAATAGGCAGCAGCTGGTGGCTGACTCTGGTGTTATGACTAAGTCATCGATGAGGCCACAAAAAAATCAAGAAAATTAGTAAGTGAGTGCAAGAAATCCAGGAGGGCTGGTCTGCAGGCGAGCAGCAGAGAGCAGCTCTGATCTGGGCTTGGGCTCCACTCCCTTGTTCCCAGGCAGACGGAGCTGGCAGCAGCCTGCATCACTCTCTGGTGGCCCCTTGGGCCAGAAAGAGGAGGTCCATTGGCAGCCCAGGCAGGGGACGCCGCCAGCTCCTCCTGCCAGAGCTCAGGTTGCTCCAGGCGCTGCAGAAGGGCTGGAGCAGGGCCCCCTCGGAGCAGCAGCCACCGAGAGCTGGGGAGCCAGGCCAGGAGCCACTCACCTGTCCGAGGGTCCGAGGGTCCCGTGGGGCACTGGCGTGGCTGTGGCAGTGACTCTGTCCCCCCTGGCCAAACTGTGGGGCTCAGTGCGGAGAGGTCCTGGAGACACCTGAGCTCCAGCGGCTCCTGTGTCTGAGAGGCTGCAGCTCTGCTTCCCCACGCACGTGGCTTCTCTCTTCCCACTGCTGGTCGGGACAGGCCTCCTGCTCATCCTTTCAGTTCCTTCCAAGGGCCTCGGCCCCTCCTCCAGCATCTTTAAACACAAAGTCAGAGTGGCAGGGGTGACAGGTAGAGCTGCAGTAACCACTGCGCCCTTGTGCCACAGCCCCTGCAATGACCTTCTGCCTAGGTGAGAATCTCAGTTGTTATCTGGCTCTTCTGATTTCCATCAGCTGGAGAGCTGCATCTTTGGGATTATCCTCTCAGCATCTTTGCCTACCCCTTAATGTCACAGGCTTTGGCCTGTTAGTCCACTTATAGCTTGTCTCAATTCCAGCCTCATCCTCCTGCAAGGGTAACTCACAAATAAAGCAAAGTGGGAGTTGCCATGTTAATGTGCTTTCCTTGAGCCCTCAGGGAAAGGTCCTGAACATGATTTCTTCCGCTTGGATGGAAAGAGGAATTTCTGTTAGAGCCTCCATGAAATTACAGTCTTCTTTTTTTATGAAATGTAAACCAAAGTAAATATTACCTTAGAGTCTCTTATTCGTGTTGCAATAAAATGAGACACTTCCTTGGAAATAAGTTTTAAGGCACGAGTCTTGTAATGTTGGGATTTATTGGAGTGGAGTTCACAGCTGACCTGAGGTCTGGAGGGTTTGGAAGCAATAGTCTATGTGAACTTCCCCTTCTCCAGCACATGAGGTGCAAAACTGGCCAGTTATTCAGAGACTTCCCCACCCTTCGTAAGCTCGTGTGCTCATATATCTCTCATGGTACATAAAGAATGACATATTGCAGTGAATCTGCTAAGAATAGCTTGTAAAATACATCATTATATGAATCAGCCTCATTAGAAGTCTCCTTCTCTCATGATTTAAACCAGACACAGTACTCGCAGGAATGGAAACCAGTTTTTTTTTTTCTCTCCTGCTGGCATGTTGTGCTCAACCAAATGTTGAGACAGAGGAAAATAATTCTCTGAACTCAAGGCCAGAAGTAGAAAGTAAGTGCTGCATTACCCTGATGCCTCTCTGGCATAATTAAGGTCTTGGGTGTTTCCCTGGATGTATGACTCTCCAGCTTCATTAATAAAATATTGCGTTGCTCTTCCAAACAGCACAAAGCTGCATTCCTCACATACTCCCAATCCCCTGACTGAGGACCCTGTAACACCTCACTTTCAGCATCCTTAGCCATCCCAGGCTTTTCTCCCGCAGCTGCTGCTGTTTATGAAGGGGATTATGCAGCAGGGTGCCTGTGATAGCAGGAGACAAGGCTGGGTGACCCACGAGGCCTCGCAGCCTTTCTTCTGCAAGCGCTGCTGCACCACATGCCACGGCTGCACGACTCAGACCTCGTCCAAATTGCCTGTCTGCTGCTGCAGCCACTTGCCAGGGAGCTCAAGGAAGGCAGAGCTTGGCTCAGACAGGGCAGAGGCAGCCCCAGGGACACCCCAGGGGTGGCTGCAGCTCTGGGCTGTTGGCCATGGCATGCAGGACTCATGGAAGCAAAGGGATGGCTCAGTGCTCCAAGGCAATAGAACAAAGTCTTTCACTCCCATTTGCAGAGCTCACTGACACACTGCAGGTACAGAAACTTTTTATTGTTTCTCTCTTGTCACTTCAGGATCAGAGAATGTTGTATTCCTTGCTGTTATTTCTTTTAAACCATGCCAACACACGCCCTCCACAGCACACTGGCTTATAAACCTCTGGCTGCACTCTTCTGAATCACACTGATTTCTCAATTAACTGTTATAAGACCAATTACTCAGCTGCCCTTGGTTGCTTTGGCCTCCTATTGCTTCCAACCATGTAACCCATTCTCTCTCCCTGGTTTGCTCTGCATCGTGGTCTTGTCACCGAGGAGCTTTGCTGGCTGAGCACTGCCATGTGTTTGTCTCCCACCCAAGATTTTGGGCCAAGGACGTCACCAGGAGGCTGGTCACAATCAAGACATCATTTACAGGCAGGCTGTATTTGTCTTGAGCTTCCTTGTTCATTAGACTCTGCTTTGACTTTTGCAGAAGCAGTTCAGAAATGCAGTCTGGATGGATATTGCAGAGGTGATGAGCAGCTTCTGCTCGGCCCATGGAGGCTCCACAGAAAGCACCACTGCCTCTACCAACAGGTTTTGAACACTGCCCTTCTATCCTGGAGTGTCCTGAGGCTGCTCTGGGACCTGCAGTGCCTTTGGTCAGTGTGGTCACTTCTGTGCACCTGAGAACATCTGCACGCTTGATTTCAGTGCCAGGTGTGCTTGGAGGTGATGGCCCTGCTGGGATGGCTACCAGCTGCCCTAAATAAGCCACGGAGAGACACAGGTGGGAGTCCTGCACTAGGGAAGGAAGGTTTTCAGGCTCCATCCATGCTTTGGATATCTATTTTCTTGTCAGTAAGAAATACAAATCCCTGATTTTCCTTCTGCCAGAATTGAGCTGTTCTAGCAGGTGATCAGTGGATGGGGCAGAGGGTTCAGCATGGTTTGAAGATGAAGAAATGTTTGCAAAAACCTATGTACTCTTGTGCAATTGCACCCCTCTCAGGTGATGGCATTTCAGGGCATAGAACAAGCACATTTCCTCTTTATTTCTAGACTTGGTCATCCTTTCCCGCACATCTTCCCACTGTCGTGATTTGAAGGAATTCTTTTTAATAGCAATTCACATAACCTTCATGTCACTGCTGGTTTTGCCACAACAGAAGCGGGTTTACTTTTCTCTATCTCTCACCGTTCATCAATAACCATTTTACAAGCCCTGTTGTGTTTTAGCTGCGATTTTTACCTCAGGACTGTGCATCCTTTGCAATACAAGCCTCGTCTGCTGCCCCTCGGATTTGAAAGTGAGGATCTGGTTCCCAAAGCTGGGATTTCACAGCTGTGGTCTGCCTGGTTTCCTATCAGCACATACAAAAGGAGTGAGCACACAGCAACAGCTCAATACCCACTTCAAACCTCAGCCTTCTCAGCTGGAACAACTGTTGCGGTTTGAAGTTGTTTTGTTAACTTCTTTGGCTAATTGATAACATCTGCACCTCACCGCCCTTCCTCGCCTCTCAAGCTACTTTCAAATAGATGGACAGATAATGCTGTGGCAGATCTCGGTTTCTATATTAGTGATCTATTGTTACACTTCTGGAATATTGTGTGAGAACTGGGGGGCGTCTTCGAATAAAGGCTCCTTTCACACAGGCTGAGAAACAAGCCCAGAGACACTAATAAACCCTCATGCTATTCATTTGGCATTTCTCTTGTGATCAGATAAAAGAAGTTATGATTTCACACTTTTCTCCCACCTCTCTTTTTCCCTACCGTGTTTTCTAAAGTTGGAAGTTTACACTTGGGCTTTAAAATGTTGGAATTAGCATTTATTTCTCATTAGTTTTCATTTTCTTAGTATTACAATAGATGGATCAGGAACTGGTATATGTGATATTTTAGTAAATAAAATCCTTGTATTCAGGATCACTCTTGAAGTCTGGTAATACACAGTGACACCATATAGGTCCCATGGAGACATTATGGTTGTAATGGAAATATCATATATCTCATATCCCAGGTCTGATGTATCAACTCAGCAATAAAAAGAAACAGGATATTTGCAACTATATTTTAAACAGGGATTTTGCTGTTACTATGAGAACATGGATTACTTAGAAATTTCAGTGAGAAAACTCCTTAATGGTTTCATCAATGTCTAAGCCCAGGAGATTTCAGTTCTCTCACTGCAATTGAAATAGCCATTAATACAGTGAAAATCAGAAATAAATGAGTGTGGTTCATTGGTGTCTGTGTGTACACCTCTGAGTTAGGTCTCAGCGCAGGTCAGATGGTTCCTTCTCTCACACTGCAGCAATCCCAGGGAGACTGTGCACTGTGAACTCTCCCCACCTCAACACCTTTCCATTTTGGGCTGGGGAGAGGTTCCTTCCCCCATCTCCCTCCCGGTGTTGGGGTGGTTGTGGTGCTGCCAAGCCAGGTCTGGAGATGTCTGTGATGTGCAGGGAGTTGATGTAAGCTGACACTCCAAGGGTTGGTGTTGCTCAGCCAGCCAGGACAACCTGGTGAATTTCCTTGTAAAAGGAATTTCTTAGGATTCAGGGAGGCTTGTGTTACATAATCCTTTGAAAACAACATTTGACACAGGATAGAGCTATCCCCTTTATGAAGTCCCCAACAGAACCCGCACGCTGCCACGAGCACTGTTATTATTGCTGTTCTTTTATTTTGTGCCCTTTCAGCATCACCAGCATCTACAAAAAAGTCAGATAAAATCCCAAATACAGATCTCATAACTTCACCTAATGCAAGCTCAACACATTTGGTCTTAATCTGAGTGCCTGGACTGGGATGAGTTCTGCAGGGCTGTAATAAAATAAATATTTTCCTGCACTGAGAACAGCTCCGGGAAAGGTTCAATGTCAGGTCAGCAAAGGGAGCTCTTTAGCCATGTTTTGCTAGACATGGACTGGATCCTCCTCTAAGAAACTGTCAGAGCTCCATAGTGGCTGGTGGATAGGAAGTGACTGAAAATACTCACCTCTTACTAATTTTAAATGTTGGATTTGGTTGGCATTTGGTTGGCATTTGAGGCAAGTGGGGTGGTAGGTACCGCCCCACCTTGCAGTAACAAGAATGTTTCCACCAGAAAAACAAAAATAAACAGTGAATGAAGGACTTTTGGCTGGAATTCCCTTTCCTTCCCTGCCCAAATTGGATTACTTGCAGGAACAAAGGGAACAAGCAGCCCTGTTGCAGCAGACCAGCCCCAGGTGAGTAAGGCTGAGCTACTTAACAATTGGCAGTGTAGGGAGAGCTCCTTTAATCGTTTTTTCAAACGAACCTGAGCCACCTGTTCTGCCATATTAATGCAGGAACCAGTGGAAATGTGATCCACAGGTGCATTATAAAAGGGAAGGCAGAGGGGCTTAGGAAGGAAGCTTGCCCTTTTGCTGCAGTGTGAGATAGTGCCTGAATGTTCTGTGTCTTTGCACAACTGGGGCAGAAATAGCCTGAACATCAGAAGAATTTTTAAGGTTAGTAGTTTTCTGTTGCTTTGCAGACATATTGTTTATTGGTTTTCCACAGATGAGCAAAAAGCCCTATTTTACTGTCAGGTCATTCAAAACCTATTCCTAAGGAGGCTGTGCCTCTCCTAAAACTCTTGGTGTCCATGCTGTTGCCTTTCTGTAGTGGGGTACTGCTACAAATTCAAGACCGTTCCCTTTCAATTTACTAGGAACTGATTATGAGCTCTAGAAAGAAAATGTGGTTCTTTAGGGGGTGATTCCTCAGATTAAACTGATTTATTGAGTAACTTTCCCAAAGGTTGATACTTTTCTAGTTTGAGAAGTAATTAATCATCAATGTAAGCATGCATTTAGTTATTGAAAGTTCTCTCATTTGTACTAGATGGGAGTGTTTTTTGCATTTCCAGGCTCATACCAGCTCATACAAAGAACTCAAGGTTTTGAACACATTCAAAAAGAGGACTATGAGCAGAGCTGGAAATGAGTGCAGCAGTTTTGGTTCCAGGTACCTCTGATTAGTTAGTTATCCACTGATGTGATTCAGTCTTTAGGAAGATCAAACAGCCTCCCCATAGACTGTCCAAGCTCAAAGCAAAGGGAGTGGGCGCACACTTAGAGACCTAGGTCAGCAAGAAAGCCATCGTGGGCTCATAATGGAAGTGGATGATGCGCTACACCTTGGCCTGGACATTTTGCTACTTATTTAAATTCAGCAAATGTATTCCATGTGATCTCATACCTCTTGGAAGAGTCTAATTCTCCTTGTTCAAGGAAATACATATTTATTGAGACACTTCAGAGGCCACTCCAGGAAAAGCAGGTGGTTCTCACAGTTGGACTTAGTTCACAAATGAAGACTTTTGTGGTATTTTCAGCAGAGGACTTTTAAGGGAAGATTGATTTGACTATCTGTGGTTTTGTTTGCTGGCTGTCAGTGAGAGGGTGATGCGTCCTGTCCTTGCAGAAGTTGGTTAAGTGAAAGTATTTTTTTCTGACCATTGCCATTTATCCTTTAATTTTGGAGCAGCACTAATCCCTCTCCTTTCAGGGTGTGTCAGTACACTCACAGGCTATGATAAGTTGCCCAGCATTGAAGGTTTTACAACCTTATGTATATTTTTGAATTTTTTTTGGGACGCATATAGATCATGTTAAAAACCAGAAGTCCATTGTTCAATCAATCAAGTTAATCCTGGTGCTCCTTGATAACTATAGCTATCACATTTCAGAGTGATTTTATTGGATATTACTGGGATTACTTGTAGTAGCCACTCAGTCTAGACAGGGGTTTCTATTACAGTGAACACAGACAAAAGGGTAAGAAATATTAATGCCCAACATCCATTAACCATGCACAAACTGCATATCAGAGAGTGGATCCTGTTCACTTGGCTCTGGGTCTCCCACCCTTTTGTTTATCTCTCAGAAGGGCACTGCCTTCTTAATTAAAAGGAAGTAGGTTGTCTTAATAAAGGAGTAAAAAAAAAAGGAGCTGTTTGAAAAATTTACTTCTTAGAGCCAATGGAAATTGGACATCTTTTGATCAACTGTCCCAATACTGAAAGGTCTGAGTACTTTGCCCCAGAAGTTGTCTTTGGGATGGCATTCTCTTCCCATCTTTTGGTGAGATGGGAGCATTCATGGTGATCTTGCTTAGAAGTTTGTATCTCCAACAGTCCTGTTGTGAGAAGTGTGATGGAATGGACCTCCATACTCACCAGGGCTGGATAAAATTATACTGCCCATGGTTTCTGAAACAAAGCCTTTTAGAATGACAAGCACTCCAGGAATGCTGCTCCTGGAACACATGTGATGTGGCAGTGATGTAGTTCCCACCATCCCCTGGAAGACAGCTCTGCTCAATTAGGATTGTTGGCTGATTAAAATTAGACCCAGTTAACAAGGCACTGAGTGAGGTAATGAAGTTAAACTCTAAAGCATTTCAAAATCTCATTTTTGCTATTCCACATGTTCATAGAATTGTAACACATGGGCAAACACTGTATTTGCTGCCTAGACCACTTGTGTCACAGACAGTATTTTGGATAGGACATATTTCAGATTGTTGTCAAGTTGCCCATCATAACATGAGCTCCACCAGGTCTTTCGGAGAATTTTGGGAATCAAGGGAACAGTAGAAACACTCAAACACTGTTTGCCTATGGCTTGCTGTCCTGCATTCATGCACCCAGAGACCCTGATGTCCTTTTGTTCTTCACGTCCTTTTGGGATCAAAAGTTAATTAGCCTGCTGCTGGGAAGGGTCTGTGGATCATGTAGGTGCAGAAGAGTAAAATTTATTTTTTTGTTGGAGGTTGGGGATGAAAAACAAATTCCCTAGGTATATAAGAAGCTTGCAACTATTTCAAAATTCCTTTAATTCCTGGATCAGGAGGTCGATTATGGACTATATAAGGACATAAATCAAGATTTTCCTGCAAGACTTTAGCTTGGTGTAGACTTGGAGAAAATACTCTGCATGACAGTGCTCTCAACCCCATTTTATGTCTGACAGCTGATGTTGGTGTGTCTGAACGTGTTCTGTGGGCTGTGTTAGGGTTGCTCTCACTATGTTTGCCATCCAGCTCCCGGGGCCCAGCCCTGCTCGTCCCTAATCCTCCACAGCAAATTGGCCTGGGACCGGAAATCTTGTCTGCTGTTGGCAGAGCACAGCAGCAGGGGTGGTGGGTCCCAGTTGGTTTACATCCCTGTTTTATAAATGGAAATGCTGCCATCACGAAGCTCCAGATTTATCAAAGTATGAATGCCTAATTCTCTGGGTTATTTTAAGCAGCAGTTATTCTCTTGATACAGTTATGGCTATTACAATCAGACAGTTGCATTAAACTTGTGGAGCAGGGCAAAGCAGTTGGGTTCCCTCAGATTTTAGACTTAGTAATGAGCACTTTTTCTCTGTGTATGTGCTTATCTTGATCCAGCAGCTAGGGGTCTGCTTGCCCTGACAGATCTCCTCCCTTAAACTTTCATTTCATGGTAATAAACCGTGAATTTCCAGGGTATTTCTCAATGTAGGGTCAGAAAGAAGAAGGCAGCATAAATTTCTGCCCTCATTTCTAGGAAGTTTATCTTCCAAGAAGAATTATTGTAATATAACTTTAGGATTGCAGTATCAAGCTATACATATAATTTGAGGCTGTTTCTAATAAGCATTGTCTCTAGCCTGTGGTTCACTCTGGTTTAAATGTTCTCAACTTTTTGGTCAAATAACAGCCTAGAACAGTGTTTTTAGGAAAGATGATGCTTGGCAATGGCTGGGAATTCTGTGGCTTTCACCACCCTTCAGAGGGTTTAGTTAATGTGTGTACATTTCAAGAAAACAATAAAAAGCCCCCAACCTGGGAAGGCTTTAACTGAAACACCATCCAAGACAACTTGCAACTTTTCCTTTGATTGTACTGCTGGTGCAAGGGTTCTTCTTTTCTCAATATAACTTGACTTTCTGAATCTGTTTGCTAAGTTTCTTCTTTTTCCATACTTCCCTCTGGTGCTTTCCCAAGTGCCACTCAGGTTCTTGCAGACTGAGCAATCTATGATGCTACATCAATGGCATTAATTAATTTTGGATCAAACATTTTTCTTTAAACTTTGTCAGAGATGAGAACATTTTGAAAGTTGGACTATGAAGGAGGCAGCTGTCCATGGGAAAGGCTAGCTGGTGCTGTTTCATCAGCCATCTGGCTGGGAGATCCTAATTGTCCCTTTCTGACGGGTTTTGGATGACTGCTGAAGATGTAGATGTTTAAATGATAATTGATAACATTATTCATCTCAGTGATTCTCTTGGCGATGTTCTTGCTTTAACATTAGTTTTCAATAAAGCTTGCCACTTTAGATTTAATTTTAAGCAGAAAAAATGTTTTTAAAGTTTCAGATTTGGAAGCTTTTACAGAGCTTAATAAAAACCCACTTGGGCAAAACGCAGTAGACAACTGTATTGGTACTGATGGTTTCTATTTAAAAAACATGTCCCTTTTGTTTGCTGCATCTTGCAGCTGCTGAGATTCTTTGTCCAAGTCTTTCTCTTGCCACTTCACAGGCATCAGAGAGGGGGAAAGTGCCTCCAGCACTACCATTGCAGACAACTTGAT
This sequence comes from Acanthornis magna, assembly GCA_036785705.1. Classification (NCBI taxonomy): domain Eukaryota; kingdom Metazoa; phylum Chordata; class Aves; order Passeriformes; family Acanthizidae; genus Acanthornis; species Acanthornis magna. The sequence goes on from JAWUZG010000092.1 coordinate 3,061,939, forward strand.
TTTCTTCTCTCTTGCATAGCTCAGATCTTTGGGGTGTGGGAATGACCTGGACAACAATGAAGTTTGCTGGGGAGGAGGGGATGCTCTCAGTAAATTGGGATGGTCAAACACCCCACCACGCTTTATAAACTGCTGTTAGATATTTAGGCAGCAGGATGGACGAGTGCACCAGAGCTTCATGTAGGAGAATGGACCCTTAATCCTCACCCCTGCTCTGTGACCTTCCCATCAGGAAACTGGGCAAAAACCCTGTTGGGACAGAGGATAAACTGTGTGTAAGGTTCTACTGAGGCAGGAGCAACAGTGCTCTGGGAATCCTGCTCTGCTTCTGGATTTGGCATTCAAAGGACAGAAAAGCAACAGCAAAACAACTCGCAGAGTAACACAGACTATTCCAAGAAAATAATTTAGGGGAGAAAAAAAAAATTCGCATCTGAATGTTCTGGTTAAAACATCTGTCTGGGGAGTCTGGGATCTGACTCATCCTACTGTCACATTTCTGGATGTCCCTTGCATCTCTAGGAAGAAGCTGGTAAAGTGAAGAAAAGGAAATAAATAAAGTTAATCTCTTGCCTAGCTAGTAGCTGTATCTCTTTACCAGCTTAGCACTTCTGGGCTGTATATCCATGTAGGAACCCCAGTTGTACTTCTTTTTATGTGTATTGACTTAGTGAAGTGCAAACATGTTAAAAAGTTCACTTTCTCCTTTATACGAGTCTATAAAAAAGCTCTTAAAACGGAGTCATAGTGTTTCAATGAGACAAATGAATGATCAGCTGAGACCTAACAGTCCTTTCCGATGGATTAGGTGCTTGAGTGTGAGAAATTCTAAGATGCTAATCAGCCTGGAGAATTTTCATGCCTCCAGCACTATGTAATGACACAAAATATTGCGATGCCTCCAAGTTATAATGGGATCGGCGAGGGGGATTCAGTAATAGGTATCACTCCTGATATTTGATTCCAGCTAGAACTAGACTTGCAGAAGTCTCTAGGCAGCAAAGATTTCTTATGCATTTATGGACATTGGGGTAAAACTAAACATATCCACACTAGCCTGGAATTTTTTCCTAACAGCTATTTGGACACAGTAATGTGCAGAAATAATTATAAACACATGCACAAGTAGATCAGTGTGTGTTTTCAGTGCCTGCTTTTAGGAGGAGTCACACATTAACATATTTTCTGAAATTTGCAAATGCATTGCAATATTGCAGCTCAATAAATGGAACTTTATATGTTCATCTAAACTGATGACACCAGTATAAAATAAAGATATTTTCCAGTTGGGATTTAGGAAGCTGTAAGACATGACAGAAGTGTTCATAATTAGACATTTCAGCACAAATTTGAATTCTCATGGAGTTGATCCAAAAACAGTTCTCCAGCAAAGCATGTATCTGTTTAAACACTTACTGGGAAGGGATCGATCCCTCTGCCAGAGCAGTAAAACATGTTTGCTGTGATAGCATAGAAGTGGGTCACAGTTTACCAGAAGGAATCACTTACTGTACAGAGCTGTTAGACTTTATTTCTGTACATTTGGAATTTTCGAGTTATGTCCTGTCACAGCTGCAGGCGTGCAAGTGCTGTGTTTATATTCTGCGTTAGTCACCAAGAAAATAAAGAAGAAACAAAGAGGGAATTTCCTCAGCGTGAGGGTGGTGAGGCCCTGGCACAGAAGGCCCAGAGAAACCGTGGCTGCCCCTGGATCCCTGGAAATGTCCAAGGCCAGGTTGGATGGGGCTTGGAACAACCTGAGATAGTGGAATGTGTCCCTGCCCATGGCAGGAGCTGGATAAGCTTTAAGGTCCCTTTCAACCCAAACTATTCTGGGATTCTGTGTCTTTCTAGGCATGGTATTGTTGTTTTGGGAGATAGAAAGTAAAACTGAGGCATTTTAAAACAGCCCTCAGGATGGCTGGCTCTCTGCAGGCTTCACTGGGCACCAAAGGATGCACCTGAGTTGGTGCTGAAATGGTTAATTAATAACATAGGGCTGGGAAATCAGCTTTCTGCCTGGCACAACAGCTTCAGGAATCCTGCCAGGAGCCAGTAGCTGAAAGCCCCACTAAAACCAACAGGACAACACTATTAAATGCCTGGAGTCTTAAATGATTTGTGGTTTGTCAAGGTGACACGCTTGTGGTCTTTGTGGAAGTGCAACCTGAGAGACATCTCTGCTATTTACAGAAATGTGTAAGCAATGCAGCTTGTGAGTGTTTATGTTGTCATCACAAGAACAATATGTTATCTGCATAATTACAAAGTTATATTCTGATAGGGATTCTTATTTAAGCCTGTTACATGCTCCAGCAAAGCAGAAAATCCCTTCCTGAGCACCGTTCATAATGGAGCATTAAGAATACGCTGTTTTCTTTTCTTGCTTTATATACATCTATTTATTTTTAAAACAACTGTTTTCTGGTGCTTTCTAGGATTTCTTTCCCGGGTGCCGGAGAGAGCATTTCCCTGGAGCTGCCTACAAGAAGGAATGTCACTATAGCCATGTCTGGTAGTGTTCCCTGTGCCGTACTGGGACCAGCCCTTTCCCACCACAGTCTGCAGCAGGGCCTGGGACAGGGACTTAGGTGAGCAATGGAGTGGGAGAGGTTTGTCAACTCTGAGGAAAGCGCATGGCCCAGGAGAAGCTGATAATGTTCACAGATTTCTTTCTGTAAAGATTAAACTGAACTTCATTCTGCCAAAAGTTGTATTTAGAGGTGCGCTTGGCAATGTTAGGTTAATGGTTGGTTGGGCTCGATCATTTCACTTTTTTTTTTTTTTTTTTCCAAACCGAAAAGATTCTGTGGCTCTCTATGATGCCAGAGGACTAAAACTTCATTCATTTCCCCCCAGCAATCTTATTAGCGGAATTCAGTGAAGTGGACATGCCCTCAGGGATGCCTCAAACATGAACTCACACCTGGGCATTACCCTCAGGATGGAGGGCACGGGGAATCCTTCTTGGGGGCTGCGGGGGCTTTTCAGGATGTGCTGCTCTGCAGGGTCCTTGCTGCTGTTGGTGAGTGGCTTCTCAGGAGGCTCCACCAGCCCTTTCTAATGGGCTCAGCCACCTGAGCTTGCAGAGCCAGCCCTGGGGAGTACAAGAGCTTCATCATCACAGACCTGTGATGAGTTTGGGATATATTAAATAATGGCCTTTGAAATGAAAGGGGAAGGAAAGGAGGGGGAACCCCATGAAGGGAAGCAGGTGGGAAGGAAGGCAGGAGGGAAGGGCAGATGGGATAACTCCTGGCAATTAACCTTTCTGGGGGCAGCCCCACTCTCTGGGCAGAACCTGCCTGGCTGCTCCTTCCACTGGTCCTGCTTGTGCACAGCAGGACAAACAGCCAATGATAATGAAAAAAGGCCACCATCCATCAGGTTTTGCTTGTTGAGTCACTGGGAATTTTTATCTGGAAAGGCTGAGGAACCTCTGTTTAGTGCTGTCTCCAGCTGGGATACGATGGCTGGACAGTGAAGAGGGCTCCTCGAGGAACCTGGTTTCCTGCAGGGAAACTCACTGCAGTGGGAGGATGGATTAGCAGGATAACAGACCAGCTCCATGCAGGTCCCCGCAGTGGCCCGTGGATTTATCTCCAGTGATGTGGGAAAGGAGTTGGAATTGCCACTTTTGTTAAGGCACAGCAGTAAATGAAGCAGTGGTAAAAGGATGCAGGATGGAACCCTTTCCTTGGGCACTTGAAGGACTGGGAGTTTAACACCAGTGTTAGCGGCTTCATTATGGGCATGTGCAATTCAAGGCAGGGGCTACACTGAGCAAACATTTAGTGTGGCTGGGAGAAGGGAAAACATCTATTTTCTTGTGCCCATACAAAGGATGACTAATGACACCAGGAACAGCTGCAGTGCACTTGAAACTATAGAAGACCAGCTGATCCCCACCATGCTTCCCCAGCCAACTGGCAACACCTGAGCCCTGCCAGGTAAAAAACAGGCTCTGTGCTTTGTCCAAGTCATTAGAGCTCCACTTGGAGAGAAGTGAGCAAGGAACAAGCTTTGCTTCACTGCTTAATGTTGCTCAAAAAGAAAAAAAATACCTGGAATAAATATTTCAGCCCAAAGTAATATTTACTCGGGTGCTTAAAACTTTGTAAAATGCCCTGAAGGTCACAAGACATTCATCCTGCTGTGTATTTCTCTTTAAGAAGGTGCTTGTAAGTACTACTGGAGCACATGTGTGATGAGGGGTTGCCATGGCAAACAGGTTTTGGCACTATTTAAGAGAGAGTTTTATTGCACAGCAGAATAAATAAGCATGTTAAAGCCACATACAGTAACTTGTTGGCACATACATTAATGCTCCCAAGGGCTGCAATAACTTAAGCACCCTCCCTTTAAACATTTTTCAGTGTTTTTTCTTTTTTATTGACTACATGCATTTAGTATTAGGGCTAGGAATGTCCCATTTCCACCCTCTTTTGAAGTGAGTAATTGAGGCAAAAAAAGAGGACTGTCTAATAAATCATAAAGGGGCATTGTGCACAGACAAGAGGGGCAATTTTCCCATTCCTAACATACATGAGGATAAGCCAGCGTGAGACCTGTCTGTGTGCTAAATCCTGACTTGCTCTCTCTAGACACAGGAGTAGATTGGCGTGTTTATATTTCTGATGGAGCCTGAATAATCAGGAATAGTTTCACACCATTTTCTGCAGTTTCTGTCTTGCTCTGTTTGTGCCAACCCAGTCTTCTCCCACATCACAGCAGCAAACTCATTACTTTGGCTTTACTCACTTTATGAACCACCTGCTCTGTTCCCAGTTTGGCTCCCAGTTCACACCAGTGAGTCCCACCAGCTCTGGAAACACTCCCAGGGTTGAGGAAGTGCTGCAGGGAGGCAAGAGGCAAATCTGCGCCTGTGAGAGGGCTCAGGTTTGTGGTGTTCTTAAAGGTGAACATAAATTACATTTATAATGAAAGCTCTGGTTTAAGAAGAGTTATTAGTGTATTAGTCCGGGCTTTATTAGCTCGGAGGTTTCAGAGCCATGTGGGAGGTGTGACACTGGCTCCCTCTTCTGTGGGAACCAGCAACATTCCTGGCTGGAGAACTTGGAGCTGCCAAAAGCAGATGAAGCCCACAAAACCTCCCCCATCCCTCCCACCTCGGGACATTGGTACAAACCCCATGATGGTAGATGCAATCAGATCATGCCTGGCTGTGGGGCAGGGGCACGGCTGCCTCCTCCCCTGGGCAGGGCAGGATGGCCTGGGTGTGCAGCCAGAGCTGGTGGCAACGGTGCCTTGTTTAAAACTGGGGATTGCTGAGTGTGATGGACCCAATTCTGCTTAGTTTATTGGGGAAGAGTGACAGAATTACATCTCACCCTAAAAGAAGAGTGCAGGCAGTGCTGACACCTATTATACTCAGAGGAAAAATCTGGTTTACATAGTCCCTATGGTTTTAGAATGAAAGCTGTAAAATATTTTACTCTTAGGAACCTTTTTGCCTCCTGCCTCATCACCCAGATTGTCCCACACCCTTCAGTGAGGCTTGGACTGATCACCAGAGCTACTTGTTTCTCAAGGCCAGGTTGGATGGGGCTCTGAGCAACCTGGTCTGGTGGAAGCTGTCCCTGCCCATGGCAGGCAGTTGGAACAGGATGAGCTTTCAGGTTCCTTCCAACCCTAAACCATTCGGGGATTCTCTTCAACGATTCCAAACTTTCCTGTGCACTCACAATCGCTGAAGCATGCTCGAGCCTCAGGAAACAGGGGAGGAAAAAAGAGAGTTCATTATTGTATGAAAGGTACATGTTTGTAATATCGCATACTGATGGGTTCATTACGAATTACAAGTCGCTGAATAGGAGGATTCCTGCGGGAGGGACAGCGCAGGGAGAAAAGAGAAAAGCAAACGGAGAGAGGTGATTTTTATGCCTGTAAAGGTGTCTCCTGGGCATAACCAGAGTGGAAGACGTACCATTTCCTTCTAGCTGTTTGGATTTGTTTGCAATTAAAGTCTAGTGGAGCTGTCAGGGGCTGTTGACAAATATATTATAACCAACTTAGGTTAAGCGAGTTACTTAAAATTAATCCATCCCTGCACAATACTCCTGTTTCACTTCAGAAGAATGTGCCAGGAGGAATGAGTACAATCCTGACCATGTTGGGAGAACCTCCTCAAGGTGGAAATTTGCAAATAGGGCTACTGTAGTATGTAATGAGAAGCTGCAGGGCTTTCAATTATCCCACATAGTCTGTCTCTTTGCAACTTGACTGACAGCTAATTATGCTGGTGCCATTTTTTTGGCAGTGGAATTTAATCTCCCAGATGGAAAGCAAATCAATCTGCCCATTGCTGCAGCTGAGACATACTTTGGCTCAACTTTAATTTATTCTCCTAAGCCTAAGAAGGTTAGTCATTTCAAGGTACAAAAATATCAAATTTCTTCCGTTAACCAGGCTGGTGAAAAAGTGGGGAAGAGTTGGGATTTTATGGGCTGTGCTGTGAAATGCTGTCGCTCCTTCCTTTGTATTAGGAAACAGCAGTATCATCTCCCCTTGATTCCTGGTTGTGGAATCTAACAAGGAAGAAGCATTTATGAGCAGGTTGCTAGTGATAATGGTTAAACATGAGTTGTGGAGGCATTAAGTGGGATTCTATGGAGGGGTGAACTAAATCTCTGAAGAACTCGACACAAAAAGGAATCTGTGGCAATTTTCAAGCACTTTAGCCAGTGTGCAATAGCCTGGTTCCCTTTGGGTTTCCTGCCAGGGATATAAATGCAATCCTCCTACTTACCTGCACTCTTCAGGCCTATCAATTATGCTGCTCCCTCTGAGTTGCTGTTACAACTTTAGGTATTACCGTCCTCTGTCAAACCAGCACGGAGCAGAGTATGTGACTGGTTATCACAGGCTGCAGACCTCATCTTCGAGTAGACAGCACCTGCAGCTCCTGTCAATGTTGTTTCTCAGGCTAGAAACCCCAATTTTAGCTAGGATCAAGGGGAAGAGAGCTCACAAAAACTTGGTGCTAATGAATGCTGGAAAATCAGAGTCTTATTTTTCTGTAAACTTTTGCTTCTCTCGTTGTTTCAGCTTGAGTATGGTTCTGATGTCTTGTCTGAGTGGTTATTTTCTCTTTTGGGGTGCTCTTTCTGAATTCTCTGGAGGTGTTTAAGGCCAGGTTGGGGTGGGCTCTAAGCAACCTGGTCTAGTGCAAGGTGTCCCAAGGCAGGGAGTTGGGATAAGATGATCTTTAAGGTGCCCCTGACCCAAACCATTCTAGGACTCTGATTTTACTCTGGTTTTTTAGTTGATACAAATAGAAAGGTTCCTGACTCCCCTCTTTACTGAAAAAAGCATTTCTAAAAGTGCTTTGCTCGCACCTAATAACTCCAGTTCCAGTCTTCCTCACATTTTCACAAAACCACAGCCATTTCAGTGACTCCTCCTTAGCACACTTGGTGGCTGAAGGATTACATGCTCTCCTAGCTGCTAACACCTTTTTTTTTTTTTGTGTTATCCTTTTTATGTTGATACTGCTCCCATTGGACCCTTGAATTGTATTTCCCAATTGTGATAAAACCTTGTACACGGAAGGGTTTTTGGTGGCAAATCTCTGGACATGCCCTGGTGCTGTCCCATTGGTGCATTTGTTACCTTGCTGCACACTTTGTTTCTGCAATGCTATGGTTAAGATGATTTATTAATCAAAAATGAGATTATTGCTTAAATAAATCCATCATTCATTAAACAATTAGAACAATTATTTGTTCTCAGCAATGCCATTAAGTTTAAATGCTGATGGTAAAATGTAGTGTCAGACCTGTAATTTCAGAGTCAAGCACATGGAAGCAGTGCAGTGCCACCTATTCTTTACTGAGTTGTCTGAAAATAGGAAGCAGTGGGGTCTCCAGGCTGCAACAGGGATCAGGACAGGGAAAGTCTCTGCCACATGTCTGTGCCTCTTGTCAGGGTCATCCTTGCTCAGCCACCTGACTTCCACTGATGTGACTTGAAAATGCTATTGGCAGCAAAATGCTTTTAAGCTTTGAAAGTATTGAAAAAGTTAGAGAATGTCTATTTTAACTGCTGTGTTCAGGGGAAATCCAGAATGGATGTACCGGTAAGAGAAGGAGCTGTAAAGGCTCCTCACTGAGATTTTTCCATGTGTGGTCATCCCAAAGTGTGGGGTTTTTTTTGGTTTTTTTTTTGCAAGTGGAGCTTGCATGTTTAGCTCCAACAAGCAAAAAATGCCAGAGCAATTCCTAAAGTAATATTGTCCTGGCCCCAGTGCACATGTTAGCAGGAATTTCTCCTCTTGTTTTCCTTGTTATGAATGTAACCTGATCTGTTACTTTTCAGGTTCTTGAATAAGTGCCATAATCTCCTCAGCCTGCCCGAGGTCAAGCTTGTTCTGGGATCTCTGGCTCTCCTGACAGAGCCTGCAGGATTTTGGGACCTTGGAGCAGCATTCCTTGGGCTGATGTGGATGAACATGGATGGCTGTGGGATGAGGAAGAGGATGCTCTGGTGTTTGTATGGAAGGAGAATATGATAATGCCCCTTATGAGACCAGCCCCAACACTGCAAATGATTTTAGGTTGTTTTCTTTCAAAAGGACCATAAACCCAGCAAATAAAATGGCACATCACAGGTGATCCCAATGATAGCAGCTGAGCTATTTATGGAGCCCACAGCTAAATAAGCAGATGACATGTGAGGCCAGAAGAAGCAAGTCCATGTGATTTGAATTACAATACAGTTTGCTTTAGGATTTTCTAGTTGAAAGACAAAAGTTGCCCTTCCCAGCCTGGTGTAACAGTGTAAGAGAGATCTATTAAAGGCCATTAGAGGTTGTACTTTCAATTACCTAGAAAATACCTGTGGATAAACACTTCTGCTGACAATAAAATTTTAGGACTTTAAAAAATGAGATTTAATACAGTACAGTAAATTCAACACTGCAAAGAGATCAGGAATCTGTAATCTGAACACTGTGATGTGCGCTCTCCTGCATTAAAAATACCTTCCTGGTCTGAAAAAGTCAAGGCCCATTTCACTCCAAGTTAGCTGCTCCTATGAGTTTTTTGGTATTTTCCAATCCTTTTACTGACATCTAGTGAAATTTGGTGAAAGTGCAGGTTCAGTTTAACTCCAAGGATCAATCCAACTGCAGTAGCAGATGTTTCACAATTAAACGCTGCATTCCTGCACCTTATTTCATTTATTGCCTCTTAAGCTGCTGTTTTTGAGGAATGCACCAAATGCATTTTGGCCATTAAAAAATTAAAGTTTGAGCCCATATTCTGGTCAAACACTTTATGCATTTGAGGTGCTAAATTAATTTACTTTTTGCTCCTTTTCACTTTGGGTATATATTTAGAATAGCATTTTTATTATAAATTTTGCCTTCTGTTGTTGGTGCTATTGCTCAGCTACACTTGAAGGCTCCAAGTATCTTGACTTCTACACAAAACACCCCAAACTACTGCAGGATTTCAAGCTATACATTTTCTATATTTGGTATTCCTGAATTGAAAAGTCAGATTTGGTCTGCTCATTGCTCTGGACAGAGTGGATGTGAAATACTCTCCCATCAGCAAATGAAGTTTTCAACATTGATGGAAAACGTATGCCTCCTACCTAGGAATCAGCTAAAAACTTCAAAGGAAGAGCTGCCTTCCTCAGAGCAGCATCCACATGCAATAGCTCTTAGAAGTGTAACCTCTTTTTTCTCGAAGTACAAACCCAAGTGGCTTCCATAAAGGTCTGTGTTGGTATGGATTTCAGCTGTGCAAAGGATAGGCGACCACTACAAACAGGGCTCATAAATATTTGGAAAAAATACAAAGCTTCAACCAGGCCAATATCAGATGACTGGAAATAGTTCAAAAAAATCTTAGGCCTTGCTTGATCTAAAAGGCTTCAACCTCCCAAATTGAATAGGCAATTAGGGCAGATTCTGAACAGGAGGATCTGAAGCAACAACTTGGAAGTGTGAACACTCTCTGGAAAAATCCCAGCTGTGTGCCACTGAGCACACTCACATCCAGCCAGCACAGGGAAGATGCCCAGCATGTCCAAAAGAGCTTCCAGGACACTGGTTCTGATCTGCTCTCACCCCTTTCAGAACTTAGAAAATAAAGGCTTAAGGGAAAAATCAATCCAAGTACACCAAGAGCAACAGTTCAAACATTTTACTAAATCAATTCACACAGTTTCAAAATTGTAAATATAATTAAGGACAACAGGGTTTCTGTATTTTTTTTCTTCCAGAATCATTAAGACAATAAACAAACACAAATTAGGTTTATAGCATCTGTTCTTTTAAAAAATGAAAGGAACGCCACTCGATGTATTGATAAAGCACCACAACACAGTTACAAAATAGGGTTGGCCTGTTTCTTTCACAAGTAAAAGACTACATACTCCTAACAGCTTCCTGCTTCAATTCATACTTCATTAAAATAAAACTATAAAATCTTCTAGATTACACTAACTTCAGACAATGCCTGGTATAACAGTGCATTAACAGCAGTAATGCCAACTATCAGTGCCAACATAAAACAGTTTAGAGAGGAAAAACAAAACAAACAAAAAATTCCAAAACAAAACAACAAAAACCCCACCTTTATTCCCCTAGATGAGCAAATTTTAAAATAAGGGATGCTCTGCCTCACAATGAGTTAAGGATTTGGGGATGCTGATGGGTGGAAGAGGGGGCTGGTACTGTAGCTTTCTAGGCTTAGTTGGCATCTAGTTTGGCCATTTCCTGCACGTATATCCCTATACTCTCACTGTCAAAGAGCACGAAGTACACTGTCTTGATTGAGGAGGACATCGTTGACACAAAATAGCTGGAGATGGCTTTCAGGATCAGCTGGGCAGCTGTTTGCTTTGGGAAGCCGTTTCTAGAAGGAGAAAGGAAAAAAAAGAAAGAAAATCAAGATATGCTGAAACAGCTTTTCATGGTTTAACCTCCCAGGGAAGGCTCTCGCTTTTCTTCAACACCTGGTGGCAAATAAAGCCACAAAGCTAGTGTTTACAGTCTGATTTAGAAGCTACAAAGCTTTAGAAGCTTGTTGATTTAGGCAAGACTTAAAATGCTCAAAGAGAAGAAAAGCATTCCCAAAATATGCATACAGAGTCTACAAACACGAATGGGTTGAACCTTATCATTCCCGATGGTCAATTATTCTCATTTAACAGTTAAGTAAACCAAGAGCCTGATGTGCTCTGAAAAGTAGTGTATATGTTGGAGATGTGAAGATAAGCCTCTCCTGAAAGCAAAGCCACTGTTAAAGAAAATAAAAAGGGACAGAGAACTTGACATAGAATATGAAACACAAAAAGACCCAAAGTACAAAATGGTTTTATCACTATTAATGGTAACTAAGCACAAGATTTTACAGGACCTTACCTGACAACCTTTCTTATAACCTTCACATTTTCATCTAGCAGTCTTTGCCTGAAAGATTCATCTAATCTTAAAACAGGCCAAGCACAAGTAGAATGGTCTGAACAAAGCCGTGACCTGAACTGTGAATTTTATAGGTCATGGCAAACTCCCGGAATTACACCTGGTAACTGCTGGGAATGTGGCCTGAACTTCATTGCTGTGTTGCTCCTGAAGTACTGCTACTCACCCAGACCTCAGACCTACTATGCACTCAGCAGTCAGTCTGAGGGTGACAACACAGGACCACTCTGTTAGGAGTAGCACCCAAACAGAATTTGAAAGCGCCTGTTGAACATCCCATGGTATCTTGCCATGCACTTACAGATATCTGATAGTTAATACTCCCCATTATAAAGTGGGTGCTATTAATACTACCAATAATTTACAGATTACACAGATGGATGAGTTTCTCAGCATTTCCTAAGCAGTTCAAAGAAGCTGGGCTAAATCCGCCTCTGGCTTTAACATGTGAACATTTCTCAGCACTTGCTCACTGAAGAACCACACTGGTAGTAAAATGTTGTTGCAATCTCCCTCTTATTCTGTGCTGTGGCCCACTTGCTGCTCATTGTCTTACCAAAAAACATTCTCAGAAGAGCAATTCTGTGTCATTCCTGCCTGTAATGTGATATTATACATGTTGTATTGAAGATAATGTTCCTGGTATTTCAAAAATGATGGCATGAAATAACTCACACTGTTTTTTCTTTTCTGAAAATACCCAATTTTTTCTACTGAAGAAGGAAAAAAAAGGAAAAAGCATTGTGAGAAATGCTTGTGCTCTTTTAAAGTCAAATGAGCTGGTCAGGGATAATCAGCTGTTTGAGAAGTTAATCAACTGAGAGCAGTTTTGACATAGGAGCTACTTAGGAGTCACCTTTCTCAGAGAACTAGAAACAGACTTAGCAGCCTCTGCACCTGAGCACTTGCAGGTTACTTATGAACACTTCATCCTGGCATACACTTAAGAGATCTTTCAGGAGCTTTGCTCCTGAGCTGTCATGCAAGGCAGCATCAAAATGGGGATAGGCACTGTTTGTGAATTGTTCTCAGGAGCCTCTGAAGTCACACAACTTCCAGCTGTTCTGGCAGGGTGGTCACACCAGGGCACATGAAAGGAGAGTGGCCTGGTGAAGGTACAGTCCCAGGGAAACTGATAACAACCCACTGCTCAGGGCACCTCTCCCAAAAGAAACAAAAGAGAGAGAGCAGAAAAATCAGCAGAAAGGTGCTGGCCTGATGGCCATGTGTGGGCTGCAAGAAACAGAAGCGTTATGCATTGATCTATGGGTCTGAGTTAAATCCTTGTGAAAAGGCAATTTGGGACTTCAGCCAAACCAGTGTCAATTCAGATCAAAGTCAGAGCCTTAGAATGAAATCCCTTCTCTGAGGATGATTTCATGTTCAATCCTTAAGTCTCCTTTCCCTTTTCTCCTGCTGGTCCTACCAGACTGAACTCCAGGCTACCTCTGAACAGCACCCAAGTTGTGCTCTCCATAAGTTGGCTGTAGCTGAGCATCTGGCCCAATGAATGCTACAAGTATGCTATTTTATTTCCCCTCCTGATTTATTTGAACTGCCCTCATGTAATCCCATTCCTCAACTATAAAAGAGAATGAAACTGTTTATGTGGGTTTATTGGGTGATGTCTGCTTGACAGATGCCTGTACTAGAACAGCTGCATACATGTGGTATCTTTGGCATTTGCTATCTTTTAAAGCTTTACTTTTTTTCTTTTATTGCTTTTGACTTCATAAAAACAAGTAGAGAGTATTGTCAGAGTATATTATGTTCTCTCCAAAATTAATTTATGATTGAGTATCTCTAATTAAGGGGAAAAAAAGGAAAAATACATAACCTCATATATTACTCAAGGCCTTTTGATTCCTCTCCATCTTTTAGAAGCACCACTTCAACTGGCTGGAGTTAGAATGACGTGCATATGCCAAGTGGAGAACTCGCCCCAGATCCCGCCTGTCAGTAACCAGATTCCAGAACAGAATGTGGATCCTGATGATTGGTCAGGGTTCCATCATCTTCCAAAACCAATCACTTATTTGCAACATGGGCTGGGAATGGTTCTTTGCTGGGAGCTATCCAGAACAGACAGGGCTGTGTGGAAGATACTTTACATGGTCTCACTTTTACATAACCAATTCACCAGTCACTCTGCATTCTCCACATTATTCTGCGGAGGAATAGAGTTTCTCCCAGAGGGAGATTCAGAGCTTCTCTTTGTACTGACCAGCCTGTGACCCTGACAGCTAATTCAACAGGTTACTATGGACCTTCTGCTCTATTTCTCTACTGTTCTGCAACGTTCATTCAAGTGATCTCCTTAAAATGACACCCATGCAAATTAACCTCAGTTGGAGATTTGTATAATGCGAGTTGCTTAAATTTATCATCCTAATGAAACTTTTATTTCTTGTCATTCACCCAAACCCTCAAATACTGTTTTCTGCCCTAGCCCTCAGAATGTGCAAGAATTAATCCAGTGTTGCAACACAGCACAATAGGAAGAACATTCTTGCTGTACACCAGCCAAATTCTTTCACAGCAAACTCAAGAGGGCCCGTTGTTCAGGGTTAGAGACACAACTGCATAATTCAGTCTAGATTTGGCCCTTGGTCTTCACACTGAGCCACCCCTGAGGGACAGGTGTTCCCAGCCTCCCTCTTCACCCCAAACCCAGGAGCCTCAGACTAAAGGTGCAGTCAGTCTGGACTGAGATGCTTAAGAACACGATCCAACTTTCAAAGGCATTGAGTACACTGTACAGAGCCAGAGGACCTGAACTTTAGACTTAGGCTTTCAAAGACCTTGGCAAGGGTTTTTAGGGTCTTTTTTTTTATTAATGCAATAGTGCCATGATGTAAACTGCATGGAATTCAGCTTATGGATTTTGGATGAAAGCTTGAAGTGACTCTGCAAATCCTGAGAACCAAGGCACTTTAGGTTTGCTGCTTAAACAAACACTAAGCCATGTCTTCTGGCCATCCTAAGACATAGGTAAGTTTCATTATGCACTAAAACCAGGCGAAAGAGACCTCTTTTCTTCATGTTCTCTTCCACATCCCCAATTTATATGAATGAATTGATAGTCTGAACGAAGTCTTTTAATATTCTCTTGAAAGTTCATTTCATGCTCTTTATCCCATTTGCATGCTTTAAGATTCTGCAGGGCTCACTATGAGATCTACCCAAACTGATCTAGTAGTCAGGAAAACACTGCAGGCTCCATGCACTGCCTGAACAAACCTGGAAAAACACTTCTGTTAGGGAACTGATTTAAACAAACAAGAAATCAGCCAGCATTGTAGCAATGTGTTTTGTACATGGGAAGGGACTGGAACATCAGATGGCACTTAGAGAATGTGACCTATTTGGCATCAGGTTTGTCTGACAGCCTTACCTGCCACTGCCAATGGAAGGAAATGCGATTGATTTCAGCTTCTTTTCATCAGCCAGAGCCAAGCAGTTCTTCACTGTCTTTTCCAGCAGCTCCTCGCATTTGTCTGAGCCCCAACCTGGGCTGTTACAATGGATCACAAATTTCGCAGGCAGTCCATGGCCAGCACTGACAACAGCTAGGAAGAATTGAAAATAAAACATAATTACTTTCCTCTCTTTAGGATTAAAGGAGCATACATTTGATTAAAATAGCAAACAATCAACAGACATTCCTATAGCCCCTGTGAATGTTTTAGATTACAAATCACACAGCCTTAAAATACAACATGATTACAGAGACTCAGTATTTTCGATTTCCAGCTGCATTTTGCTGTGATAATTTATAAATCATAGCTAGGACCGAGCTTATTGGAGAGAGAGCAAGAATTCACGGCTGACATCCAAGGAAGAACATTTATACTGAGGACTGGGTAAGGACAAGGGCAGTATCTTTTAGAACCCAAACCCAGAAAAGGGATGATCTTGCTTTGGTTTGGTTTACTGCAGAGCTGCAGTGAGTATCAGGATGCTGGACAGGCACAAGGAGTTATGACTTCAGTGACCTTCAGCTACTCCTGCTAAATCTAGACAGTGTTTATGTGGCTTCTGATCATACCACAGCCCAAACTGGAGCAGTTCAGAGCTACTAGTGCTCTGCAAACCCCTAAGGAAGGATGAAAAAGAGGTGAATTAAGATTCTGGCTTTATTTCCAGCTTTGTCTCTAAGTAACTATAATTAAGACATTTTGTGTGATTTCAAGATTTTGGGACTGGCCTTATTTGAGCTTTTTTCATGTATGGGTCATCCAAGATCACTTGAACAATGCTGGGCTTAGTTTCTTTTTCATCACATTCTTGACAGATGGGTGGAGAGGATGCACTTAGAGATTTGCAATGTTTGATTCACGCTGTTTATGTAACAACAGGCCAGGCCTTGTATGTACAAAGAAATGAAAAAGAATTTTTATCATGCTAATCATAGCTTATCACCACGATATTATCATTGACATGTGGGGACTAAGAAGATGCAGCAGACCCTGCCTACAAACTGCTGACAGGCAGGGATTCTCCAGATGAGAGGCCTCCTTCTCTGCAGGAGAACACGTTCTGGGCTCACCACTTCCCATCACAGAGCAACAACAGACTGTGCTCTGCCTGCCAGAAACCAGGGTAAGAGGATCTCTGCCATTTCTGAACTCATTGGGCTGTGGTTGCAAAGAAAAAGTTGTAACTTTGGTTTGTTAGAAAAAAAAGGCGGGAGGAAGCAAACCACCCTGATTGTAAACTGAGGGAAGAAAAACATCTATCTGAAATCTCACAAGAGCATACAGTGAACCTTCACAAAACCATAATAAAAATACCAGTAAGTTTAAAAAAAAAGTTAAAAATCAGGTTTGCAAAGGTACTTAAGAGGTCTGAAATCCTCTATTCCATTCTGGAATGTTTATGAGGCATTTTGCTATATAAGTATAGTAGAAATAACTCTTGGCACATGATCATCACATATGGATACTATCCCATGGCTGCTGCAGGAAAGAGAAAATAGACTTTGTCATATGGCATCCTGACCAGGGGTTAACCAGAACATTTTGAAGGACAATAGAAGCACAACCATTTATGTTCTTATGAGTTTGCAGAGTCCCAACATGTTGAATAGCCTCAGTGTTAGGCAATGTTAATTTGTCATAATGTGCAACTAAAATGTTGGCAGATTCAGAATACATCATAAATTCAAGAAAAATCTATTAAAAGCAGCTGACATATCTCTAGTCAGATGTGAAATGTGGATATCATCTTCACCCTGAAAGAATAAAATACTGTATTGATACACATCACCAACTTTAATATTTCTCAGGGAGTGTTTTCTAGGGTAGTCATTAATTAACTCATTAGGATTCTGATGAGGACAATTGTTCATTACCAAGAGCAGCTGTCCCTTACTTCAAATGCAAATGCACTGAAATGGGAAGTAAGAAACAGAAAGCCAACTATGGACTTATTCTGTGCTAGTCACATTCCAGGTAAGCATCCTGGTTATGGGTACATTGAAGGGATGCCCACAGAATCGAGAAATCTGAAAACTGGGTATCTGTAGGATTGAAAAAGGGATGTATCAGTTCTGCTCTAGAGTCCTCCAACAAGTCCCTAATAGCCAGTTTCTCCCAGTGCAATGCAGAGCTGCCTGGGGTAAGACTGCCAAGCAATCCCCAGACCTGAGGGATGCACTGACAGTTGAGAAAAAGAAACTTTTCTGTCCAACTTGCCACCAATTTGGAGCAGTTTGGTCTGGGCTGGTAAGCAATATTGTACAGAAGTTAGTAAAAATAAAAAAGTGAGCAATTGATTCTGCATATTTTTGCAGAACAAAAATTCCAAGAAAAATTTATTAAGATTTTTAAAAAGCAAGGGAGAAACCCCCAAAGTATTAAGCTCCAGAAGTAAACAGTTGTAATTTTTCCTGTCAGAGCTGAATTCTTACATCTCCCCTTCGGCTGTAGTTAGGATTCGTTTACAAAACTGTGCACACTGTATTTATTTTTATAGCATAAACACAGATGGCAGAATCAGCCTTCTATATGAACAACATGGATCAGCAATTTCACAGATGGTGTAAAATTATATATTGCCATTATCAAACTTTATTACTCATATAGTAGATTTTTCTCTGATATTACATAAATTTTGATAACTAGGCATCAAAAAGTCATAAGCTTTTATAGTGATGATTTTGGCACTGATTAAACTAAGTACCCAAGCAGATGCTGAACTTTGGTTAAGAACATGCTTAAGTTCAGTGAAAGTCAGCAGCATTTCAGCAAAGCAGATGTTTAACAGAGTTGGACTCAAAAGTAAGCATCTCATTAATTGCTTTTCTGAACTGTGCCCTTAATGATCAACACTGACTGTGTATGCACATACCTGTGAACAGCCTGGTTTTACTGTAACACTACAGCACTGCCCATTTCCCAGGTGCTTTGGTAAAGAACGTGTGTACTTTAACTGTGGAGAATACAAACACGTAACCCTCGGGAGCTGCCTGCAGACAGCAGAGCCCCAGCGCTGCTGCAGGAGGAGCTGGGCTGTGTGAGCCAGCCCCAAACACTGCCCACGGAGCTTGGGTTGGGGTCCCGAAGCGCAGCCTCACCTCCGGCTATGTCCAACGGGCCGTTCTTTTTGCGGAGCTCAATGACAGCTTCCACAAACTCCTTGCCGCCCTTCTTTTCCAAAGTGCTCCCTGAACAGAGAATTGTTAGTTTACTCCTATGATCTCAGCAGACGTGTGACTCATCATTATTCACTTTTGTTACATCACTCTAGAGTTTTCTGCCCAAACATTTTTTGGGGACTGCAAAGTAAGATCTAAACCTTTTGGGACTTGAGAATTAGCTAGTCATTAAAAACAACAACAACAACAACAGAAAGAAAAAACCAAAAAGACAACCCTAACAACCCAAAAACCTCGCACCGGTATCCCTTGCTAACATTCTCAGACTTGAATTTACTGTCAAAAAGCATTTGACATGACATCCCTACCTCCTTCCTTCTCATGAGCATCTCTTAGTGTGAAATGTTCCAGAAGAATGTGCTAGCTCAACAGTGGTTGAAGGTTCATAATTCCTTCCCCTAGGATTCATTTCCCCTCTTCTCTTACAAATTGTTTCAAAGAGCCATTTGCCACAATAAGAATTTGAAACTCACCTGATCTTGGTCCCTGACCCCAACAGGTGGCCCCAGGAATGAAACAGTCTCGTGAGTGCAGCGGGCTGCTTTACTTGGTAACTGCCCAGCTTGTTGAGCCACCTTTAACCAAGAGGAAGAGCCTCAGAAATAAGGAGAATCTCTAAGGAACATATTCCTCCAATGAACTTCTCTAACTACAACTAAGGAGCTGGACAAAGTCATTCTGGGAGAAGAAGAGCTGTGCAGTCTGTCAGGGCAACCAAAAGGTATGCTGTTTACAAAGGCAGTCCATCACTAAATGGTTTAGATCTTATTTTGCAGCTCTAGTTTTAAATATTAATATAAGAAAAAACAGCCCAAGAAAGCATTTTCCTAACTACATAAGCATCCCACATAATTTTGCATTGTGCATATTAATCATAAAGGTAGATAAGTAAAAAGCAGTGATATCATAAAGGCTCTGATTTGAGATATTGCTTTGAAAACTGATTTCCAAAATTCAGAACTAGGATCTCTAAAGATCTAGACATTTATTTGGTGACACCCCTTAATTTCACTGATGAAGAAAGAAAAAAAATGCAATTTCTGATGGAAGTGCACATACTATATGCTCCAGGAAGCTGAGTCCCTCCAAGATTCTGGTTACTAAATTAGGTTATAGTTCTAGGAACTAAGAAAACTGCAAGATGCTTTTGTTTTACTAAATTTCTTCCAAACTGAAAAGTTGAGAACAATGCATTTGTTTTCCATTCAAAGACTGACTCTGTGACCCTGAGTCTATTTTGTTAGTGGGAGTTTATTGCTTTTGGGGTACAAAAGCTGAGGACAATTACAAAATACATGCCTTTGCTTTGGCTTTTTCATAACCAGTTCACAACAGGGTTTGCCAGAAACCGGATTGCAAGGTCAGATTGTGTAGGTCAGAGTGTAATTTGCTCTTTCTGCTCATTTAAGCTTTTAAATATAAATACTTCAGCCAAACTCCTGTGAATTTTCTGAAACTTAAAGTTACCTATCCCAGAGCAACTGAGTGGGAGGATCACCTTACAAATCTCTTAGGAAAGACACTAATGGCTTTATTTGTAGCAGCAAGGTGTCTTAGGAGAGTGCTGGGAAAGCAGATTCAGAGCAGCACTGAGGTGCTTGGAAGCACTCTACCCTTCAAAGGCAGTGAATTACCAGAAAGCACAACACCCTGTGCCCTTTGCTGAGCCCATCCAGCAGATGTGGCTGACTCCAGGGTCTTATAAAATCACCCTGACAGAGAAAGGATGGGGAAGGAATGAAACAGCCTTCCATTCTAGTTATATTCTTGTTGTATATATCTCCATATCATTTATATTTATATTTATATATACTCCAGTTATATTCCCCATGAGTCCATGAACTCCGATCAGTCCTAAAACCCATGACATTCATAATCCTTAATTTCTCTTGTTTCAAGGGGAAACATAATTAAGCCTTGTGCAGAACCTAGGAACAGCAAAGTTCTATTAAGTAGGTCATTTCTTTGCCATTGCAAAGCTGTTGTACATTTAATGGAATTTAGCCTAGTTTGGTTTAATTCAATCCAGAAGGATCAGCTTTTTCCCTTCTACTGGGAATTAATTTATAATTAAAAGCAACGAATAACCATGTCAGTTTATTTCACTGAGCTCTCTTCTTGCAGATCTGGTACAAAGAAGAGAAAAAGTAATATTTGGTATGAATGAGTGAAATATTCTGCATTTACTCCTCAATTATGCTCTTCTTCTGATTAATAGTGAGGATTTATATTGAAATCATACTTGACATCTATGTTGTAAATTAGCTTAATCTGGCAAAGGACAGGCTGCATTTAACCATTTTCCACTACATTAGCAAGTTTCTTGATGGAAATCTTGCTTCGCAGCTTCAAGGTTAGTAGCTTATTTGCTCACAGGCATAAATATGTGTCACTCCCATGAGAATAAGATCATTATCTCATGCTTTCCAAGCAGGCATTGGTATCAGTGTTGAAAACAGCGTTAGCAGAAATTTAGGCTCTAAAATTCTCAGGACAAGCCCCCAGTACATTTAAATTGTTAGGGAAAAAAACCAACAAAAAATTTAAAAAAAAATTTAGATGGGTAAAAGTTAATCATTGGAAGCTAAGCATTTGTGCACTTCTATTCTTTCTTACAGCAGTCAGAGGCAACAGGAACCTATGCTAAGGAATGAGCAGCCCAGCTTAGAGAGACAATTTTATTTGTAGGGTATCAAAGCATTTCTTTGTCACAGGGTAGGAGACAGGCACATTGGCTAAATGGGTCTGACAGACTTTGGAAGCATATTCTTCGGGTACAGGCTATTATGACACTCGGGTTATTTAGCCAGCCAAGTCACAGTGCTTCTGCCCAACAGGCTGACCAGAGCTACATTTCTTGGCACGTTACTCAGAAAGCAGCCCTTTCAGAAAAAGCAGGTGGTGCAGGACACGTGTCCCTCCAAGTCAGTACTGAAACAAGGCCTCAGGTGTGGGGGGAGCCCATTCTCACAGCGATGGTGAGGTCAAGATGAGATGCAGAATAGAGGATGGGATCAGCTGACTTGTTTTTAAGCATTGCCAGCAACTTCTGCATTCATCCCAAATTCTGACTTGCCTTCTCAAATTACAAAGGCAGCTCAGTGAAAGTACTCCTACCCTTTTAACAAATTCTCCAAAATTCAGTATGCAGAGTGGGGTAAGAGAAGGGCTAGGAGAAGAGTTACTCAAGGGACAGTTAAGATGACTGAATTAAGAGGTCTGTCCTGTTTCCTGTCACACTTTCTCTCATCCGTGTAGCTCAGATGTGTGTGCAGCACTAGCCTGGGCTTGTGGGCGTGAGGACCGTGGAGTAGGGCTAGGAAGATCATTGGTCTGTAAGGATAATCTTAAGAGTTTGGAATATACAGACAGGCTAGATCCAGCATGTGAATCCAGATGTGAACATCTGAAACTTGGCATGGAGAGAATGCACTGGAACTGGTTAGAAATCTGAAGATCAAGACTCAAACCACATTCAAACCAGGCACTTAACACGTCAAACCAACAATGTAGTAATTCATTTTCCTTGGTCACGTGCCTGCATTTAATGCACTGTTCCTGCACTTCAATTTTGGTGGTGCACTCCATTGTTACTTCGGAATGTCCGATTTGGTGATAAAACCAAAAATGCCCACTAAGTTTGCAATTGTTCATTTCTTTTTCTGATCAGTCAGGACTGCTGGAAGTGAGAAATGAATGCAAATCTGCATAGCTACAACAAGCTGGTGGCTGCTGATCGACCATGCACACACATACGAACTCCGCAGCACTGAACTTGCCATTACCTACTTCACCACCGGTGTAGAAGTCAGAGTTTGTCGGGTGAACGACAGCATCACTGTCGATCGTGGCAATGTCAGCCTGTACAACTTGCAACTACAACAGGTAAACAGATGTATATCAACCACGTTGGACAGAGACCCAGCACAGGCTCTACATTTACACATGTACCAACGTCCATATTTTCCTACCTTTACATCTCCAAACCTTGCGCCAAAGGAGTATGCTGAGTTGTGTGTGCAGGTGTGTGTAGAGAAAGGGGTGTAGGGAGCAGGAGGAGGAATATTGAGTATGACATGATCAAATAAATGTTAAAATGACAAGTCAGAGCAATCACACGAGATAATTTCCAAAGTTTTAAAATCAGCTAATGCCCCATTTCACTTTGCAGAAACCTAGAACAACCAGTTCCCCACAGAGCATGACATTAAAATATGGAATCTGTCTAAAAAAGAGAAATTCAGGATCATCAAGCCAAACAAAATAATTAGTTTCTCCATTTTGTCAGCACCAATGAGCTGACAGGCACTGATCTTCATCTGTAAAGCCATCCATCATTTTGTTTCTGAAAATGCTAGTCTCCTTCCTATGGAGGAAACCATGTATTTGCAGTCAGGCTTGCACAGAATTTGCTTGTACAGCAACTGTTCTTATAGTTTAAAAGTAAGGCATATTTTTTAATTATGTGCTGGAATGGCTAAGAGACTTGTAGAAATATATGTATTTCTAAGAAAGGCTGATTTAAAAATTAGCCTTCTTAAATATTTTTTCTTCTTAAGTTAAGTTACTTCTTTACATTCCCATAAGAAATACAGCAGTGGTAGAATTATGGGTTGTATTCCATTAAGGAAGTTTAAAAAGAAGTCGGCAGCAGGTGTAATCAAATAAGAAGGGAATGCAGTACATAATGCAAGAAAGGCAATTTTTGTTTTGCTGAAGAACAAACTTCTCTTAAAGAACAATTTATTGATTTCTTAACAATCTAAAACAAGAGAGAAGCTTTAAAAGCTATTCTCCACCTATGATAGTTCATTCTTGGTGTAATATCAGTATTTGTTTACAGCTGAATATAAAAGTGACAGGCAAGAATTGAAACATAATGGAAACAAATTATTGACTGAACAAGACATCAAAACAAGGTAGGGAAGATTTGGGGACAGCTAATTATTTAATGACCCCTTCCAAAAACTTTTAAGCCTACTCTAAGTATCGAAATAAAACCCCTGAGATTGCAGGTAGAATGGAGAAACTGCTTATTTTGAGAACAACCTGACAAAAAAGTATTTTAGTCCTCGAAGTATCCAAATAAGAAACCCCCCAAAATAGCTAACAGTCACATATGATCATTATGGAAAAGAATTTAAAATTTTTGAACTGAAATCAGCTTGAAGACTAGCAATAGCTCCAAGTATTCAGAATTGGTAAAAAAGTATTTTGAATATAGTTCTTCAACAAAGCAGGACCTGCAAGATTTGAATTTCTGTTCTGATTAAAGGTATGAAGCCCTAGAGAGTAAATTCTGGGTTCCATAATTTCCATGTGACCGTTAGTTTTGTCAACCCATGCCCCATTTACCTAGGTCATCTTTAAGGTCAATGTCAGCATTGGTAGGATTGATAATGGCCTCCACCTCGAAGCCGGCTAAATTACTGATTTCACTGTGAATAAGGTTCAGCTGAAAAGAAAAGCATGAGGTGGGAAATAACAGGACAGCTGGGAAATCACAGAGAAGCTGCAGAAAAGTGAGCTTTGCAACACAGATGGAGATAGCATCACTGCAAACAAATATGCAAAATAAAAGGCAGGTCATAAAGGGTTACTATCTCAAAAATTCAAACACAAGACTCAAACATTGTTCACACTGGGAGGACATGAGTGTACCTACTAGTAAGCTCTATTTTGGTTTTATGCTGATCACTGGTTGGGATTCTTATTATTGTCCTGAAGAGTGCTTACAAGAAGTCTGGACAGGGACTTTTCATGAGGGCACAGAGTGACAGGACAAGGGGGAATGGCCTTAAACTGACAGAGGGTAGGTTGTAATTAGATATTAGGAAGAAATTCTCCCCTGTGAGGGTGGTGAGGCACTGCCACACGCTGCCCAGAGAAGCTGTGGCTGCCCCTGGATCCCTGGAAGTGTTAAAGGCCGGGTTCGATGGGGCCTGGAGCAATCTGGGATAGGGGAAGGTGTCCCTGCCCACGGCAAGGGATTGGAAGGAGATGAGCTTTAAGGTCCCTTCCCAACCATTCTGTGATTCTTATTTTGCAATTAAAAGAGGGTATTTATTTCTTCCCCAAGTATAGATGAAGGACACCCTAAGCATTCCTGAAGCATCAATTACAGGAATGTGCTGGGACCGTTCCACCCTGAAAGAGGATCAAAGCTGCTGCTCCTTCTTCTTCAAGCCAGCAAACATGAGCCTATCTCTGAGAAAGCACATATTCATTTCCAGCAATTCCTCCATCCCAGCAAGGGGATGTGGTTTTTTTCTTTCCTTATCAGTGGTCACCACATTCTGTATTACAGCACTTCAGCTCTCATTAGAGTTCTGGAGCCTTTGGGAACATCTGGTGAGGTACTGTAAGCAGGCACATGATGTTACGTGCTTATTGTGTTTAGTTTTTATTTTATTGGCTTTACTTCCTTTCGTCCCTAATGAAAGCAGAGATTTTTAACCCCATTTATTGATGTCCATTTGCTCCTCTAAATACCCCCATATATTTCAAGCACATCTTTCAATTTCTTTCTTGTAACTCAGGATGATTTCTCCTGGGCAAGCAGGAAACTGAGGAAGGTAGCACAGAGATCTAGAGATTGACCTCCCATCTGCACTCCCTGTTCTTAAAAGATGGTTTGGGTGTCTCCTCATAGGATGTGACCCACACCACAGAACTAACTCTACAATTTGAGGAAACCTGGTGGGAATGCTTAGCTTGGCAAAGATCAAAACTGCAAGTATGGGAAGAAGTTTATAACCACGGTTCAAGCAGGTTGTGACGCTGCTTCATAGCTTCTCTTGGAAGTCTGATTTCATAGGCACCAAGTTTACTGTCAAAACTTTAAATAGTTTAAAAGTGCAAGATATTTTCCAGACTCTTTCATTTGGAGAAACACTTTAGCTGCAGCATGACCTATGCCTGTGTCTACCATATGTATTTAAAATTATTTTTTCAGTAGCTGTTTAGGTGATATGGAAAGGAACCATGAAAGAGAAAGCTTTCATTCATTTATGCAAGTCCTGAAACCAGCTGCAGTTAAGCCAAGCTTTCCTTTTAATCCAAAGCCCTCAGCCTATGAAGCAAAAGATACACCTTCAGGCATGGTACTTTATTTCATCGATAACTGAATTTTATCTCTTGTTTGTAGTCCACGTTATGTAAATTTAACTCTTCAAATAATTTCTTTGTGTATGTTAATTTATTAACAGGGAATATGAGCCAGTCCATGAAACCCATACAAGTGAATGGGACATTTAAGGAGGCCACCATCCCTATATTTAAATTTTATGAAAAAAATATTTCCATTTCATTCAAGTGATTCTATGAATTGACCTTCTTTCTCTTTTTAAAACCTGCAATTTCATATAATTTGCATATGTTGCTTGAGTAAACTATGTTGCCTCAAAATAGGGTGATTTTGACTAAAAATGAGTGTAATTCAGCCCTGTTTTAAGTACGGGTCTGTTCGGGAATTTGTAATAAAATCTAAGAAAGCTTCCTTTCCAAATAGCTTGGAATCCTTTAATACTTCACACGTGGTGAGTTATTCATACTGGAGTTTGAGTCTTGAGTTTGACTACAAGCAACTGCTGTTTAAAAAAAAAAGTAAAATCAAATCAAACCAAAATGTTAAAAAAACTTCATGAATTTTAAAATTAAAAAAAAAAACAACCAACAGCAAAACACATGCACACACCAAGACTGTTTTGTGGAGATTTCAGTATGTTCCTAAGTATATTTTGCTCATTCTGTAAGTGATCTCTTTGATTCCTAATTCTGTGCTCTACAAGTTTTTGCCCCACATCTATCAGCTGCAGACTGTTTTTGTTTTGGACTTTAAATCTATCCCTGAGCCTACTCATATATGGGATTTACATAACAACCAGCTGGTAATTAAAGTTTCAATTTAACAGCAACAAGAAAATGTTTAAAAAGCTGCCCATGACTGATAGCATGCGTTGGCAGCTAAATATTATTTTATTAAATTCTGCGTTTACTGATCAATGCAGTGTTAGCTATGCAATTGCCAAAAACAAATAAAAAATTAATCAGAAGTCTTCCTGTGGAATTAAATTCTCCAATGAGTAATTGCTCAATTTCACTACCCAAGAGTATGAAGTATGTATTAGGCAGAAGAAGTGATCCCCTAAAGGGCCACAAATAGACACTACTTGCATATACATGTGCAACAAAGAATGGACAAAGCTTTAGGTAACATTTCAATCAAATGTTAGTTAGATAAAATACAGATGGGACTTAGCACATCCATGAGTATTTTCTAAGCCAAGTCCGGCATTACTAATTTCAGACAAAATTACCTTAAAAGTCTTGAAGCTTTTTCTGATATGAGCTTCATACTGAAAACTGAAGATGCCTATTGCAGACCACAAGCTGAGGTGTCTTGGAAAGTCCAAACCTTAGCTTGAGGTCCTGCAACTCTGTCCCTACTTTGTAATCCTCTCAGGAAAAACAAACTAGTTAATGTGCACAATGCCACATTTCCCCTGGGATGTCACTTGTAGGATGTGCAATCATTTACATATTAACTAGATTTTAATAATTAATGTAGCACTAATAAACTTCTACAGGTATAACTGAAGGGTTCTTTGCCATTTCATGACCTCTAACAATTTCCAGCTGAATGTCAGCAGTTACTTCAAGATTTAATGTGGTAACAATAATTTTAAAAACTGAACAATACCCAGGTTTGCAACATTGTCATTTGTGGTTTTTGTGTCAAATTAAATCTGGGGTTATTAGTAGGATGAAGAGCTGCTTTTGCAAAAAAATCCCTTTCCCTTTCCTTTGGCACACATGGAGCCATGAAAAAGATTTTTCCCATTAAACACTTATGAATGATGTGATATCAAAACCAGGATTATTTTCTTCCTTCTCTGCATTTAGCAAATGATTTTCTGATCTGCCAGATAATGGTTTTGCAAACCAAACAGACATTCTGGAAAGGTGTTCAAGAATGTCACAGGAGGTTTGAAAGATCCTGATTGATTGATCTCAACAGCAATTCTTCAAATGCCTTCTCTAACCCTCAGATCGTGATCTGCTTGATTTGGAGTGTTCCCTCACAGGAGACATACAGATTTTCGTTTTCTTTTGATTTCTCTTTTCATTATGTGTTACAACAAAAGGTTAACACCTGGTCCCTCATGTGCAGGGCTAACTGACAAGGACCCAGTGCAGAGATGGATGTGTCACACCAGTATTTTCTCAGGGGGCTGCACTCCAAGCGAAGGAGAAAGACAGAAAGTCCATTCCCCAGTACTAGGACTCACTGGGAAGCTCTACAACAGACACTGGCTTTGCCCAGCACAGCTTAAAGCAGTCCTTGAGTTCATGATTTTCTTCCACTGAGCCCAGCAGCAAAGCCCCACTGATTTGCTGGGTCACTCTTGCTGGAGCACACTAGGTCTCATTACAGGTTTCCTATGGTAACTAAAATGGGCTCCAAATCAGCTCCAGAAGTCTGATGTTACCTTCTTGAAACAGTAACATGGACTATAAATTTTGGGTTCTAATTTAGTCATCAAAATGTTTTTAAAAAACCACCCCCCTACAACGAGTAAAATTAAAAAAATCCTACTAAACCAGCCATCTAGTTGTAGCTGTAAAATTAAATGCGGCAAATCAGAAGTCTTGCAAAAAATGTTACTCTCATGCAGGTTAAACTTGGCAAACAAACCAAAGGATAAATGGAGAACAACCTCAGTATGAAATAAAAATGAGTCAGAGGAGTTACATTCCACAATGGACAATGGCTCATCTTTTATGGCTTACAACACAATGATCTGATTATTGAATGATAGCAGAAAGATGCAGTTTTACTTCAGAAAATTTTGCATCACAAATTAAAGGCAGGTTTCAGGATAAAAGACCAAATTAATTTAATGAATTGTCTCTTTAAATGGATCCTCTTTAAGCAGATTTGTGTTTGTATTAAACCAACCCACATCCCAAAGCATATTCACAGGGAAAAAAAGAATTGTTGATCTCTAGCTTTTCATAAAAGCAGCGTTCATTATTACACAGCATTAACTTCTGTAAATCACAAAGCAGAACATAGCATAAAACCATTATTATGAACAAATGTCTAAAATAGGTTTTGATAAAAACCTGTAAATCATTTACATCAGTAATGAAGTGGGCTGACTGTTGGAAAAAATACATTTTATTCTTAACCTCTTTGGCAGTTGCTTATCCATAACAATTATGTTGTTTATGAATGAGATAGATTACAAGCACACAGGCTTTCCTTCAAATTGTGTATTTAATTATGTAGCCACATGAAGACTTGTTTATGTATTTTTAAAATGTTCTACAAGTTGTTTTGGATAATTTCTCTGAAATTAGGAAAACTAATATCATACATCTCCTTGATTGCTCGGTGGGAAAATGTCCATTGTACCTAGATGTTTTGTGGAAAGAGGGATGGTAGGAGGGGGCTATTCCCTAAGCAGCACAGAAAAATAGGTATTTGTTTATAAAAATGCAGGATCATACCTTCTGGCCAAGAAACAGGCTTTTGGTGGACAGGACTGTGAAACCATCTGCAGGAGTCCCCTCTGTTGTACTGTCAGCACTGGCTGATTTGCTCACTTCTCCCTGCTTCTTCTTCCAAAAATATAGTTAATTAGTTAACTCAAGGCTCTGAGAAAAACAGTTTAATGACACTAAGGTATATGACATGCACTAAATGTTCAGCAGGCAATAAAATGCCTGTACAAACAGTGGCGTTGGATTTTATCCTTTAGTCCAACCAAAGTTCCTGATAACAGCTGAGGGGATCAATAGGAAAAACAACCTCAACGTCTGCACATCTACAGGCACCTTCTCTTGCCCACACCAGTGCACAGTTGAGATGACAGATGTCTTAAATGTTGCAGCAAAACATATAAACAGCCCCAAACTTTTAACAGCTTTCTAATGGCTTGTGTGGACAGAGATTACGTATCTCTGTGTGTGGGCAGACGTTCATTCTAAGCTAAAAACTGACTTGTCAGAGAATAAATTTTATCTGTCATGGGAGGTGCTCCCAGATTTCACAGACTTATTTTTAGAAATGTTCCTTTGTAATGTGGCTGTCCTCAGATGCAGTGTCAAAAGAATACATCTACTTTCTATCTGCCTGGTTGCAGGAAATGGGCTGAACAATTTTCTGTCTTATTTAACATCATCACCTACTTTCATCTCCAGTAAAACTGCTGGAGGAGAGAAAAGGAGTTCCCCTCAACTACCATTTCTTTTTTCAACTCTATTACTGCAGTGAAATAACAGGTTTCAGGAATGAACTGATTTACTGAACAAAAATGAGAATTAGGAACATTTTGGAAAGGAAGTCAATTCACGGAGGCTGTGGTTATAAACTCAACTGGTGCCAAAAATAACTTCACATTTTCAATAAAATTATTACTTATGATTTCATATAAATATTTGGTGCCTCAGAAATATCTATGTTGAAGCAAAAAAAAGCACACCTGGAATACTAAGCAAGTCACTGTTCTCCTATTGTCCCTTTCCAAAGTATATAAACTAAGTCTGAGGCTGAACAACTAAAATTACTTTGATGCAAGGCTATATTGTACGTTTAGAAGCTGTAACCATGCTTTACTTTACACAAATGTTTTGAAAATTAGATTTTCATGGGTCCTATTTCAATTCCCCAGGAGTTTACTGTTAGCCAAATACCAATATAGTAAGCAGACAATACAGTTTATTGTGTAGAAGAAAAACAGAACACCACAACAGGCTTCCTGCTTTTGTAATCAAGCAGGGCAAAAAAATTCCAGATTTAGGGAAATTATTAGTGCATGGTTATTGGAAGCACTGCATTTGAAATGTCAACTAATAGGTGTTCTAAGGGAGAAAACAAAATTCAACAATTTACATCAAAAAATAAAAAACAAAAAGAGTGAAACAATCGGAAATGTGACCAAGTAAACAGTAACAGAGACACCCAAGATAAATAAAGAAGTTTGCTTGACCCACAGGCAACTTTCACATTCCTTGTCCATTTCATGTGAAATTCCTGCACTTTTCTTCCTACTTGCATAACTTGTTGCTTAACAGTAATTGTTTTGCAAAAGAGAAACCATCCTTGGCTACCCATATAGACATTAGAAAAATTCCCTACTCCTACAAACTGAAACCTGTAAGGCATGACCAGTACAGCCCCAGATGCTTTCCTCTTCTGTCTCCTGGCACCTTCACCCTCTGCCCACCTCAGAATGTTTCTTACAAAGAATAGAGTATTGATGCCCCATCTGCCTGTGCTGCAGACCTGGGCCACTTCTGAGGGTGTTCAGCTGCACCAGGGATGGGGCAGTGCTCCTCCTTCCCTGCTCACACTGACTGAAATCACCACTGTTAGCAGCACACGGCACAGAGAGCTGACCCTGTGTGAAGCTCCCTGCAGCTACTGCTGGCAAGCTTGTTTGGGTTTAAAATAAACACATTACTCTACCTTGGATTTCCTCGCTCCTTTCTTGCCGCCTGTTTTCTTTGATACAGTTTTTTTCTGTGATGGAGACTTTGCCTTCTTTGCTGGGGGTGGAGTGATGATTGCTTCCAGTTTTCCTTTTGATCCTCGCTTCTTCGCCAAAAGCTCTGGGTGAATATTGGGTAACACTCCACCACTGGCTATGGTGACCCCTTTCAATAGCTAATTAAAAACAAAAAGAAGTTGTAGATGATAAATTCCAGCATTTACTCACCAATAAATGGAAAAGAGGATTTACTGCAAATTTTGTACATTGCCTTGAGTTTCTCCACCATTATCCTTGAAGAAGAGAGATGTGAAATGCATGAAATGGAGCTGACCACATACTAGATTTTATCTATAAAGAGAGTATGTGTTCTTCTTGCACACATGCTTGTCACTGTCAGCATCTCTAGGGCTCACCTAAAATCTGTTTCTCTGAATCCATGCCATGAAGGCTGCTATCTAACTAGGAACAAACAAGACAGCCCCGGGCACATACCTGGGGGCCCTGCAGGGCAGCCTGTGAGAGACAAACAGGACCACAAAGTCCAGGCTGTGAGAATGCAACACATGCCACACTGTGGAGAATGCAATATATGTCTCAAGTGCTGAATTTTCCTGAAATTGTATTTTTTAAAAGAGTTCTTTTCTCCGAAAAAGAAACTTCAAAATGGAGGGCAACATTTATACAAATCTCTATACCTGTAAGTCATTCTTCAAAAAAATATGCAGTTGAAGATCAATATTCAAAAGTGTGCAGTTCATTCAAGCCTTTTAAAGCAGAGGTGAAATATATCATGTTCTGTATTTAAAACCACTTTAACCCATTTTTAGACATCTAAATGGGACTAATTCACTATTCAGGAGGATACAGACAGTGACATCGAAGTCCCCCAGGTACTCCCACCTTCTGATTTGTGTTTACTGCTCCCCAAACGCAACTCAGTAAGACTCCAAGCTTATGAAGGGATAATGAATGGAAAATATTACCAAATTTCATACAAAGCCAAAAGAAGGGTGGTTGGGGGATATTATTTTTTTTTCCTGCTCCATCATGATACATAGGTTTGGAAAAAAACATCTTTTCAGATGGGTTTTTACAGCACCTCACACAAAGGTACATTACTCTCAGTCACTGCCTGTGGCTGACACCACAGCACTGTAATAATAATGCCCATTTTTTTCGTGGCTAAGTTAAAGGCATCTTTAAGTCTACAAAGGACACAGACTTGCAAGAGTTCAGAGCTCTTCCGTAGTCACAATAATGGGCTTCAGTGGGAAGAGGGTAAGTCCCACTGAGTCCTCAGCCACGTAAGGGGGAAACTAAACAAACAAATAAACAAACAGCACCTGCAGGATTTACTCTGTGTCCTTGAAGAATTTATGACAACATCCCAGTCCAACAGAAATGGCTGTAATAGTGTTAGCAAACATCATTTTACATCTCCATTGCATTTTTACACATTTTAGCAGTGCTGAAATACACAGTTAAGCTGAGTGCTGTAGTTAGTTACACAGCCAGCATGATAGCGAGTGTTTCCTGGTGTGCTACTCAATAAGCAGAGGTCTTGAGTTACAAGTCAGCTATATGGAAAGACAATTTAAAAAGCCCTAAAGGAAATCCTGGCCTTCACGTGGCAGAGGTTTTTCTTACCTGATTTAATTCTTCATCGTTTGCTACAGCCAACAGGATGTGCCTAGGAGTGACTCGACCCTTCTTGTTGTCCCTTGCTGCATTTCCAGCCAATTCCAGAATTTCCGCTGGGGAAAGAGTAAGCTCCTTTTAATTACAATGTGATCATTAAGGAAAGTCAATGTGTTATTTAGCATCCATGCAAAAAGATATGGGAATTACATCATGTTACTCCTAACTGCTGTAGATACCCTCAATAGACATCTAACTCTAAAATTACCATTTTGTTTTTATATCTCTAATCACTGAAGAAGAAATGCACACTTAACTCCTGTGCTTTAACCTAGATTTTTTTTTAAAATTCTTTTGAAGCCATTCCCCTAGATTCTTCATTTTTCAGGGCTCTTCTCAAGGCTACTGCATGCTCATCTCTTCGGATCCTTCTCCTATCGGCAGACAGAGTACAGTAGATGCAGAAATTCTACAAGTCTTTTTCTCAAACCTGTCAAATGTGAGTTCTGGCTTGCATCACTTCTACTTTTTTATTACTGGAAAAGACACTATTCTCAATGACTCATTTTTAGCATTATGGAACCATGTAAGCACACATCCAAGTCAGGACACTAAAAATACAAATTTTGCTGCTACACTCACTTAGGGATTTTTTTCTCTATCTGAGAAGAAGTTTTAACCAGAAAAAGTAATTGATGAATCATGTTTGTTTGCACCTCATAAATTATCTCCTTAGAAGATATTTCCAGTGCTGACAAAATAATGTTCAATGGCTACGCATATAATGGCTTTTACTGAATTAGGAAAGATAAAATTGCTCCCCTGCAAAGATCTATGAAGTGAAAGGGTAGACCATTACCTACTGACTGATCTATCTGCAGTGCAACAAGCCTTGGGCAAGGACGCAATTAATTACAAGAAAGTCTGGGGAGTAATTAAAAAAAAAATGACATAACATGTTTATCAGACTTTGCAATTATGTGCTATTGCTGTCTCCATTGTACCTAACCTTTCATTTCCCTCTCTGCAATCTGTGTTTCACAATCGTATTTGGTAGGTTTCCTATTGTAAATCCAGTAACATTTGGAAAAGAAGAGCGAAAAAAAGGAAAAGTCTTTGTTTACATCTATTACACAGTAATATTAAAATGCAACATTACAATAACATATGAGCTTGATTTCACATTTAAGAACTGACTATACCACGAGAGCTCTCCCATAAGATTCCTTTAGAGGGAAATAGAATTGAATTAAGGCATTAAGGTGGAAACAAAAAAGACTGAAATCAAAGGCCACATGACCACATGCCTTTACCATAGGACACAATAAATCTTAGGTAATACTATACAGCAGACTATGGCTTCTCACTAGACTGAATTTAACATGATTCTCCACTTATTTTTCATCTTAAGTCCCACAACAAGTAAGTTATGATGCTTACTGGAAAACTTTCAGCTGCTTCTGGATGTTCTACAGTTAAACTTCATTGATGATTTGGGGTGTTTTCACTGTTTTTGTGTTCTTCAAAGCACACAATTAACTTTATTATAGTGTGAGGCAGAATATTAAGTTTAAGCTCCCCAAAGTAACTCAACATTTCATGCTGACAACAATTGCCTTAATTTATTTTTAAAGCAGGATTAGCAGAGTAAGGTCAACCTGCCCATGCTTTCCACACCTCCAAAGAACTGAATTAAGCTGGCATAATCCTTTTCACATAGTTCTCCCAAGGCCCAGCTCAGACACGTGAGGTTTAGCTGCCTGCAGCCTGTGGTGACAAAGCCCCGCATCACCTCCCAGCGGACACAGTGAAATCCCAGATCCACCCGGGGCATCCGCAGCGACCTCAGCGAGGCTCTGTCACTGAGCAACGCCACCCCCTCCACCTCTCCACGCCAGGAATGGAACTGTTTGTATCTCAGACTTAGTGCCAGCTGAAAAGCAAAGGAAGGCTTTGCTGCTTTTTGGTTTGCCTCTGCTCCCCCACCTCTGCTGCTTTCCTGCATCAGGCCCTGCTAAACAGTCAAGCCGTGTTATCCTCTGCGACTGATCGGCACAACTATGCAGACAGGTCATTTTGGAACTAAAGACTCTAAGAAAGTGTTATGCCTGTAAAGCACAGAGGAATGTTTTATTTGTTCCTCATAAAACTAAAATGTCTGCCTCGTACAGTGGAGAACTGTTCCTGTAAGTGCTAAGCCCTCTTCCTTGGACAGGAAACTCATTTTGAAATTACAGTTTTCTAATGGTCCTTTAGGGAAGTTGAGGTACCCCACTTCCTCTTCAGGAACAGAACGCTTTGCACTGGTGTTGAGGACCACAAAAGAGGAGCTTGGGGAGAGGGAGAGAGGAGGAGAGCATGGAGGGTGGAATTTCTCTTCTGGCCTCGTCCTCAGCTCTCCAACAATAATCAAGTATTGCTTGTACATGCAGAGAGACCCACAGCACTGAGAACAGCCAAACTCAGCTATGTACACAAGTCTGGTCAGAGGGGAACTCTCCTATTTAAAAACAGAAGATTAGGAGGTATTCGAGCTGAAGCCAACATAGGCAACAGTTTTTTGATTTAGCACTGACAAGAGACAAACCTAATCCAAACCCAACAGATCAGAGCACTCAGAAATGCTGGAAATGAAGACTTTCTGGATGCAGACAGGATTCAGACTACTTGCCTGGATTTTGCTTGCAGACAGCTTTACTTTCACATCTGTTTTATGCTTCTTTAATTCTAAAGATTTAAACGGTGTTTCACCTATGTTTTAAACCAATTTTAAATTAGATGAAAATCCAGATCTCTCTGTAAGGGAGCTGATTCAAATTTTCAGAAGAGTAGCTCTGGATTTACCTGGAAAAAGGAGTAGGTGGGAAAAGGTATTTAAAATTGAGACTGGACTTGAACTCTTAGGTCAGACCCATCTTTGGAAGTGTCATTCTACCAGGTTCAAAGGTTTGAGCCATTAAAGAGTTCTGTTTCATTAAAAGTAATCTTCCCACAGTAGGAAAAAACAGACACTCAAAAATCAACTCCTGCAACTGAGCAGGGTCAAGAGAGAAAGCTTTGCTTAGAATTGTTGAGGCAAAAGAAAGTGTTAAGAGCTTCCATGACATCAGGATTCACTCAGCTTGTATTTATCCAGCCAGAAGACCAAAACAAGAATGTTTTACAAAAATAAGGCCTCACAAAAAGAATGGAAGTTGCATAATGTCTATTCCATTCGTTTCATATATTTACTCAAGGCATTTCCCCTCTAGAGAATAATTACATCACCACCACTCAGGCAACAGGCAACTGCAAGACTCACTTTACAGAACTGCAGAACATGAAGAGCTCTATTTTTTTAAAAATGAAGGAAAACCAGAAGTTTTTCAATATTACATGATTTGCAAGGTATAATCCTTCAACTACTACATACTGAAATCAGCTTAATATGAACAGAAACTCCATCTGCACAAATGACTTCTTCTGTGCTTTTGAATAATTTCAAACAAAAATGCAAACCAACATGAGCTGCTCTAAGTGCAAATATAAAATAAACCAGTGAAAAAGGTGTGAGAACTGTATAATTAGGAAAAAAAAAACTAATTAGGAATGCTACGTCAGCATGGGATATATTCATGTATGGACAGCTGTTAAGTAGCAAAAAAGGCATGGATGCCTCAGAAATCTGACTATATCATAAACATACCAATTTGATTTAAAAGGCATAGTTATGATTAGTATTTTTCTTCTTTTCAGTAATTTTAAAAGTAGAAGGGTAAAGTGGGAAACCCTAAAAGTTAAGAAATTTTCTCTTAAATTTTATCTCCAAGGCAGTTTTCATTTAGATCACTTGAAAAACTCCACTGTAATAGAACTAGGATATGGGTAGTGAAAACTGGTCTAAACCTGTTCTCAGCACTTGAACCAAAACCACTTTTCTTCAGCTGAGGTTTTTGAAAGTTCAGTTAAATATTTTTAAAGGAGAAAAGCAAAGCGGTTGTGTATCTTCATATTTAAGCTTGAGATAAGACCACAGGAAAAACTGTTCTCAAGACATTTCCTACTCAAACACAACCAGAAAGTGTTAGAAGTCTCCACAGAAACCTCATCCTGAATCAAATTTTCAGGGTGAGTTCCTCATCCTTTACTTTCAGAGATGCTGGTCATCTCTTAGACATCCTACTAAGTTCCCAATTTTACTACTTGCATTTCCCTGTTTCACAGGGGGCTGCTCTCTACCCTCAGTACTGTTACACTGGTATTTCACAACCCTTGTAAATTCTAGAACCAGAATACAACACAAGGTTAAAGTGAAACTAATTATTAGGCCAGAACAAAGCAGGCACAGTAGGAACTGCACACCTGGATGCTACAAAAGCAAATGCATTCTCCTCCCACTCCTGGAGAGTGTTCTAGATAATTTATCCTAATTTTCAAACAAAATATTACTGGTCATTACTGACTAAAACTCCTCTCCAGCCTAAATAGCAAAGCCTTTAGCTTATCATGCATTCCAGGCTGTAATACTTTCTCAATGTAAATAGCCAAGTCAATTGGTCTGACTTCACCCCCAAAATTGGTTTTTTTCGCTTTTTTTTTGTTTACATCTCAAGCTAAATCACTGCTATTGCATCAAATCTCTTTGTCCATCTTCTCTTCAGGGAGATGAAATCATAGCTTTGAAAATTAAACTCTTAACAACTAACAGGTGATGTGTTGACACAAGGCCAATTTCTGAACACACAAATTCCAACAGGAATAAGCCAGGGGTTTTTAAAAAAATTGTGAAGCCACTCCTCAAAAGAAAATTGAAAACAATATCCAGAAATCAAAGAAAAATGAATGTTGATACAAGTCCACTGAGAAAAATATGTATTTGCTACAAGGCCAACTACATGACAAGGAGTCTGCTTATTGTACTTTAATCATCTTTCCCATCAGCATTTTATTGACTTGAGATTCATTTTACATGATTCCGGAAGGTTTTAACCCAATCAACTCCAATCAACCAAGACTGTTAAGAGTTTCCTGCATTCTTTTCTCCATGTATTCCACCCAATCCCCCTGGAATCTGCAGTTGCAGGAGTGAAGGTAGAATCATTTAACAACACTTTCTCTCTTATGCATTCCAATAAAACAGTTCTCAGCCTTGGTTCAAAGTCATGGAAATCTGATGCAGTGAAAATCAATTCAAGAAATGTGACTGCTTTGAACAAGCCATGATGAAACCGTAACTCTCAGCAGGGCAATCGTTCTCTTAGGATGTGATAAAAACCCCAAACCTTTTAGTCCTGAGTGTCTGAGCTGTATCAAAACTAGGCCCCTTAAAGGAAAAACTGTTAAGTTTGCCAAGTTATTGTACATTTTGCATTTCTGTGAGGCAGATAGACAGACTGCTGTTTACATAAAACACAAATTTAGGCCACAAAAGCCACTGCCACTTAGAGCCTTCTGATCTGACTTACACGTATCTTCTGCTTTTTTCTACACTTTAATATCATCCTTTTTTTTTTTTTTGGTAAGAGATCCAGTGCTATTTAACTTCCTCCCTTTTTTGGTTTTTTTTAAAATTTTTTTTAAATGTCTTGTTTACTATTGATCTGTAGAAGACTTGAGAGTTGAATTTTCAGGGAAATCTGAATTTCAACTCAGATATTATTTATTACAACAGCCACACCCTGAGTACTAATTTAAAGAGATAGCCCAGTTCTTTTCCACAAGAACCCTGACCTAACTCAAATCAGCCTTTATTCTGTTTCAGTGGAGCTTCCTCTACCTGGCAGTACACTTTGCTGTTCCTCATAACAGCTTACATATGTTTTAGAAATGCACTCAAACATGATTAATGCAACTGTTGCCAGATGTTACTTGATCAAGTGCAGCATGTGGCACTTGGGGACATGGTTTAGTGGTGGAC
Source organism: Acanthornis magna (assembly GCA_036785705.1). Classification (NCBI taxonomy): domain Eukaryota; kingdom Metazoa; phylum Chordata; class Aves; order Passeriformes; family Acanthizidae; genus Acanthornis; species Acanthornis magna. The sequence continues at coordinate 3,100,086 of JAWUZG010000092.1, forward strand.
TTGGCAGCGCCAGGTTAACAGTTGGACTCGATGATCTTGGAGGGGTTTTCCAACCTCAATGATTCCATGTATGCTTTGGTCTGGCTGTTAAAGAATACAAGAGACTACTCACATCCTGAGACTTGCTCCTAGCTTAGTCTTTAATGTTTCCAAACATTAAAGAAGTCCAGAGGACTCGCTGTAACTCCACTGGAGCAAAGCCCATGTCCAGCCTGACCTCCTGTCCTCAGCCAGTGTCCAAGGGCAGGTGGGCTGGAGGATTAAAGGAACAGGCAAACTTAAAATGCTATTCTGCCCTCTGATTTCAGCCGTGTGCAGAGGAGTGGCTGCCCAAGTTAGAAATGCCATCTTTTTGTTTAGTTCCCCAACGGGTTTTATTTCTATGGATGTGTCTAAATGTTTTCTGAACCCATTCAGAAAGGTTTAGCACAATTTTTAGCATTCATAACATCTTGCACTAACTAGGCTCGCTACACCACAGACATTTTAGCAGCTTAGGAGAAAAGTACCTCCTGTTTGGTTTAGAAATATTGTATTTCACTATATATTCCCTAAATTTATTTTTCCCCAGTGAAGTTTATATCGAGGATGGAGCGTTTCATCTGATGGCACTGAAGAATCCACATGGAATTTTATTTCTAAAAGTAATTTAGGGAAAAATATACTTTGGAAAAAAGATTGAAGACCAAAGACAGAATATTATTTGAACTGATGCATTCTAAATAATCCTTGGGGAAAAAAGAAGAAAAAAATCATGCTTACAATACTTGATGTGAGAACTTTAAAATTTGAGAATATCTGAGGAAATAAACTGCTTGCTAAATAAATACACTGTGGAGTTCAGATATCTTCCTGCTTTCTAGCCAGCTGTGCTACAACTGCCATTCCAAGAATAAAGGGTCAAAGAAGAAAAGACTTAAGCTTTACAGATTCTTTTATTCTTCTCAACAAGGAATTCAAGTTAAGACAAAGATAAGGGTAGAAAAAAACTGTGTAGTGAAATCAGTGACATTTTTGTTTTACACTTCTCTTACACTCCATTCTTCAAAACAATGGCTGATACCAATATTAAATTGAGCAGCAATATATAGTAGAAGTCATTACTCTGTTGCAACTTCGCCAAATAGATGAAATGACTTACTAGGAAAAAAAAAAAATCATTCTAGATCTAAGGTTATTAGAACATAACTGAAATAAAGTAAAAAATTTAACATTTTCAAGGGAGGAAATATCCACTGACCGTAACATAAAAACTAAGGCAGAGCCATCCAGCATTTTGTACAGTATTGCAATATGACACATGTCACAATGCAAATTCTGATGCATATTTACCCCTTTGAACTATGCTGACATACCAGTAAACACTGTTAGAGCTTATATTACAAGAAAACACTCTTGTTGGCTCTTACTGTTTTTCATCAAACCTGACCTGTGCAGCCTGGAGAATACATTAGGACTGTAATCAGGTTAGTAATTTTGTATTGAGTGAATTTTTCTAACTCAGAGATCCATGCAAGTTTATGGGACTACACAATAAGACAGACATGTCCGTAAGTGCTTACAGGGCTGGGGCCAAGGAAGAGCTTATCAGTGAAAGAAAACTCTTCATTTATATACATTTGAAATACACTGATTCATGCATTTATAATTCAGAACATTGGTCATTCAGTTGGTAACAGTGCAAAGTTTTATATCTAGAGAGGCACTTCTTGTAAGTAGAGCAATTTTAAATTGTGATAATGACACTTCACTTGAGAGCATGACACAAGTCTTATGTAAAAGAAATGTTACAAAGGAGCTTTCCTATGCTGATATAGTCAAACGGTCTCTGCTCGTGAGGTTATCGCCACAAACAACCCTGCTGTATTTTAGGTCCAGTGTAAATCCATATTAAAAGCACACCACATATGAGGAGGTACCTTCATGCTTACTCAGGGAAGGCACAGGTCCTACAAGCCCCTAATTTATTTTAAACCTCTTTGGGACAGAGTTTGTGGTACACAAACAAAAGGTACACCACCATAAAAGGAAGCAGCATTTCTAAAATTGTCTGTTTAAATAGAAATAATGTATTTTGGAAGTGAATACACATTTCAACAGTATCAAAAAGATATTGGCAATTAGTTATCTTCTTAAATTTCATTACTCCCCAAGGATGGTTATTTACGGGAGTCTCAGAATGCCTGGAACTTGAATCTGCTTTTAACCTAATGGTTTTTTACTGTGGACCCCTGAGCTCCCCTCTGCTCCCAAGCAGGAGTTCAGTGGAACATCTGCTTTGACAGAGGGGGCAAATCATTGTTTTCCTCTGTGACCCTGTGAAGATTTTGAGCAGTGAGCAGAACACGAGAGGTGAACAGCAGTTCAAGTTTCTCAGCTTGCACATTGCAAAGTGAGCATCTGAAGTGAGCAGTTAAACCTGCTGCTCTCAGAAGGACTTTCCTTTTGCAGCCAATCAGCAGCTGGCTCAATGAAGTTTCCCACATAGAAAATTAATCAAGATGAACACACAATGAACTGAGCTCCAGCACATGAAACCCCATTATTTGACTCTGGTGAGACCAGAAAGCCTGAAAACTAAAATTCAGGTAAACATGGGAATGCCTCAAATGCAATTCTGTAACAGTGGGATTCAAAATGTGCTTATTTTACATTTTGACAAAATATACGATTAGCAGTACCCTTGTGCAAAAAAACCCCAAAAACAGAGCTGAGAAAAAGATCTAATGGAGAAAACAGAAATTTAGCATTTTATCCTACCTTCATATGTACATAAATATAAATCAGAGTCTCATTTCTTCTGTATTCCTGTGCTCCTGCTGTTTTATAAACTTCTCTTTCTCCTCATTTGCTATGACATTTTGGCAATTGAAAATTATTTACAGTGTAGAACAGATGATGGGGGAGGGGGAAGCAGAAATCACTTGCAGGCCTGGCTCTTGCTGCCTTTAAACACGCTCAAGAGATTTCTGTTTTTCAAGGGCAAAGGAGTATATTTTTCAGTCTGTAGGAAAGGTTGGGCTACATTGTAACTTGTGCAAGAGCAACATCTGAAAAGACCAAACCTGATTAGATTTATGGCTGGACCACTTCTGACAAACTATCCAAGTTCATGTGAGTGGCGGCAATGCCCCAAATGAAGTCCCTGGCCATTCTACACTACTTTCTACATTCAACACGGTGACCTAGTGTTCTTTTTTGACATAAACGGATACTGATGCACTACTTTGCAGAGAAATTAAGGAGGGGATTGCAGTGTTCTGTTAGTCTACATTACAGAAGATAAACAGGCGAGGAACCATTGGAAAATAAGTGCAATAAGGAAATAAGAGAAAAGGATTTACCAACACTAAATGTGTCAATTGAAAACTGTTGATAATGCTTAAAATTAATTTCTGCTTATGCTGCAGAACTGATCAACTATTCTGACTATTCCCTGCAAGACAGGAAGCACTGCATGAGCTGCTGCTGCAAAGAAGGAAAAGAAACAAGAACTGTACATTTACAGTTCTTTGGCACCCACACTATTCCTCCAGAGTAAAGAAAGGAAGTATATCCACCTGCTTCAATACTGGTAACACTCAAAGGTACTTTCTGCCCATTTATCCACAGAAGACACACTTGCATCCTATTTACAGTGGACATAACACATAATTTAGTTAGATAAAAATAAGAAATAATAAGCAACTTGGCTTACAAAACCAAACTGGATACACTAGTTGTGCTGATGAGACAATTATTCTGTAATATTACTTCTAGGTAACAAGTTCCTTTGGTGAATAAGTAGTAAAAGGAGGATACTGACTGTGCAAATTGTTTATATGTGAAGTATATTGAAATCTAAGGATGTGAGAAATCATAGAATATGTACTCTTACTTTCTGATGAGTAGTTGTATATACATGATAAAAATAAGCTACTTTCAAAGTACGAAGTGGATAAAGTCATGACTCCAGATGAATCCAGAACAGAACTCCAAGTCTAAACAGCTGGAAGCATTTCAGAAGTTCAAATCTCAAACTGAATAAAAAAAATCCCAGATCTGAGCACATTATGGGCTAATTTCAGATGAACATCAAAGTTAAACCTCAGCAAAGGGAGCAAAATTTAGCACCTCACCTTCTAAAGGATTAAAGTTGGTTCCATATTCTGCACACTGATGAACCAGTTTTTAAACCTTAGTAGGTTCCTTTCTATTAGGTCATGTCTCTGTCATATCCCCTCCCATTTTTGTTTCTGAAGTTTCTCTTTCCTACAACTGCTTTTGATATCTTATACTTCTCCTTCCTGGATGCACAGGATTGCTTTTTTGATTTAGCCAATTTATTAGCATGCCACTTCACAGGGTCTCCTTCCTCTTATGTCACGTTCCTGCTTTTACTTTGAAATGGTTGAAATGCTTTGATTTGGTCTCAGACCATGTGCTGACATGAGGATCTTTAAAAACTCTCCTGGAGAGAAGTCAGGATTTCTCTGGTTTTGTGAAGTAATAACTGCCAAGAGGTAAAAAGAACACAAACCAAAAATTTCCAAGCACCCCATTTCAAGGGGCTGTTTCTGAATTACACTGAAGAAGATGAATGACCTCAAGTTCAGAAAACATACTGAGCACTAAAGGCTAAAAAATTATACTATACAGAGTGTGAAAAACTTACAGAAAGAAAATGAAAAAAAACCCCAAACCACCAGATTGAAACAGTCAGGGGACTACAAGAAAGCTGGAGAGGGAAGGACTTGTAGTGATGGAATACAAGGGGGAATGGCTTCAAACTGAAATAGAATAGATTTAGATTAGGTATTAGGAAGAAATTCTTTCTGTGAATGTGGTAGGGCACTGGCACAGATTGCCCCGAGAAGCTGCAGCTGCTCCACGTCTGGAAGCGTTCATGGCCACCAAACTGGATGTTGCTTGGAACAATCTGGTCTAATGGGAGGTGTCCCTGTCCACGGAGGGGGGTTGGAACAAGATGAACTTCAAGGTCCCCTCCAACCCAACCATTCCACAATAAAACTCTTACTAACTCTGGAAAGAAAAGAATGAAAGAAAACCCCGAGGTACAGGATACTAGGATTATCTCTCTAGCCTTCAGAGGAGACAGAAAAACCACAACAAAACTGCTAAAAAATACTTAAAGGGATAAAGAAGGAAGGTACTTTTCCCTTTACCTATCCTTTCTTCCTGCCTTTATTTTTTCTAAAGTGATGTGTGTTACTTTGCCTTGGTTTTTTTCTTGTAGCTGGCAATGTCCTCAGTCTCCTAAGATGCACAGCAGTTAAAGAAACACCTTTATTTTCCCATCCTATTCTTAACTGCCTAAACTATCACTGCCTCAGTAAACAGTTTTAAATCAAACAGTTAACCAGTAACATGTGCTGCTCATTAGCAGAGCCTTAAGCTTGCCTGTATTGCTCTGTTTCTTTAAAAGGGCAGCATTCAAAGCACCCTTCACCCTAAGAAGCCTTTTATTTGAATTGTTATTGCTGCAAGCAGGAACCTAGCTAAAGGAAATGTTAATTTTTTAAGGCCATCTATGAATTTTAAAAGCATTCTTTTAAAGAAAAACCCCAAATAAAGAAAACTGAATGTCAACAAGTGAAGGGGAAAAAATATATATTTGATGGTATGAACACCCTACAGAAAACAAGCACTCTATTAATTATTTGGTAGTGTTACCAATTTTCGTCTTTAGGGGAAGAAGAAACTTTACAGGAAGAAATCTGCTCTTCAGTGTCAATAGCCATTATAAAACATATCTAAAATCAAGGTAAGGTCAGGGTGCTTCAGTTTTAAATACTCCCAGCAAAGTCAAACCCCATGCTTTATAACTCTGTGCTTGAGTCAAAGAAAAACCTGTATCTCTTAGAGGCTCAGCACACCATAATAGCTTAAAGTTTCCTGTCCCTTGAAACACTTGAACCTGCAGCAAGCACAACACTGACACAAGCAGATGCACTGGAAAAAGAAACAGTGCTTTGAGAAATAAGATCCAATTCAAGCTTTTCCTTAGTCATGCTAATAGAATCTGGCTCCAAACAATCATCCATCTGGCACTTATGCTTTTTGCTAGATCTCTACACCACAGGTATATACTTAGAAGTCAACCTGGCCACATGCAGGTGATGGAACCCTTTTACCTTTTTTTTCTTTTAATTTTAAGCAAACCATTATTGAAATGGCCCAGATGTTGACGCTATTACAGTTGGGGTTTTCTGTCAAAAGACTGCTTCTGTAATGCTGTTTGGAGGGTAAACTTGCAATGTCTTAAGTCTTGTTTGAGAAAAAAACAGCTATGTAAAGATCTTTACTTGCACTTCTAGTTGTTTATGTCATTGGACAAAGCATTTTCTCCCTATGAAGCTCTTTCTTAATGGAGGAAAAGTAATACTTTTGTCCTCCATGAACGTACTGTGAGGATGAGATAATTATTTAAGGTATTCTCATTCTAATGTGATGAGAGGAACAGAGCAAGAACTACAAATGTGAGCAAATAAGCTAGATAAATCCAGGGCAGATGAACAGTGTGCATTTACATACAGACTCAATCAAACAAATTGCAAACAGCATGTGTAGTCTGAAAAGAAATCTGTAAATTGAACAAAAATGTTTAAACAAGGCTGTAAGCAATCTTAGCCCTGTGTAAACACTGAGAAGTTCTCTATTTAAAATTAATGTATATGCTTAACAGACAATTATAACCCAAACAAAGTCATCAGGCACAAAATCAAAGCAAGAAGGACTGCAACAATGTAGGCCCCGTCCACACACACTGATGGCAGTGGGAATTCTGACTGTCTGTGTGGAAGGAGAGCATTTATAACTGGTGAAAACAAATCCAATACTGGATTAAGCAAAAGCCATTGATGCTGTAAAGCAAGGGTGAGGGTACCTTGATTTTGGCTTAGATGTGTGATCAGCATAACATGCACTTCAGCTGTAACTTTTTCAGTCATTTGTCAATCAGAGGATCTTTTTAAATGGTTTGAGTTTTTTTCTGTGCAAATTCAATTTGTGTTTTAACTTTCACTGCTATTATTTCACATCACTCAGCAAAACCTACCAGTTAGATATTCCAGTACAGCAGCCATGTACACAGGAGCACCAACACCAATTCTGTACTTTGGGTGGCCTTTCTTAATGTACCGGAGCATTCTTCCAACAGGGAATATGACCCCAGCCTTTGCAGAGCGGGAAGTCTTGGTTGACTTCTTCTTTCCACCCCTGCTGGACATCTTGTCTGTATCAGGTCTGAAACAGTACTCTATATATTAGGAAGAAAAAACCACAAAACAAAACAAAAGATAAAAGGTTATTAATAAGAACTGATGCTATAATTCCACATACTGAATTTCTAGGCACATCATTTTTTTGTGGTAGGTAATGCATTAGAGTGCCTAATACATACAGACAAGTTGCCTTTTTAGAGTATACGCAACAAGAACCTAAAATAACTTCCCAAAGCATGTTTACTTGCCATTGTAACTTGGCAAGTAAATAGAAAATATATAAGACAAGTTATTTCTTATAAATCTGCTTGTCTGAAATTCCTAATAGATTAAAGCCAGTACCACTAATGGAGCAAAGAGTGATAACTACCAAATTTAAAACAGAGCTTCTGCATTGAAGAGGAGGATGCTTTCTGCAAGGAGACTGACACAACCCTCTGATCTCCACGAAAACCTTTTGATAGGGCATTTGAATAGCTGCGGTAGGGCACTTATGTTCATGAATAATTACTTTCCATTCTAGGAGAAACTGTATCCACTAAAGCTTTCCTAAAGTGTATTCACCATCTTTAAAAAACTCAGTTTTCAAGATGTGTGAATTGACAAAACAAAGGCCTATGGATGGCAAAATACATCTCCTGTACAGTAAATGTTCTATTTTTAGAAAGATCTGAAATGACCCCCTTGAGATTAGAATCTATCAAAACTCAGCCATCTCCACATTGAAGACCATATTGCTTCAGCATTCCCTCCAGGAATCTGACGATCTTCTATCTGCCACCTTTCTCTAACAGCACAGTGATCTGAACACCCAGCACGTATCTGACAACTGTATCTCAGTTTATCTCACTGAGGGAACCTACTGCTGATACAGCTGTCAAACATATTCTATTCTCTCTTTGATTTCTGCTCAGGCTGTAAATAGAAGCTGACAAATCCAAAGGGGTGGAGGGTTCACAGGCTCTCAAGGTGTCTTTGAAGGTTTAGGCAACTCACTGGGTTTTGAAATTACCCAAGAGGAAAGGAGACAGTGCCCATCTCCCCATCTCTCCCCTCCCTCACGTCTGAACTCTAGGGAAACCAGCAGAATGTATCAGTGATACACACACACCTCTGTGCATCCCACTTCTTCCCTTGCTGCACAAATCCTGCCTAATACACATGCAAATTCACTGATGTGTTTATGCACTCCACAATGAAACCCCCTTTAAGCCTGCTTTCCCATCACACCATTTCTCTGCTTCCCTTTCTGTTTTTCACTTGTTTATTCTGAATTCTCTTCTTGCCCTTATGAACCTAACTGTATTTGCCACATGCCTGAATCCACAATGGAGCAAGCTCAGAATTAGGCAAAACAGGTTCCTCCACCCCACTTCTAGGTTTTGCAATTTCTGTTCTGTGCTGACACATCCTGCAGTCCTTCAAATCTCAGTGAGTCACTAAGATTCAGGCTACATAACTGCCAAACAAAGACCACTCAGGATAACTAAAGAAACACAAGTATCAAAGGTTTCTTTTCCTTTCCACTTCCACATTCCATTCATTAGAATCTATACCTGCATAGCACATTATGTAAATTAAATGCAATGGGTTTACTGTTTGTTAAAGTTAAACAAAATAATCCCATCCTAGTAGCTCAGATGAAAGTCACATTACATTAAGGAAACTTCTGCTAAAAACCAGATAGGAATCTTCAGAAAGGGGAAGCCATCAAAAGGGCTCCTTCTTCTTTCATCTGCTGTGGACTCAACTGTAACAACCATTATTCTGTGAAGAAGAGGACAAAAGCCAATTTTCTTGCCTTGAGAAATGGCCCAACTGCAGCTCACCAATAATTTTTAAAACATCCATTTAATTGTATTTTCTCATCTAGTTAGCCCTTTGTTAGTAGGAAGGCTGGGTGGGGCTTTGACTTGGCTATGGACCTTCTGCCAGAAGTTATTTTAATATTTCATAATCCATTTTCATCAACAGTACTAGGGATGTTTAATCTCACAAATGTTTAGATGTTCATTGAATCATACACCAGGGAAAGGGGCATAAGAAATATCCATGCCGCCCCACAATATGTTTGGTTTGTAACTGAGAGGTCAATGATGAAAACTGTAATTTTTCTAGAGAAAGCCAGCAAGCCTTAAGCAGTAAACTATTATTAATCATGTAGTAAGTTTATGGGATAGTCAGAATAGCTGGAAGAGAAGATGAAAATCTTTCCTTCCTAATGCTGTTTTTCGTTGGGAGAGTGTCCTCCTAGCCATCAGCAGCTGTAACATTTGGATCAAAGTGTTAGTAAAGTAGGAAGTAATACAGAATAACACCAACCCATATATAAAATTGTGTCTTTTTTTTTTTTTTCTTCCACAAGTTTATTTTATCACCTCTGCAAATTCTACAGGTAATTTCTATTTTATGCACTTGGTTGCATTATTCACATTAGCATTTAGGACACCCTGGACATATCTCGACAATTAACCTGATATCCTCACATGGAACATTAAAGGCCTTTCTAGCTGTAAGTTTATTTGTGAGGAAAAACTTTTCCTGAATCCAAAGGGCGCCGGTGAGTGGGGCTGCATAATGAAAAAATCAAGAACTTCTGGAACTTTTAGTATTAAAGGTGAAACATGATACAGATGAGTTTCAGATCTTCCCATCTCAAGGATCCCATTCCTACATGTAGTGAATCACTCGATGTTCAGATTGTTTAGATGTTGGGGGTGGAGGGAGGAAAACTTCAATTAGGTTTCAAGTACCTTTTTTACTGTTACTAACCATGTAATTTGGAAGGTGAAAGTGAGAGCCTGGCACGGAAAACGTTTTTCAGAGCTTAATTGTGTATTCAGGATCATTCCTTTGCAGAACCTGTTTGTCCTGCCTTTGAGCTGCAGGATGGCCCAACCGGCTCTCAAATGTCTCTTCTCTACTTCTAGTTCTCCACAGAAAAAGAGAAGGGAAAGAGATTTCACTTGCAAAAGCCAAAAGAATATGTATTGAGGTGAAATGTAAAGTGCATGGCAACAGATCAAAAACTGAGGAAAGCCGTGTGCCTTACATGTTCTGAAATGGTTTATCTTTGTAACACCAGAAACTCTGGAATGCTGCCAACACTAATGAACCAGAGCTGTTTGCTGAGTCACTGGGAGCCTGCAGATCAGAGAGGCAACCAAAGGGAACCTTATCACATGCACCATAGTCCAGACAAGATTTGAGCAGTATAATAAAAGTAAGTAAATATATTTTAAAATAAATCACGGTCAACAACGGTCAATGGACCAGTACTTTCTCTTCTTTCTTCTCTACTGCTTTTGCAATGGAATTATTGAGAACTTTACCAAATACATTGCAAAGTCTCCAAAGATTTGACAATTAAATGATCTTGTTTCAATGTGACAGTTCACAAAATTATCACTGTGATAATCAGGGGATAGCCCTGAGGAGTCAAGTATCTAACTTCACCTTTGACTTCAAATCAAATTTAACACTACATTCCTCAGTGGCTCTGTTGTGCTTGGACGCAGAATGCCCTAGATACAGAATTTAGCACTTGATTCACAGGCTTTTGAAACCCCTTAAAGACTGTGGCAAGATTCACACTGCTTTCTAAGATCTCCAAACGCACAAACAAGATTTGATGGTGTATTAATTGGGTCACAGCAAAGATTCAAGCTACAAGGCTCCTCTGCCGGCACGTATTTGCGAGCCAGAAATACATTTCCTAAGAAACAACCTTAAGGTGTAGCAATGAGATCAGCATAATTAACATTTTTCTCTTTGAAATTGGCTGGAGTAACTCTGGTTGGCCATATTTTTCCGTGTGAAGACAGATACTCTGCTAAACTACACTTTCAAATACCATCTTCCTCAAATGCACATAAGCATCTGTTTTTCTGAAAGGTTTAACATCAAATAATTCTTAAAAGTACAGCCTGAACTTCCTGGTAAAGGGATACCCAAATTCCAAATACCAGTACTTTATTAGCTCAATTGACTGAACACTTATAATCAAACAGCAGTAATAAACCTACTCTGTTATTAACAGTTTTCAGGTACTGGCTTTTAATGACTAAACAAATTACTAGAAATGTTAGTGCTGCCAGACAGAGGCTGTTCTGATCATGGGCTTACAGTGGTGTATTAACTGCACTCAGCAAAGAGATGATTCAATTTAGATGTACATCATCATATCAGTAAGTGTAGTGGAATCCAGGAGATCATTGCTACAATAGGAAAAATACTAAGATGTAGTAATTATTTCTCTCTTCTTTCAGTGCAAAGGCTAAACTGGAAAGTTCATTTTTGTATCACAAGAGATTAACCGCAATGCAATTTTTTCCCATTGTTTCAAAAGATTAACAATGTAAGTGCTGCCATTCTCTCTTAAATCTATTTATGTCCTATAATAATAGCCGCTTGCTGAACTCTTGCTGAAGAGGTGCATTTGAATTTGCAGTGACAATGAACTTGCTCTGTTCTTGGCTAATCCAAAGCTACTCTGGCAAATTTATAAAATGATATAGAATGGTCTCTAATAATAGTTGCCTAGCACAACAGTGTTTCAGCCTGGGACAGTGGTTTCTAGATACAACAGTATTAAAAAGAGCTAATCGCTCGGTTATCATTTGATCTGATGTGATTTCAAACTTTACCTCGAGTTCTGTATCAAAGCTGTTATCTGAAACAGACAGAGGAGTGAGACCAGTTGTAAAACAGCTGTTCCAAAACTCCATTAACTTCTCCTCTGAAAAGGGAGCACCATACATACATTTATTTTCATTTGGAAAACCAAGAGAATACTCCTCATCTAGGAATGCACAGTAGGTGTACTTTCTGTTGAAGATTAAGACAACTAAAATTCCTATAGCAATAACATAAAGAATAGGAAAAAGAGGAATAACGTTTTCACAAAATCTGTGTGCTAAACAAAATATTCTTGCACAATTGTCTTCAACTGGCAGAAGTTCCTCCCTCCCGCAGTGGGTCTGAAACACCAAAACAAATACCCCTTAATGTGCAAACCTCCACTAAGAACAGTGCTGGGAGTGTGACAAGAGTTTCTGCTGGGCATCCTGCCACCAATAGTCAGGAAAATGTAAATACAATTGTCTTCACTGACCACTGCTGGGAGAACTGGCCTGAAATAAGCCCATTTATACATTACAGGTTTTTGTATACTAGACAGAAAGCATAAAAATTGATACAGGCCCTGAAGTCGCTGGACTGTTTGTAAATTCAATGCTCAGAAAAACTGTTTTAAATACATTTTCAAAACAACTGTGCCCCCTGACATTTTTTGAAGAAAATAAAACATAAAGAATTCATGTGGATGCTTCCAAGGCAAAATCCAGATGCAGAACAAAATTTAAAATAGCTATTATACTGCTGAGGGAAGGGACTGCAAGAACTTGACCCATTGAGAAGGTCATGAATGGTGTGATTCTTGGCATCACATCAGGCATCACTCCTGGAACAAGGACCATGAGCTGAATCCTGCCCATCTTCTCTTTAGAATGGGTCTGGGTAAGGAACTATAGCTTCTTTATGTGTTCACAGCATCTTTCTCTACCAAGCAAGCAAGCCAGCCCTGCACTCCTTCCACAAGCACTGCATTTTTCTTTCCCAGTTTTACCTCTTGAGATGACAAAACCTAATGTTCACAGCACTGCCCACAGGGCCAACATTTCCTCTCCCAATGGAGGATCCATCTGGAGGCTCTTTTTTCCACGTGGGGCATCAGTTCCAGATCCCTGCTCCTTTATCCCTACTTTATAACCTTGCTGGGGTAGGACGACCCTTTCCGTGGAACAGCCAGCAGGCCTTGATCCTAGCTGACAGAGTTGCACCAAAGTATTTCTGCATTTTTCTGAGGGCAAAGGTTCATAACTATTCTTCCAGAGTGTGATTATATCACCTATCTTATCAAGAGAGTATCTTTGATAAAAGCTCATTGCTATGTATTGGCAGAACCAGGCAACTCCAGAGAACAAATTGAAACACACCTGTTTCTTTTAAGACTAAGCTTGCAGTGGTGGACTTCTCTTTTTGCTCATGTTGATCTACAAAATAAACACTGCTTAAGCACTTTTCCTACATTACTGTCATTAAGCCAAATTCTAGTCTTGCCACTAGTTTTTAGGTCAGTTATGGCTTAATCTACACTGTCAACATTTGGCTTTACTGGCAATCAGAAGGGTATATAGTACACACAGCAAAGCAAAGTTACTCTTTAGAACCCCAGAAGACCTCGGAGATTTCAGTGTGAAAGGTTATGAAACATAATGCGGCAAAATAATCTGCAACCATTACGAAGTAAACAATGTAATTTCTTTCTTTCACAACACTTTAAAAAAAAAGCCCCAAACCCCCAAACACACTGGGTAGTTTTCTAGGGACTACTTGATATAAAATCTTTCATACCCAACTACAGTGAAACATAATTTTCAAAGCAACTGTAATTGTCTTGTTCCCACATAAGTCCTTCAACTCTGGGCTGTACCTAAGAAGCCAGGTACTGTTTTTATTAATTACACTCTTGCTCCTTCGCTTATTTATTTCTTCTACTCTTCAGAATGGGGGAGGCAGTGGATTTGCAAAGTTCCCTACAGACCTGTTGCTAAGTGACAGCCACACACAGTCCTGGGGAAAAAATGGTTGTTCACTTGCATGGTCAAGAGAAAAATAACAAGTCTCATCCAAGTATATTTCAACAACAAGTCTCCTTCCATCTCTACAAATGAAGCAACCTCCGTTTTACACCACCCTGCCTGCATAGGAGCTGGCTCCAGATGCTGGCTTCAGACACAATTTCATGGGCCTCCTACAACTTACTTTCAAAGATTACAGAAGAAACAAAAGGATTACAGGGAGCTGCAAGTCACAGAAAGCAGTCTGTTGCCCTCGCTGTCTCCTACACGCACAAACACGTCAGCCTCGAGTCTCAATCCCAGCGCTGCCGTGCTGGAGCCGGTGCGGAGCTCAGGAACCTGCATTCACCTGCGCCCTGCAGTACTCGCAGTCCCCTTGGAGGAACACCCACACCCAGACAGCCCGTATGGGTTGCTGAAATCCTGCAGGCAGACATATTGCAGCCTCTACAAGAAGTGACAGTCCTAAAAGAATAAGGAGCCCCGTTTCCAGACAAACATTTATTTTTACCACTCTCGGAAGCCTTTGCTTACGGTCTAAAATACGTCATTTGGCTTTTTTTAATTAAGTCATTCACACGAGGCAGGTAACTTTTATGGCACGGGTTCTTCATCCAGAAGTGAAACACACGGAAAACACGTCCTGCTGTTTTTTTGCCTTGTGCTTTTCGCAGTCTCCCTCAATTATCCTCCCCTACCCGGCGACTCCCGGTGGGAACGACGAGGACGGAGCCCGTCCGTGCGTGGAGCAGGGGACGTGGGGGACCGCGGCTCCACAGCCCCGGCCGCTCCTGCACCCCCGCCGGGCTCCTTCCAGCCCCACACCGTCATTCCATAGCGGATTCCATAGCGGAATCCCCACCATTTCGCGGGGCGCGGGTGAATCTCCCGGCTTCACCCGAGTCACAGCGAGCAGCAGCTGAACCGACCCCCGGTCTGCCTTAGTGTAGGGGGAGCGGCACCCCTCCTTCCCACGGCGCGCCCGGCCGGCTCGGGCCCCCCCACCGCCGCCGGGTGTCACCGCGCCGCGACAGAGCCCCCCGCGCCCCCTCCTTTCCGCACAGCAGGCGGACCCCGGCGGTGACTTACGGTGTGGGCAAGATGTCTCCGGTCGGCCGGCGGCGGCCCCGCTCCCGTCCCTGCTGCCGTTCCCGCTGCCGCTGCCGCTACTCCGCTCCGCCCGCGGGGCCACCGGGATCGGCTGGACGGGCTGGCGGAGCTCCCACAATGCCCCGCGCGCCCGCGCGTCACATCCACCGCCCGCCCCTGGCGGCGGGGCCGCCTCACGATCCCGCACGATTCATCACGGTCCCCCGCGATCCGCTCACAGCCCTTCACCATCCGCTCACGGATCCCCTCACGATACCTCACGGCTGGGCCACCGGTGCCGCGATCCTGGAGGTTCCCAGGGGTCCTCCTGCCTCTCCTCCCGCCCGTACAGGCTCCAGGCGGCAGCTGGCCCGGCCCGGCTGTTGAAAAGCCCGGTCCCTGCGTGGGGCTGGGCTTTGGCACCGCGGCCTCCGCAGCTGCTCCCGGCCGAGCCATTGTCTACAAACGTGTTTGCTCCTAAGTGTTCAGGACGGGGAGGTCAAAGCGGGGGGATCGCACTGCGTTCCTCCCAAAAATGAAGCTTCTAGTTCATGGAGGGAAGAGAATCAGCAGCTGGATTGTTCTGTGAGGCAGACGCGCTTTCTTCCTCACGCTGTACAAAAATGGCTCAGTGCCATTTTACCCAGGCCCCAGATGGAGCCTTTGGAGGCGTTTGTGCATGGGCCACAACGATGTCCTTGAGCTCACCTTGCCGGCTTGGGAGCACTGGGTTGCCGCTGCCCCTTGCCCGCACTGCCCGTGCCAGAGCCAGGGTTCAGTCCCTCTGCCACCTCTCCTCTCCTGCCTTCTCCAGTTGCCTCGTTCGCCGGCTGCCATTGGAAAAGAGGAGCTGCCACAGCAGATCTTGGCTGCAGGACAGACACGTCACAACAGACTGCCACTGTGTTTACAATGGTGGGACTAGAGGCAGCTGGAGTTTTGAATGTCCTGGAAGATTCCTGGCTTGTTGATGCTCCCAGGCTCTTGTGCCACTGCCATTTGAATGGAGCATCCTCTTTCTTCAGTACCCAATGCGGAACACCAGCCCGTAGCCTCCTCCCCAGTGTCCCTTTCTGTTCTTTCATGGGTAGAACTGTAACAGGTGACAAGTGGCATAATAATACCATTACTACTTGAGGGCAAGGAGTTTCTCTCCTGCTCTTCTCATCAACCGCTCTGAGCTCCAGCTCTCCTTATTTTGCTGAGTATCAGCATATCACAGTGCCTTTGTCATTCAAAATAGAAAGCAGAAAGGAGGAAGGGGGTTTAAAGGAAAAATGAAAACCAGGGAAGTGGAGACAGCCTGTGTAAAACATGAGGGGCTAGTGTGAGAAGTATCCCTTCAGAAAGTGTTTCAGGCATTAAAATTGTGGTGCTCTCATCCATCTAAATGGCCAGGGCTGGTCTGGTTTTTAACACAGCTAAACTCAGTGTCTCCTGAGGCATCTTTCATTATTTCTCAGTGCTCCACACAGTCAAATGCAAACATGTCCTGACTGCACTCCCTAAGTGCTAATTGTACCCTGCATGTCATGCAGTGGGGCAGTTTTGCCTAACAAAGGCTCCCTGCCGGGTAAGTACCCTCTAGTCCCTGATTGCCCTTAACCCAAGGATATGGATACAGTCCTTACTACACCATCTGCCTTGGCTTTTCTTACACAGCTGAGGACACACTCTGCTTTCCCTGTGTTCCTATCCTTACACATCATCTCCTTCCCACCTCCTTCTCCTCCTCCTCTTCCTCCTCCACATTGCCCCGCTCCCTTTTTCCTTGCTGGTAGTACTGCCCACACAGTAACCTTTTCCATATGCTGTGCAGAGCACCCAACAGAGCTGGTCCTCCAGTTCTTGGGTCTTCCCACTCTGTTTTCCTGTTACCCACACAAGATTTATTTAAATTAAAAAAAAACAAAACAAAAACAAAGCAAAAAACAAACCCAAATCACAAAACCATCCCCCCAAATATCTCTGTTGATTTGAGCTGCAAAGGCCCATGTGAAATTTAAAGAGCCCACAACATTGTCTAATGGGGTTGATGGAAGGCTGCAAGGGGTAGGGAGCTGTGGGTAGAACTAGACGGTCTTTAAGGTCTCTGCCAACCTAAACCATTCTATGATTCTACAAGAGCAAATAGAAGGAGCCATCTGGTAAACAAGTGTAGGTTGCTTTCTGTACTCTTCTATCATTGTTCATTTTGTCTGGTTTGAAGGGGAGTCCACGGATTGTGCTTTTGAAGAAAACCTTCAAAACACAATTCGTGAGAATTTCTGGAGTGGGAGCTGCCTGAGTTTGCAGTGGGCCTGAACAATTTGTTCATGGAATAGGATGTTAGCATGAAGACTGCTGTTGAGAATTTTTAATGTTAGCATTGACTGGCTCACCTCCCACCAAAACACAGATTTATCATATTGAACATCTGCTGGGTCTACAAAGAGTGCCCATTTTGAAAGCACACAATGTGTCATGACTGTCTAGAAGCTGCTGCAAAAGCCTGTGAAACTACACTACATGAACTACCTCACTAAAAAAATCCTTGGCTTAGATTTTGTTCTCTTTGCCAGTTGTGGTGTATTTATTTATATATAGAATGATAAAAAGCACCTTTCCAGAGTTCCACTGTCTTTATTTCTAATGTAAACAGTTCATATTCTTGCATTTTTTTACTCATTTAATTTTGACACTCTGATTCTATAATCAATTTTAGCAACCTCAAGGGACTATTTGCAGAAGAAGGTTCTGAGTGATTGAGAATATAAACACTTAACTTGTTTATGCAGCACAGGTGGTGGAGAAGGAAATATTACCTGTGAGGGGGCAGAGCAGTGTGGGAAGGGCTGTGGCTGGGGGTAATCCTATCAAACTTAGTTAAGTGTTTTCACTTTGGGATAGCTATCCTGATTCTCAATGTGTCACCTCATTTGCCACTGGTATTTGTTTGTTGTTGTGTTTATCGGCTATTGAGAATTCATGTCCTAGGTTACTGCAGGTTGCTGCAATACTCCTTCAGGATGTCGTGTGCCCAGCCAGCAGATCCCTGCTGTTTTCCTTCCACCTTCACAGGGTCAGAAGAAAGTACAGATTGCTCAGACACAACCTAGTTCTCTGAAGGGGCTGTCTGAACCTCCTTCAGCTGCTCAGCCTCCTTTCTCTTTGCAGACCATATGACTAATCCATACTTCTTAACTTCAGGTTGCAGTGACACAGATAAATATATTTGTACTCTGTGTCATGCTAGTGGCATTGCATTCACCATCAGATGGGCACAGTGACCTCGTACCCACTCCACTCAGTGCTCATCATGCTCCTAATGCAACCCACAGACCTACTGCCTGTCCCGGGAGAGTACTAGCTGTGATTTCCTGAGGGCCTTCCAGCAGATTGCTGTAATCCACCGGTGTCATTACCGTCCTGAGGAGTGACGCACTGCAGGACTTGAATGTGTGTGGGCCTGGCCTTTGCTTTCACTTCCCCCTGGTTTCCAGCCTCTCTAAAGATACACAGCTTCCTTGTTATTCAAAATCAGCCCATCCAGATGAGGAAGTTCTGCAATTGAGATTGCCCACGAACTGGTGCTGGAAGCACAGTGTGTTTGATACCTGTTTTGTGCAGGGTCAGAGCCATTGATCTTAATGATCCCTTTTTATCTCCATTATCTAGACCACCAGAGAATTGCAGTTTGGTTTCAGCACAGTTCAAAACCTGACAGCTGACTGTTGAGCTGAGCTGCTGTTTTATACTCAGCCTTTCTTTATCTGCCACAGGTGAACCGGATTAATTCCATTTTCAGTCAGTCTTTGCTTTGACATCCAAGTCATGACAACTCAGATATCCTGCCTTTTCAGAACATTTCTTCCTGCCTCAACCTTCTCAAGGCACTGGTGACTCTGTATTAATTGTTAGGCATGTTGTTCTGCAGCAGAAATGTTGGCTGGTGCTAATATGTTATGGTGAGATTAATACTTCCAGAACACAAGAGTGGATGTCTGGGATTTCTTTCTTGGTAGACAGAGATAAGTTAGTAATGATAATTTACTTTGTTCTAAATCTTTCTAGGCAGGCAGCATCTTGCTGTTTTCCCCAAAATGATATTTGTGCAACTCTTTCAAACATATATGCCGTTTGTCATTACTTTCTTCTAGAAAAATGTCAATTATGGAAATTTTTATTGATGTTTATACCCCCTGTCAGAAAATGTTTAATTGCTTTGAAAATATTTAAAATAAAATGTATTTTTTTTTAAAAAGAAGGCAAACTTTTTAAATTCTTAAACTGGAAAATGAGAGCCACTCTGATAACTGCACCTTTTTAACCCAGGTTGTGAAGTCAGTCGGTTGATGGATGCTGGGGCAAAAGAAAAAGCCAAGGTTTATAAAATCTATTAATCTGTAGATTTGGGATAATATTAACCTGCATATAATGCATTTTGAAACCTGCTTCTTCTAAATAAAATCTAAGTTCTTTTTGATTTAAAAAACCAATAGCCCAACAGCAGCATGGCACAGTGACATCAGGAAACATAAATGCCTCTTTCCCAGCAATATGGAAGAAATGTGCTTTAAAACAAGCCTGATGCACCCTGGAGCACCCAGGGGACAGGCCCACTTGTCTGTCTCTCCTGTGGTCACAACTGCTCCCAACATAACCTGCCTCCCAGGCTGTCCTTTGAGCAAATCAGTTCATTCCTTTCTGGTATTCAAAACAGCTTCTTGCATTGCTGCATTTTTTAATGTCAAGTGGCAGGGGAAAGTTCTTCATTATTGTGCAAAGAAAATATTAAATCTAAGAGCTATGATTTATATTAATAAGTCAAAGAATTCAGAATTACTTCCCATGATGATCAGCTCAATTGTACCTGGTAGCTGGTGTAAAGCTTGGCAGATAGTCATGTAGTAATAACTTGCATTTCTTATATTTAGTTATTAAATCCCGTTGCTCCACTACATTAATTTTCCATGTAAGCAATAGCTGTAGTTGCCAGAGGGATTTTATATAATTGCAGATGGTAGGAGACATAGTTGGTAATTGCAGAAATGCAGAGGGAGATGTCCAGGAGATGATCTTCTATTAAGATGTGGCCGTTGCTATGGCATACTTTGCTAGATGCTGTTCTGCATGGGATTGCTATGATGCATCATTTCATAGAAGAGGTTATTTTTAAAGCAGACCCATTTCTTTGCCTACAAAAACAAAATCAGATCACCTCTCTGAGGAATATTAATTAAAAAAGCTCCTCTGCTGGACCGCAGACATTATATAGACTATGGTTCATGAAGGAGGCAAGAGAATTAGAGTCCACCATAATATCAGGCTGCAATGAAATCAGGCATTTTCACATCCATCTCACGAGATGAACCCTACTCCTTAAATTAAACAAAACTTCTCTTGCAGTTATGAAGATCATTGGCTGTTATAGCAAACAAAAGCTTACCACAGGGTGATGTCCTCAGTTTAACCTGAGCTTCATAAATTCATTATATCAGAGACAGCCCATCATTCCTTCTGTTTATTTTGAAATATGTTCTCTGTGTGGAGGTACAGAATGAGGAAGTGATGGTGCCAGATACTTGTGATGGACACGTAAGTATGTTCATGTCGAAAGTGCCAAGTGACGTGGTCAGACTGGCTTTTCCTGAAGGATCCAAAGAGCACTGGGAATTCAGGAGCCGCTCGATTGCTTTGTAAGAACACTTTCCATCTCCATCCCTCTTTAGGAATCATAGAATGGTTTGGGTTGGAAGGAGCTTTAAGGCTCATCTCGTTCCAGCCCTTGGCCATGGGCAGGGACACCTTCCACTATCCCAGGTTGCTCAAAATCCTGTCCAGCCTGGATGAACACTTCCATGGGTGGCAATCCCAGCTCTTCTGGGCAACCTGGGCCGGGGCCTCACCACCCTCACAGAAAAGAATTTCTTCCTAACATCCAGTCGAAATCTCCCCTCTTTTAGTTTAAAATCATTCCCCCTTGTCCTATCACTAGGGATAGGACATCTGCCCTTGTAATAAATTTCTATCAAATTTTTTTATAAGCTCCCTTTAAGTAGTGAGAGTCCACAGTGTGGTCTCCCTGGAGCCTTCTCTTCTTCATGTTGAACACCCCCAGCTCTCTCAGCCTGTCTCTGTAGCAGAGGTGCTCCAGCCCTCTGAGAATCCTCATGGGCTCCTTTGGACAGGTTAAGAAAAAAATCAGGAACTGTAAATTCAGTAATGCTGGCTCAAAAAAGCCATATGGCAGGACAAGGGGAAAATTTAATTCAGTAATAGACATGACTGACAAGTTTTGGTGACTGCTTTGCTCATCTTAAAAATCTTCATGTTGGGAAGTGTCTGCGCCATGACTGGAGCACATGAAGTTTTCCCTATGATAAGGACAGAAAAACTTTAAAATAAGGAAAAAACAAAGCAACATCTCCCTCTATGGGAATCACCTGTACTGCAGCCCCAGGCTCTGGGCAGCTGAAATCTCCTGCAGTGTTGCCTTACCTGTCTGACCAAGCCTCTGCTGCTCCTGAGAATTCCAGACAGGCTGGGTGGGCTGATGGGGAGCAGGTGCTGAGGGTATGAACCATAACTAATTGTTTCTAACTAAAGTCTTGGATTCTTGACAGCTACTCAGAACCTGTGCTTTTAAAGAGTGTACATATGTTAATAAGAAACACCATGATTATTGCTGGGTTTTGCTTTGCTTTTTTTTTTTTCCCCTTAATAGGCTTTGCATTATGATTGTCCTCACATGTGCTACTTTTGAAGGGGCAAGCAGCGTGAAGCTAACAGGGTATCACCAGCTGAGCAGGTCCGTCCTTTTGTCATGTTCAGATTCTGTCACTAGGCACAATAAGAATAAGCAGGTGCCAGTAACACATATATTCTTTTGTGTATGTGTGTGTTTACATAAAGCCCTACAATTCATGTCAGGATATGTTATTCTTTTCTACTTGCTTCTTGCTAATTCATCTGATGACGTTTTTGTCCATAAAAAATGGCTTATGGAAAGCACCGGGGTGAATATCAATGAGAAATGGGCCAGGGTATTTGTTTGGAAGTGCTTAGAGGGTCATTCTGAAGCTTGTGGATTAACCAGGGAAGCAGAATTAGTCTCAAGTGTCAGTTGACCTGCCCCACAAATTGAGCTGTGGAAAGTAAAGCATTCTCTGGGTGATAGTTGTGGCAAATACTTTCCATACAATTCATGCAATATAAATATAGTCACATAAACTGTTTATTGGATAATAAATGAGTATGAAATATGAATATGAAGCAAAATTAATATCTTTTTATGCACTATTTTGAAAAGAGAATAGTCAGTGTTCGATGACTTCCTGATTGTACTGATTATTGTCAATAACCCTCATAGCTTGGGAGTATGCCTCTTAAATTAATTTTTGATTTCCCTATATGCCGTGAACTGAATTCTCAGAGATTTCTGTCCCATTAGTATCATAACATTTTTCTACAATCTGGCTGGTTTTAAGAAAATAGAAGATAGGTAGTTTTATGCTAAATTACCCTTGTCACACATGGAAAAATTTACTAATGCCCAACATTTTTCCTGAATGCACCTCATGTTCTTTAACTGCTCTGTAGGTTGTTTTTCTATTGAAGTTGCTTTTTAGGTACTAAAATAGAAAAAGAAAACAAAGTCATAATTTTCTTTCGAAGTATGGTTTTGTAAAAGCATAGGCATGTAGGAGTCCCAATAGAAGTAAATGTGAGCTCTCTGCACCAATCCCTCATTGTGACGTGTGTTCTTTGTGTTCTGTGTGTGTATGTAGTTAGTGAAGTCCACTGTTCTACAGTTACTTGAAATGTATCTCTGGAAACTGGATATGGGAAACAAAACAACATCTGGTCACTTAAACCCCTATTTCAAGCCTTCTGTGTGAAATGCATTCCCTCTTTTTTTAACCAAGAGGACATTTGTTGCTTCTTCTTAGACCCATTTGTATTTCAGAGTATTTTAGGGCTGTTGTTGCCAACGTGTTCAAATGTGATTAGTGATTTTGCAAATCAGATCTTTTAGACATGTTTCTATTAAACAGAGCTATAGAGATCCTTAATCACTTTAGAAAGTCTTGCATGGCATTTTTCTTAATGGGATGTATCACAGATCTTTCTTAAGCCCCTTACCACTGGAAGGGGAGCATCCTTAAGCCCCTTTACCATCTGTATGTGCAGACATGATGCCATTAAGGACCTCAGCCAGCAGGTGGAGTTTAAATTGCATTTAAACAGTAGTTTTAGACAGATTAAGGCATATCTGGAACTGTGCTACTGGAAATGCCTCTTATGGGCACTTCTGGAAGAGTGTTGCGTCAGTAAAGTTTTGCCACCTGGCAGACTGTTTATATGTAGACCACGTTGCTACTGCAAAGGTGGCATGGGCAGTTTATTAACTTGCTTGCCTTGACTTTGGAGTAATGTGGAGGAATGCTAAATAATTGTCACTATTTGTAAATTAAAAAAAAAAAAAAGATAATCTGTCATTTTTATATATACCTGAATGGACATGAAGGGAGAAGGAGCACTCAGATGAACTGAATTCCCAATTTAAACTGTTTTATTTTTTGCCTTAATGGCAAAAAATAAGATTAGGATAGGATCAGTGTAGGATTTGATGGCAGTGCTTCACTAGAAGCTGCATTAAGCACTGAAAGAGATGAAAGGGTCAAGAAGTATCTGACAAGAATCGTAACACCACACTGTTAGCAATGGGAGGTAGATGAGAGCAAGGTTTATTGCATCTGTCACTGAGCTTTATTATGAACCTAATGCTGAACAACAGCCAAAGCAAGAGAGACTGGAGCTGGCCAACCCTTCTGAGCAGGATATGGCTATGGCTGGCATCTGCCTGGGAATGCAGCCAGGCTCCAAGGCTTAGACCTCAATCTTAGAGATGAACTGTGCGGTCTGGCATCACTTTATCTTGCACTGTGAGTTCTGCTTTGAGGTTAAAGACAGGAACTCCTTAGTAAATGCTGCTATGATAAGCTACTCTGCTCTGGAGGCAGCTTTTGCTGTTATCCAGAAATCGGTGTAAGAAGTGTGTAAGACTGTGAAGAAAAACAATGACAGGATTTGCTTTGGCTAATAGAGTTGTAAGCAGTACTGGCATCCAGGGAAGACCTTATGTCACAATTTTCAGGACAAAAAAAATGTTGCACTGTGCTGCGGTGATTTAAAGGTGAAATTTTGCATCCTTTTGGCCAGGAATGGTTAGCAGAACCTCACCTAAATGGAGTCTATAAAATCTAGAGTCCCACTGGACACAAATGAGGCAGAAACACGCAAAGAGGAAAGGGAAAGCAAACCAGATGGGCAGATCAGGGACTGCCAGGTTACCTTGACTTCCTCTGAGCTATGCAGGAGAAGAAAGGGAATTGGCAGCCATTGAAAGCACATGATGACACAACTCGATTGCTGCAGAGACAATGCGAATTACAGGCAAAACACTGAAGCAAATTATACAGACTGAAATTTCAGTTGTAGAGGCTACAGAAAAACTACTGCTTTCATCTAAACCAGGTCTGTCCTGAACTAGTGACACTAAACATGTGACAAAGGACTCAAAGGAGAGATGCAAAACATCACAGAAATCATGCTCAAAGCAGATGACGCAGGCTGCAAAAAAGACTTCTAGAAAATGTGCAGATATTTGGAAACATTGAAATGTTTTTCAGATCCTTGCATCTGAAAGCATGCTTGTATTCTCAAATCAGTCAGCAGAATGCCTTAGAAGAGAAAAGGGAATAACAGGAGCTATAAAATGAGCATCTCAGCACCCATTAGGGGTGCAGCACTAGGGAGCAGATGGACAAACTGCATTAGACCCAAGTAACTTTAAACAAAGCCAGAGCCAGAATTTACTACCAAATACCCTCAGTTCAGTGAATACATTTTACCTGGCAAAAAGAAGAATTTTCTCCATACTAAGTGCCAAAAAAAGGAAAGTTGGCAACCAATGCTGGAGAAGGAGAGCGGCTGTGGCTACAGAGGCTGTCGTAAATAACGCTGGGAAGCGTTCCAGGGGGCAGGTCATCCCTGCCTGGGTGGGCTCAGACAGCCAGCCCCGGCTTATTCCTGCTGTCTCGCCGACTGCAAAAATTAACAACGTTTTGCTTGCCACCTTAGAAAACCTCAGCAATCCAAAGGCCTGGGTGATGTGCTTTCTGCCATAGCAGAAGGCTGACTCTGCTGATCTCAGGATCTGTTCCAGCGCTGGGTCTCGTGTTTCAGTTTCACATCATCACCCTCTCGTGGCTCACCAGGAGGCAATGCTGAATCAGCAGCTCACTCCACAAAGACTTTTTAAAGAAAGCTACAAGAAGCAAAGAAAATATATGGCATTTTCACTCCTGAAATGGTGCGCTATAAACAGCCTTTCCAGCCTCCTGGTGCAATGCTTCATGCCTGATGTCAGCACACTTATGTTCTTCAGTGCTTACAGTCCCAATGTCATTATACCTGCCAGGATGGAAGGGAGTTACAGACAAAAAGGAAGAAAAACGTGCAAAGGATGAAGGCTGAGCTACTGGCAAGCTATAAACCTCCCTAAACTATAAGTGGAACATTCTGCCCAGATCAGGCTATTTCTTTTTTAATTAAATAAACTTTCCTCATATTTCTGTTGGACTCGATGATCTTAATGGTCTTTTCTAATCTAAACCATTCTATGATTCTATATTTTTTTCCCCCTTTAGTTTCTAAACAAAATCTAGCTGCCAGTGTATGGGGTATGAGGTCAATGGGATGCACCTGAAATCAGATGGGATTCCACAAGTAATGTGCTGCTTGGATTCCCACATATTAACTGCAGTATTTCCAGGACAATGATTTTTATTTCAGACATCAAAAGAAATGAACAAGCATTAAAAAAAAAAAAAAGAGAGAAGAGGGAAAGAATTCAAAGTCAAGGACGGTGAATTGCTGTACAAGATAAAAGAGGTGATGGTGAGGTAACACATGATTTCACCTTTTGAGTTGCATCTGAACCTCAGTCAATCAATTCTGCAATGAACTCCAGTTTTACTTGGATTTGCTGTGTACTCTGTGTGATCTTGTCCTTTACTGCCAACACACAGCCGCTGGGAGAAAAATTGCTGTTAGAATATTGCAAAACTAACTCTATTGTAATGTCTTTCAGTGAGGGTCAAACAAAGTTTGGTGATTTTACATTTTGCCAGGGTTGAGGAATGTTTGGACAGTCACCTCGAGACTGTCACAGAGACTGTTAGAGGAGGCAAGCATTGTTTTATACATGTGCCAAAAAAATGGCAAATTACAGTGAGGCTGGGGAGAGCAAGGCTTCACTTCATTAGTCAGTAAATTACGACAGATGGTTTTAAAATGACTTCATCAGCAGTGAGGCTTTGTTTTCTGGAGAGATCCTTGCCATCACCCCAATCTGAAGACAAAGCAGACAGTGGAGGTTTTACTATTAGCACGTCTTTGCCGACTTCTAGCAGGCAAAGGGAATAAGGAGGGAGAAATCGAAGGTGGGGAAAGAACATTATAGGAGATCATCGCTTTGGTTTCTGGGAAACTCACCATTTTTTGTTAAAGGACCATTGTTTCTGTGCAGGAGCTCCTGCTCTTGTATTATATAGCTTTAAGCATTCAGGAGACCTTTGGCAGTTCATCACCAAGGTCTATTGCTTTTATAGGTTATTCTCCTCAGGGTGAAATGTTCCCCTCCTGCTACAAAGAGCAGCGTGGTTCCTGTGGCTGTGCCATGCCCTGTGCAGCTCCCCTGCGATGGCTGTGCTGGAGGTTGCTGTGATACACACACAGCTCTGCTCTGCCACGCTCCTTGCTTTAAATCCAGGAAACAGCTCCACGGCACCAAAGCAGTTGTTCAGAAGGCAAAGGGCATCCCCCAATTTTGCTTTCTGACTGGGATAATTGCTGAATTAAAATGAGGAGGTTGTGGTCAGTTTGCAGTGTGTAAGAATTACCATTGTCTGTTTTGAGGAGGGGCTTATAGCACAGGAAGCAAAGGGGTAGAACTGCAGCTGGAAAAAGCAGGTTTGAGCTGTTGAGGCTGCAAGAGGGTTCATCAGAAGAGAGTTTGGTGATTTTATCCAATAAAGGCCTCTGTCAGACGTACATCCTGATGATGTGTATTTTCTCATTAGGCAGTACTTGCAGTGTATCACATGAGGTATTTATTATTTTGCCTTATAATGCTATTTTTCAGTGCTCTGGTTTGTGTAAAACATGCTGAAGGAGCACATTCTCCCTGGCTCCTGGACTCCCACTATCCAGACAGTATTAGCTGGGTTAAATCTATTTCTTCAGAAGGCATACATGGACATGGAACTATATTAAAACATTTAAATGTACAAGCCCAATATCTGTATTTTGGTTATCAGAGAAGCTTTCAGCTATAAAAGAAGAATTAATGTAATTTAAAAAAAACTCAATGTTAAGATAATAGAGAAACTTGCAGGGAATATAGCAGAATGCGAAAACAACCTCTGCATAGGGCAGTGATGTAGTGTGATTGTGTCTAGGACTTAGTCTGTACTTTCAAGAAGAAATAAATCCTGAATGTAGCTACAGAGCTGCCAGGGAAATGGAAATGAAGGGATGCTGGAACAGTTTCTGCAGGGTCTGGCAATAAATAGTAAGAGGATTAGAAAAATTATGAATAAGTCCAGTATTTTACTGCAAGTTTAAGGGTGCAGGAGGGGGAGAGTGGCGTGACAGAAGGTCACATCCCATGCACAGCCAGCATGCCAGGAGGTCCCTGGTTTGATCAAGAGCTTAAAATAGTTGAGACCCACTCAGCTCTTTCTCTTTTTCAATCCAGTGAGTCTTTACTGCAGGAGGTTTCAAGTTTCATCCATTTCATGATTTGGTTGATGCCCATATATGAAATTATTAGGAATATGAGCTGATGCTGTCCACATCCAGCTGGTGAGTAACGGAGCTGGGATTTTTATTTCTGGGAAGTATCAGCCTTTCCACATGAGCCAACTCAATTCCAGCCTGTGCATCTAAAGTTTTCATCGGTGAGGTTTGGATAGGAGACAGAGCTGGTGCCAGCGACACTTGTTATGGTTTCAGGCAGCTGATATCAGGATAATGCATGTGCAGCAAAGATTTTCAGATAGATGTCAGGAAAATACAGGGACAAGCTGATTTGTTAAAGAAGCAGAATTAGTCCAAGTCTTTTCTTCATACTCTCAGTAGTGCTGGCTTTCAGAGTCACAGTTTTTCTCTGATGACAAGAGGGAAACCAGACTGCATTTTCCTGAAGAGAGAGTGAATCTGGGAAGTCATGTTGCACTTCCACCTTTCAGTACTCAATGGTTTCAATACACAGCCTTTTTAATCACTGTGACTTGACAGCCTTGCCACACATCATTGTCTTTTTCCAGTTTGGACTCTGGAAGACTAAAGTAAACCAAAATAAGCCAGACCAAATTTGTCCCTCTAAAGAGATAGTTAAAAAACTTAAATCCAAAATATGCCCAGGTTTACTTTAAATGTTGGAAACAATTAAAGCAAAACAGAACAACATGAAGGTTCTACATGTCTCTAAATGGATGCTCATGAATTCCAGTGACTGGCCAGATCTGCTGTCCAAGAGGTCAATCTCCTCAGATGGACTCCAAGTTTTGAACTCATCAAGGTCTAAAGCTTTAGGACAAATGTCAATGAAAAGAACTTACTTTGGTGTGGTTGCATTTTTGGGCTGACAGCAAAGAGAATGTACAGTGAAGAGTAGAGAAATTTGAAATCATCTTTGATTAAACTGGCTTCAAAAATATAAATAAGCAGTTATACTAATTGTAAATATATGGCACTGAGTTGTCCATTTGGGGTAAACTGACACAGCTCCACAAAAATTATAGTTCTGCACCCTTTGACACCAGGAGAAATTGTGGGCATGGTATTTAACCCTGGTGACACTTTGAAGGTCACAAAGCAGCCCTGTTAAGGAGATGTTCTGTGCTTGAGATGGTGCAGGTTGTGTCTCCCCCATCATCATTTCCCAAGTGTGACTCCTCACACTGTGTGTTCGGTCCCTGCTCAGCCCCTCGGGAGAAGCCTCGCCGTGCTCTGAAGGCACCAGCAGTGCTGTACCTTCCCTAACAGGCATTGCTTCTGTGAGAAGAAAATTACAGCTCTGACTTTTATTATCACCTTACCACCATCTCTTTTTCTGTGATTCATATTGCTTTAAGAGATTAGTTTTCTTTACCATTTAACCTTTCTCAATATTGCTGCCTGAACCAAATTTATGTCTTGGATAAAGCTATGTCCTCCTTTTATTGAATCCAGGTACTTTTAATAACGAAACTAGGGTCATGTGATCTTTGATTGTGGTACTTTAAATTCTTTATTGAAAATGTATATTATATATTTTTATGACATTAATTAAATGTCGCAAAATAAATGACAGCATAAAAAATAATTAATGTCTCTGTTTGGCTCATTATCTCTTTGGATTTGATTTGTGTTCAGAGCTGGAAATTCATATAGATTTAGATGTTTCAGAGCACTGCCTCATGGCAAAATTTAGGACTGAAGAGAGAGGGCTCATTTCATGAGTGTGGTACTGTATTTTTTTATTCGCTTGCAAGTTCCTTGGGTAAATTGCTTTCTCGTCTATACAGGATGTTATTCCACCTTCATCACCAGAGAGTGTCTGAGTGCCTTCCAGCTAAGCATTATGTGATCCAGCTAACATCTGCCATGCTCATTCTCTCTTTCATCCTTACCCCAATGTGTGCATGTTTGGTTGTTGGGTTTAGATCTACGTGCTGCCATGTGTCAGTGTTACAGAAAGTCATATGTGCATCAAACACTCTTCTAAATAACTTGCATATTGATCCTGCGAGACCCCTCTGGTTTATGGCCTGAGATTCCGAAAACTGAACTGGAGGTATGAAGCTATTATAATCTTGCAAGACAGAAATAATTATAAAATCCATCAGGATTTCATTATCTTTATGTATATTTTTATGTTATTCCAGCATCTTGGAGATCTTTAACCATGAATTAGAGCATTTGTACGAGAAGCTGTACAGTCTGTATTTTCAAATCATTTACAATCTAATTTTAAGACAACAGATCTTTTCTTTTGATACATTAAACCACCTTAATATAGAAAAAGGGTGCACTTGCCTATTAAATCTCATAGAGAATTTCTAAATGTCAGCAGAACTAGATTTCTGTTAAGTCTTGCAAGCAATTCCTATATGAGTATTATTATTATTAATAATAACATTGTTTTTATTATTCTTCAAAATAATAATGTGCTGTAGAAACACAGAACTATGCCCAAAAGGTGTTTAAAAACTCTTTCTGGTGCATGAGAGGGAGTTCAGGTGCTGCTCAGATTTGGTTCAAACCCTGCTTAGGGCTCCATGAAAGAAACCGTCTGATGAGGTATTTCAGGGGAATGTGGAAGCACTTGAAAGACAAGTCCAGTGTTAGAGGACGATTGACATTTATTGACTTCCTGCACCATCTAGTGGGGATTAAAATTAATTGCTCTCATTTTATGAAGACTCTAAACTGTTCAGGATGCCCGTGGCTTCCTCTCCCAGGCACTGAGGAAGGCACTGGAGGGGCCAATTCTCATTATCCTTTGCACAATGGAACCAGGCTGCACTGGGATCAGCAGTGCCACCCAAGACAGTGAATAACTGTCCCGTCCAGTGACACACAGGGATCAATCCACCTGAATGAAGGCCAAGGGGACCACTGGGAAGGGCAGACCTCAAGGAGCAGCACTGGTGTGTTATTGAGCTGTGGGCATAAGGAGGACTGTGGAGCCAGGCAGGTCTCCTGGCCAAGGGAGGCAGAGGAAATATCTGCACACAGTTCTGATGGGCTCATGTTGTGGTTGGTGTGTTGAGATGAATTTCAAGAGGTCTGAGTGTGATTCCTCCCTCTGTGTCATGACCTTAAGCTCCAACAGTGTCCTGAGTAAATAGGACTTAGGAGAAACCCTTTTCATCACAATTGAGTTTTTAAGTTCCTCCACAAACCACAGAGGTGGAGCTAAGATCTGATCCTACATATGGAGATAAAATTCATTGCTGTAACCTTAATATAAGGCATTTCCTTGAACATAATTTGCTTAATTGTCAGTGAACAGGATGGCATTAGGTGATTAAACTCCTAATTTTCTGTACAAGAAACAGGAGCAGCTTTTTCTGTTGCTGGGCAACACAGATATGCTTTGAAATTTGGTTAAAGTAGTGAGTGGTAAACATTTTTAAATAGACATGATATCCTGACAGAGGCAATCCTGATTGCTATAAACAGCCAGGAGGCTGGAAAATCCCACCTACATAATGTAGTTTATGAATTAAAAAATTGCTCAGGCTAACTCCAAGGGGGGAATATAAAGAGAAGCTTGAAGAAGCAGAGAGAGCTCTCCTCCTCTGAGAAGCAGCTCTAATTGTTTCCATATGACTGTGTTTGTTATTCCTGGTGCAGTCCTTGTTCAGTCCACCCATTACCCTTCCCTTCTCACAGACTGTTTGCTATGAATGGTTGTCCATGAGCGTGTGTGTGTCATTATAGCAGGAAAGGAATCACTCTGCTGGGAAACTGGTGCATCAGAGGCTGGAGTTTGTCTGTGGAAAATGTTCTTCACCGCAGAATTTCTGCCCTTCCAGACCAGGGCTTATCTTGACCTGATTTGTTGAGAAATGGGAACCAAGTGGATTTGAAATCCTGCCCATGTATCTTGAAAAGTCTTCCTTTAGCTCCACTTCAGCAGGGTCCCAAGGAGCTCATTGACCCATAAGGAGCTGGGCCCTACAGAGACATCTGCTCATCTTCCTCCTCCTTGAGAAAGTCCCAGCAGTCCCTATGAGATGTAACAGTGACCTGGACTCTGGGAGCTTTCCTGGCTGGGCTCAGCTTTTTAAC
Organism: Acanthornis magna; assembly: GCA_036785705.1. NCBI lineage: Eukaryota > Metazoa > Chordata > Aves > Passeriformes > Acanthizidae > Acanthornis > Acanthornis magna. Next base: position 3,131,929 of record JAWUZG010000092.1, read on the forward strand.
ATGACAGAAATCAGAAAGGACAAAGACCTGAATGTGGAGTTTGTTTTGTTTTCTCCTTGTGAGTGCAGGATCCCTGCTTTTCATCATGAATTTCACACTGGCAGAACATCATTCAGTTGTTGCTATAGAGTCCCATTCTGCATCCTAGTTTGCAATAGCAGAATTTCATATAGCTTCGTTGAAGGTTTTTTTTTCTATTTTTTTTTCTTTTTGGTTTGACATTGACTATCACTGACACCTACTTCGTTGCTCTGTCTGAGAGTGGAAATATCTGCCGCCTGATCTTGATTTGAGAGGCAACTGGTGTGTAAAGTCTGTTACTGAGCCACTAAAAATACTCATTCCAGCTGCCTCACTGTTGCTCTTCAGACACAAATGGTATGACTGTTTTAAAACAGTGTTTCCTTTAAAAGCCCACATTGCAAGATGTCAGAGCAAATATCTTCCTTAAAGATAGTACTGCATTCGCATTGGTCACCACAGCATTTTTCAGCTCTAAATAATTTTAAAGCTGGTGGAGAAAGTCTTATTTCTCACCTCCCCCCGAAGGCAAAGGGCCTCGCACCACAGAGGTGTGATGTGACATTTCCTGGTGCTTGGGATGCTGGAGCAGGAGATGTTGTTGGAACACCTGTCTCATGGGACCCATCAATAAAACCTAACAAACCTTCTCTGGGGAGGTCTCATTGCTCTGGTATTGACAGCTGTCTGTAAACACAGCCCCTGCCTGGTGAGCACAGCAAGCTCCCTGGTCTTCATAGTCTTCAAGAGCATCAGAAGCTGCCTAGCAAAGCATCTTCCCAGGATAAAGAACCCAGTTTTCATAGACATTTGTGACTATTCATATTTAAATTCACTGAGGAGAAAAAAGAGATGTCAGCAATTTTGGATGAATCTTATATTGAATTCACTTTTTTTTCCTTTTCAGCTTTTTTTTGCAATAAATTTTGCCAAAAACATACTTTAATTGTGTGTGTTACTTTGACAGATCTGGCAGAATTGCAAGCAAAAATGACTGCAGATGTCATGCTGAGCACATAAAAATGGAAATTCCATGAATATCCCTCTTCAAAATCGGGCTTTAAGGACTTGGTTTACTTTTATTTATTTTATTAATTAATCCAGGTGATGAGAGACTGAAAGCGCTGGCTTGAAATGCCCCCTCTTGCCTTTCTCCATTCAGCTCTGTCCACACACGTCAGCCCTGATCACCTTTTCTTAATTCATCTCTGGCGTTCTTTGACAAATTGTAGAATCACAGAATGGTTTGGGTTGGAAGGGACCTTAAAGACCATCTCTTTTCGACTCTTCTACCATGGGCAGGGCCACCTTCCACTGGAGCAGGTTGCTCAGAGCCCCACCCAGCCTGGCCCTGAGCACTTCCAGGGATGGGGCAGCCACAGCTTCTCTGTTTGTGCCAAACTCTCAGATAGTTTTGCTGCTGAGACTGTTGACCACAAGGAGAGGTGAGCTTTGTCACTTAGTCATGATCCCAGTAAGCACCATAACCTCTTTCAAACCCCAAAACGAATAAAAATTAAAGATCCCAAACCTGTCTTGTTTATACTTTGTACTTGAACTTGATAGTTTTCTTGGCTTTGTTGTTCATTGCTTTCTACAGTAAGATTGTGTACCTTAATGCATCTGTCCAGCAAATACCTGCAGACATTGCTTTCTTTGCTTCTGATTTTGATTCTGATCACAATCACAGGAAAAAAAAAAAAAGCCATTCTGGAACTTAGGTGAGTGTTAATAACTAATGGGACCCCAACAAATAGCCTGAAACACAAAGGTGGGTCAGATGAATGGTTTGTATATAAGTAACTCCCGGTGAACCATCAGGTGGGAATTAAAATTTAATTTAGAATGTACTATCACTGCTGCAGTGGTGGTGGTGGTGATTTACTTGATTGACTGCTGGTTTCCTTCACCTTTGCGAGCCTTAGGTTTTTACTATCTGAGGAAATTAAGGCTGAATTGCAGCAGGAAATTCCTTGTACCCAGGTGTTTCTGGTTATCCGATGAATAACTCGGCTGGTGGGGAGGCGAGGATTAGGATGGGATGGTTTGGAATCTAAATGATTCTCATTGCTTAGTACCACACATTGACATTCTGTCAGCCCTGTATTTGTTCTCAGCAAAGGATGGGAAAATCCTACTGAGCTGGGCAACAGGTCCAGCAGGCAGTGATAATTCCATTGTTCTTTTTCAATACTAAGGATGGAAAACTGGTTTTATTAGGTTGTTCTGATTTAATACACTGAATTTAAAAATCGCTATTGAATTCTGTTGGGTCATGACTTGAGTTGCCTTAATAAAGCAGTGGCCTACTCTACTGCTCCTATTCTCCTGCCTGGCTTTGTGTTATTTTCCTTCCAGATGAGAGCAGGAAGGGCCCAACCTCAGTTCCACTGATTTTCTGGGAGATGGATCAGGCTGGGAAGTCTCAAAATGGCTGAGCTACTCTTTTGTGAGTGAACACAGTCAAAACCAGTGTTAATTGAGGGACCGATGACCCTTTGCTGAACTATGGCAGTGGTGATAGGCTTCATAATTCAACTAAGTAGGCGAATAAAGAAAAAAATACACCTGGGTGAAAGTAGTGCTTTCTGACCTTAAAATTCATGATGCAGTGGACATACCATTCAGTGGCAGGCCAGTTTGACTGGCATGGAAAACACACACCAATTTCCCTTCCTTGCCCAGCTTTGGGAATGCACTTCCCCAGGGCCATGGTGATGGGTTGGAGCTGTTCCATTAGCCAGTCCCGTGGCAGCTGTGACCCCTGTGCTCTGCGTGGCCCATTCCAGGGGTGTGCAAAGGTTACCCAAACACAAAATTTGCTCTCTGCTCTGGCCTCAGAAGCCTCTGAACTATGAGACTTTGGTCAAGAAATCCTTCAGCAAGAGTGGAATAATCAGGAATAATTCTTCTTCTGCATCAATACACTTCTCAAAATGTAATAATGCTCCATTCCCACTTCAGCTGCTCATGAGAAATAAAGGTATTAAAAGAGACAAAAATGGCCTTTCCCTTTCCCAGAGCTGAGGAACCTGTGTTTCATGTACTGCAGGGAAGCCAGCAGCCGACTCTGGGAGCTGCTGTGATGTGCAAACTGGCAGCTAGGCTTGGAAAAGAAACAGAGTGAGGGAGCAACAGGATTATTCCCCGAAGCCTCCAAAGCTCTAATTCTTGCAGACCCCTGGGCTCCATTGCATTGTCAAAGCTAAGTGGATGGAAACAGGACCATTTCCCTTCAGCACTCATTAAGGAAAATTACTTCAGATTATTCAGGGTTCGGGTACTGCTGTAGCAGCCTAATGGAGTGATAACCAGTTACATCTTCCTGGACTGCACCAGCAGACACAACCCAAGTTTGTAAAGCACCGAAAGTATCAGTTCTCCTTCAAACTGCAAATGGCATAGCCCCAGAATAGAGTAAATCTGTGCAAACTGTCTTTGGTGCCAAATGGAAATGTAATTTGCAGGCATGTCTCAGCAGAGAAAGTGCTTTCCTAGAGCAGAAGAAATTCAAGCAGCCACATGGAAATACTTTAATTTCAGCGTTAACCATCAGAGGAGATGGCTGTTGCAGATCATGGAAGCCAGGTAATTTAGTTCTGTACTTTGAATATGTGCAGTGCCAAGAAACATTAGGAGATGTGGAATGTTTAATGCAGCCCTGCACCTTCAGTGCTGCAGAGTCAGGAGGGGAACCAGAGCAAAGCTTGTACTGAGCTGATTGATACCTTCATGGAGCCACAGCACAGTATTCCAACTGGGAGCTGGCTTTGAAAAACCTGAGCTTTGCTGTTGGCCTCTTAGTCAGGAGCTATAAAATGAGCCTGGATGTTGCCACTGTCTCCGTGGTGTGATCCTGACAGTCAGCAACCTGTGATTGCCAGGGAGTGAGGACGGAACTGGTGCCCCCTTCCAGTCTTCAGCCCTCCCTTCCTCTCTCCAGCTTTCCTACCTCCAAACCTGTGAATTCAAATAGCTCCAGGGTAGGTGGATATTTCCACCCTGTTCCAGGTCTAATTTCTCTTTCAAACTAGTACCGTATATCTTTCCCCACCTCCCACTTGTCACTTTATTGCTTGCTGGATCTGTTTCCTTTAATGCTTGAAAATATACAGTTAAAATCACTTTAAAATTTACTAATATGACTTTTTATTTGAAAGGCTTATTTCCCTGAAAGGCTTTCCCAGTCTTATATGAGGGCATGCTCTCTAATATTAAACATTTTTTTCTTAAAAATGGGTGCACATATGTTTGATATTTAACTCGAAACAAATGGTGAGAGTGGAGAACATAAGCAAAATTACACTTTAGATAGCTATAAAAGGTCATTTTTGCTTTAAACTACAAAGGATGAATAGGGGCATATGACACACATAATAAAGGCAGAGGTAGGTTTAAAATGCCCTCAGGCTACTCTGAGGTCAGCTGCTAGCTTACAAAAAAAGACACATTTTGCCCCTTTTTTTGCCACCCAAAAGTGTGGAGTAGCAAGCTGGGATCTGTGTGCAAGGAAGGTCACTCAATCCCTATTTTAAAACCCCTCAGACTTTTGTCTATCATTTTCCTAAGGGATACTGAACTCTCAAGTCTAATAATTAAATAGTTGGCTCCAAACTAACCCTCCTCTCTTCCTGGGTGAAAAGTGGAGAAGGGTTTAGCTTGCTATGCTGAAGAAACCACTGCTTGTGCTCTGCCATATAATGATAAATATCTCATTATCAGACATCTAGATGATCAGCAAAAATTATGTGTATTCCTTTCTGGTGTGGCCAGGAGGGTTTCTGCTAGAGATGCTGAAAACGAACAAAACTTGCTCTCCCTGCAGTGGCGCCAGTGCAGCAGCACTGGGCTGAGTAACTGGGTTTGCTTTGGGTTGTGGATTTAGCCTGTGCTGGGCTTTTTGGTCAGGGCTTGGTTTGAAAACTGCCAAACACTCCCTGTGAATTTTGAAGGGGAAATGAAGTCGGAAATGGGCCATTTCTCATTTAGAGCTGGCACAGGACCAAACCAATGGGAGCAGATGAGATTTCCAATAAAACCTTCCTGAAAGGCAGAGGAGGGTAGAGACAAGACTCTGGTTGTAATCTGGCTGCAGCCATCTGCTCCAGAAGCACTGGGGGTGCAGGGCAGGGGATGACTAGCACCTTTTGCATAAAAATGACATGGAAACTTCGACTCAGATTTGGTGATCAGGTGGCTTTTGCATCTGCCAGAACATCTTTTCTGCTATTAGAGACAGATTAGGGAAGAAATACGGAACAAGAAGGTCAAAACCTTTCCTGTAGCTCCATCCCTCTAAGGCTTATTTGAAGCCTTGTACTTGTTTCTGTACTGAAGGGGCAAAGTTAGAGTCTTACTGTTTCTTTGCAAAGTAATGCAAATTTTTAGTTGATTTTTCCCTTCTTCTCCCCAAAACACAAGTTGGTCTTTTATCCTGGTGGGAGTTATTTAAAGTTGATTAAATCCTATTGGCAAATCATGGGGTATTTCTAAATTTTAAACATGAGATATGTATGCACATTTAAAGCATTTGAAGCAGAAACTCAATGCATTTTCTGATTATTCCTGAGCTTTGTACTCCAATCTGTAATCACTAGAAAGCAAATTGTCCATAGCTCCATCCCATAATATAGAGGTTATTAATGGGAACCAGGTATCCTCCTTCAAAGGAACAGGACCATCAAGGATCATATCTGTTTCTCATGTTCTAGAAAACATTTCACAGGTTTAATGATTACTCAAAGGAGGGGAAAAAATCTGGACAATAAATTCAGGAGCTAGCCCAGTTACAGAGAGGTACAGACACATCCCTTGGCTGAAATTCCTCTTATTAAAGCCCCATAGTCTGTGCTTTATCATACCAGGCACATGAGCTTCCAGCTGCCAACAGGACACGCTGGCAAAGAGCTGACCCAGCTGCTGTGGTGACAGTGCCATTGTAAACTTTTATTTTTTATGCTCAGCGTGTATTGAGAGTGATCCCTTTGTTCCATATGGCTTCCATATAGTGACACTGCATCCTGTGTAGGAGAGGTCAAGGAGTGGATTATCAGCAAGTGTTTCAAGTCAAGAATGAAGGGAGCTGGCAGGGCAAATCCGCACAAAGCCTGTTCTGTGCTTCCCTTCGCTGCGGTGACCTCTGGGTTTCGGTGTCTGTGTGTTCCCCCCTGCTCCCTCCGTGTGCCGAGCACAGCACCAGCGTGTTAGCACAGCATTTCCCTGGAAGGTTTGTAGAGGCAGAAAGAGAACAAAAGCAATCCTGAAAGGCTGGCTGAAATGTTTAGTTACAAGCAGGGAGGCCAGGAGCAGGGAGGGAGAGGTGCAGGGAAGGATATGCTCCCATCCCCATCTCCGTCCCCACTGCCCAGCACCCTCGGGGCCAGGCACTGGGGATGGGTGCCACATTTGCACACTTACAGTCAGCTGGGGCCTCCCCAGTTAGCCAGGACTGATGATAAATGATGGAAAGGGGCTCGGTACCCTCGGGTGGATCCCATCAAGCCCCACAGACCCCTGAGTGCCTCAGTGCTGTAGGAGGTCACTGCCCATTTCCTACGCTGGTAGGTATGCAAAATTCATAACTTCATTTTAATAACTCCTGACCTGCAGGACCTGAATGATTGTAAACCTCACAGAATTATTACCAGCCAAGAAAAAATTATATTCCATTAGAACATTCCTCATATAATATCCCCACTGCAGCCAGAACTGAAAGGAAAACAGTGTTGCCATGGCTGTTTCTCTGGTACCTAATGAGTTAGCTTTGGCTGGGGATCAGGAGCTTTTGGCCGCTGTAGGTTACATTGACCACTCAAAGGCTTTAGATATTCTGGACTGTACCTTGTTGTTTACTGATATAAAATTAAATTGGGGCGGAGGGGAGGGTAGTCAGCTGGTTACAATGGTGTTGGAGAAAGTGCATGCGAACCCTCTGCTCTGCCTGCCTCAGCAGGAGCAATGCCAGTGGGAACTGGGCTGTACGACTGGGGAGAGAGGACAGCAGCCAAGGGGCAAGGACAGCTTCTGGGATGGCCCTGGGTGTGGGGAGCTTCAGGGATGCTTGTGGGGAAATGTGCATTGGCACCTTCCCTCTTCACCCTCACATCATCTATCAATAGGAAAAATAATTTGTCCTTCACTCTGGAAGTCCTCTGAAGTTTGTATAAAAGGATTTAGGGAGACACATCATGTCTTGGATGGGAAACTGAAGGGGGTGGGTGAGGAGAGGCTGTTGCACCCCTCCTGCTTAAGCAGTACTCGGAGGTGGAGGCTGGTAACCCCTCTTGAAGGAGAGATTTCAGACCGGGAGTAGTCTGGGAGTGATCCAGAGAATAGGGAATATGTAATCACTGCCATAAAAAGAGAGGCTAAACAGAAACACGGGGATTGGTAAAACTGTATGTGGGCACGTTGAGTAAGGAATGATTGTTCTTTCTGTCTTCAGACAAAAGGAGGGAGTTCTCAGGGAAATGGCAGGGGAGCCAGTCCTGAACAAATAAAAGTGCAATGAAGTCCTGGAAGCAGTTCTGGAGCTCAGCTGGTTGGTGGGAAACATGGTGCCCCAACCTGGAAACTCAGCTTTTGGCGTCCCTTCATGTTAACATGGAAGAAACAGGAGAATCATCACACTTCATCCATTTCTTATTTCTTTCTTGACAAGCCACTGTCAGCTGGTTCATCTTTGTGTTACCCATTGCAGACATTCTTGCATACTTCTGATTTTATTTCTATTGTGCTGTTATTTCTTTGTTCACCCATGAAAACGGATAATCGTTCTCTTTAATTTTATGTGTCAGAAGGAACAGATGCCAACAGTGAAAACAAATCCAAAAGTTCCTCCCTTATGCTCTATTTACACCAGATTATCTTCTATCTGATTTGATTTCAGCATCAATATTTTTCCTTTTTTACCCTTGTGCCATGCAAAAAACCAGAGATAGTAAAAGGGATGGCATGATTATGTCCCTGTAAATAATATTATGTTGACTCTGCTGCGTAGTACAAATAATTTATTGGAGTTAAAAAGAAATATTATAGAGCATTTGTGCCTGGCAAGTCTGAAGCTCATTTAGAATAATAAAACCCACTTTTCAGCTGAATACCCTGGAGTGTTTAATATTTCAGTTTTAATAGTGTGGCAAATGGATCTAGAAACTGTGGCTGTTTGGTGCCCAGGTGCGATAGAAAATCCTGCTAGTGGACTGTGCCTTTCCAAGAGCCTGAGTGCCCAGGTGGCTTACACAGCATCCAGCTTGGCAAGCGAATTAGGAGTAGAGGAAAAATGTCTTTCCCCCCTTCCTATACCTTCTCTGTTAGATTATTTTTAAGGAATTATGGAAAAATGCTTTGCAGGTGGCATTTCACTCTGTTGCTAAAATATATCCAGTTCTTCTACCCAGACAGTGTCAGCTCCTTTCCTGTGGACAGTGAGCTGCTGAGCTGCCTGAGGTCTGTCCCCTGTCAGAACACACAGAACCAGCTCGACCCATTAAATTAAAAGGAAAGATTGGGAGCCTTACACTGCTTGGGAGATTCGTGCCTTACCATTGTGCAAATGCCTAAAAGCAAACACTTAGGAGACATCAGTCCTGCGCAAAGTACTTGATTTCCCTAATTTAAGCAAAGACCTCAGAGATTTGATTTAGACTTCCTGGGTGAGACTCTTCATGGATTTTTGTTGGGAGATTCATGGCACTGGAAGCTGGAAGTACATTAGATGAGATACAACTCATCTATCACTGACCAATAATTGTTGCCCAGCTCATTTCTGTTTGCAACCTCCTAACTTCTGCTTTGCCAAACACATCTTCCAGGAAGACATCCTGCCTTCCTCTGAAGACCTCGAGAGATAGAAAATCCAATTCTGCTTTTATAATGTGTTAATCACCGCCATCACTCAGCCCGAGTGCTGGGGTTCCGGTTCCATTTAGCTGATGTGCAAACAGCCATTAGGGCTTGTTAGAGCATTAGAACTGCTGGGAGTTTGCTCTGGACTTCTTTGGACTCGGCTCACGTTTTCATGAGAGCATCGCCAGTATTTTTGCATCTACCATTTGTGACTCTTCTCTGTGGGATCCTAAAATGTTTACAAACATTCCAAAGAATGGTGAGGATCTGTTGTTTTATCTGGGAATGCAGGATCAGTTACTTTAATTCAGACACGCACCTTTTTTCTTAGTCATGGTGTAACCAAATCATTAACATTTCCAAATTTTTCTGCATCATGTCAGCATATTAAAACCTGCATGATCGGAAGCATTCATTTCTTATTATTTGTGGCTGTTTATTGTTTAACCTAAAAATGCCGTGAGGATTCTGGTAATACCCTCACTTGTTGATTCCAAAAGCACTTGATGCTTGTTTGCTATCTAAACCTGTGATTGTAAAATATTTGAATAAAATGGGAGCAATTTATTGTCCAGATCAAATTTTCTCTCAGCAGGATTAAAACTGCCACAGCAGTAAAGAGTTTACAAACTCACTAAAGAACTGTAATAACTTCCCTTCTCACTGCCGGGTCAAGGAAAGGTAATACATGTTTCCAATCAGCTTTGAATTGAACTCAAATTGTAGGGTTTATTTCACTTTAATCCATATGTGAGTTCACGTTAAAGGTAAGAGAAATCACAGGACTGCGAACATGGAGTAGAGTTAATTAAATTCTGCGGCTCCTTTTGGAAGAAGCTCTGGCTCTGCTTATGCGTGAAGGTTTCCAGGGTGCTCCTGAGGGCAAAACCAACTGGGAGTGGCTCAAAGGTGCAGCAAGGACAACGGCACAGGAACTTACAGGGACCAAATACACCAAGAAAAACCTTGCAACACTTGGGAAATATTTCTTTTTGCTGATTTATGCATGCCTCCCCCCACCAAAAGGAAAAAGCTTTCTCCTTTCCCCTTTTCCTTCCTGCCCCAGAAAAAAAAACAACTATAGTTCCTCAGGCACTGGGGGACTTGGTGGAAACACGGCATGTTCTGAGCTCAGACCCAGATGAGTTCTTTGTCCAAGCCAGTCACCACTGCAAATGCTGCTTTTAGCAATGATAAATGTTCATTATTCTTCCTTCTCTGTTTCCCACTTACTGTGGGAATTGGTCTTTTTTAAATTTTTTTTTTATTTCTGGTTTTCTGTCCAATCTCATTTTAAATGTGTTCTGGAAAAGAGCTTCTACTAAGTGGGAGAGACTATTCGTGTGCTTACAGTTAAGTCTTCATTTCAGTGCCTTGCAGAACTGGGCCTGAGCTCTGGCCACTTTGCAGGATCAGGTGCACTAAGCCTCTGTTTATCCTTTTGGCAGGTCTCGTTCAGAGACACTGCAAACCTCAGCCCCTGGCTGCATGCACCTGTGGGAGGAGATTCAGCTTGAAGCCATAAATGCTTATTTAATGTGCCTTTTATTCCTTTTCTTCCACATCTGAGATGAACTCTTGGAGCATCTCCAATATTGACAGCGGCATTCAGTGCAAGTCAAAATGGAACAGGTTGCCCAAGGAGGTGACAGATGCCACTCTCCTGTAAATATTCAAGGTCAGGTTGGATGGGGGCTCTGGGCAACCTGATGTATTTAAAGGCTCATTGCAGGAGGCTTGGACTGCATGACCTTTAAAGGTCTCTTCAAACCCAAATTATTTTATGAGTCTCTGATTCTGTGACAGTTGTGGCTCACTCAAAATCTTCACGTCACTAGGGACACGTTAGATGCAGGACCTGGGACAAGTGATGGCTGGTTACAGTGGGGAAGGGGACACACTTTTGGTTCTGCATGTGTCCTTCCCAGTGTGCCAGGTTGATCACAAGGCAAGGCACAAACCTCGTTTGTATGTGTTTTATTGAATGGTGGCTTTCAGTCACTCTGAATGGTTAGGAAAGTTGAATGTTCACCAAAGCATCCAACAGAAAGAGCTCTCTTGATACTGTGGTTGTTGATGCTTCTGTCTGGAGTCCCTGCACCCAGGGAAACAAAATTTTCTTCTCATGTGAATCTGGTAGTGAAAGGGTTTTCTGTCTAAAGAGGAGTCGTGTTTCACAATGAATTGCATGACGTGTGAGGTTCTGGGAAAGCAAGCCTTCCTCAAGCACTAACGTGACATTTTAAAAATATGAATTTTAAAATATTGCACCATGCATTCATTTTGCTTCATGCAATAAAATAAAAGTCTCTCTTAAACAATTTTGTTATTCTTAAACATCCCACAGAATATCTGTAAAAATGGGAGTAATTTAAGAGTCACATGTCAGATTTAGTGTCTCCTGAAGGATTTATTCCTGGCTTTAACAGGCCTCGGATCAGGGCCTGCAAGATCATCTGCTGGGATGCCAATGGCAACTGGCCTTTCTAGGTAGGCTTGGAGCTTCACCTCCTGCAAAAATTCATCCACTTGACAAAGGAGTGCTTCAGACTGTGCTGAGAAGAGCTGGGTCCATGCCAAGGAGTTCTGCAGTTTGTCATAACAAGTTTAATAGCAAATTCTCATTTTCCTGTATTCCTCCTCTCAGATCCTTGCAAGAGTACTTGAAAGTTATTTGTCCTCAAGGGCACAGATCTATGAAGAGGCTGTTTTCATAGACATGCCCAAGAGCCTTTCCCATTTCTCGTCCTAGCTACTTAATTTTCCCTCTATAGAGAAATGTCCTTGGCTACTCTGAGGTTCTGTTTCCTGAAGTTTCCTTGTTTGCCAACTCAGATGCTCAAGTGCTCAGTTCTTGGTGCTTAGAGGTGATTTCAAAGTGGTTCACTGTGATTCTTCTTCTTATATAAACACTTCAAAATTATTTCAGCAAACCGAAATACTTGTACATCAGTAAAACAGCTTTTGATGATGATGATGTTGTGTTCTATGCATCCAAGTACCTTTGACTCAGAGGGTGTTCTTTTATATAACAAGCCGTTCTCTCTCGATAACTTCCTGACTGCAAATTCAAGTCTTCTTTTGGGCAAATTTGGAGATATGAGCACAGTCTTGTTTTCTCTGTTAGCACTCAAGTGTTTAAAAACAATTATTTTCTTATAAACTCCCATCTCAGACCTGGTGAGTTTTTTAGTGTTGTTTTGGTCTGCAGAATTGTCCACTCATGGAAGCAAAGCTAATTCAGGTCTTGCTAGTCTAGTTTTTATTCTCACATAAAATTTTTGGTTTTTACATCAGTCACCTTTCTTTGGCTGCATTGATCTATCAGCCCAGGTTTGAGGCAAATCAGTTCCAGGTTTGAAGCAAGAAGACTCTTTTGTGAAAACATCGATAACTACATCCATCCTCCTTGGACTCCATAAATGTGCAGTTCACCACATCATTGCAATCCCAGTCTCTCTATGCTGGTGACTTTCCTTTGTCCCATTTTGGAGGTCAAAATACCAGGAAAAGGTTAATATCAAAAGATACAAGGCAAGAAGGCAGACTCCATATCATTCAGCCTGAATCTGTATGTGCTCTTGCAATGAACAGATCATTAACTTTTGCAATGCAGCTGCTGAGAGATGTCTTGAAATACTTCAGCTCTCCAGTCAGGGCGATAGCAGCTCATTAAAGCGCAGTATCTGAGCCCTCTGTTCAAAGAGGGTTTGGAGATCACTGCTGTTTCTCCCCTCTGTTACTACAGAATCAGGAAGGAAATAGAGCTCGGCTGATATTTTATGTTCTTGTGCAGAATGTGGTAACCTCAGAGTTGAGGCACTTGCACAGATATCCCTGTCCTGCACAAAAGCAATCAAGGGTTCATTACCCAGCGCAGGAACCTCAGTGCCCATTGGTTAAACTGGAAAAGGACTTTCTTCTGGGAGCTGCTGCATTAGAAGATACATCTCTAAGAGCTATTTGATAATCTGTAACAAACTGAGATTTATATTTAAACTAGAAAAGTGCATCCTTTTTCTTCCTTCTGCCCACCGTTGCTGTGCCCGAGGCACTGCTCCTGAACGAGTCATTTCACATCAGTCTCCACATCCAGCAAAGCCACATGAAAAGCTGATGAAAGTCCACTTTATGAGCTGATTGTAAGTTTTGTCATTACTCTGAGCTGAAGATGTTCATATTTGTGGCATATGTTTAATCCAAGAATCTTTATAGATGAGAGTTAGATGCCAATGTCTGCAGTGCTTGTTCCTGAGCTGCTCCATTGCTCCTGCCAGTGGTCCCACATTTTGCATGCAGTGGCTTTTCCCTGTCACTGGCTATGAGCAATAGGCAGAGCGTGGTTTTAGAGGAGATTTGCCTAATGACCTTGATGATTTCCTGGAGGTAAAACCTAAGAGGAAAATCCAGCTATTCCGTGAAGAAATATGCCAGGACTGTGTATGAGTCCAGTGAGTCAAATAAAGACAGTGAACATGTTTCCCTGGGGCATCTGCAGGAGAGGAATTCAGCTTGTTCCTTCTCAGGAGCGTGTGAATTATCTGGCATGCGGCAGGGACATCTTGGACACAGCTCCCAGCTGCCAATGCTCAGGGATGTGAGTGTGGTCCTTTGTGTCCAAGGTGTCCATGCTGCAGTTCCTGGGGAATGAACAGCTTGGGGAGCAAGGGGAGCCCTCACAGCCTGCAGCTGCCCCCTCCCTAAGCTGAATTTCATGCAGAGCTCTGCAATCAGAACAGATGCCATTAGGTTTCTGGGTGAAATTCCAGGTCTGGAGCAGAGCTTGCAAAGCCTTAACCATTTTGTGACCTGGGTAATAAAGAGAGGGAGGGGAAGAGGGAACTCCTCCCTCCAGGGACCGGCAGCAGCAGAGAGCATCGGAGGGGCTCAAGCCAAAATCCGTGGTGACTGGGGGAGTAGGTGACAGGGCATCCTGATCACAGCCCTGCTTTCTGAAACGTGCTTCCTCTCATTTGGTCCAGCGGGTTTATAAAACTCGCAGGCAAGCTGCAAGGACCATCTGTTTTCCAGGGACTTCAGGGACGAGTGGAGCAGGGAGGAGGAGGTGGCTTAAGGGGTAATTGAAGGTCTTGCAAGCACGTCTGGTTTTCTTTGAGGGAAGAGTGGTTTTAGGCAAGCTCTTTGTCTACAGCTACAGATTATAAGTGATGTGATATATTTTAATGCATTGTGGGGTGGTCGGATGACATGGTAAGACCTGACAAGGCTCATTTCACAGACCATGCAAAGATGTGCTGCTGCTGCTCCAGCTGCAACACAGGTCCATCAGAAACAGGGAGGGAGACAATAGCCAGGAGAACAGCACAAGGCTTGGCTGGGCACCAGGGAACTTGCCTTGAGTTGGACATTTGCCTTAAACAGGATTTTTTCTCACTTCGATTCCCTCCCTTCCATGCTCCCAGGCTGACGTGGTTAGAAGGAAGTAGAGCAAAAGCAGTCTAAAAGCAGAAAAAGTGACGCAGTGCTGAATTGGAGGGGCTGTAATAGGCAGAGAGAACCTAAACCCCAAAGAAATTCTGACTCCAGAGCTCTAATTTTCTATCTAGTCTGTTCCCTCCAAAGATGACAGAAGAGCAGAATCTCTGTTTGATGAGACTATTGCCTTACGGAAGGTTGGAAACATACATAGCATTAATTTTCATTGCATTTTGTCTGAAACAACTTGAAATATGTTTCTGTAACCAACCAAGCTCATTCTTAACTATCACTGCTATACATTCAGCAAGAATTTATAGGCAGTGTTAGAAGTATTCATATCCTTGCCTATTGTTTGCACTGAAAGCCTCAAAGAATTGCACTTTCTAAAGCTCACCCGCAGTTCTGTAAATGAAGAGCTGGGATGAACACGCATGCATCCTTTCCTGCACTGGCCATGATGATCTAGGAATGTTTATTTTTATGGGAAAGAGCTACTTCTCCTATCTTGATCCCTCAGACAATTGGGATAGATCTACTTTGGTCCCTTAGGTGGAAAGATCTGCAGATTTACCTTGATGAATTTGAGATCCAAAACTGGCCTGAAGTATCTATAAAGATTTATTAAGGCTTTGGGACAGATTATGCTTTTCTTGAATACGTTGGGTGGGGAGGGAGCAGGAATTTCCCTCCCCTAAGAAACTTAAGCATAGTATTGGGGAACGAAAAAGGCAAGAAAGTGATGGAGAGGACAAATAATTCCTCTGATGCTGCCTGGCCTTTTGACTGATCTTTGGCTATACCAATGTCCTGATAGTAAAATTGCAGCAGCTCTGCATTCCTCGTTCCCTGCTGCCAGTGGAAACACCCTGGGGACAATAATGGCTTTCACCAAAGCAGTCTGTTACATAGCTGTGTTCTCTGTGCCATGTCTGGAGGCTCCTGCATGGGGAGGTGTGGGGTTCAGCCTGCAGCACCCACAGGAGCTGCACTGGGATGCACTTGGCTCTGCAGATGCTTCAGGCAGCAGCATCTCCATTTCTGTGTGGAGAGTTTTGAAATCCCTGAGGAGAAGCTGAGCTGTAAGACTGCAAGAAAATATTACCAGCATAGGAAAGGCACAGAGCAGCCTGCACACTCTGCTTGGTGTTGGGGCATACAGTCTGGTGAAAAATAGGGAGTGAGTTAGTTTTGCTAAGAGATTTAACATCTTCTGTACATTGCTGATTTAGTTCCTGAGGAGTAAGTAACATAACACATGCTACTCTCCTATTTCATGGTAATCCTCACCCTTTGTTGTCAGAATACAAGCCAAAGGTGCATATTTTTCAAGGAATTGTTTGAATTACTTTCCTCATCCTGATTACTTTTCTTCACTTTTTCCTTCATCAACCATCCTTTGGGTATTAACCTTGTATTTATGCTAACATTAACCAGGGTCAGCATCAGAAAATGCTCTTGCTCTTGCTTTTGCTCAGCCACCTGGAGAAACAGAGAAGGGAGACAGTACCAGACATACACTAATTTCTAACATGTGTTTCCTGCCAGTACTGGCCTCAGCAGCTCAACCACATAAGTCACCCCGGGAATAATTGCTGTTCGAGTACAGACTGTGGATGTGCACGAGCCTGAGAAAGCTCTGCCATGGAGTGAATGTCCTGCTGAACATCAGCAGGCTGAGGGCAAGGAGGAGGCAGACTTGGTACAGATGTCATAGTAATTGGTGACATGCAAAAGATTCAGTTCGGCTTCATTTGAGCTACTTACATAAGTTGCTTGAATAATAAAAGGAAACAGAAGTAAATTGGGATGAATATTTATAACTGGAATATCCTCCCCCTTCGGTCTGAATATTAAAAGTGAATCCTGATAGGCTGGGCCTTCTATTGTCCTTCTATTGTCCATCCAGCATCACAAATGGTTTGGGCTGCTTTTGTGGTTTTTCTGGACACATGAGTTTGGGCTTGTGGGATTCTGTCTCATGCTGTGCCCTGAGGTGGGTTGGAGCTGTGCTGTGTCCCTGGCTTGGAGCAGACCCGGCTTTTGATGCCAATGCCCTCATTCAGCTCAAGTGGTGAAGGCATCAGACCCTCAGTAGCTGCACAGAGTGCCTGGGGGTTTGGTGGCCTGGAAAAGATACTGTTAAGGAATGAGATAATTTTGTGACTATTTATTTAACTTTTGTCTGCAAGTGGATAAATGATATCTCGTCTAAGAAAGCCACTTACATTTGACACCTTCTCTGCATGTTTATAATTTTCATTGCTATAGGGAAATAACCCCAACATTTCGATGGAGTGGGATTTTTCCAAAGTGTTTTGCTTTGGCCCATCTTTTTCCCTCACTGGAGAAGATGAGAATTTTGCTGTTGATTTCAGTGTGAGAAGAGTTTGGGTCTGTAAAAGTCAGCATTCTCCTGTGGCAATTGGGTCATGGCAAGTGGTGGGAGCTGTTTTGTGTCTTCCTAGGGAGGGACATACTTAGGGATCAGCACAGTACAAACTCACTGCAAGTCCTAATGACTTCAGAGCTGAACCCGGCCAGGAGCACTGCTCAGAGCTGAGACCACATTCCTCCTAATTTTGGAAAGGATAATGCTGTGGAAACTTTCTGCCATTTGGAAATTAAGACAGAACAGCCCCAATCAGCCCCTGATTTCTCATGGACGTGAGTTCCCTAATGCTTGCGCCCCTCCCTGTGCCTGCCCTCTCCTACTTCTCTTCCCCCCTGCAACTTCTGAATCTATTGCTCAATTTTATACAAGTAGAGCAAATGATAAGAAAGCTCTGAGATACTGAAATGTTAAAAGTTTATGAGGTCTGTTTATACTGGCTGGGAAATATTACAGCACCAGCTTATGCAGAAGATACTCTGGAGTCCCCATATGTGATCAACCCCAGAAAAAACTGCTCCTGCTTCACCTTTAAAATCAATCACTAGAAAAAGAGTGGAGAGATTGAGGCTTTATTAGTTTCGCTGTTCACAGACTAAATCACTGTGTTAGGGCTCACAGAGAAGTTAATATTTTCATTTCTAGCTTTCTGCAGGGGCAGGGGGAAGGTGTTTAGCTGTGGGAAACTGATTTCTTTGAAGGGCTCTACCAGATTCCTGACCTGTAATGCCAGAACCTTTTCCTATGCCAAGCCAGGAAACTGATGCTTTTGGATGCATCCTTTGCAGCAACAGCAACTCCCCAGGCAAGGGATGCAGCTCCTGGTGAGCCCCTGCCTGCTCCCAGAGCTCTCTTCACACCCATGGCTCCTTCTGGAAACTTATTGTGAGGACAAGGAAAACCAAGGGCTGAACTTCTGGAGCCCCAGAGGGGGAGCCAGCCTTGCCAGCTTTTCCATTATGCTATTTGTTACATCTTCTCTTATTTCAGTAGATGTGAAACCTAAAAGGTAAAAGGATACTGTTGGAAATGTGGTATTGGAGGGAAGCCTTTCTCCACCCAGCTCTGCTTACCAGGCCTCAGAGCAGGAGGGGTCACAATTCACTTCTGACTCTATTTTTTCCATGCAGTAATTCCCAAAGAACTGTCCCTTCTTTAAGCTGTCTTTCTTGCTTTTGGAATCTCACTCCTCCTTGCCTCGCTGCCGGGACTATGAAACCAGTCTGTGGCTTTTCATTTTCCTAAATTGAGTTTCAGCCAGTGCTGCTCATGGGGCTTTCCAAAGGTAGCCGAGGTGTGAGTTCTGCTGCGGCTCCATCCCAGCTGCCATAACACCATTCCTTCCCCTGTCACTCCCTTTTTCTGGAGTTGAGTGTTTGGAGGACTGAAGAAACCAGAGACATAGGCTGGGAGGAGACCTCAAGCCCATCAGGTCTGCTCACACTTTCCATCAGCTTGCTGGGCTTGCCCAACCAATGTGGCTCCCAGAAGAGCTTTTTTCTTTCCCTGTGTCAATAAGCTGGGAGCTGCAGCCATTTCCTTTGGTTTTGTTGGAATTATTGTATGTGCTGGGTGCCTCACAGGTGTGTAACAATCCTTAAAGGCCAATTCTTGTGCAGTTGCATTTTTGTGAAGTTGCCTTCACCAGCAGATCTCCACATGCTTTGCAAGAAGGATTGGCATCGCTGCTCTGGTTCTCAGTGGGGAAACTGAGGCACGGAGCAGGTCTGTGTTAAAAGACACACAGAAGTGGCACTTGGGGACATGGTTTAGGGGTGGATTTGGCAGTGTCGGTTAAAGGCTGGACTCGATGATCTCGGAGGACTCTTCCAACCAAAATGATTCTGTGATTTGAGGCAGAGGCTGACCTGGGAAGAGAAGCACAGTGTCCTGCATGCTGATGGCACATATCTCCAAGACACAGTGCCCGAAGTGTATGGATGTTCCCTGCTGGAATTCACAAGCCTCCTCTGTGTGGGGACATGGATTTGGCAAGGCTGGCTCTCGATTCACCTGTGCCCAGGGCTTGATGCTCACTGAAATCCTCGGCCACTTTTTAAGTGCTCTCTGTGAATTATTCTTTGTAGGCCTCCAACAAAGGTTTCTCACATTGGGTCAATTCTTAATTAACAAGGAGCTGGGTTATCAGTCAGAAATAAGGCTTTGTTTTCAGCAGGAGCAGATGCCCCATCCATGACTGCTGTGACAGGGACACACAGGACTGGCACAGGCTGGGGATAGCAGTGGGACGCTGGGCAAAGGCAGCAAAATACAGCCAAAATCCTTTCTCTTTTCACCTGCAGGACTGTTAAGGCACAGCCTGAGCCCAGGTTGTGCTGCTCACCGACCCAGGGAAGGGCTGATACAGCCACACAGCTGCACATTCCTTGCATGGGGTTAAGTCACGGTTTTAAAGCCCTCATTTCAAGGCACAGTCAAACCTACAGTTACTCTTTTATATCCCAGCTTCTCTCTGTGATACAGAAACATTGTTTATCACTTCCACAGTGCTCTGGTGCTGCATAAACTCCCAGCATTTCAGCAGAGTCTTTTTCTGAGGAACAGAAAAAGTTGCCCTGTCCAGGCTGCCCTGAGGCTGTGATGGCTCCTGGGACAGCCCCAGCCCCGTGTGTGTCTCCAGCTCTCCAACACTGGGGTTTTATTTCATTTGCATTCCTCCTCTGACTCAGCCTTTAAAAATCCTCCTTGCTACTGCACTGTGAATGGGTGAGATGATTGCATTTTACTCTAGTTCTCTTCATGTTGCAGCTTGTTTTCATAACCAAATAAAATATCTGCTGACATGAGCATCTTCCTTGGGGACACCATGCTCTGTCCCCTTGGTGACACCCACGTTCCTTTCCTGGGTGTGGACTTACAACTTTGCTGCCCTGGCTTTTGTCTCACCTCCTCAGGCTGACCCCACTAATGAGAAGTTAATTATTCCCAGAGGCAAAATGTGGGGTCAAAAGCTGCTGCTCTCCCCAGGTGTGACATGGCCATGTCTCTCACCCCACAGCAGCCATTGGGTGATGCCAGCAGGGAGATCTGTAGTGGGGCTGCTGCCATCTGGTTTTCCTAAAAGAAATACATATATATATATGTATATATGTGTGTGTGTGTATTTATATTTGTATTGCTCAGTGTTTATCCAGGAGCAATGAGATTTCCACTGCTGGAAATTCAGCTCACGCATTCCCCACTGCAGTGATCCAGCGCCGGTCACAGAAGAGCTAGGAGAGGAATGCTTCTTGCTAAAAATAAACCCAGGAAGGCTGGCTATCAAGAGCTCTCTCTGCCTTTCATTGCCAGCTTAAAAGGCTGCAGCTCACATGATCCTTTCCCGCAGGTGCTGGCAGCTCAGGGATGCTGCCCTCCGGCTCAGGTCGCTGCTTCCCTCATGGCTGCGGTGCCATCCCCTGCCATCCCTCTCTCCTTTGGTGGTCCCCGACATCGGGGATGGATAGAAACGGCACTCCCAGAGCTGCTGCAGGATTCCTTGGGCGAGTGGAGCCACGAGAGCATGTGCCTGTGCTTTGTGCTGCGCAGCAGGCCCCCAGCTCAGGAGGGCTGAAGTGATGACACAAAACTGGCAGCAGAAATATCTTCACTCTGGAGGATCCAGGACCTCTTTCTGCACAGCCCAGGGATTTTAGTTTCATTGTTTTTACTGTAACTGTTTTTACTGTTTCTCTGGTCCATAAACTATATTGTTTTCATTTAATTCTGGGAACATAATGAATTTCTGTGGGCTTGTTTCCTGTTCAATGTAATATCTTTGCTAGATGTGAGGTTTATTTCACAAGCTAGTTATAAATTCGTTCAGACTTGCAATTGTTTCATCTTGGGAGCAATCAATAAAAAGAAACATGAGAGAGATTTTAGACCCTTCACATCCACTGAAATTCAGGGATGTAAATCTGTCATCTGACTTTTTTTTTTCCCTGAGTGCTGAGTAATGTTGGAAAAATGTTAAACCTCATCCTAGTACCTCAGTGTGCCAATGGAATAGCCAGAGTGTGAAATTCTCCCTTCTTTACCCTCAAAAGAGTCTTCAGCATAAAAAAATCTCATTGGGTATTGTGAAGAGGCAATGAAAAGCTGCCAAAAATGGAGGGTGTAACAGTGTCAGGGTTTGCTCCTTGGACAACCATCCTTCATGTCATGACCTTACCTCAGCTCACTCTACTCCACCTTATCACACTATCAAGTGGGTAATATCTATTTTTTTCCTCAGTTTCCTGACAACTTAAGATAAAAGCTAACCTCCCTGGAGCTAATCTGCAGCCGGCCCTTCTGTGCCTCCCCACAGAAATACCCAGATTAAAGCTAACATCTGGCTATCAGCAAATAGATTTAGAGCAGCCGCTATATATTTAATTTTCTAGATTTATCCCCTTTATTTTTTTGCCAATAGTGAGAACCTGAGGAGCTGCTGAGCACTCTTTTGAAAAGCTTGCCAAAAAAATGCCTGATTTCTCTTCTCACTTGTGCAGGCCAGTTGCAGATTGCTGGTGGTGTCGGTCTGGCATAAATAAAAGCAAATTCAGGCACAGGCTCCTGAGGTCACCAAGAGCCACCTGGGAGACTCCCTGGCATCCTGGTGTTTCTAGACTCAGCCTGGGGATTCTGCTTGTGCCATCAGATGCTGCTCAAGGGGGAATAAAATTATTGTAATCCAGGCCATTTATGGCCACGCATGCCATTGGTTTTCTCCTCAGCATTGTGTCTCTAAAGAAGTTCGCAGCCCTTTTATCCGTGGAAATGTGTCTTATGTGTCCGTGAGCAGGGCTGGTGCTCAGGTACAGCCATCTGAAGGCATGTGGGCACTCAGGACAGGAGCCTGAAGCTGGGGGGCAGCAGAAGCAGCCCCACAAATCCCCTACAGATTTGCAGCCCCCCATTCACTGCCCACAGGCCCCCCTTGCTGCCATAGGACCCACTGTGGTGCTGAGAGCTCCGTTTTTCTTCTTGCATTCACACAGAACTGCTAATAAATCAGAATTGCATTGAGCCTGAGCTGAATTTTATTTTGTTTAAAGACCAGACCCCAGAAAGCCTTTTTTTTTTTTTTTCCCTTTTCCTGGAGGTTGTTTTGCTCTGAATTTGCGACAAGCATGGAGTGTGAAACAGTAACAACAGCTTGAGAAGTCCCTGTTCTCACTGTCTTGAGATGTGGTTAGTGTTTGAGTGCTCTTCATGCACTCCAGTGCAGACTGAACTAAACTCACACGAACCATTATTGATGGTGACGATTAAGTGGGCGAGGAATTAATTTACAAGAGCAAATTCTACATCTAGCGTATTGCCAGCTCTGTGATGCTTTAATAATAGCCCAGGTCTTGCCACTGAATTCAGGGATAATTTAGGACCTGATGTCATTAATTAAGAGTAGAGAAGTATTTTAGCATGAAATTTAGATGAATGAACTTGTATTGATTTTGTATGCTTTTGCTGCCTACTTCTCAGCTTAGTTTCAACCTCCCAGCCCTAGGGCTTAGTGATGGAGCAGCAATCTAAAGTCACAAGTACCAGGTGAAATGTGGATGTTCAGGGTTCAGTGTCTCTAAAATTTCCCAGCTCAGTGGCATGGACAGCCTTAGGGGGTTTAGCTTCAGCTAAAAAAAGAGCATACGAGAAGAAAAGCCAGAGATATTAAGACCCAGCATTTAGCATTGGCTTTCCACCTCCTCAACATTTTCTCCCCCCTGTGCTCGCTCCTTCCACGAGGTACTGGGTGGGCTGAGGCAGGACAAGGCCCAGTGTGACCCCAGTGCTGAGCGTGGGGCTCTGGGAGGCTGGAAGGGGTGCAAGGGGAAGATGAACACGGAGCTTCACCCACGGGGTTTAATTCTCCTTTGCCTACAATTTGTGCTCCATTTCCTGCACTGCTCTGCCCCACTGGTGGAAGGAGGGATGTGGGTGAGGCCAGGCTGCTCCTGTGAGTGCAAAGACATGGATTTACACCTCTTGTCTGGAGAGCTGTGGAGCAGACAGCCCCGCTGAATGCCGATGCAGAACAACTGGAAGTGAGCCCGGGTGTGAGCACAGATGTGGAATTTAATTCTTTTTTTCTTTTTGTTTGAAGCATTTGTGACCTCAAGGGGAAGGGAAAAACTGACAAGAGACTCACTCCCGATTTTATTTGCGTAGAGAGATGTCCCAGCACACAAGCTGTCACGGAAACTCCGAGAAGCATGAAGCAGAGCTGGCTGCTGGGCTGCATCCCAACATGTCCCTGTGGTCCCAAGTGGCTCTCGCTGGGGACCTGTCCTGCCGTGGATGGGCAGGTGAGGGGCTGCAACTCTGCTCATCCCACCCAGCTGGTGAAAAGGGACCTTGTACAGCTGCACACCCTCCCCTCAGTGCTGCTCCTACCCCAGCGGTGACAGATTTGCTAGTTTGCTTAAAAATCTCTGATTGACTGGAGGCAGTCGGAATGTGCCAGGTCCACACATGAGAATTTGTTCTGTAGTAATTTGTGCTCAAATTAAAATCATCAAATACACAAACTCATTCCTCATGGTGAATCCAAAGAAACCAAAACTGCTAAGGGAGCACGTTTGGAGGACAATTCAAACCCACCTTTGTGCTCAGCTCTGGCTGTGCCGGCTCCATCTGCCAAAAAGGGTTAGAAATGCGGTGTGGATCCCAGGACTTTGTTCTTCCCAGCAGCTGAGGAAAGTCCATGAAATAGGCTTTCACCTGGTGTTTTTCTGCTTCCATTTCCAGATTTGTTCAAGACACACAGGAGGAAGGGAGCATGACAAAATCACTGTGGTAACAGACCTGAGGCTGGTTCAGTTGGATGCTTCAGCGGAAATTTGGACCTGAATCCTTGTTTCCCACTCTGATGGAAGCTTGTCTTCTGGCTGAGTTTTCTTCAGCATTTTCAGCCTTTTTCCCTTCCTTTTTTTTTTTTTTTCCCTTTTTCTTTTTCTTTTTTATTTATTTTTAATTTTTAAGCTGTTTTGAGGGGGATTTCTTGTAACCTGAAATCCAAATCCCAGCCCACTGCTCTGAGAAGAGGATTGCACTTTGCAGTCCTGGGAAGCTGCTGCTCTGCATCACATCTCCTGCCCAGGGCCACCCATGGGCTGCCCCTCCATGAGCATTAACTAAGACTTTACTCACAGAAAAAGTTGTCCCCGCCTGTAATAATTAGAGCTCAGTTAATGCCCAGAAGTACCATGGGTGGACACTTTCCCTTGTTATGCCAGTGACGGACCCTATCCTGTCCCACACACCAGGGTCATGTCTGGCCCTAATGACATCATGGCAAAATCCTCATCCCCTGGGTGTATTTCACCCCTGCTTTCATCTCTTACTATTTCTCATCCAATCCATTCATTTATTAATCTTCTTTATTCCCATTTCTCTTCTGCCCCCCAGTGTGTTTGTGTTATGCATTTGTGCCCCTGATCTGGTTGTGCAAATGAGTCAGAATTCTGTTTATAGCAGGTCCATAGTAAATCAATCCTTCAGCTGTGGACATGGAAGCTTTGTATGGCAGCAGGAAATTCGAGTCCTTTCTCCTTCTCTCACTGTCTGCCTCATTTATATCTCTAAATTTGTGATCTTGCCTTGAAAAAATCCGTAATGACTCATTGCCTCTCCTGGATCTACTGTCAATAACACAGTTAGTTATAACCAGTTAATTAACTGGAAAGTCTAATTACTTAAAATTCAGCCCTTTCCTGGGATTTTGCTGTTGCAAGAGAATGCCAAATAATAACTATGCTTTTCAATATAACCTCATTTTATTTTTCTTGGGGAACATACAAAAGTTATGTGTAAATATTTCTTTCTCCAGCAAGCGCACTTTATTATCCCTTTTCCTTTAGCTTTCATTAAAAACTGCTCCCACCACTTCTTTAGTTTGAACATATAAATAAATAATGCTTGATTCAAACAACCTCAGCCATAAAAACCTGCTTGAAAAGAAACTCAGGCAACTACCACATCTGGAATAATAGTCAACATATTTTAGAAAGAGACTTCATTTTTCTCACACAGGATACTAAATCATGATGGTTGCACGTGCCAAAAATAACATAGTGGGATATGACTATGGGAGGACGTGAACCTATAATGAGGTTCAATAAAGTACTAATCTTATGGGGTAATGCAATCTGGTTTGCTTTTACTTAAAGAAAAGCCTCTGTATGTGTGTGTGTATCTGTGAGTGTGTGTTCATACGCATCGGTGTGCACACAACATTGCTGCCTTCACACCTCTCAGATCAGGGCCATGCTTGGGGATGGGCACCCCAGTGGCACCCCCAAACGTGCTGAAAGTTGGTGTAAGGGTTTCAGAGAGCCAGGAGCACTGGGGCAGTGCTCACCTGGGCCCTGGCTGGCCAAGCCACCGGCAGTGCCACCTGAGGGACAGGCACATGGAGGCTGTGGGGCTTAAAAGGCAGAGCATGAGGTCAGCACATGGCCACAGCCCAGAAGTCTGCATTAAGTTCCTGTCCTGTCCCTGCTGCAATCCTAGGAGGTGGCAGATCTCTGTGTGCTCTTCTAGAGCTCCTGTCTCCTTCTGTCTTCATCTCTGCCTTTCTTTTCCTACTTCTCTTTGCTTGGAGCTTCTGGGTAACATAGCATTCTGTGAGTTTTAAGGTTTTTCATAGATGGGCTAAGTTTATGCTATGTAAATGCTAAATTAACACTGAGTACTGCTCTGATAAGTGGTTGAATGTTGGATTCTATGTTGTATTTCATCCTTTGCCAAAGATGGTTGATTTTTGAGCATTTGATTTTGATACTTTGGCCAGTAAACTGTAGAGTGATTTTCACCCCTTGACTATATCTGGTGGGGATTTCTCCTTTGCCCTGAGAATAGAGTAAAAGAACCTTGAGTTCTACCCCTGGATCTAAGGCTCCAGGGCTTAACAGGTGCCGACATTGCCAACTGCACACTTTTTAATCAGTGCCACCTATGGTGATGAGCCCCTCTGGCCCAGTGCCAAGCTGTCCTCAGGGGCCTGGGTCAGGCTGGAGAGATCTAAAGAGCCTCGAGCTCCAGGAACACTGGCACTGGAAAGGGCCTGCCAAGACCATTGCAGCAGCACCCAAACATTGCTGCTCCCACACCTTTCTGATCTGGACCCCCACAGGGGTGGGCACCTCGGCCCCAGCCATAGGCTGCCATTGTGCCTGGAGTTAGGGTTGAGAGAGGGAAAGAGCCTAGAGCTCCAGGAACACTGGTGCTGGAAAGGGCCTGCCGAGGCCGTCGCAGCAGCACCCCAACATTGCTGCTCCTCCGTGTTTCTGATGGGGAGAACCTGGGTAGTGAGTTGGGGTAATTAACTCGGGCTAGGGTTAGGGTTACACCTAGGGTTAGGGTTAGGAGATCTAAAGGGCCTCGAGCTCCAGGAACACTGGCACTGGAAAGAGCCTGCCAAGATGAATGCGGCAAGGCCCCAACCTTGCTGCTCCCACACTGTTCTGACCTGGACCCCCACAGGGGTGGGCACCTCGGCCCCGGCCATAGGCTGCCATTGTGCCTGGAGTTCGGGTTGAGAGAGGGAAAGAGCCTCGAGCTCCAGGAACACTGGTGCTGGAAAAGTACTGCAAGGGCATCACAGCAGGGTGCCAACATTGCCAACTGCAGACATTTTAATCTGTGCCACCTATGGTGATGAGCCCCTCTGGCCCAGTGCCAAGCTGCCCTCAGGGGCCTGGGTCAGGCTGGAGAGATCTAAAGAGCCTTGAGCTCCAGGAGCACTGGCACTGGAAAGAGCCTGCCAAGGCAAACGCGACAAGGCCCCAACCTTGCTGCTCCCACACCGTTCTGATCTGGACCCCAAACAGGGATGGGCACCTTGGCCCTGGCCACAAACTGCCCTTTGGGCTGGGCTTAGGCTTCAGAGAGCTGTGGAGCCTACAGCTCTGGGGACACGGGCACTGGACAAAACATGGCAAGGACATCACAGCAAGGCCCCAACACTGCCAGCTCCACATATTTTAATGGGTACCAGGCTGCTGTTTGTGTTATTGTTCGGGCTAGGCTTAGCATTAGGGTTAGTTCTGAGAGTGCTTAATCTCGGTGGTGTCTTATTTCCATCTCTTTTCAGGGTTTTGTAATGTGAATAAATATTTCAAAGCTCTTTAGGTCTTCCCCAAATTAGCCTCATTCCAATAAGGATGATGGATTCCACCATTCATTTCAGTGGAGGGAAATCCAATGGGACAATATACTGCTGTGAGAGGGCAAGAGCTTTAGCATTTACTGAGCATCTCCAGAGATGCTCAATAGTAAAGCACATTTTCTTCAGGTTTGTCATTATCCTTTTTCCTCTAGTTCCTATCCATTTAGAATGGGATCCCTGAATTACAGGACTGGATTTTAAAATTATCGCTAATCTTGGGAAATAAAATGAGAGTCTCTTTTTACACCTTGGAGATGGGGCACAGATGAAGATGACAACAGGAATAAAAAATATGAGAAAAAAGTAACCAGAGAACTACTCTGAGTTACAGAGAACTCTTTCTAATGCTGAAACCCCATAGCCTATAGTTGCTAAAGGGAAACGGAAAATGTTCTACTCCTTCAGTGTTTTTTCTCTCTGTGGTGGAGGAAGGCTGGCATGAGTGGCTGTGTGCCCACTGAGAGGTGACAGAGTTTTTTCCCTTTTTTCTGGAAACCTGTTTTCCTAGTAATATCCTCCACCAGCTTCATCTTCACCATCAAGGGTCCAGCTGTGCAGTGGGCAGCATCTCTGGCCTGGAAGGAGGGTGCCAAGGTGGTTGCATGCAACCCAGGATGGAGGATCCCACCTTCCTCTTCCTCCCCTTCCCTTGCAGTTTTCACAATCCCAGTGGAGGAGGCACTTTACTTCTTTACTTCCAGCTGATGTGAAAACAGTGAAATAGCTTGGCCAGGGTCCCAAATCTCTGGATCCTCATTTAATGCATTAGTGGACATTTAAATCCCACACCATTCTTCCTTCCCTTCTCCAACTTTATCTGCTGGAGACTGGTACAAATATATTCAGCACTTAGGTTTCTTGTGACACAAGAAAAGCATGACACATGGATACTTTGGCTCAGGGAATGCTGTCCCGGGTGGCTTTTATCAAACATAACATTTCCCCAGACATCTTGATTGCCAATACAGTGCCAGCCCCTCTGAGCAGCCAATTTACTATGCTGTAAATAAATCTAACTTCAACCGATAGATTTTTTGCCATGTAATCAGTCTGCTTTCATAAAAATTCCCTTCTCTTGGCATTCATTCACATGTGCCTTACAAATGTGCACACTGTATTGAATCAGATGTGTGGGAAATCTATATTTTTTCCATATGGATCACAATATGCCATAAAAGGTTTTCCCCTGCCCCCCTCTCCCCTACTTGCAGCCTCTTGAGGGCATATATCATAACAATTGAAATCTGATGAGAAAATGAAAAAATGCTTGGTGTTCATATCTTCCAAGTAGTTTTCCAGAGTCCTGCTGCTGAAAGGGGCATAAATCAGCAGCAGCACTCAAACAACATTGTTACCTGAATATACAAAACAAAACACAACTTGTTTCTTGCTACTGGAAACAGGAAAGTACTGCAGCCAAAAAAATGCCTTCAAATTGTCAGTCAGGCTATATTTAGCTGGAGAAGTTATGTGTGCTAGAAGGGATGGTAGCCAAAAAAGGGGTGCAGCCCATTGCAGGCATCTACCTGGCATGAGGAAGGAAAGCTGGAACATTCTGGTGCTTTTCTATCCTGGATGATGTCCAAACTGGTGCTTACCCAAATCAGCATCACTCAACCCTGGATGGACTTCCAGCCATGCTGGTGCACTGGCAGCATCCCATGGGATAAAGCAGGGGTGAGACCCCTGTTAGCAGCTGCAAAGGACACACAAGGTGCCTGCTCTGCCTGCTGCTGTTGGATTCTCTCTAAACCCTGGCACCAAGGAGGGGACAGAGCAGCCAGCAGGACCCTTCAGACTCATTGACCCTCCAAGGTGACAGTGCTGAAGTTTTCCTCCTAACACTGGTCTGGTCTAACCTGTCCTCTTGCCAAAATAAAACTAGTAAACCCAAAAGAAGCAAACCAGTAAGAAGTCTTTCACTAAGATGTCCCATTTTTTAAATGTTATTTTTGTAATTGAAACATCTGAAAATGACAAACCATCTCTGGATAGCTCTGCAGACAGACAGACAAAAAATAGGTGGTAACTGTTATGAAAACATCATCCAAATAATTCACTTCCTGCCCCAAATTCTGACGTTATACTATCAATCAAACCCAAAATGCTTTGCAAATATCCATGAAGTCACTTTGTTTGAGGAATGCTTTCCCAGAAACTACACTCTGATCCAGGATATGCTGTCAGCTGGAAAAGAGGATAAAACCTGGCACTGAGTTATGGTTTGTGAGTGACAGCAGCCCTGTACAGCATCTCTGCATCCCATCACAGGCAGGTTTAGCACCCCATGCTCCTGAATCTGCCCCCTCCAGCACCACAGGGGCACTTACTGTTTCAGGGTCTTGTTCTGCTTTGGACAAAATCAGCATCAGGACTTCAAATGAAACTCGTGTCTCCTGACCCCATCCTGCCAACTAGCTGCACATTCTTCCTCTGGCAGGGTGCAGAGAGAGGAAAATCAGTCTCCTTCCAGCAACCCACTTGTACCCCATGGCATCTCCTCTCCCCACTGTGAGCCACCTGCATCGCTTTAGGGCAGCTCTTGAGGAGGAACAGGGTTTGTGCATGAGCAGGAGGATAAAGTGGCTTTCCCATGTTGGAGCAACTACTCCCAGCTTTCTGGCTCCATCTTCTGGAAGTGAGACAAAATAGAGATTTCTCAAAGCCTGAGCTTGTATAACAAGTTTATAACAACGCCCTACAATGTGGGCCTTGCTATATATCTGACACAAATAAATCTCTTTCATAATGTATGAAACTTGTAATTAATCTCTGTAAAATGCCTCTGCAAGAGAAAGAAAATATGAAAAGAGGACATGGCAGTATTTAAGTGAGACCCAAGCTGCAGACGAGGAGCAGAAGATTAAGCATTTCAGGGCTAAACTGTGCAGGATGTCTATGTTTTTTGGTTTTTTTTATGGATCCAATGCAAAGTCAACAGAGAAACAACATTTTCTGTCTCCTTTTTAAGTCATTCCCCAGTTAATATGAGATGATGGGGGATCCAAAGCAGAAAAGCACTGTGGGCACTCAGTGGCCTCTCAATTGAAAAAAAAAAAAAAAAAAAAAAAAAGAAGAGAAAAAGCTGAGAAATTATTTCAACGCTTGGCTGAGCAGGGTTTAATGATGGGACCCGGTGTCAGTGATACTGAACTAACCAGTTCTTTTTAAATGAGCCAGTTCAGGAATCACAGCTTTCCCAATGCCATTGGACTGGCAGCCTCAGCACGCGCAGGATGGGGCATCCCAAGTGCACAGATCATCAGCCCAGGGTTTGTGATGACATTTCCCCACCCAGTGTTGGGGAATACCGAATGCTCCCATGTGAGATGCAGTAGATTTTCCACAGCTTTATGCTCAATGTCTGCCAAACAGGCTCCCCCTCTTCCAGTTTTGTTTTGGTTTGTGCTGCCCAATTTAGGTTCCCGTGTACAGGCTCCCTTTGGCTGTGGGTGCTGCTGCTGCGGCTGTGCCAGGCAGAGACTTACCTGGAATGCTGCAGGTCTGATATACACTGGGGGCAGTCAAGACAGGTCCCAGGAGCACAGGTTTAAAAGTTTCTCTTTTGTTGTTCTTTTAAAATGTTGCTCTTTTGTTCTGGGGGTGCATCTTGCCTGCAGACTCTAAGCCCTGTGGATTCTCTTACAGGTACTAATTAATTTTCTGTGGCTACTCTAATTGCACAAGAGCGTCTTTGCCCCTCTCAGAACTGCAGTGCCATACACGACCTGCCTCAGCAAAAAGGAGTTTTTGTAGAATCACAGTATGTTTTGGGCTGGAAGGAGCCTTAAAGATCATCTTGTTCCAAGACCCCTGCCAAGGGCAGTGACACCTTCCACTGTCCCAGGTTGCTCCAAGCCCCATCCAACCTGGTCTTGAACACTTCCAGGGATCCAGGGGCAGCCACAGCTTCTCTGGGCAACCTGAGCCAGGGTATCACCACCCTCACAGGGAAGAATTTCCTTCTAATGTCCAATCTAAACCTACTCTCTTTCAGTTTAAAGCCATTCCCCCTTGTGCTATCACTATCTGCCCGTGTAAAAAGTCTCTCTCCATCTTTTTTGTAAGCTCCCTTTAGGCACTGGAAGGCTCTAAGTCTCCCTGGAACTTTCTCTTCTCCAGGCAGAATGAACACTCCCAGCTCTCTCAGTCTGTGTCCAGAGCAGAGCTGCTCCAGCCCTCGGAGCATCTCCATGGCCTCCTCTGGACCTGCTCCACGTCCTCCTTATGCTGAGGAGCCCAGCCCTGGATGCCGCACTCGGAACTTTTATTTATCTTCCCGGGTAGAAATCCTTTCTTCTCTCGGCTCCAGTTTAGCTTTGTGCCAGAGGGTGGTGCTCGATCCAAGCTCTGCCTCCCTCCTCCCGCTGCCGCGGAGCTCCCGGGCTGTACCGCGGCGCGGGGGCGGAGGGACGGAGGATGCTCCTGTTCCACCTTCGGCAGCACAAACAGCTGCCTGGGGTGAGCCATTTGGCGAATATTCCACCTAACTCCACCACCCTGACCGGACATCTCTGAATTTGGCCTGTGAACTGTTCCTAAAGTTTTTACTTAACTATTTACAGTTTATTTGTCATGACCTTCTGCCTCACACTAATCAAGTTTAAGGATATATTAGGTATTAAATATGTTTAGGATTATTATTTCAGGTTTGTAAAAAAAAAAAAAAAAACAACAAAAAACCCCACAGAATCACAGAATGGTTTGGGTTGGAAGGGAACTTAAAGCTCACCTCATTCTAACCCCCGTGTCGTGGGCAGGGACACCTGTCATTAGACCAGGCTGCTCAAAGCCCCATCCTGCCTCTGCAGGATCAAAGTCTTGAGCAAACCAGAACAAGTTCAAATGCAGAAACAATTTTCCAAATTTCTGCTGAGACAAAGATGGGCAGAGGGCCTGACTTTTGGGGCCAGGAGCCCTTTATTTCCCTTACCAGCAGCATTTCAGTGTCTCCAAGGACATCCCTATCATGTTCCAGCACAGGCAAAAGCTTCCTCACGGTCATGCATCCTCATTAAACCTATCAGTGTAATTAAGTAGATTATTAATGATTATCCTATTTGAAAAGCAATTCTTACAGTGGAAAGATTGATGCCCTGAGCAAGCAGCAAAAGACTTCCACAGCTACACTGCTGTTGCTTTAACTAGACATCGATCCTGAGCCACCAGAAGAGACCTGGGAATGAAGTGAGGCACATGAGCACTTAGGCTCACTGGGAAAGCTGCAGAATTAAATGTTGAAATTCCCAGAGATACATCAAAAATGTGCACAGTGAATTCCCAACTGTTTCAAAAGTCTGAGAGTATCTAATCCTGCAGGCATCTTGTGAGTCTCACCTCCTTTCCCTACTTCCTTGCCTCTGCATGTATAAATCTTTGTTTCTGGCATGTGAGTTACGATTTTTAAATGCTTATTTTGGCAATGTGTGGTGGTGTGATGTTCCAGTTTTGCCTGGAGGCCGGAGAGGGACTCTCTCCTTGGAGATAGGTATAAATGTGAGAGACTTGGCCAAGAACTTCCTGGTAGAAATCGCTATTCTCTGAAGCAGAACTCTTTAAGGAAAAAGCCAGGAAGCCAATTTGGACATCTGTATGGTTTTTGACTGAGATAATTGTAACCACGGGATAGTGACCTGAGCAAACAGCAAAGCAAACCACAGATGATCTGATTAGTTTTCTGCCGTGGACATTTTATCTGTATGTTCAACACAGAATGAAAGACCATTCTTCAAAGCCCCCAGCGTCTTTGGGGAAATCTTCTGTCATTAGTCCCCATGGTGATGTCAGTCAAGCCATACCCCGGCTCCCGGGCAGAGAAATCCATACCTTGTCCCAGCCAGCCGAGGGTGAGTGGCTTTCTGCAGGATGCTTGCGGCAGATATGATTATACTGCTGAGCAGCATTCTCTTGCTGCTGGAAGGCACTTTGAAAGCCTCTCTATCTCTTTGCTTCCTCGGGGATAGGAGAGCTTCCTTCTTCTTCTAATGACATTCCTAGGCAGATTTGGGAGGCTCTTAGTCTTGAAGGGAGATAACTTTCTTGATATTAAAATGCAAATAAATTTAAACATTTATTCTGGTCACTATAAATAATAAAGTAAGGTGATAAAATATGAATACTGCTTTTTTATATGTCTTTTCAGGACTTAAAATTCTGAGTTTGATTATGGCATAGAGTTTTTAGTGTCTCTTAGGTGTGGCAATGTAACCAACCTAATATGATGTGGTCAGATTCCGAAAAGGTTTGTATGGGTACAGAGATTGAAGATTACACTCTTCCAGCTCATCATGGGATGGTAATGACTCCATTAAGCATTTAGTAAATTTAAATAGCTTTTAAAAATTCCCAGCAAACCTTTGGCCACGTAATATAGTTTGTATTTAACAGAAGCAGCAGTTGCAACATCTAAATGTTTTCAATGTGCAGGATCTGAAAAGGCTGTGGGATTATTTTGCTCCCCTGTCCTGCTTTTTATCTGCAAACTGTCACTGCAACGATGGACAAGAGAGAGGGAAAAGACTGGGTTTTATGGGCTGGCAGTCACAGACTGCCTGGTCTTCTTGGAGAATTGGCAGGTCCTCCCCTAGAGAGGCTTGTTCTCCCTTGAAGGTCATTGTTTTGCTCTTTATCTGCACCAGCTTCCCTTTTTCCCTTCTAGTTTACCTTCAGAGGCAATTATTACCAAATATTCAGGTTGGTGCAATTAACAGTTTGTTGCACAATGGCAACCTAAGGACACCAGCTTATTTCCAGCAGTTTTCCACTTTGCTCCTTTCATGTCCTCCATCATGAACCACTGCTTTGAAGGTCACCCGTTTTCCTTATCCTAGGAAAAAGTTGGGTGAGAAATAAATTATAGGCTCAAATTTCAGTGCCTTGAGAAGTCATTTGGTTCCAACTCGTCTCCAAAACCATAAGCCCATCTTCTTTGTGTGTGAGGGCAGGCTGGAGTTTGGTGTGGCCCCGGGAAGATCCCATTCTGACGGGCGCCATGACAATAAACATGTTAATTAAATTAATTAATTTAAAGGGGCAAAGGTTCAGTGGGCGGGTGGTGCTTTTGTATTTCCAAACCAGTTAACTCAGCTCAAATTCAAAGCTGACCAAGACAGATCTGCTTTGACTGGCAAACCCCAGCGCAGTGCGGAGCCGCTGCCATGCTCTTTGTACGAGCCCGGCCCCTGCCAAGCCTCGGTGGCTGGGATGAGGCATGGCCTTAGGTTAGCAGAAATGCAACAAGATATCAAATTAGTTGGGGCTCTCTGTTCTTTTTGAAATCACTGGGAGAATTGTGATGTGCCAGGACGCAGAGTGCTATTCTTCCTATCTCTTAGCGCCATTGTGCGGGGGTGAACAAAGCCAAGAGGTGTAATTTAAAGGTGCTGTGACCTCCCATGAGCAGCTCTCCCCATTGTGAGGCCGGTTTTGTTTTCTGTATGTGTTTTTTTTCTCCACTGAGATCTCCTGATCATAAATATGCATGAATAAAAGAGCCAGGGGAGAGGAGGGGAGGGGGAAGGGGGCTCATAACCAGCTTGGATAAAGTCCTTTTCTGAATTTTCCACTCTCGGCTTCCTGACGTCGAATGAAATAAGGGACCACACCACCGGATTAGCTCAGCCGGAGTTCCTATTTCCAATTGTAAAAGCAGAACCCTGGCATCATAACAATCATTATAATTATCACTTGCAGAGGGGTCTTATCATATAACAGCTTCTTTTTACTCAGGATGGAGTGGGACCAAAGGGGGCTGGGGGAGATAATTCCATCCACAGGGGTTTGTGTCTTCATTCATTACTTTCCAAACAACCCAGTGTAAAATTGAAGTCCCTGAGCAATTTACAGATTACAGCTCTCTCCTGGTGCAGGGACATGTGCACACAAACACACACACACGCTCGCTCCACACATCCGACACAGACCAGGTACGCTGTGGGTGACCATCAGAAAGAAGGATAAAAAAATCCCCCCGCCCTGATTTTCTGCTCCAAACTCAGGCAGAAACGGACGTAACCTTCCCTTTTAAGCCTAGCAACTCCAGCCTGGCCGCACAGCTCCTCCTGGATTAATCTTTCTTTTTTTTGGCTCAGTGAATTGTGGTCAAGGCCATTGTAACGTGAGTGCTGCCGGGGCGCGGATTGGCTGGAGGAGGCTCAGAGAGGCCCCTTTTCACAGGGGACTAATTGCTTTAGACCACCAGTATTTGGGAGCTACAGATGTCTTCCTTAATTTGCCTAGAGAGCACAATCGGCCCCATCTGTTGCATTTTTTCCCCCCTCTGTCTCTCAAGTCGCCTTCTTCCCCCTGTCTGCAAAGGCCTAAATTGAAAACTCATCAAAAAGTAATACAAGAGCAGTTTGGCTGGGAAGCTGCTGCCGTGGGGCTTTGCCTTTAATAAAGGCCCCCCTGCTACTTTTACACATGGGTTGGGGAGCAAAGAAAGGAGGAGGAGGAAAGCAGAAACAACCTAGAAGGAGGGGGAAAAAAGCTAAAAACTAACAGCCAGATGGGATATTTGGAGGCTGGATAATTTGATGTGTCATGGCTGGAGGAGAACAAGGGGCAGCCCCTTGTTTTCTGTGTGTACACACAACAAAATAGATGACTTCTAGAGATGGGAAGGGAGAGGAGCCGGGGGCCGGCCAGGGGATCTGCACATCCCAGTGCTGCTGGCTTGGGGGAGCGGTCAGTGCCCTGCAGTCCATGACTTTCCCAGTGCACACCTCCAGGAACAGAGGCAGATGGAGAAGAGTCAGAAGAAGGGAAGGGGAAAGAGGAGTGGTGAGCCTTTGCCCTTCTGCAGAGGCAGAAAGTTATCTTGGCCTGGAGTTGTGATGGACCATTTGTAGGCTGTGGACTGGGGATGCTGCTCTGCACCTACCCATACCCAGGAAATCACAAGGAGGTGTTGCTTTCTTCTGCCTGGTTCAGTGCTTCATCTCAAACTCAACTCTGGGCAGAAAGAGAGGACAAGCCTAAAAAACCACTTAAAATCTTAATTGGAAAGGTTGTGGGGGGAAATATGCCTCAACTTTCTTCAAAGTTCCTATGTCAGCCAGGTCAGGACACACAGCTCATGAGAGTGTCGTAAAACCTGCAATTGCTTAATGCAAGTAGAAATGGTGGCTCCTCCTGGCCAATTTGGAGCTGGTGTTCTGTGGGGACACGGTGAAGTCACCAGCCACCCCTGACCTGGTGTGTGCTTGGTCTCTGCCCCTGCAAAAAGCAGTGGATGTGCTCAGAGCCTGCCTGGGAGAGAGTAAATGTTACCCCAACATGAGTTAGGTGGGAATTTAAATCTCCTAGTCCCAGCCCCGTGGCACAGCCACAGGGACACCTGACAACAACTGTCTGGGATTGAAGGAACAGTCCATTTCAGCTCACCTGTGATTTATTTCACAGAATCATAGAATCACAGGATGGTTTGAGTTGGAAGGGACCTTAAAGATCTTCTAGTTCCAACACCCCTCCTGTGGGCAAACACTAGGCCATTTAGCACTGAAAATGCTTCCCTGCTTCCCTCTCTTCCCTTAAAATAACTATTTGGTGAAGTAAATCTAAGGGAATGTGGCAGGCTGGTTGTTTGCTCTCCTTTATGCTAAAAGGGAAGTCCTCCAGTGATGGAGGAAGCCCCACACCTCTTCCTTCCACCCAGCAGTGCCTGTGTCAGCTGCCCCAGTGCCTGCTTTGCCAGGAATGGCTGCTGCAGGGGCAGGAAACTTTCTGGTCCCGAACTGCAGAGGAAGGCAGGGAGCTGCCCGTGCAGGCAGCCCAGGGTCTGGCAGCTGTGCAGGTGAGAGGTGCTTCCTTACCGGGCTCTTCCTGAAACCTGAGCCCGGGTGCCAGTGCTGTGGCCATCAGCGCTTGATCAATCATTCCCATTTCCTGTCTGCTCATCAGGCATCTCTCCCTGAGTCCTTGGAAAAGTTTTGTTTAGATGTCCAGCTAGGGAGGAAAAAAAAGTCCATTTATCTTGAAGGACCCTCTGAAAACAATATAAAAGAAATCACTGCAGAGGTTTGATGCTACTGCTGGGAGTCCTGCAGGGACCAGCCTGTGGGCTTGGGACCTGCAGGATGGAGCCAGCAAATCCCATTCTGCTGTAGGATAGCTTCCAGCCAGTGCCACCATCTATTCCCAGCTTGCTTACACCATCCGCAGCTTCTTCTTAGCAGAGGTTTCCTAAAAAGATGGGAAAACAGTGCTAAACTTGTACCTCTGAAGTGGAAGTGTGGGACAAGGTGCTTTCACCAGTGGAGAGTGGGATCCACAATGCACCCCACAGCCCCTGGGCTGGGCAGAGATGGGGAATGGGAGAGCTGCAAGGGCACTAACAGCTGGTTTCCATGTTCCATGCACCGCCTTTCTGCTTGGGAGTGAGGAAATTCTCCCTCCTGGGGAAATCTGAAGGTTTATCTGCCTCAGTGAGGCTGAATGAGGTCCCAGGTCCCCTTCAGTGCTGAGGAGTTTTTTGAGAAATACCCACCACAACCAGCCTTTATTGCTGTCTTTGGTTTTTTTCCTTATTGCTTTGTTTATTGCTTTTTGCTTTTCCTTGGATACCCCTGTTTTAAAACCACATGATTCCTGCTTCTCCTAAGGAAAAAAAAGTCAGTTTATCAAACTGGGAAGATCTTGATGCGTTGGTAGAGAACAAAGGCTGAAGCACTGGGGCTTCAGAGCCCAGGCTGTGTCTCAGGAGTGGAACCTCAGATGGAAAACCCACAAGCACGTCTCTGTGCTGGGGCTGATCACTTCCCAGGGCAGCCCTCTCCTTGGGGAGAAGGTGTGAATGGCTTCCTTGAATAAGTCACTGGATAGCCTTGGCCAGTCCCAGACTGGCTGTGCTTCCCGTAGGTCTCTGTCTCACTACTCAAAAACCGGATACTCTGTTGTGACATTTATTTTTCCTCTGATGCACTTCAGAAAATAAAACAGCTGTGTGCAGGCCAGCTGTGCTGATGGGGAGCAGTGGTGCTGCAGGCTATGGGGTGAGAGGAGAGAGAGCCAGGGTGATGGGCACCCCTCTTGTGTGTCTCTGTTTCCTGCAAGGCTTAACATAAGGATTGAAAACTCTCAGAAGGAATATGGCAATGATAAAAGGGAGCTCTGCTTCTTGCTGTCGAGGCAGCTCAAAAAGTGTTGAAGAGGCACTGGAAAAGCCATTGAGCTTTTGTCTAATAACTCCTGTGATAATAATTAGCTCAGCCAAAGCAGATTTTAAAGGGGCTTTAAAATTCTTGTTCAGTGGCTTGAAAGAAAAAAGGCAACGAGTCTCCTCTCATCTGAACATCAATGTGAATCCCACAAAATCCCATTATTCCTCTTTTATATCAGCAGTTTGATCAGTTCAGCCTTTTCCCTCCCCAAGGCAACAACTTTCCCCCTTTGTGCATGTTTTCCCCTCAAAATCAGAGCACCTCACCATGTACACATGCCATGCCCAGAGCCCGGTCCCCTCCTCCCCTCAACCCTTGCAAGTGGCAGCGACTTTCTGTGCCCATCGTGCCATAAAATGAACAGGTGGAGGTAGAGGAGGGAAATCTCTATGCAAGAGCACCCACACTCACCAGGATATTTTTCTTAAAAGAAGAAAGAATTTGATACATTTAAAAGCAAAGTGCTCTCAGACTTTGCTTTAGCATCTGACATTTGAAGATAAAGCATGATGGTCTAAAACTCACATCTTCATCCAGAGCTAAGTCTGCTTACAGTGGAAGGCAAAGTTCTGCTAAAAATCAATGGTTTGGGTGATTTTTTAAGGGAGCCAACCGTGGAGGAGTGGAAGAAGAAATGTTAACACTAGCCCCGATCTGCTGAGCAGAGAGCAGTCAGTGCTTCACGTCTGCTGGAGACCATCTACACATCCTCCTTCCCTGGCTGGCAGATTTAGAGCAGCTCGTGGGCAGCCCTAACCTGAGCTCACCAGGACGAGGCAGGGAGCTCTGGCCCCGTGGCTCCTCATCCTCACTGTTAATGCTCTGGAGAAGGCACCGCAGTGGGACCTGTATCTACTGGGAACTTGCCAAGCTGGATGCACTTAAAGACAGGGACTGAGAGGCAACCTGCTGCTCTTTGAACCCCCAGGGCACTAAGGCACCTTCCTCAGGAAAAATCTGTAAACCTGCAGAGATTCACAGCCACCAAAAGCTGTACCAGTATAACCAGGGCTGTGGGGTATTCCAGCAAGATTTGATGTAGGAGAAGGGGTGGGGATGGAGGCTGACCTCCCGTTGGGATATGGAAGCACAACCCCACGGCAGCTGTTTTCCCTCGTGGCTGAGCACCAGCTGAACACATCCCTCCTGAGCAGGTTTTACACCAGACCCTCATTCCAGCTGACACAGCTTTGGACAGAGACAAGGAAGCTAAACAGGTCATGAGAAGGGGTGACAGTCTTATATCACGAGCCGTGGTGCCCAGAAAGTCCTTCCAGGCTGGGAACTGGTGTTCTGCATTCCCCAGGGTCTGTAGAACCCTGGACAAGCTGCAGTCCTACTGGCCAAGGAGCCTTCCCAGGTTTAATACCAGTGCAAAGCACAGCAGTTTGGAGCTGAGCAATAACCCCTCCAGCAGGGAATACAAACCCTCCCCAGGCTGGAGCAGCTCAGGTTGCAACACCTCAAGAAACAGTGAGTTCAAATACAAACAAACCCCATTTTCTTTGCAAAATTTTATCTTTTGAGTGGACTAGAAATGGCATTGAACTGAAGGCAAGTTTTGCTAGTAAAATAAACTAATAAACTGCTTTGGAGACTCATAAACTGTGTTGTGTTTTTTAATGGCAAATAATAAAAGAGTCTAATAAAGTGCTGGTTTTTTAATGGCAATTTTTAAAGTGGCTGGAGCAGAGATCAGGAGTTCAGCCTCTTTCCTTGTTCTGTTTGTGGTATATTTATCTTCATGAAGAGAATGGTAGCAGGGGGATTTATTTTTCTGAATGAATGTCTCTAAGCCCCTCATACCTCCAGGGCTTATAGTAAGGTTGGATCCAATGACAGGAGAGTCAACATTATAAGCCCTTAGAGAGGGCTGAGTGCCTTGTAGATAGTCTCAAGTGGATGCGCTTTCAGCGTGCCGTTACCCTGGCTTACATTAGCGGCTGAAGAGACTTTGTCTGTCCCCGATGCCCTCGGGTGACCCACGACCCCTGAGACTTCGCTCTGCCGAGATCTGACGCTCGCGTGAGCCCCCGGCAGAGGAAATGGAGAGGTGCATTGTGCCGCGGAGAAAGAGCAACACAAACACGGGGTGTTCTCAAAGGAAACAAAAACCCAGTGGAAAAAATCCTCCCCAAACTGGCAGCGAGGGGCAGATGGGGGGAAAGCACAGGCACAGGCACTCTAGGCAAAGTCGCCCCAGAAAATGCACGGCTGGGGGGTCTGGAGCAAAGCTGGGTCCTTCTGTCATGGGGTCACTGCTGGATTTAAGTGCAAAGCTGAAGTGGGGTAGTGGACAGTGGGTTTCCTTGTAGGTTCTACATTTCTAAATATAAAAAGAAAATAGGCTGGGTTTGCATTTGGGGAGTGCTTTGGTGGCAGAGATAGAGAGTGGGAATTATGTGCTGTATCCAGATGTCCCAAAGGAAAACAGCAGAGCTCAGCCCTGCTTGTGTCTCTGCAGAGCATGCTGAAACTTCATTTGCAGTTTCAGATATCAACAAGGGGCTGGAGCAGCCCAAGCCGCCGCGCTGTGGAGGATGCCAAGCCCTGACCTGACCTACAGGAGGGTGCAATCGCTTGCAAGTGGATCAGGTGGCCAGGCAGGCACTGTCAGTGGGTCTGGCACTGTCACTGTGTCGGGCACCGTCACTGGGCCGGGTACTGTCCCAGGGGCAGGGGATGATGGTGGGCATAGGTAGGATGGCTCAGGGGTCTGTAAGCTGTTGTTATGCACAGCCAATGCTTCATTTTAAACAGTTCTTAATGCCCAAGGGAGGCCACCCTGCCCAAATCAGTGGCACCCTGCAGGAAGGGATGCTTGTGCAAACAGCCATGTCCCTCCCGGATCTTTGTGCCAGTTTGGGGTGTTGAGGGTCACCACCTTACCTGGCCCCAAACCCACACCCAGCTGCTGCTTTCTGCCTCACTGAGACAGCTATATCCTCATACAGCCTCTGGCTACTGCACAGAGAGTGTCAGATCTGTCATAAATCAGAAGCCAGTAGTGATGGCATCATGTTCCCATCTCTCTTGAAATCTGGGCTTCCTGCACCTGTGTCCTCCATCCCCACTGGCTTCAGCCCCTGCTCAGGTTCTGCACTTTGCAGCACCCCTGAGGGAAGCAGGATGTGCTCCACATACTCCCTCCATGGCACCGACAGGGACAGGGACGGGGCAGAGGTGACAGTGCAACACCTTTCCATCACCTCAGAGAGGTGAGGCATGCTCCCTCCCAGCCCACCCAGCTCATCCCAGCCTGGTCCATGCATGGGAGCATTTTCCAGATGCCAGTGTGTGTTTAAAGTTTAAAAAGATGAGCGGAAAAGCCCATGTCATGGGTGCCTGAGCTAGAAGGAGAATTTCACCGTCATGAGGGAGTGTATTGTCCCCAGAGCTGGCCAAGTGGATTTGCATGCTTAATTCCCACTAAGCATTTTTGAAGGTGTAATCTGATAAAATCTTCAACCTGCTGATAGCATAAATTTAATCGGTGTCCCTCAGAAAAAGGCAATGGGACTTCCAGCTCCCAAATGTGCAGACCAGGAGATGTAGTCGCCCGCTGTGACTGGGCTGGGTCCATCCCAGGCCAGAAGCCAGCGCTCACCATGCGCCGGTGGGGAAAGATCAGCGTGGCTGGGCACAGACGGAGGAGAAGAAGACTTTTATCCCATTGTTTTTCCCTGTGATTAATCCATCTAAAGTGCTCCTCTGAGCGTAGCCAAGGGCAGTGTAAGAAAGAAGCAGTTTGAGCTTTGTGGGGCTTTTTTCTTCTCCTTTTCTCCCCCTTTTCCAAGTGTGCTTTACAAACATCCTCTCTGCTCGCCCTCTGTATTTGCAAAACCGTCTCCTTCTGCCCATGGCTCCTGATGAAGTCCTTGCAGAGCTCCTTGTCCACCTCCAGTCTTTTCAGCACGTATTCAAATTAACCCTTTTGTCCCATTCACACCCCCTTTCTTTGGCGGATATTGTGGCTTTGCCAGCAGCGATCCAGCAGCGGCTATTCTAATGTAATTGCATTCTGGCAATGCCTTGAGAACCTGATCAAGATCATCCCGCAAATTTAATCCCTGCAAATTACAAAATGTTTACTATCAATCACCTTTATGCAGCTTTATTTCGTGGGCTTTCTTCAAGGAGCGAGCGGGACGTGTGTGTTGCCAGAGTTGCCCCTTCACGTCTCCAGCTGATCACCTCAATGGGACCAGAGTCAAATGGTCAAGGCCATATGCGTATGAAAGCCCGGGCTGTGCTGCCAGCTATTCTCTCTAGCTCTGCATGGATTTCACACTTTCTATCCTGTTAGGATGCCTACCATTTACTTTAGCGTTGATTTTTTTATTCCATTTCTACGTCCTGTGTCATCTGGATTTAATCTAGTTAGCAGATTTTATGCCTAAAATTGCATTGTTAAAGGGAATTGTTTAAATGGGGACCGGTGGAGAACCCTGAAACCCTTGAAACCGGGGTGTCCCCCCACCCAGCGCCGGCCACACATACCTCGACTGCTGCGGCCCTTGGCTTGGTGCGAGGGGCTCGGAGGTGGCTTTGCTTTCTTGAAAGCATCCATTGCTATTTTCAGAAGCACAAACAGATGCAAATGTCTCTGCAAACATTGCACAATGAGATGCAGGGAGAGGACAGCCTTTCAAAATCTCTGAATAGCCCTTCAAAGCAAGTCTAATTAGGGTAAGTAGAGGTAATAGGCCCACTTGCGTTTTTTACACTCGAATTTTTCCTCCCTCAAAGCCTGCAAGGCTCTTTTTCCCCTGTGGCTGGGGGGTGGTGGTGGTATATACCCTCTCCCATTTGTTTGCGCTAACAAATGTGGAGATGAAAAGGAGGGAGAGAGGTAGAAGGGGAGGGGGGGAGAAAAATCAATCATTTGAAAAGTCTTCTCTGTTAGTTTTTTTGGTGGCTTTTCCTGGTGAGATAGATAGCAGCAGAGCCAGCAGCATCCTGGCTGGGGCTGGGTGTGGGGCAGGCACCAAAGCAGAGGCTGCAGCTCGTGTCATGTGGAACTTCAGTAAGTGAAAAAGAAAAGCAGAAGGTATGGGCTGAATACTTGGGTAAATCAGTAATAGAGCTAAAGGGCATATGCCTGTAGGGAATATGTTGGCATAAAAGAGCTTTAAGAGGGGCCATTCATACTGACAAAGGGAGATTTGAATTGCTGCCTTCACAATAGCATGAAAGGATGGGCTTGGGGTGTTCTGAAACAAAGTGGAAATCATACTGCCCTGAACGGCTCTAATAAGCTTTTAACTATTTTACATTATGGCATTACCTCTTTTTTTTTTTTTTTTTTTTTTTTTTTTTTTTTTTCCCCTTCTTCTTGTGAGCCGAGTGCCAGCCCCACTTAGAAGTGTGATTTATACTTTTTTCTTCATGGTAACTTTGGAGGAAAATAGATTGGAACTGAAAGGCAGTAATTCAGCTTTTTCAAGACAAGGAGGGGGAAATGCCATCATTTCTGAATGTCCCAGAAATCACACCAGTGTGCTGAGCTCCCTGGCTGCTGCCGGCAGCACCCTCGCACGTCTGGGCCAGGGATGCCGGCTCCCGACACCAACCACCCATCTAATTGTGCTCATTAGCAGCCCTGCAATCAGGCAGACATCGCTGTGCACTAACACCATTACTGCACCGTGCAACTCAGGTGGGCTTCAGCGTGTACTCCAAAATAACGCAGATATCGCTTGGCAAACCCCAACAACCTTCAGCAGCAGCAGAGATTCAGCATCTCAGCCTGTGTTTGGGGGTTTTTGGGGGGCTGCAGCTCCCACCTCTCGCCTGGGAAGGAGGCAGTTGCCTGGCCTGTGTGTTGGGAACCACGCTGGCTTTGTGTGCACTGGGGCTCCCTCCCCGAGCTCCCCCCAGATGGTGCGATCGCACGACTGCACTGTTAAAATAGAGCTCGTATAGACAATTAGCCAATTACTCACTCTGTCATTGCACTTTCTTCTTGTAACTGAGATGCAAACTGGACTATGTCTTCTTTGGTAGCTTCATTCATTGGCAGCATTATTTAATGACACTTTTGTCAGCTTTGGGTCTGCCCAAAGATTTCTGAACGTAGCTTTATGAACCCAGAAAGGGCGCCCTGCGGAGTGAAAGCGGACTTTGAACCTACAGACGATGCTAAAGACAATGAATTCCCAAAGTCAGGGAAAGAAATCCAGAGCTTGGCTACCACAGGGCATGTGGCTCAGTCCCTCATTGTCAGCAGCGGTGGCTATTGGGAGAATAGCCCAGTAGCCAAAGGGGCTTGAGCATATGGATGCATGGGCCACTTTCTCTGCTTAGGTATC
Organism: Acanthornis magna; assembly: GCA_036785705.1. NCBI lineage: Eukaryota > Metazoa > Chordata > Aves > Passeriformes > Acanthizidae > Acanthornis > Acanthornis magna. Next base: position 3,176,248 of record JAWUZG010000092.1, read on the forward strand.
TCAGAAAAAATAGCACTGCAAGTGCTGCTGGGTCTTTTTAAAGATTTGAAGGTTGGGCATTTGGAACAGCTTTTTTGGACCTGATCCCTCAAGATCCTCTCTGAGACTGGCCAAAATTAAGTTTCCTTTGCTTTGACTGGTGTTTGCCTCAGCCCACTTTAGCTTTAGCACAGCTGTGCAGAGCCACAGCCACAGGACTAACACAGTGGAAATGGGAAGAGAGAGAGGTTTGGTTTTGCTCCTGGCATTTTTCAGGGAAGAACAAAAAACTTGCCTACTGCCTAATGAAGGAAACTCCATCCTTCTACACATGTTTCTTTGAAATGGGATAATGCTTCTATTACCCATAACTTTTTGGCACCAAGCATCATTAGTGGGTCTTACTTACCTCTGAAGTTCAAAGCCAAACAGGTGCAGGAAAGGCTCCTGGGTTATCTTTGAGAAAGAAGGAAAGAAGAGGAGAGAGGAAGGAAGGAAGGAAGGAAGGAAGGAAGGAAGGAAGGAAGGAAGGAAGGAAGGAAGGAAGGAAGGAAGGAAGGAAGGAAGGAAGGAAGGAAGGAAGGAAGGAAGGAAGGAAGGAAGGAAGGAAAAGAGAGAAAGAGAAAGATACAGAGAGAGAGAGAGAAAGAAAGAAAGAAAGAAAGAAAAAAAAAGAGAGAAAGAGAGAAAGAGAGAAAAAATTTCTGTTTCCTTCTCGAGGGTAGAGTTTCTGTGAGATTTATCTTGTGACCCCTCCAAGTTTGCTTAGAGTGAGGCATGCATTGGACATACTCACACTCCAGTCTGGGGTGTAACCCAGTCACCAGCATCTTCCCTCAGCTGACAATTCCCTTCCCTGCATTCCATATGGCTCCCTGAATCTCCCGGCATCCCAACAAGTGCTTCCCAGGAGAGCAGCGCAGGTGACAGCCGTGCTGGTGACAGGTAGCCCAGACCTTCTTGCCCTGGGACCACAGACCTCATTAGCTGCCACTTGATTTATCAAGTGGGCATTATGGCTTTGGAAGCTGACATCTTTTTGGATTGCAAATAGGAGAGGAGGAAACTGTACCCTGTGAAAAGATTGATTAAATACTAATTAACCTCTTTTCTTAGATAATGAAAGCACTTCAGTCAGCTGGATAAACACGATGCGCATCAGTTGCTCTCCTGGTGAAGCAAGGGGTAATTGAGAGAGCAATATCCATTACTGGTGTTGTGACAGGAAGGGTTTTCCTTTCAGATTACAAAAGACTTGTTGCAGGAGAGATGGTACTCAAATAGGAAGGGAAAAAAAATACCATATTGTTTTGTCTCAGGAGTCAAATCCCTTCGGTTTGAATACTCCTACCAGTGAAGCAGAGAAACTTCTGTGTTTATATCTAGGGATTGTCAAGTGAAAAAGTAAAAAATGTAAATCAATGTCTTAGGTTTGAAGGGAGGGATTGACTAGCTCGTCTTTATTGGCAAGATCTCTAGCTTTTCTAGGGTCTGAGCAAAATAATGTATAGATAAATATTGCCTATTTTCTCTGAATCTCTGAGACCAAACTGGAAAAATCACAGGGGAAGAGATTCTTTTTCTGGTCCATAGTAAATTTACGTCCAAACGCCATGTGCCATTCTTCCATGGCCATAGGCAGTCCTGCTGGAGGTACTCCTGGGTATGATTTTATAAAGATTGCTGACATCTGCCATATGGAGAGGAGCAGAACAAGTGGCTTGTTGGTAAAAATAAGTCAAATTAACTCCTACAGATGGAACTTAATCCGTTATTTTTGCAACAAACCATTAGGGTCCATAATCACCTTGGACTGCCATTAGACAGCTTTAAATGCTTTCCTAGAAGGCAATTTTGTGAAATCTTCAGGTAAAGAAAAAAAAGATTATCCTGGAATGTGCAGAATGTAATAATCCAAGAAAGAGACAGTGAAGTCCTGAGGACTCTGCCAAATCCCTGTTTGGGAAATAGAGGCATCAGTCCCCTTGCATGCTTCAATTTGTAATTAAGTACCTCTCACTCGTGAAGAAGGACTGGAAGGGAGACCACGCACTGACACAGGCTGGTCCTTCCCTGAAGCACAATGAATCTCCTGGGTGGAAAGCAAGGAATCAGGGGGCTGAATAGTGCAACTAAATGAATGGGCTCATAGCAGGGATGATAGCGAGACACTCAAAGCATTTTCTTTCTGATTATTGTGTTAGGATGCCAAATTTCTGGACTTGATTCCGACACTTCCAATGGCTGAGTGCATACAAGACTGTGTCTGTGGGCCCTTATTCATGATTACTCAAAGAATAAAGTTAATCTGTTCTCTAAAAGTCTTGGTTCCTCAAGCTTTTACTCTATGCAGAGCTATGCTGTGCACCCCAGCCTACTGACCTTTGCCAAAGTCCTATTGGCAGTCAGTGAGTAAAACAAATGGGGTAGGAGCTAAGTGAGAAGCATTTCTTGTACCTGTGGGGCCATGCACATGGCATGGAGAAGGGTGGCATCTCTGTCCCAGCCTCTCTAATGTAATATTTCATTTTCCTTTTCAAACAATCAGAGTTTCATTAAGATTTTCTGTCCGTGAGATGGGAGGTTCTAACAGATGTTGTGCATAGTCAAACAGAGGCAAAAGTGGGAGACCTGAATAACAACGAGTGCTGTGCCATCAGCATTTCCACGCTGGCAGAGAAGAGCATTATCCATTGGGAAGAGTCTTTTTACTCCTGTCTAGTGGATCTTGAACTGGAGGACTGACAACTGAAAAATAATAGGGATGATAATGGAGGAGCATTGCTTGGCGTGTGGAGCCTTGCTCTGCACCAGCAGTGCCTCACGTGAACCCTTTGCTGTGTCTCTTGAGAGAACACTAACCTCAGCATGGGGGAAACCCCTGTTCCCAGGGGCATGGCTATTTCACCCCCTCAGCTCAGCCTCGCACTCCTCATTGCCCTGGATTAATAACAGGTCTGTGTCCCACAGGGCTTTTAAAGGGATCTGTTACTTCACCACGGCTTGGGGACACCTGTGGGATCTTCTGTAGTTTTTCACATTGCTCATTAGGCCTTTTGATTGAGGAGGAAGAGAGAACAGGGATTAGTTTTTTCATGGGCAGTGCTGCCGGGCTATGGGGCACAAACCCGATTTTAAAAAGTCATTTAATTTTTTAATTTAGATTGAAAAAGCTTCTAGCAGTGTTACTGAAAGACTATAAAAATAAGAGGCAAAGTATCATCTGAAAGTATTTATGCAGTATTTTTGCATCTCTGTTCTGCTCACATACAGTGCAGACAGTAAATCTGTTTGGTCCTTAGCAGCTCTGCTCCTCTAGATGATTTCTTTTAATTGCATATGCCACCAAGAAAAAAAGCTCCTGAAAATTAGTTCTCACCTGCTTCTGCTCTGATAATCTCTACCTACCATACAAACCAGTCTTAATGGAACACTTGAGCCCCACAGATCTGTAATTATAGTATTAAGTTTCATGTACTCAGAGGTGGTAGCACAGACTGTATTTTACAGATCATGTACAGAGTAAAATCAAAATCTACGACAGATTGATGCCTGATAATGAAAATCCTTCTGAGGATGCTCTTGTTCATAACTAAACCCTAAGCATCATTTGAGCCTCACCACAGCAGGGCTGACACTAAGTAGGGCACCACATGGCATTGAAACCACAAAAAATGCTTGTTATCTAAAACCTGTACAGAATTTTTGATTTGCAGTTATTTGCTTACTTGTCGAGCTCAGGTAATTCACAGAAATCTCCAGAGCTTCAAATCCATTGGAAAAGGCTGGAACAGAGTAGCTCCAGCTGCTGTGAGCCCTCTCATCAGAGCACAGGAGCATCTTGTAGTTGGTAGGGGACTGTTTCCCCACAGTAAGTCTCAGCAGGGAGAAAGTGGGATAATCCCAGCTGCGCTTCCAGAAAGCCTGTGCTGGAAGTAAGTCTCCCAGCCAGCAGGGATTCCCTATCAATGGAGCCATCTCAGACTTTCTCTCCTCACTAAAGAGGAATTAAGAGAGACCTAAGGACTTGCAGAACCTCTAGCAGAGGGTCCCTAATGCTTGCATGCCCTGGAGGTGGTTGAATGGTTCCAACAGGGATAAAGGGTTACCAACACCTATCAGCAGACATATGAGCAATGTGGTCTCAAGATTAAAAATCAAGATTCTATTTCAGGTATTTCTGAAGTCAATAAGGATCTTGCCACTGGTTTCAGAGGGACTGAGATTGCTGCCTGTTTATGGATATATTTTATCGCAGAGCAATCCGGTGTTTCAAAAAAATTTGCTAATGCCTTCATCAGCTCTACTATTATTTAATTCACGTATTTTTTCCCCCTGTACGAATGCAAGGAGATGATTTTAGTGCAATTAAAAATAGCCACCTGTTTCCAGCCAGGGAAGCCTGTTCCAATTCACCAAACTATTCTTTTGATAAAAATAAATACAAACCCCTTGTTGTAACCGGGGGTGCAGGTTGGTCCTGCAGCCTCTGAATATGGGCATTCCATCTGTCCCGGCGGCAGATTTGTTCAACTATGTCTGAACCTATCACCGCTCCGGGGAAAAACTGTTCTCTGACTCATGTTAATGTATGAATCTAATTGTGTCCTCACGCAGTTTGCAGCTTTCATTGCCCATTAGGAACATTAACATCATACACTGAGTCCTGGTAGATGTATGGTCTTTATATACTGCATAATGTCCACAGATCTCCGCTGGCAGCTAAGAAAACACAAAAGAATAGAGGATATTTTGAAGTTTTGTGGAGTTTTTTTTTCTTCTTTGAGATTGAAGTCCAGTGTCTTGGGACCCAGTGACTTTAGATGACCTTCCGCCTCCATGGACTGTACTAAATTTCAGCCCCTGGAGGCTCCTCCATACAAAACCTCCTGGCTTTCAAGGGCAGGTGCAAGCAAAGCTTCACTGCGTCACAGATCAAGACCTGTTACTGCCAGAATTAGATTTCACAAATCTCTTTTATTTAACAGGACATAATTAAGGAACTGCCCTACACTGGTTGATGGTGTCTTTAATTAATATAACTATTATGCTGCTATTAGGATTTCCATAAAAATAGCACTTACTTTTAGCATTTATTGTTACTGAGAAGCAGAGGTGTGTGTCTGTCTGTATAGACATGCATAGGAAAACTGTGTTAAAGAAATATGTATCTATATTGCATGCTCAGGCACTCAAAAAGGAGGAAATACTGACACTGAAGTGTCTGTGCAAACTTAATTCAGATCTTCTTCTATTTTTTGTGACAATTATGTGATCCCAAATTACATTTTTGATAATATCTCCATCTTCTTCATTACACAGGAGGGTTAACTTTCAGGCAAAGCTTTTGCCTGTGCGATGAACAGCTTCTCAGTGTTCTGTCTGATGTTTTCAGTGTTTGCCCTCTGCCTTCTTCCCCATGCAGTGTATGATCATGTCCTGAAGAATTTCTTCCTGGGCTTTTGCTGCAGCCCTGAGCATCTGAGTGCTCTGAAAGCCCTGCATAATTAAATCATTAAATTCATTGATGATGTGAAGGGATAGTGATACCCCAATTTTACAGATGGGAAACTGAGGCATAGAAAAATGGAAGTCAATTAATTCCATAATCGGTGGCAGTCCCATCAGAGATCTGTAGGAATTGATTTATTTGAGCTTGTACAACACTATCTATCCATCCTTCCCCACAAACTCCCTGTTAACTGCATATACAGCTCCAATTTACCCATGTTTTGGAGATGGCTGTAGAGACATGGCTGAGCTGCCTCATTTTCCCTACAAAATGGGGCAAAGAGGATAAAACTTGCTTTTAAGGGTCTATGTGCCCAGTGCAATGTGGGAGCATTTGAGCAATGCTAAAGAAAGGGTGGATGGAGTCAGAAAGAGTAGAAGCTCTTCAGCAAGGTAGGATTTTGGAGTTCAGAGGGCTCCCCCAATGACAATCACAGGAGAAAGGGAAGTTTGGGATTTTGCAACAGTGGAGCAGACTTCCAGGAGGTGAGGGTACTCTTGGCACCCTCAGTCTCTAGCTGAGAGCCAGAGCTGTGCCAGAGCTGGTGCTGAGGCCACGAGACAGCACCTTTGGCCACCCTTTTTCCTCTTCTTGCGTGTGAGCAAACTGGGAGAGCCTCCATCCCACCTTGTGACTTGAGGAAAAGAGGCAGCTCATGCCAGTCAGTTCCTGCCAAAGCTGCAGGTTCAGGCAAAGTTACAAGCTCTGTACCCCGTTCAGGGGTGCAGCACCTTCTCCTCGCCCAAAAGCTCCTGACACCTTCCAGCTCCTGCTATGAACCATGGCAAGGACAGTCTGAAACAGCAGTACTGCTGGCGTCACCACTCTGCTCCTGTTCTCTGCCTGCATTGCCTGAACAGGGCTCAAATCCCTTCTCTACAAGACCTGGAGGCCAGCACATGTTTGCAGGTAGCCACGTGTCTGTGGCCAGGGGGGTGTCAGAAGTGCTGGCTGCTGCCTTGGGGTCATCCCTTCCCTTCCACCCCAGTCTCCTCCTGAAGAGCAAACCCCTCAAATTCAAGAAACAAAACTCCAGAGGCGCCGCTGAAATTCAGTACAAACGTTAAAAATTTTATTTACAGGGTAAAGTAGGATTTCATTAAAAAGAAAACAAAACAAAACAACAAACCAAAACAAAACCCCCACTTTGATAAGAGGTATAATAATAGAATAAAGCTCTTTATGTACAAAAATACAATTTTCATATGAATGAACATCTTGAATAAATTAAACTGCTCTCTGGTCCAGTCGCTGAATACCCCGTGTCTGCTCCCACTCTAAAGCAGGCCGGCCGTGCTGGGGGTCAGCATCTATAATGCATGAGCCCCTCCGCTGTCCGCCGGGTGCGGGGTCCCATCGGGGCCGGTGCTGGGACCCCCGGGAGGGGCTGAGCCGCCCCGGGGCAGGGCCGGGGAGCCGCACTGAGCCCCGTGCTGCGCCCCGGGCCGCATCGGCCCCTTAAGCCTTTTCATGGCATTGTCAGGGCGTTCAAACCAAATTTTCATGCTCGTTTTTCTTCGCCGGAGAGCTACAAATTGTAAAATTGACTTTTCACCTCGTCTGCGGCAGCAAATCTGTCGCTTTTCTTCTTCCCAGTTTTTCGGAGTGGCGCGGGAGGCGAGGCGGGGGTCGGGGGGAAGGGGCTGGGGGGAAGGAGAGTGATGAAAAGTGCAACGGGACGAGGCCCCCCCTCCCTCCTCCGCCGCCGGCCCCGGGCCGGGAGCGCCGGGCGGTGCGCGGGGGCGCGGGGCGGTGCGCGCTAGCGGAGGGGCGCGCCCGGGCCGGCGGGCAGCCCGCGGAAGCCCCTTAGGCTCTCGGCGGGCGCGTAAGCGCAGTCCTCGGAGGTGGCGGGGCTGCTGGGGCCGGAGGCGGAGGCGCAGAGCGAAGGGGCGGACGGGGAGGCGCTGGACAGCCAGGACCCCGCGTCGCTGCCGGGGCTGGGGGGCGCGGCGGCCCCGCGGAAGGAGGGGGGCGGCGGGAGGCACTGCTCGGCCAGGCGGAGGGTCTCGGAGAGGGCCCAGATGTAGTTGTAGGCGAAGCGCAGGGTCTCGATCTTGGTGAGCTTGGTGTCGTCGGGGAAGGTGGGCAGGACGCTGCGGAGCTCGTCCAGGGCGGCGTTGAGGTGGTGCATGCGGTTCCGCTCCCGGTCGTTGGCCTTGACCCGCCGGCTGCGCTTCAGCGTGTGCAGCAGCGCTTCGGTCCGCGCCCGCGCACGGCCGCGCCGTCTCCGCCGCTCCCGCGGAGCGCCGGGCTCCGCGCCGTCGCCGCTGCTGGGCGCCTCGGCGGGCATCCTGCGGGAGAGAAGCCGGAGCCCCGTCACTGCCACGCGGGGCAGGGAAGGATGGAGGGGGGAGCGAAGGGGAAGGTGCGAAGCTGCCGGGGAAGGGGTGAGGGGGGAAGGAAAAAAATTAAATATAACTAAGGGGGTGGCGGTGCGGGTGCTTGGCAGGTGCCGGCGCTCCCGTACTCACATGGAAAGGCACTCCCGGGGATGCGGTTAAGCAATAACGGTATAAAAATACAGAGAGGAAAAAGCCGAGCCGGCCGCTGTAGGGGGAGGCAGGGGACTCAGCGCCGAAAAAAAAAAAAAAAAAGCAAAAAAAAAAAAAAAAAGCCAAAGCCCGGGGAAAGGCGGGGCGGGGGGACACGCGACCGCGCGTGGCTTTGAAGTGCTGCGGGCTGCGATCCGCTCGTGTGAGCGGCGGCTTTGGCACACGACGGCGCGGCCGCCCGTTCTTATAGCGGCGGGCGGACAATGGCCCCGTGGCCGCCCCGCGGGGCCGCGCCGAGGCGGCAGGTCGGCCCCGTGCGCCGCGCCCTCCGGAGCGTGCCCGCAATTACCGCGGGCGGCCGCGCATCTGCCGCGCCCCCGGGGGACGGGGGAGAGAGGGGGGGTCCCCCCGCTTCGTCCCCCCCGCGTGCGGGGAGGGAGGCGGCAGCACAAAGCGGGGCAGGGGGGTCGCGGCTCAGCGCGGGGGTGGAGGGGTCACCGTCCCGCTCCGGCCGGAGGGGCTCCAGTGTGAGTTTAAAGCGCTGCGAGCAGGGGGCTTGGGTAAAGAAAAAGGTTAATCTGAACTTCCAGAGGATGAGCCGTGGGTCATTCCCCAGGCAGATGCGGGTGAAAGATTTTGTCAGGTTTTCTTTGCACCTTGCGGTTTTTCTACACCCACGCGTAAAAGTGAAAATATTCTGAAGTGGTAAAACTCAAAGCAGGTATTTCCCTCCTGCGTTTCTGAGGTGAAAATCAACACACGCTTTGGCTTTTACGTGCTTCTCTTTGAAAAGGGTTTTGCAGGTGTTTTGCAAAATTGGAAATTCCAAAGGACATTTATTTTATAAACTTCGGTGGTTGTAATCATAATATATATACACTGTATATATATATACACAATGTATACACAATGTACAGATACAATTCTTTTTGTCTGGTTAAAAACAACGAATTGTGCTGTTTTGATTGTAAAGTTCTTGCTGCCTCTGCTAATCCCCATTCAGTGCCAGGGTATCACTCTCAAATTTTGGGAAGCCAGAGTTCTGTAAGTAGCAAAAAAGTTTCCGAATTCTGACATCTGGCTCTTTGCATCCAGCTCTCCCTGATTCGAAGAAGCCCCATTGTCAGCACTCAGGTACTTGTGTCCCCAAAAGGTTTTCAGTTTCACTGCCCATCAATAGCCATTTTCAGGTGCCTATGCCTAAACTCACATGTATTTACCTGATTTCCCCTTACACGAAACGTGGATTGATTCTCCCTCCTTCGATTTTCTCCTATGCCTTTGATAAACAGGGAAAATCGACAGCATAAATTATTGTCTATCTCTGCATTTTTAGTTCACAGCAACTATTCTTTACTTGAACCTGAGCGAGGAGTTTGCTATCAGAGTTATTGCTGCTTTCCACCGCTTTGAGATGACCCACGACACCAGCAAACTGCCACAAACAACCTTCTTTGTGCCAAGAAGATCACGCACAGAAGTGAGCAATCCAAAAAGCCCTGGGTGATGAATATTAACGAGTCTCAAACTAGAAGTAGTTTGGCAGCGGCAGAGCTTGCAGGATCACCTCGCTTTCTGCTTTTTTACATCTTTATATGCTTGCAGACCAGTGGTGTGCAATATACCCACGGAGGGCAGGCGATGGGGGCCTGGCTGCTCCCGGGAGGGACTGGGCTCTCTCAATCACCGGACCTGCAATCAAGCTGATGTTTTTAGGGCCTCTGCATACATAAGTGACTTTCCGCGCTAAGCAGTTCCACTTCACTGAGTTACTCATGTCCTTAAGTGATGGCACAATTAGAGGACTCCGTCAGCAGGCAGAGACTGATGGTGGAGTTTCCAGCACTAAGAAGAAAGCCAGAAGGGACCAAAATTTAAAGGTTATGGAAGCATATGGCAAAAAGTGTTCAACTTTTGTTACTGTGCATTTTATATATAGTGATATAAACTCCAATGTTGTCTGCAACACTTTTATTGTCTTTTGTTTAGGTGTCTTTGAGCAGTCAATAGTTTATTCATTAAAATGTTTATGATTCCCTAGAGTTTCACAGACTTTGGCACAACCGATCACTTGTCTGAAAGTTTGCAGTGAAAGCGCATTATTCATTAGTCCTTATCCATCATTTGCAGTTTGTCATTTGTTATTCTCTTGTTTTAAAAGTTTGTGCTCCAATCAAGGAGGGGAGAGAGCACCATGTGTCTCTGTGATCAGTCACAGCCATGAATAGCCAGGGCTGAAGTGAACGTTTCACAAACAACCCATAGGCTGAAATTTGTTTGCATAATCTATTCACTGCGTACTTATGAATAACGAATGCATTCACAGAACCAGAATTGTTTCAGGAAGCCTTCGCAAACAGAAAGAAGTGCTAAATATCTTGGATAATTTATTCCCGATGAATAATTCAACCAGTTCTATCACAGGCAGTCTACTAATTTTGCAGATAAATTATTCAGCCAACACAGATAATAGCTCTTACACCTTATGGGCCTGCTCCTAGGGAAGTCGGCTGTTGAAGTTTTGTGAAGTTTTCTGGGATTGGAAAAGAAAAAAAAAATTCCAAAATGAAACAGGACCATTGATTTCAAGGAACACACAGTGTGTTGCTAGCATGTCACTGATGGCCTTATCCTAAGTTTTAGCCTCTGATATTAACTTTTCTACCTTAATGTAAGTGCATTTGGGCTCAGCTGGACTCATGGACATTATTAGCTTCATGCTTTGAGCTCTAAGGAAGTTGTCAGAAATACTTTATCATTTGCTTTGAGAGACAGCACTTTTCAAAAGTGAGAGGGAAAAAGATTCGAATGGCTTTTTTTTACTATGAAAACTGCAAAAGCACAGCTGGATCAGCCCATCCTTCCTTACAAGGAATGGCAAACCGCTCATTCAAAACCTGAATTGTTTCCATGCAGCACATTTATCTCTTGTAAGGCCTCGAGCATGAAGCTCATTCCTCTGCCTTCATGTTGAGACATCATGTGTGGGGTCTCGCTCATGGCTGGACTCCAGAAAAAGTAGGAATTGATGAATAAAGATGGAGGGAAGGCTTTTGGAGAAAATGTGCTTTAAGGCTCCCCACTGGTCTCTGGATGCACTGTTTCCTTCAAGGAAAAAGCCAGTCTGTGAGAAGATGCCATTCTCTGGTGTTTGTTGTACCTTGTAAAGGTAAATAAATCTCCATGTTAGAAATCAACCTCACATTTCAAACCCAGCCAGAATTATGATCATTAGAGCAGTGTTCGCATCACTCTTCAAGCACTGAAAGGAGTGGTTCACAGTAAAACTGCTCCTGCAATTGGAAGATGCCTCAGAGAAGTCAGAGATACATAATTTTTTTTCAGGTCTTAACAGGCACATCATTACAGCAACTCAGCAAACTCTGTTTTTTGTTACATTATTACAAGAGGGCTTGAACTAATGATGAGTTCTTGGGATGATTGTCAAAATAACAAATCAACCAGGAGAATACTGTTTTTTTGCTCCCTCATTGTTTGAAAGCATGCCCAGAAAGAGAAGACAGAGCTGCCTGTGGAGACTGCTAGAACTAAATTTGGAGAGGTGACATGGCTGGCGGCAAAGCCATCACCCTGGGAGCAGAAAGCTACACCCAGTGCCTTGCAGGAGTAAAGAAAGAATCTTCTTCCCTCATCCCTGGAGATGCCCGGGTAGATGCAGGAATTTTAAAAGCAGGTAGAAAACCAGGAGATGGTTCAGTGGGGCAGTTTGTCTCCTTGTGTTTGTCTGGACATTGCCCAGAGCACAGTGGCTTCTGTCCAGCCTGGTTTGGGGACAGACATGTGGCAAGGGCTGGAGGGTAGGGATGGACACAGTGCTGCGCTCCTGGGACCCTTCACCTGGCTGGAGTCACCTTACAGCCCCCGGCCCGAGGCTCACCGAGGGTTCAGGGATTGATGCTGTGGCTGCTGGCTAATGGACAGCCCTGGAAGCCCAATATTTGAAAGGGATCTCAGCCTGCAGAGAGGCAGCATTAATCCCTTTCGGAGCAGGAGCCAGTTCTCCTGCCAGGGAAACACCTCGGGAGCAGCTCAAGGGCTTTGTCTTTAAGGGATTTGGTCTCATCTCCTACCTCCCTGTGGCCAGTATGAGGCCTTGGGCCATGTGCCAGGGACTGCCTGGGGTGGGGAGCACAGGGACATCACAGGGAGAGTCCCCATGGACCAGTGGGGTCCTGCCCAGGGAGCCAAATCCATTCTAAAATCCTGCACAAGTGCCTGGGAGTTGTAGTCAGGGCTCAACCCCTCCTGGGGGCTCTGCAGAAATAGTGGGAATGTTTTATTTTCACGTTTTAAACATGTGATGTTACATTTTGCTTCTCTTTAGAAGGGGGGAGGTTAAGTAGGTAAAGGATTGTTCCCTGCAAGCACAAATGTATTTTGTTTGTTGTAATTAAAATGTTTTAATGAGACAACCATAAAATCAACCATTAATTATTTTTTTTCAAACACTTCTGCTTCCTTTTGAGCTAGGTCTATTTAGAAATAGTTTAGAGAGTAGCCTGCAGTTTTATTCTTTCTGTGGTATTATACACAGGAGTGGAGAAGTCATTTATAAATAATTACACAATGTTTTGGGTCTTTGGGTTTGTATAATATATCAAAGCGATTAGTACACGCATTGTTCCATTGTAAATGGTTTTTTTCCCTTCCTTTCAGTTTCACTTGCCTTGTCTTCTATCTAAACCTTTTTCGTGAAATCCTTTGTCTTCCTCATTCTTTTAGCTTGTTACAGTGCAGGGACATTCTTCTTATTCAAACACTCACAGCATGAGCAAAGAAAGCTACTTCTGTCGCATCTTAAGTTTTACCATAACTTTCTGGCATTTTCTTTTCTTCCAATTTTCCCAGACTACTGATAGGGTAATGAAGAATTATAACATACATCAATTATTGGTGCTCACGGTGTATTATGCTTCTGAATTCAAGGGGAGATAAAGAGGGGAAAAAAAAAGCACCACTTTCTGTGGTTTTGAGGCACATGAGAGAGGAGTCGGTGCAGATTATTTATAACATCTTTCTGAGCATCAATTATGTTTGACTCCTACAACCACTTCCTTGTCCCACTGGTTTTATGGCCAGAAGGAGTCATTTTTGTGTGTGGTAGCTGCGGCATTTAACTTGTTTCTTTTATGAGGAGCCCAAACAATGCATCTTCAGGCCAAACAATCTATCTCCTCGAATAATAGCCCAAATGTCACTCAAGTGCTCAGGGCTGGGAAATGTGTGATCATGGTAAAGGGCCACGGGGAGAAAGCGTGGAGATGGAGGGACTTGTTCAGGGTCCCCCTGGGACTCCCCAACACTGGGTGCCCCCAGGGAGAGGGGCTGGACCTGGTGTGGGGTGCAGGTGCCTGGGGATGCCACTGCCTGCCTGAGCTGTCCACAACCCTAACCCGAGTTGTTCGAGGAAAAGGGCCAAACCCTCCTGGTGCCGTCATGTTGCTGGGCCACGCTCCCTGCCTGGTCCTTCCGCAGCCTCCTGGCTACCACATTAACTGGGAAAAATGAGATTCGGATGACATATCCGAGAAATGAGCCCTTTCCCCCTGCACCTTGATTGTGCAAGGGTTTTTTTTCCTTACTTTTTCCCCCCTTCACCTTCTCCCTCCCACAACTCTCCCATTTTTGTTGATTTGTATTTTGTTAAGTGAAGCTAGAATCCTTATCCTAAAAGAAAGGGACACAAAATTCACAGACTGCCCTGCAGAAGAAGTCCCTCAACAACATCCAAAACAGCAAGCTTAACTACACGCTGAGATACTCAGCTTTTCTTTTATACCTTCCATATCAATAATTCTGCTTAGGACAGGGCAAAGATAACCTGAAAGAATTAAGCAGCATCATACGGGGGTGAAATTGAGCCTGAACTTTTGGGGGGAGGCTTTGGGGGTGCCCCCCAGCTCTGGGGGTCCCCTTTGGCTGTGATGATGGAGCCTTGCGGGCTGGGGACGATGCTCCAGGACCACGGCCAGCCCGTGGGTCCCCACTGCCCCTCCACGGGGGCCCGGGGGATTTGCTGCCATTTGCATAGCAGGTGTTGGGTCCTGGGCCATTCTTCCTTAAGGGAGTTTTAATACGGGATAAATTACTGGGAATTAGGAGGGGGCAGGCGACAAGAAAAGCGCTCATGGAGTCTTCTCCTGGCCTTGGCAGGGGAATCGGAGAGCATGGCTGAAAAAAGGAAGAAAGCCCAAATGCTGAGGCTTCTGCCCCGACTCAGGGAGTTTGGGGTGCAGAGGCACTGTGGGGGGAGCTCTCCCCAGCTTCTCCTGAAATTGAGGTTTGGACTGAGGAACGCAATAATCCCAGGACAGAAATACGATTACTGGCCTGAGGATCTTTGATTGAGTAGGTCTGGAAGGGGAGTTTAAAATGTTAATCCCTGGTATAATCCCTTTTCTGGCATTGTAGGGACAAGGGCTGCACCCGAAGGGAATTGCCTGCTTCCTTCCCCAGGATTCGGGGCGGGAGGGCAAGGCTGGGGAGCAAACCCCCCACGGATGTGGCACACAGACACGTGTCCCACATGTGCCCCCAGCCATGCCCCCATGTTCCCTGCACGCTCAGATGTGTGCAGAGACAGTCACACATGTGCAGCTCCTGGGATGACACCGACTTTTCCATATGTATGTGTATGTACTTCTGCACACAGAATAGGAGAGGAAGGCTGGGTCACTCGCATTCCCAGGGAGCCTTGATCAAAATTCTCTGTCACACCTCAGTCACTGCTTTGCCCTGGCAATTAGAGCACGTGTACATAAAAGAAAATGCAGACGCCTCACGTGTTTTTAAGTGGGGAGAAATTTTGTAGTGCATCCTCTTCCAGGCTTTTGGGGCAGGTAGGAAAGGTTTATCTCTAAAGGGACATCAGTATGAAACCACCCACATGCCTTTCACATCAAAGGGAAATGGATGTATTATATACATAAATAGAGGAAATCTATAGTAAAAGATTATGTTAGTGAGGAAGAAGCTGACAATTCCTCAATTTAAAAAAAAACAAACAAACCAAAACCAAAAACCAAACAGGTGAATTCACCCCAAAAGAGATGTGAGGGCTGGGCAGGGACCTGACAGTGCTTGCAGGAGCCCCAGAGCCTGGGCAGAGTGGGGAAGGTGGGAAAGGAGAGGAGACAGCATCAGCCAACAGTCCTGGGCTCAAGGTCCTGTACCCTGACCCCAGGGATGACACTTTGGGGCGCAGGTCCTGCCACCCTGGCCATGAGAGGGACGAGGGTGACACCCTAAGGCTCAGCGCTGCAAATTCGTCCATGCAGGGACAAGGGTTTGCATCTCAGCATATTGTACATAATGTGTAGATTTCCTCTGCCTTCCGGAATTTAAAGGAACCCTTTGCACTAACATAAACGGCCTCTGGTTATCCATTTAACTTCCCATTTGCCTTAGTATTATATGTGCAATATATCCTTTAAGGTTCCCATTTTTCAGGGACAAATCCACAGGTAAGAACATCTCAAATTCTAGTCTGAATTCAAGCCCCTGTTAAGTGAAGGCAGCTGTGAAGGTGAGGGGTTCCATCTTGCTCTCCATCATGCTCACAGCCAGGCTCCATCTCCCTCAGTAGCTCTTAATGATAACGCCTCCAGGTATAAAGAGAAAAATAAAAGTATAGAGTTAAACTCCAGCTGTGACAGCCCTTGAAAACTCTCAGGCAGCATATGGGTCCGAGCTGCTTTGTTTGCTGGGACCAGTACAGAGTGGAGCAGCTGAACTGGGCAGAGAGTGTGAAAGAATAATTCTCCAGGAAGACACTTCAGGTGCTGTGCTTTACGCCTGGAGTGGGACTGTGGAGGATCAGGGGACGCAGCTAAGTCTGACCCACAGTTAAATAGCAAGAATAATTTTCAAGGTACATATTAGCCCCTATAATCCCTGAACATTTTTCTACCAGTGCAGCTCTAAGTTTTAGGCCTGCTAATACATATTTTAGAATGGCTTGAAGGGGTAAAAAGCCAAGTAAATACAAAGTACTAGTTCTGGTATTCAGGGAATTAGACAATGGAGCAGCATGATTAAGGGAAAGTAAATGTTATCCTAGGTGAGTTTGTTTCCCCTTGGGCCTGGGTGCACTTCCACAATAAGAAGCTCCTCTGAAACAAGTGCTTGGCTAATGAGGGGAGACAAGTTTGGCTGACTTGTTTCTGTGGGCCTCTGGTGAGGGGATGCTGCTTTCTTTTCCAATTTAAGCGTGTGTTAAATTGCTGTAAAATAGCTAATTAAAAACGAAGCAGTGAATGTACTTCTTCAGACTATAGACATCTCTTGGGTATCATCTTCTTAAACGCAAGGCGTAAAGCCCAAGGTGTTTTTTCCTCCACCTCAGGTTTAATGTACGGCAGGTCTCTATCCTGTTTCTGTTTATTCCAGTGGGAATTAGAGATAATTTCTCTGGAGCTGGTGCAGCTTCACTTCTCCAAAGCAGCTGTTGGAGCTGGTGAGGGCTCTGCACCTCTTGCCCCACTGTGCAAACAAGAGGGGATCCAATGAGACTGAAAAATCTCTGAGAAATATCTTTCACTAGATCACTTTTTATTATTTGTCTTGTGGACCTTGATTATACACAGCTGGTGCTGTTCCAAGGAATCTTTTTTTCCTTTTCTTTATTTTTCCCCCAGAAACAAATAGGATATGACTTGGATTTCTTTTTATATGGTTTTCAGCGTTTGGTGTTATTTATCTTCATTAAACTGTTCATGACCCCAGACCTCAACCCCAGAGACGACATGCCAGGTGCTGGGAATTTAGCTCTTCGGCTATGAACTCCACCCACCGTCTTCGCCAGAAAAAAAGAAAGAGAAAAAAAAAGAAAAAAATGAAAAAAAAGAAAAAAAAGAAAAACCCCCAGCTTTCCTGACTTGTAAATGATGGGAATTGCCACAAGGTGTCAACCTCCACCAAGCTGCAGCTCAGAGTTGGTTCTGCTCTTCCGACAGTGGCCTGGATGGAAAACCCTTCACAGAGGCTCTGTTGGAAAACCCGGGCACCTGCTTCAAGTAAGTGGGGAAAAAATCTCCTATAGCACGGAAAAATGATTGCTTTCCTTCCCTTCTTTGCTTTATGGCTATTCTTCATTTCAATTTTATTTTTTAAAATAATTTTCCACAAAAAGTTTTAGTCAAATTCAGTGTTTCCCGTCATCCTTTTCTCCTGACCCTAAAGGAACATTTCCCAGACACCATGACAAACCCCAGAAGTCTTTTTTTTCCCCTTTAAAGCTGCCATTTTCCCTTTGTAGAGCAGCATTTCGAAGCATCCTTATCTAGGATGTTCTGTGCAGTTGAAGTGTTAGGATTTTACCTTTTGGGCAACCCAAACCTCTGTTTCCTCCCAGGCCCATTCACTTGAGTGTCAGACCCGATGATTCTTGTGGGTCCCTTCCAACTCAGAATATTCTGTGTTTCTGTGTTCCCTTCGGGGATGCGATGTGTGCTGGCCCTGTTTTCAGCTGGGAGTGCCCTGCTGATCGAGTGCCACTGCCTCCTGCAAAAGCATTGCCCCAAGTGCCTCCAGACTGAAAGCAATCCCAAGGATTTCTTGCCTTTTTTATCCCTTAACTTCCTGCAGCCTTGGCTGGGCAATAATGCAGCTCGTGGGCTGGTGGCATTGCTTGGAGCCAGACGTGATGGTTTGACACTGCGTGCTGTAATGAGGAGCTGGAATTTCCTGGCAGAACTGTCCTAGCTGTTGCACCAAAATGGAGAGGGAACACCCTGCCAGGCACTTACGCTTTGAATTGGAGAGGTGGCACTTGGCAAACTGGTTCTTGCTGGGGAGAAGTGGTGCTTGACTGGGAGTTGAAGGAGCTGAGGAGATCTGGGCTGGTTTGTTTTCCCTAATGTGGTTGCAGGAGTGATCAGTCTGGAGAGGTAAAAAAAGGAAGTTGAAGCCAACCAAAAAGAAAAATGTAAATGATGGAATTTTGAAGGTAATAGAAATAGAGAAGTGTTTTTGTGTAACACAATTGAATGGGCGATAATGAGGTAAAAATACTGAGGGGTAAAGACAAAAGACATTTCTTCCGGGATTAGAAGTGAGCTCAAAATTGCCAAGGCCTACTGGAAGTGGGGGGGGTGGTGGTGGAAAGAAGCCTGTTGTAGCATTTCTTTTCCTTTAATAAGCTTCTTTTTCTGGGTGTCCTGAGTGTTCAGATGTAGCACACTTAGTGCCTAGTAACCCAACAAAGCTTTGATTGGTGCCTCTGCAGAAAGATTTTCTTTTCCTTGCAGGTTTCTAACCATGAAAAAAACCCTGAGATCAGTTGCTTCAGAATCCTTAATTAAACACAACAAAGAAGGGCAATTAGAGCTGTGTTTTCCTTTTGTCATCCAGCAAATCTTGCAAACCTCAAAACCCTTTTCTTGCTCCAACATTTATGATGGGAATAAATCATAATTATTCCTGTAATTATCAGCCTTAAGAGAACATGAGCAGGATTTATTTTTTTTTTCCCTCGGAGGAAGCTCTGAAACCCATTCAAGAGGAATTCACTAACCTCTTTTATTGTGCAGGAGGAAAACCAAAAACACAGGCGTGGTGATTTTCCCAGGCCTTGGCCGCCTGCCTCCTTTCCTGTCACTTCATGTCATGTCACTCCTCCCTCCCGGCTCCTGCGTGCCTGCTCGCAGGGAGCAGCTCCTGTCGGGCTGGATGCCCTCCACGTGTGTCGTCAGAGCAGTCGCTGCCCAAAGAGCCCACAACACAAACAGGAGAAAGAGGAGAGAGAAATCAAAGGGGATTTGAGGACTTCAGAGGTCGGTGAAAGCAGCAGAAGTGCAGCCTGCCGCTGGATGCTCAGGGAATAAATGCTCATGTGTGTTGCATCCCTGCAGGCATTTCTCCAGGGGTCTTGGCTCAGTTTTGGTGGTTGGATGTTGCTGTGCTGGTGCCCAGCAAAGGGAGCAAGTTCTTCCCTTCGGGCACTGAAGGTGATGTTGTGGGTTTTGCTGCTGGGAGGTTAAAGGGTCCTGCCTGAGGACAGGATACGGTGCAGCACCAGGGCGAAGGCATCCACACAGGGTCCTGTAGGTCCTGGGCTTGCTGGAGACCACGTGGAAAGAGGGAGAACCACTGGGCAAGAAAATCGCATTGGGGAGAAACTCCTGATGTTTTTGAAGGGTTTGGGGTGGGTGTTTTGGGAATGAGTCTGCCCTGAGCTGTGCTGCAATCCAGTTTCCCATGCTGGTGTGGTGGACATGGCTTCTGTACACACAGAGCAGCCAGGTGTTCTCTTTTCCCTTAGTGTACATGTTCCAAACTGACAGGATAATGTGACTGTGTGAACCTCTGAGCAGGCTTCCCAAAACACAGCTGCTTTGCTAGGTTTTTTAAATTTTTTAAACAAGAAATTTCTTTGGAGGTGTTTCCTAAACCAAATGCAGCAGTTGAAGCTTTTCTTGCAGAGCTGGGGCAGAGCATTTCCAGTGACAGCAGCAAAATGAGCAGGCTCCAAACTGATTTATAATGCAGACGTCTGTAGAGGTGTCCCCATGCTGACTGAGAAGGTTTTTGGTTGCCACTAGATGTCCTTTCAGCCCTGCTTTCCCCACGGCTCCTTCAGAACTGTGGTCTAGGCTGGGATCTGCTGGCCGTGGCCAAGGAGTTGCCAGACACCAAAGTGCTGATGAGAGAATGGGGCTGAATCCCAGGCTGCTGGGGCCTCCCAAACATCCTTTTGATCTCACAGGGCTTTGTCTCAAGTAGTGCTGGCTCACAGAAACGCTCAAAACTAAATTTTGGGATCTGTACTGGATATGAAGTGCTTTGATACCTCCAGTATGGCTCAGGAGCTGTTACTGCAGAGCTGGTGGTTGGCAGAGGTGACAGTTCAAGGGGAAGCCTTGGAAGGTGAAAAGGATGGTGACCATCTCAGTTTCACATGATGACAAAATGGTGGCCCCATGTTGTTCAGTTTTCTCTGTGTGAAATGGTAGCTCAAATACCTTTGCAGGCACATTCCAGAGAGAAGCAGGTATGTGTTGTCAGAAAGCACAGCCAGCAACCTTGTGGGATTTTCCATGCTGCCCAGGGTTTTGCAAACAATCAATATTTCTGTAAGGTGTGTATCGATATCCATGAGCACCAGTGGTCACTGAGCATCTGGAGCTGCTTGCAAATGCAGCTGCATCCACTTTGTCTCAGGCAATGGCAATCCCAGTCGCTATTCTGGGTAAAGGAATTAGAGGAAATCTGCTTTGCCAGAAATGTGTGCTGGTTACAAGGATATCTGGAGGCTCATGGGATGCAGCCTTTCAAGGCAACCTGAGGAACTTCCAGGAAACACTCAGCTCTTTGTGGTTTAGGATCAGAGGGAAATCAATGACTAACAGACACAGAGTTTTTGATAGAGCAAACACAGAGTCAGTGAGCCCTGCAAATAGCAATCCTCAAAAATACCTGTATTTCCAGTTGTGGCAGTGCACACCCCAACCCGGTGAAGGCAACAAACTGAACAACAAATCCCAGCATGAGTGCCAGGCATGGAAGATCTTCAGAATGCCCTGACAAGAACTTGGTGCAGTCAGGGCTTTCAAGGCAGGATGTCCATCCTCCTGGATCTCAAGCCCAAACTCCGCCCAAACCATTTCATGTTTTTGCGAAGGTGCTGAACAGCCAGGAATAAGTGAGGTCTTCAGATGCTGGGCACATCTGGATTTCAGTGCTTCAATTTTCAAAACTCGCTTTGGAGGAAAAACACCCCAAATGTGACTGGAGCATCATTGGACTTAAGGGGAAGTGTGTTTTGGAGGGTGCAAACTCTGTCTGGGCGTATATAAAACCTGTTAAGTGATGTGAGGTTCTATGGAGGCCCTTTACCCTTGAACAGGCACAGCTCCCTGGCTCTGGATCCCTGTGGGATAATGACTCCTGGGGACGGTGACTTTTTATTCACATTTGCTCCTATTCTCTACAAATATGGACCCAGAAGGGGCCCAACTCTGCAGTTTAATTAGCTCAGAGAGCATTTGTATTGCTGTAGCAATGCCTTTGACTTCCCACGCAGCTCTCAAGGGTGACCAGTGCAAACCCCCAGCCCCAACAATGACTTTACCATCGATCCCCACGCTTGCTCCCACAGCCCTGACAAAACTTCGCTGGTGTGGAACCAGCACTTCCACCCCATGGACGCAGTCAGGAAAGGTCCCCACGTGTGGAAGGATCTGGCATGGCCTCATGCCTTGGTTTGGGGAGCCTGGGGGAGCTGGGGCACAGCAGGGCCTGCCGAGAGCCATCTCACACAGACCACCGAGCAGCTATTGCTTCTTAATAAACTTTTTTGGCCATTGCTGACCCGGACTCTATATGAACAAGTGAAAAGCAAGTGGTGAAAGGCTCTGTGTTACATTACTAATCCCACATAGCGCTCTTGCTGAAAAGGCCAGGCAGGTCTCCCTGCTATTGTGTCCTCTCACTGCAGCTGCTTGGGTGACCCCTGGGCCTCTATTTTAATAAAATCTAATAGCACTTTTCGGAATGGGTGCAGCCTGTGGGTACCCCATGCCCAGGGGAAGGATGGGGTGTGCGGGCAGGTCTCCTGTGCAGGGTTTGGTGTTTTTGCAGAGTGCCAGGGAGCAGATTTGCAGGCTGGATGGGGAAAGCAGTTGCCTACTGCCCTCCTTGGAGGCTCTGGGATGGGTTTTCACACTCGTGGTGCAGCGCTGGTTCTCAAGCAAAGGAGCTGTGGTGTCTGTGTCCTGCTCCTCTTCACCAGGATGAAGTAAGGCTCCTGCTCTATCCTGCAAATGTTCAGGCTCTTGGGAAGGTAATTTGCTAACTGGGGAGTAGTCAGGGCTGTCTGATGTGTGCTCAGACCATCCTTCAGCAGCTTCATTTTTCAATCTCAGAGCACAAATATATGGTCTGCATATGGGGAGGCTGGACTGAAGGGTCTCCTGCGGCTTCACAGCCTGAAATCTGCTGGGGAAAACAAAACCAAACCTTAAGGTTGCTGCCAAATCTTGGTGGAGGAGGTACCTACATATACATATATATATTGTATATATCTATTTAACTGTTTTAGCAGAGATGTTTCAGTCTGAGGGAAAGTGGCTGACGCTTTGTGTGCGGCTGTTACCTTCTGATGCACTATTTCCCTTTACAACTGCGTATCAAGGACAGCAAGGGATTCTCCTCTTGTTCCTGGAAAATTAACAACCCTGCCTGGAGATGCAGGCTTACAGGCTTGGGAAAACCAGCTCAGAGTAATTTTTTTCTCCTTATGGTTTCAATTCCTGTTTCTGAGAATTTTATTCAAAGGACAGCTTTCAGGTTAAAGGAAATACAAGTAATTGAACCAAACAATTTTTGGTTTTTTTTTTGGTTTTTTTTTTTTTAATATATGTTTCAGGGTTTGTTTTTTGTTTTGATTTTTTTTTTGTTTTGGTTGAGGTTTTTTTGTTTGGTTGGTTGGGGTTTTTTTGGGTGGGGGGTTTCTTTGTTTGTTTTTTTTTTGTCTCTCATTCTGGCAAGAAAAAAAAATTATGATTGGTTTCCTCTGTGCTTAGTTTTTGTTGGTGCCGGTGGTTTTTGTCCGGCAGATGAGCCCAGAGCTAAGACCTTTGTAGAGGCTCTGCCCTGTGAGGTGTGAGTCACTGAGTCCTGTGTTTGGGCAGTCAGGGCTGTGCACACCATTCCCAGCAGAGTTTAACCACCTCTTATGCAACCATATCAATATTTTTACAGGAAATACATTGCCCAGTAGTCGCTAAATAAGCATAAACAATTTTTGAAGTCTGCTGGCACGGTGAAATCAAAACTTCTCAAGGAAAAACTACTGGCTTTGTTAAAATGTGATTTGAGAAAGGAGCGGGGCAGCTTGGCTCGATCGCAGGTCTGGGTTTGCCCAGAGATTGGATTCAGATGCTCAGCCAGAAACAGCCCCTGGTGGTTGATATCCCCAGAGATTAAATTTCTTAAATACCCTGGAATATTTCTCAAGATTTTTACTCATAGGTATCTGAAGCTTGAACTTCATCCTTGTGCAGAACAGGAAACTACTTTGAAATCCTCTGTCTTCCAGCTCTGCCATGTGGTTATCCCAGTAATTATCTTTATATGTGTATATATGTATATAGTGTGTTTATATAATTTTTTTCCTATTTTGTCTGTCTGAACTACAGGAATCCCTTGAGCTGAGGCCAGGCATTGCCCTGGCTGTGCAGGATAAGGTTGCTGTGACTGAGTTGGTGCCGGGAGCAGCTCTGTGTGCACTGCCCTTGCACAGCTGGGAGCAGGCAGGAAGGGCAGCGCTGCTGCTCAGGGAACACCAGGAGCTTTCCATGCATTTCACCTCTTGCTGCCTTTACCAATCCGATCTGTTGCTTTCCTTTTATCTGGGGAGTGATGTAGGAGCCTCGTTGGGTGCAAAGTCTCTCCCTGTGGGTGAGGGCAGAAACTGGGCAGGAAGAGGAGGTGGTGGATCACAGGGTTTTTTTGCCCAAATTTGTTGTACAACAACAAATCTAACCCAAATCTAGCCCTAATCTAACCTAGATCTTGTCTAGATCACTCTTTATATGGTTTTATATGAATTGAAGTTGTTGATTTACGTTTACTTAACACAGCACTAGATCAGTGGTTATAGGCGAATGGCGTCGCCCTTCTTTATGTCACAGCATTCCTCAGTGTTTGGCTAAAATCCAAATCCTACAATGAGAAAGGAAAGTAAATTGTGCTGGAATAATATTTTCTAATTCCAGTGTCATCAAGATGTCCTATGTCTAATCATCTTCTCTTATCTACTGTTCTTTCCCCCCAAACCAATTCAGCTACCAAGTGATTGAAAGTGGCAGGAGTCCCCTGATGGTGTAAAGAAATTTACAAGCATTTGTCAACTTTTTTTTTTAAATATGTTTTTTTATTATGTTTTTTCATTTGTCTTAGAAAGAAATATGAAATCTGCATGCAACTTCCTAAATATTTCAAACATTTAAATAGCATATGATAATTTAGCAGTACAGTACATTATACAGCAAGATAATATAGGGAGACTTCCTATAGTGTATTTACAAATGAAAAGGTAGTTTTGTTATATTAAAAAGAGGAATGCACTGCTTAACATTGAAGTATTACATTCAAAATAATGAATATACTGTATTGTGACTAAAACATACATAGATATTTATATGTTTGCCCTATCATATTTTTCATAAAAAGGTACCTTTTAAAGGCTTTTCTTTGTTGTTGTTGCTACAAATCTAGGAAAACATACACAATAATCTCGAAGCTTAAAATGTCTCAGTATTGAAGCCACAAACTTTCTGTAAGTGCTTCAGGTGGAAAAAAAAAATAAACATTTTCTTAGTAATAAAAATGACCTAGAAATGCTTTCTAATGCATGAGAGGTTAAATGGGAGATACAGGACGCTTCGCCTTGCAGCAAGACCTCGAGTCCATTAAAGAAGAGGTACACAAGTGATGCTCACGCTCGTTTGACGAGGTGCTGAGGGACCTCGCTTCTGCAGGTACAGCCACAGCATTTCAGTGGCATCTTCCCCAGCAAACTCGTCTTTGGTCCCTGCTTTGCCTGACCGAGGTGGAGGCTGCAAACACGAGCAACAGCCCCAGCCCCGAAGCTTCCCCACTGCCCGAGGGTGAGGCCACGGCTGTACGACACCGTCACAAACAGTTCTGTTTGCCTAGTGAGCTTATAAAGCTCGATTGCAATCATAGTGAAGTATGAATGAATAATAATTAAAAACAAAACAAAAATCCCAAAAGAACTTCTTTAAAACGCAAAGCATGTGTTTTCCTAATTTCAGTACAGAGCAGACGGGTATGAAATCAGAAGTGCAACAGATGCTTGTGAAATCTGGAAGCCTTTTGCACACGGCTATAAAATGTAAAAACTGACCCTTGGTAAAAAGTGCTTTATAATAATATAGAATTTGTGTCTTATGTCTGCGAGAGAGAAATAATCTTCTGTAGAGCTCAGTCCTATGCCAGCCAAGGGAGTCCGCTCCTTTCCTCGAGCCACTTTCTCTTATTCTTCATAAACCCTAAACAGAAGAAGAGCCAAGAGCAGGGTGTTTAAACTAGGAATTAAACAACTCCATTTCCAAGAACAATAAATAATAAACAACCGAAAAATAGTAAAATCCCAAAAATCAGATTTTTATCCTTTGCCTAAGTATTTTGGAAAGTAAGTTATTGACTTCAGCAGGCACCAGATTTCTCCCTATATCCATAAAGCATTTGGGAAGAGTGTTGAACTTTGACTCTGCCACATCTTGGAGGCATGTGGGGAGAAACAAACTCTGCCACAATTATCTGGATAAATAAGATGAAGAAATCCACATCTGTTAATTCTCCTTAAATGCTGGAAAATCCCTATCTCATATACAATTGTTGAAGCTTATCATGAGCTCTAAATAGACAGTAAGTTCACAATATCTGTTGTGTTTGGAATAATATTACTTTATGCGTTTTTTCCAGATTATGTCCTGACAGCACAGCTTGTTGGCCCTGTCTGTCTGAGGGCACAAGCCTGGGGCTGAGCATCCTTTGTCATCTTAATGATGGCCTTATGTAAAAAAAAAAAAAAAAAAAAAAGAAACAGGGAAGAGTGTAAATATGTGGTTATGCAATAGCCAGGGCTTCCCCACGTGCTCTGTTTGTGAAGCAGACGCAGGGAGCTGGCAGGAATTGGGGAGGTGGCCAGGGGCTTGCTGTGCCCTGGCATCGCCCGCGGCACCACCGGGGCCGTGCTGGGGATTGCTTGGACCTGCAGAGAGAGGAGACTGCTGCTCCCTGGCCTTCCTTGAGCTCAATTTTGGGGGGAAATTCCCCACCAAATGCGGAGAATGAGGGTTTGGTGGACCTGAACTGTGCGTGGACGCTCTTTCTTGGCCGTGGCTGGAGCTGGCCAGCTCCCCTTAATTACAAATGGGGACATCAACACTGGCCATCAACAAATCATGTTTTTCTCTCTGTCTTCCATCTACGACTTAGGAAAAAACCCAACTCTCTTTACAAGGGAGAAGCTGTCAGAGATTTTTATCAGAAAATTACCATTTTTCTGGGCATGATACACTAGTTAAAATTGGCAAATACCTGCGTCATCAAGTATTGATGACGTTGAGGTGGTGTGATTGAAGTGTGGGACAGGGCTCCCTCTTCCCATCTCTCCTGACTGCTTTTCTCGTGACTGTGTGAAAGTAGCTTAGCTTTTCATCTCGGATTTTTACCCGTAGAAGGGAGGTGAACGTATGTAAATAACTGAGAACGTCAGCTGATGAATATTTTAACCAAAAATAATTACTATTTATAGTCAGAACAGCCTAATGCCAAAATAGAAGCGAGAATTGCATGTGGCAGGGAAGAATTAATATCAAGAACATCCATTTAAAATAGTAATTTTAGTAATGAAATACATCCTCTGTGCTGGATGGTGCATTTGCAAGCGTGTGCATTTTCCTTTTTTTTCTGAATGCTGCTGGTGGCCTGACTTGCCTCCAAGATCCTCACCCATTCAGCAAAGTGGGACTCACCTGCCCTTCTCCTTCCATACTCGGTACCACTTGAGCAGCCTCACGGTGTTCTGGCGCTTGGGGTTGAGGCAGTGCTGCTGCTCGCCCCTCACCTTTGTCCACAGCGTCACACTGCAAGGCAAGGGACAGCTCAGGGGGGCACAGGGACACCCAGCCCTGCTCCTGCTCCACCCCGTGCCGCAATGGGCCGGGGGAAGCTCACCCAGAGGGGCAGGGTAAGGGTTTGTGTGCTCTGTGCTTCATGGCAGATATTTTTATTTAGTGGGATAATATCAGAGCAGCTGTTCTCCCCCAGTGCAGGGCATTGAGGCTGCACCAGATGAAGACATGCCCAGTCTTCATCATGGTTTTAATCAGTGGGTTTGCTCTGCCTCTCTGTTAGAGGTCATCTTTTGAGCCTAATACGTGAATTAATTCGGGCACATTCAGGCAACCACGAGGACTCTGCATGAGGAGATTGTTCCCTTACACTCAAAAATACGTCATCCAAGAGAAATTATCAGAGCTGCTTCATTGATTATTTTGTTGGTTTTTTTTTCCTTGATTCTGTAATATTTTAAATACTTGCACACAGCAGAGTGCTCGTGTGCCTAACAGCCAAGCTCTGAGCCTCAGCATTGACCCTGGGGGCTTCAGCCTCCTCTGACCGCAGCCTGATCCTGCTCTCCTTGCCAGCCTGGTGTCCCCTCAGTGTCAGGACCAAGCATGCTGGGAGACAAAACATGGCAAAAGTCTTTTCATCATTTTAGGTTCCCTTCTGGAGGGCTCAGTGAGGCTGCCTCAGTTGGTCTGCCATGACTGAGGTGACATGAGGGACCTGGAGCAGGGTCCCAATGGGATGGCTTTCCAGAAACATCAAGACTGCCCCACTTTTGGGGGCTCAAAATCAAGCAGTTTTCTTGTTTCCTTATTAATTTTGTGATTAAAAACCCCTAGACAACAATCAAAAACCAACCAAACCCACAATGACAATTTGTGTTAGAATTATTAATTTTCTGGAAATGCCATCCATAACAGTTATTGGTTTAACTAAAACCCTATAATGGAATTAATTAAATGCTGCTAGAGACATGAGTATAATGATGGCAGACAACCAGAAATACCTGTGCATACTGAAGGGCTTCTTTTATGGTTTGGTTCAGAAAGGAAGAAAAACGCCTTGCAGATTTTCCCAGCTCACCCTCCAGGTGCCTCACAAATTAAAATGTGCTGCCTGCATGAACCGAACTAAAGGTCTCACCATGATTCCAATTTCAAGGTTTTACAAGGTGTTCAAAGAGGTCTTTCTATTCAATTAACCTTTCTCCCTGCTCCCCTTTTCCGTTCCATCTCCAGCTAAGGTCACAAAAAGCTAAGGTGTAATTTCCAGGCTGTTTTCTGGGAGGATGTGGACTTTCCCCCAATGCATGGGAAAGCAGTGGGAGCCTCCAAGAGCCTTGATGGTTGCAGGCATCAGAAAAGGAAGGGTCACTGCTAAAAATGGTGGACTAACTCTGTTCTAAAGGTGCTCTCAGCCAACCCCTCCGAGAGCAGGATGTGCTTGAGAAGGAGAGTTTTCCTGATACTCTGAATGGGAGTGATGCAATTTTTAAGGGATTTTAGGTCAGAGTAAAGTTTCTCCACGCAGCAGCCACCTCCTCAGCTGTACTGTCTGCACTGGATGATCCAGAACTGGGCTTGGGTTTCTTTTCTGACAGATCCTAGAGGCTATTTCCAAAAAGTGATGGACAAGCTGAATTGCAGGAGGAGAGGAGCAGGAGCAGCTCTAAAAAGCAGCAAGCCCTACATTTGCAGGAGAAGCAGTGAAGGACACTCTGGATTTAGCAGAGCCTGCAGTCTGAGCAGGAAGAGATCCATAGTTTGCCTTTCGAGTGAACTGGCTCTTTTTCTAGGCTGAGGTGCATTGCTTTGACATCTCATGTAGGTTTTCTGCTTTGGTTCTGGAGGATGCACAGCGATATTCCCAAGGCAGCCCCATGGTTCTCTCCAGTTCTCAGAGAGTCCCTGATGGACACAGGGTTGGCTGGCAGCATTTTTGGGCACCCTGAGCTGACCTGGACCTGCTTTTGGGGATGCTGGTCTGACAAATATAAGGGAATGTGCCTAAGAGGGGCTGTGGGAGCTTATACCTGAGCGAGGAGTTGGCTGGGTGGGCTGCAGGAAGAGATTGAAAGATGGAGAAAGGATGAAGCACCAGAACTTACACCTCCAGAAAGATTTCCCCAGTGGGATTTGTCCCTCAGCTGCCCAGGGCTTTGTGGCTGGAGCCTTCCCCCAGTGTCTGAGTGTCCCTGTGCCAAAATCCTTCCCGGTGTGTCCATGCCTCCAGGGCTGTGATGAGCACCCCAGGTCAATCTGTGTCCCCAGCATCCCATGCCCCACACATCTCACCTGCAGGGATGGTGGGGCTGCACCTTTGCCTACAAATACCCTGTCTCCATGGCCACAAGGATCCTGGCTCTGGTGCTTCATCCCAAGCTGGTGTGGGGACTGCCATCTGCCTTGACTTCCCCTTGAGAAAGGCCCCCATTTCCCACCAGCTCTTCTCACCCTGACACATCCCCACTCTCTGGGATGGGGCAAAACATGGGTGGAGGTGTTCTGGAACATTTCAGGTAGAAAGAGTTAAACTTCCCTCCTATTTTCTGCTGCTTTCCCTCATTCCAAGAGAC
Source organism: Acanthornis magna (assembly GCA_036785705.1). Taxonomy (NCBI): domain Eukaryota; kingdom Metazoa; phylum Chordata; class Aves; order Passeriformes; family Acanthizidae; genus Acanthornis; species Acanthornis magna. Next base: position 3,205,430 of record JAWUZG010000092.1, read on the forward strand.
ACATACACTCACAATTACTGCTAGATGTACCATGAATCTTGATAGGTTTTGACCAGACCGAGGACTCAGTTTAACTGTCTCTTACCCTGTGGCACAGCTCTGTTGGGGGGTTATGGCCAAAAGCTCCCTTAACTGTACACCCCAGACCTACTGCTTCTCTGTCCAACGTAATTTAGATCAGGTTTCTGCTATATGAGAGCTTTTAAGGAGGGCAGAAGGGGACGCAGCTTCGACAACTCATTTTAGATGATCACTGCAGCAACAAAAACTCAGTTGCAGGAATTCAGCTCTGCTGTGCCATGTCCAGAGGCTCCCGGACCAATTGGTTCCCAGAATATTAATTTCAGTGCTTTCAGTGCTGAGTGCAGGCTGCATTGGGGTAGCTGGAAAGGCAGCAATGACAGAGGGTTCACCCTGCCTGCCCCACAGACACCCACAGCGATGGGACAGTGATAGGACTGTTCTGTCCCCACAGCTGCTGCAAACCCTGAACAACCCTCAGCTTTGAATGGCATTGCTCAACATCTGCCCTGTCAGGCTGGGAAAGCAGCCGCTCTTACACGGCATTCCAGCTTTCCCAGCTTTCTGGTTGGAAATAAAGTGTTGCATTAATGAGTTTTGTTTCATGCCCCCTGTCACCATCTGCTTTTGGGCAAATTACTGGAGTGGGATGGGAAGAGGCAGTGTCCCTCCATGGCACCATTTTGCTATTGAGGGGTCAAAGCAAAGACAGTAAAACCGTGAGGAGCTTATTCAGACAGTAATACTCTGCAAAAATTTTTCTCTTCAGGTCACCGTCAGCTGGTTTGGGCTTCAAAGAAGAGGGACTGATGTTCCCTGAGCTCAGCAATGTTCACAGTGATGCTGCTCTAGCTCTGGAGGAAGCCTAAGGAAGCTTGAATCTCCATTCCTTCTCCACAAGCCTTCTGCTGAGGTCTGGCGAGCCAGTTCCACCTGGGAAGTCTGTGGTATCTCCTGGTTTGTGCCAGCAGGATGGGCAAGATGGGTGCTGGAGGTGGCGTGCAGCCTGCACAAATCCTCTCGTCAGGAGAATGGGAAATGTTCCATGGGGGAGCACAGTGCTGGATCAAATCAGTGCTGGGTGTCCTGGGGGTGTGGCTGATCCTGGGACCTTTTCCCCCCATCTTAGGTGGCAGAGGGGCTCGGCGCAGTCTTTTTGGATAATCTGCCTTTCTGGTTCTTATCCAGCTGCACGTTCTGGTTGGGTGGTGCTTTGTTGGGGGAATCTTAAGATATCCGAAACAAGAAAGGAAAAAACCCAAACCCACCTATATTTAAAACCTAAAAAACCCCCTCCTTTTTTAGCCAGCCATGTCAAAAATTCCTGTACCTGCCTCACCTTGGTTAACCACTGCATCAGTTTGAGGTTTCACGGCAGCATTGGTCCCGACTAGCAGGGAGACTGGGAGGAAAGCATTTTCTTACATGCTGAGTAACCCCATCAGATGAAGGGGATTGCTCTGGTACAATACAGATTGGGGTAACCCTTCCTTGCAGAAACCACCACGGACCAAACTCTGCTCATGTTTATTCTGCACGCTCAGAATAACTTGAGTAAATTTTTTTGAATTTTGTAGCAGGCAGCTTGGAGTAGAGTTTGTCCCTCTTTTCACTTGAACTAATGATTATCTTTGTACTGCTACCTGTTCTGGAAATACTTATTTGATAAAAAAAAAATTATGTCAAAAACTCATACCTGGTGTTTTGGTTAGAATTGCATTTTTTTGTTATCTGATATAGCAAATTACTATTCCCAGGAATTAGCATGCCAGGGCAAGAGGAAAACAAAGAACAAAGAAAGAACTTGCAGATAAGGTAAAGCAGTTCAGCTGACAGGGAAACAGAAGGCAATAAATGAAGGAAAACTTACATAATCATCTCTTCCACACAAAACGGGTACCTCGGTTTTACTTCCAACTTCCGTACATTAGAGAATCTTATTTTAGGACCTTTTCTTGAACATTTGCACTTCACGCCTACAAGAGAAAGCATTTTCTCATGCGCCTGCAAAGCCTCCTGCATACCAAACGTCCCTTCCCCTCCAGCCTGTGTGCATTCAGGAAAACTTCAGCTTGCTCTTTTAAGCCTTGGTGGGAAAAGATGAATTTGGTAACACTGTTGAGCTTAAAAATTAATTTTTTTCTTTGATATATCCCAGTAAAAGGTAGTGACTCTCTGGGAAATATGTTTTAGAGCACTACATATGTTCTGGGACTTTGTAAATAGCAGATTTTTTAAAGTGCACCTGCTGTGATTAAATATAATTGTATTTAACAAAAGGAAATGAAAGAGTGAGAACTCACTTTAAACTGAGCAAGCAAGTGCACGTCTGGGCTACTTTCTCATTCACTCGTGTCTCGCTTGGACTTTGTAGGACTTTGAGTCATTTCTCCTTGCATGGATGCTGTGGTGCAGCCGTAGCCAGACAAAAGCTGAGCATTTTTTAACCATCATTTTTGTTCACAGCAGAAAACGCAGACTGCCAGCACCTCCCATCCAGCTCTGCTCTATTTTCCCTGAAAACCACCCTCAGTTTCAAAGGAGATATTTGAGCTCTGTTCCTGAAAAACGGAGAACATGGCATGACCTGCCCCTCTGCGAGCTCTTTGCCTTGCAGTGAAGACACAAATGAAGACACAACTTTATCCCGTGTATTTTACCCCTACTTCACCTTTAAATGACTGGCAGCTCCCTTACTCACAGATTCCACACACATCGAACCTTTCCACCGTGCAGGGGGGATAGCTCAACCCAAGGCAGGGCTATCAAGACACAAACACAAATTACTGCAAAAGAGCTTTACATGGGAATAAGCGAAAAAACCACTTTACCTTCCGCGCTGGCTAAGCACATCGCGATGAAGAGCAGGAGCAGAGCTGCTGTCAGGAGCTTCATGGTGAGACAGCAGGTACCCAAGGAGACGCCGGGGGGGCTGAGGTGTTTGCTGGCTCGGGGTTCGTCCCCTCGATGCCGCTGTGCCGGGCTGGGTCAGCAGGGAGGTCACGGCGGAGCGGCTCCCGGCGGAGCGGCTCCCGGCGCTGCCTGCGCTCTGCCGCTGCCTTCCCTTCTCCTCCTTTAAAGCGGCTCCCGCTGCCCTCGCTCCCGGCTCATTAATATGCAGAGCAACTCCGCGGCTCCCTCCGCTTCCTCAGCCCCGGCGGGGAGGGGGGGGACCGGCACCCCGGGGGGAACATCCCCCATCCCCGCCCCGAACATCCCGGAGGGAGCGCAGCGGTGGGGCGGCTGCTTCTGCCCCTGCCCAGCTGGGACCTTCCCCATCAGAGGAGGTTTGCTGGCGAGGGTGATGTGTGTATTAGTATGAATGGAGCTGTTCGATGGAAAACCATCCGCTTGTGAGCGCTCCAGGGATGCCCGTGCTCCGCGGAAATTCCCATGCACCTTGGAAATAAGATTTGGAGAAGTCTCACCTGGGAAGGGGTGTCGCCTTTTGCCACAGATCGACTTAAACGTTAATTTTTCTAGCTTTAGCAGGCTTCTAAATCTGAAGGAAAGTTTAGTGAATTAAATGGGAAAAAATATTCCTAAAAGTGTTGTTAGGTGGGCTTAGCATGTGGAATGCTTCGGGAAGTAAGATCGGTTTAGGTTGCTTTAATGAACACTTTAATAGAACAATATTCTGCTCCATGAAGAACCGGATAGCAACTATTCCCTCTGCCTTGCAGAGTCTGTTTCTGATTTCAGAAACAGCTAAAAGAGCCTCTTTAAATCCAGATTTTTGTCTAAATGAAACGGGCGGAGATCAGAGCGGGGTCTAATCCCCTCTACAGCAGCGCATCCCAAACACGCCTCAGCCGAAGACCCTGCGGCAGCGTCCGCTCCCCGCTCGCCCACCCACCCCCGATACTAGCCCTGGCCGACAGCAGCCACCCTGATAGCTCGGGAAGGGCTCGGGGAGCGCTCGGGGAGCGCTCGGGAAGAGCTCGGGAAGGGCTCGGGAAGAGCTCGCCCCGCACTGCCATCGCTCGCATTTTAATTTTCCCACACGGCTCGGTCGCTGGCGGCTCCCATTGGCAGCCCCTGCGCTCCGGCGCGGATGCTGGCAGGCTGCGAGCACAGCCGAGCACAGCCGAGCACAGCCGAGCACAGCGCAGCGCACACCCCGCACGTCGCAGCCGCCGCGCTCCTGGCCCCGCTCCCCGCGGGACGTGCCGCACGGGAAACAGCCTGCGCTGCTCTGCCTCTGCCTCTGCCTCTGCCCTGCCTCTGCCTCTGCCTCTGCCCTGCCTCTGCCTCTGCCTCTGCCCTGCCTCTGCCCTGCCTCTGCCTCTGCCTCTGCCCTGCCTCTGCCCTGCCTCTGCCTCTGCCCTGCCTCTGCCCTGCCTCTGCCTCTGCCTCTGCCCTGCCTCTGCCTCTGCTCTGCCTCTGCCTCTGCCTCTGCCCTGCCTCTGCCCTGCCTCTGCCTCTGCCTCTGCCTCTGCGGGACATGGCTGCGGGACTGGCTGACGTGGCACCGAGCTTTTGGGCCGAAAGACCCGCTCTGGGCTTGCGAGGCTGCTGCTGGTGCGGTGGGGCGGAGGGGATGGTTTTTGTTGGGCTTTGGGTGTTTTTGCTGCACAGCGTCTCTACCAGCTCTGGTGGCTCTCATTGCGCCCCGCTAGGAATGGTTTCTGGGCTGTGTTATTAAATGCCAACAGGACTCAAGAGAGAGGTTTTTTCTAGAGCCTGGGATAAAAACAGGCGGCTGAGGTATGGCAGGTCTCCGTTCAAACCTTCCAAATAAATTCCAGTTTCCTATACACACACATACACACACACACACACACACAAAAAAAAAAAAAAAAAAAAAAAAAAAAAAAAAAAAAGAAAAAAAAAAGAAAAAAAAAAGAAAAAGAAAAAGAAAGTACAAAAGGTTTATTTCAGAATTACTATCAGCTGGTGGTGAAGATGCTCATTGGGCACAGGGGAGAACTGGCTGAAAAGCATCCACTTCCAGAGCTTTAATCCTTCCCGGCTGCATCTTAGGGTAATTCCCTCCTTGTAGCTTTCTCTGCACTGTGTGCAGGAACAGCCTCAGGGAGGGCTGTGGTAAGGCAAAACCTTTGTCCCTCCCCCTCTGCTAATAAGAATTTGGGTGCAGCTTTAGCTGACGGCAATTTGAACTTTCTGCAAACCAGGGAACTCATGTACAGGCTGGAGAAAAATTAAAGGAAATTCTCGTGCTTTCCAAAAGTGAATCCCATCTTCTTGTATGACTCTTCTCATGTTGCAAGAGCCAAGTTTATTAAGTATGGGCTAAGCAAACTTCTGCTTTAGTTCCAATTTTCATGTAGAAACAAATGTATCTGAGGTAAGCCTATGCACACAGTGACTCTCACTGTGCACCCGAGCGGTTCAGTGTCTTTATGCCAAGCACTGTCTTTGACAGTAATTATTTCTGAGAGCTCAAAGGTGCCTCTTGCCTGGTGTGACAGATTTTGGTAGCCACTGACAGCTGCCTCTGACACCTGCTCTGTCTTAAAATGACAATCACAGAAGATGAAGAACTTCTAGCAAAGGATTTGAGGAAAAAAGGAATATATATGGAATTCACCACGGTCTGCCCCAAAAGAAACCCTGATAATTCAGGTGTATTTTCTTTGTGCAAGCATGTGCTGAGTTGCTCAGCATGCACTGGTGCTCGTGTGTGCCTGGGTATCTCCAGCAGATCTGCCAAGCCCAGCAAATGTGTTTTGGTGAGCAGCCGGTGCTCCACGGGCTCTGGAGGGCTGGCCAGGTGAGCGCAAGGCAAGCAGTTAAGCATCCCTTTCAGCCCTCACAAAGCCACCCAATTGCAGAGTAATTGATCAGGGCATGGTTTTGCCCTGCACAAAAGGAGTGTTTCAGAGCAGGCACAGACACCGAGGTGCTGCTGCTGTCCTTGGCTCTGCAGATGGGACATGCTCAGAGAGCCGTGTGTCCCCGGGGAGCATCGCTGTACCTGTGCACAGAGCATGACACCTGCTCTCTCCGGCTAATTAGAGGGGCATTGTTGCTGCTGAAAGGGCTCTCATTTCATCTCAGCCTCTGATCTTTTCAGGTCTCTGCCCCCGCATAAGGCTCTCTAGAAAACCAAGGCTGAAGCCTGGCTTTGCCTCTGAGGGTGAGACCCAGGGGAACCAGAGGTGATTTGCCACTCCGGGAGGGCGATTTGCAACATGGAGGGCATGGATGAGTGGCTATCTGCTCCTAAATAAGAAAGAAAAGTTTTAGCAGAGGAACTACCATTTGAAGTGAAATCCTCACCATTTTTGGCTGCCTGAAATCATACATTGTTGAGCACATTACGTAGCTGATCTGGAGTAAAATATTTGAGCTTCTAGACATAGGGATAAACCCCAAATGTGTGCTGTCCTTCGGAGAGGGAGCTACTGGAATGGGGCAGTTCACTCCCAAAATAAATAGTGTTGGTGGGAAAATGGGAGGGCTCCAGAAGGGCTTTTGAATCTGCAGGGCAAGGACATTTTTGTCTTCACGATCAAGCAGGATTGGGTGGGGTCCATGCCCTGACCCAACCTCAGGAGAGGTTTTCCTCCTGCTGTGAATGTACACACACAACTTCCTAAGCCAGCACACAGACAGCATCTCTTAGGTATTCTTCTGCATCCCAGGGACCAGGATATACACTATTACAGTCACCACCATTTTTAGAAATATTTCAGTATTCAGCTGGCTTTGGATGTGCTGGTTATTTCCAGCACAGAGCAGTCTAAGATTTGGATTAACTGTCCTTCAAAATATCACAGTGTTTCATAGAGGGAAGATGAAGATGTTTGTCATGGTGAGAAATCTTTGTAAAATGGCCTTGAAACTGAAGCTACTTATTGCTGTTGAGGCAAACTGTGAATGGTTCATCCGAGTTTAATGTCTAAGAATATCCCTATCAGCCCGTCAAGGAGAAGATTAAACATTTGAAGTGACGTGACCAAATCCCTGCATATCATGTCAGGAATTTGGGGGAGGAATTAGACTTAAATGCTCACGAGAATCTTCAGCATTAAGGTGGAGGTGCACAGATGTGATGCATGTTGCATATGGCTTTATTTTCCTGGGTGCCACACTTCCTTTTTTTTGCCTTTTTGGTGTTGCAAACATTCTGCATGGGCCCTCATCCTTGCAACAGAGGAAATATAAAACTTAATTCCAAATCTGAAGTCAGGGGTGAATTGCCTCATATTTTGGGAGGCTGTCGCAAGCCTGCTCCCGCCATGCTGAACTTAGTCAGTGGAGGATGTGCTGCAGCCTGTGGTCAAGCCCAGGTTTTCAACTCTAGCTCTAAATGACCTTTTTCTTTCCTCAATAGCCCTGAACAGTAGTTGCGTCATCCTTGTATGTATTTGTCTATCGTAAGTTGAAAGGCAAAGCTTTGGATTTCATCTTTGGTCTCTGGAAATATGACACATATTTCAGGGAAAACAGCTGTGTTCCCTTCTGTGGAGTTTCACAACGGGTGAATTCTCCAAAATAAGGCTTGTATTGTTGTTGCAGTCGCTGTGTTCTTTTGATATTTTCTTTTTATTTTTATTTCCATAATGAGATTAAATTCTAGACACTGCTTCTTCCCTTGGGAATAGTTTTAAGGCAGCTCTCTTCCTAAACCTAAATTATTCACTGAGGAGGATTTTTTGCTGAGATGAGAACGAGGAGGTTGGATCTGGGACTGTTGTCATGGCTTGGAGCTCTTTGAAGCTCTTTATCATGAATCATTAAAAAGGGCTGCAATAACACGGCAAAAGGGAGAACTGGCTCTTTGTGTAGGTGACTTGAGAGTCACCTCTAGATATGCACAAAAGGATTAATCCCAACTGTGACTTTTTACATTGAGGAAATAGTAAGTTGTGTTTAATTTCCTACTGACTCATTTCCTTGCATGCTACAACTTACCATTGGTTTTTATGTGCAAGCACAGTTTGCACTTTATACAGTTTTCTTAAGAGGCATTTCAACTGTGAATGGCTGGAGGTATTTATTTTGTGCTTAATCACACAATGAGTTGGGTGGCTTTCTTTACCATCCACCCTGATGCTTGCTATCGTGTAGAGGGAATAATGCGAAGGTAAGAAATGCAATTTGCTTGATCTGACTCACTCACATTCCTGATAGTGCTGGCCAAAGCCTTGAGAAGTCTCTGTGGTGATGGAGCCTCCATAGGATGAGAGATGGTTGGGACAAGGATGGGGACGGCATGAATCCTGCGCTTATTTGTGTGTTCTCCCTTTCCCAATTGTTTTTAGTTTTTGATGTCAGACTGAGAGAGCCGGGGTGAGGATATGGTGTTAGTGCCCAGGTGGGCAGCTGGAACATCACTGCCCTGGAAAACCCAACAGGAATCGGATGGAAAACCCTTCTTATTGCCCCAGGACTGGAAACACATTGTGCCATCCTCATCTGCTGATCACATCTCTGTTTGTGTGGGGTTAGTTTTGGGCCATCTGTGGGTGCCAGTTTTTCCAATGAAAGGCTTTAGGAGTAGAATAAGCTGTTACTGTATGTCACGAATTACAGGCAGCCCCTCTGTGCTATTAATGCCACTTCTGTCCAAAGGAGTGGCTCTGCTGCCAAGCCATCCATACTCAAAAGCACAGGGTATGTGGAAAACTGAGCCACGGGGTGTTTAATTTTGGCATGACAATAAGACCACATGAGATCAGCACCTGAAGAGCTTCCAATCCAGACCCAGGTAAGCACTTGCTGAGGTAGGGAGCTGTGACAGCAAGATCCACAAATGTTCAGGCATGAGAAAACCCATTCCCAACACTTCTCCTTTCTGCAGCTTGTTAGAACTGGGCATAATTTCAAGCATTTCCAGGAATGGCAGGAACATGCTTCAGCACATCCATTTCCAACACTGGTTCCATGGGATGAGAGACCCTTAGGAGAACTGGTGAGCAGGAACCTGCTGAAGTGCCCACGTTGGAATGTTTTTATGGGCCTTAATAAAAGGAAACTGAGATTGTGGGGGAGACAGCAGCAATGCTCGGTGTGTATGGGGCTATTTACTGTGAGCTGCAGCGGCAGGAGCAGAGCCTGCGTGCCCTGCTGGCTCTCTGGATGGGAGCTGGAGTGCCTGGAGGCTGATGGCCACTGCAGCAGTGACAGCCCTGTGCCAGCAGATCTGGTGGCAGGAACATATTTGCAGCTTTTTGAGGTCTTTTGCAAAGCCCTGGAGTGTGGGTCATTTCTGCTGTCTTTTAGGAGGGCTTTTGAAGCAAAAGAATGACATAAAATGCTTGATACATAAAAATTGCAGAGACAGAGCCATGCAGGGGGTCAGGTCCACCGTTCTATTGCACCTGATGGCTCCTGGCATCTTTTTTTTTGGACTTGTGGCTTCATGTTTCCAAAAACCCCAACACCCAAAGCCTGTGTGTGTGGATACAACACTCGATGGAAGGTCTTCTCATCAGCCTTTGAGAGGTTTCTTTTTGAGCTTGTTCCCACGACTTGGAGCTGTTTACCTTCACCCACAGAGCAACCACAGTAACAAAACTGTCCAGCACCAAGAATTAAAGCCATTAGATAAAAATGGCCATAATTCAGTGATGAGGTGTGGAGGTAAATCCTCTCCCAGCGTCTCCTGTGGTGCCATGCAGGAGTGTGCACAGTGCCATGGGAGGTGGGTGCATGCAAGGATGGGAGTGCCAGGACCAAGCACTGCAGCACACTGAGCCTGCCTTGGGCACAAAGCCACAGCATCTGCAGGTGCCCACAAGGCTCTGCAGGGTTTCTCCCACCCCCCCTCAGTGCTTTCTGTAATGTGCAAAAATCCCTTGCAAGCTTAATGAAGCCCACTCTCCCGCAGACAGGAAGGGTGCTCCCTATCTCGGTGTGTTTTCTGCTGAGCTGTGTGTTAGTAATGATGGGAATTTTTCATACGCTGATTTTTTTCCTCCCCTTGGGATAGAAAACATATGTAGTGTCTTTAAAAATAAATAAAATGAATGGCTTCACAATGCAGACTTTGAATATTTGATGGAACATTAGTAGGCTGCAATCAATCAGAAAAAGATCTTTTTCTTCTGAGTAATAAATATGTTAATTATTTTATCTACTCAGATAAAAGCTTAATTACCATAGCACTTGGGGAGTGGGAAGAGGGAGGTAGTTGTTATGCATAGTGTTCCTGAGAAAATCAGTTCACTCTGCAAATAAACCAACCAGCATTTCTGCAAGCAAACCAAGAGACATCCTACTGCTACAGCCAAGCTGTGCACTTCCCCTGGCAATGGAATAACCAGTAAGGACTCTGTGGGGAGCCTCACTGCTCTGAACCCTCCTCAGGCTGGATCTGCCCACTTTTCTCAGGTTTTCCACCTGGTTCCATGCTCAAGTGTGACACCTCCTTGCCACCCATCCCTTCTTCATGTGTGGTCTGGGTGGGCTGCAAAAAAGCTGGGCCAAGTGCTTCACAGCCCATTTTGCCAGCAAATATTCTGGAGTTTATCCCTCCCTAGGAGCAGGGTGGTTTGGCCAGGCTTGTAGATCATCACAGGGAGAGACCAGCAAGGGAGCAGCAGGGACCACTGCAGCATCCCCCTCCTCGTTGCACCCTGGTAACCCCTCCCTGCCTGGCCATGCTGACAGTGCCTGCGCCAGGAATAGCTAAAGCACAGAAAATTCTTGCTGTGCTTTGCTGTGCTGTCATACCCCCAAGTAGGTAGAAGTGAACTTTTTGGTTTTCTTATTAGTAATCCAAAAATAATCACACAAAGATGGTACATTACAGGACTGATGTGGTGAAGAAGCAGTGGTTTTTGTGGTGGAAATTAAATGAGAAATCAGCTAGAGAACAAGACAGGGCTGATAAACTCTGTAAATGCCAAGGACAGTGATGGCATGGGGCTGGAACAGGGAACTGACAAACTGGTGGTGCAGCTCCTGCTCTTTGCAAGCTGCCTTAGGTGTCTCCCCCAAATCCTGGGCTTTGCCGCTTTCACTCTCGAGGACAAAAATATGTCCGGCTTGTGATTCTTTCCAAAGGCCTTTGGCAGCCTCTCCTGGCAGTTGGCTGATTCTGAAAAGGCAGGCAGTTGTTGCTAAAGTGATTTGGAGGCAGAAGTGGTGCTCTGGAGCCCTAATGCTGCAGGAGAGGATCAGCACCCAAGGTTGTTCCCATTGTGGATGGGGCTGGCTTTGTGCAGCTCATCTTTGGAAGGAGAGGATGGTTGTGATGTCCTTCTGCATCCCTTGTGTCAGAGCAATGCTCTGTCCCCAGGAAGATTTTGGAGAAACTCAGCAGCCAGCATTTATTTCGATTATGCAAGGAAATGTCCCATTCCTGAGAGCTCCCCAGAGTTCAGTGCCTTGGAAGAGAAGTCTCAGAGCAGCAGACTTTTCTAAAAGTGGATGTGGCTTTATGGGTACTCTCAGAGATCAGGGTGCCTAAGAGTTAACATGAATTTCAATCAAGAACACATTAAGAAGAGCAGAGGGAAAACAGATTAACTGTCCTCTTGCCTTGCTCTATAAGATGAGACAATGAGAGAATGTGATGAGATCAATGGAAAAAATAAAAGGAAATGAGAAATCAAAGGAATTGCTGCTTTACAGCTTATTTCATATGGGGAACTGGGAAATTTGCCCTTCAGGGGATCAAATACCCTCTTATTTTTTTAACAGATTTGGATAACCCATGACTGCAAAGATGAAACCCGTGATAGAGGCTGGTCCCCTGCAGGGATTCAAAAGGAAACAATGCATTTCAGGTACAAGTGGTGGGACACTGCTGGATGTTCGCTCCCCTGGTGCTCTCAGAAACTACAGAGCTGTGGCATCTGCCAGAGCATGGCCTGCAGGGCCCGAGGGCTGGGTTATTGGAGCTGTAAGTCCAGGGACATGGGGACAGCTGCACCGAGGGATGGCCCTCAGCATCTCAGGGAGGCTGAGCTGCACACACCTCCCCTCTGCAGGCTGCTCACGGAGCAGTGCGGCAGATGCTCAGAGCCAAGGCAGAGGAAAGATCTCCATCCTTCCCTTCCAACATTTCAGTGGTTCTTGTGGAGTCACAGTCCTCATGCCTTAGAGCAGATCCTTTCTGGGACTTGTGGTTAGCTGTGGGCTTCGGCACTTCACGTCCCAAGTGTCTTGTCCTGAGAGACAGAAGTACTTTTCAGGAGTCATCGTGTCAGCAGTGGCTCTCATCTCCGTATTTTCCTAGGGTTGTGATTTTGTTTCTTCTTCTTTTAAAGCACTTTGCTCTGCCCACTCCATAGCTCCAGGTCATTGCTGCGCTGTGTATGGGTCACACACTCCCTGTCTTCCTCTGCAACCATCAGGTCTCTGCCCAGCGGGAAATCAATGGGAAAACTCTTGCGCTGGAGGCTGGAAAGATACTTTCCATGTTTTTGGGTAAACAGCTCCTCTGGGCACCAGCAGTCAGTGGTTGGTGATCGACTCCAGCCACCACTGGCCTTTCATGAGCAAAGATTCAAGGTTTTTGTAGCCACACACTTCTGCCAAAGCCATCTCCTCCCTGGGAATGCACAAACACTCTGGTTTTGCTCCTTCCCTGATGTACAAGCCCTTGCTCTGGTGTCCTGACCAGCTGGCTGGCAGCAGGCAAGTGCTGCCAAAGGCCAAGATAAATGATTTGCCCTTGTGCTACTGTCAGGGCTCCCAGAGACTGATGTCTCTCTAATTAACATCTTTACCTTCATACATTCTTCATTAGGATTTGTATCTCTGGTACTTTGCAGATGTTTGGTGGTGATATCAGCTAGATTAGGCATGGTTTCCCTTCCAGGTGTCCGAATGGGTTTTTCTTTCCCCCAGCAAGGACTTTGGCTGTGCCAGGCAGTGTCTCTTCCCCTTGGCACAGTGAGCTCCCCCTAGATATGGCACTTTGATGACAAAGGAGCCACATTTTAGCAGTAAGAATACCTTGGCTTTAGCAATAGGCAGTTAAACTCTGAAACTCCCCACAGATACAGCGAACAACAACAACAACAACAAAAAGCTTTTAAACCGCACTGTTCTCCGTGTCTGCGAGCAGTGGGTGCCAGCAGAAAGGAGGCCAGCTCCAAACAGTCCCAGCCTTGCCCCACGCTCGACTTCCAGACTTTAAATGTGTTTTGTTTTGATATCTTATAGCCGAGATTTTCTGTTCTAATTGCATTTAGTGCCTGTCTAGGGAAAGGCTGTTGTGCTGCGAATGCAGCTGTGCCCCAGCTCCCCCACAGCCCACCCCTCCGCTCCGGAGCTGTCAGGTGGGACGGCTGCCTTCAGGGTCTGTTTTTGCCAAGGAGATGTCGAAATTATTGGCTGGTTCTTCAAAGGTCTGCAGCGGTTCTTGATGTTCCTCACCGGAGCAGGGCAGCGGAAGAAAGCCGCCTGGGAAATGCTCTCCGGAAGTGAAAATGGAATTCTTTAATGCTCTTGAAGAGCAAATAAAGTTTCTAAGTATGAGAAGCAGCCCACGCAGCCTTTAGACGTGTCTGTACCCAAACAAACCCACGTTGTACCCAACATATTAATTTCTTTAGCACGTATGTTGTTCCAAATAAGCTATTGGGTAAAGCTGGATGCAGGAAGGAAAAATCCAGGACAGTTTTGCCTTTCCCACAGCACTGGCATGAACTTATATCCATGATTACGCTAGCTGGTCAGGAGGGTTATATCAGATAAGACTGTTATTATTAATTTGACTTGTATGTGTAGGACAGGGTGGCCTTGTTTTTCTTAAAAAAGCTCTTAAATTGGTCCAGTTCAAACGAAGGGATCTCCTTCCCCTTCTGTTCAGCCCCATAATTATGGCCAAGGGCATTTGAAATATCAGTTTGTTTCTTGGAATTTTCGCTTTTGTTTCTTTTGTAAACTCTGGGCTCAGCAGCACCAGCCATTCACAGATAGAATGCGTCCATGTCACTTTTAGAGCCTGTTCTATTGACTTTCATCCCCTGTGGGCTGACCTCTGTCCCCTGAGTATCACACACACCGGCGATTTCCATTGCAGCCCTGTACTCCATCCCTGGGCTCATGTGTGATTTGTTGGATGTAACACTTGGAGTTGCAGAGAATTTGGCTGATGAGAATAGATGGGGAAAAAGGTGCAGTAATTTCTTTCTAGATGCCAGCCACCACTGTTTTAAGGCATAATTTGTGCTTCTGTCTGCACTAATCCGTCTAGAGCTAAAGCATGATAAAACAAGTTGCCCTTTAACATTCTTTAACTCCCGTTCTTTACTGCTAGGAGACAACTTCCAGGGCGAGGCAGCTGGATCTACATTTATAGAGAAAAGCTGGAGTGGAAAGAGAAGCAAAATGACAACTGTGGTGCAGATTACAACAACCCTAATGACTGAGGCAGCAGCCAGGTCTGCTCCTGCATGCCCAGACCGTGGTGGGGAGATCCTACCCCTGCACCAGCCCAGGAGCCCAACCCCTCACGTCCACACAAGGCAGGACAGGGCAGGCTTGTGTTTTAGGGTGTTTGTGCTTCAAAAGGATCCTCAGGTGCTCTCCAGGCCCAGCTCTTGCTTTGGATTGCTAGAATCATGGAACCATAGAATCATTTATGTTGGAAAAGCCCTCTAAGATCATTGAGTCCAACCATTCCCCCAGAACTGCCAAGGCCACCACTAAACCATGTCCCTAAGTGATGCATCTTGACAGCTTTTAAATCCCTTCAGGGGTGGTAACTCCACCACCTCCCTGGGCACCCTGTGCCATGGCTTGATACCCATTTTGGTGACAAAATCTATCCTAACATCCAACCTAAACCTCCCCTAGTGTAACTTGTGGCTGTTTCCTCTTGTTCTGTCACTGTTACTTGGGAGAAGAGACTGATCCCCTGTTGGGCACAACCTCTTTTTAGGGAGTTGTGGAGAGTGAGAAGGTGCCCCTGAGTCTCCTTTTCCTCCAGGCTGAGGCCCCCCCGCTCCCTCAGCTGCTCCTCATCACACTCGTGCTCCTGACCTCTCCCCACATCTGTTGGCCTTCTGTGGACATGAAAAAATCACTCGGTACCATTCCTAACCAGGACTAAAAAAAGAGGTGCAATAAAACCAATTTCTTGTTTAGATATCAATATTCGCCTCTCTCATGTCACCATGATTCACCCAGCTTGCTTGAAAGCTGACAGAAGCCAACTAAGCAAAAAAAAAGAAGTAGAAATAGCAATTCCCCCTCCCTGATTTTCATAGTGGAATTTGCTGAATGTAGGGTTGATGGGATTGACACAGTATTGCACATTTTTTGGAGAATGTTTTGAACAGTATAAACCACGTATCAGATCTTCAGGACATATAAGTCAGTGTAACTCCATCAGCTGAAGCTCTGCTATAGAATATTCTGGTTCTTTTCAGTGCATACTTTTAACAAGCTCACTGGCCAAATCTTGTGTCTTTCCCTAATTCATTCAAGACCCACGCTATAAATCACCCTGGACTTTGACCCATGAAGGAAAACTAACTTGACAAATCCCTTTCTGTATTCATTTTTGTCAAAACATTGTTTATAACAACGGGTAGGTTGCTGATAGCTCTGGCTATTGCTGCCCAGGACCCTGTGGGTTTGATAAATGCTCAGCTGGAGTCCATGTGGATGCCTTTCCTCAGCTCTTCGTTTCTCATGTTAAGACTTGTGCCTTAGAGTGAAGAACCTGATTTATTAAAAAACACCTTATAATACAGTAAGACAGATGTCAGCAATGTTAAATACCTCCATAAATTTTGCCCCTCTGGAGCAGATCAAATGTGCAATTATTTGAGGCATGATGGTGTACTGCATCGAGGCAACATTTTAGTAACCTGATAATGTGAGCAGTTCTTGCCATGTGCTTACAGAAATGAGGCTGTGGGATTGCACTGTCTCTCTCTTCTTCCACAACAAATATTTCAACTTTATAGATATTTCCAGCTTAACTTAGCAGAGGGCTTATACCTAATGGGTTGCAGGTGACAGCGCTGGGCACCTGTGTCTGACTGATTTTTCCCTTGACATGTTGGAGATGTGCAGGTCTGAGATTGGCTGCGCTGTGCACGTGGCTATTCACCTCCACAGGAGTTTGAAGTGGAGCCTGTGGCTCTGCCTGGAGCTTTCCTTTAGAGAGATGACAGGTGCAGGCACAAAAAAAAAAGCCCTAAGGGATTTTTCTGCATGTATTTATGCTTTGCTGCCCCTACAGAAGAAATTTCTTCTTCTATTCCCAGGGTGTTGTCCACGGTGTCTCTCTTTGCTTGTCTCCACCATGTCACTGCCAGGTTCTTGAAGCTCCTGGGGCTGTTTCCAGCCCACACAATGCTGGGCTGGCAGCACAAAGCCTGGGGAAAAACCCAGCCTGGAGCACAGCCTGGGGCTGCAAATTTTCATTCCCAGGTTGTGGCTCAATGTGGAAAATGCGTGCTGTTCACTTGTCTTGCTCACTCCTTCTGTAAATTAGCCGTGCCAATTAACTTCCAAAAATAGGTGGAGTGTTAAGGACTTCAAAGGTTGTAAACTATTATATATATAAATATTCAATATAATTCAATCAGAATTAACATAAACTTTCCACAATAAGTAAACATTTGTTTTCCAAGACACAGGCTCACAATATTCTAATATTAATATTAGTCGATTATTTGGATTATATTAATAATATTTAGATTGATTATTAGGAAAAATTTCTTCACCAAAAGGGTTGGAACAGGATGCCCAGGGCAGTGGTGGAGTCACCATCCCTTGACTGATATATAAAATATGCAGATGTAGCACTTGGGAACATGGTTTAGGGGGGTTGGCAGTGTTGGATTAAGGGTTGGAGTCAATAGCTTTAGAGGGCTTTTCTAACCTAAATGATTGTATGAATGTATAATTAGACACACACAGACACAGACACACAGACACAGACACACACAGACACACACAGACACAGACACACACACATATATATGTATATGTGTGTATGTATGCAGGTATTGCAGTTCTGCTCCAATGCACACCTGGGTCTCTTTCCCAGTGAGAAATAAGATATGTGGGGACTGGAAAGCAAAGGTGAAATGTTTACATCAGGGCTGGGAAGTGCTCCTGAATCCGGTACTATGAGTTTGTGGGGACAAAATCACACAATTGATTCCTTTTAAAAAAATCCCATTGTGGATTTTTAAGTGTTTGAAATTGTTAAAACAGGGTGAAATTTGCATAATCAACGTGATAGCCTCAATAAACCTTTAGATCCTTTGGCACGCAGGTGTTACACACACTGTGGGTTTGTCCCCATGAAATGCAATACCTGCAGCTCTTCTGTGCAGGTCTGGGAGGAGGAAAAAACCTCTTGAGGGTCAGCAGAGAGATGAGAGCCCCAGGGCTCAGTGGGTGCTGACAGCCATGATTTATCTCTCTCCATTGTAGGGCGAGTGAAACTGGCCCCACACCTCTGTTTTCACATCTCTAACACAACTTCATCCAGCTTTTGCGTTTTGTCCCTCTGCCAAGTGCTGTGCGAGCCCCTGCCGTGCCTCCCTGCCATTAATCACCAGAGCCTCTCCCTGGGCTGCCCTGTGCTTCCTTAGAGACTAAACCCTCCTTATCATTCACAGATAATCTTGTTACAGCTTTATACCTGCTCGCATGATCCACTCATCAGCCAATAAATCTGAGCAAGACCAAGCAGTGGATAACGGAGGATTCGCTGGTTCCTGGCGCTGATTTCCTGGGCTTGGGCTGTGCCACTCAGGCAGTTTCTAAACAATGAATTTTTGCAGTGATGCTCGAGGCAAACACACCTCACCCCAGCTCTCCCTTGCCATGAACTTGGGTAAGGTTTATTCTCCAGCCAGCACCCCTTGCAGTTCTGACCTTTTTTTTTCTGTTTTTCTTTTTTGCTGTGCAGCCACCCTCCGTTCACATATTGTTCTGTACGTAACAAACCACTCTGCCCTCTCCCTGAGCCTGGGCATGGGCAGAGCTGTCAGAGCAGCCAGAATTCCAGACCTGCATTTCTGAGCCTTCCCCCTTTCCTTTGCCTTGATATATTTATGCTGGATTTCAGGAAAAACGTAGGATTTAATAAGTTGAGTTTTTTCTAGGGTTAAAAAAATCCACATTAGGGGGGGTTCCCATGACCTAGGTCAACATGCTCATGCTGAGGCATCAAAAAACCCCCTCCAAAACAATCAAAGCAGGAAAATTCAAGTCTGACAGTTTTCTGTGAGTTGTAGGTGAGCCGGGAGCTAAGATTTAAGTGGCAGATGAAGGAGCTCACTGCAGTAGTTTTGAAATATGGACCTATAAATCTCCAGTTTTCTATATGCACAGCCAAGCATGTTCCTGTATATTTATTTTGTTGAAAGTTAAGTGGCTTAGTTTTACTGTGGTTGCCTTGATTTTTTTTTCCTCAGTGGAGTTTAATTCAACATAAGCCCTACTACTTAGTCATTTTGTTCATATTTCTTCATTTAGATGCTTGTGCAAGGAAAGGTTAGGAGCAATCAGAAAGTACTGGAAGCAAAATAAATGTCCTCTAATCTCTCTTCAAGCCCAGACTGAAATGTTATTAGTACTTCTGGGCTTGTCAGGATTAGTTTCTTAAGAAGCTGAAGCTGAACAGATCTAACTAGATTATTAATTTAGTAAAACAGAGCCTCTCCAGGGACTGAGCCAAACGAGTATCACATTGCTTTGTTTCTCTCCATGTACTCATGGCTTCTGTGGTGGATTCATCCTTTTTTGAAGCAGGGAATGATGTGACAGAGGACTGTGAACACTCATCTTGTGGGCACCACATGGCAGCAGTGGATGAAGGGCATCTTCAGCCTCTCCCCCTCCTCCTCACCACACTCCTTGCTGTGTGTTTGGGTTAAGAAATGTGGGCTGGAAATGGCTCATGTCTTATTGCCTTTTCCACAATGCCAACTTGAATCTTAGCCTATGGTGATGGATATTATTATCCTTTTCAACCGGAGTAATTCCTTCATTCCTGTGAAATCTGCTGTCTTATACTTTATCCAGTGAGGAGATACTGACATGGAAAAACAAGAAATTTTTACTTTACACACAGGGTTGCTTCTCTGGACAGGAGAGAAGGTCCATCTGTGAGAAGGTCCAGAGGTTTCATGGTTGGGCTCCTGGGCTTGGGATGCTACACTCTTCCCAAATCTCCTGGGAGGAAGAGGGCTGAGCCAGGAGCAGTACAGGAGGAGCACAGTGCAGAATTGTTTTTTGTAATACAGGGGCACAGGGCACACAAAATCTAGCTTGCTTTAAATTAAAATATTTGTTTCAGCTTTGTACCTGGCGCATGTGTAACTGAGAAAATTCATGGGCACAGGGATATAAATAGGCTGGAAGTGGAAGTGTACTGACCTTTTACAATAGGGTTATTGGTTATCAGTGATTAAAGCTCCAGAAAGTGCCCAGTGAGGGATGTCTTGATGTTGGGACACTGTTGAGCCGTGTTCCACCTGCCACTCCTCTCCCTTCCCAGGTCAGCACCGTGCCCTGCTGTGCCCAATGCCAAGGGAAGGGTTAAAAGGATTGACTGCTCAGTGGGGTCACACACAGTGATGCAGCCCCTGAGCACTACTTCAACCACTTTAATTACATGTTTAAATACATGTTGTAGCCTCACCCATCACTTGAAGGAGGGCAGAGGAAACAGAGCACCACCCAGAGAAAGCAGGCGATGAGCCACGCCGTGCTGCCAGTTTCCTGCACCTATGTCTAAATTTAAACAAAAAAAAGTACTTATGGACAAGGAACTGAGATTTAGTAGTCAAATATTTAATAAGCAAGGAAGAAATAGGGCTGAATGGATTTGGCTGCTGGTGGAGTCCATAAGTAAGAGCAGACTGGCTCAATGGGCTCCCTCTTTCTGTAGGAGACAGGTGGACAGCTCCTGCTCTGGCACCCTTGGCGCTGCTCCAGCATGGTTGGTGTCACCCAGAGTGCAAAGTGGCTCTGGTGTCCTTGGCCTGAGGAAAGCCAAACTATGAGATGAGTTGGATCCTTCCCCCCATTCTCCGAGTGCAGTTGATTGCAGCATCTGGTTGTAAGCATGAGAGTAATTCCTTGTGGGCTTCAGTATTGGTGAAAAAGCTTGTGTTTTGTGAGGTTTCCATAAGTGACACCTGCACTTCAACAGCTGAAGTGCCCTGAGGCAGCTCGTGTCTCATTACTCGAGGCGTTTGTTTAACCCTTTCCACAGAGGTGGCTCCTGTGGCTGATGCATGATGGCAATGTTTGGAACTTAGGGCTGTCCTCAGGTGGGAATGAACAAAACTGAACTTATGTTCCATTTCTCTCCTTCCAAATAACTCGTTTAGGATAGATCCATTTTTGGAGGTGTCCCCTGTCATTTCCTGGTCAAGGACTGTGCAGAGATAGCTCAGCTACCATCATTCTCTTGTGTGAAAAATCTTATCTTAGGATCCTCACAGAGCCAAAGTTCCCACTGAGCAACTATTCAGTATGTAAAACAGGTCAAAATCTCAGGGGTTTGGGTCACTTTGTGGAAAAGAAAACCTGCTCACATACAGGGACAAAATAATTCCACAATTGCAATGGATGTGCCAAAGAAAATATATTCAAGCTACTAAGGAAAAAATCAGAAACTTTCTTGCTGAGATCAGAATAGTAAAGCCTAGAAATGTGAAGCAATTTGTCTCTTGTATGAGCCATATCCAGAATCAGCTGCAATAAGTCTAAGTTTAAGCAAACAGTGAATTTTTATCAGTTCTTTTTCTGTTTCCATAATTTTTGATAGGAAAATGGAGTCTACACATAACCCTGACACTGTTAGTTTTCTTCCAGCTGCTTTCTATTTGTGAAAGCATGTGTGTCATATTTATCTTGTACTCTTTAAATAACCACAATTTTATTAGTAACTCTTTATAACCCCTCTAAACATAGCACTATTTTGGGAAGAACATGACAATTTTGCGTAAGAAAACATGAAGTGTTACATAAAATGTGAGAGGAAGGGAAGGCAATGATGATAAGTAGAGCTGAGCAGAATGTTTCTGGATAGTTTTGTGAAGGAGAATGTCCCTTTGCAAAATCAATATTTGCAATGGGCAAATTTCAGTGCTGTGAAGTATTTTTAATTTCCTTTTGGAAAAATTAAATTGATTTCCTAGCCTTACCGGAAAGGAACTTCTCAGTTCTCTTTCTGGCAGGAGGCAATGTGGATAAAAGTCTTCTAAGCAAGCATGTAAGAATACTAAAAACCCTCACCCTAAGTGCTCCTAAAATTGAATTGGATTATTATATATTTTTTATTCATGCTTAACTCTGTGTCCTAGCGTAGGATGAGTATTGTTTAAACATTACACATTTTTGTGGGAAAGGACTTCCATGTTCTTGTGTTAAAATAAACAAATAAAGATGCACACTGATTTCCTACTTTTAATAATACTACCTCTGTGTGGTAACAGGGTTGGGTTACACACTGGCCTGTCTAAGCAATTTATCATCTGTGCAGCTTTCAACAGCCAAATGAGCTCAAAAATCTTTCTGTGATTAGAGCATCACAAAATGCTTACATGGTTAATTTTGACCCCAGTCAAATGATTTTCTGGTTCAGACAAAAATTA
Source organism: Acanthornis magna (assembly GCA_036785705.1). Taxonomy (NCBI): domain Eukaryota; kingdom Metazoa; phylum Chordata; class Aves; order Passeriformes; family Acanthizidae; genus Acanthornis; species Acanthornis magna. The sequence goes on from JAWUZG010000092.1 coordinate 3,226,957, forward strand.
TCAACTTGATGTGTGGAAACAATGGTTTGATTTTTGCCTCCCCCTAGTACTTCTAGGCATGGTAATGGGGACATTGGTACTATTTGTGCAACAGAAAGATTATTGTCCAATTTGAGACTTTTCAGATTTGTCTTTTCCTTTGATTTCTGAACAGGTTTCCAGAAAAATACATTGACAATGCTTAAGGTATTGCTGTGATTCATGACTTCTTCATATTTTCCAGTAAAAAAGTGCTTAATCCACTTAAGTCCCTTCAAAATTAATTGGCACGTTTAGCAGTTTCCAGTAATAAATATGATTCCATCTGTTCCGTTGTTTCCTGTTGAAAAGTTGTTTTGATTTTAATTTGTTTCTGATGGTTCCCCCCAGCCCCTGTTTGGGGAAATCATTCCCTTTTAATTCATTTTGTTTGGAGGCCGAGTGTGCCGGCGGCGTTTCCCTGCGCTGGGGCTGCAGCTGCCGGCGTTGCATCCGCGGGGATGGCGGGAGGTGCATCCGCAGAAAAACGTGCCTTGGTGCGGTAACGTGGTGGGATGTGATCGAATGTTGGAGGGTCTGGAGTACGAAACCTGCGGGAAGCGTCTGAGGGAGCTGGGGTTGTTCAGTCTTGAGAAAAGGAAAGCTCATGGGAGGTCTAATTGTGCTCCAGAACCGCTAAAGGAGGCTGTGGCCAGGAGGGGATTGGTCTCTTCACCCAAGCAACCAACGACATGACAAGGGGAAATGGCCTCAAGTTGCACCAGGGGAGGTTCGGGTTGGATGTTAGGAAAAATTTTTTCACTGAAAGAGTGGGTAAACATTGGAAGAGGCTGTCCAGGGAAGTGGTGAAGTCACCACTCCTGGAAGTGTCCAAAAAATGAGTGAACATGGCATTTCACGGTACAGTTTAGTGGGCATGGGGGTATTCAGTCAAAGGCTGGATTTGATGATCCTGGAGGTCTTTTCCTACCTTAATGATTCTATGTTTCATTGAGTTTCTGTAGGCAACAGGAGAGCTGAAGGTTGTCATCAGAAACTGGTGATCTTGGCACAGAGCAGATTTATTTGCACATGGTAATATTCTGAGCTTGTGTGTGGCTCTGCTCACCCTCCCTGCCTTCCTAATTTCTGGGTTGGAGCATGGCCAACATCTACTACCCTGCTTGTGAAATATTCACACCTTTTCTTTAAATGCAGCCATAAGGTATTGCTGAATGTTTTCCTTGTTAAAATATGGCACAGATGAAAGCAGGATGCGCTGTCCCTCGGATGGTGACTGTGGGGTTTCTGATGGTGTGGAAGCATGCTCATAAATCCAGTAATTGGTGGGCACATTTCTGGTGTTGAGGATCACCACAAATCTCTTCCCAGAGGAAAACAAATCCCTGGCTGGACATAGCTTTCAGTCCTGACAGCTGGGATTTGATTACCTGAAGCTATTCTCGATTTCTATTTTTCTCATTCATACAAGTGCGTAGCAATAACAGAGTGACTTTGTAAGCCTCTGCCTCCACATGAAAGTTCTGCTGCAAACTTGAGTTCTATATTGATTAGCTGTGGTTTTGTTTGCTTTTATTTTATTACTTTGGATCATAGGGTTTTTCTCAAGTTGCCTCTGGTGAACTTAGAGCTGGAGTGAAACACGTATGGTGTATGGATGGTTTCCTCCTTCCGTGTTAACATTTTAATTGTATTTCCCATGACCACACCCTACTGTGGAGTTTATTTTCATCTCAGGATTTCTCATGAAATTGTGGATTGCTCGGAATGTGCTTGGGATGCTGCAGGCTGGGAAGGACGTCTCGCTTTGCTGAAGAGGAGCATGGGGTATCCAAGCACCAAGGCAGGCAAACATTTCCTCCCTGAACTGAGAGGAATCAGATCTTCTTCCACTCACCCTAGGCTCCCAGTCTGAGCACTGCAGCTCTTGCTGATGATTTATTTTAGGTCAATTCCTGCTGGTGGTGACAGGTCACTTTGGGTGATCTGTGTGCTCAATATAACAAGCAGAATCCATAGGGAATGCTATTTTTCTTGAGTTATAGATTGGTTAGTGACTCCTATGTCATGTGGTGTATAACTGGTATATAGATTTGAGCTAAACCACACGCACATGTATTGTCAGCAATCCATTTCTGAGAATTTGTTCATATTATCTTTTTCCTTTACAAAGTGCCATACACCTAAAGCTATCAACATGGCAAAAAATTTGAAGCATCTATCGAGGCTTTTTTGGTTTTTTTTCTAGGATCTTTGGAAGAAATTGAAAGATCGTTTATGGGAATGTATTGTGAAGTCAGACTCCTATTCACCTGGATGACTGTCGAGCCAAAGCTGTGTGTCTGTCAGGGCTGTGCAGGTGATGCCCTTGTGCATCTCCATCCCAGGACAAGCTGCACTGTCCCTGCTGGCTGCTCCTCATTATCCTGGGGTGCAGGTGTGAGCCTTGGACACTGTGTTACGGAGGTGCTGTGTAAGTCCTTCCCAGGGAACATCTGGTCCTGATCGCTATTCCTATCCTCCACCCAAATTTAGCAAATGTCCTTCAGTGTTTTGGAGAGCTCGTGGCTGTGCAGGAGGACAAGCACCTTGATGAATAACACCACGCGCAGCGGAGCAGCGGAAATGGCCACAGATGAGGCAAGTTTCAGTGGGGAAGACAGAGGCAATCCGGATGAGACCCCGGAGGAGTGGGATGCCTGCAGATGGGCTGGCCCCTGCCGAACGCCGGGATAGCCCATTGCCCACGGACCAGACGAGCCGGGAGAGGTTTCTAGGACAACTGATGGGCTTTGGGAACAGGGAAAGAATGGAGCCAAATCTTAAAGTCAGATGAGGAGAAAATGAGTAACATCTGCTGGGACGTGTGAAAGAGCCATTTGTGCTCACTGCAACCCGAAGCCTTTCTCCAGCAGCCACGGTGGTGTGGGCCAGCTCGCTGTCCCCCACACAGGCTGGCTGGCTCAGGGGTCGTTAGGGATGATTTATGTGCTCATTATGGCCACAGCTCTGGACACTGCCCTGTGCCTCACTGGTGTGTCCCCCAAAGCCTCAGCTCCCGCACAGGGGCAATGCTTCACCTCTGTGTATTCACAGAGAAAAGCCTCTGTCCTGTCCTGAGGCTGCAGAGGGGTGAGGTCCTGGAGATGCTGCTGCTGTACAATTATTAGTTATATTAATGGCTCACAAATAACAGATTTCTGCCAATCTTTCCCTCCTGACACCGTGGGTCCACAGAGCTGCACATCCTCTGCATCTCCCTGGTCCCTCTCCCTGCTGATGTAAGGGTAAATTTCCCCTTGGCTCTGATGGGGCAAATAACTCTCCCTGCTTCTCTAGCTGGTCCCTCTGCTATTCTACCAGATCAGCTTTTTGCCTCTAATTAGGCTATTTTCTGCAGTGCAGAATGGGGCTGGAAATGCTCGAGCTGGAGGTAACGAACAGTCCAGAAGGATTGCACCTGTGGTAGCTAATCAGCGGCCGCTTCAGCAAGCTGAAATTAGGAAAGCACACAAAAGAGCGAGCAATTTTGAAAATGAGGATGAGCATCCCGAAATTTTTAAGAACAATTATGTTTTCACAGCTGTGCTGGTTGCCCCAAATGCATAGAAATCAAGTCAAAAACCAAACTCCTTTAACTCAAAGAAAATTAACCTTCACAGTTAAACTCAACGAGAAGTGAACTGACTTTCCCTTCAAATTAATAATATAGTCTTGAAAAACTTAGCAGCAAGTTATGCTGTAATTATGTTCTTTGAATTAAAGTTTGTCAGTCCAAGCAAAATAAATAGAAACACTGGCAGGGCAATAGTTATATTATACTTAGAGTAAAATTTGGCCCTGGTATGTTGTTTTCATGCTAAAGCTATGCCAAAGTTAATCTACTGTAATTGTGTCTATTACCAGGTTCTAGTATAAATAAAAGAGACAACCTGAGAGCTGTTGATATAATTCTTTCATTAACATCTTGTTGCCACCATGGAGGGACTTGGCCAGATCTCATTTGTCAGGAATCAGGCCAAGAGTTCCTGAATTACCCAGTGACTGTACATTTTGCCTTAAAGGCACACACTGAATGTTTCCCTGTGGCTCTCGCTCTGCCATTGCTACCAAAGATCTGTGAGGAGGGGGAAAGTAAGAGCCCTTCCCTTTTTATGTGTGAGGAGCATTTGAGGGGTCAGTGGGGGCTGATGGGCCCAGGCAGGTGGGATGGGGATCCAGGAGTCAGGCTGAGCAGTGACATGCAATGGATGAGGCCCCTCTGTGCCAAGATTTGGCTTAGGCTGGGAGCTGAGCTTAATTTGAGCTCTTTTCTTACCCTAAGAGCATCCTTTGATTGGCAATATTGAGGATTAGGATGTGTTTCTGACAGACAAATCTCCCTGCAGAATGATGCAAGCAGAGAGATGGAGCTGTTTCTTACATGGGTGGGAATTAATCCTGTGGGTTTAACCTTCAAGAATGCTTTTGGGGGACTCCCTTTCCTTCCAGTTCTGCCCCTCTGACAGAAAGGAGGCAGTCTGTGGCTTGCCCCCATCCTGTTCAGAGCCTCCTTGGGTGCCTTTCTCAGGGATACCCTCTGAAGACAGGCTTTTTTGGTTGTCTTCAAGAAGCATCAGTTTGTTTTTTTTTTTTTCTCTCTCACTTGCAACCTTTCTGTGGGTTCCTGCCATTCATTTCCTTCCTACAAGCTGCTTTTGGGAGGCTCAAATGTTTTCTCTGGACAAGTCAGCCAAAACCCACACTGGCAGTAGGGATAGGAAGGGTAACTGACTGCTGATGCCTCAGATTTGGAGTTTTATTCTGGCTTGAAGGTCTCAAGGAGCTTTTCATGGCATGACCTAATCCATGCCAGTCAGTATGCAGCACTGTTTTGGGGGTGTCTCAAAATAAAACTCACCTTAAATTTATGCAGTTTAAAAAGACGCTGAGGAAGGGAGCAAATGGAGCTCTCTGCAATCTACATGTGTCACTAATGTAACAGAAGTAGAGAAAGAAATAGTTTGACCCACATTCCTAAAGTTATTAAGCAGCAGAAGTGAAAAAAATTCCCTCCTATGTTTGATACATTTTTCCCTGAGTGACTATTACTTCTTTCTTTGCATCCAAAATAGGAAATTATCAAGATTATGAAATCCAAAGGAAATAGAGGAAATAAGTAGGTAGGACAGGGTACTGAGGAAAGGTTAAATCCTTTAGCAAACCTTGTCCCCTTCCATATAATGTGAAATATTCCAGAGTTGATCATCTGCAGCTTATTTTATGTTCTTTACAGTTCATTGTTTTCTCTATTGGAAAAAAAATTAATTTTTTGAGCCAGTCCTTGTGTGAGATCAGATGTTCATCAGTGTTCTCCCCTCTCTTTCCAAGGACTGAGTTCCTTTGGCTGTTTCCTGGAAATTGTGTTCAGGGGAGACCCATTCATTAAAAGGCACTGTGTTGCCATGAATGAAGGGTTAAAAAAGTATTCTTCTCCTCATTGTTTTTGTGTGTATTAAAGTCTAATTTCTTGATTCAGCTCATTCTTCAGTGTCCAGGTCACCCTGCCTGTGACTGTGGCACATCCCTGTCCCCCAAGGACAGGCTGCTTCTTCTCCTTACTTTAGCCTGCACCCATGCCCTGTGCTTGGGGAGATAAAGCTGTGATCTGCCAAAGCATCTTGCTGCACAGAAGATGAAATATGTTGATGGTTCAAGGAACAATTACCCATCTGTGGGTTGATCATTAATCCTCAGTCTCCCTCCCATCAGTTTGTTGATGGATGGCAGGCCAATTTTATCTGCTGCCCAGTCTCTTCTCCTTGAGGATCCTGGAAAAAAAAAAACCTGAGAGAAATTTATAAAGCTCTCTGTCTCACCAACAGACTGAGAAAAAGGGAGAGAAACCAACAGAGCCCACAGACATCAGGAAGGGTTTATTCTTGACTCTGTCGTTGGGGCAGTGCCCATTTCCTACCATCCCACTGATTATCTCCAGCTCCATTACAAATCTGCAATCAGGAAGATTTGTAAATCCTTGTAAAAAAAAAGTCCTCAGGCCTTTTCCTCCTGCCCTGCAGCAGAGCAAGGGAGGCAGCTTCACCCCAAATGCCTTGGCCTGAGGGAGAACTCGTGGCACAAACCAGAGGGAACAGGATCCCGAGGAGCCGTGTTTACCCCAAAGTTGGCTCCAGCAGCCAGGCTGTGCGAGGCACATGGAAAATATGCAAGCTGGAAAGTGTCTGCTGGCTCTGGCTCTTTTTGTGTTCTGGGCCATTATTTTCTGCATAAGCACCTCATGAAAATATCAGAAATGGTCCTGCTAATGAAGATCTTTTGGTCTGCTCTGAAGACCTGTGATGTGAACGTAGTGTAAATCAAGGAACGAGGCTGGGTGAAGTTGGAGCTGTGCAGTCACATTTTGACTTAATATATGTACTGGGAGCCTTTAGTGCATTTTCTTGGCCACTGCTGGGAATGGACCATGAGAGCTTGTTTTTGCTGCTGGCAAAGATGTGGACTCCTTGAGTTCTCTTCAGGAGAATCAAACTGACTAGAACTAAAACCAGATTTGTCACTTAGAGAACAGATTTACAGCTAACAAATGCTACATATGCCCTTTAAAATTCCTTAATTTTGAGTGCTTTTCTGTGCAGTAAACAAGGCTTTTGTGCCTGTTTTCCTATATAAATATTTATAACAAAGTTGGTGGCTACTGGTTGAACGTGAATGTTTGTTTTTCCCAGCATTTTCCAACATGATCTACCAAAGATTTACATGTGGTTCTAATAGACAGTAACTTTCTATTGCTGGAAGGCCTTGGGTTAAGATCAGCTCCAGGAATTGCTTCTAGAAGAAGAGAATTAGATGGACTTTTATGTGTAGGACGTTGTTAATCAGAGGCTGTTTTGATAAAGATGTTTGGAAATAGAATCATAGAATCATAGAACCACAGAATTACGGAATCATAGAACCACAGAATCATAGAATCATAAAATGGTTTGGGTTGGAAAAGATCTTGAAGATCATCTCATTCCACCCCCCTGACAGGTTGCACATGAGGACATGACTGTAATGATTTCAGACTGACTTCTGACTGTTCCCTTAGTGGATATATATATAAATACACCAAATTTTATGTAGATTTTGAAAAAGTTTGTGTCTCCCAGTGTCTCTCCTTGCCCTGCCTGCCAAAGTTTTGTGCATCAGTGTTTTTCTTTTATGCAAACTGGATGAGCAGAAGTTATATTTGAAATGAATCAGCAGTAGCCAGCAATGTGTGTGGGCTACATGGCAAGAGGCTGGATGCCAGATGAGGTGACACAGAGACTCCCTATTCTCCTCAAGCAACAAGGAGAAGGGAAGATGCCATCATCCTTCAGGAATATGAGTAAGTTCTCTCCATAAAACCAGTTTACTTGAAATACAAACAATTATAATTTGACAAACCATGTTCTGCCAGGAAACAAAATAAAGAATTTTCCTGGATTTGCTAGTGAGAAAATGAGTGGGATTTATTTTAATCTGAACCAGATTTCCTAAATTCTGGAAGAAGAGAGTGGACCCTGTTGTGCAGAGGCTGATGAGGGGCTTGGGGAGATGATGGCATGTCAGCATCTCACTCTGGATTGGTGACACTGTGTATGGATTGCAGTGCCACCAGTCCAGCCTGGCCTGTCCCTCTGCCCCTGTGTGCAGGGTAGGAGATAAAGTGGAGAGCAGCTTAAGCCAGGCTCGAGTACTAGCAACAAACATAATGTTCAACTCTTTTTTCCCCCTCCATTTAGTGGGAAAGTGACAGTCCTGACTTTCTCACAGCATTAACCCTCCCCGAGCATTTTGCGGAATGGCAAAGTTTGGCAATGTTGGAGAACTTGTGTTTTAAAGCTGTGTGGCCTCACTGGAGGCATTTGAAGTCCTGGGGGCCTGGCAAAGCTGTCTGGTTGTGTCCTTAGCATTTGACTTCTGAGAAAGCCTGGAGAAGGGCAGAAATCTGCAATACATGGAAGTGCAGTATTTGCATCACGATTCAAGAAGAGGGTGAAAAGGGACTCAGGATAAAAGATGGCCTTAATCTCACTGCTGTCACAGACAAAAACCCTCATTATGTTCAAAGAAAACCAATTCATCTCTGCTGCATTCGTTCCTCCTTCCCCACACCTTCACTAATTTGCTTTTTACAACTGCAGCTTCAGGACACTCTGTAACGTGTGTGACATCCTGCTCGTGTGGCACCTCCTCAGCCCTCCTCTCAGGCTGTGACAGACATAATCCTGCCACCAGCAGAATGCAGCAGGTAATAAATTACACTGTGTATAGAAGCAGTTCTTGCAGTATCCATACCTTGTTTGGGCTTGTTCTGATTCTCCATTACATCGGCATGCATGGAAAATACCTGTTGTGTTTTAAAAGGAGTGTCTGGAGAGGAGGAACGAGCAGTGTGGAGATGGGAATTAATACATCATGTGTAAACTGGTCTTTTTTGCTTTCTTTGTTTTGCTATTTGTTAATGGACCAAAAAAGTACCCTTGACAACAGATGGAAAATGAGTCCCAGTATTACCAGGGGCTCCAGTGAAGATCATGGCCCATTGTACAGGAAGGATGCGTTCACTTCCAGAAGATCTTACAGCCTAATTTAAGCCAGAAAACAGAAGGAAGGTAGATGAGGAGGAGGAGTGTGGGGGAAGAAGAGATAATGCCTCCAGGAAAGTCATTAAGGAACACATGCCTTCCTGACTTTATGTCTTTTAAAAGTATATTTTCTCTCTCCTGTTGGGCTTTGAACCTTTCTGAGTTTATTTAAGCTATTGCAAACTTGCTGACTTAGGGAGCAAATAAGCCTTAGGGATCAAAGCAGCTGGTATTGTCAGAGGTATTGAGGGTGAAAAAACACATTAGCAGAAGGAGAGCTGAGAATAAAAAGAGAAAGAAAACCCAACTTGATATTTTGTTCTCTTTTGCTTTTAGCCTCCATCCTAGCTTGATCCTTTTCATTTGAACAGGTATTAATTTTCTTTGTGTTTATTCCAACAGTATAAATATTTAATGGTCCTAGATTACAAAGCTGAAACATGAGATTAGCTCCAACCTTAAAGATTTGTGCAGGGTCTCTTCCTCACATTTGGATGACTCCCACATTGCAGGGAGGAGCATCTCCCATCTCTGCGGGAGGAGCATCTCAAGGCCTATTTTGAGCTCATTTCCTTTTTTCGGTCTTGTTTGAGGCTCAGAAGACATAAACACCTCGCCCACTCCCAGTCGCTGCGTTGCTATTTTGTGGTGACATGCTGTGACAGGGCAGGAGCTCAGGGCTATCAGGAGGACTGGGGCACGCAGGTTCATGAGCCTGAATGCTCTTTCCTACCAGCAGCAAGCAGGCTCTGGGCTCGGGAGCTGTGCAGAGCATTAGGCATGGAAAAATCCACGCAAATGTGGGAAATGTGGGCTGTGTGTGCAATATGGAAGGATCAGAGCAGATACGGTGAAGCTACTTGCACCAGTTTTTGCTGTGCAAGTAGAGAGATATTTCCCTTCTCAACTGCTTTCACCCTTAAATTAGACAAGAGAAACACAGAGTAAGGAGCACTGGCCACTGATTTTCAGAGTGCTAAAGTGAAAAGTAAGGGAGGTTGCGGTACTTAGGTCTCTGAAAATCAGGCCACCCTTTTAAAAGCCCGTGTATCAATTTAGGTGCTTAATTTAGAGCCCACAAAATGGAAAATAAAATGAAGGAACTTAATTATGATGATGTAAAATGGTGTAGCAGTTGGTAAAATTGGAGATTGAAGCCAAAGCCTGTGAGATGTCATACAGTCTCTCCTCTGGGGACAATGCAGGTTTACCAAGGCAATCTGTAATTCTGTGGGAGAAGCCATCTCCAAGGTCCACAGAAAGCTCTCTGACTTCTCAGTTTATCAACAGATCAGAGAAATAATGGAAAAGAGTAAAAATTCAGGCACCCAGACAGCCTCGTCCACTGCCCATGGGCAGAGCAACACAGCTCAGTCACATCTCACTCCAACAGAGCTCCACCTGACACGAAGCTGACAGCACTTATAGGGATTAATTAATTAAACACATCAAAATGTACAACAACAAAAAGCACTTCAGACAAAATGCAAAGTGAGAGATGATCTAAAGGACAGACTTGCAGTAACTCCTAAGCTCAGACCACAGAAACAGCAGGTTTTGCAGGGCTTTAGAACTCGTGTAATTAGATGGTTTTGCTGAGCACGACAGCTCAAGTGATGTCAGAGCCCGTCAGGATCCCCAGCTTGTCTTTTAAATCCATTTCTGCCCTGGGAATGAGTGCTGCAAAAGGAGCTTAAAATATTCATTACCAAAACTCATCATTCCAGCCCCAAAATGTTCATGGTGATTTTCTCTGTTGGTTTCACTGGGGTTTGGGAAGTTGCCAGCTGTATTATATGATAAGCCACAGCCAGTCAGTATTGGCAGAAGAATCACAAATGAAAGTGTAAAGGGCTGACCATTTTCCTTATCCTTCAGCCACAAACAAGCCTTCAAAACTTATGTGCTCTGCTCTAAAATCGTTTTGCCCAAATAACATTTAAATCTGTGTCTCACAAGTGTGATTTCACAGCATTAATATGACACTGCCATTAGCATGTGGAAGTGTCTGTGACATTCTGGCGCACGTATTTATAGCGAAAATGGGACAGATTCACAGCTCCTGTAAACCACTGAGTCCCTTTTTATGGGTCTCCTCTGATTTATGCGAGCTGAGATTTTGAGGCAAACTCAGTAGCCTGGTCTTCAGCCACTTTTTAAAATTATGATATCAAAGTACATTCTCTAGAGAGTCAGAGTGAAGATACAACTTTTCCTTTTAGCTGAAAGATATAATACATTGCTGAAAAAAATGTTTCCAGGCATTGCAAATGATTAGGCTTTTTTCCCCTATGAAAAAGGAAAGAAAAAGAAGTATTTATTTATTTCATTTAAACCCTCAATCTATTTCTTCTAGGAAATACTGAAAAAAATGCATAGGAAATTTTGGAAATACTCATACTTCTTTTTAGTGATACTAAATTTATTTATAAATAAATGTCAAGATAACAGTAATATGTTATTTAAATATATTAATCCTCCCCACAGCCTATGAGAAGCTGGTTGTTTCAGATCATTTTGGGTTGAATTCTGTATATGTTTGCTGTTTGGATTTACTCAGTGTTTTAATTAATCCATCTCACCTCTAATTGGCCTAAAGTGCAGTTTTCAGCAAATTCATTTCATTGCGTCTCAACAGACAGGGCATTAATTACTTTTGTAATTAGAAAAAGAAGCGTGTGGGGATTAACTATGCCTTCACCTCTTTTGGATGCTTAGAAATACCTTCTTTTAAGAGGTGTTGGGATAGCTCAGAGCTGTTAGGGATGCGACTGAGGAGGTTCCTGCATCCCTGGGATTCAGGAGCGATGCTGCTGCACCGCCCATGGCACCACCCAGGATGCAGCCTCAGCACGTGGGAATTGCAATTGGTATTTTAAAAATTCAGGCATTCATGGCAGCATTAAGAAATCCTTTGAGGGCATGATAGCCCAGCTGATTGATTTAGTCACATCAAAAAAATGTTCTGCAAAAATGTATTTGCCTTTGTAAATAAATCCCTCTTGTAGCAAAACAGATCACAAACATTAGAAATTGAGGAGTCTTGTCCTAACTGTCACAGGATAGGCTTAATTACTGTGAAAGTAAATGAAAAGGTTGGTTGTCTTTTGATTTTGAGCCATCAGGCTAAGGAAGGCTAGATTTCCACTGTACAGCTGAAAGGGTTTGAGAACACAGGATCTACTGTAATCCCATTACTGCAGACTGAGAAATTGAAAACAGCTGTAATTGATTGCAATTGGACCAGGATCCAGTGAAGCAGTGAAGCTTCCTACGAGTAAGGAGCATCTGCTGGCATTGCTCAAAGTGCTCATCGTTGGACTCTTCCATCTTGCCTACAGGGGCAAGTGTGAGGAGCAAACAGATACCACAAGTCTTAATTTCTGTAATTTAAGATAAAAACATTACAGGCACTTCCCATGGCTTTGGTGGCAGGTCAAAACACCATGTGACCACCAGGATGGTCCATCCAGGAGGTATCAGCAGAGGCATGATGGAACCAAGAGCTTGAACCTCTGCATTTGGAAGTAGCACCTTTCTAGAGAAATGTGGTAGAAATTCCACCTTTAACCAATCCCAACCTGAGCCACTCTCTGTCCTGTGAGAGGAAAGGAGCCCAACTCTTGCCTTCCTCCTTCCCTAGAGCATGGCCTAGGCTTGACTAGAGGAGCTATCAGCAATTTCTGGTCATTTACTCTTTTTTGCAGAGTCTGACTCCACAGTACAGATGCTAACGCACAGCTGTTTGCCATTTTTTACTGGTCAATCATGTGAATTTTCCCCTGTTAGGTTGCCTTTTTTTGGTTGTTTTAGGTCTAATATCTTCTGGAAAAATCTGTGATTTTTTTTTTTTTTATTTTATTTTTTTAAATTCTCATAATTAGTCATGCTGCCTGAGAAAAGACATGGAATTCTCCAGCAGAAGGATGTATATGTCAGCTGTGGATTCCTCCCTGTCACCTTCGTGGCGAGGAGGCATCTCAGCAGCTGTGCTACAGACATGGGCTCTCTGCTGGGTGGTCCCACCGCTCTGTCCCACGTCCCCACTCGGACCTGCCCCAGCCTGGTTCCTCCCCTGGGCTCATCCTGCAAAGAGGTGCTGGAGCTCAGCATCCCACACTGCCCGTGCTGAGCCAGAGAGCACTGTCAGAACATGAGAGGTGGGAGTGGGAGTTTCTCCCGGCTTTTGATACCATTTGGGAATCATCATTTTCCAGGAAATATGTTTCAAATGCGGTCCTTCCTCTGACAGCCGTGGCTGCCGGCTCCCAGAGCCGCGGGGAGATGCTGGTGCCTCGGAGATGGGACAGGGAAGCTGTGCTGGGGTTATGGCCTAAGCCAATTAACCCTGCTCATTTAAGAGACATCACAGTCCTGGCAGGGTTCCTGTGCTGGAGCTCCACACGTTCCACAGATCCCTTTGATATGGGCAGGCTGCAGCTGTCCCTGTCTGCTTTTGGGGTGCGTCTCCTAGAAATGGAGCTGCAGGAACAGCACTGCCTGTCCCCTGCACCCACACCGCAGGGACACCTTCCACCGGCCCAGGCTGCTCCAAGTCCCGTCCAGCTCAGCCTTGGACACTTCCAGGGATCCAGGGGCAGCCACAGCTTCTCTGGGCACCTGTGCCAGGGCCTCTCCACCCTCACAGAGAAGGATTTCCTTGTAACATCTAATCTAAATCTCCCCTCTTTTAGTTTAAAACTGTTGCCCCTTGCCCTGTCACTATTTGCCCGTGTAAATAAAGCTCATTCATGCAAATAATTTTTCTTTCTCATACAGTTTAGTTGCAAAAAATCAGATTTACGTCAGCTTGACAGAGAGCAGAAATTTGACTGCTGTTCTCCATAACATATCTGCATAATACAATATATGCCTGAGATTTCTATGTAGGCTGATACAGTTTTATGTAAGCCTCTGATAGTAGCCACACCAAAAAAGAGAAAGGTTTTGAAAGGTTTTTCTTAGCTGTCCTCTTCTCTTGCACCCGTTAAGTGAAAACGAGCAGATAAAATCAAACAGATGATGTTTGCACAGTCTTCCTGAAGCTGGGAGTGGGTCTTGAGTGAAGATTATCTCCAGATCCCAAGTGCTCTAATGGTTTGCAGGGATGCTGGCCATGGAAGCTGTGCTGAGAGCGGCTGACTTCAAAGCAGGGTTGGGAATTTGCTCCTATTCTGCATAAATTAATTTTTCCCTCCACAGTGGGGCTCTGTGCAAGTGCAGGAGGGTTCATGGCATGGTGAGGCTCCCTGAAATGGATGAAAGGAGACTATGAACGAATTTCTGGATTCTACTGGGGCATGTCTTCACAATTCCTCATTTCCTACCATTTTAATAGGTTCCCAAACATTTACTCATCTTTATAGAGTGTTAATCTCCTGTTGCCTGCTTTTCAATTATCTGCAATGTGTTTGTAAACTGCCTTTCTTAAGCAATGACAGCCTTGAACAAAAAGTGATTTTAAAATAATTTCTTGATTAAAAAAATATTGTATCAGACAGATGATAAACAGGTGGTAACTGGAATTTACCAAGTATTTGGTAAACTGAAATCTGATTTACCAGTAACAAATAAAATCGTTCCAGCAACCCAATGAAATCCTAGGACAATGTTGGTGTTGACAAGGGCACCAAGATAAGGGTTAAGATTTTTTAAAGAATAAATGGATTGTCCTTTCTGTTCCAGGAGACAGGTGAGGGTGGGATTTAGGAGAGTTAATTACTTCATTTAAATGAAAGGAGACAAGAGGTCCTGGCTGTTATACCAGACTTCCCATACCTGCCTCTGCTTCTCTTGGTTGCTTTTGCTCTCCACTGCTCTCATTTGTGAGGCTGAGGTAAATTTGGGCATCCTATGGTGCCTAAATATGGCACTACTGACACATGCGTTGCAGTCATAGGGGTCAAACCCATCTAGGACTGTCCAAAACATTTATCCTACATCTTCTAACTTCTCTGTAGAGCAGCTGGGAGTTCCTGTCCCTGCCCAGCTCAGCATGCTTTAACCATGCTGGTTCTCCCCAGTGAGAGCAGGGCCAGCCACCCCTCTAGAGCAGCTCTGTGTGTCCTCCCTCCTGACTCACTCATCCTGGGTGGTGCTCGGCCCCTCTGTGCGTCCCCATGGCTACAGATGAGCCTCTTTGTTCAGTCTTGAGTAATTTTCCACTTTCCAGACCTCCCCCATGCCATAAATTAAGTCAGTGTGGCTCCCCAGCTCAGCCCCTTGTTGGCGCAGGGACTGTGTTCCTGCACCCCAGCCCCTACCCAGGGCTGAAAGGCTTCTCCAGCGTGGGGGATCTGCATGCCCACACCAGGAACGTGACACCTTTCCTCCTGCTAAAAACACATCCAGAAACTGTAAGCTGTGTGGACCCCAGTCCACTGATTTTCACACCAGTTTGTCTTTTCTTTTTAAGAGAGGAACATCAGACATCGCAGATGCTGCACCTCCAAACTGCCAAGAAATCATAAAGTCATTCTCTGTTATGCGCAGTGCCTTATTGCAAAAAAATTGCTAATAATATCAACAATTTAGCTCTCACTCCTTTGTTTTTCATTCTATTTTAGTTCTAATCTCCAGTCTAAAATCCCTGCCTAAATTGCCTACTCCAACCTGGCTGGAAATATCAGGAACTATGGAAACCACCAAGTTGTTTGTCCCACTGAATACAGGGCATGTTCCTGGGAAGAGCAAAACAGGGAAACACTGTGGGCACACAAAGGAAGAAAAATCCTGGGAAAAATTATGTCAGTGAGCAAATCTTCTGGTATCCATTAAAAGGTAATAATTCTAACCAAAGGAAGGGGGATTTTCCCCATGTGAAATGAAATAAACATCCAGAAATGATTTGTGCGTGTGTTCAAATTTAAATTTAGAATTTTATTGAGTACGTTGTTCAAAGGCCTTTTTCTTCCCAGGGTAGTTTGGCTATAATCTTCTCTTGAGAAAGAAAATCCCTGCACAGAACATGGCCTCTCTTTGCTCAGCCCTCACCCTTCAAACACCACCACGCTGGGATAGCTGGCAGCAGACCTTTCCCTTTCTCAGTTACTGCTGTGGTCCTGGAACATGCATGGCATCTCAGAGTTGAGTTTGAGGATTTCTGTGCTTGGTTTGTGCTGAAAATATATATGGATAGTCATGGGACAGGTGAGAGGTGAGGGAGATCCCTGCCCGATGCCCTGCTGTGGGGCTGGGGGCTCTCCAGGCTGGAGGGTGCTCAGTATCCAACTTTCAGACCAGTTTTCCATTGGAAATGATGCTTCAGCTCTCCCAGCTTTGTCATTCTGAGGCTGGTTTAAGTCACCAGAGCATGTGAAAGTCCCCAGTGTGCATCACCCCAGCAGCAGAGCTGGGCTGGCACCAGCTCCCCCTGACCTGGCTCTGGGGGGCTCAGGCTGTTGCCGCTCTTTGCTGAGGTTTCTCCCTGTATAAATCACATTGCTGCAAATGCAGTGCCCAAGGGCTTTTCATTTAACTCGAAATCCAAAAACTTCTGTGACCCATTCCTCTTAGGAGGCTGGTTTTCAGACAAAACTGTCTGTGTGGCAGCACTTAGGTTGGATATAGGTTTTTGAAATTGCTGCTGTATTTTTTTGCAATTATATTCAAGAAACTATTACAAAGGACTTACTTATGCAAAGGAAGCTGGCCCGTAGTTGAGGCCTTTTATTTCGCTCACTTCTTGATTAAAAAAGGGACTTTTGTGCATCTTGAAATACTTTCCTGAGTAGAGAGGAGCTTACACTGAAACGTGTGTGCTGTGCTCTGAGGTAGTAAGGCTGAGGTCCATGCAATAAAAAAAATGTATCATTTGTTGAAATGTTTCTACTTCCTGAGCACAATGAAGACTCTGTGCTTTTACTGAAGTCACAAATATAATGATTAATTTTATCCTGGCCCTGCTCCAAGAGTAAAAACTCAGGTCTGTGTCATTACCTCAGTGTGGCATCTGAGTATTTGTTGAGATCTCAGGTGCTTTTTTCCCACCCTACACGAATCTTTAACATTCACATACCTTCAACTGTACAATGTTCCTGTCTGTTCCTGTATTGCAGAGTGCCCATTGGACACAACATGGTATTTTAATTGTGCAGGAGCCTTCATCTTATCATTTATCTCCATTAATAAGGAAGAGTCTAAGTAGTCTTTGCCTATAAACCCCTTTGGCACATGGGCACACACTGAGTTCTCTCATGTGGAATTCCCCTGGAAATTCCAACTGGGAGGACTGGCAGAGTAACCGTGGCTCCAGACCTCTGCAGACAACCATCTTGTGTTTTCTGAAATGCAACATAACCTCAGAAATAAAAATTTAGCCCCACTGATCAGGATCCAGATGGATAAATTCAAGCTGGGGCCCCAGTTTTGACCCATGTCTGATTTAAATGCAAAGGTATCGTAAATCATTTTAAGCCATTCCTGCATGCGTTCAGGCTCAGCCATGCGAGCAGCCTCATGGAAGTCAATTATGAACAATGGCATTTCTTTCTTCTTTATTCACTGCTGATTTCTGGTACAGGGTGTAAATGACTCTTTTATTGCCTTTGACACCAAAATCCCTTAGCTACTACAGGGACATCACACTAATTGATAAATGCTCCTTGATTGGGGTGGCTTTTAATTTTATAATCCTATTAAGAATGATAGATATGGAAAATATTTGTGCCTGCTGGACAGAACATATTATTCTGCTCTAAGGTTTCCAGTTTAATTTTTTTTGAGCAATTGGGCAGAACCACTGCTGTAAGACAAACAGATGCTCTTCAGCTGTACTTTTCCATAAATGATTTTGTTCTGTGCTTTTTTTTGTTACCCTACCAGGCATATCAAGTTCAAAAGAAAATGTTGCCTCTCACTAATGAGAAGATTAATCTCATTCACACATGCAGCAGACTTTGTCAACTCTGTTGAAAGTTTGATGACCTTTAAGAGACAAAGTTTTAGTGTGCCCAAAATAAATAATTCATCCTTCACAGATTTGCCCTGTGTATCCATCTGCTTAAATCCGAAGCATGCTGATTAAAGCTTCTGAGTGCAATTATCTTCCTACTTCATTGAGATAAAAATCTCTATTTTCTTACTGCACTTCAAAGCACAACTGCTCATTTTAGGATATCACCAATCCGATGTACATGGGGTCCATTTTTGCTCTGATTTATGCTCTCCACAGCCTACTTCAAAATCTCACAAAAAGGCCTGAATTTCTCTTTTCCATACAGTTTTCTTTTCCAGCACTGAAAGCTGAAATGTGTAACTAATCCTCTAGTAAAATCTTTGAAATCATTGTCTTCAAACACAACCAGAAAATTCATCTCTGTTCTCACGAGCAGGGAGAAAAATGTCATGTAGGCGAGTGGCAAGATGTGATTTACTTCAATTACTGCAATTATTGCCACTGCTGGGCTCCTTCCACCTCTGAAGGCTGCAAATTGCCAAGAGAACTCAGTGCCCCCTGTCTCTCCCCTGTGCAATGCCCACTTGGCTGATTTCTTGCCCGACCTGTTGCCCTTTTGGCTTTCTGCTGGACTTTGGCACATAATGATGTGTGTAAATTACATCAGCGCGGAGCATTGGGGCTGCTCATGGCGGGAGACTCAGGGGCAGACCACAGAGTCACAGAAACACAGAACTGGGAGGAACCCACAAGGATCACCGACTGATCCAACTCCTGGCCCTGCACATGATGCCCCAAGGACCCACAGGTGCCAGGTCCTGCCCCAAAGAGCGCAGCCATCGCGCCTTCCCTCCAGCCATCGGCATCAGGGGGCAGCTTTGAAAGCTCCTGCCGTGCCCACATGCAGATAAATAAGCTGATTATAAAATAGCCAAGCAGATGGTCTGTGTTGTTGCTACCTGTGAGAATAAGCACAGTCCTCCTATTTCCCTGGGAGGAAGGAAACAGCTCCGCGGACATCACGCAGCTCTCCGTTTATTTAGGACACTCTCTGAAAGAAATGCTGAATGAATATCGCAGCCATTTCAATGAATCCTTCCTGGCCCCACATGAAATTAGGCTGAACTGGCACCATGTCACCTTGTTACTAGAGAGAACAAATATTCCCTCTGGCAAAAATCCTGCTTCAGCCTTGAAAAAATATTGGGATTTTTTTCATGAAGAAATTGAAATTGGTCTTAAATGCTCTCTGGATTGGATGCTGCTTGTTATAGATGAAACAGTGAAAACGAAAGGGGAAATAACAAGGGATTGCTGGGTTTTTAAAGGTGATTTACAGAAGAAAGGATATCTTAGAGATTAGGAAGTTGTTTAAATACCAGTGACAGTCAAATATGGAAACATTCCAAAGTCAGAGATTAGGGAAAAAAAAGAAAAAAGAAAATATAGGAATTGCAAAGAACAAAGCCACAAGGAAGGGAAGGTACAATCAAAAAGAAAAGAGTATCAATGGAAAGAAAAACAAAAAGCCTCTTAAACCCAGAAACAAGGCACCTGCTTTTCTGGCAGTTACCACCAACAAGGAAGGATCCACCTGCCAACCCAAATTTTTAACAACAGTACATCACCACGCGGGTAAAATAACAGGATGTTGGAAAAGAAACAATTGACACTAATTAGTGTATCAGATACCACTCCCACACACTCGCTGCTGGCAACACTGAGCAAGAGCTCAGGGTTTGCTCCCACTCAGTGGGGATAGCCCTCTTCCCATCCACATGGGCACATTCCTTTGCCTGGAGGCTGCAGGGTGGGGCTGGCCCCACGGGGATGGGGATGCAGTGCCCGTGAGCCACCGTGATCCTCTGGGACCCTCCACCCCAGGTGCCAGCTGAGGAATCAGTGAAGCAGGGGAAGCTGGATGAGAAAAAGCATCTTGAGATGCTGAAGCCAATTGCTTCTTGGCAATGAAAAGGAAGTTTTAAATACTGGAGAAGGAGTAATCAAATCTGTTGAGAAGAGGAAGAGCAGCTTGGTTGTATGAAGATCACCCCCATTAGCAAGTCACATATGCTCATATTCCAAAATACTCAACAGCTCAGCCCAGGGTGTGGATGAAACAGAAAAACAGCGGCACATGAATGGAACTATGGGATGAGGGAATATAAATCGTAAAATAAATCACCAAAATCGAAAGCTGAATTTTGAGCCTCCAGACCAACATAAAGTCTGTCATGCATGTGGAGAGTCATGGCTCTTGTTCAATTTAATGGGAGTGTTATAGCTGGAATCCCTCACATTGCACCGCATGTGTCAGGGTTGTCCTTGGTAGAGACCTCTGATGGCCAGGGAATTTGATTTTATCTTACACTATTGTCACTTAATACTCTCAAGAGCACTTCTGGCCTGTGATGTTTGCTTGGCAAAGCACGGACTGAGCTGTGGGTAATGCTGATGTGGAGAAATCACCCCAGGAGTCTGTGACCACCCTAGGATTTCAGAAGGAGGGTAGGAGAGCACGTAGTTTTGCAATATTTGAGTATCTGAATTGTGTGCCAGCATTGAGTTCAAGTTTATTTGTGAAAAGCAAGAAAATAAGAAATAATTTTCTAATCACAGTTACGTACTAATGCTGATGCTAATTTGGTGAAGACGCCTAGTGAGAGTCATAACTCAGAATCTCTGGCTAAGTTGTCCTTCAAATAAAAGCATAAAAAATGAAGTAGATCTCAAAGATGTGTTTTAGGGAATGATATTTTTGGACATTTTCTCTGCCAGTCCATATTGGGTTGAACTAGGCAGACAGCCAAGATCTTTTGTTTTTAGTGATCAATAATGGTCCTGCTCCAGTGAATTCGTGGCTTGATGTTTTAATTGAGTGGTCAGAAAGAAGCCTGGGAAAGGTATCAAGGGCCCCCCATGTCTTTGATCAGTGATCAGAATCCCTCAGCATATCTCATTCATCCATATCATCAAAGCCACAGTAGAGACCATATGAAAATTACAGCCCCATTAATACAAATTAAATAGTGTTTCCTTAACAGATGGGAAACCATAAACAGTTTCCTAAGATGCATAAACAAATTAAAGACAACTTCCAGCTTTGACATCTTAATAGGCTGTGATGAATAATTTGGCATCATGACAATATCTCTGTCAAGATAAGGAGCCTTGGGACGAAATTGCTCTTTGAAAGAGTTATTTGGTAGCTTTCCTATCGGAGCACAGATTATCTGGTTTATGGAGGACAGTGGAAGGTCTTGCAGGGGAAGTTTATCTGACTTGGCTCTCAGGGCTTTATCCTGTCACCAAGATCATTACCATGATACCTTTCATGTGAATCAGCTCTGTTCCTCTATTTTTCATTAAAAAACAATGTCTGACTCATATCCCACAAATAAGATTGGTAGAAGAGGGGAAGGGCTTTGTGTGTTGAAGGAAAAAACTATTAGCCTCTTCTAATATGGTTAGGTTATTTTCCATAATAACAATTTACCAAATAAATGTTACTACCTGCAAGAAAAAAGACAGTTGTAGTTGCCTACTACTCACCAATAATTCATTAAAACCAGTGTCAAGAAGAAATCCTTGAAAATAAGGCTTGACATATGTACATATTTCAGACTGCAACTGAAATAAGCAGTGATTCATGGCAAATGAAGTTGGAATTAATTAGAGAATCCCTGGTCTGTGACAGCCACCCTGCTTTCTCTAGACATTCAGTGATTTTGGGAAGATAATGGTTATTGGCACACCCAGCAGTGCAATAGACCCATAACCAGGTTTTTCCACTTTCTCCAGAGATGAGCAACAGTGCAGGGCATTGTAACCCCTGGAATGTGGATGGGATGTTTTCCATAATGCAGTTTCCATCCTGCCATCTCTTGGTTATTAATTGCAATTCTCAGTGTAAACAGAGATATATTGGGACCAAGGCTTGGCACAGCTTGGCTGCTCACATCTTGTATCTCAGGAAACTGAAAATGCTCCAAGGCAGCTCCGTGGGGCTGCAGCTGCAGGGAGCAGAAAGGAGAATCCTAATAGAGAGGCCATACAGATGTCCTTGTGTGGAGGTGGCACTTGGGGACATGGGTCAGTGGTGGACTTGGCCGTGCTGGGGCGAACAGTTGGACTTGATGATCTTTGAGGTCTTTCCCAACTACAGTTAAGCACAGAAAAGTCAGTGGCCTCAATCACTTGTGATCAGAGCTCAGACCCTGCCCATACCCTGCTCCTCCAGGTAGTATTAAGCAGATAAATTCTCTTCTGGGACAGGGAAATCTGCAAACCTGAAATAGTTGAGCAGTTCAGGCTTTAGGTGCCATTTCCCTGTGCATCCATAATAATCCCTGAAGCTGCTGTCTTGGTAATAATCTAGCAATTAAAAGAAAATATTGGTATTTAATTAAACTTGTCAATCAACCAGGAACGAGTTTTCCTTATCAAGAGGAGCTGGATTTGATTTTGCCACTTAGAAACGAATGTTAAAGACTCTAGTAGAATAAAACTTTAATTAGGAAAGGAGATTTGGATTAACATGTAAGGCAGAAAAAGAATGAAAGGTCCTCGAAAATCATCTGAGTATGATTCACAGGAAGAGAGGAACCTAAATATGGGAACAGATTTTTTTTTTTTTTTTTTTTTTTAAGAAAAGAGCAGTTATATGGTGCTAAAGCTCATGGGTAGAAGAGACACAGGAGGGATTTTGATGAGTCTAGGATGCCTCTATTCAATCCACTTTCCTGCTCTTAATATTTAGTTATTTCAGATATTCAAAGTCTGGTCAGAAAGTCCACACATACACTGTGGGGCATTAGAAAATCCTCAGGATTTGAAAGCCTGACTCATAAACTTAGACATCAGAGGAAAAAATGTCTCTTCCAAAAGATTAGAGAAAGGTACACTTTGTTGTCACTTTCTGGCAGTGTTGGGGACATGGAGGATGCTGCCCACCTGCAGCTCATTCCTAAGCCCACAGAGCTCCTGTCCTGCCCTGGCATATCCACACCAGGATCTGCCCCAAGATCCTGTGACTGTACCCTGACAAATCCCAACACACTAAACTCAGTGCTCACCTCCACAGTTTTTTTCAGACTTGTTCCCAAGAAATATCAGATTTCATGGAATCCACTCCTTGGATGGCTTCTTCATCCTTACCCAGCTATGTCTCCAAAGGTTGGTGTCTCAGGATTAATAAAAAATCACTTGCATTTTTATATTCTTTTGGGTACTTTTATTTTATTTCAGGTTTCATGGGAAACAGGAAAACGTTGAAAATATACTCAGAGAAATGAGAATTCATGAAAGTCTGCTCTGCTCTGCACATTGACTGAGAACAAGGCTGGATGCAGGGAGATGTTGCCTGGAAGATGGCAGTGCTGCTTACTGTGTAGACTGGAAAAGACCTCTGCTGTCACTCCAAGATTCTTCCAGCTGAGGGATGTTGAAATCCATGTTCTGAATTCTTGGGTATTTCTACAATGCGCCCAAAAATACATTCTCCATGGAGCAAACTGGCAAATACCACAAGGCAAGATGAAATCTCATAAGAATGTACTAAATGGCCAATGTCAATGGAAATGTACTTCATACATTGCCAGAGATATTTTCAGGCAGGAAAAAAAAATCCCAGCCTCCCAAACAAATGATTTCCTGTCCACTTACAATTCTTTAGCACTTCCCTCTTAACAAATTGCAGGAATCAGATATAATTAATCCCATATTAGCAATCTGGGAGGATGCTGCTGGAGCAGGCAGGGGTAGGTGTTCCACCAGCGCACTGACCAGTTTGAAACTGGGCTGGAAGGTTTCTGTGATGCTAAAGACTTTATTTAAACCTTTCTTCTTGAAGTATTCTTCTGCTCAGTCACTGATTTCTCCATTGAGTACATTACACCCCCAAAAATAATGGTTTTTTTTCTAATCTGCCTGCCTGGACATGCTTCTGGATATTTGTATTCTATCACCTATGATAAGTATAAAATTTGCTTGTCAAAAACCTATGGGAGATATTCAGCATTATAGCTGAGAAAAAATGTTTGTCTATTGTGTGATCTAACCTGGAAGAAGGAATTTTTCCCTGCAGGAATTTTGCCTTAAAGTCTATCAAAATATTTTACTGGTGTTAGTGGAGACCTTATCCTCAGCCCTCAGGCTGCTCCTTAAATTCCCCGAGACAGAGAGCTACGGTTTGAGGAGCAGAGGCTTCGTTTTTTCTCATTTCAGTTGTGGTGCTCACAATTCACCTCTCTGCTGGGAGCTGTTCCATGCACCAAGCTGCAGGAGGGCTCTGGGGTTGGCTTTTTGAAGGTTCAGGCAATTCCCTGTGTCTCCCCAGCCAACAAAACAAGGATGGGGAGAAGCTCTCCCCAGCCACAGGGAATAGCAGCTCCTCTCAGTTCTCAGCTGGAAAAGCAATGTCCAGCACTCCCTCCGTGGCCACTCACAGGTTCAGCTCAAAGAATCACAGAATCGTAAAGGGTGGAAAAGCCCTCTGAGATCAAATACAACCATTAACCCAGCACTCCCAAGGCCACCACTAAACCATGTCCACAGGTTTTGCCACATTTGCATATTTTTGAACACTTCCATGGACAGTGGTTCCACCACTTCCCTGGGCATCACATTCTGATGCTTGACCGCTGTTTACACAAAGAAATTTTCCCTCATATCCTGTCTAGATGTCCCTTGGGGACAACTTGAGTCTGTTTTATCTTGTCCTATCTCCCATTACATGGGAGAAGAGCCCAATTCTCACCTGGCTACACTCACCTGTCAGAGTTGTAGAGAGCAGGAAGGTCCCCCCTGAGTGTCCTTTGCTCCAGGCTGAGCCCCCCCAGCTCCCTCAGCTGCTCCTCATCAGAGCTGTGCTCCAGACCCTTCCCCAGCTCCCTTGCCCTCCTCTGGACACACTCCCATTCCTGTTGCTGGATGCTGCTTCTTCATATGCAAAGCCTGGAATTTAATCCCACAGCCTGGATGAGACAGCCATTAATCTGGAGGCAGATATAGACTTTCCTTCTTGCCTCACATTTGCTTTCCTTTGATGTTTGCTTTAGATGCATCTGTGCTTGCTTTAGGACTCAGACCAGAGCTATGTACTCTTCAGCAGGCACTGGGGCTTTCCTGAGGTCTTCCAAGTGTGGTTTTCATTAGCATCCTGGTTGCATCCTGCAGAAAAATAATTTCGGTATTGGAAATACCATTCAGCCAACAGGATCATACATTTGTATTATACAACCCAGCAGTGGGGTTCCCTTTTTCTGGGAATTCTTTGTTCTGGAGAAGTAGAGCCAAGGCAGTGAGATTGATTTATGTCACCAATAGAAACCAAACACTCATCACAACATTTCACAAACAGCAAACAGCTCCAAGGGCCTTGGGATGGAGGTGACTAATGCTGCTGTCCCTGAGCCTCACAGCTTCCTCCCTCTGCCACCAGACACAAGGAACAAATTCTGGACATGCCGTGCTGCCCTGCATGGGGGTAGGTGCCAGCTGGGCTGCTCATCCCACCTGCAGCTCTCCCCTTTGGGTGTGCTGGTGAAAGAAATCACCCAATCTATTTCTAGGAAGCAGAGGAACAAAATAGAATAAAGGATGATGGGCTTTTTAATAAAGTAACTTTAAAAAACTCTGCCTGTAACCTGGGAAATTAAACCAGGGGCCTGTACTCGCCTTGTTCCTGCAGTTAGGTCTGTGGTCCTCAGAAGCTTGGGGCTGCTGCAGTTGACCCCAGGCTCCCAGGGTAGTTCAACCCTCAGTGCCCACTGCAGCCTTTCTTATATTTTTACGTTAATCCATTTGTCTTACTGTCAGGATGAAATACATTTCCCCCATCCTGATTTTCCTCATCCTGGCTGTTTCACCCTCAGACTGTTTTAATCCCCCTCTTGGTCCCTATGTTCTTTATCTATATGATGGGACTCATGCAAGGCTTTTAGTGTTATTGCCTCCTACTATCTACCCCAATCCACACGCCTGGGAAAAACCTTCTGCACATCCAATGTGTCTGGATGTGAGCTGCAGCAAATGGCTCTGCAGCACCAGAGAGGATCAGACCAAAGGGCACATCCCAGGCTCTCTCCAGCCTGCTGCTTGTGAATTAATGTCCCATGCACAGACACCGAGCTCCACTAACCCACTCAAGATGTGGTGTCTGTATCCCTCACCTCTGAGAACACCACAAGTGCTCACTGTATTTAACATCATCACATCCTAACTTATACTATCAGGGCCAAAATATCCTCGGTGATCCTGGAGCAGCCCGAGGAAGCTGTTTACTCCCGGGTTTCCGCTCCCTCTGCGCAGCAGTGTCTGTTGTGTGGCCAGCTCTGACATCCGCAGTCCCCGGAGCCCTGGATCCGCAGATGGAAGGGGTGGGCAGGGCCCCTGATCCCGGCACGGTCGGATCAAAGCCCTGAGCACATCTGCCGGGGGCAGAGCATCCCTCCTCACCAGGCACCAGGGCTTGCCACGGTGGAAGGGAGCCACAGCCCAGCTGCACATCTTGGGAAGATATTCTTGGGATGGAAGACATAAGGATTTAAGTAACAGGTGTTGGCTGGGGAAGCATCATACGAGCAAAACTTCAGAACACAGAGAAGCACCTTTCCTCTGTTGGTATTTATTTTTTGAGATCTAAAATTCCGGCAAGGTTTTGTTGAACCTAAACAATCATTTAGTTTGCTTTGCTTGTGCTGACGTGGAGGTCAAGGAAGTGTCATAACGTGATCTAATTCACTGGCTGGCGTGACTTCCACAGCTATAACAAATATCCTGTAATGCCAGAAGTGGATGTAAACTATTAACCACGCTGAGGTAGGAAATCCAGGGATCAGGAGTTAAGTGACTGTATTAAACATTAAATTAGCTAATTTATTTGAGATTCAGATGTCTCATGGAAGAACACAGAGCCTTGAAATGAGATCCAGACCAGCTGATGGCTTGGATGGGGCCAGGCTGGATGGGGCTCTGGGCAATCTGATCTAGTGAGTATCATCCCTGCCCATGGCAGGGGGTTTGATCTTTCAGGTCCCTTCCAACCCAAACCACTCTGTGATTCTATGATTTCTGTGAAGATGCCACTTTGCACATCACTGGAACCACTCTGATTGCTGCAACACTTACACACGTGGTTGCAGGAAAGGAAAATAAGTGTTGCAAGAGATGCACATTCAGCATTTCTGATCAGAGCAGTGTGAAAAGAACAGATTTCCTCTCACACACCATCCTGAAGAGAACTAAGTGTCTTTTGCACAAAGTGCCTTTTGCACAGTGCTCACCAAGAAGTCTGCAGAGGGAAATCCAGCTCAAGACAAATTCCACAAAGGAAGATCATGACCCAGTAAAGGCAAAGGGATGCAAAAAGAAGGTGTATTCGAGCAGTGCTCACAAGTAATGGGAATGAGACAGTGTTGCACACTTACATGCTAGAGGCTTTTCTTCACTTCTGAAGCAGCAAAAGAATAGTTTTAGCATATTTTGACATTAATTGAAAATGCATTAGTGGCTGAGAGCAAACATTAGCTCTTGGTCTTGAAAAATTTCCTTTGTCACAAGAATAATTGTAATAAAAACTGAAACACCAAAATAAATGTTAGAACATTTAAAAATCATAAAGCCTTCCCCATTTCCACTTTTCTTCTGCAATAAATTAAAAGCATGAGAAATTTCCCCTGAAGACACAAACATTAAGAAATCATTCGGCAAATGAATTTTTTCAAGCCTGGCATCTCTAGCCTGGGGAGAGCTTTGGAAAGGTCACAGGAATTTGTCCCATGAACGGCCTCTCTTCAAGCCTGGGGGAGTAAATCTGTGGATCTGGGCCACCGTGGTGTTGGCCTGGCAAGGAGAAGACGGCAGATTGTGCAAATGTTGCCTGTTCTTTGCCAGGTGAGTTGTGCCACCTCCTCACCTTTATCATGTGCAGAGATACCTTTGCTCCAGGAGATACCTGAGCGTGTGTTTAAGTCTCATTTCA
This sequence comes from Acanthornis magna, assembly GCA_036785705.1. NCBI lineage: Eukaryota > Metazoa > Chordata > Aves > Passeriformes > Acanthizidae > Acanthornis > Acanthornis magna. Next base: position 3,254,426 of record JAWUZG010000092.1, read on the forward strand.
AAGGAATGCAAGTCCTTTCCTAGACATCTTTCCTGAACAGCAGCCAGGAGCGATGACTTAAGTGGTTGTGCTGCCTTGGGCAGGGACAGGAGCATCCCACGAGTGCCAGGACAGCTGACCCTGCCAGCGAGGCTGGACCCACAGGCTCCTGTGCCCTGAGCAGGGACAGACTCTGCCCAGCAGGTCAGGAGGAGGCAGCAGGTTGCACATGCTGCCTTCTCAGCTCACAACCCACAGATCACAGCAGCAGCCTTGGCACATTCCCCTTCGGCAGGAAAAAATGGGATATGCAGGGCAGACAACAACGAAGATGTTCAAAGCTCACGTTTGGCATGCTACCCGCAGATCATGGAGCTCATCTTCAGGGGCCTGAGTTTAAAAAACCCAGAATCTCTGTCTGTACTGTAATTTCTTCTGACAATAAAGTCCATCCTGTTTCAGTCTCTGTGCTCTGTGACAGAGGGACCTGTGCAGATTCTGCATCTTTGTGCATCTAAATTGTTTCTCTCTCACAATAAACACGGGGATGTGCAGACACATTTTAATCTTTACTTCTTATGGGTGCTAAGCTAAGGACCCAAGAGGACTGTGTTTCATGCAAGATCAAGTGTTGCAGTGTGAGAAATAAAATGCCCGGCCCTAAGACACTGCTCATTACACCCTTCTTGTGGCTGGCTCTTTGTTATTGCTGCCAGACATTAAAATGCTGCTGTTTCTACCCTATTCAGGATTGGTGTCCCTCAGAGTCCTAAAGGCATGAGGAGTTCCCTCTGTAAAGTGAATTTTTATGGGGAAAGTATTAGGAAGAATTATTATGTGTCCTGCCACCAGAAAGTATATTCTATGTCCAGAAGGAAAAAGAAGGGCCATTTCAAAGAACTAATTACCAAACTTTTTCTCATCCATAAATGCACACATTCTCCATGGGATGAGGGTGGAACTGCAATTCCCCTGAGAGTAGCAAGTGTGGCCTTCCCTTAGCCAGCAAACATGGGTCCAGGTTTCCTGAAAGTCATCTCTTTTGCCATTTATGGCTCAGTGTGAGCTAGAAAAACTGTTGCAAGCTGTTTTAATCTCTGGGGACAATACCTTGCTCCTACCACGTGTTTAGGGAAGATGATCCCTGTGAGGCTGAGAGCCAGGGGGTGGCACCACAGCTCCAGAGATGGCCACCAAGCAGAGTAGCAAGGGGGAATATCTTCCCATAACGCCCAAGTTTTGGCATTCTTTCTTATTTACCCACCAGGCAGGAGCTGTAACCTCAGCATGCCACACTGGGGTAGCATTTGGAAATCTCCACCCCAGCAGATAAGGTCCAGGGTGATTCAGCCCAGGTGTGATGTGGACATTCCTTGCTTAGGAGGACCTCCCTTCTTGTCTAAACAGAAGAACAAAATGAAGCAAAACTGGAAAAAACCAAAACAGTCTACTCTGCAGGCAGAAGGGAAGTGTCACAGACCCGTAAGACATTGCAGAAAATGGATAAATAAATCAAAGGTCCAAAGATGCCTTCTATTTTCTTGTGGAGCAAGGTGGAATCAAGTGGCTGTGCAATCAGAGCGAAATGACATTTGAGCAAAAGCTTGTTTTATATCCACTCATGCTAAAGAAAGGACTTAAGTTCAGCCAAGGTCTTCTTCTGGCTCTCTAACAGTGCTGATTTCCACTCAGGGAGAACAAATACATCTTTGCTCACATAACAATAAGAATATCTTGGTCTTTTCCTGAGCGACTTTGCTGCAAATTAGCCAGAGGGAGAGAGCTAAAGCTTGAGATAGAAATAACTCTCATCAGGAACAAGTGCTCAAGGGGCTTAGAAATGTGATTTTATTAACTTTCTGTCAGTTTTCAGTGCAGGATAAACATCCACTTAAGAGCATTAGCAATGCATTCCCTCAGAAGAGAAATTTTCAGGACCTCGTTCTTCCCAAACTTCTCACCAACTGCTCGACTTGCTTTGAAGGGGTGAAAGAATGAGCAGTTGGAAGGGCTGGGAAAGGATGGAAGTGGAGGAAACATGCACCAAACCTCTCCAAGGCTGCATTCCAGTGCCTTTGGCACCAAGACTTCAGCAGCCAAGGCTTGGAGCAGGAAGGGGAGCAGCAGCCAGGGCAAGGAGGGGCTGTGAGGAGTCCCAGCGACAAACAGGTCCTCACTCGAGAGCTCCAATGGTTTGTTTTGAGAAGGAAGCAGGAGCCTTCTTTGCACACCAGGGATGCAGCACCTCACAATCAGGAGTGCAGGGTTTGGTACAGCACAGACTCAGGCGGCTCCCACCTGCAGGATCAAGAGTCAAGTGGGATGAAAAAATGCTTTAACAGGCTAAGTTTAACACTGCTGAGTTAGAGCCTCTGTCACAGCTCACTGAGAACCTGGACACTGGGAGAAAGGTAGGGTCTGCTCATTTATTATGCACTTAATTGATTCATTTCCTGGCTGAAGAACAAAATGGGACCTGACCCTCAACTGAGGCTTCTGGGTGCTGGGATTGACCTCAACACTGAGGACTGTCTGCTCGTAAACTGTGACATTAGTCTGTAAAATCTACATTTAATTAATGCTTACCACTGCCCACTCTGGCCAGCCAAAAGGACAGGCTGGTGCCCCAGGAGCAAGGGGGAAATGCTTCCTCACAGCATCTTTGGAAGCAGCATCGGGAAGAAAATGTCAATGCACCTGATGCCTCCCGTCCCACAGTCAGGAGATCCTGGCACTGAGTCCCTGTCCCCATCTACTCTCAACAGCAGAGGTTTTGTATTCCTAGATGCCAGTCTAGGAAATCCATCTTTGCTAAATTTCCAGAGTGTCCAGCAGACAACAAGGAATATCACTGCTTCCTAATGCCAGAGCACAGAGAAATATGGGAGCACGCCATGCCAAGCCGTGGAATCTGTTAAAACCCCCCAGAGAGTTCAAAATACAGCAGAAGTGAATGTCCATGAGCTCACTGTGATGGGAGCACCAGGGCTCTGGGGAGAGCGTGATCCATGACAGGTCCCCTCACAGGGACCACAGAGGGAAGGGAGAGCTGTAACCTCCCAAATTCCCTTCTCCTCGGGTAAAACACCCTGTTTTTGAAATACTCTTCTGACATTCAAACCCCTTCATCTGTTTGTTTTTAACAGCTAACATTTTCTGAACTTAAATGTCAACTCAGCTGTATTCTCGGAGCTTAAATCATTCTGGTCCTATAACCATTCTTTTATGCTTATAGCATACATTTTGAATTAGCTAAATTAGATTTCGCTCTGTTGTCAGTGACTGTCAGTTGTGATGTTTTCGACTTCCAGTTGCAAAATGTGTGCAGGTTCAAGAAGCAGCAGAGTAAGCAGATATTCAAAGCATGAATTAGACTTTTAATAGACAAAAAAAGCTAGGAAGATGGAACTCATAAATTTCTTTAGATATGTGGCCATAATTATTACATGCATTTGGTTTCTGTATACATATATGGGGATTTTTAGGAGGCTGGTTGCTATGGTAACTTCTTTACTGCATGGTCCATATGTTGCTTCTGAAATTCTTTTTCCTCAGTGGAAAATTACACCCATGGACATGGATGGCATTTGTAAATCTCCTAAAAAAGCGGTAATTTTCCTTTTCTTCCTAAATGTCATCGACTGTGTAATGGAAGCCTTTGAAGTTCAATTCTCCTCCTTGTCAGTTCACCAAGCAAGAGACGTGAACTGCATCCTAAACTTCCCTCTCTGCCTCCAAACCTTTGCCTTGCCTTGCTGGCAGGCTGACTGATAGCAAATGTCCTGACTTTGTCAAGGGTGAGTGTGAGTTCACTTCGCTAGGAAGGGTTTTGGACTGGAGCTCCTCTGCTCTGGAGACAGGATGAGAGAACTGGGGGTGTTCAGCCTGGAGGAGAGAAGGCTCCAGAGAGACCTTAGAGCCCCTTCCAGTGTCTAAAGGGGTGACAAATGGGCTGGAGAGGGACTTTGGAGAAGGGCCTGGTGTGACACAAAAAGGGGGAATGGTTTCAAACAGACAGAGGGCAGGGTTAGATTGGATATTAGGAAAAAAAAATCTTCCATGTGAGAGTGGTGAGGCACTGGGACAAGGCTGTCCAGAGGAGCTGTGGCTGCCCCATCCCTGGAAGTATTCCAGACCAGGCTGGATGGGGCTTGGAGCAACCTGGGATGGTGGAAGGTGTCCCTGCCCATGGCAGGGGGGTTGAAATTAAATGGCCTTTGGGTTCCCTTCCAACTCAACTCAAATCAAATCTGTGAAAGGAAATCAGTGTTTCTGAATGCAGAATCTGATCCTAGACTTTAGAACTGGTTCTAAAAATTGCTGTGGAGTAGAATGATTGCCTTCCATGCAGCTCAGGAGGTCACTGCTGTACAAAGCCAAAGCGCTGGGGAGCAGGACCAGCTCAGCTCCAGGGGCACACACAGCTGGGAATGCTGTGTGCCTCTGGCTGTGCACTGTGCTCTGCTCTCAGGGCAGACAGGGCAGCAGATCAGAGCCATCCATAGGCACACCTTCAAACAGTTTGAACCTTCAAACACTTCTTCTGAGGTTGTAGCATTTCTCTGTTCATCTGCTGGGGTTAGGGGAAAAAAAGACCCAAGTCTGAATACCGGCACTGTTGCAAACAATTGCTTTGCCTGGTCTGTTTTTGAAGTTTAGGAATCCACAATAAAAAACTCCAGCACTGAGGCTGAAGGAGCAATTCCCTGAGCCAAGAGCCAGATTGGTCTGTCTGACATGTCCACGCTCAGGCTGTGCCTGAGAGTTTCATTGCTGCCATCAGCCATGAACACAAGCACATCTGTAAAATATGGATTTCAGTGAGACTGGATTAGGGGTAGATTTAACTTTGTGTGTCTGAAGTTTACAAAAAAACCCAGAGACATTTAAATGTATTTTTAACCTTATTTTTCACAGCAATTCTGATTAATGACTGTGGCTTGGAAGCCACCACCTTTATATACCTAAAGAGTCTGTGAATGTTGGCTTTGCAGAAACCTTTCTCGGAGCCTTACACAGCTGCACTTCTGTTTTACATTGGAAAGGTTTGACACCTCAGCAGTATAAAGTTATAGGTTTTATCCCTAAAACTTCCCAAATGCAGTTTCCATTATTAACACAATTGTGACAGCTATAGTTTGTTTATATTGCCTCACCTGGGGCACATAAACTTAAAGGACTGAAAATACCTCCATGCAATAAAAGAATTTTATATAATTGCTACCTCTTGCTGTAAGGGACAGCTGGCCTTTGAAAGTTGGGAGCTCATTTACGTCATTGAAGTAAAATGTAAGCCTGGGGTTTAAATGACTGTAATTTATGTTTCTGAAGCTCAAAACAAAAATATGGTTGTCCAAAGGGCAAATACCTTTCCAAAAAATCTAATACTCATAATTCATCTTGGAGAGTGTATATGCCTCCTTATAGGAGGCTTTCAATGGCAGTTGCTGTTTTCTTTTTATATTTATTCTCTTATTACTTCTGGTTTGCTATCCCCAATGTTAAAATTTCTATTGACACTTTCCTAATTCAGCTGTTTTTAATGTTTCCTAATCTGCTGTGCAAGGCTGTGCCACATCCCTGCACAGTCACCAGGGACACACCCCAAAGTTGTCCTGGGGGGCTCAGACCAGTGCAGCCCAACAGCTAGTTGTGGAAATGGCTGGGTAACCAAAGCCGAGAGAGAGAACTGAAAATGACTTATTTCTTGTGGCTGGACAAAATCAGTGCCCTGTGAGCAGAGCAGCTATAAATGACCCTGCAGTTCTTGTGCTGAGCATTTTCTTGTCACTGTCTCTTAGCATGTGTCTGAACATCATTTATATATTTTAGGTTTAGGGCCCCATTCCAAACAGCTGTTGCTTGTTTAGTTTTTTAATTTTTCCCCCCTTGTTTTTAATTTATAATACTGAAAATCTCTCTGGAATGGGCTGACACCAAAAATGTTTGTTCTAGTCCTTGGATGAAAGCACCCACCTATGGTCCCTGCTTTTACGATTTACAAATTCGCCAACATTTATTATGGCATTGCAAAACAACAGTGACAATAAGAAATTCAACCACAGCTCCCTCACAGCAAATTCCAGTCGCAGAACTCCTCTGCAATCTTGCAAGCCCATCACCAAGGGGGAGCCTGCATCCATTTAGATGGTTTATTTCCAAATCTCATTTGGGGTGTGACCACACTCTGCCTTGGCTCTGTCCCACATTTGTCATTTGCTTCTAATATACGTTCAGATATACCCATGACTTAAAAATAATTAATCTCATTTCCATGCTTTTGAAGAGTTTGGTTGTGCTGGCCAGCATAGCACAGCAGAGAAGAGCAAATGGCAGATTTTGTCAGTCTTGGGTTGTGTCAGTGGGAACACTGAAATCAGGTTTCTAGAGCAAGAAGACCAAGACAGGTAAATCCAAATTTCACCTGAGCACTGTGTCGGTGAACTCGATTCCTTCCCTAAAAGCACTTTTTTGGGCAAAAGTGAACTGCAGGCAAAGTATGCAGTTCAAACGAGGTTGGATATTCACGTCCTGCTCTAGCTGCCCTCGGCACATGAGGAGTGTGACCACGAACCTGAGAAGGTGAGGACACGGTCAGCGGTGTCCGGCTGGGGCACATCGGCTCCTCTGCCCTCCATGTGGGCTGGCACTGCTGCGGGGTTTGCATGGCGCTGGAGCTTCATTTAATGTGTCAGCCTGGTGTTTGGGAAGGCCATGGCTCACTGGGGACCCCGTGTTAGCTGCTGTGGGACAGAACACCCCTTTTCCATCGAGGTTTTCCCCTGACATGGGGAGATAGGGGCACACACACAGAGGAGGCAGGTGGGACCCTGGCCGTGACACAGTCGCTCAGCAGTTTGCAGGCTGACCCTTGATGATGGATTATTTTCCCTTCAGAATCACCGTGGAAGTATTGAGGCTGGAGTTGGGGAAAAACACAGAAGTAGCTTCAGAAAATGTGTTCAAGCCCTGCTCCCAAGTGAGAAGGGGAGCCTGAATGCAAGCCCAGTCCTTCCTCCTCAGCACAAGTGCAGCCCCGGGCCCCCGGGATGTGCTGTCATGTCCCGAGAATGTGTTTCCTGGAGCACTGCCTCCATCTCCCCCAGCTTGCTGTCCTGCTCCTGCCGGGACCATCCTCCCTCACTCTGCTGGCTGAGCCTGCTCCGAGGGGACACCTCATGCTGGGGATGGGGGAATTGCAGAAGGACCAGGACTCGTTTTTTGGAAGAGCACAGCTGCCTGCAGCTGCTGCTGTGGTAAATAGTGAGTATGGATTGGACACTTGTGTCAAAACTCCTCAGTCTGACTGATCTGACTGATCTGAGCCTGCCCCGAGGGCAGGAGTGGACCCAATTCCCAGCTGCACCATCCAAACTTTGCCAGAGACAGAGGAGTGAAGCTTGAGTGAAACAGGATTGCTGCTGCACCCATGGATTGCTCCCTGAGGGGGAAGAGTCACAGATGCCAAATCACAGAATCCCAGAATGGTTCAAAATTAAAATCTCACCTTGTTCCAACCCCCTGACATGAGCATGGACACCTTCCACTATGCCAGCTTGCTCAATGAAGAATGTATTCCTAACATAAATGGAATGGTGACCAGAACCATCAGGTATGAGCCACTGGTCACTGCCATGAGTGCATGGAGGTGGTGATGGAGCTGGCAACCCAAAGAGCAATTTCCTTTCTTACTCACCTTCCAGGGCTGGATGTGACAGGATGCAGTGGAAGTTTAATGTTTCTAAGAGGACACCACAATGAGGAGGTTTGCTGCCAAGCAGGAGCTTGTCCTTTCCCAGGGACTAACTGATGGAGATGATTGCCAGGATCAGGGACTGCTATCCTGGTCTGGACAATTTTTTCCAGTCCTCTTTCCGTGTCACAAGTACCTTTTCTTCTCTACCTGCTCAGAAACAGATGCTGAGAGTTTACAGCACAGCCCTTAAGATCTAACGTAGATGAAATGTCTATAAACACCTTGAGTCTCCTTAGAGAACTCTGTGCCTGACAAACTGTGCAGCTTTAGTAGGATGTCTCATTATTCATGGTGCTTCCCCCCTCTTGCAGCCCACGATTATGTGACAACTGTGGAAAAAGTACCTTTAAAGACTTCAGTACATTCTCAATGCCCAAACTGAAAAAGTAGTCAAAGAAATTTATTTAATTAAAAAGCTGAAAACCTTTCATAATATTTAAGATGACCTTGAGACTTGGAGCATGTCAGCTTTTTTTCCAGCATTGGCAGGTAATAATACCTGAAATGTTATCAGAATATTTTCTCCTTATTTCTTTGTATTAATAACCCAAGAGTGCAGATTGGTCAGATGAAATCTGCCAAACATTAATCACCAGATTCTGTTTTATGTTTATTTGATTAGAAAACAGAAGAAAACCTAGTAAAACTAATGGCATGATTAACCATGATGGAACTTCAACGATGGAAATAGGTTGCTTGTAGAAGTAAAATTCTGGTTTTGTGTAGAAATACACATTGCACAGCTGACCAAGGGTCCACTAAAATGGATCCAGGCTATTAATCAGCAGTTATCTTCTCTGCATATGTGTATGTTAAGAGGATGACAAGGTGCTTGATCTGGAGGAGCTCCAAGGATATACAGGAGGTAATATTTCCTTGGATATTGATTAAAACATAAATTTCATTCTCTCTTCCTTCTCAGGGCTGGGTCTCCCACAGAATGGCTTGGGGGCAGCAGAGCTGATCATCCATCACAGGAACATCCTCCAACAGGTGGGTGCTGCACCCAGGTGTATCCACATAAGGTTTGCTGTTAGGATCAGAATTTGGAAGCAAATCTCCCAGCCATCTCCCCTCAGGGCAATTTGCTTTGTGCCATGGAGTGGAGCTGCAGCACGGGGACTGGACGGATCACTGAAAACCCCTCAGGACCGGGACCAGGCCCCTGAAACACCGAGCGTGGGCCCTGGTGAGAGCAGTGCTGCTACAGCCACCAGTGCCCCTCCACCCACAAATGTGTCAGGCAGCAAGAACCATCCCCCAGCTCAGAGTGAGGCTACTCCTGTCAACACCAAACGAGATTTTAGGGACTTTCCTCCATTTATCTTCTCATTGCCTCTCTCCTCCCCACAGGTGTACACTTGATACAGTCACTTTTCTCCAGGGAAAAACCTGTTTCCCTGGTGGACAGGAATGATAACCCACTTGCCTTCTGCTTCCAGCATCCATCAAATCCAGCCGCTGTGTCCCCTGGAGTCTTAATTTTCCTCTTGACAGCAAAGACAAATGACTCCCCCAGGGCTGTTTGCTCATGTCTACTCAAGGTTTCTGTGACATTTCTTGAAGATGACCTGTTTTTTAAACACATGATGAGTTTTCTTTCCACTGCCACCTACCACTGTGAAGGTAGAGATAGGTTTGCTTTAAGAAAACCTAATGGTGCCAATCTCTAACACATCCTCCCTCTCTGCTTTCCGCTTTAGGCTTCTTCTGGTTCCCAGATGTTGCCAGCTGTAATATTTTTCCTGTATTTGGGGTTGTCCTACATACATAAAGCAATATTTCATTGAGGTACAACAACCACAAGAAGATATATTTTAATTTTAAGTATTTCTTCAATCCAAGTTTTCCCAAACTCACCCTGAAATCTGCCTTTTGGGTCCCCCAACACCATACCCCAGCTCCCAAATGGTGGGGAGTATTCCTGCGGGGAATATTCTCCTGTCTCTAGGATTATCCCACTCTCCCTGACCTCCTCTGAGTCCGCATCATGAGAAGATGGGAGCTGTTCGAGTCATCAAACCAAAGGAAAGGGGTGCTTTGTGTGTTGTTTAGGACAGTGGCTCAACTGGGACGTTCAACATTACACTAGGAACATTTGCTGCTAAGAAAGCACATAATAATCACCAACTTTGCCAAAAGACGGTTGGATGGTTTATTTCCCTCATGTTTATTACTTTAGGCTTTTAGTAGATTTTAAGACTTTTTTTTTTTTTTTGGTTCCTTGTCTATAAGACACTTCTGGAAATGACAGCCATGCTTGTAAGTGTCTCAAAGGCAATTTTTTTCCCAGTAATGTCCCCTGGAAGCAGAGTAAAGCAATGGCCACGCACCTGCCAGCCCCTCACCTGCTCACAGGTAGTTTATCCCCTGCAAAGCTATGCCTTGAACACCATTTTCCTTCTCTCCAGCCACATGGAGTGAACCTGACCTCTGCATGCGACCCAGGGGAGGCAGGCAGGCAACACAAGGAATCAGGAGCCAGGTTTGTTATTGAAATCTTCATGATGAGGCATGCAGGGAAACAGGGGAAAAGCACCTTCAATTCCCCCATTTTGTCCTTTTGGAGAGCTTGTCTTTGCAATATAGCTCTTTAATGTAATCCTCAGTAAAAATGTCCTTCCCTTTTTTCCCCTCTTCCCAGAAAAACTGCCCTACAGAATCACACACGGGATAGCCAGATGGTGCACTGGAAATACCAAACACCCGGATTTGCAAGGAACACTGCCAGCTCTGGCTATGATTAAACCCACAAAAAATGAAGGGACTCTCTGGCCGGATCCATCCGGATGTTGAAAGAGAGAAGAATGTGATTGCCACTTTCCAGTTTCCCTTGGCACAAGGATTTTCCAATCATCCAGCACATCCTGAGGATGGGAAATGGGGCCGGACCACCTGCGTGCTGGCTCTGCTCAGTGGCCACCACATCCCTCTGAGCATCAGCAATTCCAAACACAGCCCTGAGGTCACACAAAGTCTTTTTGATCCCACCTCAGTGACCCCAAGGCTACAAATGCTGCCGTGGGACATTCCTTGCATTGGAAGGAGCTCCTTGTTCCCATAAATCATAGAATCATAGAATAGTTTGGGTCGGAAGGGACCTTTAAAGGTCATCTAATCCAACCCCCAAATGGAAATGTTGCAATTTGGGCACACTACCATGCAAATTCTCCTTGGCTGTTGAATGCAATAATCACACTCTGGATAGCTGTGAGTTACTGTGCAAAGGGAAAAGGTCTCCCTCAAACCCCCTGCTTTGTCCTTTTATCATTTGTGTATGTGGCTGTTTAATAGATTATTTAATAATTTAAACTATCCACATGCCATAACATGCCCTCAAATGTTTAGTTGAATGTCCCCAAATTTGTTTTGCGTGTTTATCCTTCCATTCGTTAGGAACGTAAATGTTCTTTGACTTCACCCTGTGCCTTTCAGCATTATTTTATGGAAATTCTGATTTCCTGCACTGAAAGAAACCCTGATGATAATGAGAGGCTTGAATCATTTCAAACAAAGAAAAAGCAGATTGAGTCAATTCTTCATTTTGTTCTTAATCAAAACTAGTTGTGTGCATTTGCATCGACAATGAGCTCAGCACACAATGCTCCATATGGGCTTGGCTGCTGGCATTCAGTGAATGGCAGGAGCCACTGAAAAAGCTCCCTAGTTTTCAAAGATTTAGGGATGACCTTGCAAAAGTGTCATTTGTCACTGCCTTCCTTGTCCAGAATTGCTAGGAAAATCCCTGGAAACAGGCTATGGAATTGCTGGGCCCAGTTCTCACAGGCGAAAGCAGCATAGCAGCACTTGCCTACAGAGAAACAGTGGGAAATGAGAAACTGGGAGCTTTTAATGGAGCCCCAAAAGATTTTTTTTTTTCATGATTCTTTATCTGGATACTGGTCTTCTGCTGCAGATGTTACTCATTTTTCAGACACACTATTACACCAAGTCTGCCATAAATATGAATGCAAACAAGGTACGGTCCATTAATCCGGACACCTATTTGCAATTCCAAAGTGTCTACAGCACTTGGAAACAACCCACAAACTTTTACTGCTCTCTGGTTCACACCTGATCTCACAGAACCCCCTTCATGCTAATTCCAGTAGAGTTACACCCAGGAGGTATCCACAATACATGCCATTTCAGGACCAGGTCCTGATTTCTGAGCACGTTAACAGCACCCAGCAGGGCTGTGGTGCACAGACTTTGCAGGTCTGCTCTCCAGAGCATGAACAATTTGGAGAAATAGGGATGGCAAGTCACACAGGCATCCCCGGTTGTGCTGTCGTGAGTGGCTGGACAAGTTCTGCTCAGGAAGGATTTATTTCCACTCATTTTGGTCTTGTGGCTGTGAGAGGCTTGCAAAACCTTTCACCTTCTCTCCCTGGAGTCATGTATATTTTATGAGAAATTTAAGAATTACCTCTTATTAAAATGGGGATAGTGTAATTACCAATAAAAAGCAGATGTTATGGCATGACTAATGCTTGAAAATGTGTATGTAGCAAGTACAACATACGAGCACATCCAGACTTTTCACTGAGATAATAAAAATTGTCTTTGTCGAAACACACTGGCCAAGTCGCAGAGGTCTGAAGTCACAGGGAAATCATTGCAGAAAACACTGAAAGGCTCCACAAAAGGAGGCTGAGACAGAGAGCCCCCATTGCTGTTTGCCTTGCCCATTTCAGGAGGTGCTTGGAAAGGTGTCCTGTTAAAGCACCAAAACTCACCGTGCTGAGAACATCTTTCCCCTCCGTGCTGCAATGAGCCATAATTAGTGAGCTCCCCGACACCTCCAGCACCTCTCAAGGGTCCACAACCCACCTGCAACAGTCGAGATCATTCCCTTGGATCACGCCCAAGTATTTTGGCAAGGCGTATCGGGAGCAATCCGCGTAGGCTGACTTTTGAAACGGGAATGTGCAAATAGAATGTAAATGGAGTTGTTCAACAAATCTGTTCAGGCAGTCCCAGGGTTCAGAAATTTCTGCTGAGCTCAAAACTTCCTCTCCCTTCCTTCCCTGAAAATGGCACTTTTTGCTCTCTACAAATACCTGAAGGGAGGTGGTGGCAAGGTGAGGGTTGGTCTCTACTCCCAGGGAATTAGAGATTAGACAAGGGAAAATGACCTCAAGTTGCACCAGGGGAGGTTCACAGTGGATATTATGACGAATTTCTTCACTGAAAGAGTGGTTAAACATTGGAAGAGGCTGTCCAGGGAAATGGTGGAGTTACCATCCCTGTAAGTGTTAAAAAAATGAGTAAAAGTGGCACTTCACAGCATGGTTTTGTGGTTTTTCAGTCAAAGGCTGGATTTGATGATCTTGAAGGTCTTTTCCAACCTTAATGATTCAATAATTCTATTGCTCTTTGCCATAAAATAATCTTTAAAGATGCACTCAGATTGCAAAAGAGCTTTTGCAGCTCAGGATGTGTGTGGACAGTAGCGTGTGGGTACAAATTTGGGGTCACAGGAGGATCTTTGAAGCCTCTGGGGGAAGTTTCAAGGGCAGTGGGTGGGAGCTGGAGGTGGAAGCTCAGCACCCAGAGGTGCAGGGGGGCCTGGAACACCACAGCAGCCATGGGCTGGTGCTCACCCCTGCCCTCTCATCTCCAAATCCCAACTCTGAGTCTTTGAGTTTCTCTCTGTCCCAAAGCCCAGGCCCTGCCCAAAGCCCAGAGATTCAGGGTGCACTGGAGGCAGCAGAGACCTTCCCATTTTTCCCCTAAGCCCCTCCCATATTCAGCCACTATTTCCTCTGCACATGAATTCCACCTTTCGATTTAAAAACAAAAAAGCACATCCAAATCCTCAGGCTATTCTTGGCCCTGCCAGAGTGTCAGCTCACTGGAGGAGCCTCCAGCGCTGTGCTGGGGTGTGCTGCAGGCTGCAGGGGTTGGTTCCTGTTGTTTGCACCAGCATTAGCTCTGTCATTCTGTGAAATGAAACTAAGACGTGCATAAGCAGCCTTGACAGCAATTAGTTCTGGCAGAATCTTTGTGGTAATGAATTTCAATGATGCTGGGTTTTGGGTGCCTGAACACTTCATTAGATGCTGGTATATCATACTGATGCAGCTGAGGAATCACATTATAATAAACCACTTTTTACTGCAGGCAGCAACCAGGATAATATACGGGATGAATAATAATAGTCCATTCAAAACCGTTCCTCTGCTTTAGAGCTCTGGAATTTCAGTAAATAGATCAAATATTATGCAGGGATGAATCTTATTCAGAATTTCTCCATTACCCAGGTATTTATGAGCATTTTTTAATGTATTGTCAGGGGAGTTACTCCACTCTATCACACTTGCCAGCTAAACTCTGAAATACATACATGTTGATGCAGTAATAACAGAAAGCATCTATAATTTAGCAAAAAAAATTATTTATGTCTAAATGGAGGAAAATATATGATAACTATTTCAGTGTGAAATATCATTAAGTCTGTCTGTTTCTATATATTTACCGGACATATTCTTTTTTTAAAGAATGGAAATACATGACTTAGAAATACCTTAAAAAGCAGAACTGAGGCCTTTTTGTGCCTTCTTCTATGCTTATAAACAAGAAATGCATTATTATAAGGGCAGATATTGGGACTGCAGCTTCTCTCCCACACCAGAGAAGAAGGAGGTGGAGGAAGGTTATCTCTGGTTTATCAGGGCTTGTCTCAGCAGCTCATGACCTCACTGGCAGGGATAAAAGCACGTGATGCTTCTTTAGAAAGAAGCCAGGCCATCTGCAAGCATCCCAGCAAAGCCAGGATGCCCACAAGACTGTGCTGGGGAGGAGGAAAGGGACAGCTCTGCCAGAGGGAGCTGGGCAGGGTGGGGTGTTCTCCCTTTGTGATGCACCCCAGAACTCCATCACCATGGCAGCCAGAGATGCAGGATGATGATGCTCTCCCTGCTGGCTTTCCCCATCTTAGATTCTTCTGGAGTATGTGGTAACTGTAAAAAATATCCTTTGTCTCACCCTGGTGATCAGGTGGGTGGCAGTTACGTTACCCAATGTGTAGATTCAGGCCCAATTGAATGAGATATTTGTAAGACATCCTTAAAATGGAAAAAATCCTTGGAGACACGGCTTTAGACAAGAAAAAGGCAGGAGAAAGTCAATGTGGATGGGGAAATAACAGCACCAGAGTAGCAAATAGCCAAGAAGCAGACAAATTTTCTAGTACAAAAAGTATTTGTGTGTGTTTATCTATAACAGCAAGATGACCTCTGTTTTTCAGTGAAATAGCGTCTTATAATAGCAATGATCTGTTACATTAGCTTTGCAAGTAAAGACAGAGATAGAACAAGAATTGTTTTGAAACTTTAAGTTCAAACTCTTTTAAAGACCTGAATTGCATATACCCATCTCGGTTGTACAGAAAACTCAAAAAGAATATGTCTGGAGGACAGGACGATTCTACAATTTTTTTTTTTCAGACTCTACCCAAATTTCAATGTTCTTCCATTTCCAGAATGCTCACAAGCACTGCTGATCTACCAAGATTTGCAGGAGAACACAAATCACCCTAAATCACCCAAGCCTGTGGGATTTTGTTTCTTTGGCTTGGAATCTTTCAATGCTGCTCATGAAATCTGATGAAAGTTTAACCTCAAACAAGATAAAAACACTGTCTCTGCCATGCTTTCATATACTGTTGAGCAGTAGGCTGTGAAGAATCAGGTAGTGAGACCGGGGATTTGTTTTTTGAACTTCATTGTTGCTGTTCTTCATCAACAGGGAGAAAACATCAAATTGTATATTTTTCCTGTATGAACTACTAAAGACTGCTTGAGAGTATAGGAACTAACCTGGTATTTAAATTTAATTGAAAACTCTACATGAGAAAATGTTTCAAGACTCCAAAAGAAAGAACCGAAAGACAATGCCAAATCCTTATGATGCTCAGTTTTTAACTGGCCTGATTCTCTCTCAGCAGTGGCTGAAGTGCCATGGCCTGGGTGCACAGCAGGACAGATTAAGATTGGTGACTAACTCTGCTTGTGCCTCTTGCCCATTGACAGCATAATTTTATCATGTTTGATTAAACATAAATTTATTTCAGGATGTGGAGACACAACAAGACCACAGCCCTGCCATCCAGTCCAGGAGCCTTGGAAAATGTCCCGTGGACCAGAGACAGTTCTGAAGAGTTGAACACCAGCCTGGTGCTTTGCAATGAGCAGCCTGGCTCAAATTCCCAGGTGTTTGACCTTGAGTACCTGCCCTACTACAGAACATCCCAGACCTGTGTCTGCCCAGCCTCTCACACCCACACAGAAAGAGGAAAAAGCTTCAATGAAGGCAAGGCTAACGCGAAGCAGGATGAGAAAGTGAGTTATTCAGCCAGCTCCACAGGATATTTTCTACACTGTGGGATATCTGAAGAGCTTCTTGGCCAACCACTCACATACAGATTACAGAAGTGGTTAATATATGCAAATTAGGTGAGGTGAACTCACCTTCAATGTTTCTAAAAGGGGTAGGAAGTCTAGAAGAGGCAGGCACATCTCACACCAAACTGCTACTCAAAAATTAGACCCTTAGGAACAAAATCATGACTTGTGCTCTGAAAACACAATGCAGGAGCAGAGCTATCTGCAAGGACAAGGCAGCTGAGGCAGCCCTGGCAAGGTCCCTGTCCCTTGAAGCACCCTGTGGACCGACTCCTGCTGTGCAGGACACTGGTGGCTCTGGGTGGGATCTGTCCCATCTGTCTGCTGTGTCCCCCAGCGCTGTTCACATCATCCCATCATTGGACACCTCAGCCTTTGGTCCTGTACGTGTCTTTTTCAGAGCATCCCACCGAGTTTGGAGCTGAGCAAGAGGACAATTTCTTGTGCAAGCAAGGAAGAGCCCCCAGCCCAGCAGCTCCTGGGAGCCAGCAGCCCTGAGCACTGCCTGCCCGTGGGCTCCTTCCCCGGCAGGATCCCACACCCGGAGCAGCCCCTGCCCAGCACTGGGTTCTTCCCTTACTACAGGACAGAGGGAGGGATGCGCACTGGCCCAGCGCAAGGGAAAGGGCCCTTCACCACCACAGAAGGTCTGGAGACCAAAGAGGGAGGACAAAAGGGAGGATCCAATGTTTGGAATCTCCGTCCCAGCTGCTTGGTGTCCTGAGAAGACAGGAGAGGGTTTGTGAGTACAGGCATGAAGGAGGAACTCTTGAAACCTACAACATGAAAATCTGCATGAACTGGAATAAAATAAAAATATTCATTCTCTCAAGCAAAACAAGTGATAACCCAGAGTGTGTAATGACAGCAGAAAAAAGCAGAGCAGGAACTGGGGAAATCCAATTAATTTCTTTAGAGGTGAGGAAGAGAACTGTGCTTCTCTGTGGCTAATCCCAAAAGTGAGATGCTCACTCAAGGGATGTGCAGCCATGGGAAATGGCCAATGGGAAAAAAAAAAAAAAAGAATTATTTAAATATAAGATGCTTGGAGGAATTAAACAGAGACATAATTTCCAGTTGGGATTGGGAAATACATTTCCTTTCCCCCTCACTACAATCCTTCCATTGTATTACTGGCATCTGTTAGACCTGGTTACTGTGCACAACAGCCATACACAGGAGAAAAAAAAACCATTTTATTTAAATTCTTTGTCAATGTTTTTTTGAACACATTTCCATTATGTCTGTCTTCATTTCACTTGCACGGTCAGTAATGAAAATACTCTTGATTACTTTAATATGTGCAACTAGGAGCTTCTATAGACATCAGTTTTGACACTGGAAAACTGGGAAACAGCATCCAGAAACAATTTGGCATTGGTGAGTCTTGACTGATTTACACCAGATGAGGATCTGACCAAAAAAGGTCAGCTCACTATTTTCTTTGCAGTTGTGAAATCTTGCAACATCCTCTCCTTACTGCCAACTATGTCACCTCCTCGAGACACCACACGAGTTGATGAAACACGGCTCTTTCCCATCCCTGCACGGTGCACAGACAATTTCTGCTCAAAATAGATGAGTTTACTCCAACGTCTTAGGAAATCTTCAAGTGTTTTGTAATGGTTACACACTGGAATGACAGTGTATTGACAGGCTGTGTCTAAATGTACCACTGTCACCTATTTTAAGGACTGAAGAAGAAAAACATATCACATTTCACTGTTTCACATCTCCATAGGTAGACCGGTTTTCCCTGTGGTGACACTGGGACCAGAAATGCTACAGCTATGCAAGGTACATGATGGTTTTAATCATATTTTCTGCTTATACTGTACTTTGGTATTTTTTGACCATTTGGGAAGGGATTTTGGTTGGATGCTGGGAACCAGCAGAGCTCCCAGACAGGAGCATTGATCCCAGTCTTTCTTCTAGGCACTGCTCAGGATGAAGTGGTGCCTCACCCCCAGGCTTTAAAAAAATGTTAAAAAAACCTGGGGTCAGCCAGACTGGTGAAAATTCATCCCAATGTCCTCACACCACTGCCCAGCTGGGAACAGGAGTGCAACTAGAGCAGCCAGCACACCTTCCGCACCCCTGCATTCCTGGGGGCATGTTCGTACCATCCTGCCACCTTCCCACTGAAAAACAAGATAAATCAGATTCCAGGTGAACAAAGTCAGACTGTATGAAACAGCTTCTGGTTTTAAGCACAAAGAAGGCTGACGTCCTGGGTACGTTGAAAGAAAGCCATGCAAAATAGAGTGAGATTATCCAAACTCAAGGGATCAGGCAGAGGAGGGAAGGAATTCTGTCTGAAAAGCAGGTGTGGATTGTTCTGAGAATATTAAATTCAGCATTTCCATAAATTTGGCACATTAAAATACTTTGAACTGTGTGGTATCAAATCCACAAATCTGCCTGATTTTTACTAGATAGAAATTAGCTGCTTTCTATTGGCTGTACTTGATAATTTATGGGAACAGCGAACATCAGAAATCAAGGATTTGGGAGACAAGAATATTACAAGCTTTATGCTTATGGATCAGAGAAGTCTAATTTTAATCAAAAGCTGGCAAATATCATATCATATGTTGCCATCTTGAAATTGGAGCTGAGCAAAGCTCATGATTCTAATGTATTTTCCATACAGCCTTGCTCAGAGGTAAAAAGGAAAGGATGGAGGAGGGCAGTGTTGGAAGCTTCTGTGATTCTCTCCAAGGTTTATCCTACTTTATTACTTTTCCATATAGTTAACATCCTGTACACAGGCAGCAAATGATTTTTCTCATACTGCTCCGTGGATCAGATTCCTGCCTCAGTGAGGACATCATGTGCCTTCACCCCAAGAGTGGTCCTACTCAAAGAGTTTGGTTCATCCTTATGTACTGATAATGTATTTCCTTTCATCTCTCTATTTGAAAAATTCATAATTACTTCCCTAAACCTTCAGAACTTCAACACTAGCAGTCCTCTGGAGTTTAAAAAACAATCTGCAATTACTTTGATGCATGCTGTGTAGTCTTCATTGATCCCATTTAAGCTTTTAATCTCATGAATTCACAAAGTTGATTCAAAAAACAAACCATGGCAAAATATGCCCTTTAATAACAAAAGTGGTGATGATCATAAATGTCTTTGGGGATTTCTGATAATGAAGGTTCTTCTTTCTCAACAGTTGATGTCAGATTTCATTTGGAAAGGGGGGAAAGGACTTAGCCACAATATTTGTTAATCTGTGTTCCCCTTGGGAAAAACGTACTTCAAAGTCAATAAAAAGACTCACAGAGACATGGCAGGGCATGGAATATGTCTCTGAAATCAGGTACAGGAGACTTTTATAGTCAAACACTGCAGGCCTTAAGATCTAGACCCAAAGATTCCTAAAATCAGTAACAGAACTCCGTTAGCCTCAGCAAGGTGGAGTTTGGGCCTCCAGACTCCCCATGTGGAACAGAGCAGCACATTCCTTATATAAACCTGAACCCCACAAAATGCTGTTTTAGGGACAAAATTAGCTCCCCAACATTTAAATTTATTAGTGTGCCCCCTGCCCCAAGGTCTAGGGTTATCTGGGCTCTCTTTTCTCTTCCAAATCTGGATTGTGTCAATGTATATGACTTTATAACTTTATTTTGAACTCTGTTAAAAAGGAAGCTTTTGGCAAGTAGCATTTATCAAGGAGGAGCAGAACTCAGCATGAAACAAAGAAGCTTAAACAGGTCCCTGCCCAGCAACGTGATGGGAAGGAATTGAAGTGAATCATTAATAGGAAACAACTTGGCTTCCTTTCAGAACTGTATTTACAGTGAGCGACTGGAGAATGCCTTGAACATACACCTCCATGAAAATAGCAGAACGTGCACATCACTGGGTAAGCCCAGGGATGGGGAACAGCACAGCTCTCCTGCTGGGACAGCCTAATCCAGCATTCGGTGCTTGCCAACGCAATTTAGGAAGCACATCAGGATGAGGGCTGCGCTCTGCAGAGCAGGGATGGGTTGGAGGCAGTGCCTGAGGGCTGTGCTGAATGCTAATCATCAGCAGGAGCACATGGAAACACGCAGGAATGAAGAGTGAGGGATGCAAGGCCCGGTGATCCACAGGGAAGCTGAAGCAACAGGAGGGGAAGCAGCTGTGCTTCTGCCACACCTGGCGCCTGGAATGGATTCCATCAGTCTGTCCTGACACACAGACGTGTTTCTGTATCTACCTGCAGCTATATCCCAATTCTCACCAGAACGAGCGTGTTTGGACCCCAAGTGAGGTACCTGCCCAGAGCAACTGTTCGCCAAAACACAAAAAGGTGGGCTGGGGTGAAGGCACAGGCTGGCCCTGTCTGCAGCCCTTTCTTGGTTAATGGTGCAGGTGGGAAAGGATGATGAAAAAGCAAAGAGCCTGCTGACCTACCTAATCCCCATAAATCTATCTGTCCCTACCCCAGTGCTACCAGTTCCCATTAACTCCTCCCAGGCTCCTGGGGGCACTTTTGCCTTTCTCAGGAACGCAAGCTGATGGAATTTGCAGGAGGGGGCAAGGCAGAAATGCCAGCACCTGATCCAAATTATGTAGTCCTTGACTTGTGCAGCAACCATTAGAGTCTCACACGTGGAAAAACGCATGTGCTATGTACTTTAGTTTGGAGCACTTTTGTCAAGGCTGGTGTCCTTGGACTAATTTCTGCTGCTGGTAAATAGAAACAGAGAAATGCATCCCCAGGGACAGCCCAACATCAGCATCACCTGAGCTGTGGACTCCTCCAAACTCACGTTTGAAATATATCCACTGTGCAGGGATGACTGTTCTCTGCTTTTCTGAGTGCCTACCCCTGTGCATAAGGAAGAACTTCTGCACTGGGAGGATGACTGAGCACTGGCACAGGCTGCCCAGAGGGGCTCTGGAGCCTCCTTCCCTGGAGATACCAAAAGCCACCAGGACACAATCCTGAGTAATGCGATCTAGGGGATCCTGCTTGAGCAGGGAGGTTGGACAAAATGAGTTCCAGTGGTCCCTCCCCACCTGAACCATTCCCTGCCTCCTGTGCATCAGTTCCTGCATGGGGCACAGCCACCTGCCTGGCCACTGCCTGAGGTCTGGGGGGAAACTGGGGGGAAACCTTCTTGTGTTATTAGCTCAGAAAAGATAATGCCAAAGCCCAGAGATGGCACACAGCAGCTTCTGCTGCAATTACACCAAAGAGTAAGCACACTCCGTGGTGGCTTCTGCTGAGCAAAATTGTCAAAGGCAAGCAGATAAATTGGAAATTCTTTGAGGAGAAAGACCTGAAGGAAACTGGCAACACAAGCAATGTAAAGGGAGCGTGGTGGGGAGCGAGGAGTTAAGCTTGCCTGGCTGAGCAGAGCTGTGAAAATAGACACCAACCTGCCTGGGAGGAGGCAGTGAACTCTTTCCCACTCCAAAGCTCTGCAACGGCTGAGACATCAAAACCCCAACACAATATAAACCTAACAATAGGGTCTGACAGCTGCAGAGTGTTTGAACAACACCTCAGATGGGGAAGCTTGTGAAATCCTCTGTATCCCACCGGAGCATGGGAGCTGCAGCTTTTCCTGGTTTCTTTGGCTGTATTTTCCCTTAAAGCAGAGATTGTGCCCCTGGTCCCACCACATCCTTTCGAGGACCCAACTCACACCCACAGCCACCACGCTTTGGATTTACTCCCTAAATACATCTCTGGCAGCAGAGTGCTGATCAGTTCCTTTGAAGAGCTCATTCTCTTAGGGCATCCTCAGGAATGGGTGCTCTGGGTCGGTCTGAGGAGGTCTCACTCCAAGCAGCTGCCCCGTTAGCACCTGATGATAGCTAATAATAATGATTAATGAATCTTAATCTTCCTGTCACAATTCCCTTTCATTAATATTTATATCTGGCAGATGTACCCCCAAGGGAGAACTTGAGCTGCTAAGTATTAGTCTGCTATGTACAGCTGGTATTTTCTGCAGAAACTTTGAGGACATTCTTTGAAAGAGCATATTATGTGCAGTTTTATTTTCAATTGTTAATGCTATCACGTGTCAGCAGAGAGAAGGTTTATTTTAGGCCTCCTCATCCGATGAAGTCAAAAAACTCCCTTAGATACCAATATTTTAATGAAAAAAAAGGATCTGATGTAATGATTGCACACTTAAACAACTGGCATTATCACAGAGGTCAAGCTCAGCTATGGATACACCACTAAGCTTCCTAATTACAACAGGGTGTAATTTAAGGCATCTTTAGCTGTCAGTGGTTTAAACGTGTGCCATTTTCCAGTTAGATGTATGTGTTCAGCTGCTAAAAAAAGTCTTGTGAAGCACTTTTGGAAGCATAAACATTTAATTAAATGATCTAGTTGAGTCTTCATAATTGGGCTGAAGTCTGTTTATAACTAATTCATGACACAGCATAATTAGCCAAATGATTAATTGGTAATTACTCTGTGAAAACAAATTAATCACTGTGTTTCCCAAATCAAGATCCTCTCTACACCATTGCAAACCATTTGGCTCTGCTCTGTGACTGTCTTGATTTATTTCTAGTTATCCATCTACGTCCTGGCTATTAAATTTGGAGGAATCTCCTGGCTCTCAGCAATGCATTGTCAGCTGCAGCAACAGGCAGCATCAAAAACATTTTCCATTTTTTTAAACGTTTTATTACCCTCCCCAGACATGCCTGAACCATGGCTGGCTGGATACGGCTTCTTTGATGGTGCTTTCATTTGAAAGTAGGAAGGAGAATCTTGCAATTACATTCATGTAAAGACTAAGAAAATGAGCAGCTGAGGATGTGAAATACAGCCAATCTTTGTGCCTGAAACACTCCTCAGCCCACAGGGCCTTCAACATTTAAGTTTCCAAAATGAGTTGTTAAACCATGTGGGCACAGGGAAAGCACGGACAGGTTGTATTAAAAAACAAAAGCTGCTTGCACAGCTGTGAGTTTTCTTCAGGAATTGATGGGGATGCTGTGGCCTTTGGGAAATGTGGCTCAACATGTCCAGCCTGGGGAGGGACACCTGAGCTCACCCTTCAGAAGAGTCTGGGGACAGTAGTGGGCATTGAAGGAGCCTCACAGTCAGAACAGCCTCAAAACAGAATCTTAGATAATTTAGGTCAGAAAAGCCCTCTGAGGTCATCGAGTCCAACCATTAACCCAGCACTGCCAACTCCATCACTAACCCGTGTCTCTAAGAGCCACATCTACATGTCTCTGAAATCCCTCCAGGGATGATGACTCCATCACTTCCCTAGGAAGCCTATTCCAGTGCTTGACAACTCTTCTGGTGAAGAAATTTTCCCTAACAGCTAACCTAAACCTCCCCTGTGCAGCCTGAGGCTCTTTCCTCTTGTCCTAGAAGATTACAAAAACGGAAAAATAAATCTTGAAATGGCTGTTGAACAATTTTGTCTTTGCTTGTTCTCAGAAAGAGAAGGGAAATCTGAAATGCTCTAAGAGAAGGTACACTGGCAGAAGGGGGAGGTGAGCTCTTGGGGAGGATGCTGGTCATCTGGAGGAGAAAAGAGACCATGCATCAGTAGGGAGCACAAAGATCCTGAAACTCACCAAAACTGAAGGTTGTTCAGAATTTCCTGAGGAAAGATTTCAAAGGATATGCTGAAACAAGCAGGGCAAGCAGATGGGGTGTAAAACCACCCATGGGAGGCGGCTGGATCTCATTTCTCGAGCGCAGTGGAGATGTATCCTGCTGGTCCCACACGGAGCTGGCAGCCCCTGCAAAGCGCTGTGCTGACTTCAGATGTGCAGCCAAGATTAACCACAAAGCCTCCTGCTGTCTGATGGGCCAGGGGCCAAACAGTGCCTGATTAACCAAAATCAGACCTACCTGAAGCCCCTGGACAACAAGTCAGATTTCTAGTCTCAGTTTGTTCCAGCTTTTGAGAAACCATGGAGTGAAGCTGGTTTCTGCAGCAGTCAAAACCCGGGCATGGTGGTGACTCCACAATAGCACCTAGCAAGTAATTTTTATTTGAAAGGAACCTGACATTGCTAGGTGACGCTGAAGACATCAGCTTCTTCATGCTCTAGGTATGATTCCCAGCAGTTTTCATATTTTAGCAGGGTCAGTAGCTTCAGTGAGGTGCCAGAAATAAGGGCTGAGGCTGTTTTTCAGCTCTGGTGCCCCAGGGACTGTGTGCCGATTGCCAGATTGCTTCCTGGATGAGAGTGTAACTCGGACATCAAACAGTTTTTTACCCTTTGCATTCAGCTTTATGTACCCAAAGCTGCTCCTAATGGGGTGCAGATGTTTCTCAGACTGAGTTATCGTACAAAACGGGCAGGGGAAGGAACTACTGAAAACTTCACGGGAAACGAAGGGAAATCGCGGCACTCGTGAAACACCAGCTATGAAAGAGTTGGGAAAAAAAACCACAAAAAACCTTTTTTGGTTTTTCACCAATCATTGCTGCTGTCTTGAGGGAAAGATGGGGCAGAGACAAGGATGATACTGAGGAACTCTGAAAGTTAATAAGACATAAAAACTCACAGAAGGACAAGAAAAGGAGACAGCGGAGGGTGTGGCTCTGTGCTGGGGTGAGCTGCAGTGGAAGCAGCAGCTTGGGTAGCTCAATCCTGGCCCCAACGCTGCTAATTGCATTAATTGCACTAACCGTGAGACTTTGGGGACAGCGGCAAACAGCCACAGCACCACCTGCTGCAGCCATTCCCCTCTGGGCAGCCTGGGATCTGCTGATGAAGCTGGGATACCTGAGAAGGGACAAGGATGGAGTCACAGCACATCCAGGCACGGTGCCCACAGCTTTCAGATTTGGGTCACACTGACTGAAGGAAACTCCACGCAGCAGCAAGCAGCTGTGGGGTAATAAAACAAGCTGAAAGTTTCTGCTCGCCTTCACGCACAGCAGGTCTGGACTAGTTTTATTTATATGATTTTTCCACTGAGCAGCAGCAGCAGCAATGGATGGAATGATCTTGGGACAATTTGGGAAGGAGTCTTCTGACGTTTCTTTTAAGTCCTTCACTGAGAACATTTTTCTCCCTCCTGTCTTTCTTTTCTGCTTTTTTACAAGCAAAATGCTGTGGTTTGAGAGGCAGGGCTGATGGGCTGGATACCACATGCCCTGTTGAGGGGGATGCTGAGGCTGGGAACAGGAGCTGTCTGCCTCCGCCCTGCACAGTCCTGGCCTGCCCTTGGAGGACCCTCACTCTCCAGTGCCTATCCTCACCATGTGCTCATGCACAGTAGTAACAAAAATTCAATCAGCTTTTGACTGGCTCCTCTGACATTACTCTTCCTGATAGGGATAGGCAGAAAGCTGGAAAAATTATGCTGAAACTACTGTTTTTTAAATATATCAAAAATAAAAATAAACCCAGAAAACCTGAGCAGGTAAAAATATTCCATCTGCAAAAATGTCACAGTCACAACTCGAAAGGTCACCATCAGGCCCATTCAGATCAGTCTGTTGGCTGCATCTGTTAGCTGGCACCTGTGAGTACCCACTGAATGGAAAATAATTGCATAGGTGATGAGCCAAATGCTGAAAATCATGGTCCTCAAGGTGGTCTGGAGGCGTGGGAGAGCTGCGGCCGCCTTCGCTAGAGAGGCAGGATTAGAGGAAACCCAAGAGCAACCAGGAGCAAAGCCACAGCAGGAACTTTAAAGGAAGAAAACAGCTTTTTAAACCATCGCATAGTTGATGATGAGGAAGGCATATGATATGCATTTAATGCTGAAATGAAATGGATTTAAAAGCCATCATGAAAAACTGATGTCAGCTGCTGAGTTCTGTAAAAGCTCCTCAGGATGTGCCATGGCTGAGAGGGCTCATGGCACCACCATCACCTGCCACCTGCATCCATGTCCTCATCCCTGCCCCATCCTGGTGTCCCTGCAAGCACCACGGTGAAACCTGTGCCATGCTCCTCTAAATTAGAGAAAACCAAAGGACGGGGCAGAAAGCAGCATTTGGTAGTTGCAGCACAGCCTGATTTTATCATTATTTAGGGCAAGAAGCTGCTTTTGACAGGAGAAGACGAAGTTTTGGGTCACACCAAAGGAGGGAATTAGCGACTGCTGAGATGTGATGCTGCAGGAGAGCTCCAGCTCTCAGCCCCAAGGGTAGGACTGACACAGCCTGATTGTGCCTGGACCACTCCTGAGGAACAAATGGTACAAATTCAGGTTGGTAAAACAAATAACCGTTCGTGTTGTCAAGTGCTGGGAAGAGACAAAAATCCTTATGACAGTGATAAAAGACTATTTTTATACTTCATCAGTGCAGGGAGGCCAAATTGTGGTTTCCTCAACATCAGATTACAAAGAAATAGGGATATACATCCTTCCCCCACAGCAAGGAAAATACAGATTGTGCAAAGCTCATTGATCCTTCCTGCTCTGTTCCAAGCAATTAGCCCAGTCTTGCTGAACCCCTTCCTCTGGCTTTTTCCCCCTCAAACACACAACTCTGGGGACACCCGGGGTGTGCTGACACCCAGCAAGAACTGCAGGATCCTGCTATGCTCTGTACCCAAACGGACAGTGTTTTTTCCAAGATACCAAACCAAGGCACCTAGGTGGGATGTGCCAACAGGACCCAGCTTTTCTCTGTCATATTCAATTAAAGTCTTCAGATGCAGTTGCAGCCTTCATGTCTGTGCAGAGCCTGGACTGACATCCTAACAGGAAAATCCTTGAGCATCCCCCTGCATGACACGGGGTTTTCCTGCTGTGCAGAGTCCGTCTCAGCGCAGGTTAACAGCACCCTCTGCAGCCACCCCGGCTGCCACAGCGGCCAAAAGCCAGCATTTCAATCCATCTGCCCCTGGAAATGGAGATGTGAATTCCCGTTAAATTAAGATAAACCTGCAGTTGTGATATCAGCTTAATGTAAAGCCTGTCCGATATGCTTGCTGGAGCAAAGTCAGCTACAGCAATGGGTGCTTTAAAGATCCAGGAAAACTCTAATATGTTTAATTTCTTGTCATAGTGCCTGCTTGGAAACAAAATGGTAAAAGTATTCCGGTTAACTGCAAGCTAATATAGTGTTATTTTGCAGGATATGGGAATATGTTTTCCAAAAACAAAGAATAAGATTTATCCATGTGCTGCAATTTAGCACGCAAGGAATTTTATATGGCAGTATAGAGCTGGGAATATCTTTAGCTGCTAAAAAGAGACTCTCCCTTAGCTGAATGACTAAACCAATAATTTCTCTTCCCTGCTGCCTCAAGAGGACGGTGTGTGTTTCTGACAGAGACAGATGTACCGAGGAGGGGTAAAGCAGAGATCTGGAGGGAGGGCAGTCAGGGGAACTGCTCCAGAAACTCTGTCAGGAGGCATTTCTAGGATGGGAAGTTTATCCTGTTTCCTTTTGGTGGCACTGTCGGCCCAGATATCAGGTCCGGGTCCTGGGGGTCTGGTGTTCTCCAGGTACCAAAATCCCACTCTTAGTGCTGTCGGAAATACATTGCTGCAAATTGTTTCTGTTGCTTTCCTAAGTTTTGGAGGAAAGGC
Source organism: Acanthornis magna (assembly GCA_036785705.1). Classification (NCBI taxonomy): domain Eukaryota; kingdom Metazoa; phylum Chordata; class Aves; order Passeriformes; family Acanthizidae; genus Acanthornis; species Acanthornis magna. The sequence goes on from JAWUZG010000092.1 coordinate 3,282,069, forward strand.
GTTGATATGTGCTGCGAGGTAATTACTCAGCATTGCATCTGTGCCAATTATCCAGGCTGGACCTGAAGTTTTTGTCCAGGAGCTCCTTTTGGTGGTGGTCACACTGATGGTGTCTCTGCAATGACAGCAAGGATGCACAGGAACGAGCCACTGGCAAAAAGAATACATTTTGAAGGATAAACATTTCCTTGAGCTTTGGACAGACACGGCAAGAGCACCACTCAGATTTGCAAAGGGTGAGATCCTGCCTCAGACACAGGATTCCTCCAGCAGACTCTAGGCTCTGCTCCCCATTGGCCAATCTTCACTCTGATTTTTCCTATCCAAGATTTTTCTTGACTTCACTCTGATGATTTTTCCCATCCAAGCTCTTCCCAGCTTGATGCTGTCTTGATTTTTCCCTTCACTGCATTGATGCTGCAAGACCTTCCAGCGAAGATGAACACAAATTCTTCCTACAGACTCCACAGTGAATTAATGGAGCTTAAACAGGACATTGTGAGCAGGGAATCAGTGAGACTGAACACAAACAAAGGATGCTTCTCCATTAACACAAATGAGAAACTGTCTCACTGTGCCCGTTCAATCAAAGCATTGCCCACAAAGCAATGGTGTTGCTTCTCTCATGTAAATTTTCCTGCAGCTTTCAAGCACCATGATTGGTATTTGCAACTTTGAAATCTCTGTTTAACTGTATTGTTTGCCATTCCTCTTCCTGGTGCTATTGATTGAAGAGACGTTTCCATGCAAATAGGCTGTTCACACTGTAAAATTAGCCTGCTCCTCTTTCCCCCATGAAGATTTTCTACCCCAGCCCAGCCTAGCAACCTAACAAAATCCCTTTCTTGCAATGGAATAATAGTAAAAAAGGTGGAAGGATGTTTGGAGGGGAAAACACAGAGGAAACTTTTTAACTGAAGACGATCATAAACACCCCCCTCCACTCTTTAAATTTAATTTTAGAACGAAATAGTTTAATTACTCACAATGACTGAGATTTTTAAGGCAATTTTAAAAAGCCAAGGTCCAAATTGCCATTTAGTTTTCTAGAGAGTTAGACATCCAGCTTCCACAAGCTGAAAAGGAGGGTTAACTCCAATTTACAATTGCCAGTGGGGCTCGTGTGAGGTACTGTGAATTCACCTGCTGGTATTTAGCAAATGCACATTGGCAGAAGGGGTCTGATCACATGAAGGTGGAGCTGAAATTGAATTCAGGTCACCTAGGGAGTCTGTCTGGTGTCTGACTTGACAGAAGTCCTGCAAGACAAGAGTGGGGATTATTTTACCAAAATGTGGATGACTGCAGTGGGAACGTGTACACCTGACCTTAGGTTCCCCCTGGATCATGAGCCACAGCTCATCTTAGATACCCAAGGGGGCCACTGTGACCAGCTCAGGCACCGTGACCAGCTCAGGCAGGGACCTTCTCATTCTTTACTGTGAGGTTACAACAGGCTGCCCAGAGAAGCTGTGGCTGCCCCACCCCTGGGAGTGCTCAAGGCCAGGCTGGATGGAGCCCTGAGCAGTCCAGTCTGGTGGAAGGTGTCCCCGCCCACAGCAGGAGGGTGGAATGAGATCTTTAAGGTCCCTTCCAACCCAAACCATTCTGTGGTTCTATGACACGACCATGAAGTGTGCTGGGGCTGAGCTGAGCACTGCCAGCTGTTGATGGAATAGTCAGAGCTCAGAAACTTGCTCGTGGTTTTGGGCAGAATGCTCCACTCAGGCTCTTTAGCAGCACAACCACATGTTGCCTGCCCGGCTGCCTCTGCCAGGGAAACTTGCTGCTCCTTTAGGGTCTTATCAACAGCTGCTGTGTGGAAAACGAGCCTGGGCAGTGGAAGCAGGGAGCACGAGTCACATCTGGCTGTCTCCTCCCGACAGGACAGAGAAGAACATCTTTTCTACCACACTGCAGCTGATTTTTACAGCACTGCTCTGCTCTCAGCTTCAAGCATGTCCTGCTGAGCTGGCTCATCTCAGCCAAAACCTCCTCAGCTTGTGGGGAGGTCAGCCTTGCCTGGGTGGGAATGTGGCTGCAGCTCGCCAGGCTCCAGATCCTGCTGCTTCTCCTGCTCTCCAGAAACCGTAGCAGAGGAAGAGCTCGGCACAGTGGGCAGGGCAGCTCATGGCTCTCAAGCAGATGCTGGATGGTGTCTGAGAGCTGCTCGTGGAATGTCTGCCCTGACTGTTGGCTGGGGCTCAGCCAGGCTGGGATCTGGGGGATATCTTAGATATGTCAGGCATATTAGATGCCTGGTGCTCTGGGCTGAGGGCAGTCCGTCCCAGGAGGTCTGAGCAGCACCATGGAACTGCATCAGCTGGGGCTCGCCTGTAGGTCTGCAGATAAACCTTCTCATGGAATATCAGCTACGTCAGGCATTTCTCAGAAGTGTTCCATATACAAAACCAGATAGATATAGATATGATATAGATATAGATATAGATACAGAGACAGATGTAGATGTAGATGTAGATATAGATATAGATATATAGATATAGATATAGATATAGATGCAGATATATAGATATAGAAGATATAGATATGGATGATGAAAAGACCAGAGGATTCCCTTCACTGTCTAATTCTTCCTGGAATGCTTCTCCTCCAGCAAACCCTACCCAGGTCCTGGGCAAGGAAGGGCAGAGAAGAGCTTTGCAGCTGGGCCCTCCATGCCTGTTTCTGGTGTGTTTGTAGCCCCTAATTCATCTTCCATGCACATTCCTGCAGAGCAAACACTCATGTTTTGCTGCCTACAAAAACAGGCTTGTTTGGTAGCTCCTGGAGGAGAAAACTATTTCTGCTATGTGCCCCCTGACATGTCTTCCCACAGCCTGGATCTGTCTGGTTGCTGTAGCCATGAAGTTGTCCTCCTATCACCACTTACACATTGCTCCAGGCTGTTTGTACATTGCTTTTTAATTTACTGGGCTCTGCTCTTGCAACTCAGCCCCTCAAAGAGACATCAAGCATTAGAACCTGGTATCAGTGACTCTGGCTGCAGCAGCGAGGTTTAATGTCATTTTACTTGTATCTTGTCCAGCAGTTTAAGCCATCATCTGTTACTAACAGGTTAATATTTTAAAGGAATTTCAAGGGAACCTTTAAAGGGGATTTAAAAGTAAATTTAAAGTGAAATGCATCCTAGCCCAGAAATTGTTTACAGATGGATAAGAAGTTAATAACTCCTTTCTATCTCTAACATATTTTGTCCCTGCTGAATTGATTCTGCTGAATTCTGCTCTGAATTCTCAGAGCAGTTCATGTGAATCTACCACGAGTTTCTGAGTCTGCCCCGGTTCCTTCACTGCAATGCTCTCCCAGAGAAAACACACAGCTCTGAGCAAGACAGTGGGAAATTTCTTCCCTTTTATCAGTAGCATGATAAACCTGCTCTGGAAAGGATGTAAACTGGTCAAAAGAGTGTGGTACTGTTTAAAAAAAAAAAAAGGGTTTATGGTAGAGTAGGAGGCAGAATCCAGAGTGTTCAGGATGACACAATCTCCCTGTTCCCCCTCTTGGCAGGAGGCAGAGAATTCCTCATCCCTAATCGAAACCACACTTATCTCCCTCTGACCAGCACTTGTGAGTGGCTACAAGCCCAGGCTGGGACTCAGAGCAGCAGAAAGGACGGATCCCTTCCCAGTTTTCCATACGTCACTGCTGCTTGTTACCAGCAAAAGGAGATGTGCTGCCAGCTGGGAGATGGAGGTGTATACACAGGTCTCAACAAAGAGGTCTGTATTTGACGGTGTCAGGTGAAGATAAGAGCCCTGAGCCTCTCAGACCACAGGCAGGATGTGGCAGCATTCTGAAAAGTATTTCTGCGTGCAAAGATGCCCCGGCCAGTGCCACTGCCCAAAAGGAGCTTTGCTTCGGTGTCCCAGCTCGGTGCAGTATAACAGCAGTTCGGCAAAACCATGGAATCACAGAATCCTAGAATGGTTTGGGGTGGATGGGATGTTAAAGCTCATCCAGTTCCAACCTGCCTGCCATGGGCAGGGACACCTTGCACTCTGCCAGGCTGCTCACAGCAGCAGAAGGAGCAGCAGCAGCACAAGTTCACCTGAGCATGAGCAGGGAGGTGCCCCAGCCTGGCTGCGAGGGACTCACTGCTCCCAGTCCACAGCTGGCACTAAGGATAAACTCTATTTGAGGGGTGGCCACCACACTTCAGGGACAAACACCCTCACAAACCCCAGAGGAGCAGGGCACCGAGGGGCTGAGCAAACACTGACTGTCCAAGCTCACACCTGTGGGTGTGATGGTCCCACGCCAGGACCACCCACAGGTGTGTGGGCACTGCCATCAGCAAGAGCCACAGGTGTCCTGCAGCCTGGGCGTGTCCCCAGGTACAGCTGCAAGGGCTTCTCTGCTCAGCTCTGCCATTGCATCCTCCCTGCCTCCCTCCTCTAGGCTAGGAGTTGTTTATAGTAAATTCTCCATGACGTGTGGTTTCAGCTCCAGGTTCAGTGTTGCACAAAGACCATGTCCAGTATTCTCCCTGACTTAGCAGATGTTCTGGATTTGGCATGGAAATGTGTTACTCTCAGTTAAAGAGAATTCATATGATTAATGATTAATGATGCTATCTGAATAATTACCTCATTCAGCCAGCTTTTCTTCTGGTTTTGCAAGAAAACATGCATGAAAAATTAGTACAATACCCTTTTTCTGTGTTAGTGTATATGTAGAGTAATATTTCTTCTAAAAAGAAGAAAGTAAGTTTAAGAAAACAAATAACTGACAAGTTTCCACAGTGCTTGTGCACACATGTGCTCCCCTGCATTTATCCAGGACCACAGTCCCCCGCAAAATCCATTAGAGACCTGGTGCTTGAGGAAAACCTTCCTCATGGAGAATGAGCATTGTTATATGCATTGAAAAATCTAAAGTTTCAGTTGTAGATTATCTGAGCTGATAACCATGCACACAATATTAAATTTCTATAAGCAATTTCTAGACAAAAGCCCCCTTCAGCCAACTCGGTGATAAGGTTTCCTGTGTATATGTGCATGCACATAAGGGAACATTGTTTTAAGATCTTTTTTGTGGAATATATTAATTTATCAATGGAAATGAAAATACCATTTTTTTAAGAAAAAAAGATTAAATATTTATATTTTCAGCCAGTATTTTGGCATTCAGGAATTCTTGCTCATGAACTACCAACATTTTCTGTAGCTACCACAACATGTAGACAAAATACATTTCAAGAAAATCCAATCTTGCATTTCAGGAAGGCAATGTAGCAAACCTAATGACAATCTTTTTCGAAAGCCTCCAAAACTGACCCAAGGAACTGCCATCTGCAGAAATCTGGCCTAAACAGAATAAAATTCACTTTGGGCTACCGTATAAATCTCAGCTAGATGGATATATACAATGGCTAAGGGCCAAGACACTTTTTCAGAGCAGTCATGCCCCTGTAGTCCAAGAGGGCATTTCTGATGGAGCTGGTGAGCACAAGGAGAGCTGGCTGAAGATCTTGGGGATGTCCTGCCTTGAGTGGCCAGGTGCTACATTAGATTTACAATTTGGAAGTGCCACATAGGAGGCACACCAGCCAGGCTGGGCTCAAGATCAGGTAGTCACGATCCGAAAAAGAGAGCCCAGCCTTCAGTGCCAGTCAGAAAGGCATGCTAGGAATTCCCAGAAGAGGGTTTGAGATCAAACAGAAAATATCTTTATTCTGCTGAGTGGTTCTTTCCTATCACTTGTGGTTCTGGCTGCACAGTTCAAAGACTTTAAACAAAAATGACTGAGGAGGGTAAAAAGGAGTGTCTTGCATGAAAGGGGAATACACCAGATCTGGAATCTTGACTCTGAGAAAGACAGGCTAGAGGGAAAAGTATGCAATAGATGTATAAGAAGATTGTGAATACAACATAAAAGGAATGGTGTAGAGGGCAATTGCTTGCCAATTCATTGCTTGCCGAAATACAGTATTTGGGGTTATATCCTGGAAAGATAATACAGAAATTGGGGGTATCTCCTGAAACGATGAGGCAATGTGATTTCAGTGAAGGGAACAGAGATGTTTCTCAATTGATTAAGGGTGTAATACTCTTTATCTCTGTACTTACCTCTTCAATTTGCCAGCATACACGATCCTTCCCAAATCCCTATTTTCCCCCCTTCCCGCCGAGCCCCCGTCCCCCGCTGCCTGCCCCAGGAGCGATGCCGCTCCTGCCGCTGCTCGGTGCCGCCAGCCCCGGGGCGATGCGCAGCCCTCCCTGCCCCGCATCCCCCGACGGGCGCCGTCCCGGCCGTCCCCCGGCCCGGCCCGCGACCCTCCCCGCCCCGGCCGGGCGGTGTCTCCGCTCCGGCCCCTCCTGCTCGCCTTTAAGCCGCGGTGTGTGATGTCACAGCGCTTGGAAGCCGCGGGCGCGGAACGCGGAGCAGCGCAGGGAGCGCACCGCTGCCCGCGGGGACCCGCAGCCCCCGGGGAGCGCAGCCCCCATGGGCAGCGTGCAGCTGCAGGACTTCGTGGCGGGCTTGGTGGGCGGTGAGTGATGCCGTGAGCGCGGCTGGGAGCAGCGGAGGGGCACGGCGGAGGTGCCTGGGGTTAAACCTCTCCGTGTCACCCACGGGCTGTGCCTCTCTCTGCCCGGCGTTCCCGCGGTTCGCTTTGCTTTGGCTCGCCAGTGCGGTTTAATCCCATTTCCACGGGCGGGAGACTTAAAATCCAAGTCTCAGAACGTGTGATGCTGCTGTGCGGGACCGACTTCCCGAGGCCCCCGCATGCCCCCGGCTCCCGCCGGCTCTCCCGTCCTTGCCCCGGGGCTGGAAGCGCCGCCGGGCTCGGAGGGGCTGGCAGCTGTCAGCCCGGGGGTCCCCGTGTCCCCATCCCCGGGAGAGGCACTGCCGGGCTCGGACCCCGCTGTCCCATCACGGCCACTGTTGGAAATTCTGATGGCAAACACCGGGAAGCAGAAATCTAGAAAGAAAAGGAAACCAAAGGACGCGTAGAGGCGGCAGTAATGGGACAAGGTTTTCAGAACTGAGAGATGCCCACTGCGTTTGCCAGATGACAGGGTGACCAGCTCCGCAGCCCCAGGGGCTGCAGCAGGACAGAGGGTCCACTGTGGCACCAGCCACCACAGAGGAAACCTCTGTCCAGGTGACCCTTCAGACCTGACATGGGAGAAGGGTGCGAGGTGGCTCATGGGTGTCCTGCCAAAAGAGGTTAATAAGTCAGCTGACTAAAAAACCCAAAAACTCTGCCAAAAGTTTGCATGAGCAACTGAATTTTGAATCTCTGTAGCCTGTGTAGCTCTCTCTCTGCCCCACTGCCATTGCTGCACACCCCTGCCAATGGGACAGGATGTCCTAGGAGGTGAACAGCCACCAGCACTCAGCCGCAGTGGCAGCTCAGAGTTTTCATGCATAGCACTAGACCACGGGTCCCAAGTCCAGGAGGAGAGGGGACATTTAAACACATTTTTAGTGAAGTCATAATGTGTCGGCAAAGGGCGTGATGCTCGTTTCAGTACTAACCCACTATGAGTGAGAAATTACATGTAGTCCCCAAAGCACCTGTGGGCACTGGTTTGCACAGAGACTTGCTGGTAAGGATGCTTCACACACTACCCACCGTCTCCACAAACCCTAAAAACCGCCAGTGTTGTTTGCAACAAACACACAAAACCATATCCTGGCCATGGCACGCAGATTGTTCCATTCTCCTGGAGGAGAGGGAAACCAAACTGTGCTCTGTCCTGCCATGAGAGCTCCTGGCAGTGAGCGGTGTGAGTAGGTGGGTGGATGGTAAGAGAGAATGGGCCAGCTTCTTCCCAGAAAACCATGGGGAATAGGGCAGGACGGAACTGTAAAGCTCTATACAGAGCAGGGCCCTGTGTATCTGAATCCTTTCTCACAGGTATCTCTACAAACTGCTCTTAAAACAGCAAAGGATGAGGAGGTCCCATAGCAGTCAGCTCTAGGACATCTCTCTCTGAGCCAGGAGAATCTCCTTGTGTCTAACAGGAATCTCACCATTTTGAGGCTAAAAAATTGTGTGAACTTACAGGAGAGCAAAAGGGTTGGTCATGGACAGGACACATGAACATGACTTCTTCTCAGGTGCCTTTGAGAGGTAAAGCTGAAGGGTCCAGGAGATTGTACACAGAAAACATTTAAGCTCAGTTTTTAGCTGCAGTCAGGGACAGGGCACTATCCTGGTCATTGCTCTGGCTGGGCCCCTTATAACTGTCCCCATGGAAATCTCTCCTCTCCTCTAAACCCATTGCACCCTGTCCTGTCACAAAAGCTTCTTCGATGTGTTGCATAATGCTTTGCTTTTATCCCCAGGAATTGCCAGCGTGGTTGCGGGCCATCCCCTGGACACAGTCAAGGTAAAACACTTTGCACTGTGTTCACATGCCCCCACCCAAACCCCCACCCATTCAAACCTTCTCTCTAGGTGATGCTTAAAGGACTTTCACTTATCCCAAGAAGGAATTTGGAATGTTTTCACAGACTTTCTTCCTCTCCAATGCTCATTTTGAATGAGAAACTAAAAGAACTGATTGATACATGCGAGTTCCTCTGTGGAGAATGAATGCTGAAAATTAACCTGGCCTTACTTAATGTGTGGTTCACTGAACAGTTCTGCCAATGTTTTATTGAACTTTGCCACAGACTAGTATTCAAAGGGCAATGTATTTGTTTTGCTGCAGGCATATTTTTATGTGTTTCCCTAGTGCTGGCAATGCTGGAAGGGCAGAGTGCTGAAATTGTTATCCCAGGGCTGTGACACACACTATTTATGATTCCTGCAAGATAATTAGTCCTCCAACGGAAGGATTTAGAGAAGTAAGAAGATATTTGTCAGCATAATGCAGACAAGCCCATGCACACACCAATGCATCTTGACTCAACCAAGCTGACCATCCCTACTGATGCAGAGATAGAGAGGACCTGTTCCTCTCTTTTTTTTTGCACAGGCATATCTGGGCGGCTTTCATCAGTTCAGCTTCTCTGCCCTTCATGGGGTTGTTTAGGCTGAAGAATGGAAGGCTCCAGAGAAATCTTATTGTGGCCTTCCTGTACTTGAAGAGGGCCTAAAATAAAGACAATTTTTAGCAGGTCCCATTTCCATAGGACAAAGGGTAGTGGTCTTAAACGGAGAGTTTAGCGGTTTTGGTTAGCTATAAGGAAATCTTGTACAAAAAAGGTGGTAGAACACTGGCACAGGCTGCCCAGAGAGGTGGGGGGATGCCCCATCCCTGGAAACATTCATGGACGGGGCTCAGAGCAACCTGGTCTAGTTGGAGATGTCCCTGGTCACTGCAAGGAGATTGAACTAGATGACCTTAAAAGATCCCCTTCAACTCAAGCTATTCTATGATTCTGTGACTCTGTGTTCCCTGCTCTGGTTCCAGCCTGGTTCTGGCACCAGGCAGGGCTGCCAGCTGTGGTAAACCCAAAAGCCACTGGTCCTGTTTGCACCCTAAAGACCTTTGGAGGGTGATGCAGAGGAGGCAGAGCCCAGCACAGCCCACATCACATCCCTCCCCAGCCATCACAGCCATCCCCTTGCACACAGCAGGCTCTCCTGGGATCAGGAGATGCCCGGCCAGCCCTATCCTTTCTGAGCTGCTAAGGTGACTCCAGCCCCAAGGGCATCCCTGTGCAGAGGTGGCTGCAGACCCCACGCAGGAGGAGCCACAAGGCTGCCCACATCCCCCAGCAGCAAAGGCTGGCTCTGCCCAGCGTTGCCAAGGCAATCCCCATCTCAGGCTGGCGTTCATGGCATCATTGCCACATTTGGGGGAGTTTGGCAATGAGAATCCTGCCGGGAAACATGGAGTTTCTGGATGCCAAGAGAGAGCAAGCCCATCCTTCAGTGCTCATAAAGACAACTGTCAGGCTGCCCCTCTGTTGCTCTCGGCTTTGGGCAAGGTTTTGCCTTGAGAATACCAAGTAGGCAGAGTTGTTATCTTTCCAAATTTAGGAGCAAGAAAGTGGAAAAGAATTTTTACACAGCACTAGGCTAGCAAAGATGCTGCTCAGCAGCATCTGCAGCTGCCAGGGGATGAGGGATCCTTCCCAATCTAGGGAAGAAGGCAGGACTGAATGTAAGGCTCTGTGGGGTAAATGGCATCTACACCACAGTTCCCATCAAGCAGGCCTTCTCCTTCATCCACCTCTTCCCATCACTGCAGCTTCCATCAAACCCCAGCAGCTGTTTTTTCTTATGTCCTCACAAAATTCTAAAAGTTGTGCTTTTACTCACTCTTCATCCTTCCTATTGTGTTCATTTCCCCAGAACTTTCTTCAGCTTTTGGGTGTCACCCAAGAGCCCTATCTAATCAAAACATAACAAAAAGGAGAATTTTCCAGAGGAATATCCATACTGGTAGCAGTTGACTTTGTTACAGATGCCAGCAGGGATTTCAGTGCTGGGTGTTAACAGATTATCTAAGGGACATGTGTGCGAGAACCAGATTGTGAGAACACTCAGTTGCCCTCAGTTACTCAAAAAATATATTAACCTGAAACTTTTAAATACCTGGTTACTGTGTAAAAGAAAAAAAAACAAGTCCATAGAGGCAAAGTGGAAATGTCTGGGCTAAGATGAAGACAGGACGGAACTCAGGGCTGGGCACTGGGGTGACCTTGTCCTGGGCCGGTCGGGGTGCAGCCACCTCCCCCAGGTCCCCCTCAGCCCCATTATCCCCAGTGTGAGTCCCGGTGTGCCCGCTCTGCCCCTGTGGCCTGGGCCTGCCCAGCGTGTGCTGAGCGAGCCATGGCAGCATCTTCACACACCAGCTTGTCCTGAGGGCTCAGGAAATATTCTGCTTTAGCTGCCACCTTCTGCGTGGCCTCTGGCCAGGCCTGCAGCAGAGCGGGGATGCTCCATGTGTGCAAACAGCTGATGGAGCCGTGAGCCTGCAGTGAGGGGTGAACCCAGATTTTGGTCCCTCCTGCTCCTGCCAGGGTCCCACCACAGCACTGGCAGCCTCTTGCAGCGCGCTGGGCCAAATGATTGTGCCATCCAACCTGCTGTTTGCCATCCAAATGCTCCCACCAGTCATGAATTCTGCTGGACACACATTTCTTTGGGCTTTAAATTCCAAGATAATTTCCTGCTTCACCCTGGTGTAAATCAGGGCTGAGCCAGCAGAGGGGATTGGACACAGTCCCTGCAGACCTCACTGCTAGCAGCAATACTGATGGATATGGTCAGAAATGCTGTCCTCATTCCCTGAAAACATTCCTGATGGAGCATATGTGAGTGTCTTCCTACAAAAAATGAGCTCTGGCCTCAGCCAAGATGAAGCCTCAGGTACTGTGGAGTGAACAGTGTTTGCATTTCCTTGCACACCTCTAAGCCCAAAAAATCTATCCCTTGTTAGGATGTTTCTAATGCAAACTTGTGAGCAGATTGAATGAAAGATGATCTAAATATATACATACGAGAAGAGGAAAATATGTTGAATCCTATAGGCTTTGGTGTGACTTACATGCCATTTCCTACATCTGTTGGAAGGTGTATAACCAAATTGCTTTCCAGAAATAAAACTTCTTTTTTTGCAAATTATGTGAAAATGTATTTTTGAGTGAAGCATGGAGAATTTCTGGGATGGTGCTGAATTATTTTGGCTCCATTTAGTATCTCTATGCCTTAAATCCACCTTGGAGCAGAAGAGCCCCAGAAGTCTCCCAAGCGAGCTCACCTCTCTCTTCAGCAACACATCCCAGCCTTCCCCGAGAGTCTCCAAACGGAGGAGACCACACCAATCTCCAATTTCCACATAAATCAGGCCCTTGCCAATGACAGCACTGCACACCAGCAGCCTGCTGTGCCAGGTCGGGGTGGCTGGTCCAGACTGGAGAGCAATTTGACAGTCATCGATTCCAGATGTCGCAGCGAGCTTCAGGCTGTGAGATCCCGCTTAGCCTTGCTTCTGGCAAAGTTCAAGGGGGTGGATGCACATATATCTTATTTTATTGCTCAGTTCTCTTTACGACTAAGGAAGGACTTGCTCTCAAAGCAAAGTACACATTGTTTACGTAGCATGAGCTTTCATTGGGCTGGAAGCATGGGATTTTAATCGTGTTTTACAAATGTCTTTTGCAGACTCGCATGCAAGCTGGACAAGGATATGGAAATACACTCAAGTGTGTTCTCACTGTGTACAGAAATGAGTCTGTAAGTACTTTATCTTACTCTAAATGGGCTGGTAGAAACTGCAAGTCAATAAATAGATAAATATATAAGGCAATTGTACAAAATGTTGTTGATACCAGCAGTTATATAAAGACCAATAAAGTTGATGCAATTGAGCCTGCAAATCCCTACAGCCCTCTCTTGCTTATCTCTAAGGTAACCCTCTTGGTGACTCTCATGGGGAAAAGACAGACCCCTGGCATGGAATGATCAGTGTCTCCACATGGGATAGGGTGGAGTGACTCTTTTGCCTGATCCTGCTGGCAAAGGTCTCCCGGAGGGATTTTGCTGACTTTGGAGAAGCCAGAACAGACACTGTCTATAAGAGAAACTTCTACGTGGGTTCCAGTGCTTTCAACCATATCCTGTACTCTGCACAATCTTTATAAGCCTTTAGCAGCATGAACCGATTTCCTTTGCTCAGCATGTGCAAACAGTTGGTTCCAGGAGACATCTGCTACTTGGATTTACATTTCATCCCTGTCTTTGGCAGGGGATTGGAACGAGATGACTTTCAAAGCCCTTTCCAACCCAAACCATTCTGTCATTCTGATTTCTAACCTGATAGACAAGCTGGGGTTTACACTACTCAGTCCTGTCCAGTCTCCTAAGCCCTGCTGCCTTTCCTGGGTAGGTGGCCGGCTTCTTCAAGGGCATGTCCTTCCCCCTGGCCAGCATCGGCGTCTACAGCTCGGTGGTGTTCGGTGTGTTCAGCAGCACGCAGCGCTACCTGAGCCAGCACCGCTATGGGGACCCGGCGGCCGCGCCCTCGCTCACCGACATGACAGTGGCCAGCATCGTGGCAGGGGTCATCTCCGTGGGCATCGGCACGCCCGTGGAGCTGGTGAAGATAAGGCTACAGATGCAAACACAGCCGTACAAAAAAGGTAGGAAGCAAGAGTTTCTTCGTGCTGTCTCTGCCAGTCCATGGTGCACACACAGGGCTTTATGACGACTCTGTTTCAAGGTCCGGCTCTCTGCTGCCTTGTGCTGCTGCAGGTGGGCTAAAAATTTCCCCTTCTGCCTGAGGATGGAACCCATCAGCTCAAGGGGAGGGTTTTTATCAATGGTATTTCCAGCCAGTTAGGATCTATGAGGAACATGAGGCAGATCTGCTCAGGACCAGAAGCTGCAGGAGCTGTGAGTTCCTGGGCTGTTGAGTCCCTTGGAGATCCCAGCAGCACCACCATGGCACCAGCAGCAATGCCAGCTCCCCATCTCCCTCTGCACACTCTCTGTCCCACATTTATTTGCCCATAAACCTCTCTCAGTTATCCCACCCTTCTCTGTTCAAAGCAACACTTTCCCATTTACATTTAAAAACTGCTGACTTATTTCACGCCGAGTGCCAGGTAGCCCAGGTGTGGGCAGGATAGGTCAGGAGGGGACACCAGCACAATGGCAGTGGGTGGCTGTTCCCTGTCCACCTGCAGGCAGAAGGAGCTGCTTTGGCTCTAGACAGTAGCTGAATTCCACTGCAGGCTGCCAGCATGGAGCAAAGCCCACCAGAGCACATGCATAGCTGAATGAAGACATGGAGCAACTTCAGAGCTGAACAGCTGGGATTTCAGCATTTCACCTTTCTCATGACTACAGTCATGGTGTTGAGTTGTGAAATGCTGGCATTTTTGTGCTGCTTTGATGAAACAATATTATGCCAATTTTTAAAGCCTACATGCAGCTTAGCAACCTAATGTCTTTTACAAAAACAACTTGGTCTGCATGGGAAGGGCCACACTCTGAAGATGTCAAGGCTTTCAAAGATGTGACTTGGCATAAGTTGAAGTTAAAATCCATGAAAATTGGGCACATAGCCTTAAGCTTATTTGGAAATCTCACTGGGCACACACCTATTGGGATTGCTACGCATCTAAGAGAAATCTGTCTTGAAGCATCTAAATGCCTTCTGAAAATGGACCTAAGTACTCTCTCCTAAAACTTTTTTCCTGTGCTATATGTTGACCCTAGCAGAAGAAAATGGATGGCAGCAACTTGTAATCAATGGCAGTGGGCTTTGGAGCTCTGTGGTAATATATCAATTCTAACGGTTGTATCTTTATTTTTTTCTAGAAAATGTTAAATTAAAACCCACAGCTCCTGGATCTCCTGTGTACCGAGGCCCAATTCACTGCTTTAGGACAATCCTACAGAAAGAGGGGATAGCAGGAGTATACCGAGGCACGGTATCTATGCTCCTGAGGGATGTTCCTGGGTACTGCGCCTATTTCATCCCTTACGCATGGTTCTGTGACTGGATAACTCCTGATGGAAGCATTTCTCCTAATCCCTTCTCTATCTGGATGGCAGGGGGTGTAGCAGGTAAGCACCTTTACTCCCTCACAGCACAACAAGGACGGGAAGGTTCTCAGGGAAGATTACGAGGGTGACTCAAGGGCCAACGCATCCTCCTGAACACCAGGAGAGGACGTGGGACTGAGCGACCTTCCTCCCCTGGGGCCCTGGCACCACAGCTGCACTTTATGACTTATGGAAGTTGTGTTATCAGACCTTCATTGGGCTCAATGTCAGTGAGGAGAACAGCCAGCGCTTTCATCTCCTTGGATGCCTCAGGGCAGCCTGGCAATCACACTGCCAGGGAGACACGGCAGCCAAGATGCCTCCAGAAGAGGACTTCAACCTGTTGGCTGCCCACCAGGAGGGTGTGCACCTACCCACACCTGGCAGAAGCCAAGCTGACTGTTACTGATCTTCTTTCTTCCATGTGTACACCTGCCAGTCAGACTGGCAGCTGTGTCTCCCACCATGAGAAATATCACCCCTACACCCACTCCCCACTTCTTGGCCATTTCTAAATTGCAGATCCGTAAAGGCAAGTCAATCCTTAGCTCAGGTAATGATGACAAGATGCCTTCTCCATTTCTCCTCAAATAAAGAGGCCCCTGGTGCGTCTGGACAGCTTTTCTAGTGTGCCCCAACACTCACATAGGTCCAGACAAACTCTTGTCTGTCCAGCTGGGCCGTGGATTGCAGTTGTGTGCTGATCTTTCCAGAGGCCAACCATCCTGCTCAGCTGCAGGCTGATCACTGTAAGTAGAGTTTTCTTTGGAGGAATGACAAAATATTTCACTGTGTGGAGCCTAATCCTGGCAGCCTGAGATGCACCTGCCTCTTACTCGTATCCTCAGCTCAAACATTGCTTTACAATGGAATTATCAGAAGACTCCATTTTTTTTCTGAAATAATCCCAAGCAACAGCTCAGGCTCTTCCCAAGGCATGTCTGTGTTCCACTAGAAACATGGCAGAAGATATATTTGCACCTGGAGAAGACCCTTCTGGGTTGCCTGCATCTGATTAGCAGCAAAACCTCCAAAATCTGAATGCTTCTTCCAGAAACAGGGAACTCTGCTACCAGAAATGCTGTTTCTGTGCCTGAGCAGAGGGAATGCCCTGACATGAAAATCACATGAATATGATGTGATAGATGAGAGGTGAATTTCTGAGTTCGCTGACCTGCGGCCAAGGAAGAATAGAGAAGGAATTATTCAAATACTTCTGCATTTTTCTAGGAGCTGTTTCCTGGGCAGTATGTACTCCAATGGATGTTGTGAAAAGTCGACTTCAGGCAGATGGAGTTTATTTAAACCAGTACAAAGGGACCCTTGACTGCATGTTGCAGAGCTACCAGAATGAGGGCTTAAAAGTAAGTGATATTTGAAGTAAAATCTGATTATTAGGTATTTAATTTTCAATTGGAAAATACAGCGGCTGTTAAAAACCTATCTTCAGGGTTGAGAGACAGCTAAAACTAGTTAGTGCTAAATTATTATAATGGCAGTAGGTAATTATAGTGTAGATTCCTTCTAAATCAAAATAGTGAGAGTAATAATGGACGTTACACAATGAAGAAATGAATGACTGGGGGTCACATACTGCTGGTGTAATTAGCTTCAAACAACACTTCATGTTAGTGCACTTAATCATGGATGTAATTTGACTTACCATAAATCAGAGGTAGAAAGTCTTACCTCCATGATTACTTCTACAAAATGCAGAGGTCAGATGTTTCCCACTGACTTGGGCGTCAATGAACTGATTCCAGTCAGACTGTGCTGGCACCCTGGGTGTGCCTGGTCACCTTGGGCAATGCTTTGCGGAACCAACGGTGAGTTTTGCACTGCTCACCCTCATTTTGCACCAAGATAGAGTTGATTGTAAGCATTCTTAAATCAGAATTGCTTTAGTGTCAAACATGAAGAAGGGCTGTGTGCCAAAAAACTTATCTCCCTTTTCTGACTTTGTTAGTGTAATAAAAGATACCTGCAAACTTTGCCTCAGTTAAATTTGAATAGCAGAGAAGAAGGGTTTGCAGCTTTATTGCATTGCCAAGGCATGGTTGTGGAAGTAACATCTTCTGATGTTGAAATAAATCTGTATTTATCATTAGAACATCACATCGACTCTTAGCTCCAAAGTGTTATTTTTCACATTCAGAGAGAAATGTAACAAGTTACAAACAGAAAAATAACCCGGAAAATTACAAGTCAGTGTGATTTCAATATTTGCCAGCATGCCACTATGTTATGCCAGCTGTCACAGGAGCCTGTGGTCTGGTTCAGTTTTTGCCACTGAGGGAAGGAGGTCCCATTCATGTGAAGCACAAGCACCTGGAGAGAGGCTGAGGACTGTGCTTGGACAGTCAGAGGGGGGACAGGGTGCCCAGGCTCTACAGTACCTGCCTTGTGCATTCCACTTGGTGTGCACTTTCACAGTAGGGTGGCTGAAATGGGAATTTCCATGTGTTTTCCTTTCTCCATCCTCATCCTCACCCTCACCCGCTGCCCTCCTTGTCCTGCTGGAATTAACAACTAAAAGGGTTTTCTGTTGGAGTTCTGAAATTCTTGCAGAGAATTCTTGCAAAGGTTACACCTGGCACCTGCCCCAAAGCCATCAGTAGGATTGAGTAATAGTTGATGGCAAGACTGGATCCTGCTCTCCAAGGAAGATCTTTTTAATTGTTGGGAGACTCACAACTGACAAATGGCAAACCCAGGGCTGGATGTTTTCATTCTAGGATAAAGGAACAGAATTCTCAGTGCTGGAAATAACTGCCTGATGTACACAGAGAAACGTAACTATAACCCTTGTCTTTCTCCATAGCCAGGTGTGTTCATTCTGATGAGAAAAAATTATGCCTCTGGACTTTTCATCCTAAATCTTCATTATTAATTAAATTCGCTCTCTCGTGTTACTTTATGGATAATGCAAAAACATTGAATTTCCTCCAAGAAACTTCTCTTTCCTAAAAAAATAAAATATCCCAATAAATGAAATAATATCCTAAATGTCACAACATTGCAATTTCACATTGCAAGCTCTATCTAAACTATGTGAACATATTTTGATTCTGTCTCTTACAAGTCAGCACTATGCTTTGGATTTATTTGATAGAATACAAGGTATGATGGTGTTTAGTAGATTTCAGTAACTTCAGGAGGAAAACTGGTTAGACATTTAAATCTATAGGCTTCTGGTCTCGGAGCCAAGATTTTCTATGGTTTCTTACAGTAGCTGTGGGAACTTTGCCATTGTAAAGCCTAGAAAGGGACTTGATTGATGAAGTTCCTTTTCATTTCTATTCTGAACTTGTGGTGTTTAGATTAGTGACCGTGGTGACGAGCCTTGGTGGTGAATGGAGCGATTTTGTGAGAAACAGGCCAGCAGAGATGCTCCCTGCAACCATCCTTTTGTGAGCAGGTTCACCCCAAAGGGAGCAGTTTGTGCACATCCTTGCACACACAAGGGTGTGGTGTTTGTAGCAAGGGCAGTTCAAAGGGACACCGATCAAGGCCAGGAGTCAGGAGTGACAAGACCCCTCTCCACTTCCCAAAAGCACTTCACTGTTCAAGTACTTAAAAGCCACATAGTCGTTCACTCTTGTACATGCCAGCATCTTTGAAAAAGAAATATATTGAGCTGAACTAGGGAATCTAGAAGCCGTTATTTATTATCTTCATGAAAGAAAGCCTTGGGTACCAAAGTCTGACCTTTGGAAGACACATGTGAAAATATCAGCTTCTATTGAATATTTTTCCCAAAGGCAATAGAAAGAGAGTTCTCAGCAAGGTACAGAGGAAGTCTGGTTTTCAGTTGGTTGAGAAATTCCTTCTATGCTCAAATGTGAAACCTGCAGAATAGTCCACATGGTTCAGAGCCCTCACAGCTCGGCTGGCTCGCAGCCACGCTGCTCCCTCTCCGCTTGCCAAATGTCTTCTGTGCCCACGGACCCAGCCCCAGGGCTCAGAGCATTTCCTGCATGAAAACAGAGCCTTCTCGTACCCTGGGGTTTGCATGATCCCCACATGTTTATGTATGCAGAGGGAAGGAAGGCCAGGTTAGACGAGGCTTGGAGCAGTGTGGTCTCGGGGAGGTGTCCCTGTCCATGGCAGGGGGTTAGAACAAGGTGAGCTTGAGGGACCCTTCCAACCCTGAGCACTCTCGTTCTGTCATTCTATGATTGTAGTTAGGTAGGACAACACTGAAGACGCTTTATATTTCTTGCTTTCCATGAGACCAGTTTTAACCCTTTAGTTCTTGTAGCTCTGGCTGGTATGCACAGATGGGGGTCCATAGGGAGCACAGATCACAACGACACCAAACCAGCGACTTCTGCCATTGTGTTCCCATTTTTCAGTGCAGACCTCAGCTAAGACCAGCAGTGGGAGCATATCTTCCAAGCAAACCAAAAAGCTTTGGTTCTTCAGAATCCCACCATGACTTCATTCCAATGCTTTCTTCCTCTTCTTAAAACAGCCAGCCAATATTCCTATGCTCTAACCTTTCTCCATCCCCAACAGGTCTTTTTTAGGGGCCTCACCGTCAATACAGTGAGAGGATTCCCATCGAGTGCAGCCATGTTTCTTGGCTATGAACTTTCTCTCAAAGCAATGAAAAGATACCAAACTGAGACCAATCCCTAACTTCCAGGTCAGCACCTAAAGAGCCTCTAGCTTTATTAAAATTACCGAATTAATCTTTGAATCAAATAGAGTTGCAATTGTATAGATCCTCTGAAAGTCATATAACTTACATGGGTACCTACACCTGAATAGCCAAACACAATTTGTGTCTGTGGGATTCAGAGCAGACAGCAAATGTGCCAATGGGTTTTAGTTTCAGTCCACAGCCCCTGGAGCTTCACTGTAATCTGTTCTTATTGTCATGATTATTTTAATTAACATCAATCAGAACTGAAAATTTGAAAGGAGATTATTCTCTAATATTTTTTAAGTTTTGAAATACCATTTTTACTATAGTCCCTGCACAGTATTCTTTCCACCTTTGTTCCATCCACAAAGATATGAAATTAAGCTCTTTCAAAGTGCCTTGACTATCAGCTCACTGTTTCAAACACTCTTTCCCTCATTAGAGTTGCATAAAGGAGCAGCTTTAAAAAGATCTGATTAAAGAAACTTTTTTAGCAGCTAGATACTCAAGATTTTTCTTGGTGGTCTTTGCTCTTTTCTGCAGTACTTCATAAATCTCCTTCTTTCTTATTTCAAAAGTGTTGCCAAGAAGACCAGAAAGTCTCCTGCTTTCCTGAGCTAAATCAGCAGTGTGGTGTTGGTGAGGGCTCAGCTGCTCTGACCGAAGACTCCCATCCTGCACTTACAGCAACTGCTGTGGACACTTAGTCCGTGGAGGACTCCAAGAATGGCACCATCTAAATCAAAGACTATTTTATTATCAAATCTTTCACTCTGTTAACTAAGAACACCTTAATAATTCCCGTGGTGGTGGTGGTGGGCTTTTTCACCAATGACATTTTTCCTATTGAGCCAGGAAAACAACTTACTTCCCTTTCCCAAGGGATGTACCCAAACCCAACCCACCTCACATCACCAAGGGAGCGTCTTTTATACAAGACAGCGTCATTACACTCATCTGTTTTGTGAAAAAGGAAAGAAGGAAATATCGTGGGCACACAGGTGCTTTTTCTGTAGGAAGGTCTGGATTCCCACCGGGCTTTCAGGTTCAAAGAAGCAGGTGACTCCTCCCATACAAACACTTGCATTCTACATCAGTTTGTCACAATTTAACAAATTATCATGGAAAACATGAAGGGCTTTAACAACTTCAGTTTGTTATGCACGGTATAAATTAAATTGGAAAACAGGAGGATGTTAAATTCAGAGATTAAGCTGCTTTTTTATATACAGAAAACAATAAAACAAGTCTGCATTTCATATAGAAGGCTGCCTATTAATTTACACAGCTTGCCTGGTGCAGCCCTCCAGGGACCTGCTCGAGGAATCTCATCAGACCTTCTGAGCTTCCTGACATGACCTTCCAGCTGCCAAATCCTGCAGATTTCACTTTGTAGCCTTGAGCAGACCATCACCAAAGGAAGTCTCTTTAGGACACAGGATACTTCAGACCTCCAGCTCTTTGCTGCAACTGAGATCACTGGAGTAGACCCAGTCTCTCTTTGGTCTACCTCAGCCTCTCAATTATTCCAACATCTTTTATATCATGATGATTTCTGTTTATGCTATTAAATATCCTTATGATTTATTTTCCAAGCATGGAGCTTTTGATGCCAAAACCCAGGAAGAACCAGCTTTGCTGGGACAAGAGGACTCTGGTGGCACTGAGAGGCCAAGGGGTAACTGTCTCACATGGAGAGGGACACATGGCATGGGGGAATAATCCAGGACAACACTGTCATCTGGGAAATATTCTAGAGGAACAGTTTTACTCTGGAGAAGAGCTCTGAGGGAAAAGCCCAGTGACTGCAGTTTTAGCAGATGCCTTCAAAAAAGATTTCTGAAGACAATGTGGAGCAGCTGTCCAGCTTACCTTTGTAAAAGGAGGAGAAGGAAAGAGAAACTCCTATATCCCCTTCCCTGGATGAATGGAGGAATTGGTCCCAACACTTGAAGATCTCAGCAGAAAGTGCCTAAAACTTTGGGTCTGGAGCAGTGCTTGGAAATGGGGTCACCTACTTTGGGCTCCTCATCACTGGGGCCCAGATTAAAAACAGAAGTGTGTGTGCTCCCAGAACTGGCCTTAAAATGTGGAAGAAACAGCTGGTGTTGCTTCATCTCAGGACTTGCCCGTGCAATGGCTCACATTGCCTTTGACCTCCGTGAGAAAACAGGGAACTGTTTTTGATAAACAATATAGATAAAATTGATGAGCCTTCACACAAGTATTTGTTCCTGGCTGCATTTAAGGATTGATCCTTTCCATGTTGCCTATTTTAATGCATGTATGTAAAACATGTTTTTTACATGTGTCTCCAGGGATAATACTTGGGCAGACTATTTTTTTAATGCAAATAAATGGTGTGTTTATCTGCCTGCATAATGTAAAACGGACTGTGAATTAATTAAATTGATGAGTTCACAACAAGCTGTGTATCTGCATGATCCTGCCCTCATGGTGCCCAGGTTCAATCCATTCAGTGCTCTGTGGGTAGAAAGCCCTGAGACCCACGTTGGAGTTGCATGGTGATGTTTCATGATATTATTCATCCAATTAAACCAGTTTTGAGGTGGGTGCCCAGGATTTGCCTGGATTTGCTCTTGTGTAACACACAGCTGCCAGAAGGAGCTGTCAGGGACAGCTATGGGCAACCTGGTGTGGAAAGGGAACAGAGGGCAGAAAGCTACTCTATATAATATAAACATATACAATATAAGTATATATAATATAAGCATAAAACCATGAAGAGTAAGGGGGAAGTGAATATAAGGCTTGGCCACTTGATGGCATCCTCATCCCTGGCAGGGTATGTGCTGCTCGCTGGAATTGGCCAGGCAACCTCTCTGTGTCTTCTTCCATTCAACCCCGAGCCCAAAATAGAAACAGGAAAGAGCCTAAAGAGAAGCTGCAACTGGTGCCACTCGCTCCTGCACCTCATCCACCTCGGCTCTCACCAATACATGGAAAGATCTTTTGCTGCCAGTTTGACTTGTGATTTCACTTTCACTGTAAATTGAATGCAGCCTCTCTGAGGACTCATTTGCCCTGAAGCAACAACAGTGTAAGATGGATCTCAGTATGCAATCAGACAGACATGCAAAGATGTAGAGAGAGTGCTGGCACCACTGGCAGAGAGTGATGGCAAGGAGGAGCTGCCAGCTTGGGAGCAGCTTGGAAGACATGCCAGTAAAGGGCATCTAAAAGTATATCAAGACACAAACCAACTCCAGAATCAGCAGCACACAAAAATATAGCAGTTAAAAGATACAGCTTTGAGAGTGTCTTCCCTTTTCTAGCAGTGTGTTTGTGCCTACATCCAGGTTGTGGTACCACACACGGAATCACAGAATCAATTAGTTTGGAAAAGACTTCTGAAATCATTGAGTCCAACCTGTGACCAAGCACCACCACATCACCAGACCATGGTGTACTCAATACATGACTGAGTGTCATGTTCAGCATTTCCTTAAACACCTCCATGGATGGTGACCCCACCATCTGTTTTTTGGAGGAACTTGCAGATACAATAGCAGGATTACTGGGCAATTGCTTGACCAATGAGAACATAATGTACAAAGACGCATGACACCAAGTTCTGAGGACAACATTAATTGTCAGGCTAGAAAGTTCTGGATTTACAGCTTTATTTATTTTAGAAAAAATGAACCTTGGACAGATTGGATACAATCCATGATGTTGCCACTAGGATCTAGCCGAAACTGAAAATCAGTATTTGAGACTTCTCTTTTTGCAAATGCAGTTAACAATCAAACGATATTCATGTACACTAAACACTTGGGAACAGATCCCAAGTACTGTCAAATTTTGTCTAGCAAAGGACTCTCTGAAGAGGTGAAGGGCAGACAGTTAAAATAAAGGGCTAGTCAAAAGTTTTGGTGAGAACAATCCCTGCTGGTCAGGCTCTGATGAAGGCAGCATGTTCTGCTCCATCTGTGTCCTGGTACCACAAGTTGGTACTGCTTTTGAGATTTACAGAACTGCAGAGTGGGAACAGATAAGCTACAACCCATGAGAATACGTCTATGAACGTAAAATATATATGCATCAGCATAAAAAAGCTATTTCTGGGCCTTTCTAAGGCTCTTTTCTACTGCCATGCCTGCCAGGGTTGTTCCTTATTTCTATGAGTGGTTTCCCTTCTTTGATAACTAAAAGGCATGGGTATATAAATAAATACAGATTTATACATGCACACTTACACCCCTGGCACACATGCATATCCTAGCATCTCTTTATTAGTCTGCAGAGTCCTCAAAGTTCTAAAGTAAAAATAAATCCCAGAGACTGATATGCGAGTTCCCTCTTGTGACCAACTGATGTTATAGCAATACCTGAAAGTACACACAAAATATGTATTTAAAAAAACAGACATTTAGCGAGCAAAGAAGCAATGCAAACTGCAGAGAATCTGTCAGTTTTGCATTTTTTGTTCACCAGCCATTGGTCTAATATTAAATAAAAATTACACCATCTGTGCATAGTATGGAAAAGAATGAACAAGAATATGTCTGTGGAGAAGACTGTCAGAAAAATGAATCGAAAAGGAAGATGAGGTTGCTAAAATATTATTTTATTTATACATGAATCCTAAGGCCCCACAGATAAAATCCAAATAATGTGAAGGAAAATGGCTGATACCCCTTCTATAACCTTTATTGTTGTTAGAATTTCCCTTCCCTGGCAGAGGAACTGCAACAAACCCACCTCCTCCTCCTGCCAACTGGGAGAACAGATTTTCTCAAATCTGTGAAAAAAAAACAGCACTTGGAAATGGCAGAAAAAAACAGGTATGTACATAAAGAGGGCATGAATGATAGAAATACAGGATTGAAGGGTAACTTACACAGTTGTTTAACCCCCTCCTCTGATCTGAAGCAGGGTTTTGTATGTCTTAGACCATCCTTACCCAAAATTTTCTTATCTGCTCTGAGATCTTCCAAAGAGGGTTCTGGAGGCTCCATAGGCAGCTTTACCAAGCTATAACTCAGCTATAAAACTACAAGTTTTTTCTGATATTAAAGCTCAAAATGTTTGCTGCTACTTCAGGTGCTGACATTATTGGGTATTTCTTTTATCGGCTGCTTTTCTGATCAAATCAGATCTTAAGCTGCCTGCTTTGGACAACCTTAGTCCTCAAAGGTTTGTGTTTTCTTAGTGTGAAGGATATCTATTTGTTAAAGCAGATAATCAGAACCAAAAGTGTTACAGATGACATCTTAAAGACAATTTGTCTTGTGCTCAACTCAAACACATTTATCAGAACGTCAGTGGATAGGGCCATTTCTGAGGATTTCATTACTCAGGTCAGACACACTGTAATCCATATGCCAACACCAGTAAACAGAAGCTGAATTAGCTGGCAAGTTATTTTTAACTCTGCTTAGATAATATTGAGTCAGAGGATCAAGTAACCTGTGCTTTATGGATTAGTGGGCAGAGTTACCCATCGAAAGTGTCACAGCACTAATACATTAATAACTTAATAGGCACTAACAGCCCTGAGCAGCCCAGGCCTCACCCCCAGCCTTGCCCCAGGGCCCCAAGTGACCCCTTAAGCTCAGCCCTGGCCTGTCAATCCCTCCCTGAGCAAAGCAAGAGCTGTGCTGGGCCACCCCTGAGCCTGCCCAGGAATCCTGACCCAGCTTGACCATGGACCTGCCTCACCCGCAGGAACCTGCTCCGTGATGTGGCTGAACCTGGCTGTCACCTCTGGAGCTGCCTTGCTGAGCTGGGGGGTGACCCCTGCCCAGCCAGCTGCTACACCCCCGGCTCCCAGCCAGCCCTTGCTGTACCCACACTGGAACATTATTCAAAAAGTTAATGACTGATAAACTGGTCTTTGCTAGGTAGTGATTATATATATTTAAATGAGAAATTAAAACACATTTGCCCAATGGGGTTTGAATAACATCCCTACAGTACACCACAGGAATACAGCATCTCTACATAGTTTATTTTTAGACAAGTTATAAACTGTTAATATACCTTTGTGGTGACTCCACAGAAAGGACAAACAGCACCTGTATCAATAATATTCTTATCTTGTTTTGCAGTTTTATGGGCACTGCTAACTGCTTTTGTCTAAAACATGTCTAGTGTATATATCTAGCAACTGTAATATACCATGCTATAGAATCATAGAATTAAACAAAGGGATTGGATTGCAACACACTCAGAGTTACTCCCTTCAGTGATTCATGCTTATTTCTGGAGAGACAATATTAGACTGGTGTTGCATTTCTAAAAGCTCATCTCGTAAAGATTTGCTCACATAAACCCAATATTTTACCTCATTAATATAAAGGAAGGCATTTGCAAAAAGGCATGCAAATAAGCCATCGTTTTCCTAACTGTATTTCAGATTCAGTGTGGACACTACAAACATTTACAAAGGAACTTGGGTGATTTCTATTCCCAAGACAGGCTGTTTCTTGCTGCCTGCCTGTGCAGCAGCTGGTGTCTAGCAGCACAGCTCACGAGCTTCCAACAAACACGACATACTAACCCACTTTCTGGGCACGAGCCTCATTCACTGCTCCAGCCTGCACAGTTAGGTTTAAATTGTTAAAGCTGCAGAGTTTGATCACAAACTTTTAGTATTTGTGTTTTAAATTAAAATTATAATTAATCTTTTAAAAGGAATGGCTACAACATAAAACTTACTTGGTTTAGCACGTCGATACAAATGCAACTGCTTTCAGAAAGAAGACTGACCCTGAACATCCTTCAGCAAGGAAATGAGGGTCTGTATGAAACTCTAGCCAAAGCTCAGTGCCATGGCCTCCTCCGTGATCTTCCAAGAGTTCAAGAAAGCAAACACTCAACCAAGTTGTGTCCTTTGGTCATGTGGATTTGTCAGAATCATGACCATGATGAAAATGAAGCAGAGCTTGCATCAAAATGTGTCAGTGCTGCTATGAAATTCAGCTATACCAAAGTAAGGGTGTCAGAAAAGCTGACAGTAAGTTCTTTCTGGGAACTCTGTGTATGAACTGACTTTGTAGAGCACAATATACTGTATGGCTTCCTACTTGATATGACAATAAACACCCTAAAGTGTATTTCCTTAATTTTTCTTCTGGACTCCCTCCTCTTACTTTTGCAGTCTTTCAGTTGAAAACTAATTAAGAAATGGCCAATAATTTTGAGACTTTTCACACAGTCCTTGTGAAGCTTTCGAGTTCATGGCATACTGATTCTAAATTGACACATGTTCATTCTTTGGTCTCAGGGAAATTTTGATTTCCTGAATGCTTTCTTATACTAATTAACTCATGGCTTTATTCAAATTGTTTTTCTTGATTGCTACTTCAAAGCCCCGTGATAAAAAAATTTAATATCACTCTTGATCAAAGTACAGCAAGAGTATGCATTATGAAACCTGTGGGAATTATTATGCAAAACATTCCTGCAATCACCATAAACATGAGAAGTGAGCAGACTATATCCATCTGTAAATCCGGTTCCAGGAGACAAGCAGAGGGGGAAGGCTAAGCTCGACTTTGAGTGGCTGGATGACGTGGGCACTAACGGCTCAGATAAGCAGGGCCTGTCTCCAGTGTCCTGGCCTGTATTGGGGCCAGGCTGGATGGGGATCTCAGCAACCTGCTCTAGGGGAAGGTGCCTCACCCATGGCAGGGGGTTGGAGCAACATGACCTCTAAGGTCCTTTCCAACCCAAAGCACTCTGTGGTTCTATGATCCAGCGGTGCAGTTTCCCTTCATCTTTGCATCTTGCGAGATGAAGGATTTGGAGACACCAGCAGAAGCTCTGTGCCAGGCACCTGTGGGATGAGTGGAAGATAGAATCTCCTGGGTGTGCCCGTGTTTGTGCCTATTTCCTTCCAGTACTGTCAAATCCATAGCTGATTTTAAAAAAAAAATCATATATACCTGTAAGCATTCCAGCAATAATGACTACAGCTATAAAATGCAAAGAATTCTTCTACACTATTTTATACTTGTCCATTTTAATTTAGGTATAAAATACGTTTCTGCTAGACTAGATCAAAACAGGAAACTCTTCTATATAGAAGGCCTCAGAGATTAGCCTATATGAATCTTTCTAAAGTACATTTGAACCTGTTCCTGCACAGCAGCCCAAAGGTTATTGGCAATGCACCAGAGAAACCCATGACTGGCGGATTTAGATAATAGCTGCAAATCTGCATTAATCTCTGTTTACAATCTATCCTCTACTACTGTTTACAGAGAGTAATTACTAAGCTAAAGGTGGGTTTCATAGCAGTATTTATTGAAAAAATAAGTTTTAAACCATTTACTAGGGACAAAAGACTTGAAAACCTGGAACTTAATCTCTCCTACTTCCTGTAAGCTCTGAATAAAGCAGTCAAGAACCATACAGGTAAGAGTCATTTTTGGTGGATTTTTGAAACTATATTGATTGTAAGTGTGCAGTGCATTTTGTCTCTCTATTTGAGAAAATGAACATGAACTGAAGAATTTGAAGATGTCACAGTGACTGATAAATATTCCTTTCAGTTTGTTCTATTAGCCTTTCAACATGCTAATTTTCTAGGTTTTTAGATCTGTGTGAATAAACTGTATTTTGATGTCACACAGTTAACTTTTGCCAGCTTTGGTTTTATGTAGGGCAGATACAATCTATCACGGAAATGTTGCACATTTAGCATTACCTCTTCATAAAAAGATGATATAAAGGCTTATTATTGGTAAATAATTACTATGAGAGGCAGGAAATCCATGGCTGCAAGTGTTTTTCAGTTGGTAATAAAAACTCCATTGTTCAGATAGAGCTAGATATAACTAAGATAATAAAGCAGCACTGACTAGTGATGAACTATTATGCAGCGGGTCTGCATAGATGAAATGTGCAAGGTTTTTAAAAATTATACTTTAGATAGCAAATTAAAAGGTATACTTTGGGTGTCTGCAGTTTGGACATGATGCAGCACTCAGCCCTCTCTCTGTGGTGGGGTGCTTTGGAGAGGCCCCAGAGAGGATACACACAGCAAGCAGTGAAAGCCTATCTGTTCAGAGCAGGGTCTTTTTTTGCCAACAGATTGCTCGAAATCAGTAATAGCTGCTTGTGCCACATCCTCCTTTGAGTCTACGAATCTCTGCGTAGCTCCCAAGGGAAGGGCAAGGGACGGCTCTGCCTGGAGGGAACAGCCTCTGGAAGAGGCGCATGGGGCAGGCCAAGGCCAGGGCTGCCCCAGCTCAGGGATGATGAGGGCTTGCAGGCACTTCATGTCAGGAAATAATGGAAAATACATGTGGCAGGGAATGAATGGGAGCCAGCGTGGGCCCAGGTGGCCAAGAAGAACTACAGCATCCTGGTCTGTATCAGCAACAGTATGGCCATTGGGACCAGAGAAGGGACTGACCCCTGCGCTTGGCACTGGTGAGGCCACACTTCCAGTGCTGTGTCCAGCTCTGGTGCCCTCACTTCATGGACACCAAAGGGCTGGAGTGGGTCCCGAGAAGGGCAACGAAGCTGGGAAAGGGACTGGAGCACAGGTCTGGTGAGGAGCGGCTGAGGGAGCTGGGGGCTCAGAATAGTCATCGGGGGCTCAGTCTGGGGATCAGGGGGATCAAGGGGGACCTTCGTTCTCCATGACTCCCTGACAGGAGCGTGCAGCCAGGTGGGAGTCAGGGACCAGGCAACCAGCAACAGGACAATAGGACATGGTCTTAAGCTGGACCACAGGAGGTTTAGGTTGGGCATTAGGAAGAATTTCTTCTCAGAAAATGTGATCAGACACTGGAATGGGCTGCCCAGGGAGGTGGTGGAGTCACTGCCCCTGGAGGTGTTAAAGCTGGACATGACTCTCAGCGCCATGGTCTGTTCGACAAGTTGGTGTTAGGTTACAGGATGGGCTCCATGATCTCAGAGGTCATTTCCAGCCTAAGTGGTTGTGTGATTCTGAGATGGAGGCCTGGTGAGGAAGGAGCAATCGCCACTGCTGTGGGGGACCGGCCATGGGCACGACCCGCCCCTGACGCCAGGGTGCCATCGCCGGCTCCAGAGCCCTCACCTCGGCCCCAGAGCCCTCACCGCGGCCCCCACGCCCATTTTACCCGCGGGCCGCGGCCCGGCCGGGCCCGAAATGGCGCCGCCATCACGTGCCCGCCGCCCGGGGCCTCGCCCGGCGCCTGCGCTGGGGCGGCGGGGCCGCGGCTCCGCCCTCGGCGAGTCCCGGGCGCTGCGGGCTGAGCGCGGTGCTGGCCCTGCTCTGCCCCTGCTCGGCGCCTCGGCCCGGCCTCACGCTGCGAGGGAGCCGCGCACCGGCGGCGGTGAGCGGCGGGGCGGCCGCGGGGACCGGCCCTTGCGCGGCGGCCGGGGGGGAGCAGGCCGCGGGGGCGGCCCGGGGTGCGGAGACAGACGGGCGGACAGGCAGGCAGACGGACAGACAGGCAGACAGACCGACCGACAGGCAGACATACCGACCGACAGGCAGACGGGCAGGCAGACGGACGGAGAGACATGCAAACAAGCAGACGGGCAGGCAGACGGACAGACAGACAAACAGGCAGGCAGACGCACTCCGCGCCTGGAGCCTCCAGTTCTTTCTCCCTGAGCGCCATGCCTCGTGCGGCGCTCGGTGTGCGGTGCCCCGGGTTTGTGCTATCCCGGGAGCTCTCGCCGAGCTGCAGGAGCGCGGTGCTCGGAGCTGACTTTCCCATGTTAAAGTCGGGGAGGAAGGTTTCAAGAAAACCTGAAAAAAATAACGATTATTTTTTATTCCTGCCGCAGGTGTGTAGGTAAACCCTCAAGAGAGCTTTTCGAAAGAGCTCTACGGCTTCAGATGTGTCATTGAGTAAAACGAGGGGTCTTGGGCGTTGTGCATGTGGGGTGGCTTCCTTCTAAAAATAATGCATCAGCAGCAGTCCAATATCTAAATTTCGCCACCTAAATAGCACTAGAAGTGGCAATGCGGTTGTATTTCTTCAGTTAAAATTAGTGCAAGTGTTAAGATGTTCAGCTGAATGTGGTTATTTTTAGAACTCTGAGGATTTGTCATAAACATACTAAAAATGTGGTAAATCCCTTGAGTCAGAGGCTCAGTTTTGAGAAGAATGAGGACTGATTAAAAAAAAATAAATAATCCTCTTCGGAAGCAAAAATGCCACCCATTAAAAATCTAATACACCCTGCATGAAGAAAAAGCTTAATCTCAGAGCTCATCATCCTGAAGGGCTGGATCTTCTGAGACTTAAGCTTAAAATGTGTTTTTTACCTATGTTTTGCAACATACTCAGTGGCTGAATTTGTGGTGGCAGCAGCTTTTCAGGGCTGCCTGCCTTGTGCTGCTCTTGTTCCCCAGACAGACTGAATTCCGAATTCCTTAACGTGGAGGGGGTGGCCTCAGTGCTGTCACTGAACTGCAGTTTCTTTAAAGAAAGAACTGTGATTAATGGGACCGGTATTTCAGCCGTGAAAGGCAGGTCCGTAAACATTGATTTCCAAGTGTTAGAAAGTTAAAGCTTAATTATCAGGGTGCCTGCTTTATCCCAGAGGATTTCCACGTTTCGTTATTTGGAAGGGTTTTTATTTCCCAGAAACTCAATTTCTGCTGCATTTGTTTTTGGTTGCTACTGTCTCTACTAGAAACCTGATTTTATCGTGTTTTATTGATTACTGCTGAGTCCTGGTGTTGAGGACTGGAAGGGACATCTAGAAATTGGAGGAAGCAGTTATTTCTTTGTGGCTTGAATCTGTGATACGTTTGGTCAAAGTAATAAAACCTTCTTTTGAACTGACCTTGTAGCCTGGGAAGTAGTGAACAACTGCTTGCTTAAAGAAGCCACTGCTGACCACTTCTCAAATCCCTCACCAAGCCCCCATGCCATGGGAGAGATTTTAATATCTTAATTATAGCAGAAGCTTACGGCTCTGTCGCCAGGATAA
Source organism: Acanthornis magna (assembly GCA_036785705.1). NCBI lineage: Eukaryota > Metazoa > Chordata > Aves > Passeriformes > Acanthizidae > Acanthornis > Acanthornis magna. The sequence continues at coordinate 3,313,109 of JAWUZG010000092.1, forward strand.
ATTGCAGAAGCAGTTATTTAACTTGATTTTTTTTTCTGAATCGTGTTGGTTTTAGTGAATTTGAGGTAGGTTGAGTAGGATAATGTGCAGCTGTCAAAATATTCACAGGTAGAGCTGTATGGGGGGCTGCACCAATTTTTGATACTTTGGTTTATACAAATGAGGATATGAATAGATTTGATGAATCTCAGCAGTTATCAAAGTGTTTCATTCCAATGACTGTGTTGCTGCTGTTTATCTTTGATAATCATTTGGATCACTACCTTAGATAACAATATGCTGTTGTTTGCATAACAAGCTTGTATTTGATTGCATCTCTGATAACTATAGTATTTTATTATACACATTTCTGCTTACATAAGCAAAAATGATTTCTGTTGCTTTGGACACTCAGATGTACATTTTTTTTGTTAACAGTCACTTTCAGTAACTTTTTTTTTTTTTTTTAATGTACTATCTGAAATTCTGCTGCTTCTTATCTGCAGTGTAAAAGTATTAACTTCCTTCTGTACTGAGGGGTCTTGGCATAGGTCTGTTCAAGAGGAACTCTTTTCCTCAGGGGCACTCTTGGTTATTTGGCTGTTACAGATAACCGGTCCCATCTGTGTGAAATTCAGAAGCCTGCTGAGCATTATAGGTAGTCTTTATTGGCTACCTATGTTTGATACAGTTCTTACTGTAAAAGGATATTACTGTCCTTTTCTTATTTTTCAGATGTGAGTTTACTATTAGTAATTACTTTTGCCTGTGGCCACATGAGAAGTGTTGGGAAGAATACTGAAATTCCAGGTTCAGAACAGGTGGAAGGTTACTCTTCCCCCACCCCTATGATGGGGTGTGTAAAGGCAGCGTAAAGTTTATCACAACACAGATTTCAGCGTTTTGGTGTGTTTTTGTAAAAGAAAACTCAGTGATATTCTGGGGGTAAAGCTTTGAATGATTACATGTGATGGAAGACTCTGAAACACAAACTTAGCTGTAATGTAGTATTAAAAGAAAATAGTGTGGAGGGAGGCAGGGGATTTTTAATTTAATGGAACCCCTTGATGTGGTGCCTGGTGATCCACCTTCCCAGGCTGTCACCTGGACTCTGGGAGCTCGTAAACAGGGAGGTGGCTGCGGGCTGGGTGCTTTGTTGTTGTCAAGAGCAGCTCCTGCCGTGTGACTGCAGCCAGGCCTGGGCAGGTGCTGAGCGAGGGCTGCGGCACGTTGGTGCTAGGGAGCTGTGCCATGTGGCTCTGTGTGTTCATCATCTGCCATTAGGCAGCCTTGCCGTGGAAGGGAAAAAGGCAGGAAAAAACATTTGGGTTTTTTTTCCTATGGTTTTCATGGCTCTTAGATTACATTAGTAGCTACAGTGTTGTTTACCAAGATTCGCTGCTAGTGGTAATGATAATGCAAATAGTGAATAACTTGCTTTTTACATTGTACTGTTGACCAATAAATGTAAATGCAGTTGCAAGATTTGTTTCCCATCGGTTTTATACTTAATCTGACCTTATGTTTCTTTCAGTGACAATATTTGCATTGTGGGATAAGCTACCTTGTGTTAAGATGATCCCTCAAGCTCCTTTACTAAAGCAAGAAAATTTACAAATTGATGTCAATGTATTTCCCTGTCATTTTTGTACTGGATGTAATACAAAGATTTTTTTTTTTTCAAAGCTAACACTGATTTTTGTGGCCTTTTATCTGGACAGGAGGGGAAAGCAGACAGATGCATGTGAGTGCCCCATGGCTGCAGCTGCCTCAGTTCATCCATTTACTGCCTATTGTAACTTGGAAGCATTCTTTAGGTAAGAAAGTTGCTTGAAAATATATGGTTTATAAACTTAGTGCACTTCTCTGTTGAATCTTTAAATTGCAGCTCAGTGTTTTGTGCTCTCAATTAGAATGTTATTTATGTATGCTGCTTATATGTGGCATTATAAACCTTTCATTAGACACTGACAGTACCTTTGAAAATGAATTCCATGTGCTGTGCAGACTCTGCTCACTTCACAAGAGAGAGAACATGTGATACTTGTAGACTGTGCAATATAAAGCCACCATAAATGACAGATTTCTTCAGGTGCCACCCACAGAGTTACTAATGAATATCAACTTTCTCTTTATAGACAAGCATGACTACTCAGCTCTTGAATTTTCTGATGTGTGAGCTGAGCAACAGCATTACTTGTACAGATTGCAGTACTTGAGTCTGATTCTGTGTGGGAGATGGGGGCTACTTCTCATGTTTTCATAAATAACCTATACTACACCTGTGTTACACTATGTATCTATAAAGTTGATATTTACTGGGTAAGTTTTCAAAAGAAAATGGTTTTACCTTGGAGACTCTAAAGCCTTGTCCCATTTTTAAAGAAAAACAGAGAAGTTCAGCATTGGAAGGTTTCTAAAGATATTATTACTGGTTCAACACAATAGCTGGTAAACATCTTCTGTTTCTAAACCTGCTTTTAAAATCTGTCATGATATAGGGAGGTGGGTGTTGCTGTTCTGTAGCTTTCCATTAAAGCATCTTCAGATAATGTAAAGCAGGTAACTGGATGTGGAGGTTTTGGGTCTATTTTCGCATAGTGCATCAAGATACTCTGTCATACTAAGATACAGGGTAGTTTTTTCATATTAGTATGTGGGAGGATATTTGTACTTTATTGGTGTCTTTTCTCCAGATACAGTTTAATTAGCCAAAATTGTTTGTTTACTGACAAGATTATCATGGTGCAGTAAGCATACTTTGGGCGCAAGAGTGAGTAAAGTTTAAAGCCAAGAGTCTCCAAATGTCAAAGTATTAGAGGTCATGACTGTAAGTGTAACTCTTGATTCATGTGGTTTTGGTCTACAGTAAGCTGAAAAAAAATAAACATTTCTTATCTAGGTTTGTAGGTTTTTTTGGGTAATACTCAAGAATTCAGAGGTGTATCTGTGTTGCATAAGAGTGCTCATGTGACTAAAATTATAGATAATGCAAAACCTAAATTTTTGCCGACACTTACATTTTCCCCTTAGTTAAATGATACTTTTCAGATAATGTTTGGTAAAACTAATTTGCTTGTTACATTCTGTTGCTCTGCTTCCACATCTACCCTGCAGAGCAGTGGGTACTATTCATGTTAGTCTTGGTTCCAGAATTTTTGTTAGTCCTTCCTATGGGTTTCCCAGACACTGCAGAACAGTTTTCAGTTTTTCTTTGGTTGGTGGCTTCACAGGTTGGTTCATCTTCTGGGACCCGTCCCTGCCTTCTGGTTAAGGAATCCATGTACACATACAGGATGACTCAACAGTGGGATGGATGTTCAGATCCCAGAAAGGTGCTGGTAACTTGACAGGAACCTCCACATTCTTGGGAGGTATGTGTGTGTGTGTGTGTATGTGAACCTCTCATTTGAATACTACCTGGATTATAGCACGTGGAACTGTAATTTAGCTGACTTCAGCTGTGCTTTAAAATATATACTGTTTGTAGTTTAAGTATTCAGAAGGAAATAAGCATTCTTCTTTTTGCAGTAAATACTGGGGCTTCATGTTTGGTAAAAATGTTATGATGCATAACTGATGGAACCTTTTTCTGGCTTTGCATCCCACAGCGAATAATAGGTATTCATTTTGCTAGATTTAAAGGACTGGAGTATAGAACACTAAACAGAAATTCTGGAGGTACCAGTTTTTAGAGGCTGTAGCAACAAGACCCAGTTCTGGCCGAGTTCCAGCAGGCAGACCATACATTGCTGCATCTCTTCCTACATGTGGAGTGGATGTGCTGCTTCTGGTCTCTTGCCTGACCTGTAGTTTAGGGGAGTGCCCTTTCTGGTTGTTCTCAGATGCCAGAACTTCTTTGTGGGAAACAAACCCATTCATGAAGTTCAAGAAAATTTCAAAGAAGATAGGAAAAATTTCTGGTTTTATCATAAACTTACCTTTAACCAAGATGTTACAGATCTGCATGAGAATAGCAATAGCAAGGAGAAGCTTCTCAAACAACAGCATTTATTTAATTTCTTTTTTTTTTTTTTTTTTTTTTTGTTCTGGACTTTTGTTTTAGAAAACAGCTAAGTTTGTAATTCCTCTCAAGTAGGGAGGAGGGAAAACAAACAACAGGTATATTTGACTCGGTGTTTAGCCTTTGCTAAATTTAGCAAGGCTATGAGCAACTGTCAGAGTTTTGTAATGGTTAATTACTACATCTACACTTAATAGTTCAGAATGCCCATTTGTTGTGTGACTTAAAGCACTCTAAAGTCATAAAACATGGTTGTGTGGATGGTAGCTTGATGGTCTAGTAGCAAAACGTTTATTCGTGCTAAACCTGCATCTTCATTACATTAGTAACACTGTTAATGTAAGCCACATGTCTATTCAGGGAAGAAAAACTATTATTTAGTATAATTTAAAGAGTGTTGCTGGCTTATCCTTCTGCATATATTGCTGATTCCAGTCATTAATGGCAATTTAAATAAACTGGGTGAATATTTATAACAACTGCTAAAATAAATTCTTTGGTGATTGAGATAATTTGTCAGGAAGTCAAGCTATAGTGAAGCTGGTCATATGAACAGCTCTTGATTAATTGGCTACATTGTTCTTTCCAGCTTGTCAAAGAATGCTTTCTTTTCATAAAAATGGATTTTGTCAGACACCTCATCAGCCAAACAGATCAGGTTTTATAAGCTGGGGAAAATGCCAGGTAAATTTTTGATAGGATAGATGTATTTTTGCAGCTGTGTTTGTGGTAGAGGGATTTTTGGGCTTGGTTTTTTTTTTTTTTCTTTCCCACCTTCTCCCCCATAATGAAGATACTATGGAAAATTTTCAGTCCAGAAAAAGCAAGCTATGAGGGTTGCCATGGAAGTTTCTTCAGTAAAAAGAGATAATTTCCTCTGTTCATTCTTGAAAAATGCACGGCTGCTTTGAAAATACTTCATAAACGTTGGGAAGAGAGAGGGTCTGGTTGCACATCTGATGAATGGGACATTTGAGAAGGGGCCTCAACCTGTATGAAAGTGAAGCAGCAATTGTTGAAAATTGACTGAACAACAGAATTCAGTCCAGAATGAACTTGATTAGGTTGCACTGCTTCAGCCTATGAATGCTGAGCTTTCCCTTGTGCTGCTCTTCGCTGAACTCTGGCTCACATGTGGCAAACATCCCTCACTGAAGTAGATCCATACAGTTTGCTGATTTCCAAGGTCACTGTCCTTTTCCTACTGGAAAACAGCATGTGAAACCTCACTTTGCCCTGCTTTGATAAGTGGCCTCTGAAGTTTTTTATTGCTAGTTGTACAAACTTTTTTCCTCTGCTTGGCATAATTTGGAAAAAAAACCAAGGGAAGGTGGGCAAAACTTTTCTGTCTGACTCTTCTGAACTCATCTGTTCCAGGTTTATTTGTGTTTAAAAAGGGAGTTTATTAAGTTTCATAGTTGGTAAACTTCTTTTAGAAATCATGAGTAGATTCCATAGTTTGTTAACTGAGTTTAAACTTAAATTGGATCTGTTTTCTACTTCTGAATTAAATTGCTGTGAAATACTTTCTGTTCCCTACAAAATGCTTTATATACTGTGAAATACTAATGCATGGAACTACACTTGGTAAATTAACAAGTCCCAAGTTCTCCAGACTCAAATCGAGTTGTACAAAATAAAAGGTATTGAGGGAGAGCGTCCTTGCCAACATGTGTGCAATGGATATCGACAAGTGGATATGCTTCTTTTCAAAGTAACATGCTATATTTAAATTTTATTAACTGTTATTTCTGACTATGTTTCCACTGCCCTGTCTCCCTTCCTCCCCTCATCTTCTGTATTTTTCTAGAGACCTGTTGTACCGGGGACCTTTCAGGAACCTGTGCAGTTTGAAAAAGTCGGATTGTTACATTCTGAAACTTTCATGATGAAGAGAGCTGGGCAGAAGGGTGTGGCTGGAACTGAAGCTCCTGGAACATCACAGACGAGCAAAAAACAGAAAACTAGTTTATATGGCTCAGGGTTTGGGGAATCTGACCTGTGCACCTCGATGGACTGGGGCAGCCTTCCACACCACGTGATTCTGCGTGTTTTTCAGTTCCTGACTTTAGTGGATCGAGCCAGGGCATCTTCTGTTTGTCGAAGGTGGAATGAAGTCTTTCACATCCCAGATCTCTGGAGGAGATTTGAATTTGAACTTAGCCAGCCAGCCACTTCTTACTTAAAGTCTACACATCCGGATCTCATTCAGCAGATTATCAAGAGGCACGCTGACCATCTGCAGTACGTCAGCTTCAAGGTAAGCTGTGGATGAGCGGCGGCTCGGCGTCACGTCATGCAGCTGCTCTGTGCCAGCTGCCTGAAGGGTTGTACCTGGCAAGTCTTAGGTTTAAAAATGCAACTGCTGAAACAATTTATTTCCACATGTGCAGACAGTTTCATCCAGTTTTCTGCACTCTGACCTCTGCAGAGTAAAGACTGAGCAAATGTCATGCAAAACAGAGGAGGAAGGTGCAATGAAATAGAGATTTGTCTAACGTTACTCTTCAGGCTTACGAGCTGGGAATCACTTCTTCATTTCAGGTGCTAAAGTGTTGTTCATGCAGATACAATGCATTCATTTACTGGAGCATATTTAGACTTCGTCAAGTCTTTTTTGGGCTCTAAGAATTAACATTTTAGAAAAAACATATGCATATGACTGTGTATTGTAGCACCAGTACTGTTATGGTATTACAATAACATGAGGTTATTTGAAGACAACACTTAGATTTAAGGCCTCTGTTCATACTAGAAGTCTACCAGCAGTCACGCTTAAAAAAATTCTAATAGTAACTTCCCTGAGCTCTTTCTGGTCTTGAAATTTCCAGTCAATGTTGCACTTTGTCCCTGTGGTAATTACAGTTTGGAGCAGTACAGCTGAGTACATGTGGAACCTGCAGTCTTGGGTATCCATGGTGTTCTTTTCTAAATAATACTGAAGAATGACTTCACTATTTTTAAATTGCTTTTACAGGTTGATAGTAGCACTGAGTCAGCAGAAGCAGCCTGTGACATCCTTTCTCAGTTGGTGAACTGTTCTATCAAGACACTGGGTTTGATCTCTACAGCAAAACCAAGCTTCATGAATGTCTCTAAGGTAAGATTCTACAAAATGTAATTAGCAAATTTTAATTCACTCTTAAACCACTTTAGCTTTCTTAATGTTCTGTTTTGCAGTTGATGGTAATTTTTATGGAACTGTCTCTGGTTACTTCGTAGTAACAGAAGAGTTACTTTCTGTTAAAGGCCATTTCTTTTTTTCTGCAGCAAAATTCTAGATTCTTCAGGCTCATCACTGTGCCCACTTATTCGTGTAGTTGTCACTGTATTACAGTGAAATGATAAATCAGAGTAGATGAGGTAAATACTGAGTGTAAGGTTAACTTTTATCACATGCAGGAGCATGTTTTTTAAAAAAGATCCTCTATGTTCATGTGCAAATAAGCCTTTCTTTGCTACACGAAAGTGGGGATGCCTGGGTAGTGTTTATTTTTGTACTTCCTATCTATGTAGAATGTGAGGTTAAAGCACTGAAGTTCTTCCCATCTTTTAATCAGAATTTTTTTCCCTCCTTCAATTTCTCCAAATAGGCTCATTTTGCATCAGCACTGACAGTAGTTTTTGTAAACTCCAAGTCATTATCATCGATCAAGATAGATGACACACCACTTGATGATCCTTCCTTGAAGGTTCTTGTTGCTAACAACAGCGATACTCTAAAACTGCTAAAAATGAGCAGCTGTCCTCATGTTTCACCTGCTGGTGAGTAGTGAATGTATGTGAGAAATGGAGTCATAAAGCATCATCATTGACTTAGTGTTGAGTTTGGGCAGCTGGAAGGTGAAGAAGAAGGTGGTTGTTAGTGAATGAGTTTGATTGGTGAAGGTGGGGGTGCTACTCACTTGACTGCATCTTCTGGAATCCTGGGGAATTTTTTTAGATTCTCTCCAGGTGCTTTGCTACCTCTGATGATAGGCTTCGGGGAGGAGAAGCCTCCAAAATTAGTGCAAGCCTTTCACACATGCTCAAAGGATGTGATGTTCATTTTTTTTACTGTGTAAGAGTAACCGAACATGTGCCCCTTAATGTGTGCAGCTTTGTAAACTTAACTAACTGGTGTTCTGTAGGAACACCACAAAATCCCTGATCCATGGATCAGCTACTGCTTGGCGGGATAAAGGAGATTAACACAGTTGTCAGTAATTGTTTTGCAAGGTGCTGTGGGTGTGTACACAGTTCACAAACCTGTGGTGTAAGACTCTTGAGTGTTTGCAGTTTCTGGAGTGCCCTCGTGTGTCCAGATCTGGGACTGTGAACTCCCTCAGTGGTTGGTGATGGGCTCACTCCCTTCAAAATACATCCTTGCTGAAAGTTCAGAGGGCTTTTGGGTCCCTTCTCACTTGCCTTTCTTCTGAAACCTTAATGCTAGGGAAGGGGAGTCTGGGTCTGATCTATTCCTGTACCTTTGTGGAGTCCACAAAAGGTGACTTTATCTGTGTACTTCATATTCCAGCAGATTATGAGGAGTTACATTATCTAGGTCTTAATTCAGGGAAGATTCTAACTGTTAAACTGTGTCTGATGGTGATTTAAATAGTTGAGTTGAAAGTTGAAGGAATGACTATTAGGGAAGGGAATCGTGGCAGCTTCAGCTGAATCTGACCTAATTTCAGTTGCTTCTTCAATGTTGAGGATATTCTGCATAGGGAGGGGCAAAGAGGAAGATATGCAGATCCAAGGTGAATTTGACTTGTATTTTTTACAGTTCAGTGTTAATGGCCAAAACCCTGTAAAAGGTTGTGGATATCTAGAACTTGAGAGTTTCCTGGGGTTTGGATGTAAGCATGAAAACTCAAGCCAGTAGAATCAGTACTTGCTTGAACTTTACAGCAAACCACTGTGCTTATATTCACTTTTCATTTTACACAGTAAATCTTTTTGTTCATCAGGCATTCTTTGTGTGGCTGATCAGTGTCATGGACTTAAGGAGCTGGCTTTGAACTACTACATATTAAGTGATGAACTGCTGCTGGCTCTTTCAAGTGAAAAACATGTTGATCTTGAACACCTTCGCATTGATGTTGTGAGTGAAAATCCCGGACAGGTTCAATTTCACACCATCAAAAAGCAAAGCTGGGATGCTCTTGTTAAACACTCCCCCAAAGTCAACATTGTGATGTATTTCTTCTTGTATGAAGATGAATTTGATGCTTTCTTCAGAGAGGAAACACCTGTTACACACCTGTACTTCGGTCGTGCCGTGAGCAAGGCAATGCTGGGTCGCATTGGCATGAACTGCCCCAGGCTGATCGAGCTGGTCGTGTGCGCCAATGGACTTCAACCTTTGGATGATGAACTCATCCAGATTGCTGAGCGCTGTAAGAACTTAACGGCCATGGGGCTGGGGGAATGTGAAGTCACCTGCAGAGGTTTTATTGAATTTGTAAAGATGTGTGGGGGCAGGCTTACTCAGCTTTCCATAATGGAGGAGGTGCTGATTCCAGACAGTGATTACAGCTTAGATCGGCTTCATCTGGAAGTCTCCAAACACCTTGGAAGAATGTGGTTTCCTGATATGATGCCAACGTGGTAAATTCTCTGTGGATAAAATGGTAGAATCGGGGTGTTGCTTTCTATGCAAATAAAAAAATTTAAAAATCAAATGTGAAAACTTTCTTCCAGATTTGAGTTTTTCTTCCTTGAGAACCTCTAGTAGATGAACAGCAAAACTCTACAGTATTAATTGTATATTGAAATAGAAAATAGATTTAAGTGTACTTAACAGTTCTGAAAGTATGTCTGTGGTTTACAGGTGCTTCAAACCAGTCAACCTGGGCTTCTCTGAGCTTCAGTTTAAATGTTCCATTTACTTTAAAGTGGTTTCAGGTTTTTTTTCCCCATGTCTTTGTTTAATCTTTCTGATCTAGTCAGAAGAAGAATAGCGAAACTGTTTTCCTTTAGGAGATCTATCTGTGAAAAGCTGGATAGAACTTGGAGTAGAGTATAAGTTGCAATGATGTTTTATACAGCTTTTTTTTTATTATTCATGTTTTAATTGCAAAAGCTTGTATAGTAAAATATACTAGCCCAGGTTAATCAGATACAATCTAGCTTAAACTCATGGCAGTATATTAGAATGTTAATAAGCTTATGCTTACAAAAAACTTTCCAGTTTCATATTGCACTTTAAGTAATTTTGTCAGATTACAGAAACTAGAGAATGCATTGTACAGTATGTTGTTTTTGTCTTATGCATTAAGAAGATGGGAAAGAGACTTTGTTAAAATTACTAATGTTAAAAGTTTTGATGTAGATTGCTTTAGTAATAAAGCGCTTTGGAAACTGTCAGGACAATAAGAAATAGCTTTGGATTTGGACTCAAGTAATCAAAGACTGATGTCTGAATGCTGTTCCATGCTTTCATTACTAAGAAATAAGAAGGAGTTCATAAATGTGGCTAGTCAGAAGGAAAGGTCAAATGCAATACAGTTGTCTTTGATCCATTTCTATTTGGAATCAAGGATTTAGAGCACTTAAATTTGTCACTTAGAGGCCAAAATGGACTGTAGTAATCTTGCCTGTATCTCACAGAGCTTTCTGTAAGCCCTGATTTCTAGAGAAAGGCTTGCTGGAGGTAATCCTGAAATATTTAAATCGGGACTGTTTAATACTTGTTTGCTATTAATTGTTTTTTGAGAAAGATTGTATTATATTTATTTTCTTAAAAGGGGAAAGGCACGGTGAGTTGATGTAAATTAGAGTATGTATTTTTGTGTTAACTTTTTGCACACTGTAAACTCCAATGCATTGTATATAAATTTTGCTGTAATGATTTTGATGCCATACTTGTTCTATCTTCCTACTGATAATGAGAAGTCTACAAAAATTTGCTGGTGGTATTTGTTACCATCATGGTTTAACCCTGGCTGGCAGCTAAGCCCCTCACAGTGAGAGGGATGGGGGAGAGAATCAGAGGGTAAAAGTGAGAAAACTCATGGCTGGAGATAAAGAGTTTAATAGGTAAAGCTAGAGTCACACATGCAGGCAACCCCAGAAAAGGGAATTCATTCACCACTTCCATCAGCCATCTCCAGGAAAGCAGGGCTCTGTCACACATAAACCTTCCCCCAGCTTTATATGCTGAGCCTGATGTCATAGGGTATGGAATGTCCCTTGGATCAGCTGGGCTCAGCTGTCCTGTCCCTGTCACCTCCCAGACCGTGCACCGTCAGCCTCCTCACTGGTGAGGCAGGACAAGAAGCAGAGCAGGCCTGGACTCTCTGAGCAAAAACATCTCTGTGTTATCAGTGTGGTTTCCAGTGCAAATCCAAAACAGCTCCATTCTAGCTCCTATGAAGAAAATGAACTATCCCAGCCAAAACCAGTGCATTCATGTAAAAATGTGTGAGTTTCTTCCCCACTTCCACAAGTAACAGCTAAAGGGTTAAACCACCCTTTGGTTGGGCACACTTGTTCCCAGCTGGAAACGCAAGGATTTAAGGTAACACCCAGACCTGAGTCATTAATGCTCTATTGCCTGTTGCGCAGTAAACAGAAAGCATCTGACTATGGGTAGTAGAGCCTGTGAGCTGAGCACTTCCATAATCCAGGGGATTATAATCTAAACACAAAACAAATATTTCCAAACAGTATTTGGTTTAAGATGTGTGGCTTGCTTTAAATGAAAATGTAATAAAGTGGTTTAATCCATGCACTGATACTAGACTCATCCATCTGTTGCCCTGTGTCATGTTAGGATTCTGTCCTGCTAAAAGCCATGTCTGTGACAAACAATGGGAGAGACTGGAGAATGGCAAATTAGTCCTTTCATGTTTGTGCCTGAAACCTGAGGATTTCTGACATGCAAACCCTAAAATGGAGTGTGGACAAAGCTTGTGGGTGTTTGGTAAGTCCTGGAGTCCTCTGTGTCTCTCCAGCCAACAGAGCAGTGTTAGTGTATTTGTCAAACACTGGTGACAGAGTTACAGTTCAGGAGGAATCTCTTAAAATGCTTCTTTGAATATTGTCCCCTTCTCAGTCCCTGTCAGTAAAGCAGCTTTTCTGTGAGGCCACGAATCCAAACTGCTAAGGTTGGAAAAGACCTTTAAGGTCATCAAGTCCAGCTGTCAAATGTCAGCTTGCTCCAGCTCCAAGCTTCCAGTTAAATAGGCCTGCATTTATGACTGTTGGGATTTTTGATGCGCTGATTTTTTTGAGCATTTGTTCTGCTCCCTGATCTGAACAAGTGAGGCCAGCTGGTGTTTGGAGGAGAAGCTGACTGGAATGCACCTTCTCTGCCACAGGAGGGAGTGAGCACTTTGCATTTCAGCTGATTTTTCAGACTTTGAGAAAACTTACAGCTAGTCATTGCTAGCTTCCTGATTCTCTGGTAATTGCAAATTCCAACAAAAACTCCGGTCCTTTTTCTTCTTGTGAGTCCCTTTTGCCATCCAACAAATACCGTTTGTGTAAGGTTAAAAGTATTGAATAGGTGATAGTATAAACTTGTGTATGGGAAGAAAAAACAACTTTGGATGCTGAGATGAATTTATTTGGAATTTACTGCCTTTCCATTTCAATCTCTTTGCCCTTTCCCCCTTTCAAGATTGCTTGTAGGATCCGAGTGATCGCAGTTCTCAATGTGAATATGAGATGTGATCCCGGGAAATACTCTTTGCATTGGCAGCATTCTCCCAAGGACTTGTCCCTTGGAAATTGGACCATTGTATTTTATGGGATGGATACAGAGTAGTTTTACACAGAATCCTGGTGAAAAAACAAGGGGAGGGAAAACATCAGGTGACTGATGAAGCATTTGTTCTTCTGTAGTAACTCTATTAGAAATATTGACAATTTCTGTCTTGTCCTTCCCACTGAGATAGCAACAGTGGAAATACCAAAATAGTAAAGACACTGTGGTCATAAAAAATAGGTGGTGGTTGGAGTCATTGACTTGGTAGAAGAGAGAAGATGGAAGGCAGGGAGAAGGTAGGAATTCCTGCTTTAGGAAAGGGAAGAGCTTGAAGACATTCTACAGAACTCAGTTATTTACACTGTAGCAGGAGCAAAAAGTTCTGCATGCAAGTGGATAGAAGAAAACATGGCTGAACTACTTGGCTAACTGCAAGCTAATGCATCCTCAGGACAAAGAAGTATTTAATGAAAGATAGCTGTTTACCTGATCCTCTGATCTGGACTCCATCATCAATGGCATTTCCGTTGTGGAAGAATTTCACAGGCCCAGAGAGCTGGCCAGAGAAGGGAGCGTACACGGTCGCCCCATCGGCACAAATCACATCCACTGCCCGGTGCTTCCCTTTGCCATTGCGTCTGGAAACAAACACATCATTACAGAAATCTCTGGTCAGGCCCAGTGTTACAGGGGGAGGTCGGGCAGCACATGGTGAGATCTGGAAATGGGTTGTTAGAGCAGAAATAGTGAGCTGGCTGAAGAATCTGCAAAGGTTTTTTGATGTAGGTGATGTAATGCCATGTAGGGTGGATGACCTGTTAAAGCTGGAGAAAAAAGCCTTTCTTCCAGGTCTTTAAAAAACACCATGCAGTCACAGAAAGTTTGGTTGTGTGAAGGACATCCAGTCCAACCTTCCACTTGAGTCAGGAGTGTTCCCAACACTAGGTCAGGTCAGACATGGCTTTGTCTGATATAAAGCTCCAAGCGGAGAGGTGTTACGAACAATGTGAGCAGCCTAAAAGTTTCCTCATGTCCAATCTAAACCTTCAAATCTGTAATTCTTATGTGACCTAAACAGAGTTCAACTCTTATTTCAGTGGAAGTACAACAAAACCCCATGTGTTTCAATTATTACATTACCTTGGAGCTCCGTAGTATCCACAGCCGTACTTATCACAGCCTCTAATCTCGTTGGTCGGATTCCCAGCACACACTGTGGCCCAGCGTCTGTCTTGGTGTGGCAGTGGTGGAACATCTTAGAAACACAGAATCCAAATTAACTTTTAAATTAAGTCTTGCATGTTTGCAACTACTATGTTTGGTTTGCAGTTAAGTAAGAACATAGTGAAATTGCATCCCATGAGTGCAGTTGGATTTTCCTCCACAAAATTTGTCATCCTTTAGGAAATGTAAATGGAATGTAGACCTAAACTGGATGGTACTGTTTCTAGATTAGGGTTATTTCATAGAAGAAACATGCTTTAAATAAAATTTTTTTAAAAAAAATCACAGGTCCTAGAGTGCAAATCTACTCTTGTTCTGAGTTGCTTTTTTTGTTGTTTGGGTTTTTTACCAGGCGTAAGCAGATGAGTAGGATCAGAGTGGTCACAGTTCTCAACGTGGATATGAGAAATAATGCCAGGAAATACTTTTTGCATTGGCAGCATTTTTCCGAGTTTTTGCCCTCTGTGGATTTGGCCATGGTACTTGAAGGGGTGAATGCAGACGAGCTTCACACAGTAACCTGGGAGAGAGGGGAGAGGAAATGAGGTCAGGAAACATCAGCTGCATCTGCTCCTGGGGTGAGCAAGAAGTGTTCCCTGCCAGCCTCTTACTGGAGACAGTAAGGATGAAGCAGAAATGTAGGCAAGGTACCAACAATGGTGAAATCAAAATTACTGTGTTTCCCAGGGCAAAAAGGAAAAAAGGGAGTTAGGAAACAGGGACAGGAAAACATCCTCACAGCAAAACTGAGGACATATTTCCGGTGCTTTATTTTTACTGTTTCCTATTTTTTGTTTTGCCGTTGTTATTTTCCTGCTACCTGTTTTTCAATTCCTTTCTTCCCTCCTCTCCAAAAAAAGCATAGGGAAGGACTACATCCTGCTGGTGCTGTCTTCCAATATTTCAGCGTGCTAGAGAGGGTGTGAGAGTAATCAACACTGTGCTTGAACTGAAGAACCACAGAAACCTTGCTCAGGTCCATGAAGTGATTACTTGTGCATGCCTCACAGCACACCTGCTGTTAATTACTTGCCTGATCCCCTGATTTGGACTCCATCATCGATGGCGTTTCCATTATGGAAGAATCGGATGGGTCCCGAGAGGTGCCCGCTGAAAGGAGCGTACACCGTGGCTCCATCAGAACAGATGACGTCCACACCCCCGTGCTTCTCTTTGCCACCGTGCCTGGAGGCAGAAATACATAATTAGGGACATTTCTAAGGGTTAATGTTATGTATCAATTGGTTACTTAATGCAGGACGATAATTGAAGCTTGTCTGACAAAACTTTTTTAGCTGCAATGAAATCAGACAGAAGTAGCCGGTTTGAACTGTCTTTTTTTTTGTTGTTGTTGCAAATTGTTCATGTTACTCTGACCTTCTTTAGAGTGGGATAAAATTTCAAACTTAAGCTTACTTTTAATCTTTCCAAGTTCATGGGGTATTTCAAACTGTTAGAGAAAAGTACCATTTTTCTATCCCAAAATACATCTGTGCCCATGTAAAATAGAATCTTATGTTTGGCACTTTCTCACTTAGGAATTTGGAAGTTGCGTGATGAAGATGGACACTTATAGAGACTGGGGAGAGGAAATGACAAGAAAATGCAGGAGTCATTCTACACATAAAATAACTTTTTCAGAGAAATATAACCTGTTATAGGTCTCTGTTTAAAGACAATGATGCTGACAGACTTTTAGTTTGTGGAAATGAATCTACTCAGCTTCCTGAAAGCTGATGCTGAATGTCAGTTAAATTTCTGGTGTATAAGCAACAAGGATAAATGACACAAATCCTAGAAATACTTCCATTTCCTTTACTCTGTAACTCTTGTAACAGTCCTGCTTCTTCACCCCTGCATCTGTTATCAGCAGTGGCATCGCTGTGCTTCTGTGAGATTGCCAAGGAATATCCCAAAAATGAGTAAGAGGTCCCTGCAGACAACAGTATTCTTTCATTCTGACTGTCGGCCCTGGTGAACTGTACTCTTTCTCCTGCCTGAATGTTTAATTTAGAAAAGCAAAGTGAACGCAGTGCCCAGGCTGTGCTGTGTTACCTGTCAGCGCCAAAACTGCCGCAGCCATATCTGTCGCAGCCCCGGATCTGGTTGGTGGGATTCCCGCTGCAGATCGGTGCCCAGTGCCTGTGCTGTTGTTGGGGTGGGTGTGTGTCCAGCTGCTTGGTGAAAACTTCACATGGAAAAGAGGAAAAATGGGAAAAATTCAAACATGTTCTTAGTCCAGTGCAACAGAAGGTGTTAGGGCGCCAAATAGGGTGTTTAAAATGGAAGACGTGAGCTCAAAGGAGTTCGTAATTTCAAAAACTGTAGGTAAAAGGACATTATACAACCTGCTATATAGACTCTATCCATTTTTTCTTGATCTTTTACTTTAAAGTATATAAACTAAAACCAAAACAAAGCTATGGATTAAGATTTTTAAAAATAGTCTGTGAAAAAAACTATGTTTACTTTCTAGAGGTGCTGGGTTGATGGTTGGACTAGATGATCCTTGAGATCTTTTCCAACCTTAATGATTCTACTATTCTTCATGAAACTTCCAACTACTTCAATATATGACTCTTAAGCACACCTAATTCCATATTTTACAATAGTCATAACTGTCCCCATTACCGTAATTCTTCATAAAACTAGAGGGAAAAAACTCAGCATTATTTATGTTCTAGTGAATTTCAATAATTCATCATTGTCTGCCTAAACCCAGCCGAGCCCAGCTGCATTACAGAAATCACAACTCACCAGTGGACACCAAGCTGACCAGAGTGACCAGGCTGAGAGCTGGCATTTTGGGGCCGTGTCACCCGTGTTCTTTGATCCAGTCAAAGACATTGAGCAGTGGCCACCCGGGGTATTTATATGTTTTCAAAAGCCCAACTCTGTTGTCTTGGCCAATCAGACTCGAGCAAAGTATGACAGCTCCAGGCAGGCGGTGTTGCCATCGTGGGCACTGTGGGTGTCTACAGGGTCTAACAGTTGTTAGGGCTGTTGAGAAAGATGGGTAAAATAATTGGGCTCTTAGCACACAGTAACTGATGGAAATGAACAACCCCACATTTCAGGAAACTCTGCTTGAGCTGTTTCTTAACACCTTTTCTTCCCCATCCTGAAGTAAGGGTGCATTTAGGCCAAAAATGGTAGGAACCACAAGTATGGCTCAGAGGACTGAGCTGGGGGGAAAAGGTGGGAAAAGCTCCAGAGTGAAGGTAACCAGTTTGTCCTTTGCTGCTCATTCCTTCCTCTATGTTTGTGCCCACCAGAGCTTTGTGACCAAGAACACAAGAAGTGTTTGGTGGTGCATGAGTGCTCACTTAGGCTGAGAAATACAGATACTTTTGCACTGAAACAACTCTTTTTTCCGGTTTCTCTTCTTTCAGCTGAAATTGTCAATTATTTCACTTAAAGCCAGGAAGTTTGTTCACTGAAACCCTGTTTTCTGACAGTGTTTTTTGACAGTATTTAATAATACTTATTAAAACATCTTCAAGTTCTGAAACAAACCTAAGTTGCATGGGCAAAACTGACCTGGAGTTCAATAATTATAGCTTTTAAAGTGATGCCTTTAGTACCTTCTTGGTTTCAGCTATTGTGCTATAAAGCAGACTCCTCTGTGTCTCTTGTAATCCTTCAGTTTGATTTTTCTGCACTACTTACAGAAAAGCATTAGATTTTCTTTACAGACATGCCTTGGATAAAATGAAATTTAAATGAGTCACAGTGCTTTCACATAAACTATGTGATATTTCAAGTTACAGAAACCTCTGGAAGTCCCACAGATTTTATTCAGACAAGAATAAAATAAAACTCTGCCACACTTCTGGTTTGCAAAAGCATCTGTACATTGTGTTTTCTGAAAACCTCTATGGAACAAGCTGTTGGAGACAAATTTTCACTTGGGTTTCCAAGCTCTTCTTTGCAGCCAATATTTAATCCCCAAACAATCTTTTAGCCCTCCCTGGGGTTATGACAAGTGGTTTGGCTGGTTTTATCCCTGCTGCTTTCTTCTCCATCCTGCCAGGAAGAACTGCTGGTTTCCACACTTTTAACCACCAAACAGATATTTATATAAAAGTTATGTCCCGTCAGTCCAGTTTGGGTGGGGTTTTGGGTTGTAATTTGCTCAATATGATGGAGTCTTGTCTGATAAATGTTTTGACGTCCTGGTAAGAGCCCTCAGTGGGTATTCAGAATTTGGGGATTCTGCTTATCCCTGAACTGAAGGATGGGGTGGGTAGCTTTGTGTGATCCTTGCCAGAAACAACCTTCATTGCTTATTCTCCTTCATTTGACACAAGCTCTCTGCAAACCCCCTCAGCTCTCCTAAACAGCAGGAGTCAGCAGGGGAGGTGGTATGGGTGGCATTTTTAATGAAGATTTCATAGCAGAGAGGTAGTGAAGTGTTTCTGAGCTTGGCTAGCTCCATACTGGCTGCTGGAAGCTTTTTTCCTACTGCAATCAAAACCATTTAAAAATAAAGACTTTTTTAGGGGATGCCTGGGCATTCCCAGCTGAGGGGTGTCCAGTGGGATTTCTGCAATAATGATCTCTCTCAACCAGATTTTATTTCTGATTTATTTCAGTTTGCAGTAGGAGAGTTTTAAATACCTCATTATATAGCTTTAGCCTGGGGCAGACCTGCCTTGAAAAGCTACTGATTTTTATAGACTCCTGTGAACTCACATTCTCCAAATTTTACCGAGGAAAGAATTGCAGCACTTCAATCCACTCTACAAAGAAGAAGAGGCTTCGTGTAAAGCAGCCAAGCTGGTAGGCATGACAAAGGAAGGTGTTATGGGTGCACAGACACTGAAGAAGCTTTTCCTGGAGTCCTGTTTTGCAGTCTGGTGCTTTGCAGAATGGCTCTAAGCTGCCTGTTACCTGCAATTTTTTCCCCCATCTCCCCTGTGCGCAGGGCTGATGCTAACTGCTCATAGCTGTGTACATTTGTTTTTATTTCTTCTCTCTAAGAGATCCTAACAGCATTGTATCTTTGAAAAACATCAAAATGGCATTGCAACTGCAATATATCTAATGCACTTCTGGTAAAATACTGTTAATAAAACAGCTTTCAAGTGTAGGATGATGCAGTTGAGAAGCCTCAGTGCATTCCCCATCTTTCCTGGGTGAGCTGACAGGTGCAGACCGCTCACCTCGGGCATGAGGAAGCCCAGAACCGAAGCTGGAGGGATTGCTGTGTTGGGCAACCAAGATGTTAATTTAACAGTTGGTAGGTGCAGTTGTGACAGACAGGAATTGGCCACTCAGTGCCGCTAACAGAAGGATATGGAACAACCCCGGCATTGCACACTCCCGGGAGCTGCAGTTGCACCATTTCCTTCCCTGTGCTGGGAAACGGAGATGGAGAGGAGCCAGGGGGTTAAACTGGGAAATGCTGGTGCTTTTCTCTCGCTCGGGGTGTGAGGTCCCCATTTTTTCCCTTTTATGTCAGTAGTAACTTACCCAGCTGTGTAAGATTTACTCATGCCACCCGCAGCGCAGGCTTTTGTGGGTGTGCACAACATTAAAAAAATGGCACTGGCTAATCCTTCCATCTGCTGATGGATGAAATGAGAGGAATTGGGACTGTAGTTCTGGAGGGACAGCAGCAGGCTGCGCTCCGTGACCAGCAAAAGGGAGGCTGGGCTGTCATGGTGAGGAGATCTCAGGCTGTGGGAGATGCGAGCATCCTGCTCTGCTTCTGTGCTAAGTGTGAGCTGAAGACAAAGCTGAAGTTGTGATACTGCACAATTCTGATCGAAGGCTCCATCTCTATTTTTCTCTTGTTAACAAAGATACCTAAGCCTGAGGTAGGCTGGTTTCAGCAGGGAGGATCAAAGAGCACAAAATATTTTTTTGCTGCCTATGTTTGTCTCTTGGGGAGGACAAAACTTTGGCTGAGTCCTCCAAAATTCCTGTAAAGCTTGAGGAAATAGAAGGGTGTAGTATAGATTTGGGTTGCAACTTTAGGCAGTCATTCTGGGACCTTGTGATAAAAATTTATAAAATAAAAGGGATGGGAGGAAAAGAATCTCTGCAGAACTGGTGGAGAAACAAAGCAACTCTGCACGGTTGAGTTTGCTAGCTCTGTCCTCAAAAGCCTCATTGTCCCTGTTTCTTCCCCCAGCACCCCTTTCCCCTCACCTTAAATATTTCTAGAACTGTGTATTTTACCAGCTTTTTACTTCCCTTCCAGAGTCAGCTACACATTGTACTTTTTCTTCCTCTAGACCCAGTTAATTTTTAATAGACTGAGAAGATAAAACTGGATTTACTTATACTGTTTGCCCCAACTGGTCTGTATTCTGAAATAGAAAGTGATCTTTACTTGTTCTCCTCTGCTACTGGGTGACAAGCCCTGCTAAACCAGGAAGGCTTTATGCAGGAGCATCCCTGTGCTGCTGAGAAAACTCTGATTAAATAATGGATCCCTGAAAAAGTTTGTGAAACCAGTCTGTGGGACACACTGGAAAAGTGCTGAGCTGTGGTCATTAATGTACAGGTGAAAATGTTCCTTGTGGGATGTTGCTGGAGGCTCAGAGCCCTGCTCAGCCATAAAAGTCAGCTCAGTTCCCATTAGGGTTTGCTTGGAGAGGTGGGGGCTTGCGTGGGATCTTCTCTTGTCAAATACAAGTCGATGACTGTGTTAGAACCTGGAATTTTAGACAAGTGAGTCTTAGGTGGGAGTCCTTCTTTCCTGAGGGCAACCAACTTCATGATAAATCTTTTTAAAAAATTGTCAGCCTGGAGAACACTGGAGACTTTTGCTGAAGTACAAGCAAAAGAAGGAAAAGAAGGAGAAGTCTTGGGGTTTTGTTCACAACAAATTTTCACAGCTCGGTTGTACTGACTTGCCTTCACTGTCTGATCACTATCTGCCTCTGCAGGTGGGGCTGAATATTTACGTGGACACTCTGATTTTTCATTCACAGCAAAATGAAGGTGGCTCCTGGGGAGGGTGAATGAGACACAGCAGGTCAAGCACCTCTCACAGGTGCAGCAAATACCTCTCTGTATTAGAATAAACAAATCTGCTGCCAGGACATCCACAGCCCCCAGAGGAGCAGCTTCCCTGCTTCTCCAGGGCAGGAGCTGCGCCTGCAGCACTTGCAGAGCACTTCAGCCCTCGACACTCCCAGTAGCTTGT
Source organism: Acanthornis magna (assembly GCA_036785705.1). Classification (NCBI taxonomy): domain Eukaryota; kingdom Metazoa; phylum Chordata; class Aves; order Passeriformes; family Acanthizidae; genus Acanthornis; species Acanthornis magna. The sequence goes on from JAWUZG010000092.1 coordinate 3,334,190, forward strand.
TGGCAGCCTTGGCCTGAGGAGCCCTGTCCTGTTAACAAGAGCTTCTTGTCCCGGGAAAGTCTTCAGCTGATTTACTAATGGAAAGAAATGCCTCACTTGGACAAAAAGAAACCTGGGTGTGCCAAGGCAATCCTGAGGCAGGAGTCTGGGGAAAAGGAATGAGTTACTTCATCAGTGTTGTTTTATGGCTTTGGTGATGGGCCCCGGGGAAGATTTGGGTTTCAGCTTTATACAGTTTTTTTCTCCCTAGCTGCCTTAAAAAAGCAGAACCCAGCCCATGCTCTATGACAGCACCAAAGAAATGCAAAGCAATTTGTAGTGAAGCAGCCCTTTAATAATGTGATTTTCCATGTTTAAGCACAAGTGAACTTTCTGGCTTATTAAAGAAATCTTCATTTTTGGCTGGAGGAAAGCAGCGAAGTCCAAGAGGAACGAGCTGCAGAGAGCTCAGGCTGCTGAGCGTTGAGGATCCATCTCCTGCCACCATCCTCTGTCCCTCCCCTGCATCAGCCCCCAGCCAAGGGAGCAGTGATGGGCAGGATATGGGAACAGCCTTTGGGCAGGTGTTGTACCTTACCCCGAGGCTGGTCTTGCTCAGATAACCACCAGCATTTTGTTCATGGGTAGTTTTGGGGTGGAACAAGCGGTTGAGGCTCAGTGGTTTCCACTCTACTGAGTGACCACCTATGCCCAAGCAGTGCCCGAAAAGCTGGGGGCTGGAGGTTTGACCCTGATGTGCAGGCTCCTGCTTACAGCTTGGGACAGCATAGGTTAAGGCACAGTTTTGGATATGATCATGGGATATGACACCTCAGACACCCTTTACATGGGCACCAGGACACTGAGTTTCACTCCCTTCCTATGGGGCCACTGTACTCGATGGGTTTGGTGTAAAACATCTTCAACACAGAATCCTGTTAACATGGAAGAGAGAGAGGGAGAAACTTGCTCCTATGAAATGGTTTCAAAGCCTGGCAAAGTTGTAACATTCAGCAGCAAAATGCAAATGACAATAAAATGATAGATTTAGCAGCAATGCTTTAAGAAGAAGCAAAGGGTTGACATTTATTTATGTGTGTGAAGAGCTCAGCAGGCACCATCCCCTTTGGGTACTGGGAAGAGGAAGGGAAAATTATGTCCTGGCACTGGAGGTCTGATGTGAAAGGGTGCAGGGAATCTCTAATACCTTCCCTAAGTAAAAGACCCCAGGTTCTAGGTAGTCTTTGTTTATTTTAATGAATTGTGTATTTGTGAAGTTGAAGGTGATTACATTAAATGCAGAAACATCTCTGGACACTCTCTGTACTCATCTTCAAGTGAAAGGCTCTTAAGAAATTGGGCCTGCTGTTAGTAATCAATATGCCTTGGCTGATTCTTGCTTATTCAATCAAAACTATTTCTTCAACAAAATTTTTCCACAATTCTTGATGAGCTGATGCTGGGCTGGAGCTGGCTCCAGAGCCTGCTGGAGACCAGGTGAGGTGTTTCAGCTCCAGAAAACACCCTGAAGATCAGCAAGACGAGGAGGGGTGCTGCGCTGGTCCTGTTACAGGAGGGGTTTTAAGCCCCTGCTGTCTTCCCACACCCTGCTCTCCCATTTCAATCCCTGCGTGATTTTTTCTTCAAGAAGAAACACTCTTGGTGTACTGTTTTCCTGCCTGTCAGATGTCAGACATAAGATGAGAAAATCTACTTGACAGTAAAATTTTGAAACAATATGTTTAGACAGAGTATGTAGGCAAAAAATTACAGTAGCTGCTCCTGTGCAATGTTTCTTGTGCCCAGGGCTCAGCTAAACCAAGCCAGATAACATTGCATCATCCCAAATTCATTTTGTTAATTACCAATTTTGTTAGAGAGATCAGAGGAGAGAAGAATGAGTGAAGTAATTTTGTACGTTTCCTCAGAAGCTCAGAAAATGAGTGGTTTCTCCTAATTCTGTTAATAAATAGCCTGAGGGCCAAATACTCTCCATTTCTTGCTGCCCACTCGATGTAGAGCTGTGGAGGTGAACGCACCATGGTGAGATGCAACAGGGAAACCCACCAGCTTCAAGGGCATCCTTCAAACACAGCGACAAGGTCACCAGCCCAGGACACCTCTGACACTCCTCTGAGCCACAGCAGAGCAGCCACCACAGCTGACCTCTGTCCTGTCCCCAGGGAAGGGGTCACCAACACACTGGACTGCAGAAAATGTGCAGTGTGCCACACTGGGAAATTTAGATTAACAGCTCTGGGAATCTGGATCTCCAGGCTGCAGATGGGTTTCTCTGGGGTCTTTTAATAAGTTTCTGCCTGGCTGTCACTGGTGTGGGAGAGGGGAAGATGGGGAAGGTCTGCAAGGCATGGCTCCTGTCACCCCTCCAAACAATTGTTGGCTTTGTTTTGATTTTGCTAACTGAGATGAGAAGTTTTTACCCCGAGTGAATTGAACATGAAAAAGACCAAATTTCTTGCTGACATTTTGCATTATACCCTGAGATGAAGATCAGGGAGGTAAAGAGTGATTTGTGAAGGTTTTGCGTGAGCTGTGCAAGAGCAATGAATGCTTTGTTCACCTTCTCTGCCTTTCATGGGGTGACAGCCTTATTCTGTGTCTGAGCAACATCCCAAGCCTTGGAGCAATGCAGATAACCAACCAATTTCTTCACATTTTGCTTGTTCCTAACTGGATCCAAAGGTAGGTTTGTTTTTTTTTTTTAATTTACAGAAAAGCTCTTTGCAGACAGGTGGCAGCGATTGGCAATTACTTCATTTTGCATTGATGGCAGGAGTGTGGAAGAATTATAGCAGGACCAGGGGAGCAGAGCAGGGGTGGGGTTTGTGTAATGCAGACAGTGAAGGGTCTTTCAGTGGGCAGGAGATGGGGGCACTGTGTGGGAGGTGAGTGAGGCAGGATGGATTTTTCCTCATCTCCCGTTGTGCTGGGAGATGCCGACAAAGGGGAAGAGGTGAGGCACAGGCAATTCTCTTTAGCTGTGCCTGCAGAGCCTAGATAGTGCGTGTGTCTGAAGGGGGAAAAATCAGAAGAAAGCCCCAAACACTGCAGCTGTGTGGGCTTTGTGGGACACCGTGTGGTGCAGGAGCGCCCAGTGCTCTGTGTTTGGGGTCACACCAGGAGGACTTATTCACCCCTTTGCTTGTAAAAGGGTAAATAAGTAGCGAAATGGTGAACTGTTCATATGCAAGTAAGCACCGCAGAGCAATCAAATTAATTGTAATTCAAGTAAGATTAAATTTAAAGGACAACGGCATTAAATTCTAGCTCTAAAACTCATAAAACTCTCTAAAAGCAATTTCCAAATCGTAACCATGCTGAGATCTAATAAAGTTTTCATTAAAGAGGAAGTGTTTGACTCAGCCTGTCACTTAGCAATGGGAGAGTTGTTTTCCCCTGCTATGGAAGGGATGCAAATAGCTGTAATAGTTCCCTTTCTGTTTTGCCAAGTACCAAGGCATGACTGAAATGGTTGGCAATGCTCTGAGGGCTGTGAATTCTCAACTTATGCTAAAAATGCTCTTTTGGTAACACAGGTTACCAAAAACCCAGAGCCTGTTCTGGCCTTTGACCCAACAGACAAAATCCTTCTTGCTTTCTTCTATTCACCAGTCAGCACAACCTGATAGACCTCAATGTGCTTAAACAGAGACTCAGACAGAGTGGAATCCATGGGTATGGGCAGATTGCAGTGAGGGAGAGAGGCTGATTTGGTTTCCTGAATGTCAGGTTTTGGAAATATCAGGGTTTTATAAGGTTCTAATTTAGTTTCTTACAGAAAATAAGCCTTGAGGCATAGCACTGCGGATGCCTATTATCAATGTCTAATTTTTCCTCCATTTTTTTTTTCTCAATGGTGACAAATGCCACATGAACCATATGAGAAGACAAGTTGTCATCCCATGTGCCAGCACACTTTCCCTCTCAGTTATGTTGCTTCTATTTCCTAGAGGCTGCAGAGTGCATAAAAGAGGGCCTGAGTTAGTAAAAAAAAAACCAAAAAAACAAACCCAAACCAAAAGCTGTCTATGGGGATAATAACTTATTATTTCTGTTAATTATGCTTATAAAAATAATTATTTGGATGAACTAGAGGGGCATTTTAGAGGGCACCAAAAGCAGCTTTTTTCAATTGCCTCCCCTGCTCTGATAACCCCTTGGACCTTCAAGAAAACAGAACATCCTTTTACATCAAAAAGTCATTTTGAAATAATTTTTTAAAGGAAACATTGTTGTTAGCATGTAATGGATTCCTGAAATGCAGCATCCAACTTGTGTAATGGGCTCTGAGGGAAAGAATGGTAATGAAACCCAATTTAACTAATGAGTGTAATTTAGAAAGAGACTTTACTTCAGACTTTCACGGGAAATAGTTTAGAAACATTCTGCCTGTGGAAAAGAAGGGGTTTGTGGTTCTCCAGAAAGCCTTGCTTCAATCTGCAGAAACACAGAGTGGTTTTTTATTAGTTAACGAGAGCAACGGAACTGCCGTGTGCAATCCTGACATTGCACTTGTCTCTCCAGTGCTGCCCCGGCTGTCCCGCGAGATGCCCCTCCAAACCCAGGCAAGGGCCATTTGGGACTCTCTGCACCCCATTGAGAATTTGGTCCATCATCAGTTTAAAATCCTGCAGTTTTCTGGGCAGAGCTGGCTGTTGGTTCTTGCAGAAAGAAATTTCTTTGGGGTCCTGGGTCCCCATGAGCATGGCAGGGCTGAGCTGCACAGCCCCAAGTCCTGCTGTGGAGCATCAGCCCCAAGATGTCCCTCATGTCTGTGTATAGGTGGAGATAAAACATCTCTGTTGTGTATATATATGTGTATATATATGTGTATATATATGTGTGTATATATATATATATATATATGTGTCTATATTTGACACAGGTACTGCTCCGTCCTTGGCTAAGGGGAGCTCAGCCCCAGTGCTGGCATTTATGGGGACGTTTGTCAGCATCTGTCCACTGGGATGTGCAGCTGTCCCTTCTTCTTTCCCTTTCTGCTCTGTGTGTGCTGAGCAAGGGATGTGTAGTGCAGAATGAGTCCCTTGCCTCCTCTGGGGACATGAAGGAATGACCTGGTGCCTGCTAATGGCGGAGGTTTGTGGTCAAAATGGAAAAGTTACCTTTCTTTTCCTTCATTTCAACATCTGTTTATCCCTGCACCTCCTGCCATCCAAGGTTATATTCTGACACGTTTGATTTCATTTGGAAGAAAGAAGAGATATTTATCTCACCTTGAATAGTTTAAATCAAAATCCTCAAACAGGTTTTGTGTTGCCCAGGATCCCGAATCTCCCCTGTCCAGGTGCCTCAGCTTCTGGGATCAGTCCACAAACAACTTCTCAGTGCTTTGGCATTAGCAGGGTGGAGAACTGCAGTACATTGGATTTCTAATTATGAGAACACATAAAGAAGGCTATAAAAATAAGTCATAAAGCTATTGGGGAGACTGCTACTCTTTTGTGTTCAGCAGATTTTTTTTACCCTTTCAGAGGAGCTGTTGATGGATTTTGAAAAGCTGCAGACAGAAATGTGGCACTGCAGTGGAGCTGGTTTTGCTGATAGGCAGAGGCAGATACCACCTTTCCCCTCACCTTTGGGCTGGCAGAGCCCTGTCCTCACTAAAACACAGACTGTGTGGGAATGGCCTCTTGGCAGGTCTCTGAACGGAAACCATATAATTATAAACCACTGTCTAGCCTAAAGTACTGCTAAGTGTTTAAGCTATCACATTTCCACAGCTCATTCAGGGGTATTTTTAGTGTTGGTGGAGAAAGTTGCTGACTCCAGGTCAAGTAATCCCTCCCAAGGTCTATGGTCCTGATCCAGGGAAGATTAACCATTTGTTTAAATGTTTGTTTTGGTGAAGCCTTTCTCCCTTCCTCTGCCCAAGCCTTTCCATGGGGGAAGGATTGCAGGCATGAAGAAAAAACACCAGCTTGCATTGGCATTCGAAGTAGAAAAGTCTAATACTGCTAAAATGTGGATATCTGTCTAAATGTCATTTCTCTTACCTACTTCCATTGCTCATGCCTGATTTTCCTGGAGTGGAGGCAAGCAGAAGGAGCTGCTTCCATCCACAGTGCCTTGCCTGAGGCTGTTGGGGGCTCGTGGATCCAGCTGTGCAGCACAGCTGGCTCCAGAACTTGAATTTGTTTGTTTAACACAAAAGTCTCTTGCTAGAGATAATGAAGGGAAGGCATTGTTAAGCTGCCAGTCACGCAGCAAAGAAAAGAGCCCGAAGTTGGAATTTCGCATGGCATTCGTTGCCCTGTTTGTGTGTCGGTGATTCAGTGCCCCATGGCCATGGCTGACTGTCCCTGTCACCGGTCCCTCGTGGGCAGGGCTGTGTGGAAGCCACACTGAAGGAGATCTGAGCCCAGGCTGAGGTGACTGATGGGCTGAACCCACCGGAGGGAGAGAGCAGCAGGGACACCACAGGGGCCAGCCCCAGGGGAAGGGCTCATTGGCTTTTCCACGCATGACCTGGGGGAGCAAACTACCAGCGGACAGCTGAGGAGCGGTTTTGGGTGGTGGAGAAGAGCTCTTCTGCGTGAGGAGGATTGCTGGGTGATGGAAAGGAGCTCTCCTGCGGGCAGCCAGGCAGGGGACTGGCTGGAGTTTGCCTCTGGCACTGGAGGTGAGCGGTGCTGGCAGATGGGAGGTGGGCGTTGATGGTTTGACAGCACGTGGGAGAAGACCAGGGTTGGGATGAGCTGTGAGGAGCCTTGGGATGGAGATAAATTGATGTGTTTGACATAACAGGGGGGAGCCATGGAGAGGGGAGGGATGTGGTTGTGCTGACAAAGGCAGAAAATGAGCGCAGGCTGCTCTGTGTGAGGAGACATTCTATGGCAGAGCCACAATGCTGGAGCCAGAGTGCATTATTGAAGTCATCCAAATTCTAGTTTAACTAAAAACTAGTCCTAGAAAATACATCCCATTTAATTTTAACCGGCCAGTGAGTACCTAGCAGCAAATCTTTCTTGTGGGTAAAAATCCCTCAGAGTTGAGGACATGATTAGGGTCTCCCTTAATACATTTGGGGGGTCACAGCTGCTTCGTGATACCTTAAATGCCACTTCTAGTGGTATGAACATGTATTCCAGGTTTGATTACTGCACTGCACTATTATGTGTGTTTGTGTATAACACCTCCTTGTGTCATTAAATTCACAGTTCATTCCCTGTATTTTTTGTTACCTTTGTGCTGACAACTTTCCTCTATGACTTCTCTCTGAAAACAGTCTTTCCTTCTAAGAATTTCCTTCCACTGGTATGTGAGGATTAATTAAAACATCCCTAGGATTTGGTGCTTTGATGCAATGAGGGCTAGGGCAGCTTTTTTTTTCCCTTTTAAGAAATAACAAATTGTCTGCAGGTACTCTGCATGCTCCTGCAGCTCTCATAAGAAATCCCTGCTTGTTTGCACGGTCCTTCTTGGACACACAGCTTTAGCTTAGTTGGCCATATTGTGAAACGGTGGAGACCTGTGGCTCTAGAAAACCTCATGGACTAATGGTTTGTTAGGGAAACTGGGAGTGCTCCATCTCAGGCCATGGTTATCCAGTTCTGGAGCTGGATCATTCCTCTGCCTTGCTCTGCTGCCCCTCAGAATTTGGCCATGTCCCGCCAAGAGCAGTGGGTGTGATCAGCTCACACGGGGCTGAGGATCCCCAAAACCTGCTCCAGTCTGGGGTGTGCCCTGGGCTGTTTCAGCTGTTTGGGGGGTGCTCCTCAGCAGCAAGGGATGCCTGGCTCTTCTCCAGCATTTCTGACCCAGATGTTCCCAAATCAGTAGTGTTGCGTGTCCCCCATTTGCTCCTGGAGGCTGCTGCAAGGCTGTCCCTGAGCCACTTTGGATGCTTAGGCTAAAAAGATGTTTAATTTTAATTATTGCTGGAAGCAAACTTGTCTGCTGCCCAATTCACTTGTAGATGTGGCTGACACTGAATTTGTAATTCCTGCTATCTAGAGCACAATTTGCACCACTGTTCACCCCTAATTGGGACGAGAGCTGCTTTGAGCCATGTTGCGCTTTCATCTGTGCTGTACAACTGGAAAGACATTGTCAGGAAAAATTAATTTCTCTTGCACAGGACAGCACATAATGTGTGCAGAGTGCCTGAAGTCAGTCTCGAGGAGTCCCTCAGCAGGTGCCAGCAGAGGTGCAGTGGCTTTTTGTGTCTGCAGAGCCAGCTTTTGGGAAAGGTTGTCTTCTTCCCTCACTTCTCTTTATCCTCTTTTGTTTGATTGGAAGGCCCTTTTGCTTCCTGAAAACTGAAGTTGTTTAATGCCTATAACAAAAAAAAAATCTCTACTTAATCTTAGAGGAAGATATAGCAATATTATAGTCCATTCAGCAAACACTCTGATATCTGTGAAAAACCTTTGTCAATAGGCAACAGATGGGAGGTTTATAAGTGTCCTGTTATATTTAATCTTACATGCTTTTATGAAGCCTTTATCTGTCAAATTGTGTCGGGGCTGTTACAATTTTGTGATACTTTTTGGGGTGCGCTGCTCCCAGTGTCTGTAGTGAGGGCAGGATATTGCTTTCCTCATGTTAGCAGCTCTCAGTACCACAGATGCCACAGGAGAGCATTACCCAGTGGATCATTTGAACCTTTAGACTCCTGCTTTCAAAATGCAAATACTGTGCAAAATCGGCTCTCCTTTAAACCAAATACGAAACCTCTCCCAGTGCTCAAAGGCTGCTCCTTCTGGTGTCTCTATAGACTGACGTGAGATTTTTTCCCTCTGAATAAAGTGTCCATGCGATATGCACAGTTGGGCAGGAGGAACCTGACACCGCAGTGCTGAAGGTGTCCCTTGTGGTTCTGGGTTCAGAAGTCGCTTGGTTATGATCCTTGTAACAACCAGTTGTGAATAATTCCTCTGCCACCAAGGGCCAGCCAAACTGCGCCAGAGAATTGCTGGGGGTCGGGTTTTGGTCAGCAAAATCTGATTCCATGCTTTTTGAAATTAAAAAAAAAAAAAGAAAGAAGAAGAACAAAAGAACAAAAAAAAAACCCCAAACACTGGTCCTGCAAAGAGGCTGCAGGCCTTTTGCCCTGGTGAGAGCTGGGCAGCCTCACCTCACACTCGCCCCGGCAGGCTGCAGCCTCTGTGTGCCGGCGCCTGGGGAGAAGGGGCAGAGGATCATTTCCCTGGATTACGGACCAGGGTTTGATGCTGCAGGCTGTGTTGATCAAGGCCTTGACATTCTCATAGCAAGGAGCTTCTGTGCCAAGTTCCCCCACTGGCAAGCAGTGTGACATGAGTGCCAAGTCTCCAGAAGGTTCCCAACCCCTTTGCAGCGGTCTGGGGGCTTATTTATTTCACAGTGCCAGTTATGATTGACAGGAATTGGCATGGGGATAACGAGGACTGCTGCAGAAATGATCAGTGGGTTTACAAAGTCTGCTCTTTGAACACCCAGCATGTAAACTGTACATCTCCAGCGGGGTGGGGCTTTTGTGGTCTCTTCAAAACCTGGAACATGGCAACTCAGTGCAGCCTAATTGGATTCAGCCTCCTAATTCAAGTCCATATTCTCTTCATAATGAACTACAGATCTTACAAAGATTATTGATGGGATATCAGTGTGTGCACCAAATTTATTCTTCCTGCAAAGGAAGAGAGAGCCAAGAGAGAGGCTCAACAATTCTGCGTGTGCTGGTGCACCCAGGCAGAGCCCCCTCTCTGCCTGGCTGCTGTAGCAGCCGTGTGCATTGATCTAATGAGAGCCAAAGAGTGATCTAATTCCTGCAGGAGCCACACTGGGCAATTCAGCTTCCATATTCAGACCTGCTGCTCCCACTGACATCTTAGGGCCATGCCAAGGACATCAGCTCCGGTCTGGGTACAGCCTGGGACCACGTGCTCTGCTGCTTATGGCTGTTTGATTGATCTATTTATTCTGAGCTGTCTCTAGACATCACTAAAGGGCTTGCTAATGTGTTTGAAAAGCCTATTATTTCTCCAAATTCCCTCATTTAAATGTGACATTGCTTTGTGTTTATATGTGCCAAAATGATGCTTGTTTTTACACCAGGCTTGGAAAGCTTCCACTGAACCTGCTCAGATGTGGTGGGGTCAGATGATTTGGCTGTAAGAGGCACAAATTCAGCAGCTCCTTGTCACTGTTCTCCTGGTGGAGAGAGAAAATGAGTAATTCCCTTTCCTGATGAATGGTCTGAAAAATTGGGTAAACTTCCCACATCTCTCAAGGAGGAAACCAGCCAGATGCTGGTCAGTATTCCAGCTTCCCCATTACTTGTGCTGTGGGTCAAAGCTAACCCATGTGAAGGAGCAGCATTTTCATTTCTGGAGGCCATTTCTCTGTGGAAGGGCTGAGAGCCCATTTGCTGTTGAGGATGGCCCAGAATGCAGGAGCAGAGAAGAGCATGATCTCTGTAGGAGGGTGGTGTCAGGGCAGGCTGGGATGAACTGATACGGAGGGCAAGATGAGATCCTTTCACCTATTTCTCAAATTAAATCACGGAATGGTTTGGGTTAGAAGAGACCTTGAAGCTCATCTTGTTCCAGCACCTCTGCCAAAGGCAGGGACACCTTCCACTGGAGCAGGATGCTCCAACTCATCTAACCCAGCCTTGAACATTTTGAGGGATGGGGCAGCCACAGCTTCTCTGAGAAACCTGTGCCAGGGCCTCACCACCCTCACAGGGAACAATTTCTTCCTAATATCTGATCTAACACTTCCCTCTGGCAGTTTAAAGCCATTCCTCTTTGTCTTCCTTCTTCCTTGCCTCCCGTGGCCCCTCGGTTCAGGGTGGAGACATGGTGGGTGGGGGACTCAGCAACTCTGTTTCAGCAAATTTCCAATGGAAAAAAAAGGAACCAAAAAGACTATGAAGTCCCCTGAGAAACCTTCCTGTGACATTTCTTACAGTCTTGAGTGAAGTCAAAATCTTACTCAGACATGGGGGGAAGAGAAGGGGATTTGCTCAGGCTCTTCTGCAATGAACAGGACTTGTGAGCTTGCCTCGGGCAAACGGCTGCCCACAGCTCTGCTCTGATGATAAACAGCCCTGGGAAGCTTTCAGTCAGCTCTTGCTGGCAATTAGGAGGTGACCAATTAATATGATTCCACAGTGGGTGCTTCCAATAGGGTATTCAGTCCATCACTCCATTAGGGTATTTCCCTAATGACCACAGCAAGCTGAGGCCATGGTGTGCAAGCTGAGCTGCATCCTGTGCTCTGCATCCCTTCAGGGAAGGAAACTTTGCTCCCCCAGCTTGATGTGCTTCCTAGCAAACAGTTCAACTTCTAACCTAGCTGTATATAAGTTCTTCAGAAATGATGAAGCAATATTTTCCTACTGAAAAGCTATTCCACCTCCCCTCCACTTTCAAGTGAGCCTTCATTTTTATTCTCCTTGAAAAAAGTACATCTTTTTTCAGCTTTGTCCTGGTCTCAATTTTTTTGCATTTGCAGTTAATTTTCTACTTCAAAGAAAAACAGAAAAGTCTTTGATTTACTAGATTGGCTAAATTCAATATCTTTTCCAGAAACAGTGGCTCAGTGTTTCCTAACAATAAGTTCAAACATTTGAGTGATATAATTTCCTCACTTCTGACACTCATCAAAATCAGCATATTGCATCCAGTTTGGGCTCCTTCATCTCCCTGTGGCAAGCTCAGCATAAATTTTATCCACTTTAACAATAGCTGTGTTTGCCACACAGTGTCCTAAAGCTGCAAGGTCTGATTCGTGATACGAATAACATGCACAGTTGGATACCTACATTAAGTATGTATGATGAGATCACTTCCAGTAAAATCTTGAAATGCAGTAATGTGAAAAACATCTGGTTGTTGTGCGTTTGATTTAAAGTTGGAAGTCTTGGACAAAGAGACTATACATTTATTAATGAGTTCTCTGTTTTATGGAGGTTTCCATGCAATTTACTCATTAGACTTCAAAAGCAGGAAATTATACCACCTCTTGATTGAAATTAGCTTATTAGACATCAAAAGTAGGAAAATATATGATCTCTTGATGGAAAATAATTATTGCATTGGTTTGTTGTTTTCTTTTAAAAGTCTGAATCTAACATAGCAATTCCCTCTTATGAACCCTCCTCTGATGCAATATGTCTGTGTTTGTTTATGTACGCATATGCCAAAGAAAAAAAAAAAAAAAAAAAAGAGGATGGGGAAAAATATTTGGATGCTGGCAGTTGGCCACCCTGAGCTGTGCTGATGCCTTAGCTGGAGATTCTGGTGCGTGAGCAAGGGGTAATCCCAAAGCAGGGACCCAGGGCTCAACCCTGTGGCCTTGCCAAATGTTTAAAGCCACAGGAGGTGGCTGCATCATGTCTCTACCCCAGAGCAAGGAGAAGGCAGGACAGAGCCCCACGTCCCCATCCCCTCTCGCCTGGGTCAGTGCCTGGCATCCCCTCTGAGCCCCCAGCTCATTGAGGTGGTCGTGTCTGTGTCCCCCCAGCAAATGTGCACAGTGGGTTTGAGTCCTATCGATAGCAAGCTCTGGTAACCGTGGAAATCCTGATGTTTAGCAAATTGTAGGGAGGAAAATTCAACAGAGATGGCCAAGGGGATGAATTAGAGCTGCCCCTTGGCAAGCATGGCAGAGAAACTAGTGGGTTTGGGTTTGTTTTTTTTTAAAAAAAACATGTCCACATGTGACACTTCTGATTTTTCATTCACTGCTGACTTTCACTGCTAGATGTGGAAAATATTTGCAGGGGCATTGCAAATTCTGCCACGGTTCTCTTGCGGTCCTGCCTCACCTTGGCGGATTTGCCTCTCCCTGTGCTGTGAGTCCTGCTGCGGTGGGGTGTCCCTCTGCCCCCTCCACCTCGCAGGAATGTGCTCCTGACATCCCCAGATTCACTTGAGGTAAGATCCCCAAATATGTAGGAAATGTTGCTGGAAATATTGCCAAGAGCCAAACTGGCAGGCAGAAGGGCTGGCCCTGTGTGACCCATCCATTTGCCCATCAGCTCTCTTTCTATACAGAAATCTTTGTCTTTGACCTCTCTGTTGGTCTCCTATTGTGCTCAGTTCCTCACAAATGCCCAGTTATGCTGGTTTTTTGATAAGTTTTCCAAACATGGAAGCTGTGATGGTAGATTAACTCTAGACTGGAAACACCTAAGAAATGTGTATTTTAAGAGATCAATATTTCTGAAATTGCTTTGTGCTATAGTCTTTCCGATGCATTTGTTTCTGTATTTTATTTGCTACTGCTGAGGATTTTGCTGCATTAATCCTCAGTTTCTTATAAATTGTTATGTATCTGTAGAGAGAATTATTATTTTAATCCCTACAACCTCTGCTGTAGGGAAACACGGATGGCAAAGCAATACATCTCTGCAGCAGTCACTGTGCTGTCCTTAGAAATATGGGCAGTGAGCCAAGCAGAATTTAAACAGTTTATTCAGAAAAACAGTTATTTAGATCTTCCCTCAGGCTGCCTATTTGGGATGTGGATACACAAATCCTTTGGCTTGGGCACAGTGGGGATAAATAGGACCAGTTTTCACACAATGTGCAGTTCCCCATGAGAAAAAAAGATGGAAACCTCAGGAGTTTTTGTAAACCTTTTTCTGACCAGTCACTTTTAACTCCTTCTGTTCTGGCTGCTCATCTTTTGGGTCCAGCACTGCTTCAAACACGACTGTGGTTCGCTGCATCCCTGTGCTTGGGCTGGGGAAATGGCTGAGGGAATCTGTCCTCCGGATGTGCAGACCATTACAAATGACCAATTAGTGGAAAATATTCTTCTAACGAAACCATCTGCGTGCAGTCTGACTCATCCAAGAGCTGACGAAGCAGACAAGTCACCTCTCGTGTTTGAAAAGCCAGGTTAGCCCCATGTATAAATGTTCTTTTCCAGCAGCACCATGACCTTAGCCAACAGGCACGTCCTGCTGAGCCCGCTGTGCGTCAGCTCCCAGGAAAGCACAACCAAGGCACGATAACCCCACCAGAACAGAACATCTGCCCTGTTTTCACAGGATTTATGGTAACATGTTGAAAATACATATACATGTGTATTTATATGAAGGAATAATACCTCATCACTGATCAAAAGTCCTGCTTATTACTCTAATGCCAACAAATGTATTTTTTAGGCTTCATGAATCACTTGCTGTCTAAACTCCTGCATGGCATGCTTGCAGAATAAAATAAGAAGAAAACAGCAATTCTACTATCTTCAAAACCAACTGCACTTCATTTTTCTATATGAAAATATGATGGAGAGATTTATATATGATATTTCTATATTCCTAGAGTTTGGACTAAGGTACTTAGCAGGAGTATGGTTCAGCTTTGGACAGTATGGAATCATTTATCTTCATGTAATACCAATGAAAGTCTCTAATTATTTAAGTGCTTACAGGGTTTATAACATTAGCTCAGATTCCTCACATTAAGCTCTTAATTTGCCTTTTATTCTGAAAAAATGTGATAGATTTTGGAAGGAAGAGAAATAGGGTTTTTTTCTTGATAAAGAGAAATTGGAGCTGTGACTTGGCAGGATATTTTCTTGATGACTTTCTTACAGACTAGATTTCATTATTTCAATGCTTTTGAGTTTTCTTCTTCCCACTCTGCCTTTCTTTTCTTTTTTTCCTTTAAATGGGAAGGACCCTTTCTTCCTTCTTTTGTGCTTTCTGCAGACTGAGCAGACCATGAGGCAACAGAACCAGGGACTAACATTAGTGCCAGACATTTCCCAGCGGGCAGACAAAACAGGGAAGTCAAATTCTAACTTGAAAAATATGAAAAACCCTCAGTGAAGATGCCCAAGGGCCTAATGCAGTGCTTGGGCCAGGTACTCAGCTATCATCAGTGTGGCTCTGAGAGCACCAGTGAGGCATCCCCACCCCACGGCTCGTTAGTGCTGGGATTACACTGGGATTTACAGTCTGGTGAGCACGGAGAGCACGGGCCCGGCTGGAGCTTGCAGGTGACAATTTGATGCAATAGGTTAATTCCAGATGTTGCACAGCAAGAAGCAGCTGTGATGTTTCCCCTGGATCTCTCCCTGCTCTCACTGGTGAGTTCATCCTCCCCCAGGTGACACCCAGGGCTGCAGCCCCAGGTCCCCTCCACGCCTCCGCTGGCGTTGGGGAGGCAGGGGAGCCCCTGATGGCAGCCAGGAGCCTTCTGTAGGTAGCGTGGGATGAATCATGGCCTGGGATTGTGTCAGCCTCTGCAATGTGTTTCTCATTTGCTGAGCTAAGGCTTGTGTGGGACAATAGTGCAGTGTGTGCTCTGTGAAAGGCAAGGGAGGGAAGGATAGCAGGGAAGCCAGAGCAATGAGAAATAAATTGGCCATGGCAGGTATGGACCTTGCTTCCTTCTCTGATTTTTGGTTTAATTTCACTACTTAGAGAGCATTGGGCTTATCCTCCTGCTAAAATCAGTATTGCCCCATATCCTCCTTTTTCCTTTATTTTACTTAGAGCCTTCCAAACTTTAGGGAGAAAAATTATGTAATTAATCTTTGTTAAAAAATAATAATTGGCAAATATTTAATGCAGTTATACATTAATTCATTAATCATGTCGATATGTAGGAACACCAGGCTCTTCTTACTACAACCAAGCAATCCTAAAACCTTTGCCTGGTGGATGTTCCCGGCCGTGCTCTCAGTGCTGGGCACGTGCTGAGGTGTGGTGCCAATGAGGGGGGCTGTGCTCAGGGCCCCCCAGGGCTGCCACTCCTGGTGACAGTGGTCCCCATCTGCAGGCTGTGCCCAGGCCATGGAGCAATCACAGCCACCGCAGGACTCCCCACACACGAGTGCTCTGACATAAACACTCCATGTAAATCCTCCAGGGCTCATAATGCCATTTCTTTGCAATGACTATTTTGGCTGAGAGCAGTATAAACTTACTGGGAAATGAATAACCACTGTTACAAGTGTCAAAACCAAACATTTGCTCTGCTCCTTGGTTTCACCTATCTCCTCTTTCCCTCAGTGTCTGTGTGTTTCCATCCCACCTCGCTCCCCAGACTGGAGCTGGTGCCTGGGGGTTCCTCTGTGCTCTGAACCAACCATATCACTCACTGGAAATAATTGTGTGGTTTTATCCCTTCTGGGGGAGGAATAAGGTGACACTTGTGCTTTTTACTATACTTAGCTGCATCTCAGTAGAGTTGTAGTCAGGCTCCGAGGTCTCCATCACAGAGATGAGCTGTGGGAGGAAGAGGAGGAGGTGGAAGCAGCCTGAGGTAGACAGGAGAGAGGAACTGGGAGGCATTTGGTGGAAGGTCTGGTGGGTGCAGAGTTGGGGATGCACAGGGCTCGAGGGAAAGGAGACATACTGTTATATTAGCACAAGAGACCCCAATTTTGCAGGTTTCTGGGGTTTTGATGAGATTTCCTTTCTATGCATTTGCTTTAAGGAGCCATTTCTATGAGTGGCAATTCCCCAGGGCATTGGGGAAGGGAACAGGGAACATGGGAGAGGGCAGGGGGATAGAAAGCAAACCCACCTTCCAGGTGGGGAGAGGAGGAAAAGGGCTCTGGGAGACAAGTTTCCCCAAATTTCCTCAGGGAAGACATGAAGTGCCCAAATTCTGAGGTCTTGCTGTGGAGAGAGCCAGTGGTCCTCTCCTAGGGACAAAGATCTGATAGCAGTGGAGGAAAAAGGAAATAAATCATCACTGGGAACTGTGTGAGAGGCAATGAGCTGAGTCAGCACTTGTGGGCTCACTGTCACACAGACACATCTTCTCGTGGTTTTGTCTGGGGGAATTTGGGGGACTGGTTCCAAGCAATGCTGGCCATATTGGGCTCCCCTGGCTGACGTAAATCTGGGAAAGGTTCAGCCTCCAGCTGCTTTTCAAATAGATGTGATGTGAGATATCCTCTCCAAAACTACTGGATTTGACTTAAAATGAGGCACTAATGTCTCTGAGGAGATATCTGTGTGTTCTTTTACAGCACATGGTTGTGCTGTTTTGCAACCAAACCTCATTGTGTGGGATTTTTGCTGAGTTGCTCTATTTTCTTTTTCCCCCATTTAGGGTAGCTTGCTGTGGAAGTGATGCTGATGGTGAAGATGGTTTCACACCAGGCAGAACATCTCAGCCCATGACATCTCTGCAGCACAAAGAGGTGAGCAAGGGCTGACTTTTTATTTTTATCTATCAAATGTCTGGTGGTTGTTCTGAGGCTGCACTCAGGAGCAGTGTCCAGAGGTGTTTGCCAGCCTTCCCTGGTGCTTTGGGTGTCCAGATCAGGCACTTTGTACCCACTCACTAAGGGTCCTGTTGAGCTCCAGCACAAGCTGTGCGCTGGGTCCTGCACAGGTCAGCTTTGAACCTCATAAACAAAGAATAAATCTCCAGGAGCTGAACATTTCGTCCTGTCAACCTGGGAGAGATTTGCTCAGATGACTTACATTAATTTTAATGGAAACTGTGTGCAGAAACCACAAGCTTAAATCAAGCAGATTATGTCAAAAGAGCAGACTTCATATTCATAAATCCAAATGACAGACTCCAAGCGGGTTTTTCTGTTCACTGCAAAGAACCCATCACTATTTTCAGCTTCTTAAAGCTGACACAATGCCCAGCCTTCATGGGGATCAAGTTTTGGAATGGTTTTCATAATTCAAAAGATAAAGGAAGAAATCTCCCCAAGTAGGGTCATGTTAATAAGCAGCTGCACTAAAGGAGCAGTTCTCAGAGACTTCAGCACAAGTTCTGGCTTGGCATCTCACTGCAGTCTCTGTGCCAAGGTGGGATGAGCTGCTGAATAACATTTCCTTGCGGTGCTGTGGCTGGGAGCATGGCAAAGGATGTTGCATCAGTCCAAAATGCCTGCCCATCCCTGCAAGGAGACTGGCACTTTCCATGGAAGAATCAGTCCTTCCTGGCCAGCTGCACCTTTAAAATTCTATCCATTAACTGAGATGAAAGGAAGGAAAAATATAACCTTCAGGAATCTCCACAATGGATAGCATTCTTTTTTTTTTTTTTTTTTTTTTAGGATAATTTAGCTTGGCAAAGTACCTCTTGAGCTTGTGTGGAGATGGGGGAGAAGACAAATCCAACACAGCAGTCACAAACTGATCACAAACAATGCAATTGAAGAAAGTTCTAAAATTTAATGCATTGCACAGGTCAAGAAAGCAGTGACATGTCTTTGGACAAAGGACAGGACCTGGCAGCCAGGCTTGGAACCAAAATCCCATTGCATCCTGCGCCTGAGAGAGCCCCTGGGCACAGAGCTCCCAGCCTTCTCCATCAGCAAGACAGGAACATCACCACACAGCTCTCCTTGCTTGCATGGAAGAAATCAGATTATTTCCCCCTCTCCTATCCTGAAATGCTCCCAGCCAACCCTCCTACCTGGTCGTTTTCTCCAAACCCATCCTGGCCTCGGTGCCTGCTCGAGTTCATCCCTGGCTCTCTGGGGCTGGCAATGCCAACACAGACAGTGCCTGTCTAATGCGACCAAACTTCTGGAGAACCTCACGGCCTGGAGTTGTCAAACCACACTGGCTGGAGACAGACCTGCCCCTTGTTTCCTCTCTGCAGATCCTAGAGTGCCTGTGCCATGTGGTGCCCTGTGCAGCAGCAGCTCTGGGGGAGCCTAGGGCAGCTCCCAACACCGCTGGGATGGGGATCTCCTCACGAGCCATCAGACAGCAGCCCTGCTTCTGGGGAAGGAAGAAAAAACTCCCTTCAAAACCCTCTTTTGGAGGCGGGGCAGGAAAAGCTGTTCTGCCAGGAAACAGTAGCCATCGCTAATGAACAGGGAGCCACTTGTCATTAGGCTCTTGTCAATGACTGACATGTTTGTGGCTCGGAACATCTGGAAGGGATTTAGCAGAAAGGTCTGGTTCCTGTGACACTGCTAATCTCCCTGGCTGGCGGATTCGAAGGGAATGAGGTAGAAGGAGAAAACTGAAGATCCAAGGGCTGATTCTTCCCACATGTGAAATAAATAAAGGACCTGCTCAGGGAAGAGGGTAAACAACCCCATTCTGCAGCATCAACCACTTTCTCCTGCTTTTCCCTTCTCTGGTTATTTATTGGAGTTGACTACAGTGTGCCGAAAGCAAAACACACTCAGAGCCACACCCTGTGGGTTTCTGCAGGGTAGTGGAGGCCCAGGGACTCTCCCCTCACTGGCTCCCCAGCCACCCTCCCCTCTTGGACTGTGTTTGGGGCTCAGTGATGTTTGCCCTGCAGAGCCTGAGCTACACCCCGGAGCACCTCCTGCTGCAAACTCTCACCCAGGTTTTGTGTGTGCATTTGAGGCTCGGCCTGTGGCCCTGCCTTTGGACCTTGAGCATCTGCTCCACAGCACGACCCCAGCAGAGCCCACTGCTGACCTGAGACAAAGGTGGGAGTCCTCCCACTGCTGCAGACCTGGGGAGAGACACGGGGACCCAGAGGTTTTAACTGTTGGTGTCATCTTCATGGAAAAAACTGGAAGAGAGTGAGATTTCCCAAAGCCAAATCTGGTGGCTGATGGTTGGGACTCACCTGGTCTGTGGGAGGCCTGAGCTTGGCTGCAGGTAAAGGGACTGCTCTGGGTCAGCCATGCCCAGAAATCACTCAGGCTTAGAGAAAATTACACAGCTGAAGTCTGGCTCAAAATAAGGGACATGATCCGCCTTTACAATCCCCTTGACTACTTGGCTGTCAGGTTCTTCTGGGAGTAACTCAAATTTCATCTTGTCTGAGGTTTGGGAAACCTTCCAGCTGAAAATGCCACCCACAATAAGTTGGTTGTGTTCTTTCCCTTGGTTCAGCCTTCTGCCTAGACGTGGTGCTGCTATACATTGTGTACTGATGAGCAACATATTTAAAGTTGTTTCACTGAGTATGACACATTATTTGGACTATTATCTTAAGCATGGCATTCCTAAAATATACCATTGGATGTCTCATGGTTTTGAGATGGTCTTTTTTTAGTACCATCTGGGCTAAAATAATAAGGGTCTGTCCAGGACCCATGAGCTCAGACCTCAGTAGGATTCACATACAATTCCTAATTTGGACAATTTCGGATTCAAACAGTCACTGGAGGAAAATGGTCAGGGAATTCCCTGGTTCTTCAGTTTAAAGTGTAAATCACCAAAGGCCAGTGAAAGCTAATGAGCAAACCAAAGATACCTTAGCCACTGCCTTCCCAGCAGTAACCAGCTCAGAGAAGGTTTAAATGACCTATAAAAAATATTTTGTTGTATTCTTTTCTTCACTTTTGAGAATGGTTTGTGCTTAAAAGAGCTTTCAGGGAGTTTGACAATTGGATTTTGACAAGTTCTGAAAAGTTTGAGCAGCAGGTGCCCAGAGTTGGTGCTGGAAATGTAATGTCGGCAGCCCTGATGTGCTCTGGAGCAAGTCTCTGTGCGTGTTCATGGCTGTGTATTTGCACATCATGTCCCTAAAGCCCTGTGGTTTTTTCCTGGCCAGTCCCAGGCAGGGATAAGTGTGCTCCATCTTCCACCTACCTGACCTGGCCTCTAGAAAAAAAGGAGAGTCTGGGATTCAACAACCATGACCTCATCCAGGGAGTTTCACGTTACTGCGAGGATTAGGACCATATGACTGGAGAGGCAGTCTGATAAATATTTGTTCCTGCTCATGGATGAAGCTTCTCTCCTGCAGCAGCTGGAGCAGGGAGCGTTGTCTTCCCACTCCTTGCAGCCCTGCCTGCACAGAGGGCTCCTGCTGTAAATCAGCCCATCCCTGTGCTATAATAAAAGAAGCAAACGTATTCTCTTGCCAGCATTGGAGTTGGAGAGTGATGAGTGTGGACAGTGCCAAACCATTGTGAAAAGCAGACTCAGAAGAATCAAAAACTAATAATGAAGAAATTAGTCGGTCTTGATTGTGTTACAACTGCCAGACTAATCCTACTGGAATCCTCCCAGACCAGAGCATCACTTACTCACTTTCTCAGTAGCTGGCAACTCTGCTTTTTAAAAGTAGTGGTGGAAACTACTTTGGTTTTCAGAAAATCTTTATTTGTAGTGAGGTTTTGCTTCATTTGAATTCCAGATTTCCAGAAGCTTGGGGCTAATGGGAATACAAACTCCTATTGCATCACACCAAAGAAATCACTTGTCTGATTCTTCCTGTCAATGCCCCAAACTGAGTTTGTTGACCCTTCTTGAGTGAGCAACCCCATCAAAATCAAGAGCTCAGTTTGACTAAAGAAGAGGAACTGGATTTAGCCCAAGATGGCTTGCTTTACAATGTGCTATGTCTCCTATAAAATCCATGTCTCCAATTTCTCACTGCTTTGGCTACGCCAAAGTCCTGGTGCATGTTCAGACATCCTCTATGAGACCTATTCCCACACCTGCATCTCTTGTAAAAAGCCATAAACCTACATACATGCGAGCCTCAGAAATGTGTGTGTGCTTCGCAGGACAAACCAGTGCATGCCTGCTTCAAATAGTTGACTGAAACCTGCAGAAAATGCTGCTCCTCATATTTTATGGAAAATAAGCGACATGGACCTGGCTGGCTGTAAAAGTGTTTTATCCAGGAACATATGTCTGTACATTGAACTTGCATAGCGAAGACAATTATTTTCCATTCAGCCCTCCTGACACATATTGCAACATTCGTTCTCCTCAGTGGTGAGGAAATGGATCCAAACCACTCCAGCTCTCCCTGGCCCTTTATCAAGGAGCCTCTGCGAGCACTGTAGATTTTATTGTTAAATCATTCCCTCCAACAATCACTAGCCTTGTCATGTTATCTACTCTGCTGGAACTAGAAAACCACTGCAACTAAATTAAGGCATATGTCCCCTAAAATTCCTCAAGGTGACGATGGACTTGTACTATCTAATTGAGAAGTGTGTGTCCATATTTGGGTTTGGGGTTTCTAATGGCCTGGGGGGAAGCTCTGCTTGGCTTGCAGCCCCGAAGCAGAGAGTGGTGAATGGGATGTCTCTGTCTGAGGAAGCAGAAGGAAAAGGTGAAATCCAGACACAAAGGAGCTGGTGAGGTATAGAATCATGTTCAGAGTGTCAAAGCTGAAGGAAAGCCTGAGGAGGTGTTTTGGTGCTGATGGTGTGATGCCAGGCAGGAGAGCACATCGAGTGGGGCTGTTCTGCCCTGGTACCTATACAGCCCAGCCCTGTGGGGATCAACGTGGAGGATGACAGTGACATCTTTCCAAGCTGTTTCAGAAAGCAATAGGGGAGATTGCTTGGTTTTCTCCCTCCCAGCTGTGCAGGGCCTCTCCAGGTACAGGTCTGTATCACAAAGAATAATTAAGGTTGGAATAGACCTCTAAGATCATCACTTCCAAACATTATCCCAGCCAAGCCCACCACTAAACTGTGTCCCTAAATGCCACAGGGCCACATCTACACATTTATTGGACACTTGTATAACTCTACAGAAATGGGATATCAGTGATGTGCAAATACTACCTGTAATAGATAGTAACCATTTTTTAATTTTCATTATTATTTAAAGCCCTTTTTCTTCTCTTAGATGCAGAGTCTCATTAAGGTGTGGTTCAAACAAGGCAATGCAGCCCTGAGAAACACTCTGTTGTTCTCCAGTTTCTTGACTTCCCAGAACTTAATGATTCTAAATATTTTTAATATGGTCATAACTGCAAGAACCCACAGGGCTTGGATAAATCCTTGGGATTACTTCAGAGGTATGGATAATATGTTGGAAAATGTACAGCAGGGAACGTGCTGGAACTTTCACACTTTAATGGCTCATTTTTCTTTTCTTCCATAAGACATGAAATGCACTGAGAGATTCTTGTGCAGAGGCCCCATGATCTGTGGGCAATACCCACCTTGCCACGGTGGGTGTAGAGTAGTAAAATGTGAAAATCTGAAATTATTGTGCTGAGCTACATAGGGACTTTTTGAGGCTGGCCTTGAAGTCAGACTTTTGTCATGTTTTCAGGGAGCTGAGCTTCATCCAGAGTCTGTAGGCCAATAGGAGCAGCCTTCTGGCTGCTCACCTTCAGTTTCAATATGGTCTATGGACATAATGGGGTTTGTGTATCTTTTTGGCAGGCAGTGCCTTCTTCTGCCTGTTCCATTTAACCAGAATTAATGAGTATCTTGGGGTTTGGTTTTTTCCTTTCTTTCTTTTTCTTTTTCTTCTTCTTTTTCTTTTTTTTTTTTTAAGGGAGTTCCAATATATCATAATAAACTAAATGAATTCAGATTTCAAAGCTTAGCGTCCCAAAATAACAGTCAGTTGTAATTTGGCTCAGGATGCTCCAACGTTTGCTCTCTTCCTGCATTACAACATGGCCTAGGGCCAACTTCGGCAGATTACTGTGCTGACGCTGGGCGTCTATCAGACCTTTAAATCAGATGGAGCAGGCCAGAAAAAACTTGCTTTTATCCATTTTCAGGTCTGCAGACTCTGCTCGTCAAGTGGTTTGCTCTCCAGTGATGGCCCAGACTTTTCCACGGCTTATGCAGCTATGCATGGAAGTGAATACTCCCCAGAAAGATATGTCAGAATAAGATTTCTTAGGGGTTTTCTACTTCATTGCTGGCTTGCTGAAACTAGGAAGATAAATTGCAGGATAAGGAATAAAATGAGAACATGTGGGAGCTAGAAATGTCTTGTGGGGGCTGTTTTCTCTCTCTCTTTTCTATTTTTCATATATGGACGATATGAATAAGTGACACTGAATTATTCCCTGAAAGTTGAATTGCTACTTCTTGTGACTTCCTGCTCTGTAAATCTACTGTATCATATATCTACAATATTGGGTAGTGGGAAGGAGGGGAAAACAGAAAACAGGTGAGGAGATATCAGCTTGGCCCACAGCTCTACTCCTGAGATTCAGTGGGTTTGTTTTGTGCGTGTGCCTATCAGAGAATGAGGGAGCAACAGCAACAGAGAGGTGTTCTTAAAAAGACTTTTCTCAAAGTATCTAATGTGGGAAGATAATTGCAAGCTTATAGGATGAAGTAAGAGAATTGGTTTGTTTATATAAGAGAAGATAAAGCACATACTTCTTCCGTCACAATGATATATTAAAAGGAAGCAGAATATTGTGTGTAATTGCATTTTTGGCCAGCGCTCCCAAGGCCCCTGAGGACAGGACAAGGGGTGCCTTTCCCATCTAACTCAGGGCAACAACCCTGCCTAAATGCCTGGGGGAGGCCCTTTAGCACTGCTCAGTGTTGATTAATGGGGCCAGACCTAACAAGACCAACAATAATATCTTCACCTTTAACCAGAGAAGAGAGACCAAACAAAGAGTATCTGTACAGGGGCATGGAGTGGCAGGACAAGGGGGTGGTTTTAAACAGACAGAGGGCAGGGCTAGGTGGGATATTAGGGAAAAATTCTTCCCTGTGCGGGTAGGTAAGGCCCTGGCATAGGTTGCCTGTGGCTGTCCCATCCCTGGAAGTGTTCAAGGCCAGGTTGGACAGGGCTTGGAGCAACCTGGGGTGGAATCATCTCATTCCAACCACACTGCCATGGGCAGGGACACCTTCCACTGGACCAGGTTGCTCAGAGCCTCATCCAACCTGACCTGTTATATATGTTACTGCATGTTACTGTACATAGATGTATTTCACTATGTTATTAGTATGTTACTGTACATAATAATAACACTTTAAACATATAGAGGGCCTTTTGGACACAGTTTTGAGGGGAGCTGGAACATAAATCCCATGAATTCCCTGCTGCGTGTGGTAGAGGCAAGCGGGATTAGCTCTCTTCCTTTTCCAGCATGCTCTGGACACATCAAATGGAGCTGTCTGCAAAGGGAAACGAAGAGGATTATGTGATCTTTATCGGGATCTTTTTACAAGACTGATGTGTGAAAGCAAGAGCACGGTGTGAAGGAGCATCTACCACATCATTAACACATTGGACATGGAAAGCAGACCCAAAAGGCAAATGCAGGAGCATTTGGGGTGAAGAAGTTGTTCCAAAAGAGCTAAAAAGACATGGAAGGGAAATATATTCCCCTGACGTTAGTATGGATGATGAAAACAGGGAACACAGTGAGAGTGTGGGATGAGATGGGATATATTTCATATCAGTGTATGGACAGGCTTGTGGTTACAGTCATTTCCCACCAGTTAGTGACTCCTCTGAACTCCCAGCCCAAGCCAGGCACGAGCTGCTGCTGTCAGTGCTGCGGTCACCAGGGAATATTGCTCTGTGATATTCTGAATCCACCTCTCTAGAGCATTTGTCCTTTGCTTCAGCCCCATTTGTGCTGGAGCTGCACTGGCCCTGCAGTGTCCCATGCAGGGCTGTGCCTCCAGCCCTGGCAGCGATCTCTCCTCCTGGCATTTCAGAAACACCCAGGAGTCACTTGAATGGTGGATCACCTTTTTATTCTTCCAAATAAATTCTGCTGAGTTTCAAACAAAAGCACAACAAAGATGCTCAGAGCAATTTTCAGTGCTTTTTCTCAAGATCTGGGAAAACAAGAGCAGAGGCTACACTGGGGGAAAAGAAACTCAGCCTGAAATCACCATTAAGTAGAGCTCCGAATGAAATGGAGATTCAGCCTGTTGCAGGAATGTGAGGGTTACCAAGCATCACTATAACTTTTTATTTTGGGAATTAGAAATTACACTATTATGAGGATAGTAGAAATTTAATATGGCAGACAAATACAAAGAAACCACTTTTTGTTCTACGCTGTTGATTATTTGCCTTGAAACTATTACTAGAGAGGGGGAAAGGTGGTTTTTCTCCAGAAGCTCTCCTTCTGGCCTTTCTGTGCGGCTCACAGAACAAAGTGAAAAATATTTATGGTCTTAATGATTCAGTAATTTCAACCTTCAGTTTTGTTTATACAGGAAAATCTTTTTAAATAATAGATGTTTATTATTGCTGAAGATTTCTTCGTTTGGCTTTGGGAATGTCTTTCGGTTCCTCCCTTTTGGTGCAGCAGCTGTTATGTCTGAAATGTGTACAGAAGGGTCTATTTGTGTAAGTGCAATTTTCTACGTGATTGATTTTAGAGTATTTGTATGAGTGTGCAGAGAGTCCACTGCCCGTGGATTTCATTTCAAACTAAACATCCGTCTGGAAGCAGAGGTTAAAACAAGTGCAAATCAAAGCAGTGGTTATTCACAAATAGGTTTGTCACAGTCTGATAGCCTAGTATATTTAAATATTTCTTTGCAACACTTGAACTGCTCTCAAACAGATTCTAGAAGCTAATTGAAGGCTTAGTGAGTACAGAAAGTCCTGTTGGAGAGGAGTAATGAATACAGATGCACTGAAGAAGAACGAGGAGGCAGCTGGACCGGGAGGGAGGAGTGGGGAGGAAGTAAAGCAGCAGTGGTAGATAAAAGCAGTGAATTTGCCTGCATGTGACTCGGGGGACCCAGGACATGTCAGCGCTGGGCACAGCATGGCAGTGGGGCTGCCCCATCCCTCCCCACACTCAGCCCTGACCCCTCACTTGTCCCTCCTCACTCCCTGTTTGCTTGGTCTCCAGGGAAACATTTCACTGGGAAAGGTCTTTGTCAAGTTAATTTCCAACATTTTGGGTTCAACAAACTTCTGCTGGATACAGTGTGGGGTTTGGTGTCTCAAGGCCATGAACACTCGTTCTGGAAGGTTATAACAGGAACGTGGTGATCCCGGGGAGCTCATCCCAGGACAGGCAGCCCCATGCTCCATGGGGAAGAAGCTCTTCCAAGGTTCCTGCTCCTTGGGGGTGCCCAGGAGAGAAGCTCAGACATCTATAAACCAGCTGTGTGAGTGAAAGGGACCCTGGCATTCCCAAAAGAGCAGCCTAGCACGTGGAGGCAAGGCAGGAGCCTACACCCAGGGGCTTGGCTCTGCCACCGTGTGGGATCTTTGCTGTTCTTCTTCACAGAGAAATTGCAACTGGCTGCTGTTCTCGAAGGACTCAGCAGTTGGCAATGCCTTTGCTTGATTTCCCTCCTCTTTCTATTCCATTTTTTAAGAGCTTTAAGCCTTCCCCTGGCAAAACAATTGCAATAGCTGGTGGAGGAGGAGTTAGACCAAAGGGTCTAACTCTGGCCTGGAAAAATGCACAACCATCAGATCAGGCTTCACCGCTCTAAATCTTTGCCCAGAGCCAGGGAACCAAGTCACCCTTTCTGGGCAGAGTGTAGATCACTCCTCTCTTTTAAACAGAGCACTGGAGGCTCATAAAATTGCATCCATTTTATAGAGGTGAGGCTGAGGCTCTCAGGCAATACCTGAGAGGGTTTGAAACATCACCTTTTCCTCAGAAAGACCTGAGAGCTCTATTTCTTATCTTTTAGGCTGTAGTTATGATCCTTTGCAGGTAAGATTTCATGATTTACCTACTTAGATGGAGAAAGTAATGAAACACTCCCTGGGGAGTGGAAACCTGACTGAGAAATGGTTTTATGTACTTTATCCAATAAGCATTAATGGTTTTTTATGCAGATCAGATTTATTTACCATGGGGAAAAAGTCTTTGTAGATTTAAAGTGCTTATTATTGCTAAAGACTTTTTCTCTTTGGCTCAGTGGCTGCTCACTGGACACGTTTCAGTTCCCACCCTTTGCTGAACAGCTGCCCTCGCTGGCCACTGCCCAGTCTGCAAAGCCACAGGAGGATTTTAGAGATCTGTCCCTAAGGGCAAGTGGCCCCAAAGGACCCCTTCTGCTTCCCAGGCAGATTTAGGGAGGCAAGAGCCCTTCAACTTTGATGTCAGTCCAATGAGAGCAAATCCTTTACAAACACTGGGATGCTGCAGTGAGTCATAGAATCACACAAAAGTTTGGTTTGGAAGGAACCTTAAATCTCATCTTGTTCCAACCCCCTGCCATCGAGGGGCTGCTCCACTATCCCAAGTTGCTCCAGGCCCTGTCCAACCTGGCCTTGAACGCTTCCAGGGATGGGGCAGCCACAGCTTCTCTGGACAGCCTGTGCCAGGGCCTCACCACCCTCACAGGGAAGAATTTCTCCCTAATATCCAATCTAAATCTCTCCTCTTTTAGTTTAAAACCATTCTCCTTTGTCTTAACACTATCTGCCCATTTAACAAGTCGCTCTCTTCCCTTTTTTATAAGCCCCATTTAGGTACTGGAATGGTCTCTAAGATCTCCCTGAAGCTTCTCTTCTCCTGACTGAACACTGAATACCCTCAACTTTCTCAGCCGAAGAGCTCCTGCTTTCGTTTGATTTGCTATAGAAGCAACAAGAAACCTCTTGCCAAGGGTGACCCCTGCCAGTGCTGGAAGTGTCTGGGAGGGGGTCGACACCAGCAGGCACTGAGGGGAGGCAGCGCGGGTGACATTTGCCATTCCCCGGCGTGGGCAGGGCTGATCCGGAGCCAGGAGAGCCCCGGGCAGGGCATCCCGGAGGGGCTGGAGGCGGTGGGACACCCGGCGAGTGCAGTGCACCCTCCCGCTCTGAATGCCGACTGGGGCAGGACACAGGGAAACAGTCCGGCTGAAGAAGAACTTGAGGATGAAGCGCTGATGTGGGAAGGGGGATCCAGGGGGATCCAGGACATCTCCGGCTGCCTTCTGTCCCCGCGGGACACGGACGGAGCGACGGGGGGGAAACTGAGGGATGGAGGGGCGGCTGGGCGGATGGATGGATAGATGGATGGATGGATGTCCTTCGCGGGGGGCGGCCCCTCTCCCCTCCCTCCCTCCCCTCCCGCCGGGCCGGGCCGGGCCGGGCCGGGCGGCTCCGCTCCTCTCCTCTCCTCTCCGCTCCGCTCCGCTCCCCCCGCGGGGCCGCTCCCGCGCCCGCCCCCGCCCCGTGCCGCATTTAACGGGGCCCGCGGCCGCCGGCCCGGCCCGTCCCGTCCCTCCGCTCCCGTCCCGTCCCTCCGCTCCCGTCCCGCTCCGGCCATGGCTCGCCCGGCGCTGCCGCTGCTGCTGCTGGCGCTCGGCCTCGCCGCGGCCGCCAAGTCTCCGTACCAGCAGGTCCTGCAGCACAGCCGGCTCCGCGGCCGGCAGCACGGGTAAGCGGCGCCCGCGGGCTCGGGAGGGCAGGGCGGGGAGGGGATACCTCTTGTGAACCCTTTTCATCCCTCCGTTTGCCCGGATCCCGCGGGGATGCCCGGTGCCCGTCCCGCGCAGCCCGCGGGCTTTGTGCGGGCGCGGAGGCGGCGCTGAGCCGCGCACCGCCGGCAGCTCTCTCGGGAACCGCTGCTTTCACTTCTTTCTCTTGCATCCCCGGGGAACTTCTTTCTTTCGATAACTTCTCTCTTTTTCCATCACGCAACTTGCTGTTGCAGATGTCAGTTCAGACCCCTCAATGCTTCTCTATCAGTTTATCCCCACTAAGGAAAAAAGGGGATAAAAATCCCTAGATTTTGAGCCATTAAAGGTTTTGTGGAAAGAATTCTCGTTTTCATTAACTTATAGGAAAAAAGAAAATCTCTTCAATGTCTCTGTGGACTCAGCACAAATTTACTCTTTGACTGGAAACCCCAGTCAGTCTTGGAAGTTTTCTTGACAAAAATAATCACTTATTTACTCACAAACTTTACAAGATAAGGCCTATGGAAAAATGCATGTAGACCACTCTTGCTTGATGCACAGTATGTTATGGAGTGACTATTTTGAGTCTTCATTAATAGGCAGAAAACTAACCCAAGGTTAATTGTTGTTCCACCTGGTTTTAAAATTTATTAAGAATTAGGAATGGTGAAAGGATGATAGACCTTTCAGCTGGCTTCCATCTCTCAGGATCATGACAGTGATTGAGTTGAAGCTCCTGTTTAAGTGCATTGCTGGAAGCAGGGTCATGAAATACTTTATATTAAAAAAAACATCCCAAGACTTAAATATTGCTATTTGATACATTCTCTGGCAGGGATCCAGGTCAGGGTTTATGACAAGGGGTGTGCTGTTCGTATGTCTGATCAGGTACACAATCCAACAGGCAAATTCTGAGCTGATGTCTCTTTGTAGTGGATCAATAATGCCAGAATTACTGTGATTTACCTACAAATACCATTAACCTTGTTCACCATCTCTGTGTGATGTGACACTAAGTAAATACCTGGTTCTGCTGATAGCCCTGAGAGTGGAGTTTGCTCAGGCTGGATAAGTTAGGGCAGTCCTAGTGTAAATCAGTGCACTCATCCCCGCAGACAGAAGCTTGTTTTGTTACTCCCTGCCCAACTCAGAGAAGCACAGGATAAGATGTGACTGTGGTCCACTCTGCAGCCTGAGATCTTTGGAAGACACGAGGAACCGCAATGCCAGAGCTTCCATCTGAGTTGAGAAAAACCCAGCGTAGCTGACCACAGCTCTTTGCTCACTGCTCCCATTCTGATGGAGGGAGTGATTTATACCAAGCTAATTTTTGAACATGAACAGAATTTTGAGCATTGATTAATGATGTGCCAAAGAGATACAGCAACACAAAACCAGCCAAAAACCTCCTGGATGTGAGGCATGTTGTGTTGCTTGCAGGAGCCAGCTCCAGAGGGATGTGCAAGCAGGACTGCCACCCTTTGCTGTGAGCATCCCCCACACCATCAATGCCCCTATTGAGCCGAGGGCGAGTTGGGAGGCAGAGCTTGGCTCTACAGCAAAACTTGTACGTCTTAATTAACTTTTTTTTTTTTTTAACTAACTAGCTCAAGTCAGTGAGAGGAGCTGGAACATGTACAAGGAGCATTAACATTTGAAGATGAAAATGTAGGAGTGCTCTCCCCAAACCCACCCAGCTTTGTGGGCACAGCGTGATGCTGGGGAGCTTCCTGGCCGTAATCGCTGCAGGTATCTGGGGCTGTACATTAAGTTCTGCTCTTCTCAGCCTCTTCCCAAGGGCAGCCCCTGTCCCAGCAGCTCCCAGCTGCTGCTGCCAAGCCAAAGGCTTTGGCTGAAGGGGAACAATAGGCAGTTTTATCCTGGAGTCAGCGCGGCTGGCTGGGAACGGCATGGCAGAGGTGATGAACTCCAACGAGGAGAGGGAAGAGTGTTGACAAATTCATTTTAAGCCAGACTGGGCAAGAAACCAGAACATGCAATGCGGGGAGCCGCTACTACAGCGTGCCTGCGGGAATCATTGATAACGCAGTCCTGGGTGGGGGTTTTTCCACACTGAGGAAAAACTGGAAAGAAGTTTTCCCCCATAAGTCAGGGAGGGAGGAGCAGCCCCACAGAGCTGCAGTCCCAGGCAGGGAGGAGGGAGCAAGGCAGTTCAGTCCTGTCCTGGAGGCACAAGGGTTTTTTTGGCAGCCTGCTCCTGGGGATACGGGGGAAGTGATCAAACAAGTCCTTCAGTAGCCAGGCTTGTCAAGATGAATATTAGAGGGATTGTCCACTGCCGTCAGCCAGACGCTAAAATCGAGGCAAGGTTTGGAATTTCGATGTAATTGGAACCATATTTCGGCACGGCGGGGCCGGGTGGCCAAGGTGGGCTGAGTCAGAGAGCACAGACGTCTCTCTAAGTGATGATTTGGCTTGGAAATTGCTGAATCTAGGCCAGTTTGCACCAGCTGAAGGTTTGGTTTTGTGATTTCTAACTTTTTTTTCAGTAGGTTCTTGCTTCTTGTTCCCTGCCTTATATACAGAAACTGAATGAAATCCTTTCATGAGGAAACAAACTACCATTACTGGATGTGGCAGCAGTGAGGGAAACGATGAGCTGAGTGCCCCCAGGTCCCACAGGTCCTGTCTTTCCCCTCGGGGCAGGATGAAGGTGCCTGGGACACGCAGGGTCGGGTCCTGGTGCGGGGCCCTGCGGCAGCAGAGCCAACAAAGGCTCATTGAAGGCAAGCCAGGCTCCTGCCGGGGCTGGCACCGGAGCCAGCCTGGGCGTGGGAGACCCTCAGGTTAATTCACGCTAATGATGGGCAGCCTGGCCCCTTTTGGGATGCCGGTGAAAGGCGAGCACGGCTGCAGGAGGACTTGGTGTTTGGGCTGCAGACTCTGCTTTTGTTCATTTTGGGGGGCAAGCGGGCAGCGCCGCGGTCAAACGCAGCGGGACACAGGCTGCTGCCTGTTCTCCTCTGCACATCAACAAGACCTTCAAAGGAGCATCTCCGGGCCCCATTCGGAGTTTCATTTGTGCGAATGAAAACTCTGCCTTGGACGGCACAGAGAACTTCTGACAGGCTGAAGTGATGATTTATGTGTTTTGCTTAATTATTTGTTTTCCCTTCATCTGCTTGGCAGCCAGTACTGCACATAGTCTTGGTGATGCTGCTGCAACTGGGACATGGTGGTGGTGCTGGGAATTCAGCCTCAGCTGGGCCGAGCATCCTCAGCTTGCTTGGGCACTGGCTGCACCCCTGGTCAAGCCCAGAGGCAGCTGATGGCTTTGCAACGCAGATCTATAAATCGTATCTTTTGTGCTGACCATGTTTTGCCTACGCCCGTGGCCAGGGCTGCTGGCCACAAACCACAGAGATGGTGAGCCAGGCAGAGCAGGGAAATGCTGTGCTGGCCAAACCAGCAGCAGGGAAACTCCCAGCTCCTGCTCGACCACATCTCTGCTCACGGTGATAGCCCTTCTTAGAAAGCTGAAAGGCTGCAGGCAGCTCTCGGCAGGGCTGCTCACACATGGAACACCAACCACCAGGCTTTTTGGCTGAGCATGAGCTCTTGGTACCTTGTGGGCTGACACAGCCACTCTTGATCTGTGCTGTCATATCTGCTGAGTTGAAACAGGGGAGGGTAGTGCCACTGCTCCTTTCCCCTCATTCAGCTCAGCATCCATGCCCACAATTTTCTGGGTCTATCACACAGCAAAAGTTCTGGTTTTGGTGCAAGTCTGTAGGCTGATAAATATCTGTCTTATCCTTTTTTATGTGCTAGACAATAAAATAATGGTTTCTTTTGGAAGTATTTGCATTTTTGCATGACTTTCTCAGCTTTTATCTGTGATCTCAAATATTAAATAGCTGTTCGCCATGGAAATACTGACCAAAGTATTTTTACTTGATCTTTTATATTTTGGTGAGAGGTGGAACATGGAAAAAAGTCAAGAATTTGCACTCAGTGAAGGAAGAGATGCTCTGACAGAGTCAAGAGAGATCTCTTTCCCCACTTCATGGTAGTCATTATAGGCTCAAATCGAGCAAGTTGACTTGTAGCTCTCAAGGTTTCCTTCCTCGCAACCCCAGCAGGGCTTTTTGGGCACTGTCAGGTGGGGTCTGGCTCCATCTTGGGGGTCAGCTCTGGAAGGAGGGAGGCTTACAGGACCCTCTTGTGCTCTGTCGTTCCCTGCAGCCCCAACGTGTGCGCGGTGCAGAAGCTGATCGGCACCAACAGGAAATATTTCACCAACTGCAAGCAGTGGTACCAGAGGAAGATCTGCGGGAAGTCCACGTAAGTCCCTGAGTGCCAGACAGGGTCTCCCCAAAGACCCCATTGTGGAGGTGGGTGCTGGGTGGGAGAAGCAGATGGCAGATGTGGGATGTCAGAGCCCATGGTGTGTGTGTGTGTCTCGTGTGTATGTGTTAAGAAATGTTCTAGCTTTTTACTCCCTAGGAAATATTTGTTTTTCTAAAACACTTTGATGTTAAGAATGAAAAGTGCCATGTAAATATAAGCCCTGATTGTTTACTCTAATTGCATTTCTATATATACTTATATAGCTCTCAGTGCTATAATGAAGAGTGTACCAGATGTTTTCTAGCACTCAGCCCTGTCTGTCTCTGTGATAGGCTCAATGCTGCCTAGATTTAAGAAATAAAAAAGCCGAAAAAAAGGCAGCTCAGAGCTGATGGATATTGGAGAGAACGTAAAATTCATCTCCATCTGTTTGCTTTGGAAGGGAAAACAGAAATAAAAGGAAAGAGGTGTCAGCTTTAGCCAGCACTCTCTGATGACTCCACCAGGAAAGTTAATCAGACTTGCAGGCCAATTCCACGTCTAAAATTGCAAACAATAATATTCAAGTAGCTGTTGCATGAAGAATCTGTGTGAGCTGCCTCAGGACATTCTTTTGAAAGATGCAGTCAGCAGATAATTAAGGCTATCCATGCTTGACTATCTGCCAAGCTGTAGAGCAGGAGCAGGGAATCTTTTTCCTTGCTATAGTCCAGACTGGGATTTTGGACATACTTGCTGGCCCAAGGACCATCACAACATCCAGGGTCAGTGCAGAGATTCCCTGAGCAGTCCTGGCTGTGGGATCAGAGCTGTGGGCCAGGTCTCATCCTGGATCTGCAGGGTCAAGAACAGAGAGAAGAAAATCCTCTCGTGTGCTTCCCTTATGGCCCAATGTAAATTGTAATTAGATTTAGAGGAACATGCTGTTATTTACTGCAGGTTTGGGTTGCCATCGTTGGTTTAGCTGTGACACTTGGCCTTTGGGATTCATGTCAGGTGTCTGGTCTGGCGTGGGGAGGAGGGAGGCAAACCAGGAGTCATAACTGTCCACAGATTTTGGCCTTTCTTTGTACTTACCATGAATTTCCTTCCTAAGAAGGAAGATTGTGTACTTTGGGAGGATATATTGCTGGAGGTACTAAATAGTGTGCATGTACCACCATTCTCCTCATGTCCAATTGTCTTTGCAGAAAGAAACCATAAAGGAATAAAAAGGAGAGGCAATATTGTAAAAACAAGCAACCATCCCCCCCTCCCCTTAATCCTACAAACCCAAAAATTTGGAAAGGCTTAACTTGGGTGATCAGAGTTCAGGCTGTCGTCTTGGCTGAATAATGGCGCTTCTTGACATGAAATGGACAAGTTTATGGCACAGAAACATGGTGCCTCATCATTGCCTCTTCTGATAACAGAGTAGCTTAGTATTTCTCCAAAGAAAACATGACTCAGTTATGGATGTGGGAGAGTTTTGCTGCTGTGGTCACTGAAAGGCAATGCAGTCCAGCCATGGATTTCTTTAACTCTGAAGCAAATGAGAAACTAACTTTACATAACCCAAGCGTGCAGCTGTATTTGGCACAGACAAACTCATCCACTTATCTCCAGAAGGAGCTGGAATAACCTGCATCTGTCAGTATTTCATAATTTCATTTGAGGAGATGGGGTGATCTCTTCTACCTCATTTTCTCTTGCTTTTACCCAAGTGTCTCACCCAATGATGCATCACTGAGAGAAAAGCACACAGAGTATTAACCTGCCTGTTAACCTATGAGGTAATCTTTCCATTATCCACGGAATTTGCTCACTATTCTTTGCTTTACATCATCTCCACAATGGGTGTTATTGTCTTCTCTCCTCCTAGTCACTCTTGAGCCTGGGCCCTGCTTTCTCCTTTAGCAGGGCTGGTGCAGAACAAAAGACACGTGCCTTGACTCAGATTTTCCGGAGGACCCAGGGACAGCTCTGATTACAAATGTTTGCTTGTGATGGTTCCCACTGGACATGGTGTGCCTGGCATATGGAAGCAATCAGGAATCATTTGGGCTATAAAGGACATGATGCATTATGCTGTAGCAGTCAGATTCTTTCAGCAGTGTCAGGAGTCTGCTGCTGTGCCGTGCTCAGGTGTCAGAGCCCACGAGAGCAGGTGGGCACAGCTGATGGTGCTCAGCATGAACCTCCAAACTGGTCCCGTCTGTTGGACTGAGCTGGTCTGTGAGAGGTTTTGAGAATCCCACATGCCCTTAAATACCAGAAGAAGTCAGGATTTGGCATGTTTGTCATCGTAACTGGGTGGATCCAGCCTTTGCTTGGGATCTGTAGTCAGCATTTCTCTCCTAAAACTGTGTGTAGGATGCTCCCATGTGCAGGGGGATTCCCTCCATCAGCCCTGAGGCATGGTGGAGCTGCCTAAGCATGGTCATTTTCTCCTCCTCCTAAAAGGTTTTTCCCACCTGAGAACAGCAGTCCTGGGGAGGAGACACTTGACTCATCTCATTTCACCTGGCTCTTATCCTCCTTATTTGCTTAAAGGGTCAGCGATGTCACAAGTTGTGTGTGTGCTGCAGGTGAAAATGCCTGGCTCTAGGACGATAGTTTTGACTGCTTTGGTTTCTGTCCTTTTCCTGCTCTGAGCACCGTTTCAAACAGGTGGTGGGGAGGGAGGTCAGTGAGAGACCAGGAACTGCCAAGGAGCGAAGCTGAGCTCCTGCAGAGCTGGCTCAGAGCAGAGAAATTCATCCCTGAGCGAGGAGGGCAGAAAAGTTGCTGCAAGCCTGGAGCGTAACTTCACTCCTTCTGGAATGATCGCATCCTGCATCGGGAGGCTCAGAGCGACTGCAGCAGCAAGGAAAGCCGGCCTGAAAAACGCAAATGTGCTAACTCCACTGGGGCTGGTTGTGCACAATGGAAATTTTAACTCATGTATCAGAAGAAGACTCCTACCTCTTTATCTGGCTTTTTTTTTAATTTGTTTTTCTTCGCAGCAAAGTATTGGCTCACGCAGTTACAGAGAAATTAGGTAGAGGATTTATGTGCAGTTTTTATCATTGCTGATGAACTGAGATAAGACAGTTGGCAGGAAGTCTGACACTGCTTTGATTTTAATAAGCTCTGAGACAAAATTGTTTTAGTAATTAGGTAATTTTCCACTGTTGGTTATTCCAAAGCCAGAGAAATAGTCTATTTAGAGTATATCTTCATCATTTTGCATGTGTATTTTATATTTTTCTACCTCTCTTATGCACTGGACTCATTCTTCCAGAACTGGGGTTGCAATGGAACATGTGCCCACACACTGTTTTGTCTTGAGAATGAAAAGACAACTCATAAATTTTGGTTTTGATTATTTTTTGAGGAATAACCCAGTAGTGCATTCCTTTTTTTCCCCAATTTTCAATTAAATTTCCTTTTTTCGTGTCTGATGTACTTTCCTTAGTTTAGAAAAAAAATTCTGGCACTTATTTTACAAAAACAAAACATATGGGCTTTATTACAGGAAATTATTACAAATGGATCTTTTTTCACTAGTATATGCCTAAGCTTATTTTTATTACCTTGAAAAATGCACTTAAAATTTAATTTCAGCTCCTAAGAATGCAACAGCAGTGGAACAATGACTAATAAAAGGCTAAACTAAAGGAGCTTGCTTCTGCAGGCAGACACAGATAGACATTAAAGAAATACAGTGTTTCAAAACCAGAGGCTAAAAAACTGTGGATTTGACTTGAAATTACTCAATGAGGAGGTCAGGAAATTGTGGTCAAGGCATTGCAGAGTGGATGACAAATGCTCTTTGTGTGAGGGCCGTGCTGGTCTAACCCCCCTGGCTGTGTCCCGGTGGATGGGCTGTGCCACTGAGCAGTCAGCAGAAACAGGGATGGACTGGGCGATTCCAAGGGTTTTGTGCAGAACCCACGCTGTGGTGCTGTGCCTGGGAGGGGAAATTCTCCTCCCTGGGCAGCAGACCGTGGCTCCAACTCAGCTGGAGCAGGACGTGTCAGGAATGGCTTTCCTCCCCATGGATGTGTAGGGCACAGCAGCGCAGGGATGCAGAGCATCCTTCAGCCACGGCTCTGCTGCTCCTCCCCAGGGGCTGCAGGACCAGCTGGGAGGATGCCCTGGGCTCACCCGTGAGCAGGGGTGCCTTTGGGTGGGCTGGGAGGTCTCATGCTTCCACCAGGTGAGGCCAAATGCCTGAAGCTGTGTTTATAACCCTCACCTCTGGCTCCTTGTAGGTGCCAACCCTTGGCTGAGCCACTCTGTGCTCACCCTGTCCTTTGCAGTAGTTTGGAGCGGTGATGTGCCAAACACCTCAGTGCTTCTTGCCATGAGCTTCCCTTGGTGCTGGGGATGCCCACAAACCCCCTGGGAAGCAGGAGCTGCAGGCATGGAATCACAGACTGGTTTGGCTGGGAAGGGACTTCAAGCACCACCCAGTTCCACCCCCCTGCCATGGGCAGGGACACCTCCCACTAGACCTGGTCCCTGTGTCCCTTCCCAGTGCCCTGCCCTCGTGGCAGGAACCTGGGGCAGCCCTGAGCCAGTGTTCCACAGGCTGTGTGCATTCATGTCCTGCCCCTTTGGAGCAGCCCATTAATCTCCAACTGATTTATAAGTGAGGCTTTTAGAGCCTTTGTCAGCACTCAGGAATTATTTATGCTGAACTTTGGAATGATTTCTCTTTAATCAGCTCTTCATCTTTGATTACAGGTCTGAACCAAGGGAACTGTCTAGACTGGATTTAGTTTCTAGGGTGAAAAAAAGAAAAATTGGAGGTAGGGGAGGGAAGTGGTGGGGGAAGAAAGTGTGTGTTTCCAATGAGCAGGAGACAGGGGGGCTGGGAAAGCTGAGCAGCAGGGTGTTAAGATCTCCAGTAGTCAAAGGAAGGGATTGCTTTAGGCAAACTCTTTCCCACATGGAATATATAATGTCTAGACAATCAGTCTGGGTTTGCTTTGTAATTCTCTTAGGAAACCGTGACACAGAATTTATTTGCTTCTGTCACAGAAAAGCAGGTATTTGTTTCACTTTCTGCCTCTTAATTACCCTGAAGAATTCCCTATTAAACCCCAGGCATTTCCACTGTTTGTTAACAGTTTTTAAATGATGACAAATATCTGAAGCTGGAGGATTTTCCTCTCTTTGAGAGAGTGTGCTGAGCCTCGGCGATACAACATCCTACTTGTCTCAAATCCAGCGGGGAGCACAGAGGAAATGCTTGTCTTTGGGAGGAACACCTATTCCCTGGCTCCCTTAGCCTATCAATCAGGTGGCCTTGCTCCTTTCACACCAAGCACAGAGCAATAGGTAAAAGAATCTCCTGGGAAAAATAAACAGGCAGCTTCTGGATTGATTTTTTTCTCTTTTCCTTTTTGCTTTTTTTTCTTTTCCCTCTTAATACCGAGCCATATCCCCTCAAATGGCCACCTTTGAGAATCAGATGACTTATTTCCCATTGAGCTGCAGACAATGGATGCAGTTTTCAGGCAGCTCTTGCTTATTTAGGTCTGCAAATCTGCAGGACAGCCCAGGATGGTGTCTCTGACCCCTTTGGCTTTACCAGGGGAAATTGCTGCCAGTCAGAAGGAAATGCTGCTCTGAGGGGGCTAACATGGACACAGCTGTGCCCGGGGTGCCTGTGGATGCACATCCCATCACTGCTGAAATTTCTCCTTGCAGGGCTTTTCCCAAGTTCTTGTGCCAGTGCACATATCTGAGAACAGGGTTCTCCTTTCCCTCCAGGTCTGGCTTGTGGATTTTGCCATAAGTAAGCAAATCGTTTCTGGTGGTGGACAAAATCGGGGTGAAATGAGAGGGAAACGCTTGGCTGGTTTGGTCAAACAGCCAGGGTGGAGTTGCAGGGTGATGTCCAAACAGTGATGAGATGTGACAGCAGCACTCAGCCGAGGAGATCCCCAAATCCTGCGGGAAACATGCCCAGATGAACCAGCACTGGCAGTCCTGTTGGGACTGTGTGGAATCGGTTTCCATCCACTGTTTGTACAAAGTCTCCTGGAAAGTGTGGTTTTGGAAAGAAATTTTGCCTGCTTTTGTTCTGAGGAGAAATTGGCAACATGCAGCCCTGAAGGAGATAAAAAGTGTGGTTTGTCTTTTATTGAAGTCTGTATTTTTAATGAAGAGTCTGCTTGGAAACATCCCCAAATACAGATGGACCCAGAACTGTAGGAAATAGAGCAAAAATCAGTGAGACGCTGTTGGTTAATCTGCCATATCCATCTCTTATTCCAGAGTAATCAGTTACGAGTGCTGTCCTGGATATGAAAAAGTTCCTGGAGAAAAAGGCTGCCCAGCTGGTAAAAATATGTTTGACATTTTTTTACACTTAAAATTATACAGCTGCCTAGAAAGGGAAACATTAGAAAATTGCTCAAAGTGGATTTGATTTTTGCAATTTGTGCACAATATTGCCATGAACAAGTCCAAAATGGACTCAGTGGAGCACCAGCCAAGGGTCAGATCAGCTCCAAAGCATGCTAAATGTTCCAGACAACTTAGAACCTTGGATATAATTGAACTTAATCGAGCATGGGAGGGCCATAGGGAGCTACTTATTCCAGCAAGTAATATAGCTGTATTGGAAATGCAATGCAAAGGAATGATAGCGTCATAGACAGCTCTGCCAATCTCTGCTCATTTTTATTTTTATAGAGTCATAGAATGGTTTGGGTTGGAAGGAACCTTGAAGGTCATCTGGTTCCAACTCCCTGCCATGGGTAGGGACACCTTCCACTGGACCAGGTTGCTCCAAGTCCCATCCAACCTGGCCTGGAATATTTTGGCAAGCAGGGGGTTAGCAAAATTGCATTTAGGAGAAAATACAGTTGATACTGGGGGGGGGGGGGGCGATTAACTGGGTTTATTGAAGGAAGTCATTTTCTGCTTTTGCTTTCGGAACACTTCCTTCGACGAAAGTCTGATGCCTCCCAGTTAACCGTGTGGGCTGGTGCAGGTGGTCAGTGGAGACTGAGACCAAAAGCCTGAGTACAAATACGATTTTGCGAAAGCAATCAGTATCTCTGCTTGTCTCAAATCCCATCTGTATAAATCCAGAGTAAGTCCATTCAAACTTGCAGAAATGCAGTAGATCCTGGATTATGCTGCTGTAATTGAGGGTGAAGCTCTCAGGCTATGATTATTTATTGTCTAATTAATGAACAGATACCAGCCCCCTGATGTGCATTTCCCTGAGCGTTCTCACCAGCAGAAATCCTCTAATTCAGTCAGAAGGATGAATGATGTTTTTGAGAACTCAACCTTCTCTTCTTTCAGCTCTGCCACTTTCAAACATCTATGAAACCCTGGGAGTGGTTGGGTCTGCCACCACACAGCTCTACTCCGACCGCTCCAACCTAAGGCCAGAAATTGAAGGACCTGGAAGTTTTACAATTTTTGCTCCCAGTAATGAGGCCTGGGCATCCTTGTCTGCTGTAAGATAATTTCTCTGCTTTCTCCTCTTCCTCTGATTTTCCCTAGTGGTGATCCAGCTCTGCAGGGGTGTGGCAGAATAGACATAGTCCTGATAGAGGAAGGACTGTGGATTTCCAAGATGGTTATCACTGTACTGGTCCATCAGCTCTGGAGCTTTGCTTCTGAAGGATCCCAGCACCAGAGAGATGTGGATGCAGAAATCCCCTCGTTCAGTCTTCCCTGCCTGTTACCATTAGAGCTTGTGTTGAGACATGCAGCAAGAAGCTTCCCGTCCCTTTCCACGTTTTTTGTTGACCTTTACACTGCCATTCTGGTTGTTCTTAATTTGTACAAATAGCCAGTCCCAGCTGGAGCCTCAGTAATTCCCCACATGAGTGTGTCCCATGCTCAGTTAGATGTACATTTCCTTTACATTCATTTTGATTTTCTCAGTCTGTGTCTTGCGGCACTTCCCCTCCTGAAGTGGTCACTGCTGTCCAGCTGGTGCTCCCATCCCAATTGAGCATCCCTGTGAACAAGAACAAGAACAACTACTAGAGGTGGGGGGGATATTTTTAGGTCTCCCCACTGCCAAATCTGCCCCAGCAGAGCCCCTGGCAGGGATGATGCTGTTGGGAAAGGTCTTCTGGTGCATTTGTCAGTTGGCTTACAGCTCATCTCAATGCAATGATCCCACTCTGCAATCGTCCCTTTGTCTGCCAAGGACCGAGGGTGTCAGAGCTGTTAGCTGCTTTTCTAAGGCAAAAGATAAAGATTTGAGAAAGTTGAGCTCTTAATCGGCACAGATGGCATGAGGCTGAATGAATCAGTTAATATTCATGCCCACACCCCCACCTTGGCAGCACCCTGGGTGCAGCCAGACCTCCTGACCCTCTCTTACAGCTGTCTAATTGCACCCAGTACTGAAAGATTGATTTTTCTGATTTTCAGGAAACTCTGGATTCCTTAGTCAGTAATGTTAACATTGAGCTGCTCAATGCCCTCCGCTACCACATGGTGGACAAACGGGTCCTCACGGATGATCTGAAACATGGAACCACGCTAAACTCCATGTACCAGAACCTGCCCATCCAGATTCACCACTATCCCAATGGGGTAAGGCATTCCCAGAGTCACAGTGGGTCAAGTTGGAAGGGATCACAATGGGGTCAATGGGTCAGGTTGGAAGGGATCACAGTGGGGTTGTCTGGTCCAACCTCCCTGCTCAAGCAGGGCAATCCCAGAGCACATGGATTGTGTCCAGATAGTTCTGGGATATTTCCAGTGAGGGAGACTCCACACCCTCTCTGGGCATCCTGTTCAGTGCTTGGTCACCTGCATTAAAGAAGTTCTTCCTCATATTAACCTGTCCAGAGCAGGCTTGATTTTTGTCTGCCTTGCAGTTCCTACACTGTCCTTGGACCTCCAGGACTCTCTAGTGCTTAGGTTGACAGCTATTGATTTAAGATACACATTTTGAAGGAGTTTGAAAAGAATATTTACAAGCAGATGGTTTCCTTGATGATGTTGCAGGGCAATTGCCCATGTTGGTGTGTAACTTTGCTTGCCCAAGTGTTGGTTCTGGTTTATTTTCTTAGTCTTGGTGATTGAGGGTAGACAAAACCACTGATGATTTTCAAAGCTCTTTAAACATGAAACATTTCAAACAGTCTTGATAGAATGATCTCACTCTGTTGTGTTGATAAGGAAATCACATTTGTGCTCTTGCTGATTCAATAAAGTGCTTGCTGTGTTTGAAATAGAAATAGAAAAGCAGCAGAGGCTGCTTTGCCTTCTGGTTTTAGTGCAGGTACCACCCTGTGGCTCTTTCCCTCTGCAGATTGTGACTGTGAACTGTGCCAGGCTGTTGAAAGCTGACCATCACGCCACCAACGGCGTGGTCCATGTCATCGACAAAGTCATCGCCACCACCACCAACACCATCCAGCAGATCATTGAGACTGAGGACAGCCTGGAAACCCTTCGGGTGAGTACACACATGGGTGCTCCAGGTCTCCTTAAAGATGCTCAGTCATCCCATTCCCAAAGGACTGTCCCAAAAAGCTTTGCCAGTGTTTCTAGGGGCTGTGATCTTCGAGCTGCTGATGAAATCCTTGTACCCATGTGGCTCCTTTTGCTTTAGGAAGAGAAATGTTTGCCATCAGTGCAAGCAGGGTTTCATGACAATAATTGTCCCCCTTCTGTGTCTGTTCAGTCTTGTAAGTCTGTCTCCTCAGTCTTGTAAGGGAGCCTTAGCCTTAGGAGATATTAACTGTTCCAATTTGATGTGTCCTGATTTATTTGCCTCGGTATTTGCCAAGTTAAAGGAATAGCTCAGAACGTACAGGGGATTTGCAGTTAGCCAGCTGTGGGTTCTGATCTGAGTTATTCACTGGAACTACTGTGACCCTTTCCAGGCATATCTGGCTATTTGAACTAGCTCTCAGTCTTGCCAAAAAAAAGGGCTCTTGTACTCAAATTTCTGGAACACCAGAGAACCATGGGGCTAGGTCAAATTTATAAAGGGACCAAAGTGCTGAAAGAAGCTATTCAGGATTTTTTGTAAGTCCTCTGAAATTATAAAAGCCTTAATAAGTCTGGCTCTTAGTGTGTGCCTGGACAAAGTTTCTGACCTTTGTATTCTGGCTGAATGTGATTTACCCTCTCTCCTTATTTCTCCGAAGGCTGCTGTGGCTGCATCTGACCTCAACAGCTTGCTGGAGAGCGAAGGGCAGTACACACTCCTGGCTCCGACCAACGAAGCCTTTGAGAAGATCCCACGAGAAACACTGAACAGGATCCTGGGGGACCCAGAAGCCCTGAGAGGTAAGTGCTTGTTTACTCAGTCCACTGAGAGACTGGGGAGTATTTTTCAGTTCTTCTAAATTTTTTCTCAAGGACATCTCAACAGCTCCTTGATACACTCTGACAGCAGCTCCAGTAAACAGATGTGACAGAGTCCATCTTTTTTAACTGCACAGCCCAGAGCCGTTTGGCTGTAGATGTGTAGATGTGGCAGAGAGAGTGACATCTAGATATGGAGGAGGGTGCAGAAGCAGTCCCTTCTCTGGGTTTTCTTTTAGCACTTTATGTGGTGGTGACTTCTATTGATCCAGGAAGGTGCAAGAAAAGCACAATCTCATCAGTGTAACTTCCTCTGACAAATGAGTCGAATACCCACAGGAATCCTTTTGAAGTTGGCAAAGGTTTATAAAAAATTACTCTTTTTAGGCATTTTATTTCCCAGGCTGTGGAATTAAAATCAGCACAATTTAAAATTACTGCATGTTATGAGTATGCCCTGGCCCTTGAACATTGAAAGCTGCAATATTTCATACCTGCTTTTTGCCTCTCTCACAGACCTGCTGAACCATCACATCCTGAAGTCAGCCATGTGTGCTGAGGCCATCATCGCTGGCCTGACCATGGAGACTCTGGAAGGAACCACTTTGGATGTGGGCTGCAGTGGGGAAGAGCTGACCCTCAACGGGAAGCCCATCATTGCCAACAAGGATGTCCTGGCAACCAATGGCGTTGTGCATTTTGTTAATGAGCTGCTGATCCCAGACTCAGGTACTGCTGCCTCTCCCTGTCGTTCCTTCTGTTGGCTTTC
Organism: Acanthornis magna; assembly: GCA_036785705.1. Taxonomy (NCBI): domain Eukaryota; kingdom Metazoa; phylum Chordata; class Aves; order Passeriformes; family Acanthizidae; genus Acanthornis; species Acanthornis magna. The sequence goes on from JAWUZG010000092.1 coordinate 3,378,489, forward strand.
TTTTGTCTGTTTTGTCAAGGAAATACTGGATTTAGAGGGCATAGTGAGGAGTGGGTAGCCTTTAATGCAAGGTTGCTATGTGTTGCTTTTCTTTTCAGCTAAGACTCTGTTTGAGTTGGCACAAGAATCTGAAGTTTCCAAGTCTACAGACCTTTTCAGACAAGCTGGTCTCAGTTCTCATCTAACTGGCAGTGAGCAAGTGACCCTCCTAGCCCCAGTGAATGATGTGTTCAAAGGTAAACCAGGGATTAAATCCCTTTCTTCTATAAGTTTGGGCCACAGATCTCCTTCAAACAGTCTTCAGCCAAGCTTCAGTGCACAAGTATGCAAATCCTCTCTCAAATGCCTCGAGGCAGTGGCATCTAGCTTTACAATTTAAAACTGATGTGGATAATACTCTGTATTTGAATGGTTTTTAGTGTCTCAATAGTCATTCCAAATGATTCACTGGTTCTTTCCATACCTTTTGCTGCAGATGGACTCCCTGTTATTGACAGCAACATGCGAAACTTGCTTCTGAACCACATTGTCAAAGACCAGCTCTCCTCTAAATATCTGTACCATGGACAGAAACTGCAGACTCTGGGGGACAAGGAGCTGAGAGTTTTTGTGTACCGCAACGTGAGTCCTTCCTGGGTGCTGTGCTCCGTGTGGCTGAGTGATGCTCAGTGCTCTCATGGTAGAGCTGTCATGTAAAAAGTGTACATGACCTCCATGGACAGTATCCAAATCTCTTTTCAAGCATACTCTAATGAAGTCTTTTTTTCTGTGATTGTGTCTGCAGAACCTTTGCATTGAAAATGCCTGCATTGCTGCCCATGACAAGAGGGGAAGGTTTGGGACCCTGTTTAGTGTGGACAAAATGCTGACTCCACCGACTGGCTCAGTGATGGATGTTCTCAAGGCAGACCATCGCTTCAGGTGACCTTTCTGCTCTTCCCAAGTGCCGGTTAGGAGTTGAAGAGCTGCCAAAGCAGCTTCTATTTATTATGGGCTGTAGTCATGACAATGTATATGGTTTTTTAGCATAGAAAGATCATCCAAAACCATGGTCTCCCTAAATTACAGGGAGTGAAACTTCAAATAACCCTCAGTCAACTGTGAACCAAGAGTGTGTGGTTCCCTTAATACCATAGGAATCTGGCTCTGAAGCCATCTCTGCCCATCAGATCCACTGTGGCCAGACCTCTCTGTCTCCCCATACTGTTTGGTCCCCAAGGAGTCAGCACTCCCAGGTTGCTTTGCCATTTCTCAAATGTTCTGGTTGGACCTCACAGGCTCATTTCCTCCCTAATCAACATTTTGGTTATTTAATTTGCTGGACCCCTGCAGGATTTCACAATTACAACTTCCCAGCTCTCTCTTGAGCCCAGCAGTGAAGTGGTTTTGCATTTGGTGCATGTTTGTTTTGCAGCACGCTGGTGGCTGCAATCCAGTCTGCAGGGCTGACAGAGAACCTCAACAGGCCGGGAACCTTCACGGTGTTTGCCCCGACAAACGAAGCTTTCCGAGCCATGCCCCAGGGGGAGCTCAACAAACTGATGGGTGAGCATCTCTAGAGCATTTAGATGATCAGCTGCTGTGTGGGACTGCTGTGGTGCCGGGAGGAATGGCCACGTTTCTCTGCTGTATCTCATTCTTTGGCTCTGCCTGTTGAAAGCATGAGCTTCCTACCCGATGGATGTGCAGTATCAGAAAGCTGAGGATGCAGAGAGTGGCACTGAATTCCCCAGGTGGGGTTTATGCTGCCTGTGTTCCTGGAAGATGTGTTTGTAGTGTGTGTTACAAAGTCACTATGACTCTTAATTTGGCTGTGCTGGTGGAGCGAGCGAAATAACTCCCAGATGTTTCTAAAGGAACCAGTGAGGTCTCTGCCTTTTTCGAGGATGAAAGAAGTGAGAATGTGACTCTTGACCACACAGGATCAGGGTGTCTGAAGTAAGTTTTGCAAAGAGAAGACATGATCCACATACAGCCTCAAGTTACACTGTATGAAATTTAAGCAATGAAAGGCTGGGGCTGTTTCTCCTTCTACATGAACATGGACAAAGCAGGAGGTCCAGTCTAATCCTGGGAAGGCAACAAATGTTCCATTCTAGCTCAGACGAAGACCAGTATCCTGAAAAGCAAAGGCAAGCAGGCTGGGTGTGGAAAAAAAACATGGGAATGTTTAATAACTCCCTTCTGGATAAGCAGCACGATCTTTTATTTTGTTCACGTTGAAAACTGGTTGTGGTTGGAAACAATGTCAGGTATTTGAATGTAATGTCTTCTTGTCATTAAAACCCAGCCAAACATTGACATCATAATTTGGGAAGCATCTGCCCATGGTAGCTGGTTATCCTTTTAAGTGCAGGGACGAGGAACCAGTAATATCAGTCCAGTCTTACGCTTCGTATATAAATATTTCAGAAATGTTTTGCAGCCATTGTAAATGGCTGCAGGAATGAAGATTCCCAGATGCAGACACTTCAGATGTTCTTTTCTCACACAAATGTTTAGCTTATGCCTCCGATGAAGAAGTGGATTGTGCTGGTGAGGTTTGCAGAGTGAACTGTGGCCACCCTAGGAAAACCAAAATGGAAAAAAGCTTGCATACAGTCTTTGAAAGCATTGAAAGAAAAGGTTCCCTTTGCTGAGGGAGCTACTGTGGTGTTGTAGGTGGAGGCCACCTTTACACTAGCAATCTGTGGGGCTTGCCAATGACCCTGTCTGTCTCTGGGGCTTGTCTGTGGCCCTGCATCCTCTGAAGGAGAAGGTGGAGAAGCACTGTTGGCCTGCGCTGTGCACGTCACCACCTCTTCTGGAAAAGAGATGGTGCAGGGAAAGCACCTTATCTTCCTAAAATCTGTTTCAAAGTACAGCTGTATGAGTAGAGACTCAGTGGGGTGGGATCAGGGCATCGATCTGTGAGACATTAGTGTCATTTCTCCTACATTTTTTCCCCTCCCGACCCAGCTGTGAGGATTGTTGCCAAGTGACGCTGGCCTTGGTGACATTTGAAAATACCAGAATGCTCTATCTGCTTCCTTATTTCACATGGGTCTTTCCCCACCCCATCCCAGACTTCCTTGGGAAGTGAAAGCAGCAAGAGAAGCAGGCTCAGGCTGTGCACAGTGAGAGAATGAGGGATGGAAACCCAGGAAAGAGGGAATTCAAGTGTAGGGCAGGCTTGGGAGGTACCAAGGTGGGACATTGGGAGAGTGTCCTTCTGGACCCATTGGGATCCCGACCTGCTCGGGCAGGAATGGCCTCAATGCCCTAACCAGCTCCTTCTGCCTGTTTTGGGGTTTTTTTTGTTTGTTTTCTCAATTTTACATTGTTTCTTTGCACCTTCATGGAATTATGGTATTTTCCGTGGAATTCCATTCCAGCACGTGAAATACGGGAAGCAAGTGCTGATGCTGGTCTGGAAATGCAAACGCTTTCCTCCCGCAGGTAACGCCAAGGAGCTTGCCAACCTCCTCAAGTTCCACGTGGCTGACGAGATCCTGGTGAGCGGCGCCGTCAGCGCCCTGGTGAGGCTCAAGTCCATGCAGGGAGATAAACTGGAAGTCAGCATGGTGAGTCACCTCGTGTGGGGTTCTGTGGTCAGCAGGGCTCTCCAAGCCTAGGATCAAAGCTCATGTGGATGTGGGAGCATCTCCTGCGCAGTCCCAGCAGTGTTTTCTGGGCTGTAGCAGAGGGATTGTTGCCATGTGTTCAGTTCAACAAGCTGGAAGAATGAAATGTGGTTTGCTTCAGCTTTCTCCCCAGAAGACCAGTTGTGAATGATTTCCAGGAGCTGCTATAAATTTAACCCTGAGTCATGGAGGGGAAAGCATAAATAAACGAAATGAATAGCTTGTTCAGCTAACATATCTCTTTTTGTGTAATGGAAATGATTTCTGCATGGGCTCCCTTAGCACAGCAGGATTTATTTAGATATATAATTTCATTTCACAAACTCTACACTACATTAAAAGAAAGCTGGATCCTGTATAGAGGGAAAAACAATTTCAGAAAATAAGTTATGATGGCACACTCTATCCATAAGAAAACACAGGACAAAAGTGGAAGGGACAGTGTTTCCAGGTGCATTGAATTGGCCAATGTGCATGCTAGACTCTCCCCATGTCCAGTCCTGTTCTCTCTTCTCCTGATCCCATCTCCAAGCCATCCCCCTGGCAGGTCACTGGTGGATGTGCTCTGCTGCTGTGGACAGCATTCCCAGCCAGTGCACTGAGGAAGTCCAAAGCCTGCCAGCTATTCCAGGAAAAACTGCCCAGGCTACAATTTGTTTTAATACTCTCCTTAATTGGCAAGAGGAATGAAAATGCCTTCAGCCATCAAGTAAATGAATGAATGCTAAGTCAGGGCTTTTTAAAATAACATTGGAAATGACAGAAGTTTCTCATCTTCTACTTTTTTTTTTTTTTTTAACTGAACAGAAAAACAACGTAATACATATCAACAAGGAGCCTGTTGCTGAAAGCGATATCATGGCCACAAATGGTGTAATTTATGCTGTGAACTCTGTCTTACAGCCACAGGGTAGGTCCATGGCGAGAAATGTCTACCTTGTTACAGCAAAACTGCTTTGGGAGGGCCTGGGGACATGGGGCAATGGCTTCACTTTGGTGAGGAGGATTAGTCTGTTGTGGGATTTTCAACAGAAGATAGTGGAAGGAAGCAGCCTGCACTCTCTGATGAGTATTTCAATGCTCTCAATGTTCCACCCTTAGCTTCAAGGCCACAAGAAAGAGGTGACGAGCCTGCAGATCCCGCATTAGAAATCTTCAAACAGGCATCTGCGTTATCCAAGGTAAAACGGAAAAACCTCTCACTGTAAAACTGACAAAATCACATTTTGGTAATAATGATTGGAAGATAATGTCACATTCATGTGCTGACTTCCAAGGAAAGTGAGTGTATGTGTTTCGTGGAATGATCCATCCTCTCTTCTTGTATGATTTCATTATATAAGAAATACACTTGCAACACAAAGCCTCAGTTTGCAGCGCGCTGTGAATGTAACCTTGGCATGGTCCAATAATGCAAAAACTCATCCATAGTTTTTGGAGACTGAGGATAAATATATTAACATGCAAACTGTTCTCATGGCTGTTGAGATTTGTTGCATTTATGCAAACCTTGTATTTTCTTTCTGTGCAGGTTTCTCAGAGGAATCCTCGACTAGGTAAAACAACTTCTCCAACTCATTTCTAATTCCCATTGTGTGTCCCTGGCTCTTAAAGAGAGGTTTATCCTGTTCTCTTGGTCCAAGCAAGGTGTAGCAGGGGCTGGAGGGAAGGGACAGGGGATGGTTTGTGTCTGTCCCACCCACCTTGCTCTTGTCCTTGGCAGCACCTGTCTACTCCCGGATACTGGCGAGGATGAAGGAGAACTCGGGAGGAATCTGAGCCCATCGTGAGCAACATCAGGGCCTCCATCCCATCCGCTCCGGCTGACAGCTAAAGAGAAGGACAGAATCGTTTTTAAAAACCAAATATCACCCTTAAATTTATTTTTGTTTGCAATGAAATGGATAGGAAAAACGAAAAGCCATATATATATGTATATATTTTAAGACCATTTTTATTTGGTTTTGACTTTAAAGTTCCCAGACTGAGGAAATGTTTTGAGGTTTTTTGTTTGTTTTGTTTCATTTTTGTTTTGTTTCTTTTTTAAATAAAAATTATTCACTAATTTTCAGTTTTAAACATACCCCATTTTGGGCTTGATAAGTACATCCAAGGGTTGGTGCCTTTTTTTTTTAAACAAGCATGTCCTTCTTCCCTTGGATTTTAAAAGTCATCCATGTAATTCTGAATTGAAGGCTTTTAACAAAATTCTCTCTATTGACATTGAGAAAATTGCATAGTTATAAGCTATCGTTTGAAGCTCTTTTTTTTAAACTGGGTTGGTTTTTTTTAATGCCTGTGGGTTATAACTGTGCTGCATTTTGTTCACGAGATTTGAAATGAGACTTCTCCCTGGCTGAAGCCTTCCAGTAAAAAAAAAAAAAAAAGATTAATTTTTAATAATGGTTGTTTTTTAATAAAAATTAAAAATAAAATCAAAAATATAAATACAAAAAGTGATGACAGTGCTTGGTTGGGTTTCTGTTTGGTTTGAATTGCCTGATGGCACCGGGTGGTCAAACCTGAGCCCTGGGAGGCGGGGAATCAGATTTGGCTGGATCGACATTAACATCAGCATTAGCTGTGCACATCCCTCCCTTGGGATGCTCAGCCACCTTCCCTGGCAGCTGGAGCCACATTTACTCACCCAGCACAGCTTTATATTCCCTCCCAGGTAGTTATTACCTTGGTGAAACCCAGGATTATGAGGCAAGAGAAAGAAAGAGGGTGTCAAGCGCAGAATACAAAAGACCCACGTTGTTTAGGTTGCTCTGGCTGAGAAATGCCCTGATAGGTCTCCTTCTATTAAAAGCCCAGACTGAAATCCCACATGCTCAGAGCCATCTGCATAACTCAAATGTGTGAAAAATATCCAGCTCTACTTCTATTTCTCTTCCTCACCCTCCTCTATCTCATTTTTCTTTATTATTTTTCTGGCATGGTGCAGTCCCGGTATTTAAGGCGGAGGAGGTAAAGGGAAACATTTTGAGCCACCTATTCCCAGCAGCCCAAGGCAGAATGGTTGTATCAGGGGATTGGCTTCTGGGGGAGGCTCAGCTTCTTGCTACTAAACTAATTAATTACTATTCCTTCAAAAGCCTGAGAGAGAGGGAAATCTACCTCAAATTTTGCTCTCTTGTAGCATGCACAAGTGTAAGGGCTTTTTTTTGCTTTCTGTTTCTTTTTTCTTCCTTGATGCTTCATAGTTAAGGGATATAAAATCCTTCACTTCCAACTTGTGAAGGTGGAAAATAGATTTGTTTCTCATCTAGGGGAGTGCCCCTTGCTTATGCGTTTTTGGGGTTTGGCCTCGTGACTAACTAATTATTTCTTTGCAAAATGAAGCTGCTTGAGTAGACAAGGGTAGGGGAAACTGCTTAGATGAGCTTAATAACCATGAGCAGTCCCATCTGCTGAGAGAGCAGTATTCATCTCTTGGGAATACAGCCCTGGCTTGTCACTGCATGGTTTCAGGGCAGCTATTTGGACTGGTGGTGATGTGGTGATGGTCTCCTTTGTGCTTTACATGTGGCCTGGCTTAGCTAGGCTTGCTTTGAGGGGGTCATCAGGTCTATGAGTCCCTCTTTGCTCTTTCCCATCCCTTATTCTCCCTGGTCCTGTGGCAGTGCTCCCTCCCTCCCTCCTCCTGCTGCCTGTTCCATCATCGGAGCTGCTGTGGGGTGCCAGCAGCTCCCCACAGTGCTCTGCTTTGGGGGCTGCGGTCCCTGCTGTGTTGGCTCTGTGATTTCCCTGGGATCCGACACCCTGGGAAGCCATCACAGGGTGCCTTCCCACAGGCTGTCTGCTTGGCAGCCCCCCAGGATTTTGGTGTCTCCAGATTACGGCTCACGTTGGTGGCAACTCCTGAGAGTTCTTAATTCCCTCCCTGTCCCTGTGCTGAGTTGGTTTCTCACCCCTCTTGTGTTCATGCACAGATGGGTTCAATCAGTGGCTCTGGCTGAGCTGCTTGAATTGATCAGCAGGGACTGCATCCCTTGCTTTGGCTCAGTGGCAGTTTGGGGATGTTTTTCCCCATGGATGTTCATCACTGTGCCTTGTCCCGTGGAGTGAGGGTGGCTGCTGCCATTCGTTCCACCAAGGGGAGCGAGATGTCAATGCTTCAGCCTTCAAGGGGTGCCCAGGGATGAAGCAAGAGGAGAGCAGCTGAAAAATGGGGAAATGAGGAGTGCTGAGATGATGGGAATAAAAACTCATCTGTCATTTTCTGAAGAAATATTTCTATTTTTTTTTTTTAATATGATAAAAGGTGGAAGTGAAAGGAAGAAGGAAGTTGCAAAACATAACTTCCCTGGGGAAGTGCTGGCTGAGGGGGAGAGAACTCCCTGGGTGTGGGAACCTGTGGGATGTCCCAGCCAAGGGCTGGGTGGGATGGAGGAGCAGGAGCACCCCTGTGTCCACCCCACAGCTCCGGGAGCCTTCAGACAGCAGCGCAGGGAAGGCAAAAAGCAAAACCTGATTCAGAAACTGCTGAGTGAGGGTCTGGGCAGCTGCAGAGTCCCTGGGGCAGCCTTGGGATGAGCAGAATTTAGGATTAACCTCCTTGTGGCTAACAGCACTGGAGTGTTCAGCACAGAGCCATATTGCACTGAGGGGCTCTGGTTTCTCAGTGCTGTCAGAGAATTTCCACATGAAACTCAGTGTTCGAAACTGAGCTTGAACAGGTCTGTGCTCCACAGGAACTCCCTTCAGGACTGGGGCAAAACCAGTAAACTGAGAGCAGATAAGAGCCTTCTGGAGGAGAAACTTGCTTTTTCCCTCCTTAGGAGTCAAGAGTGTTTTTCTATTGAAAATTTGCAGGGATTTGCAGCTGCCCTTGTTTACTTTTTTAGAATACTGATTCCTTCATTTGCAGCAGCTCCAGTTCAGCAAAATAATTAAATGCATGCAGAAATCCATTTAGGCAAAATACAGCTTTTAATTGTTTGCTGTAAGTCCTGAAATGATGCCATCATGGCTGGGCTGCTGCTCCTGGGCCGCTCCTGTGCCAGCGGAGCCCCAGTGCTCTCTGGGGCTGGAGCAGGGAACAGAAGTGGTGCCTCTGAAGGGCTGGAAAAGCAAATGTTGACTGCAAAATGCTCTTTTGGAAAGCTTCATGTGGTGGTTTTGCTCATTTACGTCTTGACATATGCACCAGAGGTGCTCTTCTTCTAGAAAATTCTTTTACTTTCTGGCAGCCTTCTGCAAAGATATTTAAGGCAAGAGGAAAAGCAGTGCCGAGCTTTGTCCCAAGGCAGATCTCACATGCAGGGCTGTAGTGGAAAACACGTGCTCCCCAGCGCCATGGGATCTCAGTGTGCTCGGAAAGGAGGTTTGGAGCTGAGCTGCCCCAGAGCTGGCGGGGCTGTGGGGTGGCAAGGGCAGCTCCCCGTGCTCGGTGGGAGGGCAGGGACACAATCCTGTGTCACAGGCCAGGCAGAGGCTGAACGGAGCCGAGGCATCGCAGCCAGATGTGCTGCAAGGAGGAGCCCCTGGAAAGGGTCACCTGGAGACGGGTGAAACCACCCACGGCCGTCACTGGAAAACGTACTCCAGCTTTTCTGCTGTAGGGAAATTCCTGTTTCCACACGTGATTTATTGGAAAGTCATTGCACTGTTAGCTGCTGTCCCAGCAGGAGCAAAGAAAAAACTAAGGGTAATATTAATGCTGGTGAAAGATAGCCTCAAAGGAGCAGTTGGGATCAGAGGCATTCAGCTGTGGCTCAGGCAACTTTTGCATTATTTTGTTTTTCTTTTGAGTTGTTTTTGGAGACACCTTTAAGAGATTTTGCAGAAACCGGTAAATTCTCCAAAGAAAAATATTTAGGGGGACTTTCTTTCCAACAGTGAATGATCCCTTACTGTTTTGTAATACTTCTATGATCAAACACTTTGCAAAAGCTCAGCACTTTTCCTAGGAGAAGTCAATTGGTGCAGGAGCAGAGGGGTATCAGTGTCTGGTGAGCCATGCACTGACTGTGCCATGTGAAGGCATCTCCTGATAAGGGAGAATAACTTTTCTAAGGATTTGTTTTCACCTCCTGCAAAGGAAGGTGACAGGAAGGGTTGGTTTGCTGGATGATGCTGTTCATGATACACTGAAAAGTTCTTTACAGAATTGCCATGGGCTGGCCTGGGCACATCTGTCCTGCTACACTTACCCTTGACTTTTCTTTTCAGGGGCTTGGCTGCCTCTGGCTTTTGACCTCTCTTCTTTCTCTGCTCAGCCTTTCCAAGGGGACTTCATCTGACTTCGGAAGTCACACGTTTCTTTCACATGCAGCTTGTTCATCAAGCCCTATTAGCTGGCAAATGCAAAACTCATTATATCTTAATTGTAACTTCTGGGAGAATAATGTCCCATTTGGAAAATAATTTTGCAGGAGCTGGAGGCCTTCTCATGGCATTTGTTAAATTTTGTAGAGGCAGGAGGACGAATTCCTGGATTTCAGGATTTCTACCAGTGTTGCTGCGTAGCTTTTCCAGCTCTCTACCTTTGTTTCAAAGTTTGCAATTGGGATAAATTACTTTTCTCAGCGACCTTTAGGTGGAAATCCCAGATAATCCCCAACTATTACAGTACCGTCTTTGTACGTGTAGCACTTGGGAAGTGACCAACCTCCATGAGGGAAGAGCCAGAGCATTGCTCTGAAGAAAGGTCAAGGATCGTGCTGACCATGACAGCAGTGATGAATTTATAATTAAGGCTGTTTTTATGACAGTAGTCTGAAGACACATCCATGTGCTGTAAGCTGCAGGCATCCTAATCCCAGTGCTCAGCACAAGTGTGTGCTCTCCTGCCAATGTGTTTGTGCTGTGGGCACCACACAGGCCCCACTCCAGCTCGCAGTTGGCACCTCCAAGTTCAGGATGTGTGCCTGGACCAAGCCTGACTACACCTGGCCCTACTCACAGCCGGACAACAGATCCTCGCCCTTCTTACACCCAGCACACAAAGTTCTCAGACAGAAATACTGACAGGCTCATCCCTGGCAATGCTACATCCATCGTGCCTAGTGGAGGTGTCCCTGCCCATGGCAGGGGGTTTGGAACAACATGATCTTCAAGGTCCCTTCCAACCCAAACCATTCTGTGATTCCTGCCCAGGAAGCTGCAGGGACCTGATTTTGCAACGTGGCTCACACGAGTGGCAGTGACACAGCCCGGCATCGCCCCGCGGACGTGCGCTGGCACCAGTGCGGGATTAGAGGAGCAAAAGTGGCTGGTTCCTTTCCTCAGCTCGTAACTAAAGAGCAGGACAAAGTGGAATAAACAAAGCCAAGCTGCAGAGTAGTCACGCAAGGCAAGGGGAACTGAGGAGCATCAGCAGAAAGTGCTCCAGGACTGCACCATCTGCGAGCACTTGAGGCTCAGGAAATGCTCTTTAAGGAGCTCGTGGTGCTGTTGTGTAGGACAGGAAACAGGCTGGGGGTGAGGCTGTGCCATTCTGCCTTTTATTTGCTCAGCATATTTTGCCTCTTTTTACGTAAAATCAGCAAATGAGGAACTTGAAGACACTTCTCCCATAAAAGCTTTTTACTGCAGAATTTTTTATGGACTTTCTTCTTCTGGGCTGCCTCTACCTTACATTCCTGCTGGTGTTAATCCTGAAATGTAGGTAAACTGTAACAAAATGACCTGTGCCCCAAAGTTTTTTGAAGCCACAGAGGCTTTGAGTCAAGGACCCAAAAGATGGGATGCTGAGCTGGATCAGCACAAAAATCTTACTGAGTCCAAGGAGATGTTGAGATGTTTGGAGGCTTTATTTTGTTAAGGACCAGATGAGATCATATTGGAGGCTATTTAAAATGATAAGAAATTTGCCCTGGGAAGCTTTGAAGTGAGGAGCAGTGCTGCCTTTGGTCCAGCAGAGGTGAATGCTTCAGAAAGCCGTGGGCAGAACTGCCTGGGAAATCAAAGGCTCATCTTCATCTGGGCTTTTCCTTCTGCCCTTCACTCTGACTCGCTGATCTTCAGCTCATATTATGAAAACCTGGGGGAGCTGAGGCTGGTGTAGCAGGGAGAGGATGCCTTGCTGGCAAGTCTGGAGCTGACAGGCTGGGAGGGATGCTTTGCTTGGAGAAGTTTCTGCACTGCCCAGCCTGGGGATGCCCGAGGGCATTGGGGGCAAGGGAAGCACAATGAGCAGTGCTCAGAGTAGGTGGTCCCAGGCCTGCTGACCAAATGTTCCTCCCGAGCTACTATATTTGGATGCCACAAGCGAGTGATTTCACTTTCCTGTTTGCAAACAGACCCCCTGAAGCTCGGCTGCTGCCTGCTGACACTCTCCTTGCAGCACACACAGCTCACCCAGAGCAGCCCCTCTCCTCCCGGGGGTCACCTCGGATCCTGCCTGGGACTGAGGGACTGCACAGCCCCATCTCTCACTGCTTAATTGTAACCAGATTTCCTTAGAAATGTCTGCTGAAATATTTATAAATATTATAGCCAGCAGCTGCTGATGCCAAACAGGAAATTTTAAGCTGAACAAACTTTTCCACGTTTCTAAGTGGGGAAAGTAAACTGTAGCTAAGATCAGTATTTAAAGAGAAAAAAAAAAAAAAGTCTAAATAGCAACAGGCTTCCAGTGTTCCATATCCTGAGGGAAGTTCATGATTTCTTGAAGTCTCAGTTCTTTCAGCCAGACCATTTTCTACCTGCATATAAGCAGTGTGTCTGCACAGTGATATAAGAGGTGATTTTAAAGAAGAAAATTAGGTTATATTTCAACACAGACATGGTCAGTGCAATTTCAAGGGGAAAAAATAAGAATACAAAACTTAAAAGAAAACCAATGAGCCAGGGATAGGGCAGTGGCCACAGGAGGGAATGGAGCTCTGTTTAATCCTGCACTTCGTGCTTGGGTTTTCCCCTCTTTCCCCTCTCCCCACCTCAATCCTTTCTATGACTTTCTTCTTTCTGCTCATTCATTACATGGTGTTGAGACAATATTTTTGAGCATTAAAACATGGAAAAAAATTTAACACTAAATCTGTGCGGAATTATCTGTTTTAAACAACTTCTGCCATTCATGAATTCATTATACACAACTTCAGGCAAAAAGCCTTATTAGGCTTTTAAAAACTGATTCATGTAATTTCCTAGTCAATGATATTGAAATAGAGATGGAATAAAGCAAATGTCCTCAGTGTGCATATAAAATCGGAAATTGTATTCTTCAGTTCAAGCATCTTCAAAATGAAGTGCAGATCAAAAACCTTGAGTCTTTTGAAGAATAAATTATCAAAATAACTCATTTGTTACCATCCCCACTATTGCCTCCACATACAGATATTTTTCATCTCTTTTTTTTCAATTAAATTCTGTTCACTACACTACCTTAGTGGAAAGAGAAGAGCTTTCTCATGCTGAGAATTTGTTTGTTTGGTTTTAACTTCTGACTGTTGGTAGCAAATGCTTATTCACTTTCTCTGTGTGTTAATTTTCTTTGAAGCAGGTCAATGGTGCATGGTGAGCTGCAGAGTGCATAGGCTGAACTGCATTGCACCCTCTGGGTAGGTTTTGATGAGCAGAATCCATTTAAGAGGCAAAAAGACTGCACAAGGAAATGAAGTTTTAAGGATTCTTGTAAGTTTTAGAGTCTACTAGTAGTAAGAGCTCAGGAAGCCTTTATTGCCATTTAAAGTGTGGAGTTCAGCAGCAAATTTATTCATAGCTTTTCTACTTGAATGGATCTGTTGTAATTCTGGGTGGGAAATAAAGCACCCAGATGGGTGCCCTGTGAGCACCCGAGTTTATGATGGAGCTGTGATAAAGGAAGGTCTCAGCCTGCTGTGGGATGAAGGGGAGTGCTGCTGGCTGGGCAGGCAGGGACATCAAAGGTGCTCAGAGGTCCCTGCCAGCTTCCTTGGGAATGTGGTGTGCTACATTCCCTGCTCACTATCCAGAAACTCATGACATGAGAAAAGTGCAGGAGTTTTGTGTCTAAAATCCTGATCAACCGTTCAGCTTTTAGGATTGGTCTTTCTCGCTTGTTACCCAGGCACCCTGACAGATGCACAAGGGGCCAAAGGAAGGGCTCAGTCTCCATCCTTCCAGGCAGGTGGCATCAGCAGTGATCCTGCCTGTGCTCTCCCCATGCATGACAGAAAACATCCCTTTGCCATTATTTTTTCTTTTTCACTGTCACCACAGGTACTATGTAGAATACAAAGTGGAACTTTTCTCAGCTGGAAAGGTGCAGACCTTTGGATAATATTCCTAGAAACGTTCTCAGTCACAAGGGTTTTCAACAGAACACCTCACTAGCTGCTTGTCACCACAGAGGCAATCCTCAGGCTCCCTTGAATGCTGCGTCTCTCCCAGTGCACAGGTTTGCCAAGCCATAGTCTGTCATGCTGGACTGACTTTACCCTTGGGAATTGTTCAGAACTGTTCATCCTGTTGTGGAAAGTATCTATCCTTAAATCACCTACAGCAGGGGCTTGACCTCTGCTCTCAAATCCTGGCTGAGTACACACACGATGTACAGATTCCTTAGCAGCTCACCATAGCTGCAGCACCCTCCTGCCATACCCTTTGAAGTATCCCTGGGTTTTCCTTTCCCTGCCTGACAGGAGGGACCAGGCTCCCCGGGGCCAGGACAGGCATGACAGAGCATGAGTCATGAGTTCTCCATGTTTTGGTATTTGGAACAAGTTCCTGAGTCTAATTTAAACCAGACACAAGTGCAAAAGAAACGTGGCTCTGAGCCTCTGCAGATGTGCAGGCAGTCAGGAGGGGCATCTCTTAGCAAGGAGAAATGTTGAGTCTCATTCCTAGCTAATACTTAACTAGGAGTTAAGCAGGAGTTAACTGGGAGTTAATTATTCAGAACCCCCAAAGAACCCCCAAGTGTCACCAAGCGAGGCTTGAAAAGGCAGCTGAGGCATTTCCCTGCCGTCAGGTAAGTCCTAAGTCTCTGAGCTCTTTGATGCACTGCTAGATACAGATCTAATAGCCCTCAGCTGGCTGCTCTTCCACACTACCTTCCCTTCAGGTATGGCTTTTCATAACCCTTACTGATGGTTTTACCCAAGGTTGGTCAAAGCCTTGATGTGGATCTTGCATCTGAAAACAAGGAAACACAGACCTGAGGCTGGCTCTGCACCTTTGTGCAGCAGCACTGTTGGAACAGCCCCAGCTCTTCCCTGCCTGCTGTTCTGTGCCTCCTGTTTAGATCCAGATGTCTCCATGGTCAGTGTCTTCCTCTGACCGCAGGGACTCAGCAACATCCCAAACACTCGGATGCAAGACAAAGCAACTGAGCTGCGGTTGGATGCCATGGCTGTGACAAGGAGCTCTATTTACAATTCCAGTTTGGAAAGGCCAGCAATTAAATCCATTTTCTGCATAACTGATGAGAAAATTCTGGCTGCCTACCACTAAGTTCTAAATAAGAACGTGGTTTAGAAAGAACTTTACACGTCCAAGAACAGGGTGCTCTATGGCTTTGGTCTGTAGTTACTTCTCAGTCTCTGCCCATTAACTTGGATGGGCATTACCTGATTCCCACCCATTCCTTGTAATTCTGTCTCAAATAGGTACTCTTCTGACATTCTTCTCTCAACCTCCATGGGATTCATAGGGAATGGCAGGAAGAGAGCAATGGCAAGAGTCTCTCTTGCAGAGTTTCGTGGAGAACACCACATGGGATAGAATACCATGTCCTGGAAGGCAAAGCTGACTCGCTGCAGACCAAGGCAAACACTGAATCATGAACATCTTGGTCTACACCAGCCCCAGCCAAACACAGGATTGCAGACAGCTCAGAGCGAGAGATCACCGCAACAGCTGGAACAGCAGGACAGGGAAAAAAGGAGCAAGTTACTGATGTAACTGCAGCTGCCAACTGCAAATTGGGTTGTTTAAGGTAAAGGAAAACTGGGAAGTCCCTAAAGAGCAAAAGGAAAATAGCTGGCCAAAGCACTGTGTGCCAGGTCACTGCTGAGGTGGCATCACTCCACCTTGCCTCAGGCACTGGAGCTGCAGCACTTGAGGATCTAGTCTGGAATTTTTATTGCATTTAGGAGCAAATTAGGTCTGGTTTAGGAATTTTCCAGTGAAACCCTTCTTTGCTGGGAAATGTTGATTCACTGAACCTAAAACTTTGGCACTATGAAAGATTTCTTATTCTAAGCTGGGTGGGACTTTTGGTAAGAGATAGAGACAATCACAGCATAGCTCACATTTAGACTTGAGAAACTGAGGTTGGTATTTTGGGATGGATTTAGGCAAGAGGAAACTCTCCCCCATCCCTTAGGTGCAGCTCGGTGCTTTTCCCCACCTGAGAGATCCAGCAGATCTCCCAGAGCCTTGTATGGACTCAGGCAGTGCCGTGCACTAACGTTGGGCAGTTCTTGAGCTCCTCACAAAGCCCAAGGTGGTTTTTGGAGTTTGGAGGAGAGGATGTACCATGAGCAGCCACCCAATGCTCCGTGGGCCGGTCATGAGGTATCCTTTGAGCACACAGAACTTGTTGGGGATTTAGGAGGAAGTGAAAGGCTTCACATCTGTTCTTGGCCCCATAATGCAGAGAATTAACTTGTCAGGTTTAGGCATCTGACATCTCTTACAGTGCTACAGACTCCTTCTGGCTGCAATAGTGGAATAGCTTGCTTAAATCCTCCCATGCATTAAAATGTACTTTGTCTGTTTACACCCTGCTTCGGATACTTCATCCCAAAAGCAATGACTAGTACCTCAAAATTCCCATTAGACCCTTAAAACTGGATATTTCAGAAGGATTGAGGCCCTGCTGTATCTGTAAGCTGTGATTGAATGTATGCACATCCATGCAACAGCACAGCTCAGGCTGCAGCACGAGGTCAGGCTCAGAGACAAGAGCACAGTGAGAAGGAGCCTGGGCTCCCAGGTCTGAGGAATTCTGGGCTTGCTCACCCTCTGCATTGGAGCACACATGTCCTGCTGGGCTGACTTATCCCTGACAGTCACACCCTTTGGTGATCGTACGTGCCACAGGTTGATCCAAAAGCAAAGACTTGTATTCCTGTTCTAAGAGAGCTTCACCCACCAGGGATCTATTCATAGATGTACCCTTGAGTTATCTCCTTCAGCCCACACCTGTCTGGAAACCTTCTGTTTCCCCTGTTATTTTCAACCGTGTCCAGAATTCAGATGGGATGGTGCAGCCCCTGCTCACAGCCCTGTCTGTGACAGCCCAGGACACCTTCCTGCCCCATGTGGCTGTGGGACAGCTCCTGGTTTGGCCCCTCCCTACCCCCATTGCTCTGGGATGATCGCAGAGGAGTTTGGCTTGGGAGGGACCTTTGAAGATCACCTAGTTGAAGCCCCATGGTGCTGCAGCTCAGCCCTAAGTGCTTTGGCTACTGCTGTCAGACCAGCAAATCACAGAATGGTTTGGGTGGGAAAAGATCTTAAAGATCATCTGGTTGCAAACCACCTGGACACCTTTCACCAGACCAGGCTGCTCACAGCCCTGTCCAGCCTGGCCTTGAATGCTTCCAGAGATGGGGCATCCACAGCTTCCCTGGGCAATCTGCTTCTCCACTCAAATAAACTTTTAATAAATAGATAATCTCTGTACTTTGATATATAAAGCACTACTGTAATACCTCCAGCAGCAGCTCCATCCGTGTAGTAAGTGCATGTTCACATTAGTGTGGCCTTCCAGAGCAGGGCACAAGGTCTGTTTGGGAATGGTCACCCATCCTCCTGCAGCCATGTGCTGATGGGATGCAGACATCTATACAGACTTGTTCTCCAGGGACTGCAATTGCTGCTAGCTCAGTCTGGCAGAGACTCTGGAATTTGTTCTGTGTTTCATCTGTTGGATTTTAATGAGGATTTTTTTCTCCATCACTCTACATTTTGCACAGACAGATGCCTTGCATTTTATGAGCCTTATGTAGAAAACCTACCACCAGTGTAAGGTTGTAGTCTAATGATATTTACTATAAACTCCATCCACATTCTTCTGATTCTAGTAATTTGTTTCTGGAGAATAGATATCCGTGTCTCAGGCAGTCAGATATGTCCTAACCGTGTCACACCATTACTGCAGGAGTAGAATTGCTATCACTTGCAGCAAGCCTGTGTTTTTATTTGTTCAAGGGTGACTATAATTGGAACCTCCTGCAGCCACTGAAGCCAGGAGCCTTTTGGCTTTAACACAGTTTGCTGAAAAGGCTAATGCAATTACTTACGTGAACTAATCTGTAAAGGATGTTTTTCTGTTGTCTCTCCCTTAATTGTTTCCAGCTTATGGCATGAAAATGTTATTGGCCCTGGGAGGCCAAGGGGAGAAGGGAAAGAAGGAATGTCAGAAGTAAATAGAAGGTTTAGGTGAATATAGGAGATACTTAGAGTTTTCCCTGCTAGTCCTGAATTCATTAAATCACAGGAACAAAGGTAAAGCTATTTAAGTCAAACTCGGTAGAACAGGCCTTGGTGTGCCACAGGGCAGCTGAGAACTGTTCTGTAGCTGCAAAACTTTCTTAAAACAGGTCCTGCTGGTCTCCAAGTGTCTCTTGCTGCTTGGCAGCAGGTCCTCAGCCTCCCTTCTGTTCCTGGTGCAAAAACTGGCCCTAGTAAAGGTGTCTGGGATTCCTCTCCCCCAGGAGAGCCTCCAGACAGACCTGCCCAGGTGGCTGCTCTGGGGTTCCCTCAAGCTGATCTGCTGCTCTGCATCTGGGGGTGTTTCTAAGGAGGACAAACTTGTAGAGAAGATTTGTCCATTTCCAGCACTTGTATTACTTGAATAAGAAGGTTCCGTAAGCGGAGCTTGGAGCATTTGAACTCTGTTCTGGAAGGCGATGTTGGAAAGAGTGTCTGACTCTCCTGTGTCTCTGAAGGCTCCATCCATGCATGTCAGCGCTCAGATCTGAAGGCAGCTGTGCTGAAGAGCTGTTCCCAGATCACAATGACTCATTAGCAGAGGCTGGGCCGAGGCCATGGTTTGGAGTCAAGCTCTGCTTGTCCCATCTCCAACAGCCAGGCTGTTCCAGAGGCTCCAAGGGCTGGACGACCTCTGCTCATTAACTTCCACATGAACATGTCTTCCCAGCAGTAGCTTCCACATGCTGAATTACTCACTTGACATCTAAATTTTAATGGAAAACGCCTTTTTAATACTGAAAGCTATTTCCTCCTTGTATTCATGTCCAAACTGCAGCATTTTGGATAAGCTTCTGGCTGGTTTCTTCAAAGTGACCATCTCCTGCAAAGAGTAAGCAGCTAATGGAAAAAGAATGTTCTTTTGAAGCACTTGGAAAAAGAGGTCAGGAAGGTGCTTGACACAAAAGTGAAAATTTTAATGGCTGGTAAAGAAACTAGAACTCCTCATTGGAAATGCCTATTGCTTTGCACTGGCTGTTCTTTCCAGACATTAAAGTTTCTCCTATAGAAGCAGGGCAGGGAGGTAGGTGTTGCAGAATGCTGCTTGTCAGGGTGTTTTGCATGTTTTTGTGTTGTTTTCCTGGGATGATCTCTCACAATACCTGTTCCTCTTTTCTGTTCCATTTTGAAAAAGAGAACAACTTGCTGTGTCAATGCTCACAACACAGTGCACAAAAAAATGGCAGCTTTGCCAAAGAAAATGTAAGTAAGTTATTTGCCTATTTACATAGGGTTCCTTCAGGCACGTCAAGTATTTCAGCTGTGGAAAGAGCACTGTAGTTTTAATATGGTCAGACTGTACACAGACAGCCCAGGGATTTCAGAAATCATTTCCTTAAATTTATTGCTGTTTCAAGCTTTCATTCTGTCTATAATATTGTGTGTCCAGGGTTTTCCTTTGCAGCCTACTCACCATCGACAAAGTTGGTTTAGATATGCTACTGTAGTGTGATCCATTTTCTCAACAGCCAATGTTTCATTGCAAGTAGAAGTGCCTTTGCTCTGCCCTGGGGAATCAGGACTCGTTTCACTGAGCCTCAGCCCAAGAGCTGTCAGTCCTCTCCCTTCAGAGGTGGCTAATTCTTAATTCAAAAACATAAATTGATGGAGCACTATTTGATTAGTTATTCATGGTTGAAAAAAAAAACCAGTATAGTACCATTAGATACCAAACCCATTAGGATCCCTGACTATCGCTCTACCACGTGCCATTTTTTTCCCTTGGTCGTAGTCAACATGTTAAATTCTAAGCATGACCCTAAGGTCTTGAAGAAAGCATTCATCTCTGATTTAATTCACAAAATATTTTGTTTCTATTGCAACCAAAAAAGCTCAGGTCTCTGGCTGGGTGCTGTGGTTTTCAAAGGCTGTGGCTCTCTGTGTGGCTCTGTTATTCCACTATGCAATCTGGAATGCTGATGCAGATGGAGAGCCAGCCGTGCCCCATGCACCCACCAGCTGGCTCCTGATTTAACATTTCTAGCAATCACTGCTAGTGATGTTAAGGCACACTGGAGCCTTAGTCTCTCTGGGACTGAGCCTCTTCTGGAGGCAGCACTGATGGTCTCGTTAAGAATTCCTTCAAAAATCAACTACGAATCTCAAGTTTCAATTTCTTTATCATCTGTTAAACATCAGCGCAAATATGTGTCTGTTGCCATGCAATTAAGATTATTTTAATTTATGTAACAGTGTCAGGACTTGGTGGACTTTCTGTTGCTCTGCTGAAAAGTGGAACAACCTGGGTGTGGGCTAGTAAATGGAAAAAGTATTCTCTTAAATCCTTCCTCCGCCACCAGTTCAGCAGCACCATGTACATAAACTGTGGGGGACAAATCGAGTTCTGGTGTGGACAGATGTAGGTCCCTGGGCATCACCCTCTCTCTCTCTTCTTGGAGGAAAACAGCCCAAAGGTATGAGGCTCCTCAAGTTTTTCTGGGGTTTTCTTTTTGGGGCTTCTGCTTCTCCTCTGGAGCCTTTCACATTTTAACAGTGGGCTTTTAGCTTTAGGGGCTGCTCTTGAACCTGCCTGTCCTGCCATAAGAGATTGCAGATTGAAAGTGCCTCTGTTCTTGTGTGACGGTAAAAGACCAATTTCAGTGTTCCCCTGTGTAACTCCATCTCTCCTATAACCTCTTGGGTTTTCTGCAGTGCAGATCGTCCAAATCACAATGCATTTCAGGGTTAAAGAAGAAGGACTCTTGACATCTTCTATTCTTTTGCTGTAATCTTCCACAGCGACTGAGGAACTGTCCATTGGCAGGACCTGGCCTTGCTGCCCCTAAACTTTCAAACAAGAATTTAGAGCAAGAGAAAGGGAGGAGAGACAGACAAATGAGGCTTCCTTATAAATAAAAATAAAGTTAATGGGATGCTGAGAGGATTTAAAGATAAATGCCTAATTCCAGAGCACTCCTGGAATTCCTGGGGGCTGCAAAAGGTGAATAGAGAATTAAAGATTTATTTAGACATTGGCCAACAGGATGGATTTCTCTCTTGAAGGTCTTCTGGCTTCTCCCTCAGTTCAACAAACCTCCTTGCCGACCTGTCTCATGCAGCAATAGTCTCTCCAGCTAAAAGTGATGCAAAAACCTTCTGTAAAAGCTGAAAGAGATGCAAAAGAAACTTATTTCTGCATACCTGTGCTGGTCCAAATTCTGCTGGAATTAAAAGTATTTTACAATGTTTCAGTATTTTGTTTCTATGTATTTCTGTAATTTTGATCTCTGCCTTGGAGGAATTAGAAAAGGGATTGGGATCCTCCAGTCTTTTCTAGTAAAGTGATCCCACCTTTTATATGACATTTGAATTGTCCAACCTTTTCCTGTGATGTGAAAAACATGTTGACAATGATGAAATCTGCTCAGTTTCTGCAGGAATTATTGCTTTAGCTTGGTGCCACTGTAAATTCTGGCATGCCTTTACAAGGAAGATGTCTGGAGTTTCATTTATAGAAGAAAATTAACAATAAACATGGAAGACTGATAAAAAAAGCTCTGCTTGCTTTTGAGCCAAGCAATTAAAAAAGCGGAAAAATTGTAAATGAAAGGAAATCTCCCCAGCTATCTAGATTCCAATTTTGTTGCTATAAATTAATTTAATTAAGTGGACTTTTTCAAAGCTGAAAATTGCATTTAAGGGGGAAAAATGAACTGTCATTCAACTACACTTTTAGAGGTAATATTACATTAATATTGATATTTTAATATGTTTTCCTCCTATCTGCAGAGAAAATCTGAGCTCTCTTCTTTCAAGGTGAGGACAATTTAACTTCTAACACCAAGAAATGAGATTTAGGACAAAAGCACTGAGATGTGTAGGGAAGCTGCTCCAGGAAGGTGACAGGAAGGAGCCATTACACCCACGGTTTCCATAGCTTGAAAAAATTACTTTGACCATCTCTGACATTAATATTGAGCCTCTGGCTGTAGCCTTTGAAAAATGTGGGAGTTCAACATGTTCTAGGATTACACTTGGCCAACCACGCTGTTAGGTGGAGTGGCAGAGTCACCATCCCTGGAAGTGTTTGAGAAACAAGTGGATGTGGCACTTTGTGACATGGTTTAGTGGGCTGAGGGGAATTAGGCCAAAGGTTGGACTTGATGACCTTGGAGGTCTTTTCCAACCTTAACAATTCTAGGATTCCAAGCCAAGTAATGTGGGAGTGTATGCAGGCAGTGAAGTTTGGGCAGGTGCAGAAGGGCAGGGTCTGCGTTTCAGGCACCCAGCCAAGCCCATCTCTCCAGGCTCCTGCAGGAAAAACACACACTAAGCAGATGAAGCTTTTGCATTTCTTCTGTTTTCTGAATATGATCCTGTTCCACTGTCTGAGGTATCCCTGGCCATCCCCTGAGAACCTCCCATTCTGCACTGGATCTGTGAGTCTTTGAGGTCATGGGTCCTCTTGGAGCCCCAGAGAGGGGAGGAATGTGGCTGGTAAGAGCCTTGGCTTTGGTGTGATGTGCTTGAGGTACAGATCAGCAGTGCACAGGTATGCAAATGAGATGATGGTATTTTCAGGGCACAAACCGTTTGTCCAGAAGAATCCCTCAAAGTGGGGGTTGGCTGTGTCTTGCCAGAAAGCCCAGCTTCTGGCAGAAAATGTTGTTTATAAGAGACCCAGTTTGGGAATATGGAGTTGTTGCTTGTCCTCAGGCTCGTCCTGTATTTATCTGTTTTATTTTAATTGGATAATTCTTGGCTCTGGAAATGTTTCCTTTGAGTAATTACAGCTTTCGTTTCTTCCTCTGTCTCAAGCACATGGTCTGAGGGAGGCTTCGCTGCGTCTTAAGGGCTTCTCTCTCTACTGCATTACTTGTCCCTGCCAGTGTCTTCAGCACTCCCCTCTCAAAGCACATCAGGTGCTTCTAAATCCCTTTAAACTGACTAGAGTGGCAGTTTGGTGACAAAGATTTATTTCCTATGTTTGATTGTTTTGTTCTGGGTGTTCTTGAAGAGCTGTCTTGGTCTTGCTTTGCTTAAACCCTTTTAACAGATAAGGCTGCTTATTTCTTTCAAACATTTTGAAGATTTCCAGCCACAGAATTTACTGGTTAATGACTTTCTGGTGTCTGGATCTACAAAGCTGCTGGTGTAGCTCCTTCCCTGCTCCCTTGCTGCCCATCAGATTTCAGGTAATGGCTGAGTGCTGTGTTATGGCCTCGAAAGCCATTTCCCAGAATGATTTTCTAGACACCATTTCCCAGACTCCATGCTCTTATGCTGTTGGTTAGACAAAGTTATCAGTGAGGGAGGATGCAATAACTGACAGCTACTGCAAGTGGGGCAACCACAGCCCTGCTGGAGATGGCAGAGGAGCACCTCTCCTCCTGGGTGTGCTCCCTGCCAAGTCAGTCTGGGCAAGCAATTATTTTGATGCCATCTAACAAAATGCCTTTACAAACTTGTGTGATCTTCTGAAACCCTCTTTCTTTTTCATGGCAATGTGCTATTTCAAAATGGAGGGAACACATTTTTATTGTAGAAGGTGATGCTCATAAGGAAATTATGACATCTGGGGAACCTTATTGCTCTTTACAACTCCCTGAAAAGAGGTTGTAGTCAGGTGGGGGTCAGTCTCTTCTTCCAGCTGACAAGTGACAGGATGAGAGGGAATGGTCTCAAGTTGTGCCAGGGGAGGATTAGATTGGATATTAGGAAAAAATTCTTCACTGAAAGTCTTGTCGAGCATTGGAACAGCTTGTCCAGAGCAGTGGTGGAGTCACCACCCCTGCAAGGGTTTAAAAGACCTGTGGCACTTGGGGACGTGGTTTAGTGGTGAACTTGGCAGTGCTGGGTTGGACTCGATTATCTTCAATGTCTTTTCCAACCAAAATAACTCAATGATTTTATGAAGGAAGAAATTAATTCGTGTTCAAACAGAAAGTTGGGAGGTGATGCTTTGTGTTCTGCAGCCTATGGTCACCACCCCGTGTGTGATGCCAAGTGTTTGGTCATTAAAACGTTGAGGTGACAGAAGGGCAGAGCTCCTCACATAAACAGCAATGACAAGACAAAAGACCTAGTGGAGAAAGGAGCTAAATTTGGCCGCACATATAGATGACTCATACAGAAATACCATCCATTTATAGGTTGTCTCCTGGTTAGTGACTGGCCCTGGAGCAAATTCACCCCAGAGTCAGTGGAAACACTTACGGGGATTTCAGTGGGAGTTCAACTTGGCCATAGGGAATATTTTCCCCTTTGTAGCTCTTGGGTTTTTGTTGAATTGTTTCTTTCAAGCCTGTGGAGTGCTAATGGGCAGCAGTGTGATGAGGCAGACACATAATCCTTCGAGCATTGCTGCTTCAGCTACTGATGGAACACGACTTTGTGCTGAGATCACTTCTGGGGCGCTGGGAAAACAGGGTTTGAAGCAGATGTTGGTGCAGGGCTGCCTGGAGATTGCTGCAGGGAGATATTGCTCAATCACCCATCAAAACAGCATCTGCACATGTGCCACTGAGAGAAAGCTGCGGGGCTGGACAGGGACCTGGAAGGTGCCAAGGAAGGAAGGCAAAAGGCTGGAACAGGCAACAAGTGACAGATCATGGAATCACAGAATGGTTTGACCTTGTAAAAGTCATCTTGTCCAACATTCCTGTAAAGAGCAAGGACACCTTTTAGACCAAATTGCTCAGAGCCTCATCCAATCTCACCTTGAATGTTTCCAGGGATGGTGCATCCACTACCTCTCTGGAGAACTTGTGCCAGTGTTATACCATCCTCATTGTAAAAATCTTCCTTACATCTAACCTAAATCAACCCTATTTTTGGGCAAAGGGTAATGGTATCAAACTATCAAAGGGCTCAGAAAGGATGGAGTCTTTCGAGGACACCAGGCACTGTTGGACAGGAGACACCCTTTGCCTAAAAAGGGAAAACTGAGACTAAACAGCACCTGAGATTTTAAATGGAAAATTTAGGAGTTGGCATGGGGCTGCTGTGTTCCCAGAGCAGCAGCACTACAAAACTTGGGGAGCAGAGAGCTGGGAGCAGACCCCCCACTCCAAAAACATCATTTCCATGGCCAGTACAGTGTAGCCTTGCCCAGCTGCACAGGGATGGCTCCCTTCCAAGTTCAGCAGTTAAAGGAAATTATCATATCAGGAAAGGAAACCCCCTTAACATCAATACGAGAAATAATCTGCACATAATTCAGAGCCCTGGTGATTCTTGCTTGCAGCCATTGTTTCTCACTCATGGAAAGGCTGCTCATTTTGGACCTTATCATTCAGGCAAGAAAGCACAAGATGTTTGCGAAGGCTGGGGGCAATTTTGAGATTGGAATTTTGCCATCTCACTATTAAACCGTACAAAGTTTATTATTCAACAGGCAGAGTCGTGCATGTGGGTGACTACCACTTTTCTGAGGTACCATTTAGAACTACCATTTCTATCACCACTGAAAATTGTTCCACAGGAAAACTATTCATATATTTAAAAATCTGTATCTGATTTGTGGTGCATTCGGAGCATGTTTGAATTGTGGTGCCATCAGATTTGAGCAAAAAACTCCTGACAACTGGTGGGTATTTTAACAGCAGAAATAAAATTTGAAACTGCCAAACATCTCTTTGGTGACGATGTGAGGCAGAAGGGGCTTTTTAAAGCAAATTCTGAAAATTTGGTGATGTGGTTGGGAGATGCAGCTTGGATGGAGGCACCAGGTGGTGCTCGGAATGCAGGTCTGGAAGGAAACCTCTGTGCTTTGAGCAGTTCCAGAGAAAGGTTTTAAAGTGTTATTCCTGATAGCACCACACATGCTGCAATGGAGCAGCAATCCCAGAGCCTTTCCAAGGAAGCCATCTGGAAACTGGGCTTAATCACAGACTTCTACTCGTAAATGTTTGTGTGTGTTTACTCACCCCTGAACCTCTTCTGCAAGTATCGTCAGCAATTAAACCCCATCCCAGCATTCCTGCTCTGAGGCTGCTCCTGCTGTCCCAGGCTCAGGGGAAAGGGGAGGCAGTGGCTGCTGTGGGTGCTCCTGGGTCACACGTTCTTGTTACGTGACCTGCTGGGTGCTGTTTGTGAGGCTCCTTGGGGTTTGCTGCAGGTGCGTGCTGGCACAAACTGCAGCTCCATATCCTCTCCTTGTTCTTGCAGCTCTCCTGGGGATTTTGGGAGGCAATCTAACTTCTAATCCAATTGTTGTGGGAGCTTAATTATACTCAGATTCATGTTAGAGAGAAAAAAGATCTCCCACCAGAGTGGCCAGGGTTCAGGACTGCTTCCTTGAGGGGCTCCTGCTGCCCCTGGGCACCCTGCCAGCTGAGGATCCTGTTAGGAGAGGGAGGAGGAAAATGTTCAGCCTTAAATAGCCCCTCTAATAATGTCCACTTTGTCCATGCAGCCTCCAGGCTACTCATGGAGAGGGTTAATTGTACACGGCTTCTTGGTTTTGGGCATTGAAGGGTATTCCATCTCTCCTCCAGGGTGTGAATGGGAAGATCCCATGAGAAAGTGCTTTTTTAATGGGAGATGAGGAATCCATTTACTTAAACCCTTTTATGTAAATGTACTCATTCAATTCCACTCTTCTTGAGAAATTTAAAAATCAGAATTAAAACCCTACACAAATGTTACTGTGAGGGATAGCATGTTCTCTCCCTCCTTGGATTTAAACGGCAAATACAAGTTTCTGGTCTAAAGGAGGCAGAAAAGGAACGTGATTCCCAGTGAATTGGATCTTGCCCTGTCTGAAGGGATGTGCACCTTCTCTTGCTCACCACGGTTTCCTCTGGAATGGGTGTGGAAGGGTAGAAGTTGCTGACATGTTTTAAGTCTCTGGCAGTGGGTACGTGGTGGCTCCTCAGCAGCTTTGCCAAGCACCTTGTCACTCCTGCACCTCCTGCCTCACATGTGCTGGGGGCAGCTGCTGCTGGAACAAGGAGGATGTGTCTTTTCTTTGAAAATGAGGACAGGGCTTTGCTCTCCTAGCAGCTTGGTCGTTGTATCCTGAGATATTCATCCAAGCCTGGGCTCAAAGCAAGAGCTGCTTCTCCTCGCCATCCCTGCGGGAATTTGCCTTCGTCCCACAGTGCCATTCCAGGGGACGGCCCCGTGCCGAGGGGGCTCAGCCAGGGTGGGGCTGCCCTCTGTCCCCGTCCCCGTGCCTGCCGGGGATGGGGCTGTGCCTGCAGGAGCCTCCCCAGCAAAGCCTGGCCTCTCCTCGGGAAGGGCTGATTGGGGTGGAAGGGCTGAGCAGGGAGCAGCAGGACAGCACGGAGCCTGTGTCCGGAGCGGGGCTGGAGCTCCCAGCTCTGAGCAAGAGGTCCCTCTGCTGGGGATGGATTCGGCTCCGCAGCCACCCCGAGCGCCACCGCCACCGCCACCGCCACCGCCACCGCCACCGCGGCGTCCCGGGGCTCCCCCGGGCACGGCTGCACGCCGCTGTGTCCATCTGACCAGGGGGACACCCTGCTCCGGGCAGGGCTCCTGCCACCCCTTCCTCCCCGGCTCCTGGAGCCGCTCGCTGGCCGCGGCACATCACGGCTCCGCTTTCACAGTCGCGCCGGGGATCTGCCCCAGAGCCGTGCCGGGCTGTCCCGGAGTGTCCCTGGGAGGACCCAGGCTCTGTCCGAGGGCGGTGGGGCTGGCAGCATCCCCCTCGCTTGCAGCACAGAGCAGGGCATGCGGGCTCTGCAGGGCGAGGGCAGAGGGGTCTGCCCTGCACCTCTACTGCAGCTTCCCTAGCGCAAACACAGCGCAAGAGGAAAACCAGGGGCCCTGGCTTGTTTGCCAGCAAGAAAGGAAGGAATCCACCAGGGAGAAGTTTGCTTGCACTGGAAGAAGCAGCTGTGTTGGTAGAACAGACCCGATCAGCGGTCAGCAGGGAAGTTTATCCCTGCTGGTTTATCCCCGTGTTTCCCGAGGGAGGGAGAAATCACCTCTCCCCGGCTTTGGGCACGCTGTCGGTCGAGCCTTGAGCGCGGTGGCTTTGTTTATGATTTCTGCGATGTCCCCACCCTGCGTCCAAGGGCTTGGCAGCCGTGGGGAGGGAAGGGACGCGGAGCGGGGTGGGAATGCTGCGGGACAATGCAGGCACGGGCTGCTCGCGCCGGGCCAAGGTCACCTATTGTTCCGCGGAGTATAAATAGCTGGGCTGGAACAACGCAAAACCCAGCCTGGAAATGAAAACTTCGTTTCTGCTTTAGCTCCGAAGTGAGGAAAGTGGAGTAAGTCGCCAGGAGAGAAAGGAGCGTCTCCAGGAGTGCCCTGCCCACAAGGAAGATCTATAAAACATTGTTGTAAAGTTATGCTCAAATTTCCTGTTTGTACCAATAAGGTTTTTTTTCCTCCCTGAAAAATACAAGAGGTAAATCTGCTCTGAGCAGAGATGTAAAATAATGTGTTTTCCCCTGTTATAAATAAATGTGATATCTGTATGTCACAAATGACAATGTTACTTCAAAATCAGGTTCAGAAAAAAAAAATCAAGTTTCTGTTTGAGAAATTTTCAGATACGAGAATTACATAGTAGTCTGGTTGCTTTTTTTTTCTTTCCCCCCCAATAGTATGGCTAAACCTCCGCAAACATCCTCACTGTATTCATCCCTTGAGTGAAGTTATTGGTTTCGCTACTTTAGAGAAGGACTGGCTCTGCAGGACTGTCTTCACCAGTGGAAGTTCAAGGGCATTAAAAGTGAAAACATTCTTGTTCAAGGGCATTAAAACTGAAAACATTCTTGTTCAGTGACTCCTGGTGCCCACTTGCAGCCTGTGCAGCATGGTCTGTGGTTTCAATCTCATCCTCAGTGATCTTGGCTAACAGGGTTAATCCCTCTCTAAACCTTTATCTGATACTGTCTGGCTCTGGACTTTCCCTACTGTTGCCCAACATGAGGGGCTGGCTTTGGGATACTAGAAGAGCAGGATATCCCTTTTGATGAGTAGGGTTCTCTTTTCAGAGAAGAGAAGAAATTAATCTAATTGAAACAAAAGTTGTGAATCTAGTCCTCCCCTACCCCAACCCTCATTTCTTCATTTGGGAATTTCACTTGAAAATGAGTACCACCCTAAAACCCATCCATGCTTTGTAAATCATGTATGCGTGACACCACAGATGGATTTTCATTTAGATAAAGAGCAGACTGTATTCAGATCCTAAACTGACAGAGGAAAAGGCAGTTTTAGAGAAGCTTTGTAAAATTAACATTTGTTGTTGTGACTGTGTGAAGTAGTTTCATACTTCTCGGAGCCTTTATCCCCTTTCATTGCACAGTTTTCTTTCTTCTATTAAAGCATTTATTGCTTGTAGAAACTGACTGAAAGCCTGGACTTGCATGTCCACTCTTTTTGTGAACCAGAAGCTGTCACAGGTATTTAATTTTTTGTGCCTGTTTAACCAGATTGTGGAGTGATGAGAGATTGGTCTGTGCCACTCAGTATTGATTCTGCTGGAACTGTGTGTGTGACCAAATAGAAAGCTGCGCACTTCAGCTTCAAAACTCTGTTTGCAAGAAAAGTGCTCTGAATTGTGCTCTGGAGTGCTTTGATTGTATTAATGACTGCATTACTGCACCTTATAGCTCCAGTGCATGTGTTAGTTTATATCTCATCTCCCTCCTTCTTGTGAGCCCAGAACAGATATAATTACAGCACATCTTTCCTTTTAAAGTTTCCTGCTGGGATATTTTCTG
The DNA here is from genome assembly GCA_036785705.1 of Acanthornis magna. Classification (NCBI taxonomy): domain Eukaryota; kingdom Metazoa; phylum Chordata; class Aves; order Passeriformes; family Acanthizidae; genus Acanthornis; species Acanthornis magna. The sequence goes on from JAWUZG010000092.1 coordinate 3,408,130, forward strand.
CTTGAAATCAATGCCTGCCAGTGTGCCTGTGAAATTTCCTGAGGAAGTAGTTTAAATGGTGCTGTAAAAACCAGGACTGATTTAGTAAGCAGCAGCCATCCAACATTGTTTCCAGAAACCCACAGAGGAAAACGGAGGGCAGAGGGGCCGGGGAGCTCGTGCCCATCGGCTGCTGGCTGCCCTGCTCTACAAATACCTGCATGGGAATGAAAATAAGTGGGGAAAAAGGAACGTGGATATGGAGCAAAGCAGATACAGGACATCAGGAAGCATTGTGTTCATCAGCACCGCACAGGAAGGTCTAATGAAACAAGGGAAACTGCATCATTGCTTCCAACTGCTCTACTTACAGAAGGTGTCCTCATCTCTCATTAACACAGTTCTGTTGTGGGAAATAGCAGAATAATTCCCTTTTCATCTCCAACTGTCTCCTGTCTCGTGTTAGGATGCACCCAGCCCAGTAGCGACTGTTTGCAATCCTGATCTTTGCTTGGCACTGGCAGCAAGTGGGAGAGCGAGCACGGCCAGCTGGGAGAGGTCCCCAGCACTGCCCTCCCTAGGGTGCTCCAAGTCAAGCAGTGAATATGTGTCTCTTCTTCCCCTGTCCTTCTTCCCTTGCTGCTATGCTCCCGGGAGCAGAGGGTGTCCCTGTGACAAAACTTGGGGCTGGTGCTGCTCTCTGCACACTCACCAGCAGCATCTCTGATGGGGCCAGGCTGCACCTGGGAGTGCTGCCAGGCTTGGGGAGGAGGGGGCACACATCACCGCACTTTAAATTCTCCCACAGGTGCCAGGCTGCTGCCCGGGGGATGGTGGACTGGAGTTGGTGTTTGGAGGATCTGTTCCACCAGTAGCTGTGCTGGGCAGTTTCATAACATCCTCTCCCTGAGCACTTGAGCCTCTGTGCTCAGAGATGTTTGAATTGCTGGGTGTGAGCACTGGCACCCTGCTGCGAGGCTGCCAAAGGAGCTGGTGTTTGGGGTGGAAGATTAGAGCAAAGGGCACTTCTAGGGTTATGGATATGTTTTACATCAATTCACCATCAGATGGAGCAGTTCTGGAAGCAAAGACCAGAACTGTTCCACTCTGCCTGAGGCCAGGATGAGCAGTGCTATAGCATCCCATTCTCAGCATCAGTGAATCTTCAATTATTTGGGAGCCTTTATCTGTGGGGTGAACCTGTGTGTTCACAAGCAACTGTCAGTGGTTTGGTAGCCCTGGTGCTCTCTTGGGAAGTGCAAGAGGCAGCTTTCAGTTTCTTCATGCAAAAAAATTGGAATTCAGCCTGGAGCACTGAGTGCTGCGTGAGTGTGGGGCTGGCAGGGACTGTGCCTCATGGGGAGCCGGGTCTGCAGGAAGGAAAATGGGAGAGGCCGTGTGGAGTCATGGGAACTGCAACAGCTTGGGGTGAGTGCAGAAACCGTGCAGGGATGTTTCAGGTGAGGTGTTAAAGCACTTCCTGTGCTGAGCAGGGCAATGGGGGTTTTCAGGATCACAGCCTGGTCACAAAACGAGAGCAGACTATGCATTAGATGGGCTCAGGGATGCCTCTGGCATGTTTTGGGATGTAGCCAGGTCTCCTGTTCCACGCCCCAAACACAGATCTGTCCTATCTCTCCTGTGACATCGCCCTGATTTTGTTCCTGTGGACAGTGGTTCAATTGAGCCAGGCTGTGCTGCTTTGCTCCAAGAGCAATAATCAGCTTTTTAGGGCAGATATTAGAGCTGTGTTTCAGAAAATCACTTAGTATTTACTTTGACACTGCAAGAGTAGTACATAAATAAGTGCCTCTATATTTAGGCATTGGTCCATCAAGGGAAGTTTGCTGGAATGGGGTACCTGAACTGTGTGAAGTGCACAGCAAGGTGGGGATAAATGCTGAAGCAGTGGAGAAGAATAAAAATGCTGGATCTTGAAAGAGAGACTGAAAAAAATCCCCTGGCCTCTGGAGGGCTCTGGGGAGAAGAGAAAAAGAGTATTTTTCTTTCTGACTGTGTTACTCCAGTTCCAGCAAGGCACAGGCTGTTGACTGCACGCTGTCTCCATTAGCATCTCGAGTGCTTCACAGAAATACACCTGCTGACTCCTCTGAATAAGAGGAGTTAAATGAGGTACATTAAACCCACGTTTCCTTGCCATGAATTTCCAGGAGCTCAATAACGCTGTGTTGGCAAGTTAATCTGGCAGTCCTTGTAGTGATGTCTTTAAAGGGTCATTAAAACCTGTTTTCTTCTAAACAAAAGACCAAACCAAAGATTTTTGTGAATAATGACCTGAGTTGAAAGACTTTTAAACCTGCTGTTTTATCGTGTGGTACCTCATCATCCTTGTGATGCTGGAACAAACATTCTGATGATGCCTCAGTGTGGGACAGCACCTAATTGTCTGGAGGCTTTCACTGCCTTCAGCAGCCCTCCTGCCCAAGGTGTGCCATCCCCACAGGCATTTCAGGTTTGGTATCACTTCTTGATGACAGCTGTAGGTGTTAGGGGTTAAATCCCACACAGCTCTGGGCACTCATAGGAGTGAGGACCTTTTTAAAGTGAGTTGGATTTTTCTCCCTCCTCCTTGCAAAGGCTGCTACAGCTGGGATGCAGACAGGGAAATATGAACCAGCCCAGCCAACACAAGGAGATGACAACCTCCCTCGCATTGCCCAGCCCTGCCCCCCCTGTAAATCCACTCCGTTGTTTTTGGCCAGTAAAAGAAAGCCAAGCTGAGGCCTTGATCCAAAACTTGGTCCCAGGCTGTGTGGGAGAGTTTGTACATGAACCTACAAAGGACAGACTGTTTTGTTTGTGAGGTTTTTTTGGTGGGTGGTTGATTCCCCTCCTTCCCCCCAATCAATTCATTTTAGGTTTCACAAACAATATTAGGCCAATAATGCCTGTGCCAACAAATTGTGATTCTAATCCTGCTTCCTGATACTTGCAATCCTGATTGTTTGTCTGGGTGAGCAATTTGTGTCAGTTGGCTTCTTCCCTGCCTCCCAAATAACTCTCCCACTGTTGGGAAGCCCTCTGCCCAGGCAGGCTGGGAATGGCTCTTCTGCTGCAGCTGCCAGTGGCACTGGTGCTCCAGCTCCTCTGTGGAATTAGCAATCACCCTGCAGGGATATCCATCTCTGCCCTGTCTGCCGGGGATGGGGCTAAGGACATGCTGACATGGATACTGGGATGAGAGTTTGGGGTTAGCACGACGGGAAATAATGGGAAGGCCACTGCACACGACAACTGGTTAATTTTTGAGCAGCCTGTAGCTATTTTAGTTACAGTCTCTTTTAAGGAGATCAACACTGAGGGCAAATTCCTTCCCAGATAAATCATGCTCATTCCACATGCACGAGAAAGTGGGGAATTTTGTTTTTCAAGTGGCTGCTTTGCATGTTTCCCTGGCTGGCAGCTCATGTGCCAGTGCCAGGGCCGGGTTCACTGAGAGCGAGGGGAGTTTTAGCCTCACGTGATGCTCGTGGGATAACACTCCCTAAGATAGCACTCTGAAAAAGCACAGGGTTCTTTTAAAAATCCTTTTAGAGAAGGTGTCACCCCTGCACTCTTCACGATCTTTTGGGCCTTGGAGTAAGTTGTTTTTTTGCTTAGAAAGGAAGGGGAAGAACAGCTTTAGGGCACAAGCTGCTCTTCCTTCACCCTGACAGGCTCGTTCACATCCTAAACCTCGGGCAGCTGCAGCCCCTGCACTCCCTGCACGCCCTCTGGATGCCCCAGCCCTTCGGATGTCCTGGGCAGGGCAGGCAGCCAACAGCAACACCAGGGCTGTGCTCACCTCCCTGCACAGGACCCAGCTGTTTCCCAGGTCACTTGGGCCTGAGCTTTGCTATTCACCTGACCCTGCTCACACAGCACAGCAGCTGCTCTGGAGGATCCCACAGGAGATCCACGGAGGCTGGCAGTGCTGTGCTGGTGAGGACAGGGGATGCAGAGCCTGCACCTCCTCGCTGGGACTCTGAGCATCACCTCTTTGTGCCTGGTAATGGCATGAGGAAAAGCTTTAGTCTTTGCTGCCTTCTTAGAGCTCTGAGATTTCACTGCAAATACCTTGGTGGAGGAAAAGAATGGAGGATCTGAAATGAGGTGACCTGACCTTTCCTGCTCCTGCAGGCAGCTGTAGCTGAGTGTGGAGGTTTCTTTCTCTCCCATCTGTAAGCTGTGTGCACAGAAAACAGTGAATTCCCAACTGCACACACAGAGGAAGCTCCGTGCCTTCCACCAGGACCATTCATGGAGATAATTCCTCTGGAGATACTCATGAACACTGTGAACATAAACACCACCAATATTTGTCTGTTTTATCTAGTGAGATTTATCTGTCATTTTTTTCATGGTTGAGCCATGTCTGAGCTCTAACTCAGCTGTAAACATGGCTTAAATTTTCCACGTCTGTTAGTTTGAATGCGGAAGAATTAAGATGTTTTTGCAAACTCCCTTTAATGCTAAAAGAATTGAGATGTTTTAGCTGTCAGAAACAATGCTGGTAACTTCCATACAGTCTGCACAGCTTTGTACTGTACCAGGAGGCCAACATTGCCTTTGAATGCTTCTAAAACTCTTTGCATCTTGTAATTGGTTTATAAAATTATGGCAGGCGCTGTGAAGGTGACTTCAGTAAATCACTTAAGACTGTTACACTGGCCCAAATCTAACTTGGGTCTTGAGCCAAAACAATGGATTTGGCACAAATTAAAAGCTAGGGATGGTTTTCTTACATTTGCATAAGCAGCTCTAGATTTGAGGGTTAAACTGAATTTGTCTTTGGAGGAGTCACAAACATGTGGCTTGGGGGGGATTTCTCCCCTTCCCATGTGTCTCAGGAACCCTTGTGCTTTGTGTGAGTGTTTAATTTTACACGAAGGAGCACCAGCTGAAATGTTCTGCTCCTTGCTGTGGGGAAATGCTGCAAAATTGTTCCTATTTTTCTGTAGCTCCTGACCTTGAAGCCAGGCCTTGTTTCTGTAGCTGGCTCCTGTCTCCACAAGAAGCTGAACACATGGGTGGACTCAACCAGACCGAGTGAACTGAGGGATCCTGGGCTGAATTCTGCCTCTTGACTGTCATTTGGTTCATTGGTGCTTGCTGGAAATGCACTTTCCATGAGCTCTTCTGACTCACATGAAAGGGCTCTGATTTCCTGATGTGTGTTGTGCACGTTAAACTCCACCAGCAGATCCCGCTTTGGGCAGCATCTGCTTTTCCCAGCCCCAGCCCTGCTGCAGCCCTGGTATTGTTTTACACAAATCTGAAGGCCATGTGTGTTTGTCCCTTCCACGGATAATGTCGTTTCTGTTCAGAACCATCATGTGCTTTTTGTTTTGATCCTTTTCCCATGTGCTGGGGATGTACTTGGGGTCATCTTTGCAGCAGGCTGCAGATCACGTACAGGGCAGTGGATATTTATTTGCTGGATTTACAAGAAAGGTGTTGACTGCAGTTGCAATGGGTGGTTATTCATCTATGTCACTGGATTTGATGATAGACTATATTCTTTTCTAGCTCTTATTGCTATGGATTTCCTTTGTCCAGAGCAATAGGATGTTCCGAGATAAATATAGGGCTTCTGTTTCACTTAGCAAGTCTGAAAATTGTATTTCCACATGTTCAAAGACTGGCCTTTTATTTTCTCTTGGGTTGTGTTTTTTGTTGTTTTAGTTGGTTGGGTTTTTTTTCTTTTCTCCTTGAGTTTCAGTCTGAAGGTTTCTCTTTGCTGATGTTTCAAACACCAGCATGGATTTGAGACCCTGCATGAAATTGCCAGTAAAGCTCTTTTCCCATAGATATTTGCTCAAAAATAAGGATTTAGTACATAAGGATTTGCTAGTAGATGGGGAGGCACAGGCTAAATCTACTGAGAATATTGAAGTGGGGCTGGTTATGGGGAGCCCTTTTTTGGGTAATTATGCTTCCCACATCCCACCCACGCACATGATCTCTGTCAGTAAGGCTGGACGAAAAACAGCCCCAGTGACAGGTCACAGATGACCAGAGCTGTACCTGGTGTCAGCTGAGCTCTCTCAGGAGAAGCCAGAAATGTTGCAGTCTACCAGAAGTACTGAGATACTCAATGAAAATCCTGGAGTTTCTAATTGGGATTGCTGTGGTGCCCTTCTCTGAACAAACTGCTGCGTGGGCCATGTGGGAGGCAAACCCAGGGTGACGCTTTCAATACGTGTTCCTGAAAATCTCCTCAGACCCCATCTGTTGCTATCAGTGCTTTTAAAACCCTTAAAAATCAAATTCTAGAAAACCAGCTCTTACTGTTGTCTGAACTTTCCTGTGCTTTTGAAAACCTTCCTGTGTATCATGGAGCCAAGTGCTCTGTTGAAGTGCAAATTTGTTCAGAATTTAGTTCAAGGGGGCTGGAAGGAATCCCTGGTATTGCAAAACAGGCAGTGCTGGAGGCCAATCGCTGCCCCTCTGTTGCTGCATGGGCCTGGCCTGAGCCCAGGGGTGGCAAATTGGTGACTCAAAGCATTGGGTTAGACACTGCCTGCTGGGGAACCGTGAGATGCTCTGGAAGATTGCACCAGATAGGATGTTCTCCAAACATGGCAAGGAAAGAACAGCTAAAACAACTGAGAATTCAATGCATGCCTTAATTTAACCATGCCTTAGCAACCCTAGCTGTGTATTTTCATGACAACTCCATCCATATTTTGAGAACAATCACTCCCAGCCATTAAACTATCAACTATGTACCCAGTGTAATAAAATAATGCATAAACTGATGGACTAAGTGCCAGGAAAAGATGTGATCAAGTAGTCTCATGATACTCCAGAGAAATACAGTATTGCTCCAATGTGCATTTGAGTTTACTTTTTGTTAAAAATAGATGGAGATGAACATAAACTGACCACAGTGAACGTCTGAGATAACTTACAATAAATGCTGGGGGTGTTGAAATTGCAACACCAAAGGAAAAACATCGCAAGATCTTGCACTTTGATACTAAGATACAATTGTGGGCTCAGCATTATTCCAGGCTTTACTCTCCCTATTTCAATGACCTTGGCCAAGTGAGAGCTGACCCTAGGAGCTCTCCACCCCACTGCTCCCTCAGGAACACTCTGCAGGGTCTGACACTTGCAGGTGCAGCGTTCCTGCAATGTTTTTTCCTTACAGGGGAGGAATGAAGCAGCAATGCCTGGGGCTCCTTATGGAAGGACTTACAAGTGGGAGGGTGTTTGTCACTGGTTTCTGTGCCCAGAAAGCTTGGGACCACCCAGTGAGGGCACACAGGTCTCCGTGATCCTGTGTGTTGGGCATTTTCATGGTTAAAAAGGATGAACACAACTTGATTTCTGAGGGATAACCTAAATATTTCCTTGGTAGTCTTTACCCCAACTTAATCACCTAAATTTTTCCAGGGCATTAACTTCTCCTTGCTGTGAATTCCCTGGGAGTTTGACTGTGCAGAACGAGCTCACTTTGTGCTCTGCACCCCCAAACGAAAGAGGTCTGGTGCAAATGGGGCCCACTGGGGCACCCCAAAGTCCCATCAGCCACGAGTGCCTTTGCCACAGTGGCCAGCCCAGCCCCACCTCCGCGGCCGAGCATTCCTGCCTGTAATCCAGGGTGAGACTAACCACCAGATGTCTGACCTCCTCACCCTCCTGGCAACGCTAAATGTCCTTTCCTGTAAAGTTCTGCGGGGTTTTATTTTCTTTTCTTTTCCCAGTCTCCAACTACTGGTTATTATCATTATTAAGCATAAATGGCCTCTTTCACACTCTGCAAGGCGAATGCTCCTATGAATGGAGCCTAACTAGCGTGAAAGGGTTTGCATGGTGATACTGCACAGGATTCAGAGAGCGCCTTGTAACTAAATTAATAAGAGAAAGGAACATTATGAACGCATCTCCTTTCACAAGTGAGGGGATTTTCCCATAGGCTTGGATCAAGAATGAATCCCATACTTTTGCAAAGGAAAAAAAAAAGACCAAAGTGAAGCTATTTCCTTAGGATAAGGAAGCTATCAGAAGCACAGCTAGGAAGATTTCAAAAATTCAGTAGTGGGAAAGTATTCCAACTCGCAGACCAAATGGACAGTTGTTTTTCAGAGGTGAGTGCAATTGCCTGAAAAGAAATCTGGCAAAATGTATCTGTCTACAGAACCTGGCAAGGAAAAAATTAGTATCTCTTTGCCATGGAACAGATGCATAGTGTCCTTGCACTGTACTGTTAATTTATAATCCATCACATCTATGCACTAAGGGCAATCTGAATGCAAATGTTGCTTTTATTTGCATGAAGGGCTGAAAATAGCTGGATGCAGGTTACAGTTACGGGCATGCAGATATCAAACTGTCCCTACCCGCATCCTGTTACCATTAATGGGCTGTGTTCGTGCCACCTCATGCTGCAATGCCCTCAAATATCACAAACTAAGCAGACTCAAGCAGGATCATTACAAGGAAAGGAGATCTCTGAAGAATCCTCCTGTGTTGGCAGCACAGGTCACTCCGAGCTGGCATTGCCCTGATTCCCAGCACAGCCACGGGACAGGCTGCTGCATGGAAAAACAAGAAAATACACAACCTGAGACTGAAATTCAGCAGTCTTAGGTATTATATATAGAGATTTTTGTCTGTCCCCTTAATTATGATTTGGTGCACAGCTCCCGGATCATGGTATTTCCTCTGCAAGGACAGGCTGATTCATTGCTACACCAAAATCCCCCCGAGTTCACCCCTGAAAGAGCTGCTTTGCTCCTCTCTAGAGGGAGCTTCCTCTAGCTTTAAATACAACTACCCCTTCCTCCTTTAACATAAGGGGTGAGCTGTGACTTCCGCAGGTGGAGAGGAAAGAGCACACATTTTTCCAAGAGGAATTGTGAATATAAGGTCTGTTTTGAAAAATGCATCCCACAGAAATGTCAAATACAGCATTTCATGATCAGGGGGAGGTTCAAACCAGCCTCACAGATCTTTAAGACCCACGAAATTCAGATCCAGAAATCCCCAAGCCTGAGCTGCTGCGCATTGCTGAGTGCAGGGATTTCCTCAGGGCTGCCAAAAGTCCCAGTTTCGGAGTGTGCTACATCCACCGTTTCAAAACCATTTTGCAGAGGTATCAGGACATGTCTAATCTTTGAAAAAAACTGTGGACATCTTGGTCATTGAGTGAGATTCCCCCCCTTTTCCCTTTCCTTTGTTAGAGTAGAATGAGGCTGGATGGACTGTTGTTTACAGTCCCTTACAGTGGGCTCTTTTACTGCCAATGCCACAAATGATGTCATTTGTTTAGCGGGAGACTGACTATTAGAAATGCCAAATGTAATTAGGATCTTTCCTTTCAATTTGGTTTCACAAACACTGATAGTGAGAAACGGCTCCTACCTTTTGAACTTTCAGACTAGTGGTGGGATCCTTGCCCTGAGAGAGCTCTTGGCAAAGGTTTCAACCTCGGGTGAGAAAAGATTTCACACGGTATTTGCAATTCTCTTCTCAATTTGGGAAGTTCATAAGCTTTCAGCCGGGGGTGACATCAGTGAAAAGAACTCCTCTCCTGGGTGAAAAAAGCCTCTCATTAACCCCTGGAGATTCTAGAGCTGAGGCTCTGCCTGCTTCAGGTCCTCGAAATCTGGGGGAAATGGGGCTGAGCCTGGCCAGATGCTGCCAGCTGGTTTGAAGCCAGCGTACTGGGATCCTACTCCACCCATGACACTTAGAGAGAAACAAAGGGTGTAAAGGGTGTGTTAGGGACAGGAAGAGGCGTGATGCTTGTGACTGTACTCCAGCTATTCTCTACTGTCAGAAGCCCCTGAGGGAGGAGGTGGGAGGAGGCCAGGGGAGGAAGGCCAGGAGCAGATGGCATTAATTTAGCACAGCCCAAGGCTGCTGCACAATATGCTGGGACTTGGTCCTTGTTTAGAACCAGTTAAAAAACCTACAGTCCAGTCCTTGCAGGCTGCCCTTTTACCCATCACGAGAGGAGAGGAAACTGGGCATCTGAGGCAGTCCTGAAATTCACCCAGTGAAGCTCCAGCTGACATCAGTCATGATGCTATGAGCATGCACTGAAGCTCTAGGGGCCCATCCAGCTCTTGCTGACGTCAATGGAAACCTTTCAGTGGACTTCAGTAGACCCTGGATCAGGCCTCTGGTTCATAACTGTGGGCGTACATGGCTCCCCTCCTTTCTTCTTCTGACCAGAGATGGTAAAAGTGTGTACAAGACATCTCTTCAACAGCTCTGCTTGTCCAAGCACCTCTCTTCCCCTGACGAGAGCAGTGTGTGACCAGAGTGACACGATGCAGACACTTCCAGACTTACAGCATCTGCTTCATTGTGATTATTTTCAGCACACTCAGCATGAAGAACACCACTCGCTATGGCAGCTGAGCTCTGGTGTCCAGCCCTGCCCTCTCCTCTCCCCTCTTCAGCAAGACTCTGCTTCTCAACCTGCTGTTGACTTATTAACTGTAAAATTCACAACCAAAAAAATCTAAAGGGTCTCTTTTCTTTATTAGGTCCTGTCTGCTCTTCTGGGAAGATAAAAGCAGGTCACCCAGCAGAGAGCCCAGCCTGTGAATGGGCAGCTTTGTACTGATGTGAAGAAGTTTAACCCAAAAATTTCTTGCTGCCTGTGATCCTCCGGTGCCAGCTCCATGCTCTCCTCAGACTGTTTCCTTCATCCTCCAGTCCTCTCACCACCTCTTCCAGGGATTTTTGTGCAGGTTATTTGAGGATAGAGGTACTTGAGTGAAAATACGGTGATGATGCACCTGTGTTTTGACTATACAGTATCTTTTGCTGCTGGTTTTAATGTTCTGTACATTCCCGTGTGATTACTTTTTCTGCATTCCCTCTCTTTTATTGAGCTTGCAAATGCAAATCAGTTCTGGGTTGTTATTAATTTTCTTCCAACTGATAAAATGTCTGTAAGGCAGGAGGGAGCCCAAAGTCTGGTCTGTGTCCTTTAAGCACACACTGCATGCAGCCAGCAATTTTATCCTGTGGTTCACAGTTATATCCATAACAAATGGATCAGAAAAGAAAAGCTGATTTTATTCTGAAAAAATGGAAAAAAAGGCTTTTCTCAAAATTCTCAGAAAACTGAAGGAAAGAAAAGGGATTTGTTATCAACATTGTGGAACTGAAAAAACCCCAAAGTTACTCTTACCTTCATGCTGCTAAATTTACTGAATTGCTTTGGCAAACCCCAGCTACTACATGCATGCCATTACATTTTAGGGACCTTGTTATTGCTTCCTTCAGGTTTTGAGGCTAAAGCTTCCTTTCAACTCTTCCCATTATAGTAAATCAATGACAATTCAGCTTCAGGACAGATCCAAAATGTTTTACTGCTTTTCTAAAGGTTTGTGGTATTAGTTTGGTGCTAACCCTTTAGTTTGCACATCTATGCCACTGAATCTACAGAGCCACCTATTTTAATCAGTCCCGAATCTTTTATTGCTGCATCAATAATATTGTGTTCCCATTCCTAGGTTATATTCCTAGCCAAGGGTGAAAAAGAATTTTCCCAGTTCAGGTCACAAAGGGAATATTGTTAAGGAACTTGGTCTTTAGGGTTTGCAAATCAGCACAGAACTACAGAGATTTAGGAAGAGGGTTCTCAGTCTCCTGTGTAGGATGCCTAAGTTCAGTTCACTGCCATTATTTCCAAGGAGAAATGGACTGATTTAAAAACTACTTTCCTCCTACCCACAGTTTTTTACTTTAGGAGCAGAAGATGAGATGGGAACCTTGACATTGCATTTAAGTGTCTACCACCCAGGGCAGCCTGCAGTGCATCAGCTGGGAAGCACAGTTGTGGTTTCAGTATGGCGCAGGACATGGGACCACCGTTTTTTTTGCAGGTCCATCACTAAGTCCCTTTGACTTTGGGCAAGGCACAGCCAGCACAGTCTGCAGTCTGTGTATGCCATGACCCTGCTTTTCACAGCTGCTGGCTGCTGCCATCCTGGGCCTGTGGATGCTGAGTGAAATGAAGGAACTCACACAGAGTGTTCAAACCTGGCCAGGTCTGGATTTGCTCAGCACATCCCTGGATGAGCTCCATCCTCTTGATGCTCCTGACACTATAACCAGGAGTAGCATCAAAGTGAGCAGTCTCAGCAGAGCAGCTCTATCCCTCCCCTGGATGTCACAGGAACTGATGGGGCTGTGTGTGGTGAACTCCTTTCCTTTGCCAGAGGTTAGCTCGAGATGCAGCCGTGGGGCCATGCTTTGTTCCAGGCAGAAAGCTGGTGTAGGACCCACTTCCTGGACACAGGGAGGAAGGAAACCCTAAGGAAGGAAGATGAACAACACTCTGAGTCATGACCTGAGTCTCAGCCTGCCTCTGGGCAGCACGTGTTGTGCTCACCATGAGTGGGGTTTAGGGCAAAGTGACAACAGATGTTCCAGACTCGAGTATGGTGAAGAAATTGCTCTTAGGTTTTCAACTTAGCATTCAAGAATTTATATCCAGACTGTTTTGAAAGGTGAACATCTGGAGGAATAGATAATGTTGTGGCTTATTTAAGAAATGTTAACAAAGCATAAGGCAAGATAATGAAGGCTGTACTGCTGCTCCTGTGTCATCCTGGTTTCATGTACCATCAGAGTTGGTGGGTTTGGCCAACCCCTGAGAAATTCCAAAAGCAAACTCAAAAGGGAGCTGGGGTAAGCCAGAAGGACACTATCAGATGGAGATGACTTTGCAAACTTTTTGTGACTTGACTTCAATTAGTGCATATACAAAATCCTTCCATTGTTGATGTATTTGTTTTAAAGTGGTGAGGAAGAGTCAGGAACACTCAGTAACTTCAGGCTTGAACTGCACTGTGAGAAGCTCTGAGAGGAGGAAAATGCCCTTTCCTTTTCTCCCTGATGCTCCATCCTTGACCCGTGTCACAGTCCCTTCTAGGCAGGGCCACCTAAGCTAAGGCTAAATGGCCTTCACACATTTGATATTGTAAAAGGAGGTTTGGGTGTTTCACTCATCAGCGATGTCCATTAATAAAAGGCTTGGTGCAGTTATTTAGCTGAAAGTAGTAATGAGATGAATTCTTGCAACAGAGTAAAAATGGCAAAGCTGACATTTTCTAGAGCTGGAAAGAGGATTTCCTGACAAAAACTTGAAGATTATCAGTAAAAGGGTGCCAATGAGGTTTTGACACTGGTTTGCCGTTTGCTGTCTCCATGTAAATTCTGACACACTGAGCCTTCAAAGAAATCACAGAAGAGACAAGGTTGCCACAGTCTGAGAATGAAATCAATACCCCAGTGAAAACAATAAAAATTTTTGAAAACAAGGGCAGAAAAACATTGAACAAAGGTAAAAATTCTTTGCTAACATTTGTCTCTCCAGCCTCAGATCTTGGCAAAAAGTTTGATACCTTAACACAGACATGTTCTTGTTTACTGCTTCTCTCCAATCTTTTACGGTCATTTGAAAGTTAAAACAGATCCTCCTCCTCCAGACAGTCTAGTACAGTGAAAGCAGCTTGTTACAAAACATGGTTAGGAATGTTTAAATAAAAATATGTAGAATAAAGGAAGGAACTATTCATGATGCATCACTCCTCTGACAGGCTGTGAAGTTATTTCACCCTTCAACACAAGTGCTAAAACATAATGGAATCCCTACTGAGTGTTTTCATGCTTACCAGAACATAAAAAAAAAAGCATAACAAAATGCCCAGTGTGCCCCAAACTATTAGCTTGGATGAGTAAGGAGGCCAAGGGGAAACAGTGGCACTGTGGGAAATATTTGTGGCAAGGGGAGGAAACAATAACTGAAAGTGATAAAAATGGATGATTCCCGCGCAACCACGCACAGGCCAGGGCAGCGCTTTGTGCCCTGGGTAAGGAGGACAATCTGTAAGCACAACATCAATGTAGATTATGGGGTTTTTATCTCTGCTACCATAAAGAATTTTAAAAGCCAGATTCAGATTTAGAAAAGATGTCCAGTTGGGAAAGGAGGCAGGGTTTTTTTTTAATCACAAAAAAAGTCATTCAGTCTATGAGCAAGACTATGTGTGAGATACTCGTAATGCACCATTTTAATCCATTCTTTTTGGCTTCTAACTTAGCTGAGAACATGAAATGGGCACAGATGCAGCACTGCAGTGTGCAAAAGTGGGGCACTAAATGATGCATTAACACAGAGCCGAATTCTGCTGTGGTTAATCAGGCCCTATTCAGAAAGAAACACCAAGGCTTTTGCCAGCATAAAAGAATACATACAACTTGGCTTTTAATATGCAATAATTCATTTAAATTTACTGAATTCACTGAACTTTATGAACTCAGAGTGGTTGCTCAGGTACACATTAATGGTGAACCAGCTGTAAATGATGATTTGCTCCAATGAAGTTATTAACTCTTACTGCTTTCTTTTCCTCTGATTTGCAGCAACAATTGTGAGTGCTTCTGAAACCTTGTGTGTCATTTGATGTTTAAATGCAAAGAACCCATAAAAAATTGTTCTGAATTATTATCATTTACAACAAGGAAGTGAACTTTTATGGAGGTTCCAAAGGCCTTCTGTACTCAGAAGATGGGATGATTTAACTTTGTTCTCCCTTCGCATTGATGTAGCTTCAAAACCACCCAACGGGAAGTGATGGTTATAGGGTTGTAAAACTGGTGGAAATAACTGGATTATTTTTGACTAACCACAGGGTTTTCCATGTCAGGAATTTGAACAGACTGAAATCATCCTGCCCTCAGACTTCTTTTACCTTTTAGAAGAAAGGACTAAACAATATCTTTAGGGCTTATACACAGCATTACACAATGCCTGTGAAAGTAACTGGAAAAGACAAAAGGCAGGCAAGGGGGAGCAGTCAGCCAGAGGGACATCTTCAAACCAAATCCAGTATTTCTTCAAGTTAGAAAAAGGTGTTTGTCAGTCAGATGAAGCGTAGGACGTGGGGAAGCCATCCTACTTAGCATTACATTGTCTGAAAATTTTTGAGCAACTAGCAGCACCAGTAATTTGAGAGAAAACCCCTGAGTGCGCAAACTCCTCAAAGTCTCACTTCATTATAATTAATCTGAATTTCCTGCAGCAATACTGTCTGGAGGAGGGAAAGCCCACTGTCCTTCCACCTCTCTGGTGTGGAGCAGCTCCCTGGGGTACATGATGGATATGCTCAAGGTGTGTGTGGAGGCTCAGGTGCTGATTGTACCCACAGCCACCTGCCAGTTCTTGCAGAGCTGAGCTGCTCTAAACTGTGAATCACTCAAAACTCTCAGTTTTGAAGGTACCAAGTTTCCTGTCTGAAGTTCTCCCAATATCTGTTCAGTATTGCTGTTCTTCACCTAGGAATACTTTTTCCTGTAGATGAAAATAATTGCAGTAATGTTCACAATATAAAAATTGAAGTATGCTACATGTGTTCAAGTTTTGGTTGGTTTTTTTTTCAGAGTGAGCTTTTGTTAATATCATTATTCATAAAAGTAATTGCATGAAAAACAGAAATTCCAATTTTGCTGGGCTTGCTTTTGGTCTGGTTCCACAAATACTAACAGTGCTAGAAAATACTGAAAGTCTTTTATTTCACATTAATTGAAGTAACTATGACAACATGGCACAATTGATTTCCTTTAACATTGAATGGTGGTAAAATTGGCATTGTTTTAGGCCAGGCATCAGGAATAACCTTGCCAGTGGTGTAAGCTGGTTTATGCTCAAATTTTTCAATTATTCTTTTACTTGTTTTTAAAATGGTTACTTCTCTGGTGAAGGGATCAAGTGTTAATGACATTTGAAAGGGCTTTTTTTGAGCCACGTAAGACTTAATAAAACCATAATTTTTCATTTTATTGCTTCAGTAGGGAAAAGCTGTTAATTAGGAGTGCCATGGTAAAGAAAACTGCTTTTTGGCTCTGCCTACCAACTGGTTTATTCTGCTTATAAACAATTGGTCCCACTTAATGACTAGACCATACTGTATTTACTAGCTACCGTCAAGCATTCCCAGACTTCATAGTTTTATGTCTGTGAAACACTTGCATATTATGATCTCACCTCATGATACAGAATCTCTCTATTCAAGTTTATACATGACGTGGAAAGTCTCCGGGATGGACTCTGAGGGTAAAATTAGTGTAATTCCCCTGGAATGAAAGAGATGTGCCAATTTGTATCAAGTGGAGCTATGGCCCACAACGTCTCAAAGACATTTGCTTTTGTCTAGAAAACAAGCAAACAAATGTTCTTCATTTCAATGGAAAACAACACTTATGTCTCTCCTTGCTCAAGTACAGAAGGAGATCAAAGATGGCACAAAGCCTCCTTGCAAGGCAGTGTTTCACTTCCAGACAATTAATATGATAGGATCAGGGAAATGAAAATCTCTTCCATGCCTAGGTGTTTCCCCTGATGGACTGGAAAACTACTTGGTTTATCATTTTCTGTCTTTAGGCAAAAAGGTAACTCTTATTTGCATGTTTGTCAGTTTGTGCTTGAGAGTACAAAATTTACTTAAAAACAAGCTCAGCCAGCTAAATGAAATGCCAATGGTCTTATTATCCTGAGAGAGCAAAGCACTTAAGTCTATTATTAAAATGAAGTTAATTGAATTTAAATGTGTGCTTAAAGCACAGCCATAAATACTTCACTGAATAAATGGAAGATTATTCTTATGCTTAAATGTAAGCCCTAATCAGTATTTTCCTAAAACCAAATTTTATAGCTTTCTATCAGCAGTTCCAACTATCCCACTAATAATACCTGTCACTAAAACCAGAATTTTTCCAAGAAATTTGTTCAAAAGGACAAAAATCAAGGTGCTGCTCATACAATAAATTAGAAGAGTAGGTTTGAAACAAGAACACAAATATTAAAATCTGGGTGTGATGAGTTATGTATAAGAAAGGCAGGAAAGAGCTTATTGCAAGTTGAATTGTGTGGCTTTCTCAGAAACAGCTCCTTGGCAATCTAGAATGGAAAAACCTCCTTGCTCTACAAAATGTCAGTATTTAGGGGATGGGGGAACTGCAGAGCAACTATAACTGCTCTGTGTTCACCCAAGATCCTCTGCATCAGAGTAGCGTTTGGAATTCAAAATGGGGTTGAATTAAAAGCTTGAGCTCTGAAGCTCCCACTGCTATATCTGACTGATTTGGGACATGTGGCATTTAGCTGAACTTAATTTGCTATGTATTTCTAACAGGAATGCATTTCTCCCAGGAAGTGTAATAATTTAATATTCATCAGGTATTTTGCTGTCCTTTTGAGCTGGACCAAAGAATCTCTGGCCTAAATTCCACTGGCCTATATAAATTTGCAAAAATACTTTGTGACATACATTGTCTTTTACGGCTAGTTTAGAGAAGGAGGAGAATGGGCAAAAGGAAAAGTTCAGCTGCAATCCCATCTCATCCTTGTCAAAACTCAAGTTTTGGAAGCTGCTTTTCCATTAGATGTTCCTCACTGGCACTACTGTTTCAAAAGGATTTTTTTTTTTCTATCAAACAAAACTTTTCAAATGCCAAATGACTGTTCTGCCTGTTACCATTTTCCCTTCACAGAAAATGCAAAAAAAGCCTTTTTTTTTTTCTTGTTTGGCATGAAGGGAAGTTTCCCATTATTACACGGCCCTGGTATCACTGGAAGAGACCAGATGCCTGTTCCAAAACATAACATTCATTGTTGTACATAATGATAGAAAAATGTGAGTGGAAAGATGCAATAAGGTTCATTCACTTGATATCTGCATGGGGCTATGAGCTCTCCTAGTCATGATCTAGAATCTTGCAGCTTCACTAATTTGAGGTTTCTATTTATATTACCCTTAATGTAGAATTCTTAATAATAGTTTCTTAATGTAGATTAGAATAATTGATGCATTTTTGAGTTGTAAACTCAAAACTCAGCGTGTAAACTCATTACTGACTTTTTGGAAGCTTTGCTTCCAAGACTATTGAGAAAGCCAGAGTTGTACATAAATGAAAAGAAATTCACAGGTGTTGAATAGAAGACTTATATTCCTACTAACAGATGCATTTACATGTGTAATTTATATAGATGAAAAATATTTGTAGAATGGTGGAGAGGTAGAACTGGGGTATCACACAATTTAGAAAGAAATGCAGACCAGAATTTGTGATATTACAGACAATAAAATATGACAGCAGTGAGAGATGAGCTCCAGGACGAAAAACAGTTCTCCTGACAGCATGAGAAGAACAGGAGTATGACCCTTGCAGGTGGGATCAAAGGCCTGCCTAGCTCAGTGTCCTGTCCAACAGCCACAACAGGGATGCCCAGAGACACTGGGGAAACACTGATGGCATGGAATCCTCACCCAGCAATATGCAACCACAGGACTTCCAGAGCTACAGACCAGTGTCTTGCATTTAATGACTTTTAATGGGCTTTTCTTTTGAGAACTGGCTCTGGCACCAGTTTTGATTTTTTTAATGTAAATTTTGAATTTTTGAATTCATACAAACGTGAATCCACAATGTTTGGTGGCAGAAATTTGAACTCCTTATTACACTTTGAGTGGAGAACTACCTTCTTTTTCTTCTCAAAAGCCTGCAGCTAAGCTTTCTTCCTCCAGGACTTGAAGATAAAGGCTTCTTTCACCTTTTCAATTTGTCCTCTAACACCGCTTTTAGAGATGCCTCTAACACCGCTTTTCAGCTGTTCCCTTTCCAGATGGAAGAGACTATTTAGGCATGCTCTGCATGGGACCCATCTGATCTTCAGATCACTCCTTTTGGCCTTGTCTGTACCTCTACCATTTCTTTCTTGGGATGGAGAACTGGCCCTCTGCTTGGAACCTGTGATGTGGGTGGACCAGGAATTCCCAGCATGGAATCAATCTTTGCCTCACTGCTATTCCTTTTGTAGCAATTCCTGATATTCAGTGCACTCCTTGGTGATCAAAAATTCATTCAATACACGCACTGAACTATTACAAAATACAGTTAGTGGGTGATAATAGATCATGTAATCTTGGATGTCACTTCACTCCCATGTGTGCTACTTCACATTTATATTTAGACTGGACTTCCTCTACCTTTTACTTCCCACTCAGTATGGGAAACTCCCCCTTCAGTTCTTCACACCGAGTCCTCATCTTCACTTTTGCACATGACTTTGTTATCCACAGCTCATCTTAGTGCCTTTTCCAGCTCACCCAGTGACACACTGAGCAACAACAATGGGCACACTCTTCTCTGTGAAATTCCACTTCCCTCTGCTGTGAAAAAGGAACCAGAAACTGCTGCTCTTTGCTGCCTTTCTTTTGAGCAGTTATACCTTTTAGGACACCATTACCTCCTTCTCCTTGGCAGATGATGTTCCCTAAGAAAAGTGGGAGATGTTGCCAAGAACCTTTTAGAAATCTAGGCAGAATACTTCAAGAAGAATATTATCTTCCTCATACTCTGGCTGAGTCCTTCAAAGAAAACCAGCAGTGATCTGCAAAGTCTGATTTTTCCTTGACAAGCCAACACCTTACACGGGCTCTTAACCTTCCTTTCTACTGCTGGCTCAAATCTTGTCAGAACACTGGTGTTCTGGCAAGGGAGCTCAAGCTTGCAATGTGAGGGAGACACAAGGTTTCTCGCAAACTAGGGGCTGAAAGTGTTCATCTGGTCATTCATGCACAGCTCTAGTCATCTTCATGAAGAGCAAGGCCTAATGATTAGACATAATTACAATAATGTCATTATTTTAGTAAGAAATGCTTTGATTCTGCAAGCATCTAATTGCATAAATTTTATTTTCTGTTTTAAGTGGCTCTTCTAGGGGGTGCAGATGTCAGACTGTTCCTATTAACTGGACTTTGGAATTTCTATGAGCTCTGTTGTCAACAAGACTAATCAGCTTTTATTGTGTTTAGCTCAGTAGACACACAGAGAACGATCTGTCTTTTGCAGACCTGTATTTTCATTTACAAATATTACTCTCTATTTCTGCCATCTTGGTTATACACACAGAGTAGTAAAATGCAAACAAACCCAGAAGGCCTGGTATAAAGATCATTCATACTTTATGGTCATAATTTTTACATGAAAAGCACCATTATCCTAATTAAACTTCCCAATTTTGAGAGGTGTGTGTGGATGTGAGCATAGACATAGCATGTGAACACCTTAAATATGTGTATACATATCTGTTTATATGTATTATACATGCATATACACATTTATATCTCCATTAAATGCGCTCAGATTGCGAGTATTCTTTTAGTGCAGAGAGATTTAATGCAAAGAGCCAATACACCGTGACTGTAGTCGTTCCCATTTTGCAAACCAGATAAATTAACCACCAAAAGGGATCAGCCTGCGCTGGCAAAGCCACGATTTACACCGGCAAAACCTAGGGACTGTAGGAAAGGCATAGCACAAAAGATGGCTGCGTTGCATCGGCGCGAAGAGCGGTATTACAGGATGAAAGAAGGAAACAAAAATAGACCTGACACACGAGTTTTGCCGAAAGTTTCTGAAGCGGGGATGTGAATTCCCTGCCGGCAGCTCGGGGCTGTCACCGCCCCGCCGGGACCCTGCGCAGGGCTCCTCCCCGGCCGCTGCCGCCGGCACGGGAGACAGGGGAAATAGGGATCCCTTGGAAGGGAGCTAGTGAAAAAATAAAGGGGGAGAAAATGGAGCTGCAGTAATTGCTGGAAGGTAATGCTGTGTTCATTCCTTACTGCTTTTTTTGTTGGGGTTTTTGGATGGTTTTTTTAACGCGAGCCTGCCGGCCGCTGCATTTGTTGCGCTTTGAAGTACGTTGTGCAGCAGGGGAAGGAGATTCGCGGAGATGGCGTCACTTTATAAAAGTTTCCAGATTCTACCGAGTTTCTTGTTTGTTTTCCTTTTTTTTTTTTTTTTTTTTTTAATTTTTTTTAAGAGAGGGGGTTGTACGATTCGTAATGCAAGTGGGCCATGCGGCCAAGATCTAAATATACCCCTGTGAAAACAGAATCCCTGAGATAGCGACACTGATAGCTGAGGCTATTGTTAACTGTTGGGATTCCAATTAAATCCCGCAATGTTAAATATTTATTTAATTACTGGACAGAGAGCAGGAATTCTCGTTGACTACACTAATGGAGTCGGAATAGTGCAGTAGGGGAGAGTTTTTTCTCCTGCCCTCCCTGCCGCCCCCACTTCCAAATCTAAATAGCTGTAGACAAGCACAGGCTGGAATATGAACATTAAGGAAAAAAAAAAGTTTCAGCTTTGTTTTAGGAGTTATATTTCCGTCGGGTAAGCAAACTATATTGCATGTATTTTTCCATATCTTCAGCTCACTCCAAACATAACATTCCAAAGGATAAAATCTGTTACAAAATAAAACTGACTTTGTGACAGCTGAACTTCTACGTGGAGTCTAAAAATTATCTAAAAGCGCTTCGAGAATCCTAAATGTCATTCCCAAGATGTGGCGAATTGTAATGAGGGTTGTGAACTATTTTAGTAGCAGTGCCTTGCACAGGGCCCAGCTAAGCAGCTGGAGCATTTATAAACTTATTTTTTGCCCTTTAGTGTGTTACATATGAAGGTATTTAGACAATAACAATAATCCTAATTTGTTTCAGATTGGAAAAAATGTAACCAAATTGAAAATGTGTTGTTTGCCTTTTGATTTCCCTTCCTGTACTTCCTTTTGAAACATGTCATAGGACAGTGCCTAAAGAGTGCAAGAAAACTCATCAACAATAAGATAGTGAATGAAAAAGAACATTATCATTACTATATTACTACTTTGTGGCTTTCTCATCTTACTGGCTTTTCCAAAAACTTTTAAATTTTGTTTTAGAAAATGATCCAGTTCCCTCTTCTCCTAAAGCAAAAACAAAAACCACACCAAAAAAAAAAAAAAAAAAAAAAAAAAAAAAAAAATCTGTGGAAGTTTTGGTAAGAGAAAGCAAATAGCTTGCAACACACTGTCCAAAACCTGTACTACACTATGCCCAAAAGCACTTTAATTTACAATAGACATTATTATGGTTGTATGCAGATCTTGATATGGTAGAGGAAATTATTAAACCCAACTATTTGGTCATGAGGCTGGAAAAAAAAAATTGTGTCCCTAAGTGTGCCACAAAATTTAAATGCAAGTTACAAAGGCCAGCACCCTGTAACTTGGTGACTCCGTTGGAATTACACCCAGAAGGAGAAAGTCAGGTCCTGTCAGTTCATACATGAGAAAGCCTGAGTGCTCTGCACTGCCATCACTAATTGTTTTGTGTTGGGAAATCCTGAGGTGATAAAACGGCTGTTAGAAAGTTGGCCAGTGAGTAATTAAGTGCAGGTCTAGCTATTAAAACCTGATTTGTTACTCATAGGTTACACTCATCTGCATCACCTTCTCTCAAGATACAGATAAAAGTCAATGTTCTTTTCACTGGTCTAAGCCAAAAGTGGCTGAGTAATGAATGGAGAGATGTCAGCTCTGGGTATGGCTCACACATACACAGTGGGAAGGATTACCTTTATCATAACAGGTACAGTTATTGTGATAGAGAGCTTCTATTCCAACCGTTCCTTTCTCCTTTCATTTATTTCCAGAGGAAGTGCTGGAGGATGTGTACCCTTCTTCATTTCAAGTTTTAAATACTTACTTGACTCAGAAGCAAAACTTAGCTTTTTAAAAAATTTAATTTCTGTTTCAGAGTGTCTCTGTTTACTATACTCAAGCTTCTCCATAGAGTGGGTGTAACCAGGAGAAGAATTTGGCCCATGATGTGAGCTAAATTTTCAGTGCTTCCACTATTTAGAGCTCTGTTGGGCTAAAAATAGTTTTCCTGTGGTTTTGGCCATGGAGCCACAAATGCAAGTTTTCAGTGCAGAGTTATTGTGGCTGTTGGTCCCTACTATTGCTTCAAGAAATGGATTTCCAGCTCATGACTGTGTCAGCAGATGATTATGTTGAGCGTGAGGCTGCATGTCAGATCTGCTCACTGACCTGCAGTGAGAATGTGTCCCACCCAAATGCCAGGGACCACCAAAAGGGACCATGCTTGAAGGCAGTGCTTGGGCTGGGCACTGAAAAACGCTAGGAAAAACTGGGACTGTGCAGGAAATAACGCTGAAGAATTCACACAGAAATCTCCATGTTTGCCTAACGATATGGGGTGTAAAACAAGTGGAGGGAAGGGAGTAAATCTTTAGGAAAGTAAGACACAGTTTTGTTCATGGCTAATTTGGAGCCAAGTTTTCATCAAAGAAAAAAGCTTACAGTGACCATATGGTTAAGGTAGGCAAGGAGTTCACCGTGATGTTAGATTCATCCTCTTTTGGTCCTGCATATTCTATCCCAATTCCATGGTGCAACTTCTCTGTTGTCTGCAGGAAATTGGTCTGGTTGTTGCAGACAGCTTTAATGAGGAGGGGGCCAGCTTTTTTCTGAGCTTAGTAGTGGGTGTCAGACTCCAGAAAGTGTTCTTATAATGCAAAGTCAAGTTCTGGAAACAGTTGAAAATCACTGATTTAGAAGAGTGAGACCAATGCATATTTCTGTACTGCTGATGCAATGGTGAGGACAAGCTGGGGATGGTCTAGAAAAGTAATGACACCAGAGGAATATTCAGAGAAATCAAGCTGTTTAAAATTATCTTCTTTATAATTTTCTCTCTGAGAGCACTGTAATACTTTGTGTTAATCAGCTGGGACATTTTTTCCATTTCTCTGGGAAGGTTTTCACCCCATTCCAAGCAGAAGATTGATGTAGGAGTACTCTGCCCTGACCAGACTCTATCCACAGGAGTCAATGGATGGTGGTTCCAATCCACTGGAATGGGACGTGGACTTTGTGACAGTTCTCAGACAAATGCTTCTCTTATTCATTACTCCATACACATCTTACTCTTCCTGCAGTGTTCTTCTTCCTTTCTTAGGATTTTGCCTTTTTTATATGTTTTTCAGACAATTTTTTCTTGCATTGTGTGTTCAGTTTTGCATCCTTAGTGACTCTCAGATCCATCAAACTGGATACACCATCCCCAGTATATTCACAGTTTTATTCTGTGGAGTGGAGCTAAGCTTACAAAACTTTTACATAATTATGTCTTTGTTTCTAACATCCTCACAGATGTACCATTATTCAGCTGCATGTCTCATCCCATTTATTCTCCCAGTCTAGGAAGAAAAGTTAGCAGCTTTAAAACTTCCTGGGAAGAATATCTTTGGCTTGCCTTCCCTCTCTCCCCTGGTCTACAATTTCATGTTAATGTCTTCTACCTGTAGCTTCAGGAAACAAGACTAATTCTTCTCTCCCTTTCTCTGTGTGAGTTGACATGCAAGGTACCCAGAAGTGTGGCTGTAACAATAACAGGGTACTTAATTTGAGAATTAGCTCTGGGAATTCAAAGGCTGTGAGCCAGTGAGTTTAACTTTGCAGCAGCCAACACCTCCGAGGGCCTTGTAGATAAACACTTTTAATATCTTTCCTCCAGACCCTAAATGTTATTTTCATTTTCTTACATATGTGATGCAAGGTACACAACGTTTGTATTGTCTTCCTGTGAGGCAGCCTCTTACCACCTCCTGTGCCAGTTCTCAGCCTGCTGTAAATTGTGGGCTTATTTAAGGGAACCAAATGGCCAGAGCAAATGTCACCTCCCTCTCCACTTGCTGAACTCTGCTCAAACACAACACTGTTTTTCTGCCTCAAAAATACATGTTAAGGTATGTATAGTATGTTAGCCCCTCCTTAGCCTTTCCCACCCTGAAACTTTTCAAATAGGGATGGCATGTTCCTCTCTTTGCTGCCAAAAAAAAAAATAAATTCCTTTCTCAGCATTTCCCCCTTCCCCCATTTCTTCTCAGCTGACAGCTGTGAGAGTGGAACTTTCTTGAGCTATCCTATCCATTTCCCCCAATTCTGTTTTTAAGCTAGATTTGGTTTAAATATCCAAGCCATCTTTCACACTACAGATTTTTTTAACATAAAGTGGCTTTGCAAATGCTTATTGTGGGTAGAGACATGGGAACTGTTTGTGTATATTTATTTTTCTTTATAAACAACATTCGCTCCTCTACCCTCAGCAATTCAGAGTTGATAGGGAATTAAACTGAACAATACAGTAATTTTAGAAGTTACAGGAGGCCAAAGTTTCATAATAAAGCAACTTTTTTCAAGACTATTTCCTTATAATTCAAACAATCTATTTGATTTTCATACTTACTTGCTTCTAACAGAATAAAAATTTCATTAAGAAATATAGGAATTGTATTCAAAATCTGGAGAGTAAAAGGAAAAGAATGGAATTTAGGATAGTTCTTGAATTTCATGCTTCTCAACCATGCAAGGCCTGATAGCTTTTGGTCTTCTGTTGGTTGTTTTGTACTTTGATCAGACTGTGAGGTTATCGCTCGCCCCAACATAAACACCTACAGTAACTCAGCTTTATGGGAAGGTGTTTTTCCACCCGCATTGCCTTTAGCCCATGCAGAAAGGAATATCAGACATGTACTTCAGTTGACTTTACAAGGCAAAGTATAAACATGTGCAGTTGTCTCTGCAGAATCTAACATAATTTAATAATTAAAACATTCAGGTAAGGGGAAGGTTAGCTAGTCCTTTTTCCTTGGATTAACACAGCTGCATGCTTGTGTGCTGGAAAATCTGGATTTGTCAGTGATAAAATAGGATCGATGGTTCCATGAGTTGTGAAATTCAGGAATTTGTGAAATCACATGATTTCTGAAAAATGTGTTCAGAGTGCTTGCAGTCTCTTTGTTGTCCTTTTATTGAACTTGATATGTGATTAGAGTGCACCCACTGGAATGTGGTACTAGAGATCCAAATGATGGAGACCATGTATGAACAGGCAGCAGTGAAAGTGATGTTAATTATTCTCTGGCCTTAAGAGCATACAGACCTGAATCATCAGATAGCCAATGTCACTTATTTTATATTCCATCAGTCTTGTTGACTACAAGGAGATAATTTGACTTCAAATATTTGGAGTTTGCCCATTCAACATTAGTCTATGACAAAATGGCATGGGGGAAAAGAAAAGGAAACCTATTTTTCAGATGGAATATCATATTCCTTGCTACCACACTCTAGAACAGTCTCTGTATTGTGCTTAAGAATCACTCTTCTCTGAGGAGGGTGTGCTGCAAGCACGTCTCAATTGCCTGTAGTTTTAAATCGAGACTGTTAAGAAAACTTAGTTTTGGAAATCTTTCAGTTTTCCTTGTCTTCCCATACTCTTGAGTGAACACCTTCAGCTTTCCTCATCACTGGAACTCTGAAACCTCCACAGAAGGAAGTGCATCGGAGCTCTGGGTTGTAGATTCACCCAGCAGAATACAACTGTTTTGTAACTCCTCAACAGAGGAGAACATTTTGTTTTCTAGAGACATGATGGTTGGCACATGAACAACACCTAAAATGCCTGCTGCCAATTTGTTGTTTGTTACTTGGTTTATTAATTAAGTTACACAAAAGATTTGGAAAAAGGCCAACGGTTGTTGTTTCGGTTTTTTTTTTTGTCCCATATTTTGGACTGCCTGGCCAAAGCAGAACAATTGCTGGTGCAGAGATACAGAGGAGTCCCCAAAGGTTAGCTCTGTTCTGGGACTAAATTAACACCAAAGCCTTGCTCCTCCACGGCTGCCGTGAACTTTAGTAGAGATATCCTGTTGGGCTATTAATTGACTTCTTAAGAACTTCTGTTTACATCCAAAATAATCAAGAGCCATGTAATTTTGAAGCAGAAGAAAATTTCTTTAAAGCTCAAATATATTTGAAACTGAAATTTCAGCTCGGCTCATTTGGTATTTTTCCCTATTTCTATCAACTTTACATTGCTTTTTCGTAATTTTTTTTTCTTTTTGGAAGGTGTTTTACCTTTAATTTACACAAATAAAACATAGGGTTTCATGTGGCATCTTTTTAGCTTAATTATATATGCATTTATATATATATATATGAAATCACTTTTCATTATGTTTGCTTGTTTCTCGTTTTTTTTTCTGAAAGGAATCTGATAGCAAGGTTCAGTTGGCATGCCAGATTTCTAACTGCGGCAAGATGGCATAGTTCTACAACAGAGACATAAATGTAGGTACAAATGATGGTTTTGCCCCGTGTTATCTGTTCCTACACAATTTTTTTGGCCAGGGGAAGAAACTCTTCTGTCGGAATTTCTGTAGTCAACAGACTAGGATTCAGCTTAGTTCAGTAGTGTGTCTGAAACCAGCCCCAATCAGCCTCCTCTGAGGAAGGCAGCCTTTGGGTTGTGAAGTAATTGTCCTGTAGGAAAAGGTTCCTCTTAAAATCAGTTTGTGGGCTGAAGTGTGAAATACTTTCCTCTCATTGTGGATGTTCCTGTTGCCCATTTAAAGCCAAATTTCTCAAAGCCATCAGTTCAGGCCTCAACAGTAGTTTGTGGTGAGTGGTTCCACCTGGTCCTGAAGAGCAGAGCTGAGCATGGGTCAGCCTTGCACGCGTTGCTCAACGGCACCTCATCTTTTTAAGGCAAACAAGACGTGGCCAGTTCTTCCCTACCATGAGAGGCTTTTGCATGGACAACTGATTTTCATAACTGATTTCAGTGGAAGAAAGCGCGTTCTTTAGTTTTAGTGTAAATTGAGGTGTTTGGAGTTCCAAAAGTGAGTTCTATATTGAGGGGAGTTTAAAAAATGAAAACCTTCTGACATCAGGTCATGGCGTGGAATCCAATTCTTCTTTAATATGCCCTCATATCTAATAATTCGCTCAGTTAAAAATGGCAAGAAACACTTGTGCCTGCAATATGCTTAACCACGGTTAGGCATTGCTGTGGCACTTTTGACCCAGTACCCCTCTGAAACTTTCTTCTGTGTAGTTCAAAAGTAGCTTTTAGGAAACAGTGCTCACTTCCATGTCACACGATGAGGACAGTAAATTTGTCCCATAGTGGCATTATATGAAGAAAATCCTCATCTCTGCAATCCTTTCTGGAGCCATTCCTAACACTGCTGACAGGTTTTCTTGATGCTTTACTGCGTGTTTTAGTAACTTCTTCAGAGATGCAGCCCCCGGAGGACCTCAACTGCCCCAGCACATTGTGGATAACAGCCAGTCCCACAGGAGATGAGGAGGCTCGGGGAACCATGCTGCTCACCCCAACTCCCTGCAAGGAGGCTGTAGCCATGTGGGAGCTGGGCTCTGCTCCCCTGGAATTAGTGATGGGACAGCAAGACATGGCCTTAAGCTGCACCAGGGGAGGTTCAGGTTGGCCATCGGGAGGAATTTCTTCCTAGAAACGGTGCTCAGACATTGGAATGGGCTGCCCAGGGAGGTGGTGGAGTCACTGCCCCGGAGGTATTTAAGGAAAGACTGAACGTGTCACTCAGTGCCATGGCCTGGTTGACACGGTGGTGTTCGGTCATAGGCTGGGCTCGGTGATCCCCCAGGCCTTTTGTAACCTAATTGATTCTGTGAAAACAAGCGCCGTGCCCGGGGCTGGTGCGAGCCGCCGGTACGACAGCGGCACACCGTGCTGGGGGAGAGCGCCGGCCCTCAGCCCCAGCGGCGCCCGCCATCGCAGCGGGACCTTCGGGGGCTTTTCTATTGCTCCGTTATATGGCGCGTTAGGTTCTGAACGCCGAGCCCCGCACACCTCTCTCTTTATTTATAATTTGTATTTGTTTCGCTCCCTCTCCCAGCGCGGGGCCGGTTCCCCACAGGGCCCCTTCCCACACGGCGGCCCGGCCCGGCCCGGCCCTTTTCCCGCTTCCTGCCGCCGCCGCCGCGGCGCGCGCGCGGCCCCGCCCCTCGCGCACATCCGGGTCCCGGCGCTGGCCGCGCTGGCCCCGCCGGCCCCGCCGCCGCCGCCGCCGCCGCTCCCGTCCCGCCGCTCCCCCCGGCAAAGTTTCGCTGCAGCAGCAGCGGCGGCCGCGGCCCAGCCGGCGCCTCACGGACACCCGCCCCGGGGAGGCCGCCTGCTCCGCGCCGGGTGGGTCGGGGCGGCGGGATGGGGGGGGGGGCGGTTTGCGGGCCGCGGGGTCGCGGCGCTGCGAGTCGGGTTCCGGGCGGCGGTGGGGGTGGGGGGGAAGCGGGACGGGCCCTTTGGGAAGCGGGGCCGAGGCCTCGAGCGGGCCCGCGGTGACACGGTGGTCCCGGCGGGGCGGGAGGGGACGGCGAGCGGCCTGTGAGCGAAGGAGCAGCCCCGGGAGGGAGAGGGGAGCGCGGGGCCGCCCGCGGGGCTGCTCGGACACGCGTGGTGCCGGTACAGGAGCGAACATCGCAGTGCTCAGCAGAGGCTCGTCGGGCTTGTTTCTTACGTTTTTGTTGTTAGGATTTTTTTTTTTTAAGTTTTTTTTTGTTGGGTTTTTTTTTTTTTTTTTTTTTTAAAGACGAGAACTCTCTCTTAGCTGGAGTCAGGCCTGACCGAGCGAGGGGAGAGCAACAAACCCGCACGTTTGCAGGCGCTGCTAAAGAGGCGGGAGGCGATGTGAGTGCTCTCTCACACACACACAGAC
This sequence comes from Acanthornis magna, assembly GCA_036785705.1. Taxonomy (NCBI): domain Eukaryota; kingdom Metazoa; phylum Chordata; class Aves; order Passeriformes; family Acanthizidae; genus Acanthornis; species Acanthornis magna. Next base: position 3,437,542 of record JAWUZG010000092.1, read on the forward strand.
ACACACACAAAACTCTCACGAACACACACTTGTCCACCTTGGCCTTCCTCGGCTGCGCCCAGCCCTGACAGCTGCCTGACAACAGATGCACAGCCTCGGTGATTTAGAACGGCAGTTTTTGTCTTCTGCGGGTTGTAAATTTAATAGAGGAAATATGCTCTTGCGGTTAAAAGCATAAGACTGGAAATCAAGTGATCTGTGCTCTGTTCCAGTTGTGGGGTTTCTGATGTGACTTTAAGGTGATTGAATGATACTTCGCAGGAAAATTAGGTAGGGAAGAACTTATTGAGCAGTAGTGTTGAATATATTATTGAATAGGTTCGGTAATAGTTGTTGAATCTTTTGGTGGAATAGGAAGGGATTTAGCAACTCTATGCAGTGAATCACTTAGGCTCACTGCTTTAACAAAACCTCCAAGGAATAACTGTCAAAATTTGTACCAGCAAAGTTTTGTCTGACATGGGAAATTAGATTGTCAGTATATGATAGTTTTAGATTAAATCTCTTGCTGGTTTTCATCGCTTTGTTAATTTCAGGTAATTAGTCTTCCATGGGTGGCTTTAAAATACTGAAAACTGAAATGAGCATTGTTCATTGCATGTGTCAGTTACAGAAGTTCTGCATGGAATATCCTCCTGGTATTCTGAGAAATCACAATTTGATTGGAGTAAAGAAAAAGGTGCAAACATAAGCAGTCATGTGCCTGTGCTCATCAAAACCTGTAATGCTTTATGAAGTTGGCAGCTAGTGGTAGTGGAAGTTAATAGAAGCAGCAAATAACTTAATTGAAGATGTTTCATAATTAGCGTGCTGTAACTTTTGAGAGTGCCCTGTCTGTGTTGGATTTAATGTCTTAATCCCTACCGTTTGATAGTGGTTTACTCTTACGTCTGATATTAAAATTTTGTTCACTTGGCCTTGAAATTGCTGCTAAGTGCCTAATGCCACCTATTTCTACAAAACAAAACCCCAACGAACCTTGTGCTTGCTGGGGTAGCTGCCTTATTCAAACCTTTCTTTTCCTTTCAAATGTGGAGGACATACATTTGAGGGAGGGATTTTTTTATGAAGAGGACTTTCCTAGTGGAAGCCTAGGTGGACAATCATGATGGGGCTGAGAAATGGGAAAGAAGGAAGAGATTTTTGCATTTTTCTCTTGATGACAAAAGATCACTACAGGGTGTGCTGCTGTGTACAGCTGTGGTGGGTGGGGGTTTTTTTTGTGGTTTTGAGTTTTAACCTCTGATGGAACTTGAAGGAACTCTTAAATTGTGGACCCTCTACTATTTGGTACTTGATAGGAAGTCAGATTTTTAATCTTGCACCTGGAGTGGGTGATCCTTGCAGTGTTTTGATGATCACAGAATATTATTTGAGCTGGAAAAAATTGTGTCTCCCAAGATGGAGTGCTCGTGCTCAGTTAAGGAACTTTCTGTGTTGTGATCTTTAATATTTTGGAAGACACTTTCAATTCCACAAAACTGTCTTCTATATTTTCTATATCAATATCTTAAGAAAATGCTAAGAACTCTTTTATAGCTCTTGGCTAAATTACATACCTGCAAAAGTACTTCTGTGGCAATTCTGTGCAAATCCCTGTGTACCCTTTTCCTTCCAGTTAAGGCCCTGTTGATTTTTTTAATGTTAGCTTGTTTTTTTTAAATTAAAGTACAAGTTTCTTCAAATGTCTCTGTTAGACTTGGCGGAATGAATTTTAATCTGTTAATGTTCCTTTAAAGATCTTTACGTGATTTTTTTTTTTTTTAATAACAGGTAAGGAGCTCGTGCTCAGAATGAGAAGATTTGTTCTTGTGTGAGCTGAGTGCACTTGAGATATCTTCATGGCTAACGATAAACAGCTCATTAAAAGCAAGTTGAACAGTAATTTAACACTTCGGCAGTTATCATTAGTCACAGTGCAAGTTCCTGCACTGGTTTCTGGAAGCCTTTTTAGCCGTGTTCCTGTGACCACGTAGAAAAGTTTGGCTGGCACTTGAGCGCGCTTGACCAGCGTGGGTTGGCAAGGTGCAGGGCGCTGCCTGCCAAGTCTGTATCCCTACTGACCTACCACCAAGGTTGAGCCTGCCAGCACTGTCATCCCTGACAGAGGATCTTTGTCAGGATCCCTGCTACTGATACACCAACTATGAAGTAGTGTCTCTGAATTCTGGGTCAGTGGATGTCACAAACTGACAAATTTAGAATACTTTGCCATTCATTCATTCTGTGCAAGGGGAAAAAAAAGCTCACTGAATTACTATTGTCAGTGTTCCCTCCAATCCTGTAGCTTTTGTAAACTTGTCACAGGCTTAATGCAATTCAGTTGGAGTGGAAGTGTATACACACACATACATCTTTATTTTTCTTCTTTAAAGCTTTTTCAATGTCCCATTTTCCAGGTTATGCTTTTTCTTGCCAGCTCATAGTATTTAGAATCTTTTTCTTTAATGAGGGTCTTGCACATGAACATCCACATCTTTAGAAGGCTTTGTCCAGCTTGTTTATTTTATAGCATATTTTAGGGCTTGTGAAAAGTACAAGATGCCTTTTATTTTCCCATTTTTGTCTCCAAGTGTAGTACTGAGGTCATTCCTAATCACCCACTTGCTTGTCCATGTCCACCAACCTTCCAATCGAGGCATAGGCCTTTGTTTTCATGTTTAGTGAAATGTAGCAGTGCTTTTCTCTGGAATTTTAATTAAGAAATGGATTCTAAGTTGTAGCTATCTGCTTCGGTTAGAGTAGATCTCAAATAACCTTAAAAACATGAGGTAGTTTCAGGGCTGACTACTTTTGATGGTGGCATTTTCCAGCATAATGCTTCAGTTGGAAAGTGCCAGTTAGCTGAAATAGAAGTGTGAGGAAATGTAAATTTCTGATAAAACACTCAAGGGAGACAGGTTTTGGTTCTAAGATGGAATTTGTAGTTTTGAGAATTTCTGCAAAAGCTAATTACTCAGTAATTAGAGCAGCTGCAGAGACCAGGGCCATTGGAGCATTGGATTTTTTTGTTTTAAGTGTGGATGCTTTAAGAAATAGATAGTACTTTTTTTAGGCACGGGAAGGTTTGGTGGTTTCTCCCTCTCTCTCCCTTCCCCTATATCAGAGTTAAACTCAAATTTTGTTATGATGCCGAACAAATTCAAAACTGTTCTTTGATTATAATTTTTCTGAGCTTTTTTGGCATCAGGTGGAAGTGAGGGTGCTTTGGAAACACAGTGAAGCTCTGTTAGTGATCTGTTTCCCTGGATCTTTTTGTGATAGAAATCTTTATCACTGTAATTATTTTTTGACAGTAATTTTTGAGAAGACTTTAAGAAGAAACAAAAGCATCATTTTGTTATCTGAGCTATATCTTCCATGTATTACTTGCTGCTTGTGCTTGGCTTCAGAGTTTGTTAGGTTTCTTGTAAGAGTGCTGGTTAAATTCTTCTCAGCTGACAGAGCTAAATGCTTCAGCATTTTTTTAAGCTGTGTTAGATGGTGTACAGATGTGGAAATTAAAAGCAAAAGTATTGTGTGAGAAACCCTGTCTGGAATTGTCATTATATTTTTCTGTTTGGAGGCAGTCACAGTTAGTAAGAGTTTTGAAGATACCAGACAGCTCTTTTCTGTTCTTGTTTACATTTATTATCAGTTAGATTATATTGCCTTACAAGGCATGTTTGAAGGAAGAGATCCAGTGCTAGTGTAAAAGCACTTACCATAGATTTAGGTCAATTGGATGCACATTTGTATCTGCAAGCCCAGGTCTGATGAAAATACCACAAGTTCCTTTTTAATATAATTTATAAGATCTTTTTCATCCTTTACTTAAGGGGAGAAGGTGGAAAAAATGTCTTATCGCTGGTGGTGTTCTTTGAGGCTGAGATATTGCATAGGGTAATTGAAGAAGAATCTTTTCTGTGGAGAGGCTGTGGCAATGGTCTGTAGCATGTAGGCCCTTCAAGCTTATTGAACAGCTTTTTTAACCACTGTGTCATCTTAGGATTTGTTTTATGCTTGGTGTATGTGGAGAAACTATGGAGCTAATGTTTCTCCTGTATTTGTTCTTGAGAAAAGGCTCTAATGTGTGCCATTGCATGGGACTGTATGCTGGGCTCTAGACTTGGGAAAATTATAATAAAACCCAAGCACAATCCTTCACAGTTCCTGTCAGGAAATTTATAAGGAAAGAAGGATTTTAATAAAACCAGGTGAAATTGATGTGTGAGGTTGTAGTTTTAAAGAAAGTATTGGTCTGTGTACATAGTGTAATACACTGTAATATACTGCAGTTGAATTTCTGAGCTTTCTGTATGAATATGTAGTATGTTAATGTGTGTATGGAGTCAAAATGCTTGAGCATTTCAGAGTTTGAAGGGCAATAAAGTTAAGCACAAGAGCTGACTGCGGAACAGCTTTAGCTGCAGATCTGCAGCAGCTCTAATGAACTCCCAGTTGTGTTGCTGGTTATAAGTGGTGCTTTGTTTATTGTATGAAATTGAGTCTCAAAACAGCTTCTAATCATCAGCAGTGAAGTTCCTTGCTTCAGATTGGGTATGATGCTACAGGAGGCTTCCTGAATTTGCAAACAAGTAAATTAGTGGGAGGAGAATAGTGTTTGTACATGTGAACACAGGGTTAGTACTGGCAGTAGGAAGGGATGAGGGTCATGTTGATTTTACTCATTTTATTCTTGTTCTTGTGGAAGTATCGCTCCTTGCTCTGCTGCTTGGGATGATGGTTTGCTTGGTTAATGGTACTTCAAACCTCGATTTTGGGGGTGGGAAATTAGTTTGGAATCAATGGGAAGAACATGTTACATACAAAGTGCATCTCATGAAAGTAGATACACCCATATGTAATGTTACATTATCTGTTCTGCAGTGAGTCTTGCTCAGGCCCTTTTAGGCAGAAAGAGATTCCTTAGTATCAAATGAACCTACTGGACTTGCCAGTTCAGTGTAGTAGGCTAAGAAAATTTCACAAGAACTACTGAAAGGAAGTCAAGTTGCTCAGTATTTGTGATGGCAGATGGAAGGTGGTGTATTTCTGCCATCTGCATAAATGAAATATAAGTTCTGCTGTTGGCCAACTCTGTTTATATCTGGCTGGCTGGCTGAAGTATTAAGGAGGGGGTTCAAACAATGGACCCGTTCACCCAGCTAGTTTCCTTCCATTTGCTGGAGTCATTAGCAAGAACTTTAAAAGTATAAATAATGCATGCCCCAAAGTCTAATTTTGATACAGCGATTACTTCCTTTTATACTTGCCCATTAAAAGCCCCCTCATGCTACTCCGTGTAATTCATTACACTTACTCCTTAAAGAGTGTTTGTAACTGTTTTTTTTTTAAATGTAATAGCATGATTTCAGTTGATGTTCTCTTGTAGCTCAGCTGAAAAGTTATTTAATAAAGGAAGGTAATGCATAATAGACCCTCTGCCTCTTAAGGAAATTTAAGTAAGCTTTTTTCCCCATGAAAGTTGTTACCAGCTGTGTCTAGAGGTGCAGCAATACGAGTAATTTGTGCAACACTGAATGAAAATGTGACTCTTTGAAGCATTTGTTTCTGTATTCAAAGCTCAGTGATGCTCTGTGGTGCTGCAATCACAGCTCATAACTTGTGCTTTTAAGCCTTGAAGAAATTGATTGTAAGTACAGATGATCTGGGGAAGCTGTTCCTGGCAGATGTCACCATTACTTGGAAACCTTTCGAAAAGTAGATGCTGAAATTACAGCAAATGCAAGTAAATGTTCGAAATGCGGTTTATGCTGCGTATTCAGAAATCTGAAAACCCTACCTGAATTGCAGTTTCTACATGGAAATGTTCAGTTTCTACATAAATACCTGAACCTACTGCTTTGTGGCCTCAATAGGTCATGAATCCAGCTCATGATTCGTGAAACTTTTTAATTCTACCTTGTTTACTTAAGAAGAGGCAAACGCTGTAAACCTGCAATGTTTTGCCTTCCCAAATGAACTTCTGGATGGTGTGTAATGAGATAAATTCAGTGTCATTTGTACTTCTCAAAGCCTATTACTATTTTGTTGCCGGGTTTCTTTCTCGCCCTTGCTTTTCTAGGACAGGTTAAAACAGTTCTGAAGAGTCTTGAAAGTCTCATGGGTGGCCAGAATGGAGTTACAGTAAAGGGTATTAAGGTTTTAAACTTCAACAGTCTCATTTTTCAGGGGTTATAGTTACAAGCATGTATGTGGAAACTTTTTGAAGAAGTTGAAACAGTAGTTTGATCAAATCTGTTCTGATGCTTCTGAAATACTTGTTTTACCAGGCTTTGCTTTTGTTGATGGGCCCTCAGACAAATGTAAAGTTTTTAGAGTTAATTATGTTACTCCAAGCAGATGATTTCTAAAATCATAGTTTCTAGGACAGTCATTTATCATAATTCCCTTGACACTTGCCCTACAAATAATAGTTACTGCAAAATATCATCTTAGTAGAACTGTTCCAACTTCCTTTCCTTTTAGTGAGCTTGTTTATTCCATGAGCATACTTGTGGGTAAATGATGTTGAAATTATATAAAACCAATAAAATATCTCTCCTAGTTGATGCATTATGTTCAAAATACTAAAAAACAAAATAAAATTTTGCATGATCATAGCATAGAATTGTAGATCTTTAAATTTTATTTCTTAATACAGATGGGGCTGCTGTAAGAGGATAGATCAGAGAGCGTTTCTTAAGATCTCCTTTGAGCTCAACTTAACTAGAGGAATTTCCAGTGCATCTTCTGCCTTGATGATGCTTAAGGTTCTTTGAAAGCATAGCTGAGAAACAAAAATAGAACTTTTTAATTGTCTTCTGGTCTGAGATTCTAGGTGGGTTCATTTCCTTTTCTAGGGGTGTGAGCAGTTGCTGATCTTGCAGCTATTGAATATATGCAGGGCTTGAAAGTAAGTTAGTTGCAACTATAAACAGCTTTTACTTTTTAAAACAGTAAACTTTTATCCTCAGTAAAAGAAAAAAATCAGTCAGAGTTCCTGGCCAAGTTTATCTCCCTTTATGTATTTCCTGTTGCTTTGAAGGGTGCAAAGGTTCTCATGTGTAATAGTCCTAGGGAACTAAATTAGTCTTAAAGTGCAGACAATGGTGATATTTCTGAAGAAAAAAGGTGATACGTAATTATTTGAGGTTTTTAATTTTTTTTTCTTTTTTTTTCTTTTTTATTTTCTCAATACCTTCTTCTAGGCACTTACTGAAGCAATAGGAGGCTTCTCTTAATTTCTTTTTTCCCATTTTGGTTTTTTTTTTATGAGAGCTCTAGGAAGAAAGACCTTCAAACAGTTTTTCTGTTTGTTTTGCTTTTCCGATTTTTTTTCCATATTACTGAAACAAAGCTGAATAATCAAAGAGGTACCAATGGGATTAAGCTACTGCGTGAAATAAATGGATTTTTTCCTGTAAAGGAACACCAAGTGTCCTTGGGTTTGTTCCTTGCTTTCCTCACCCTCTAACTCCATAGTGGAAAATATAGGGTGGTTATATGTGGGACATAAATGCCTTGCCTAGGGATGTTTGCTGTAGCTTTGGTTGATGTGATGGTGCTTAGTACATGGTTCTGTTATATAAAAATACCTGTCCAAGTGCCTGAGTGAGCCTGTAAATGTGCCCAGACACTTAAAAAGCCTTATCAGATGACTTTTAGTTTATCAAAGATGGGAGGAAGAAAGATCTTCTTGATTAAAGGTAGCAATCTAAGGGAACCAGCACAGAGGTATTTAACATTTCACTTTCCCTCCACCACCTTTTTCTCTTATGTGCAGATTTGGTGTCTCGGGCTAGGGTAGGTGTTCTAATTCACCGTGGTTTATCAAAGGTGGAGAGACAATGTTGTTTGGCAGTCTCTGTAGCAAGAGAGGAAGCATCTTTTGTTATTGACATCCTTTCTGTTAGCTCTGCTCTTGCTTTTTGCCAGCTGCTCATTGTCTATACTTGCTTATTTAGTATTCACAAGGGATTTTACAAGTTCTTATCAGTTCGTTGCCACAGCACATCATTTCCTCTTGTCATCGGTACTCCTTAAATTGCTGGGGGGAGGAATTGCATTAGGGCTGGTGAGTGGTGAAACACCATTCATGAGCAAGTTGTTCTGCTCCTCTCCTTTCTGAGGTAGTTTGTAGTAAAGGTCACATTTCTAGTGCTTACTCCACCATGTCTTTTCCCCCTTCTTTCTTCTGGGGAGAAGAAAACAACTTTTTTTTTGCCAAGGCTAAAAATATCCAGCACTTCAAATATTCTTCTTAAAAGATATAAGGAAGTGCAGCATAAAATTAGCTACAGCTAAAAAAAGGTTGACCACCTCTCTGAGTGGCTGGGGAGTGTTTGGTTTGTGCTTTTTATTGGATTTTTCTTCTAATTGTGTTTTGTTTTCTCTATCTACAGTTTCTTGCTAATTTTTTTAATACTCTCAAAAAATATAGGGTAACTAATCCGAGCTCAAGAAAAAGAAGATGCTTTAGGATTTTTTCGTTTTTGGAAATTAAGATCCATTTGAGAAACTCAGTACTGCCATGCAGTACCAGCCTTGGAACTGGTGGTTCCACCCTGCCTCTTCCCTATTTCTTCATAGCAAGTTTAGCCCTCTAATGAAGCACTGTGACAGGGATGCATTATTAGTTTTAAAGCATATTCCTCAAGCCTATCTTCTGAGGGAAAGTCAATTAAGGAATATTAACAGAAACTGCTATCCCTATCATCCCTTGTGGTCCCTTTTCCCACTAACCAGTAATGCAAGATTTGGGGACTGATCAATTTTTTGGGTGAGGTCATAGTACTTCTGGGATTTTGTTTTGATACAAAATCAGGTGAAATACTAGGGTTGAAACAGGGAGTCTTTTAGTTTTACCACAGCCTTTACTTGTTTGCTAATTCCTTGTTAACTTATCTTTTTACTAGAACTAAATTTGAAGAATTGATCATAATTTTTGATGTGAAGACTTCATCACCGACGTCTATATTCTCATTTGTCATCCTCCAAGAAATAATACAGCTTATTGGTGGCAATAACTGCTTTGGGTATACACTGACACTTATTTGGAAAAAACAAATAAATAAACAAAAAAACCCCAACAGACAAAACCCAACAAACTTTTTGAAGACTTTTGTCAAATGACGTCAATGGCCAGTTTGTTCTCCTTTACTAGCCCAGCTGTAAAGCGTCTGTTGGGCTGGAAACAAGGAGATGAAGAGGAAAAATGGGCCGAAAAAGCTGTTGATGCTTTGGTAAAAAAGCTGAAAAAGAAGAAGGGTGCTATGGAAGAGCTGGAGAAAGCCTTGAGCAGTCCAGGACAGCCCAGCAAGTGTGTTACTATCCCTCGCTCTTTAGATGGACGGCTCCAGGTTTCTCACAGGAAAGGCCTTCCCCACGTGATTTACTGTCGTGTTTGGCGCTGGCCTGATCTACAAAGCCATCATGAGCTGAAGCCATTGGATATTTGTGAATTTCCTTTTGGATCTAAGCAAAAGGAAGTCTGCATCAATCCATACCACTACAAGAGGGTGGAGAGCCCAGGTATGTTTGAAAGTTCCTATCCTAAAAACTGAACACGATCTTTAGTAATCACATGCTATTCACTCCGTGCTGCTCCTGTACTGTACAACCAATTAAAAGTGTTGTATGGAGCAGTTTGGGAGAGGAGTGTTCAAAGTGTACGTTACTGGTGGGGTTTTGGGGAGGTGTGTTGTTTATTCTGTACTAGCTGTTTTCTTTGTGATTAGTCACCTTTTCCCCGCAGATCTCTTAAGCCTGCTGCCATTGAAGTTAGTAGGAAAGTCCTCTTTTGTCATAAAATAGAAAGCAGTGATGCTTTCTTTCAGTTTCAGTTTCTTTGAGAAACTTGTTTCAAAATCTCAGTCCTTGCAAGGAGGTTGGTGGCCACCTTTCAGGGGCTTGCTGTTCAATAAGTGTGTGACATAAATTGAGGAGTTAAAAAATAAAACTAAAAAAATTCTAGGAAGGTTGTCCACATGACTTCCAGTTAGCAGACAGCAGAGATGAATAGGACCAAGAGACATGATCAGTTATAGGTATGTATCAGATTTGTGTCAGGTAACAAATCTGCTGTTAAGATGTGCTGCCATGGGAAAAGGTGAGGAGGATTAGGACTGCAGGTGGGAGAGATGAAGAATGCTGCTCTGGACAGTGTGCTGAGAATTTGTTTCCCTTGCTCCCCAAAGTGGTTGTACCTCTGCTGCAGCCGACTGTGGTGCTTAAGTGTACTGCTGCAGCACTGGAATTGCAGGGTCTAGCAGTGCTGAATTTAAAAGTTAAAACTCCAGCTTAGCTATGGCTTTGTATCGCAGTATAGATTTTGTTTGTCTTCAGTGGAAAGGACAATATGTAACTATATACCTTGGCTGTGGTAATGGAGACTGTATTGCTATTTTCACTGATTTGCTAATGCATGCAGACAATTAGTTTTGCGCTTCTGCATCAGTACTTCAGTATGTGCCACATGTAGACTGGTTTAGTTTAGTTTTTTTTATTTAAAAAAGGTCATCTTTGAGTTGCTTGAAATATATGTGTGTTTTTGTAATTTTTGCAAGAGTAAAGCTTGAGTCTTCCATCAAGCATGATGTAAAAAAATAAAGGAGAGAGGATGGGGCAAAGGCATGCCAGATCAATCCCCTGTTCCTCTTTTCACCCCAGCTAGTGTTGGAATTACCATGATGAGCTGGAGAGCGCATTATTTGTATCTCTTCCCTGATATCTCAGTTTTTAATCTAAATGTGTCTGTTTGTTTTTTTCAGTTCTACCTCCAGTGTTAGTGCCTAGACATAGTGAATTCAATCCCCAGCACAGTCTGCTAGTTCAGTTCAGGAACCTCAGCCACAACGAGCCCCACATGCCACACAACGCGACATTTCCAGACTCCTTCCAGCAGCCCAACAGCACTCCATTCTCCATCTCGCCAAACAGCCCCTACCCACCTTCTCCAGCCAGCAGCACTTACCCAAGCTCCCCAGCCAGCTCTGGACCATCGAGTCCCTTTCAGCTGCCAGGTGAGTACAGCCTGAATGTCAGTTTAATAAAAATAATTGAAATGTCATGTGTTTTTGTGACATATACCCCCAGGAATTTGTAATACTTGCAATAAATGGCTTTTTCAGTTCCATTTTAGGGGGTTTTCCCCTAGTTTTGTCACTGGTCAGAGTTAATTGTTACAGTTTTATTTTTCCAAATGTTTTTTGTTGTGGATATAATACTGGTGAGTTATTTTGCAGAGCTTCACTATAGAATAACTGCTCGATACTTTAGAAGAATATTTAGCAATGAAAACAAAGTAGATGCAAGAGGCTGAGCAGGAAGTTTATTGATGTCGTTCACGGAATAAAAACACTTAAATGTGGTGCTTAACTAGAGAAAAGTAGCAAATTTTTGTTAGGAACAGATTGGATTAAACTGATTCTTGATTCTGTTTAACTGACTGGAGTGAAAATATGGGAAAAACAATTGATGGGGGTAAAGGAAAGGAAAGAAGTATTGCTGATTCTGTCTGATTATTGGTTTATAAAGCCAAGAATTTAATAGATTAAAGATTTTATTTTTCCACTAGCTCAGTGGCCTCATGTTTGCTCTTTCTGGTTGCTCAGTTCCCCAGGAAGTGTGCCAGTCAGTGGGTGTCCCTGTTGGCCGAGTACTGGGATCACTGGGGTGGTTGCATTTATGGGCATAGTGGGGTGTTGGCATACCGAGTGCTGTGCTGATGGAAGAAAACAGATCCACGCTTCTGTAATGAGCTCAGCCCACAGGAGCAGCAAAAAAAAAAAAAAAAATTGCTCTAGGCCTTTGTTGTGTTAAGCAAATAGTTTTTTCTTCTGCTGCTTTATTTTTGAACATGGAGAAGAGGGTAGGCAAGAAAGCTCATGTTTTGTGACAGAAAGAAGGAAGCAGAGTCATCTTGCCCAACTGCAGGAGTGCAGGTATTAAAGGAAAAAAAAAAGGCAAAAAGAAAATAGTGCATCTCGGGGTTTTTTTGAGTTTCCAGTCTTCTTGTTGGTCCCATAGGTAATATTTCAGCTATTGAAGGAGTTTACTGTAAAGACAGCTGGCTGGGTTCAGATTTCTTTGAAAGGGGTCCAAATTTTTTAGTATCTCTTCTTGGGGAATATTTTTGTATGTTTACAACTGTAGAATGAGTAAGTAAGTACTCAAAATTGTTGAGGTTTATCCTTATCTTTTCATGTTTGTAGCTGATACTCCACCTCCTGCATATATGCCCCCTGATGATCAAATGGGGCAAGATAATTCGCAGTCTATGGACACAAGCAATACAATGATCCCTCAAATCATGCCAAATATATCTACCAGAGGTAAGTTGTGTAGTCTGGTGTAAACAAACATAGTTTGGCTTCTTGCAACTCACGATGAAACTGTATTAATAACTTTAAATGGGCCAGTAAGCCTTGCTGATAAGTGGAAGCAATCCTCCAAGGCAAACAGGGGCTGTAACAGAGAAAATTGAAAAATAAAACTTGCCTTGCTTATTTTCATCTTTTAAAGCCTCAGGTGCATAGTGTGGCTTACAGTGAGTTGAACTTTTTTTCATTTCTTTTCTGCAACTTTTGCCTAGTGCTGGAATTTTATATGCTCAAAGGCTCTGAAAATTGAGTCCAAAATACCAATTATAACAGATTCTTTAAAAGTGGACAGAGAATTATGTTTTACCTGCTATTACATAGTGGGTTTTTTGTATGTATGTGAGGGTTTTTTGTTTACTATCAGGCATAAAAATGGAAAATAATTGTAAAATCAACAGACCAGCTAAAATGCACTAAGGTCAAAATCATTAAAATCTTAATCAGGACTCTTCTGGCCCATCATAACTAGGATTTTACTTACTTGTTTTTGTTTTGGAAGATCTGCTTGGCAGTTGTAGATTTAATATTTTAACACTTACATAAACTGTCATTTCCATTCGTTTTTCAGATGTTCAGCCCGTTGCCTATGAAGAACCCAAACACTGGTGTTCCATCGTGTATTATGAGCTAAATAATCGTGTTGGGGAGGCTTTTCATGCATCTTCCACAAGTGTCTTAGTAGATGGGTTTACAGATCCCTCCAATAACAAAAACAGGTTCTGCTTAGGTTTGCTCTCCAATGTCAATCGCAACTCAACGATTGAGAACACTCGACGGCACATTGGCAAAGGTAAGACTGAGTTATCTCACTCATGAGTGAGAAACCAAGTCCTTGGTTTTATTGCAGCTTCTCCATACTGCAGCAGTGATTATTCTCAGATGAGAATGCTAGAGGTAATCTGAGAATGTGATACTTTATCTACCTCTCCAGGATCAGAAAACAACTTAGGCATGGTTTGATTCTAATTAGTCAGGAATTGCATACATCTTTCTTTGTCACTGATTTAAAAGACTACATATTATTCCTTCCTTACCAAACTAGATTGTCACTGGGGCTTGCTTGTTAGGGTAAATGATAAGTGTGTAGAATTGTGTGTTTCAGCACCAAGAAACATGGCAGGCCTCCTGATACTCTACGTTGTATCTACTTCTTAAATCACATTCTTCATATACTTTTATAGTATGTCAAAGATTTATTTTGTTTTGTTGTTGTATTACCTGCTGTCTCCAGTACGTTCAAATATCTTGGTGAGTTGGCAGCAGGACTTTGAAGTGCTAATGCAAAACTGCAAGGGCTTATTTGTCTGAGTGAATCCATGGGGCGTGGATGTGTGTGGGAGGGATTCCTGGAGACAGCAGGTTTTGCAAGATCTTCTAGTTTTCCTGTGCTGTTTTGGCTGATAGTACATAGAGATGCACAGTTTTCATCTTTGATGGAATGTGCTTGGATTATCTTAAATTGTAGAACTCCTTTTCTGCATACCTTCCTTTTTTTTTGTGATGAACTCAGTCCTGAGAAGAGACTCCTGTTTCTCATATTTAGAGGCCTTTTTACCACCTAATAGCATTTGGTAAAGTTGGTCTTGAGTTTTGATTGATGAAAATCCATCGTGTCCCGTAACAGTCTTTTAATTAGAAGGTACTATAAATATGACAAAACTGCAGATAATCTGGAGACCAGAAGTTCTATTTGTATCTGTTGGAAACTTGGCTCTGCAATGCAGTTGTCCAAAAAAATTTATAAATAAAATAATGTTACAAAGGGGAACAACTGATTTGTGGGGCGTGGGTGGTTTGTCAGGTTCTTTTGTTTTGGCTCACCCCTTTTGATGGTATTGGCAGAGAAATCTTGTGTGTCTGCCTAAGGTCAGAAGTGTAACCAGGAGCCATCATCATGTTGTAGAATAGTAATGAGCTTTAAAATATCTGCATCTCTGATAGTAATTATTGAACTTAAACTTTGCTTTATGGTAACTGTTCTGACAACAATTAAGATTGTTTGGGGATAAAAAACTGTTTATTTATGGCTTTTGTTTGAAAGGGCTTGAGGTTTTGACTCCTTAAAACAAACCAATCCTATTTGTTTTTTTACTGTAGCTGGCAAGTGGTGGTCACTGTCTTTTTAAATGAATAGTGTGTCGTGAAAATGCATTCCTGCCCACCCCAGATTCTCTGACAGCTGCTTGTAGTGTTGAAGCCAATGGTTCCTCTGTAACCTCCATCCTACCTTAGTCCCAAGTGGCTCTAGCAATGTTCACAACAGTTGCTGCTGTCTGAAAGATTAACTTGCATCTGTTGACTTGCTGCAGCCTCATCTGGCAAACCGTGGGATAGTCTGCAGTGGATTCTGGGGGTATTGCAGGGAAGACTTAAACCGAGCTGAATCCCAGCCATGTCACAGTGGGGTGGGTGGGAAGGAAAAGAATGCAGGTGTCTCAGTGAAGGAGCAGCGAGAGCTTGTGTTTGGGTGCTTTGTGTATTAATTTTTAGTCATTAATAGTGTTGTGCAGGCTTCAGAGCATAAAATAGAAGGAAACACGTGCGTAGCTGAATGCAGACAGATGTGATGAATATAGGGGCTTTGTTGATGTTAAGGTTTGTAAAGCCTGATTGTAATTAAGTTGAGCAACTAATTGGACTTAACTGTCCTTCAGCTTGATAAAATGCACTGAAAATCAGAGCAGACTATGGATACACTTTGTCATTCGTGCCCATCACTGACCCGTCTCCCAGGACACACCTATTTCTGTTGCACTTGGTACAGGCAAAAGCTGCCAGGTGTATAAAACTGGAGTTTTAAAATCCGCATAAATTCTCTAGAAAAATAGCTTGAAATAACTGTTGAAATGTGGCAGTCATTTTTTCATTCTGTTCTGTAGTTGATCACAGAAGGACATCTAGTGGCTGGTGTATCATGAGCCTACTGTGTTGAAATGAGAAAGCATATTATAGTGTGAGCAAAAGGTTTTCTGAAAAGCTCCTCAGGCAGAAATTTGCTATTTTTTTCCCCAAAAAACCGGAATTTACAACAAGGACCTCGAAATCAGAGACAACAAAGTAATTGGAAATGTTTTTATCTTTGTTTTCAAGGAGTTCATCTCTACTATGTTGGTGGAGAAGTCTATGCTGAGTGTTTAAGTGATAGCAGCATATTTGTACAGAGCAGGAACTGCAACTACCACCATGGCTTTCATCCAACAACTGTATGCAAGATTCCCAGTGGATGCAGTCTGAAAATTTTTAACAATCAGGAGTTTGCTCAGCTTCTAGCTCAGTCTGTCAACCATGGATTTGAAGCAGTATATGAGCTCACCAAAATGTGTACCATTCGAATGAGTTTCGTAAAGGTAAGTTATTCTGAGGGTATTTAAGTTTATTGTGGGTTTGGGTATTTAGCAGTAATTCCATTAGCACTGTAGGAAAGCTGTTCTGGCCTGATGTGGTTCTTTTCAATGATAAATATATTTAAAATGAGTAATTGGGGGAGAGGGGAATCAGTGCAAGAAAGGAAAAGAACAGATTGTGGTATTGAATGTTGGCTGTGTATTCAGTTACTTCAGTATACAGGACAAAAATTTATTTGTTGTGGTTGCTGTAATTTTGTTAAAGGAGATTTAAGTTCATGCTCTAAAGGAGCAAAGTGAATAACAAGTCCACTAAAAGAATATGAGTAGAAAAGAGCATAATTAATTGAAGAAAATTTTCAACTTCTTCAATTCAATTATGGTTTTTTTAAAAAGCCCTGGTTATGGAAAAAAGACATGATTTGAGTTTATGAAGTCAAACTGTGCTGTTGTTCTCACAGGGGCATTTTCTGAGCATTGTTTAATCAAGATGTCTGTCTCAGACAGACAAACTGGGGCTTTCCAGGCGTTTTGTTTGCATCTTGTCCAGATGATGTCTTGCTGATTTTGTCAGTTATGACAAATACTGCTCAGTTTGAGAGTGTGGAGGAGAAGGGAGAAGGGGGCTGAAACAGAAGAGAGATGTGGCCGTGGCCAGGAGTCATCCTGGAGTCAGCAGTGAGCTCTACAGGAGGCTGTAGCAGGCAGGACTTGATTCAGGCTTCCAGGTGCAGCTTCCCTCCTGCTCCTTCCCAGCCTCTAAAGGATTTGTTCCTTTAGACAAGTGTTACTAGATTGTGAATTACCTTCAGATAAGTAATTATCTGAAGGTAATCATGATTTCCTGCTTCTTGTTAATAGTTATTTAAGAAGACAAGCATGTCCTTAAATTGATTGATACTATTTTGTTCATTTTCTAGGGCTGGGGAGCTGAATATCACCGACAGGATGTCACGAGCACCCCGTGTTGGATAGAAATTCATCTTCATGGGCCCCTCCAGTGGCTGGATAAAGTACTTACACAAATGGGTTCTCCTCTTAATCCCATCTCATCTGTTTCATAGTGCTGAAATTCCATCTTCAGCCTTATTTTTAGCGAACTTATTCTAATTCTAGAGAAACTTCCAGTGGATACTGTGAGCTATATGGAGAATGGATCTTATGATTTAACTTTTTTTTTTTAGATCCCTTTGTGACCAATTCCATTGTGTATAGCTAATCAGTTTTACATTTCAAATTGTTCTTGTGATGCTTAAGTGACAGTTGAGCCCTAAGGGAAAAAAAAGTCTATTGAAAAATTCAGAACACTTTTCCCCTTCTTACCCTAGAACTTAAACAGACAAATGTCTTAACTGGAAAACCTTTTTGTCCTGTAGGGACAAGAATTATGAAGACTGACTTCAGAAAATAAATACATATCATAATTTGGGTTTTTTTTTTTTTTAACATGTATGAAACTGTTTGAACATGTGCAGCTCCAGCTTGCAAGCTGTATTTTTAGCATAGTGTTTTAACATCTTAAGGTTGACATCTGTCATAAGCAAAATTAGACTTTATTATGGCTAATATGCCTCAGATTGAACAATGTGATTTTTTTTTTTTAAGTGTACACATGAAATATACTTTTTACAAATATTGGAGTGGTGTAAAAACACTTGTCTTTTCTATTGAAAAATGCTGTCATAAACACATTGTATATTAATGCAGAATAGCAGTTCTTAGCCTTTTCCCACTTTGGTAATATCTCTTTTAACCACCATTTAAAATAGTAATTGATCCAAGGTAAACATCCTGCACGTTTCTGGAGTAGTGATTCTTGTTTTGCTTTGATTTACACTCATGCCGTTTGGATTTGGTTGCCAAGGCTATTTCTTTTTAGGTACCTTTCTCTATTTTAACATAAACACTACTATTTGTAAATGGCAGTGCTTACTACTTCTTGGAAGGAATAAGTTTTTTGTTTTCTTTTTGGTGTTTTAACTGTCTATTTTACCTGTCTGGAATTGATCTGTGTTAGGCCTTTTTAGTCTCTCAGTAGACATTATGCAGTATTAGTGATTACACTGTATTTAATTCACTTTCAAGTATGAGTTTGAGTCTCTTTGAAGACTTTGAGTGGCTTAGCAAATGAGTAACTGAATGCAGAAGCTTTTACTTCCAGATCATGTAATTTAATACAGACCTGTTGGTAATGACCAAAAGTAATCACTACTTTGTAGCCTGCATGAGACAGTGCTCTCGATCCTGTCCCTGATGGCAGGGATTCAATCAGAAGACTTGCGAATGTGGTTGGCATCTTTATGGGATTTAAGGACTGTGTTAATGTGATGATGGAATTTCTCTCTCACATGTAAAGAATCATAGAATGTCAAAGGTTGGAAGGGACCTTAAAGGTCACCCAGTCCCAACCCCCCTGCCATGGGCAGGGCTACCTCCCACCAGACCAGGTTGCTCAAGGCCTTACCCAGCCTGGCTTTGAACACTACAGGGCATCCATAGCCTCTCTGGGCAACCTGTGCCAGTGCCTTACTACCCTCGCAGTAAAGAATTTCTTCTGTATATCTATGCTAAATTTGCCCTCTTTCAGTTTGGGCCCGTTACTCCTTGTCCTGTCACTACAATTCTAGACAAAGTGTTCCTCTCCAGCTTTCCTTTAGCCCCTTCAGATACTGGAAGGTTCCTGTGAGGTCTCCACTCAACCTTCTTTCTGCAGGCTGAACAGCCCCAACTTTCTCAGCCTCTTTGTAGGGAGGGTGCTCCAGTCCTCTTGTCAACATTGTGACCTCTGGACTTGCTTCAACAGTTCTGTGTCTTTACATTGGGGGCCTCAGAACTGTGCTCAGCACTGCAGGTGGGGTCTCACAAGAGCAGAGCAGAGCCGAGGGGTTAGAATCTGCTCCTTTGCCTGCTGCCCACATTCCTTTGGATGCAGCCCAGGGTTCCATCAGCTTTCTGGGCTGTGAGGGCTCATTGCCAGCTCATGCTGAGCTTTTCATCTACCATCACCACCAAGTCTTTCTCTGCAGGGCTGCTCTCAGTCACTTCTCTGCCCAGCCTGTGGGTGTGTCTGGGATTGCTGTGACCCAGGTGTAGGACCTTGCACTTGGCTTTGTTGAACTTCGTGGCATTTGTATTGGCAAACTTTGGTAGAGAATTTAAACGCTGTACTAAACACTAAAGTCAGTTACATAACATAGGCATATTTCCCTCCTTTATATGAGAAAGAAGAGGCTGAAAGAAACATTTAAAGAGAATTAGAAGTGAATTATATACAAAATTTCTTTGCATGCAGAAAGACCCTATTGTATTTTTTAACTTCTCACCTTGCTTTTTCTCTTTCCTGAGCGCCTTTTCAGAAAAGGGTTCAGTGTTTGGGGGAGAGGCTAAAAACTCTAATATGCAAATACTTATTAAAAGATGCCTTGCAGTTAATTACTGCAGTCCTGAGACGATTTTTTAAACAAGTTCTTGTGTCTTCTGTTGAATGACAGTTTCTCCTTAAATGTGGAAATCATGCATCGTATGGTACCTAAGTAACAAGTGATCTTAAAGGATTAAAATTGTTTACGTGTCGTTAAAATGTTTTTTTATGAATTGCCTTAAAGGAATAAACTGTAACACTTCTGCAGAACCCTAATGTTCTCTTGTACAGGAATTTCTGTATTACTGTTTTGGTTTTTTGTGTTTTGGGTTTTTTTTAAACGGTTTCCCAAGTATGTTTGCAAACAGATGAGTGCATCTTCAGGAGAAGGGGAGTGACGTTGTTTGCCACTTAACTCTGGGTTCTTCCCTTTCATTCTTTGGAGCTGCAACCCACAGACAGTTCTTTTGATTGAGTAAGATGCCAAGTCAGTTGGCCACAGGATCCAGCTTCTATTTTCTTCTTGGGGCCTGACTTTTGTCAAGTTGCTGTATATCTGACACTACAGAATATTATATTTCTTTACTATCTTATGTAATAAATGACATGGCACATTGATTTAAGGAAAGATTGCAGTTGTAGGTACAAGATTTTACTTTATCTAGAATGTTTTTCACCTGGCTTCATCTCTATTCACTTGTATACTTGTATGTGGCCAACTGAATGACTCAAGAATGGGTGCTGAAGTGGGTGTTGTAAGCCAGAGCTGGTGCTTAGTGCTAGTATTGTGGTTAGATTGGCTACCCATGCACTGAACCATAATTTCTGCAATAATATCCAGTTAACCCATTTCTGATGCTGTCATTAAGTGCTAAAGTGCTCTGGCATTTTTCTGCTTGTGTACATATTCTGGAACTGTAATAGATGCAGTGCTGGGATATCCTTGTGACTGCTGGTTATGGCAGGGCAGGGCTTGCAGGAGCAAACCCAGTAAGATTTGTCTGTGTTCTGCTTCTCTGTTCCTTCTTAGCAGGGCTTTTTGGGAGCTTTCTGGTTAGCAGATTTTGTGTGCTACTGGTTCAAGGTGTTCCTAATTCTGTTTTGTTACCCTGTGCTGCTGATACAAAATTCAGATGTGGGTGCATGGATGGATTGGATGGAGAGTTGTTTGACTCGAACGATGTGTAAAGTGTAGCGAGAGCAGGGAGTGCTGCTCCTGGTACAGCACATTGTGCAGAAATCACTTCTTGATCTGGATGGAGGGATGGAGAAGTTGAATCAGCCAGTGGTGTGGTAGTGGCAGATGGAGCCTTTCCAGTGTAGCCCAGCTTAGACTGAATGTTACTCCTCAGTAGAAACTGATTTGGCTTTTGTAGTGTATTTTCTTCTTTCCGGGCATCTTTCTGCTTTGCACCAACCCCAGCACTGACTGACAGCTTTTGGCAATACCAACAGGGAGCCTGGAGCAGACTTACAGTGGAGGCTTTCCTGGGATTGCTTTTATAGTCACTGAGATAAGACAGCAGCTTGGATATTGCTCCTCAGACACCTGGGTCTTGCTGGCAGTCAGTCAGTGCCTCTCATATCACATTTATTTAACTGCATTAGGCATGAAGTAGTTGTCCACGAAGGGCTGACATTGGGTTATAGAATCTACAGGACCAAAATCTTCTAATATGACTGACTGATGAGAGACAAATCTGACAGAGCAGCCCAACAGGCAAGAGAATGATGAAACAGCCCAGGTGTTACGATTCAGGATAGAATAGTTTAAAATGTTGGAATTATTTTAGTTTTTGCTTGAAGCAATTATTTTTTCCCCCCACAGTATTACAGTGTGAAAGTTGTTGATTCTTGGGTGTAAGATTCACTTGGATTCTTGCAGTATAACTCTAGAGGACATTGAAATGTGTCAGGTTTCCTCACTAGTCTGAAATAATAACTTTTTCAGGATGTTTGACTTGCTCAAAATGTTGCTAGTGATGGTTTCTAGAAAAGCAAACAAAAAACCAAAAACTGAAAATGAAACCAAAACATTTTCTAAATGTTTTGCTTCAAATGACAAACAAGTGACTAACTCTTCTGTAGTTGTGAAGCTTCTGTTGAGGAAGGTTTCCCATTCTGAATTCAAATCAATAGACCAAACCATCAGATTACAACAAAATGTTGCTTTCTTGTGCTGCTCCATAAACCTGCTTCTGTGTTCGTTGCAAGCATAACCTTTATGCTTTTGTTTACATTGTAGAAAACACAGTTCTAGCAATGAGGTTTTTTCATTTAACTCTAAACATCTTTTTATTTTGTTAATTTTAAAATTACTAGGTTTTGCTATGTTATGTTTTTAAAGATATTTTTTGCATACTGCTGCTCATATTTCAATAAACAAAACAAAAACCCCACAGATTCTTCTGATTTCCTTTTTCTGTGACTGTGTCTCAAGTATTTGTTTACAAGGGTTAATTTATCACATGTAACTTGCTGCTGATTCCTCTCCATGTCCATATTCCTCCTTGTACAAAGATGGTCCTCTCATTTTAAAAATGCTTTTCTGTAAAAGCTGCTGTGCTCTCAGAAGCAGAGACTAAATTATTTAATTATTTTAAAGAGGTTTTTTTCTTGTAGAAAGCAGACAGCCAAAATGGTATCATTTTGATAGTACTTAAAGAAATACTTAAATTGGTGGTACAAAAACATTGTTCATCTATCAGGCTTCAGCAATCTGATGACTGTTGGGGGTGGTTGGTTTCTTTTTTTACCACTGTGGCCAATGATAACGTTTTGAAACAACTCTTACACCAAGTCTGAATGTGTCAAGCTTTGAACTCCTCCTGATCCATAGCCTTTCAATTAAATGAAGGCCGCTCAGATATCTCTTGTAACTCATGTACTGCTGCAATAAAATGTAAATTTAGAAGTTTAGTGAACTGTATATTAGTTTGTTTTTAAAGATTGAGGGGAAGAAAACTTCCTTTGTTTACCAAGATACTGCAGAAATAGAGGTTGAAAAGTGTGTGCATATATTAAATCTTTTTTGGCAGGATGAGTACAAAAGCACTGAATCCCAATTCCACAATGACAAATGATTTCTTCAGTGTAAAACTGAAATGAAAATGTTGATACAACTTCATCTTGTCTGGGCTTCCTGCTTTGGGATTTAATTTTACCAGCAGACTGCCACCTGCAGTAATACTCTGAAATTCTGTCATTTTCTGAATAATAAGAGCTTTTTTTCCTCTTGACTGTGAGAATCCAATCACTCAGGTAAAAATTTATTTTTTTAATTAATCTCATGATACTGTTTTATATCAGTGTCTCCTGTACTATTTTGATGGGTTTGCTTTCAAAACAATGACTGCCATGAAAATCCCCAGAAGATTTACGGTGATAGTATTAGTCTAATTTGTGAGCAAGATCTCAGATGAAGTGTTTCTGTGGCTTCTTGGCTTTCCAGAAGCTGTATATGTATTTTTGTGAGTATCTTTCTATATAAGTAAAAAGTAAGAAAAGAAAACCAACCTTGATTATTAAAAGTTTTAAATCATTTTATAGAAATCAAGAGGGTTTTTTTAATCTTATTGGTCTTTCTGGGACATTTGCAGGTGCAGTACCAATTCTGTATCTAGCCAAAGTACCTGAAATCACTTTTTTTCAGACTAAAGTCCTGAAAATAAGCTTCCAACTTGTGGTCAGAAATAAGTGTACTTAGATAACATTTCACCTCCCAAAGACAAACCCTGTAAAACTACTTCACTCCCATGGAGATGTGAGGTGAGGGGGTTGTTAAAGGGTGAGGTTGTGGAGGTTGGAAGCTGTTGGGTCATCTCCAGCCATTCTGTGTTCCTGCTCCTTGTAGGGCTCCTTTTTTCCATAAGACACAGGAAGAAAAAGCCCACACCTTTTAAATTAGCAGCTCTTATGTTCTAAGGCCAAATTTATTTTGTTCTTTATAAATTTATTTTTTTTCTCATTCTCTTTTTGAGAGATAACTTTGTGGTTTGCAGTAACAGGATTTATTTCCAGGACTAAATTAGAAGTGCTGTGTAGCAGAGTCACTCCTGCAAATTCTGATTTTCTGAAGTCTTTTAGAGAAGCTGCTGATGGCAAACTCAGGAGCCGCTTGAGACAGCCTTGAGCTGTGTGTGACTTTGACTTCAGACACAAAATAGACAAAATGGGCTCTGTTCTGTAAGAGCCAAATGGAGACAGTTTTTTCTGAGATTTCAGGTCTCTGGTGATTGCTCTCACTAAAAGATTTTTATAGAAGGAATTCTTAAGTTTCTTCTAAGAAATTTAGGTAAATACAGTATATTAAACCTGGAAGTGCAAGCTTAGGCCTGAACGGGTTGTGTCCATGAAGATAATTCACCAGTGGTACTCTATACTCTGCCTGGGCAGATGCTCAGCCCCGCAGGGAGGAATTTGATGATACCAGGAAGGCAAAAATGAGGGAAAAAGGAGGAAAAAAACCTTGATGTGACTGTGTAACTGCCTGGGAGACACTGTGTATGGATCAATGGATTCAAAGCCAAACTTCTCTACTTATACCTGTAGTTTCTGGAAGAAAACCTCTTAAAGACAAATGTGCTGTGAACACAAGCCAGCTCTCCCTTCCTTTCACCGTCTCAGTCTGATATATCTTCCATTGCTTTAAATGTTTCAAATATGAGGTAGATAAAGCTCCTGGCTCTCTAAAGGTGTAGGAGTGCAAGGACCATGGGCAGAGCAGTGTTCAGTGGGGACACTGCCTTAGCAGAGCTGAACTGAACCTTTTAATCTGTTGGGATCAGGTCTGGCCACACTGCTGTGTGGGACTTGGTTAGCCACTTGTAACCAGGAAATCAGGGCTTGGACCTGCTAGGAGAAATCTCCTTAAAGCAAGTGAGTTACAAATTGCTGTGGCTCTTGTGGTTTGACCCAAGTTTGGAGAGTGTGATCATGCAACACAGCCTTGCCACGCAGCCCCGGGTTATTTACCAGACTGAGACACCCCAAACAGACGTGGAATGTTTAGATCTTAGGTTTTATTCTTTGCCTTTTGCTGTGCAGTTTGACTGACTTGAGTCCTACAGGTGAGCCCTTTGCAGGCAGCAGTTGTGGCATGGGGTGTAGAAAACCCTCAACTCCTGGTTTTTTGTTAGGGGAAAGGGAAGTGCAGGAGGACCGATGCCTATAGGGAAGCCCACCTACAGCAGGAAATGTGAGAAGAAAGAAGGGTCCTGCTGGGTCCCCAAAACGTTAACCCAGTGTTCAGGCAGAGCAGTGGGATGAGTGAGCTCCCAGTTCTGGAATGCTCTCACAGAGGAATGTGGAACTGGTGGTTTCTCCTTGGTTACTCAGTACCGGTGCTGTGGCAAGCTCCCTGTGGGCACTGCTGGATTCAAGACCATCCATGGACTAAGAGGTTGAAGCCAACAGAATGAAATATCACAACAATAATAATAATGATCCATTGAAAGGGTGGCATGACATTCAAGGTGTCTCACTGCTTCCAGGTGGAAGGGATGAGTTGTTTCCCTGGCCCAGAGGGAGAGTTAGAACCTTTTTTAACATGCAGTTCCTGTTTCAGCAGAGCACTCAGCCCTGGATGTTGAGTGTACTGATGCTCCTCAAAGAGTTACAGGAGCTGCTCATCTTTTGAAAGCAAAGAGTATAATTAAGAATTTCTCTGAATGGTGACCCCTCTGCTTCTCACAGCCTCATGTTCCAGATGGCTGATGTTCCACTCACCCTTCGTGTTGCAGTGTATTGACCTCCAGTCTGCCTTGAGGAAAAGCCATCAGGAGCAGGGAGGTTGCTGCAGGGCTGTGTTCAAAAGAAAGTGGGATTTGGTAAAAGACACAGGGAATGGTGTGTTTGTGTCAGGAGCAGGAGTGTGACTGGCAGAAGGTGAGGGGAAGGGATGGAGAATCCATGCGGGACCCCACAGGTGTCTGCCCTAGTAAAGCAGTTCCAGCAAGTGAAGAAATGCCTGTCAGGCCATCCCTGGTGTGCCTGTGGATGGAAAGTGGGGTTTTTGGTCAGCTTGAATTCTGAGCCTGGTGAAACAGAATGTTTTCTACAGTTACATTTCATACATTGGCTAAAAGCTATGGTGGTGCCCCAACCCTGGAAGTGTTCAAAGCCAGACTGGACGAGGCTTGAACAACCTGGCATTGGAAAATGACTCTGCCCATGGCAGAGGGGTTGGAACTGGGCGATCTTTAATGTCCCAACCCATTCCAGGATTCTGGGATACTGAATGTCATTTATAGAACTTCCTTCTGCAATAGAAATGATTCTGGATATTGATGAGAGCAACACAGGGCATGCTTAAAAACTTTCCCAGAAAATCAATTAACACTCTCAACATGACAGGTTCTTCTGTAGTGTTACTCCAACCAGGCTGTGGAGAAAAATAGGATTATTCTGGAGTTATTCTTGAACATTTAAATAAAGAGTGAACGCAACATGTGCTCTGTCAGGTTCTGAGGCTTTTGCCAGCAGAAATTCTTAGACCCAACTCATTATGGCTGGTAGCTGAAAACAAGCTCTCATTACTTAAAAATAAATAAGAGATGCCTGATTTGATAAAACTTGATTTATTCAAAAAGGGCTGGGAGAAACACACTTGCATTTATTGTTGCTTTCTACATTAGAATAACTACTTGGAATTACACCAGTTAAATTTGGTTCAGAGGAAATATTGGCCACATATCAAGGAATAAAATATTGAAATCTATTATGTAGTAATTTAGCTTACTTGAGCAAAAAAAACATGGTAACAAAGACAATGACGTGGAAGTGTTATCAACTGTGCAAGTTTTGGGTTAAAAAAGAAAAAGCTTGCAAACAGACTTCCATATATACACATTTTGTTTATGTGCTCGAGTGCAAGCTTCTATGTATGTGTAATTGTATTGTAAAATCTTGTCATTTTGATGAAATAAGTTATGTACACATATATACACACAGCTCTGCCGTTGTACTCTGCAGGTCAAGGACAGGTGTAGGAGCACAGCATCTGACACCACTTTGAATCCCGTTTCAGATATCTGATACCCAAAACTTCAGCTAAAATAGGATTTAGGGCTGGGTGTTTCTGCATAGCTGCAATTCTCCTGTATGTTGGGCCATTTGGTTTCAAAAAAGAGAACAAAAAAAGAAAAGATAAAAAGCCCTTTGCTCACTGTTTGTGGGAATTATGGACACTCTTCCAGGGTTCATGCAGCTTGATCTGGAATTGTGCTGTAACTACAAGTTTACAAGAAATCATCTACAAAATAGCATGTCAGCTATCAGTGCTAAGCAGAAGCTTTTAGAGCAAAATCAGATAATGATTTTAAATGGTGGGGTTTGCCAATGACCAGTGTTGAATCAAGCTGTTGCCATATTGATAATTCATGCTTCTAACTGGGCTAGGTTTAGATGAAGAGCAAGGAGTGGGGATACTGTGCAGTAAAGCAGCTATTCCTATAAAGCTGTTTTTGTGGCTTTCGGAACTTACCCACTTTGTGTACTAAACTCTGCTCACCCCTTTCATTAGTTTACATAATATTAAATATATTCCTTTTCCCTTTCCACTTCTCCCCATCCTGATTATTTTGGTTTCATGCTGTGGCAAATAATTTCCTTTGTAGCTTATGAAAGTTGAAAACAAATTCCTTAGGTAATGAGTGTTTCACGTAAGTAGTAACTTAAAACTTGATCGATGACGCATTCAAACATCAAAAACACCCTTAACAGAATGACAATCAAAAGTCTAAATAAACATTTTTCAGCTTCTCCTCCTGCCTGGCAGGCCTCCCACGGTATCACCGTGCAGTTCCAGCAGCAGTTGGGAGAAATGGGTCTGGAAAGTAAACTCGTCTCAGTGTGGAGCTGTTAGGTAAATACACTGGTTTTTTTTACATTTGATGCTTGGTTTCATAAACATGGGGGGAACAAGCTCCACCAGATGCCCAAATCAGAGATTGTTGTTAATACAATTATCCTTGTATGGACACTGAATGGGTGGATGATGACATTTGCATACACACAGAGCTTAATCTGGAATCACGGGGCAATTTTTTGCAACAACTGTATAAATTTGCTAAAGCATTCTCTTCAGTTCATAACAGAGCTTTTTATTTACAGCTACCCAGATTGGCATACAGCATAATTTTCAGCAATCTCCTCCTGCCCATTACTCTAAAGGGGGTCACATCCATGCACTGGCACATGGCATGAACTCCTTATTGCACAGGGTTTCTGATGCCTGCTCCTGCTGGAATGAGAAGTGTCAGACAGCTTGTGTCCTCCACGGGTTCCTCGCTTCCCTGAGCGATCTGTCGTAAGGAAGAGTAGCAAAAAAAGAATTTTTCAGCTGGCAGTTTATGAAGAACACAATGAATGTCACAGTCAAGAACAGAAAGAAAAACAGAATGATGTAAGTCACCAGGTCTGGCTTATTTATTTCCCCTTCTTTTAACACCCTGGCTGTCGACATGTAAAGAGCGGAGGAGCTCACGGGTCTCGGAGTGCTGCTCAGGTAGGGCGTGTTGGTCTGAATGATTAGGTGAGCTTCAGTGGCACTGGTTGAATTGAGCAATTCACTATACATGTTCTTGCTTAAATTTCCTCCACAGTAGAAGTAAAGCAGGAGGGCAAAGGCAGTCAGTCTTTGGCATGGGAAAGCAACAATGTTCCTGCTTGTAAAAGGCTACAAACCAGCCGCATGTTGTCTGAAACACATTAATTCACTTGCACGGCTCAGTGACTTTCTTTTAAATCTTCTTGGCTCATATTTATAGCATTTATCCACAGATAAGAATCAAAAATGATAGAGGTACCTCGTGTCCTGGCCCTGGCTGCCCCAGCACGCCTGGTTTGGGGCGATGCTCTGGCTCATGTGCCGCTCAGCCGGGACGCGCTGGGAGCCCCGAGCAGCTGCACCTGCATGGGCTCGGCGAGAGCCTCTTCCAGCCGGTCTGGCACCGGGCAGAGCACCACGGCTTGGGCTGGCAGCGCTCACTGTCCGTGCAGGGGAGGCACGATGGATTTCCAGCTGATTTTCGGAAGTGGGAGGCACATAAATCCGGGGTTAAGCGGCATCTGCACGGAGAGGCAGCTGCTGCCTTGAGATCCTGCTGGATTTGCCGTCGCGGTTCTCTGCCTCGGGAGGCTCCGTGCTGCTGAAATGCTGCTGCTGGGAAGCAATAGTTGACTTTCTTAATCCCAGTTAACTGTGGAGCCAGTGTTAAGAGGCTGAGCTTTTTGCTTGAGCTCTCCAGGCACTCCTTTCATTGCTTTGAGAAACATAAATTAAAAATAACAAATTAAAAAAAAAAAAAAAAAAGGAAAAAAAAAAAAAAAAAAGAGAGAGAGCGCAACGTCCCTTTGTTCAAGAAAGAAACACCAAAAAAAGCCTCCCTGGGAACGGGAGAGGGTCAGTTCTTTGGAAACCTCCTCCTGTGTGCGGTCGAGCCGGGGCCGTGCCGGGTCTGTCGGAGCTCGGTGTCCCTCGACAGCCGCTGCCCTCCCCGGCAGTGCCACTCGCTCCGTGGGTAGGGCAGAGCTGCGTGGTGCTGCCGACCAGCTCCGCAGCCCGTGGTGCAGCTGCCACTGACACGATGCTGAAAAGGAAGAGATCTTCGGATAAATTCCCGTGAGTGCCTGAGGCTCTGGCTGGAGGTTTTGAGCTGGGGGAGGGTAGCAGAGAATGGGACAAAAAAGAAGAAAATTGCCTCAAAACCTTTCTTTCTTCCTCAGTCCTTTATTGTTTAAATCTAGAGTAATCAATGTCTTCTTTTTTTATCTTCCCCCCTTCTCTCTGATCCCCAGCACCCTCTCCAGCCTGACAATTAGCATGTTAATTCTTTTTTTTCAGCAAATTGCTTTATGCTGCTATTAGTTCCTGGCTGCTTGCCAGCTTGCTCTCACAATCTCCCATGCATCAGATAAGCGCCGTTAATACTTTTATTTTACGCATTGCAACTTGAAAAAGGGGCAGGGGACAGAGCTGGAGGCGAGAGGAGCGAGGAAGAGAGGAGTAACTGGGCAGAGGAAAGGGTGAAACGCTATCTCCAGCCCCAGGGTGCTGATCCCAGCAAACACTAAATCTGCTTATGATGAGCTGTTGCAGCCAACAGTGCCAGTGGTTAAACATTTCACTTAGCATAATAAATGTTTCTGCTGAGAGAGGGCGAATGAAGAGAAGAGAAATCTTCTGGTCAGTTAGACTTGAATAAAATCAAATCAAATCCCTGCAACACTCTCTGAGGCCCTGGTCAGTGTGTTCCTCATCTCCTGCCAAGCTCCAGGTGCTCCAGTAAAACCCCTTGTGCCTCCAGCAGCTCTGCCAGGGTGGCAGAAAGCTGACACATCTCTGTCACATCCCTGTTCACATCCTCCTGCTGCCATCCTCAGAAAAGCCATTACCTGGGGAGTTACTTACAAGTCCTGGGGACCCTTTCACTCACAAGGAGATCTTCCTCTGTGGAAGGTTTTCTTGATTTTTGTTTCTCTCTTTCCCCCCTTTTCCAGCCCAAGTGCTCTGATTCTCCAGGATGGCAGAGGGGGCTTTTCCTGCCTGCACCCAGAGCTCCTCCTGGAACACGGCTCCTGCCCACAGAGCCACAGCAGTTACACCTATTTACTGTGTGTGGGTTCAAAGAACAGGATGCCGAGGCAGGCAGCCACGGGGGTTGGAAAAATCAACAGAGCCACAGAGTTTGTCGCTGTCATGTTGCAATGTCTCCTTTCATGTCTCCTTGAAAGAGGGGGGTCTGTGAGCAGCAGCACGGCAAGGCTGAATGTCTTCCCAACACCTTCCCAGCACCATCCCATCTTCAGCTCCCTCCTCTCTGGACTGCTTTTAACTAAGCTTTACATCCTTTTTAAATTTATTTATTTATTTCCTTTATTGTTCTTATTAATCTGTAAAAAAACCAAGAAGGCATCTGGGACTGAATCCTACAAATGATGTAGGCACAGTCTTAATGTTTAAAATACAGGTTCTCTGCAAACGTTACCAACTCTGTAATGGGGAAAATACTACAAAAGATGCTCAGGGATTTCATGGTCATTGGTGTGTTTTCTCCCTGAACAGAAGTGTGGTGCAGAAGAAAGGGCTCTGCCAGAGGCTCTTTGGAATCTTCCACCTCCCTCTGTCCCTTGAGCCTGTGGGTGTGGATGTGTCCCTGGGGGTGGATGGGACAGTCCTGTGGATGGCACAGGGCAAAGGGGCTGTTTGCTCTGCCAGGTCAGTGCCTCCAAACAGCCTTTTGGGGTTGCGTCCCTTCCCTGCAAACACAGGCTGCCCCTCTGGGAATCCTCTTTCCACCCTTCTTCACATGCACACAGAACCAGAATCTTTCTTTTTTCTCTTTTTCCCATAATGTTCTCTCTCAATCTTGGAAGATTTCTGCCCCAGAGGTGCCGTAGCTCAGCTCCAGTGCCAGCGCTGAGGGTTGAGGATTGTTTCTGATGGTCACAGTCCAGCTGCCCAGCGTGGGGATAAATCCTCAGGGTGTTTTATAGGCGCCTTGAGTGCACACAGGGTGTTCAGAGCTCCTCCTGCTTTGTGGCTAGCTGGCTGGTACTCATACAGAAACTGATGAGAAGCCTTAGGAGTAAATCAGATGTATTTTCTGCAGCACTGTATCCAGGCTTAATCTTAAAACAGCTAAATTGCCATAAATAACACCTTAATTGCAAAAAGAAGAGCTGATCCTTTCCCTTTGTTCTCCTTAATTTGGAAGAACATTTAAAGTCTTCAGTTATTTATAATTTTTCCTCATTAACTTATTTCTTATTTAGCAGTTCCATTTGGTTTGTTTCTTGGTTTTTGGGATTTTTAAAATTCTTTCCCCAGGCTGCCAGCATTTAGTGGCTTATTTTGTTAGTTTTTACGTGCACTGGCAGTAGCACTATAAGGAAAAACACAGAGTCTCTGACACTGCCTAGAGTTTAATGATAATAAATCTTAAAGTGTTGCAACTTCCTGTCCCGTTTAGAAACTGGGTCAGCATTGCTGACCCTGGTGGCATCATGAGGACAGTCCTGTGGCTGGAAAGGCTTCTGCCTCCTCCTGTGTCACCCTCATCTCTGGGTTTCTCTGCCCTCAGCTGCATTCAAGGGCAAGAAATTTTGTTCTCATGTGCTGGACCCCCAGCAGACCTTACAGAATTTGTTGGTGGTTGTGGTGACTCCGTGACAGTTCTGATGGTGTGAAATAAATAATGACACAAACTGTCCAGAGCTGAAAGGACAGAGAACAGAACCTGTGACCCTCAGCCCCATCTTCTGCCACTCTCAGGGCTGGCAGGACGATCCTATTTGCTTTAACAACCCTTCAGCCAAGCTCCCACCAAACACCACACAAATCTCAGCGGGTGGGAACGGCTGGGCGTTCATCCACGCTGGGAAAGGCTGGAGCCTTTCCCCAGTTCCAGCCTGGTAAATAATGCATGATCTCTCTCTCCTATGCTTACGCAACCCCTACCACGATAAATACCAACCCAGGGAAATGAAAGTGGAAAGAAACATTATCTTTCTCCGTAATGCAACCATTTACAATCTGCGTTACGATCCTTCTGCTCTGCAGAGTGAGCAGCAGTCAGGGGGATGTTTCTATTAGCAGACCAGAATGCAACAAATCATGGGCTGTAACTTTCCAGTGCCGCATAAAAGCAGCTTAAAACCATATAAAGGAAAGAAAATAAAAATAATATACAGGGATTATTTCCATTTTCGTTCACTCCAAAGGCAAATACTTGTTTCCAGGTGCCTGAGAGTCAGATATTGAGGACCATATTTTCGAGTGCAGGGCCATAAAACTTAGCACTAGGCACCTAATGTGGAGATCTTGCCCTTTGTTCTTAAATATGGAACAAGATGCCTGTAGAAATTGGCTCAAGTGCAGAGAAGTCTTGAAAATGTTTTGTTTCAGAAGATCTTGTGTGTGACATTTAAAACTAGCTTCTGCCACTAGGTTTCTCAGGACATGTTTGCACCAGCTAAAGGAGGAGCATTTAGGAAGTTTCCAGAGAAGTCTGAGGCAGCAGGGCTGGAACTCGATGATGCTAAGGTCCCTTCCAACCCAAGCCATGCCATGATTCTCTGAAAGGGAGCTTGTGTGCCTTTGGTCAGTGCTGCATCCTGATCCTGTGTTCTCCAGGCTGGGAGGAGTGTTGTGGTTCACCAAGGCATTGGATGGGCTATAAGCGCCCCACACCTCCTGCCATCCCAGACAGCTTTGCCGCTGCTCAGGTGGGCACAGGGAAAGGGCTCTGAGTGCTACTCGAGTGGTGGGAGCGCCTCAGCCTCCTCGCCTTGCCTTCACTGCTCAGCAGAGAGGGCAGCTCCATGAAGCCTCTGAGGGGTTTTGCAGGGTGAGGAGCTTCCCCCATAGCAAAAGGCTGTGTGTGGTCGTGCATGGACTCCCTGCATCCTAACAGAAATTGTCATTTTCTCTGTGCAGTCGCTGTCTTGGTTTGTTCAGAAGGCAAAGCACAGCTGGACAGAGTTTCATAGAGCCAGGAGCACATGGGTGGGCATCCAGGGATGCTCCAGGGGATGTGGCTTCCGTACATCCACGCATGTAGAACATGAGCAGGAGCGTGTTCTGGAAGCAAAAGCAAAAGGTTTAATTGTAGAGAAAGGTTGTCTTTGGCACCAGATGAATCTCTAATCAAACAGTGCTGGTTTGGCAGCTGAGCTGGGAGAAAAAGGGGCTGTGGATGCTGTGCGGGGCTCTGCAGCAGCCCAGCTCTGGGCAGGAGAAAAGGGGGATCTGGGGGTCGAATTTTAGTTAAGAAAAGAAAGGATGAAGGGTTACAACTCACTACAAGGTTTCAGTTTTGAATATGTTTTGCTTTCGGTGTTAGCAGTCCCTTACCAACTTGCAGTATGAATAAAAGGCAATGTCTATCTCATCCTGAATAGATTCTCTGGGGATCAGAAGAGGATTTGGGGAGACTGTGGAAAATTGTGCTTTTTGTCTCTCCCCTATTCACATCTCTTCTCAAAAGGATTAAAAGGAGTCTTTCTCCAGACTGCTGCACAAAACACATCCCACCTGTGTGTATAACCCTCCTCCTGCCTGTTCCACTGGTATGCTATAAAACTTCCTATTTACCTGTAATATAAATTCATCATAGGGAATTCAGATCAGGACTGGCTGGGGGTCCCCATCATCTTTTGAAAAACTGTTGAACTCTCAGGTAGAAATCTCCTGGCATTGCCTTCCTTCTCCCTACATTAATTTTGCCAGCATCAGGGATTTGCAGTGAGCCAGGGATTGTTCGGGAAGCTTCACAGATCATCACAGGCTTATTTTTTTATCAGAGTCTGTCTCTATTTATGGCTTCTTGCTGGTACAGCTCACCTGTCAGGTGTCAGACATTTTTCCTGCTCTCTTGGCCATGTCTGTGCAGGCTCTGTCAGTGCTGGGCAGCTGCGGCTGTGGCTGTCAGGCAGCAGGTGACAGGCTGGGGACACGGGGCTCCTCTTTCTTCTCTGCTTATTGATTTTTGCTTTTTCTTAAGGTTTGATACTAATTGTAAATTCTGAGGGGAGTCAACACCAAGTAATAGGGTGAGTTATTAAACCTGGGTGATCCCCTAGACCTAGAGATGGAAGGTTTTTTTACAAACCAGAGGTGCTCCTGCCTCCCTGCAAGCATGGATATCTCTGATCATGTTCTGTGCAACAAGATGTCTATTTTGTAATCCCCTCCTTAGTTTGAAAAACAGACTTGGTTACCTCCTTCCTTACCCTGCAGGGCTCTATAGGATTAATCAGTAAAGGTGGCAAGGTGCTCTGATGTAGTTAAAATAAAAAAAAAAAAAAACCAAAAAACCAAAAAACCCCAAGCAAACAAACAAACAAACAAAACCCTAAAGAACCATCTAAAATAGGGCGGAAAATGGAGCTGAACCCTGGGAGTGAGGAAGCTGAAATCTTAATAAGGTATTGACAGTCTCTGGAAGGTTAAACCATCACCTCACTGAAGTACCAGTCCCTCAGTGAGGCTGGCTACTGCTTTAAGACATATTTCC
Source organism: Acanthornis magna (assembly GCA_036785705.1). Classification (NCBI taxonomy): domain Eukaryota; kingdom Metazoa; phylum Chordata; class Aves; order Passeriformes; family Acanthizidae; genus Acanthornis; species Acanthornis magna. Next base: position 3,471,629 of record JAWUZG010000092.1, read on the forward strand.
ATCAATGGCTGGGAAAAAATTAAAGAAAAATTGAACACAGTGTTCCCCAGCAAGCCAGGGGATTGGGAAGTTTAATTGGTTGTGTGCTGCTTGATAAAGAAAGACAGTTTTGTGATTTCTAAGCTGTCATTCAGAATGTCAGACTCAAGAAATCGCATTGCTTGTTTTTAACTCCAGGGTCTTTTTGGAGTTATGATAGAAGCCTTCACTAGAACACAAGAGCACCTCTGAAAGCAGGTGGCCTGCCCATAGCAAGGGATGGTCTGTCCTCAGCAGAGATGAGGTTTCCATCAGCTGAAATCTTGTTTGTGTCCCAAACTGAAGTAAATCATCTGTAGGATGGCAGAACAAAAGAATTTGTTTCTATTTCTTTTTATGAAATCATTAATTGTGAATAACAATCTCTTCCTTATTTTTCTGCTCTCTAAGGCCACCTGCAGATGTACAAGGAAAGGGTAAATTTGTCATTTCCATTGCTACAGACAAGCTGATCTCAAAGCTTCTCACAGCTTTCTGAAGATATTCACCCAAAAAGGGAGACAGAAAGCTCTTAGACCTGTGTATCAGGTTTCTGTGTCTGTTTATTTCTTCTTCTGCGGTGGAGTCTGAATCCCAAGAAGGATTTAATGTATATATTTTCAGCACTTTATATTTCACATACATTATATTATAAAAGTGGGAATGCAATGTCCCTGCCTGGAGCTGACCCAGCCCCGAATCAGATGAAATCACCCCATTTTTCTGGTGACCCAGATTTCCGAGTCTCTCCACAAACCTTGGAGCACCCTCTCCTTGTTTCTATGGAAGGCTGCAGGTCAGCCCTTTGGGGTGAGCCAAAGAAAAGCAAGGGAAAGGAGCAAGGGAAAAGAGAAGGGAAAGGAGCTGTGTGAGTGGGCAGCCCAGCTGCCAACATCTGCAGGGGGGGAATCCACTCTTACTCATCCCGGGGCTGGCACAGCTCATCCTTGTGAATCCTCTGCGTCCTCTGCGTCCTCTTCCCAGCTCTGACAGCTCCGTGTCTTTGGCTCTCATTGCCAAAGCTGTAATTATCAGCAATCAAGGCAAGGTTCTGCCCACGGCTGTCAGAGGGGATGGCAGTGCCGCGTGCTGGAGCAGCCTGTGCTTTGGGAGCCTTGGAGAGGAGCTCCATGGCTCAGCCACGAGCGTGGCGTGTTCTGGTGCTCGCTGCCCATCCCCAGCAGAACTGCAAAATAGCCTCGGCAAGGATGGCCTGAAACTCGTGCTCACTGAATACACCCAGAAATAAATCTCTCAGGGTGTGACAAGGGTTGTTTTCATGATCTACAGTCTTACTGCTTCTGGAACATCTGCTCTTTCGCGGAGCAAACAAATTGGGTTTGATTTCATTGCCGTAATTTCATGGAAATAAATTTGAAAAATTCAAACCCTGCTATCAGAAAAATAATATTATCTTTTTCACATTGGTACAGTACTCATAAAACTGCATGAAATATAAAGCAAATAGAAATATTTGCAACAAATTTCTCCCATTAGTAAAGCAAAACTTCACCGGATTTTTCACTTTGCAGAGGAAAGCAGTGTTAGCAAGAGATGGTTCTTTGGAGGTGATGGAAGAAGATGTTGTTACTCAGTCATGTTCCTTGCCTAGAAAGAGGCAAATACGTTCCTGTTGTATTTTAATTAGTTCTAAACCTATGCAGGTGAGGAGTACAGTACAGCATTGTTATTAAAATTCATGCTTCATAATCAGAACAGCTAGTACAGTCTCTGAGAACAGCAAACCAAAGAGCTTTTAACTTTGGTTAATAGTGGAATTATCTAACTCCTGCTATCATTTAACCCATTGCTAAGTTTTTAAGTAGGGAGAAAGGCTGCGATCATGAAGTGAAATTGTTGCATTAAGATCATAAAGAGAAAAGCTGTGATACTTCTCAAAGGCTACATCAGGCCAGCCATTAATTATGAATGCTCATTAATTATAATGGATTTTCTGCCACGAAATCTTTTTAATTGAACCCTTGAACGGAACTTCAGTAGGGCAGCTGTGACAAATATAGGAGGATTGCCCCTTTTAAAAGGCTGGGGGTTTCTCTCTTGTGGCATCCGTGCTGAAACTGAAGCAAAATGACTAATGAAGCAAAGAACTTCATTCTTTAGAAGATCAAAGTCACAAAATTCTGTTAATTCCCTTTGAGATGAAACTATCAATTATAGCAAAGAGATTTTTCCCTGTAACTTTTTGTTGCATTTTAAAACTCCCTAATTGTTCCCCAAGACCATCTTCTTTTACATTTTGCTATCAACTAATTCGCTGAAGTGTCAGGACTCTAAAAAAATTATCTCTAGGATAAAACATCATATATTCTCCTTAACATGTATTCTTCTTAAAAATGGAAGTAACACCCTATTCCTCTTCAGCAGAACCCAGCACAGGCTCTTTGGTATATCAGAGAGCTCTGCTGGCATTCAGCTATACAAGACCTACATTCCTAGAAAAGGGGGGTAAATTTGGTATTTTTGTTTAGTGTTTATACTTCTAATCTTCTCCTCTCCAAGCTGCTTCCATCTTCTCTTTTTGTGTTTCAAGGCTCTTTGCTGAATTTTTGTAGGGTAAATGTCAGCTGAACTTCTTCAAATCACCTTTCCCAAGTGTATTTTTGTGTTCCCATTCAGGTTTGGGGAATCCTGAAAAGTAGGGAGGGACAGAGATGTTTAAATACATGGTTGCAATACCACTAAAATTGCCTGCAGTTTTTATCTCTCTTCTACTGCAGTTTTTAACTCCTCCAGTGCCAGGTTGTTCCTAGAGCTTCTGCCATCCCTTTCCACTGTCTAGTATTGCATTTGCCAGAATTATCTCAGATCTGTGTGGTCCCCACTCTGTAGCCTGGGTGTGCTCATCTCTTCAGTTACTGACAAATTTCTACAGAAGTATTTTTTTCCTTTGATATTTTAGAAAAAAATCGTAGGATGAAAATGTTGCATCAATATTTTTAATGGTTATTTAGAGAATGAAGTGTTTGGACATGCTTGAAAATACTGCTGGGCACCTATTTGCATGTGTAGGTGCCTAAATATCTGAGAAAAACAACCATCTGGTGTCTCTGGTCTTGGATCCTCAGAAAATATGTAGACTATTCAAACAAAGAGAATTTAGGTACATGCATTTCTTTTGATGATTTGCTCAACTCTTAATGTCTCCCTCTCTAATGTGCAGAGGAAGAATACACAAAAGGCTTTGAAAGGCTCTGATGCCTTTGTACTCTCTGTATGTGTTTTACAGATAACATTACGGAAAACCAGCAGGAAAAAAACACATATTTTATACAAGTGTTCTGCCCTCCAATTTCAACATCCCTTAGAACTCTTACTTTATAAAATTAATAATTGCCTACCTGGTGCCTAGATAGCATTGCCAATTACTTCAAAGTCAATTAATTTCTGAAATAATTTTGAGCTACCTCAAATTGCTTCTCCTCCTTCAAGACTTATTTTTCTTCCATCCTGTTCAAGTAGAATTTCAGATTTCGTATTTTAATTTCTGTAGAACTCTTGGGTTGTCCATACAAGAGGATTTGGCCTCGACATGCCGGAATACAAAGAACACAAACCATTCTGCTGCTAGGAATCAGTCCTGCTTTGTGCACCCCTTAACTTGGTGCAGAAGACAGAAGCATTAGCACCTGAAGGCAGAATATTTTCTGATCTGTGCATGTCACTGCTGGAAAGAAATACAAAATCCTGTAATTCAGAGCAGAAGCCCATATTTTGCCAGATTTGGGTGGAAGTCCTTGCCAACATCAAGGTAACTCCCAGTGGGTGACTGCCCACTGTTTTGGGAGTTTTTATGTTTGGTCACTAGATTAAATGGACACTGAGAAACATTGGTTAAAAAAACCCCATCCTAAACTTAGGAGCTGCTCCAACTTCCACAGGGTAAATTCTGGGACAGGGAATTAGTAAAATTATATTAATTTCAATGCTGATTCTTCAAATATAGGGCAACGTCTTGATTTTGAACCTGTTACATGACTTTCTTCTCACAGTGTTGACAGTATTTAATGCCAAAATTAATGAGATACTCATTGATGCTGGGCCAATTCCCTGACTTGCACATTGTCAATCAGGTAGAAATCCAAATGTTCACCCACTCTCTAAACCATTTTATGTCTCTGACTCCATCAGGAGCACATGACACATCTTGTGGATCATGTGGAATAAAATCAGATATTCTTTCCTTTTCACTCTGATGGAAAAGAAAGCACCCCACGATTCTCAACTGTATAATCGTTTCCTATAAAATAAATTACTTTATCTGTCTTAATACTGTCACACTTCTGTTCTCCAGTGATCTACTTCTTCCATCTGTGTGCATAACTGTAATCTTCTCTACACCTACTCTATGTATGCTCAAATGTCAAAATCCAGCCTCAATCATTCCTGTCATTAGTCCCTTGTTCCTGATGGGATAGTGGGTAAAACATCGCTGCTCCTCAGGTGTCTTTGGCAGATTTCTGGGCTCGCTTTGCAGAGTTTACATGAGCTATCAGAAATATGGTGTGACTGAGTTTTGCTTTGGTTTTTGTCACCTGAAATTTTCCACTTATGGAACGACAGGGTATTTTCATTGCTGTGTGTGTCTTGTTTCCATCATGACTGATGCTGCAGTGAAGCATAACTTCAGGAGATATCCACATTACCCAAATCCTATGAAAGTTGACTTGCTGTTTCTTATTGAGTAATTCCGTGTGACTCATCCTTTGTTCTCTGATACAATTTTTTTCACTCATTTGCAGAATATTGTTCAGCCAATTGAGCTTACTTTACTCAAATCACCATCTTTTCTAGAGAGGCAGCGCAATCACTTTCCTCTTTCACAAAGCCCTTGCAAGAGAATGAGGTGACCCATGAGTTACTACCATCTTGTTTGCCTTAAAATACAGATTATACTTGGCTAAACCAAACAACTGCAGGAAAAAAGAAACTCTATTGGAAGCTGTGCATCTTCATGGCTTGACGTGACAACGAGCCTCTCCCGCTGAGCCATGACCTACTTTGCTCACAAAATGCTCTCATTACCTTCCCCCAAACACGAGGCTGCTGGAGCCTCAAGAATTCTGTACCTCGGGATCTGAAGTGTCAATCACTGCCACGGTGACTTTCCTTGTGAGTCAGTGTGTCACGGCCGTGCTGCTTATCGCGCTCATGTAAATAAAATAACCTCTCTTCTCCTGCAGCTCTCTGTATCATTTCCTGTCTCTGCTCCAGATTCCAGCCTGCCCTCAGCATCCAGCCCTCAAATTCACAGCTGGGTAAATTTTGCCATCTCATGAAAGATTTTGATACTTTTTAGGACTGGTTTATTTATCAGCCTAATTAAAATGTTTTGCTCTGGTGGGTCAAAACTTTCCTCTTTTTTTTTTCCCCCCCTTTCCTTTTTTATTATCGGAAAGGAATCCATTTCCTCTACCCAATCTATTGTGTGCATCAAAACTTGGTAGGATGCCTGCTCATGGAGAAACAGGAGGCAAGAGTTTAAGCATCAACAGCTGTGGGAACAACCTACAACATATGGGACATTTGGTAATTATCCAGTCTGTATTATGTAAGACATAAGATCATGCAGTTCTGCTAAAACTTGAAACTAGAGAGAAGGAAAATGATGGCAAATGACTGATTGCAAAGATAAAGATTCTTAACTGTACATTCATATTGTTTGGATCTTAAAAAATGCCTAAAATTTGCTTGTTGAATCCAAGTTTGTTCAAGAGCAAAGGCTCAGCTTTGAAGGGTGTTTATTGATAAAAGAAGAGACATTTGAATCATAAATATCTGCAGCTGAGAGTGATTTACAAATGTGTGACTGCAGGGACTGGCTGTAAAAGAAAGCCTGTGGTGGGATTTCTCTGCTCCAGTTGGAGCAGGGAAAATTTCTGATGCATGTCAGAAGACAGAAGGGTAAGCTGTGGACTTTCAAAACCCTCCCGCTCCCAATGCGTGGTATTTGAGGTCCAAATGAGGCAAGCATTTATACTTCCAGAGGGTGAAGTCATCAGAGGAGAACAAACTTACAGCAGGAAGAACTGTAAAGTTATGCACTGAATAGATCTCAGTAATGAAAAATTAAGTCAGTCTGTCCTACCAATTATGGATATTGAGTTGGACACTACAGGGAAAGACTCTGTTGGAAAGGCTATCCACTCCTGTGATTTCTGCAGGGAATCTTTTTGCCCAGAATTATTCAGTGTTGTTGAGCCTAGTGACATATTGGAAAAGCAGCTCACATGCACAGTGTTTAGGGACCCTGAATGAATTTACAAACTCTCTCTGGGAACTGGTCCAGTATGTAATTTCCTCCCTGACACAGAAACTTTGAGTAACATTAAATAGTCTCATTGCACATTTATCAGCTTGAAATTTGGATACCACTATACTGTTGGGAAGTAGAACTGTCTTAAAATAATATATACCATTATTTTTAAAAATATGTGTCTTTGTAATTAAGATGCATACAGCAGTAGCAGAGTGAAGGCCAAGGTGTTTAGAGATCTTGTGTTTGACGCTACAGCCCAAAGGATGAGTCCTGGAGAATTCTGTTCCAATAAGGCATAGTCTTCCATGTTTTAAATGCTGAGAAGTTGCCATTTTCAGTAGTTCTCAAATTCTTAACTTACCAAATCATTTTGTGTTGTGTTTTGTCTGCTTATGATATTCCTTTATGTGGATTTACAGAACTCGCCATTCCATACAGAAAGAAGCTGTTTGTGCTGTATCTTGTGGGAATAAAGGCTGTAATCTGCTGTACTTGGGTTAATACATATTTTATTATTCACAGTTCCAAACACCCTCCTGGTGAAGCTCAGCAGCTGTACTTTCTGAAAGCAATGCCTGAATCAAGGCTGAAAATTGTCCTCTAAGTTATGAGAAAGACACACAACCCAGCACTGCCCTTCCTCAAGGACCTCCCAAACAGTTTTTAAAGCATTGCTGTGCTGTTCTTCTGCCCCGTGCCACAGTTTGTGCTGAGAAAACTTTATAAGAAATAAGTGGATATAGTAAATAACTCCTCTCTGAGCTTGCAGGAGCCTCAGCATCTTCCATGGCCAAAAGGTGATGTTCTGTGCTGCTCTTGGCAATTGGCTGAGGTAAAAAACCTGCTGTGATATGCAAAAATAAAAGAAGGGAGGACACTGGTTTATAGCTGAAACCACAATCTGCCGCTGGAGGACATTTATTAGGAGTGGCCCAGACACTGTTTGCCCTCCTCATTCTGAGCTGTCCCTCACTCTGCAGTTGAGTTCATTGATTTCATCAGGGCTACTCACACTTGTAAGTACAAGCAGCTGTAAGTCAGGGTGAGAGAATTGTACCCTAGTCCCTGAACTGTGCTCCAGACCTCTTTGTCCATCCCCTAAAATTTTTATGCCACCAGAGTAAAAAAATGATTTGCATCAAGAATCTTCACCTTAGATAAAAGACTTGAGTTTCTGTTAAAAAAAAAGTGACACTACCTCTCAAAATGCTGCAGATTCACTTTTCAGATATGCAATTTACATTCTATTGAATTTTTTGACATATGGTTATGTAAAATATCTAATACCAAACTCTATCCATTTACACCTTCCAGAAGGCAGCGACTTCAGGAGTTAATGTGGGATTATTTTTAGCATGTATTCAAGTTTATTCATGCTGAAAGGTAGTACTTATCTTTTGTAATTTTAGAGTAGTTATTTGAATAAAAACATGAGTATAGTTCTATTTTAACTGTCATGTGACATCTGGGAACTGGTTCAAACCTCTCTCTCTCGGAGAGGTGGAAATCTCAGCAGTTTTTCTTTCTAATATCTCAGTGGTACACACAATACCTGTGTATGTGTTGGGACCTATGTCTGTAAATAATATGAGTAACAAAATATGAGTAATCTTCTATTCGCCGAGAGAACATTATACCAGAAACAATGAAAGCATCCATCGACCAGAGAAAGTGCAATTTTCAGTGTTCTTTGTGGGAAAAGCTTGTTGAAGTTAAATTACCCCTTTGAGTACAAATTCCATGTTAAACTGTCACTAGAGACACTGTTAGATAAAAATCTGTGGCTGAGTATTTTCCCTCGAGCTGGGTAAATATTTCTGTTAGCCAACTAACTGAGCCCTTTTTCAAGTTCAGAGACGATCTGTGCAGAGGTTGCAAGTTTCTCATGTTTTGGGGTCACTCTTTATATAAGCTTTATGCTGCTTCTACTCTCTAAAGGAATAGTGAAAAACAAGGAGCCTGCAAATTTAGTGTGTAATTTTGGTGGAAGGAGATGAACTGTTTGTCCGAGAGGACACACGGGGATTTGGCTGGGACAGGGTAATGCAAAGGCAACAGCAGGAGGTCAGCAACATTTCACAAAATTTTATTTGTTCCAAGTTTGATTTACAGGAAGGGGAATATAAACCTCTTACTTAGAGATGACTGTGGGTCTGACACTGGGAAAAGCTTTGCAGTAAAAATAATAATTAAGTTGCAATGATAATGAGGCTGTAGTTATGCAATGCCAAGTGATCTTGTTAGGATTGTACATTTTGATATTCAAGATAATCTGGGTTGCTCCTGCCTTGGGGCCTGCACTGATAGGTCTGTCCTGTACCATCTTGCAGAAGAAAATATAGCAATATTCACAGAAAAATGCCTTTCCCAAGCAAACATGCCATAAAAGTATTTATGCTACTGACAGTGATATTTGAAGAGTTATTTTATGGTGTATTTCTTCTCCTGATCTTTATTTCTATTCAGTGCATTTTTTAGACCATGGCCTGTGTCTGGGGTTGGGGCAGGCATGGCAGAGCTGTGCTCTGACAGGGCAGGTTGGACCCCAGCTCTGCCCAGCTCCTTCCCGAGGGCTGTCCCCACCTCCCACTGGGATCCCAGCCCCTGCATGTGCCTTGAGGTCTCCTCAGCATCTGCTCTGGCCCCCAACAGATGATGGGCAGAGTGGCTGTCTCCTTCAGCACCCATAAAATGTGAAACAGCCCAATTTCAGCTGGTTGAACCCCCTGCTGGCTGCAGCCTTGGTGGCATGGTGGAGTGATCATAATTTTGTTTGTATGTGCTGCTAATTTTCACACCAAGACTGTGTATCTTCTCCTAATCCTTTGCCCAAATGGAATATTTCCATCGCTTGTTATTGGGACTAATTCCAGAAGGCTGTAAAGAGGTCCTGAGCTGAGTGATCTATTTTAATTCACTGAGAAAAGACTCAGCAAATACAGACAAAGATACAAAAAGAACTGAAGTAAATCCTCTTTGTCTCAGTTACAAAGGTCTTTTCTCTTGAGTTTGGAATTTCTTAGTGAGAAGAAGCACCAAGAGATGCTCCTTCCCTCTTAGCATTGCTGCTGCATAAGAAACTTTGGTAAAAGCATTATTTCAATGAAGGCACTGTTTTTACATGGTTCCTGTCAACTTTGTTATCATTTTTGATCAGCCTGGTCCAGTGGAAGTTAAGATCCCTTCCAACCCAAACCATTCTAAGATTCTGTGTCCTTTAACACTCCTCTGGCCCATGGCTCATTTGGAGAGTGGCCACTTGGGCAGGTTGTACCTGGGGGTGTCAGTGTCCAGCCCTCCAAGTTTGGCAGAGATGTGATTTTCCAAGGAGTTTGGGCAAGCAGAAGAAACACCTCTGTGCCCAGCTGTTCCATCCCTGCTGCCAGACCAGGAGTACTTGGACTCCCCTGGCTATGGAGAGAAATCAGACCATATTTCTCCAGCTGCTTTGGAAATACCCACAGCTACAATAAGATTGTGGAGCCTAATAATTTTTTGCTGTGAGAAGCAGTTGTTTTGTGTCTGTCTTCCTCAGGAAAGTGTCAGTGCCATTCCTGCCCCTTCAGTGTCCAAAGATGCCCTTTCATCCTCTGAGAGCATAAACAGAAGGGTCTGTCACTGGTCCACCCTCACCCCAGTGGTTTGTATGGACCAAGAGCCAGAGAAACACCCCAGCGATCTGAAGAGCTGCGTTTTCCATCTCTCCTCGAGGGCAGCTCTTCTGCTGTGCAGTCACCCCTTCCCCATACACCCTCTGTGCCCCAGCTGAGCCCAGCAGCCCTGCCAGACCCTGCCCCTTGATCCCAGCAGGGCCAGCAGAGCTCACCAACACCACAGCTAAGTTCTCTAGCCCCAGCCCTTCCTCATTTTGTTAATCTGTTCATTGCAGTAGTAATTAATGGCAATCTCCTTTCTTCTCTTTCCACCTGCATCCTTTCTTTCCCTCAAGGGCTGTGTCACTGCTCCTGCTTCACCACTCACAGAAATTTCTCTGCTCACACTGCTGGTCTCTGCATTCAGTTTTTCTGCATTTCTGAAGCAGAGTTTTGAGTGGAATTGGCTAAACCTGGAGGAACACCCCCATGAATCAGACCCATTAGTTCCCTGATGTTTTATTCTTTTGTTTGACTTCCCTTTAAATATATTTGGTGCGAAGTGACATGGTGAGACAGATCCAAAAAGCCACTGTTGACATGTCCCTGGGTGAAGCCCTGCTGCAGCGTGTGACTTACACACACACCAGGCCCTGTCGACCCCTCTGCGCCTTGCTGCTGACAATTTAAATCTGCCAGGAGTGAAAGCAAGGCAGGAGCTTGTCCCTTACCCTGTTACAAAAATCTTAATACAAAAATTCGTGGTTTTATCCTTCCAAACACACAGCAATTGGCAGGAGCTGCTGGCAGCAGGTGGATGGCAGCTCTGGGGCTTTGGAGACCTGTGTTAAACATTGCTTTGTTTTTTAGCTTCAAGAAAAGCAGGAGAACAGCCCAACATCTGCTTTTACAGTGAAAATGATAGGAAGCTCCCGGCAGTGCCAGGATGTTTCTAAATTGATTCTTACTCCCTCTGCCTTCTCGTGTGAAATAAATTGGTATAATTTGTTTGTGAATTAACATAAGGTGACTTTAGAGATACGAAAGGTCTTTGCCAGGCTTAATCCATTTGCTGCTTGTGAGAAAATTATTTAATTAGTGGGAAATATTTATACTGAGTGGATGTGAAGACTGTGAGCCAAGATCTTATTCCAAGCTGTGTGGCAGCCCTGGAGAGCCCAGGGTGAGCTGGTAGAGCATGAAGGGCCATGGTGGGTGATGGCTCAGATCCTCCCGTGGGCACTTCCACTCCAGATGAGATCTGGTGTGTGGTATGTCTGACACAGCTCTGTACCTCAAAGGTCAAGGTGAAAAGTGATTTTTATCTATTTTTTTATCTGTCTTTATGGAGTGTGTGTACTGCTCTGCAGGAATGGCCCGTGAGGCTGGGCTGAGGGCCAGGCTCTGTGTGTTGGCTTGTCCAAGGATGTGCAGGGCCGATCCAGGGATGGCCCTGGCTGGAAGGAATGGGGTCTGTGGTTTGGGCTGGCCGCAGTGGCTCCAGCCAGGCTGGTTTCACAGGAGCCCCGGGAGCTGGGTCATCCTGGGGGATGGAAGTACCTGTGCCCCAGGACACCCCAGCCCCAGCCTCACCCCATCCCCTCCTGCCTCTTGGCTGCGCCCGAGACAGGTCGCTGTGGGATTTGATAGGAAGGACCCAAAAGCAGCAAAGCACATCTGCAATAATCTTGCAGGTAGTGTCTTTTCCTAGCTCTACAAAAGACCCAAACACAGCAGAAGTTTTAGGGAAAATAAAGATGTCGCTTTCTTTACTTGCCTCTTTGGTAAACTAAGAAAAATGGAAAAAGTACCCTAGCTCTTGTTTTTGTTAATCTCTGTGTCTGGCTTTATTTACACAATCCATCAAGAGGTATCTCATCAACAACATTATTTAAGCTGAAATGGGAGACTCACTATTAGTCTTAAAAATTCATAAAATAAACATATTCTGACATTTAATTTGTTGTAGCCGGTGAAAGAATAAATTGGCAAGCAAACATTATGCAGAAAATATTTAAGCAAAGAAGAAATCAGTGTTCTTTATATGGGAACTTAAACCAGAACCATATATTTTGCGTGTTCTGTTTATTTTTGTGTTGGGTAAGATGAAGTGTGCAGTTTGTATTGTTTGTTTAGGGAATAATTTAAGCGTAGCTAAGAATGGAGCATCTGTCGAACAACTCTTTGGTCAGTAAACAGTATAAGATATTTTTTTATTAAACATATCCCAGCCCTCCCCCTTTCCAGGGATGGATGAGAACAGGAGGAACATGAATTATCTCCAGCTGAAGGACCAGGCTGAGCAGTGCAGGAAGAAATGGCTGCTTTGTTTCAGAGCTACGCAGGCACCGAAATGATTTGCGCTGTGAAGGAAAGAAATGAGGGGTAGAGCCAACGCAGCTGGGCTCCAGAAAAAGTAATGAATGTTAAATAAGTGAATGCCTGGGGTACCATCCTCCAAAAGAAAGCAGAAGTGGGATTGGGTTGGTGGATAATAGGTTTTCCATTAGTTTATCCAGGCTCATCATTTCACTGAGCTTTTAGTACAAAAAGGACAATCATGTCTCGTTTAGAGAACTGCTGTGCACCACAACCTGCTGAAATCCATGAATGGCCAATGCACACAGAGGCTGTGAGGGACAAGGTATTCCCCAGGGGAAACACATGGACAAAACTCAGGAAACAGCTGGGTGTGGGACCAAAGGCAGTTTGGGGCTGTTGGGACTTTGTCCTCTTCATCAGACAGTGCTTGGAGCTGCTGACTCCAGTGCTGCCTCCTCCTGCCCTGGCTCTTGTGCCAGAAAACACCCTGGCCTCAGTATCTCTGATAAATCAAACATCGTGGATATGATTTTAAGAACATCTTCTTTAAAATTTACAAACTGTTGAAAAATTCTTTTATAAAAAACAGGTAAGACTGATGGAAGTAAACACACTGCTCTGATTATTTACTTGTGTTTAAATGTTAGTATCTTTTAAAAAACATTAGTAGTGAAAACCACACTTATGTAAGTGTTGTTCAAAGGAAAACTTGGTCTAAACCATGGAATTTTGCCTATCTTTCCCTGTTTTTCTCTTCCATCCCTCCATTTATTCACCTGCATCTCTCATGTGCTTCTGACCTGCAGAGATGCGCTCTCAGGGTGAGCTGGGGCTCCTGGCTCTGCTGCCCTGCAAATAATGACAAGACATAGCCAAAACATGTTTCCACATAGAGCAGAGCTATTTTGATTATTTCTAACAATGCATGTGAAACTTCCAAGTTCAGGTACAAATTAATTAATTATGCTCTTCATTTGGTCTAATGGGAGCTGTGGTACAAACAAAGGGAGATGAGGCTGGGACTGAGCAGCTTGTGCTGGAATCCCAATATGGAACAGCAGATGCTGGAGATGATGCTGAGAGATTGGATTCAATTTGCTCTTCTGCGCTGAGTGTTATAAAATTGAGAACTGAGTGAGCCAGACCAAAGCAAAGAGGTGGCAGATGGGATGAGGACGAGATGATTAATAGAAATATAGCAAGCAGCCTTGTATTAGCTCCTGCTGCACGTTTTGAAGTGTGTGGCGGTGAGGATCATCTCTGCTTTGGGGGTAAATCTGCTTCTCTGTGGCAGCAGTCCCATGCTGGCCCTCAGAAGCACTTGAGTGTCCCCATTGCTTACGGAGCTGGGAACTGAAACAGGAAAAGAAAGGAAGAGAAAAAGAAAAGGATACACAGGCAGAGTCTCCAAATCCCTGAAGCAGGCAGAGAAAGAGGAACAGGAGAAGAGGAGCTGCAGCAGGAAAGCATTAAATAGAGACCCAGACAGGCGTAATGATAGAGACAAAGTTTTAGATCAGCAAGAAACTGTGAGGACAAGCCTGTTCAATAAAAAACTGCCAACAGGGAACCACAGGGATAGTATCCACTAAATGACATCATTTACCACTCTGCTTGTTATCACTCATTATGCTGTAGATCCTATTATGTGCTGCTTAATGCGAATCTGGCCCCTGCTGTGTCAGGCACAGCACACAAAAAGAGGGAAAAAATAATTTCTTGCCCCAAGGAGTTCATGGTGGAGAGTAAGGAATATTTCTATGAAAGGTTGCATTGTCAGTTCAGTGTTGGAGGTTCTGGAAGACAGTGACAGGTGGACAGTGTGTCTCTCAGAGTTCAGAGTTTTATAACAAAAGCAAATTATACACATGTAAAGTAGAAATTACAGTTGGCTGAGTGCATTACAAGAAAACCTTGGAGGTATGGTAGTTTCAGTTTTTTGAAGGGAAATGATTCATTTTAGTGTCATAGGGATGCTGGAGATTTCATTTGAAATTAGATTTTAGTAGGCTACAAATCCTCACTGCTCTAACTCCCATGGGATTTGGGCTTTCATTTGGAACTCGACAGTCCTTGGTAACCACTCTTGCTTTGATATGGTTGCTACTTTTAATTAAGAACCCAAAAATTCAGCAAGTGATAAGTGCCAGAAAAGAGAAGAATTCAGGCAAAGTCTTGTAATCCAAAATGATCTCTTTTTAAACAGCTCCAGGGAGTCTTTATAACACCACAGCAGCCTGAGGACATGGGAGGAGCAGGAGTCAGCAAGAAGGATGGGCCAGGAGGAGGCTGTAGTCAGCCCAGCCCAGCCATATCCACAGGTTGGCTGAATTTAGAATAAATAAGAGATTTGATTTTCCCTTGGTAGGAGGAGGTTTGAATATATGTTGTCGGTTTTAAGCAAAAATTGTTTGGGTTCTTTTTTGGCAGAAAGCATCATTCCCAGTTAATAGGGATATATCTGATGAGTGCAGGGAAGTGAATTTGTAAAGGAATGATTGCCACCAGATGGCTTGTAGCTACAGAAGGATGCATCCCAATCCTGAGGTGTCCTTAGCTACCCCAAATGACAAAATTATCCTGAGACCCAAGAGAGAGGAGCTTTCTTCTAAATTCATCTACTGTGCTAAGTGGGGTTGGGCGCTCTTTGCAAGAATGGCAGGGTAAGAGATAAAGGTCAACAAATTTCAGGGTATTAATTAAATTCCACAAAGCCTTGTCACATTTCTTCATGTGTAAATGTATATTTGATTCATACACTTAAATGAACAAATTCAGGAATGTGTAACAGCACATTGTAATGGCCTCTGCTCCTGTAATGGCCTCCGCTGCAAACTCCTGAAAGGAATTCCAAGTCTTAGGCTCTGCCATTTGTATGGTAAAATGTATTTCAGAGGAGTTGACCACTGAATGGGTGTGAAAAAGGTACAAATATTTCAGAGCAAAGGACTTAGATGGGAAATTCATACCAGCACCCTCAGGACTGATCAGAAGAAAATACCTGCTCCGGATAGAAAGGCTGAGGCCAGACTAAACCCCAGTCTTTGTTCAGTTATGAGGACATTGCTCTGACTCAGCTTCCTCAGTTTAGGGTTAATTGGATTTATTTTGAAGAATGCGCCTTATTCCATAGAGTTTACCATATTCCATTTATTTCTACAAGTCCCCACCAGCTCCAGAAATTTCTTCCTTTGTTTCACTGCATTTGACAATAGAAGAGAATTTTCCTCTCTCAACTGGCAGATTAACCATTATAGTTAGTGAAAAATACTGTCCAACAGGGTTAAGTCATCCCACGTAGATGGCTTTGACTTTGCCATGCCAATTACTAATTTCCATTAAATTCAAAATATGTTTTATGCTGATAAAGCTTCTTAAGGCATTTTCTCTAAAGCTGTATTAAGGAAAGTGACGCTTACATAAGTCCCTTGGAATACCTAATGTGCCGTGACTTTTGCTATAAATATGTGGCAGTTCATTATTTTCCCTAAAGTTCACAAGTGGGTAGGTATTGATTACTTTACAGTTAAAAGGGAAAAATCTTGGATACTTGCACATGGTCTGGATAAGCTTGCCAAGCAATGTGCTGCTTTCAGTCTGGCCAAGTGGGCAATTATTTTCCTGGATTTCCTACCTTCTGTTTCCTTCCCAGTTTTCATATTTTTCTGCTTTTCTACTGGACAGTAATTTGCTGCCTGTAAAAGGCACTTTACTGATAGTATTCAACAAGAAAACTCTCTCTCCCAAGTCCAAAAAGGTTTTTTCACACCAGGGAAGAACCTTAGAAAATGTGAGGATGGGAAGGACTTTACAAAAAATGTGAAGATGGAGTGGAATATGACTCCTGGCTCTGGGTCCAGCTGCCCCACAGCAAATCCCTCCTCTGTGGGATAGACTGGATTAAACATTTCTATCTGCACAGTGGAGCAGCAGCGCACACAATTTGCCCAAATTTGTCCTTGTTTGTCTCTGCCTTCTCCCTCACAGCCCCTGCAGCCTCGGGGTGATGGGCTGCTGGTCCAGCATCCACAGCAGGCTGAGAGTTGCTTTGGGATGTTTGTCCACACTGTTGCATACAACTTAATTAGCCAGGCTGCTAATTGATTCCCTGCTCCTCTCGCTACCAGGCCCAATAAAGCAAGTGAAGGGCTGTCAGTCTGGTGTGTTTTGGGCACCTTGGAGCAAATGCAGCGTGCCTGCTGCTAATGAAGCTGCTGTCAGCTGAAGGACATCGTGCACGCTGCTCTGGGGACGTGCCATCAGCTCTGGGGCACTTTGGTTTGCTGTTTTGCTTTTCCCTGTCATTTTCTCACACAGAAATGATTTCCAAGGTCTTGTGTTCTATTATAAAAATCCGTAAAATCATCTTTCTCTGACAAAAATGATCCAACATTGCGCACGGTCTTCTCACCTCTTCCATGGTTCAGGAGGTTCACAGCCTTGCTGAATGTGACCTCCAGTTAATCCTGAAATTTCAGAGTGTAATATGTCCTTTATTTCTGAATATCAGAAAGGAATTTGCTAATTAGGGGGAAACCAAGGTCTGCCACATGGGGAGCATTTTAAGGAATCAGAAGTGTCATTCTTCTATGACAAATGACTCCTAGCAATGATAAAATAACATTTCAGAGCAGCAGAGGTTATTTGCTGCTGAGGTCACAGAAGTCTGGAACTCTCAAGGACTTGAAAAACTTGATCTGTTTTCAGCTTCATAAGAGACAAAGAAGGAAAAATAGAACATGATTTCTTTCTTAAAATGAGGGGATAGGAAGTGAAGGAAGATGACTCTCCTACCTCCGAAGGGAAAGATGCCCAAAGACCCATCTGGAATGTCTGAAGGAGCAGGCAGAGTTGATCCTGCTGAGTTGCAGCTATTTATGCTAATTTCCATCACCACACCTTCCCTCCACTCTGAAATTACCTTTGTATCACTGACCCCAGTTCACTGTGGGAACTGGGTTAGGCTGAACTGGGAGGTATTAATTTTAGGGTGGAGAAGGAGGACTTAAGGCAAATGCTTGTGGCACTGATAATTCACATCCTGATAATTCATATCCTGGCTGTTTCGCATTGGTTTCTCGGTGCAGGCAAGCCCTGGGGATGTGACTTTGATTATCTGAATCAGGCAGCTCCAGATTACCTTAATGTGGTGCTGACTTCATCTGCAGTGCTCGTGCAGAAAGAGTGATTAACCAGGCAGCCAAGCATGGCCGAGGGCAGCCCAGATCGGATCAGCTCCAGGTGCTTGGTGAAATCCTGGGAAATTGCCTGGTCTGGTACGAAACTGCACCAGAGCAGACTGGAACAGCAGACTGGAACAGCAGACTGGATTAGCATTTGCTCTTGATGGATGAGCCCTAATTTATTTCCACTGCAAGAGGTTTGGTGACAAGGTTACCCTATAAATAATGTTTAAATTTTAATTTTGTAAAATATCCTTCTCCTGTAGGGGAAAAAAAAAATTGCTGCCTTCTTTCATTATTTCAGATATTCATTAACCCATCCTCATGTCCAGTGCTATAATTTGTTTTATACAATATATCTGTATTTTTGTATAGTGTGTGTATGCATGTATGTGCGTATGTATTGTATATGTATTATGTATTTATATATATACATGTTTATCAGGAGGAAGGTAACTAATGGAGTGATTCTTGATCCAGCTAAGATCTCCTCAGGTCCATCAGGACCGTGGAGAGCCATCACAGCTGTAGTGCTGCAAGGTGACACATGGCACTATCCTGTGGGACAGTGCTCATCTTCAGGACTGTGTCATCGCAGTGTTTGCTTCTGAGAGGATTTCCTCTGACTCACAAGAAATGAAGAGATATTTTCTTCCTGACAAGCCATGGGCAAGAAGTGACAGAAATCAGACATCAGAGACAGCAGTGTGGGGAGGGGAAGGCACAGCCCTGGGTGTGTGTCCCAGTTTCCAGGGCAGGGTGGAAGCTCAGTGCCACTGTGATCCCTGCCTGAACCTTTTCCTAGAAAGCCCAAATATGGTTCTGGTTTGATGTGGAACCGAAGAAACAGGGGCAGGTGACTTCCCATCCTGACTCCCTGATTTATTCTGATCCTCTTCACTGGGCCATGGGGCAAACTAAAAATTGGGGCCGTTGTTGACAGATCCAGTGGCTGGTGCAGCACAGTGGCTGCTGTTTCCCAGCTCTGTCTGTCATTTGTGTTCTCTGGGTGCTGGGGATGGCTTCATTAATAAAGAACTGACCTTTTCCAAGCAGCCTGTCAGAGGCAGAGGGTTCAGCCTGACAGCTGCTGGCTCCCAAATGTTACCTGGTGCTTGGCTGGGGGAAAGGCAAGCTGCAAACAGCCTGCGAAATCCTCCTCCTCACCTGGGGGCGTGGGGCACAGTGGCTGCAAACTTCTCTGTTGACGCTTGAGAGTGATGGTTTCCTCAGCAAAGGGCTGGGACCTGACTGGTGTTTGGTTTAAAGGTTGCAATTTTAATAGAAATTTGGCACTTGGTTTTGAGAACAGCTCATTGTAAAAAACTGCATAATATTTGAAAATAGATTTTTCTACTAAAAACCCTTGCTCTTCTTCTGTAGCCTCATTAGGGATGTGTCAGCAGCAGAAGGCTGGCTGATGTCTCAGATCCAGGCTTCTTCTGTTAAAGAAGGAGAAATATTAACCTAAAATCAGCATATAACAAGTGTGTAATTTAAAACAAGCTTAGGTGGAAAAAAAAGGTATTTGTTTAAACCTATCTTCAGCACTTTAGTAGACTGGTTAGAAACTTTTCTGCCTGTCAGCAGATTTGCTGGAGCATGCTGTGAGCTTGCAGCAGTCCTGCCAAAAGCAGCATCACCTGTTTTATGAGTGGGTGTATTGCAAACACCGTCTGGAAAAACTGTTCTGAGGGGTGTCACTGGAGGTGTTCCAGCCAGGAGGACACCCGGGGTAGCACGGACACAGCCCAGCTCGGAGCAGGGTTAGGGACACAGCCCAGCTCGGAGCAGGGTTAGGGACACAGCCCAGCTCGGAGCAGGGTTACAGACACAGCCCAGCTCGGGGCAGGGTTAGGGACACAGCCCAGCTCGGGGCAGGGTTAGGGACACAGCCCAGCTCGGGGCAGGGTTAGGGACACAGCCCAGCTCGGAGCAGGGTTACAGACACAGCCCAGCTCGGGGCAGGGTTACAGACACAGCCCAGCTCGGGGCAGGGTTACAGACACAGCCCAGCTCGGGGCAGGGTTACAGACACAGCCCAGCTCGGGGCAGGGTTAGGGACACAGCCCAGCTCCTTTCCTGGGCGCATCCCAGCCATGGCTGCAAGGAACAGCCCAGCCCTGCTGCCCGGGGGGTTGGCCCCATTCCCAGCGCTCACACAGCACCTTCCCAGGTCTGGGCTCTGCCAGGCTAGAGGATAAATCTCCGGGGGTCATCTCCCCTTGGCGATTTTGGCAACTGCAGCACACGGTGTCTTGCAGTGAAGCAAGTCTCTCTGCTTTTCCCAGCTCAGGG
Source organism: Acanthornis magna (assembly GCA_036785705.1). Lineage (NCBI taxonomy): Eukaryota > Metazoa > Chordata > Aves > Passeriformes > Acanthizidae > Acanthornis > Acanthornis magna. Next base: position 3,491,320 of record JAWUZG010000092.1, read on the forward strand.
CTGTGTCTCCTCTTGGCTCACGTTCAAGGAATCCTGTTTCCCCATCCCCTCAGGGACACAGGCATGAAGGGCTGCACGGATATTTCCTGAGGAACACCAGGAACTGGCAGCAAAAATTGCTCAGCACCTCCCCTAGACACCTCCCCACTGCTCGGAGGATGAGGAGGTGCATGTGGCATGGCAAAGGTCACAGTGGGAGTGTGACATGGGGATGGCAAAAGTGGGAACTTACATCAATGAGTCTGTCCAGGCAGAGGGGAAGGCAGTGTGCTGACATTTGCAGCCATTAACCAGATTCTCAGTGTAAGGATTTGCTTACATCTTTACCTCCAAAAATCCTCTTCCAAACAATCTAAAAACCTTCATAGGGAAAACAAGGGATTTATAAGGGCATGTAATGATAGGGCAAGGGGGAAAGGCTTCAAACATGAAGGGAATAGGTTGAGATTAGGTATTAGGAAGAAATTCTTGCTTGTGAAGATGATGAGGCTCTGGCACAAGGTGCTCAGAGAAGCTGTGGCTGCTCCATCCCTGGAAGTGTTCAAGGCCAGGTTAGATGGGGCCTGGAGCACTTGGCATAGTGAAAGGTGTCTCTGTCCATGGAAGAGGGGTTAGAAAAAAATAATCTCTAAGATTCTTTCCAACCCAAACCACTCTGGGATCCTACAATTCTGGTACTAAGAGAAGATGCTTGCAAAGGTTAAACAAGTGAGTTGTCCTGCCCTAGAGAGCCAGAGAAACTTCAGTTGAGTCATAATTGATTTTTGTCTATGGAAGAACTCTGAGACAGACCCTGACACAGACATTCTGTTTACCCAGACATTGGGGAAGGACTTCTTTCAGTCCCGAGGATGACTGCACAGGACTCACAGGACTGAAGGCTTGAGCTCCCTGATTCACTGCAGTTATCTAATGGGAAGACTAACGTGAAAGGTGGGAAGGGTTCTCAATTACCAATTTATGTGGTTTAAAAGTGCACTCCTGCTGCTCTGGAGTGCTGCTGCACACGAGACTCACTGAGGAGCAAAGTGCAGAAGTTTTGGTTCAGCAGGTCCCGTCCCTGCCAGGTTTGAAGCCTGGAAAATCACAGGTTGCAGAAGCAGACTGCCTTAACCTTAACTACAGATGTGCTCTGTAATTACAGTGCTGTTTATGTGCAGAGCCAAGTCTGTTGTGGGACACTTTTCTCAGCTGGAATTAATGAAAGAATCCAGCAGCCCCATTGACTGAGTAAATCAGGAGTCAGTTAAGTGCAATCTGTCAGCAGAAGGTGATTTTAATAGTAGGCTGTAGTCTATGATTAATTAAAATAAACATCTTTTATTTGGTTTTGAGATTCTTTCCAAGAAGGAAAATACAGTTTGGAAAGGTTTTCAGAGCTGATTACTTTGCATAGCCTGGGTTGTGCTTGAGACAGGCACGAAGAGGATCTGGGAAAGGAAGAGAAAGATGAGGAGGAACAAAAGGTGTTGAAATCAATGTCAGAAATTAGAGAAAGAACAGGCAGGGAGGGAACAGAAAAAGAAGCAGAACAAAACCAGAGAAGACAGACAAAATGTGATTGATTGGGAGGGAGGGTGGCAAAAGATGACTGAGTGACTGGTGGGGGTGACAGCAGAGATGTGAAGCTGGGGAGGTGCATCTGGGGACACTGTCCCTGGGGTCTCTGAGGGCAGTCTGGGGAATCCTTTGCCAGGCACAATGTTGGTGTGGTCATTGCTCTCTGAGGTGGAGGTGGATGAGAGGACCCTGAGCTGTGTGACCCACGTGCCATTTGATAAATTCTTAGACAAATTCCTTAATAGTATTTTACTCGCATGGAGTTTTTAGTTTTTAATATTGAAGCTAATAGCCAACAGTAGCAAAGAGTCACCACAATATCAATGTGAGATCAGAGGTGTGACATTGCTTGTGTGCTCTAAACTAGTGACTACTTCCAGAGCATTTGCTCAGACGTCCTGTTGATAGGGGAATGTTTTCCTTCCTCCTGTATCTATTTCACACTGTAGGGAAATCAAAATCTGCTTTCCAAACAGCCACAGACACTGCCTGTTTTCAATAAGGTGTTTATGGAAAGATGCTCAGCACCTCCTACGTGGTTCTCTGCACCCCTCGAGCTACAGCACCCTGCAGGATGAGGCCCCGTGTTGGCATCAGTTACTGAGCAAGTTTACTCTATAGAAATGGAGCATCTGTTTCTGTTAGCAACAGCAGCTTCTGCATTTAAGAGTGTGTTAGTGCATTTCAACACCTCATTATTAAATCCAGTTTGTTTGTGGGTTTGGGAATTCTGGGGGCTACGCGGTGAGGAGGGAACTGGCACAGGAGAGCAGGTTATTGTCAGTGGGGAGGTGGGGGAGCACAATTCCTACACTCACCTGGGCAGAAGCCGGCCATCCTCTCCAAACCTCCTAGAAAACCCCCAATAAAATGGTGCTTTGTCAGCCAGGGGTGTGCCTGACTGACACAGCCAGCAAGGAGCAGAGCTGAGTGTGGCTGAGCCCCGTGCCCAGGGCTCTGCTGTGTGTCCTGCTCCTCCCAGCCAGCCCGGACAGACGGACACTGTGGATAGCACAGGGCTGAGGTGACACGGGAAAGCACTTGTGGGGCCGTTCTCCAGAACAACAGGATGCTGCCAGTGTGTTCCTGTCGCTATTCCCGCTAGGCACAGGCAGCAGGAAATGCTGTCTGCTGCGATGACTAAAGCAGCACGAAAAGAGCCATCGGCTTTACCTTTCCCTGTCACAAGTGCCGGTGACATCGACAGGTAGGATGGGATGGGATGGGATGGGATGGGATGGGATGGGATGGGATGGGATGGGATGGGATCAATGGGATGGGATGGGATCAATGGGATGGGATGGGATGGGATGGGATCAATGGGATGGGATGGGATGGGACGGGACGGGATGGGATCGATGGGATGGGATGGGATGGGATGGGATGGGATGGGATGGGATGGGATGGGATCAATGGGATGGGATGGGATGGGATCAATGGGATGGGATGGGATGGGATGGGATGGGACGGGATGGGATCGATGGGATGGGATGGGATGGGATGGGATGGGATGGGATGGGATGGGATGGCAGTGAAGCCAAGCTGCTCGTTCACTCCATGGGCTGGGGATGAAGGCCAGCATCTGCTCTGCCTTCCCTGGATCTGGCTGTCACCTGCATCTGCAGCAGGACAATAAATACACACTCTGGAGAGGCTGCATGTGGGAGGGTCATGCTGCAAAGCAGGGGCAGCTTCAGCAAAGAGCGGCTCTTGCTCGCAGTGCAACCAGCCTGGCTGAAGGAAAGGCTGGAGAGCAGCCACAAAGCTGCCCTGAAAGCTTTTTCCTATTTAGCTGCAGGGATTTTGTTGCATGTCTCAAGGAGACCTTTTCATTTCCTTTGGAAAATAGGCTGCAATCAGCCAGAGAAATGGTGTGCGACAAGATTCAGGCAGGAATCACCAGTGAGATGAGCATCCAGAGTGAGCCACAGGCTACATGAGCATGTTTCACTAAAGGTGTGAATATTTTGTTCTGCTGTGTTAAAGCTTTTATCTATTAAAGTATCGGTATTTTCTCACTGAAGAAAACAAACCCATGAAACTCAGAGAATGTATGAGGTAAAAATTATGTTGAGGCTCCTCTCAGTTCTAACCTCCTTGCATACGAGCTTTGTCCAGATGAAACATCATTTTCTGCCATAGAAAAACTAAATTCTTCTGACTCAAAAAGTTGTGTTGGAATGACTAGAACTAATCAGACAAGGTTGTTTTGTAGCTTACAGCAAACTTTAAAAGCTGGGCCAAGCTTATAGCAAATTCAGCTAAATAGATTAACATGTATGAATCTTGCAAACTGTCAATCCCTCGCACAGGATTTGAATTGGGCACTTTGGACACTCCTGGTGAGTCCCTCCTGGCTGACACTGCCTACTCACTCCAGATTCACTGAGCAGGCAAACTTTTCAGTTCTTCTCGTGCTTTTGTGCTTCAGCTGGCTGCCCTGAGAAGGGGGAAGGGAAACACATTTACGTATTGCCATGGTTGCAAAATCTGGCATTCCAAAGGCAAATCAGCTCCCTTTGTGTGTTATTGGGTCAGCTGTGATGAAATGAGGGGCAAAGAATGTGTCTGAGCCCTTCAGCTTTTGAATGTTCAATGAGAGAAGCATTTAAAGGGCACCAGGAAGTCGGCTGTGATCTTGCTGAAGCAGCTGCAGAGAACATCTCCCCTTGATGCTCACAACTCCTCAGCTGGTAATAACCACTGTCACAGCCAAAGTTGACAAAAATTGCATAGAGGGTACTGTTTCTGCACAAAATCTGCTGGTTTATTTGAACAGCCTTCACTGGTACAGTGAGTGACCAAACCCTGTGAGCTGAGCCGGGACGGAGGGGTGGGAGGGGGGAAGGTGTGCAGGCAATGTCTGCATCTCCAGGAAACCAAAAAGAGCCCTCGGGGTGGGGTGAAGGAGTGAGTGCATACAACTTCCTAAATTCCTCCAGGAAAGTTTCCTCTGGAGAAATATGGCAGAACAGGGATGCTTTTAAGGTATTTCGGTCATCTTTTAGGAACAGCACCTCTGCTCTTTGGGAAGGAGGTGGCAGCTGAATCCTGGGGGTTTGCTGGGACTCTGAGGTTTGCTCAGCAGGCAGCTTAGAGAATACTTTCTGGTAAGGTTGCTGAAAGATCTTGCTTTTGCACGATGTTAAAAAGCAGTTGAGAAAAACAGGAAATGCTGCTGAGACTGCTCATTGCAGCTCTCTCATACTCTGGCATTGTTGCTGTTTAAAATTGAATATTTGCTGGTTTTCTCTTCCAGTTCTAATCCTGTGCCTTGTTGCTGCCGTATACATGATTCTTATCAACAGCCTCTCTGATGGACACTGTTGATGCTCTGCCCAGCACAGCAGATGGTACCCGGGAAAACACACCCCTGTGAGACCCTGCTCCAGAAAAATACCTCCCGAGGCCAGCAGTGGATGGCTGCCCTCTCTGCTGGCTGTCCACAGCCTTCAGTGAGGTTGGAAGAGAGGGGCTGAGGCTGGGAGCAGAGCTGGGATCATTCTGCCCAGGTATCCATCTCTAGTCACCCTCACCTTCTGCAGGGGGAAGGAACAAATGCTGGAACCTATTTGCCTGGAAATGAGCTTTTCCTGAGCAGCTCAGCTTCCTGGGTGAATTGCTGTAAATGTGGTTATAATTATTTACTTAATTGTGAGTACTTTCACAAATTATTTTGTTAGCACTTACTGGGACTAAAGTAACATCTGAAGTTATAGTAATGAAAATGCAATGCAGTGTGATAACATGGTAACAACACCAGAAGGACTGATCTGAGTGGGATTATCAGCTCAAGATCCCAGCTGTGGGTGGGGAGTTAGGAGCTCTCAAGGAATTGCTCTAGAATGTGAATAAGAGGCATGGGGAGAAGGGAGATGATAGGGATGCTGTAGAAAAGAAGAGAATACAGGACACCAGGAGATAAGGACCCTTTTTTAAAAGCGTTGTCAGGCTACAGGGGTCATGGGCATGGACAGAAAGAAACCACTTTTTTTCAATTGACAGGGGTTTTTTTGTTTGTTTGTTTGTTTGCTTGGGGTTTTTTTTAGAGTGACTGGTGCTCTGAATAAGGCATCCTGATTTTCATTATCTTTTTCTCCTACAACAATGTGAGAATTGCACGGTAGTTATTGCTGAATAAGGACAGTTTCAGTCTAGAATACAGAGCCCATAAAGGTGAGTTCTGAAGAGAAGGTATCGAGGAGCAGGTACTCAGCATCACTGGCGCAGGACACAGCCCTTTGCAGATTCCCATCCCCAGCAGGTACGGCTGGAGGTTTATCCTTGGTGGCACAGACCCAGAGGGACCACGGAAGGTGCGGAGGTGACGTTAACCAGGCAATGAGGACACTTGGCCTCTGCCCGAGAGTACTTTTGTTTATAAATCAGTATCCACTTCCCAGGAAAATATTTTTGATGTTGACTTCAGACATCCTCTCTGGGACACGGCCCAGCCTCCTGGCTTGCCCAAGAGACAATAGAAGGAAAACAGGCACAATAGGTGCATGTGCTAAACACTTTAATGAGCACTTCCACACCATTCTCCTGCATTTCCCCACATCCCCATGAGTCAATAAGCACCTCATGCAGCTTTCTAGATGGTGTGCAATAAACTGACACAGCCACGGACCAGCCCGAACATCAGCTCTCATTCCCTGAATAATTGATGGAGATGTGAACTGATTTTGTGCCGTGTGTATTGTCTCAGTGTAGTATTTCCGGTAATCCCTGGGCCTGTGTAAGCCCCCTGCAATGAGGTTATGCTTAAAATATTTCAGATACAATTAGACCCATTTGTGCAAGAGGCGCTGCGGTGGTTTTTGCACATGTACAAATGCCCAGTGGATTGATCTGCACCTGCAAACAGAAAAAGGCCCTTGAATTTGTTGCCCTGTGGCTCTGGAGGATGTGTATCTCTTGTTTTCTCTGGTTCAATTTGAATAGCAAGTTAATGATAGTGCACAAATCACCAGCGATTATGCTTTGGTCTCCATTGTCACCCAACATAATGTCCTCCTCCTGTGGCTCTTTGTGATGATGCTCTGTGAGGCACAGAGAATTCAATAAGAGGTGCTGTAAGTTCTGTATTAGAAAGCCAGCATTTATAGTAGTTACTTGGGACAATTTTATCTCCTGGAGACAGGGCTTTTAAATTATGACTAATACATGGTATCTGGGAGTCTTTCATCTCCAGCTCTCTCTCAGATATTTAGTCCAGATATACATTACTCCCAAACCACTCAGTCTTTCTCTTTCAATGCACATAAGAGAATTTTTTATGATTTATGTAAATGGAAAATTATCAGGCTTCAGAAAATTTAGTTATTTTTTAATACTGTTTACATACAACCAGTAAGAGGATCTGGACTGAGGGATGTGGATAATACAGCCTTGCAAAGAGAAAAGAGATGTGAGCAGAGAGGATTTAATTCCCATTCATTTAGACATTAATAAATAATAAACATGCTGTTTTGGGATGAAATTCTGTCTCCATGTCTACCGAGGCCAGCTATTTCAATAAAGTTAGTCTGGCTCTGAGCTCTATGTTGGTTGCGCCAGCTCAGGACCTGTTCCGATCATTCCTGCCTCTCTGCTGACTCTCTCTGACAGTTCACCAACAGCTTTTCAATTACCTGAGCCTGTGAAAAGCTCGTGTAAGTATCTGATTTCATTTAGTGTTTTCCATCATGCTCTAGGTTATGCTCAGTGCTCATTATCTTTGCATGTTTTGGAAGTGTGTAACTACAAATGTAACTTAGTGTGAGTATTCAAACTTAGGGATTGTTGTGAATTTTTCAATAAAATAGTTTTGCAGAAGCTTAAAGGGTTCTCAAACTGGGAATGCAGCACTAAAACCAACAATTATACTGGGAATGGTGATTGCTCAGGGTATTGGAGAACAGGATACATTTTTCATGCTGCCTCCAGTAAATGCTCTAACTCAACCTTTGCAAATCTGGGTTGGTATCTGAATCAGCTGAACCTGTTGGAGCAATTTTATTATTGAAACAGGGATTTTAGCCTTAATCTCTCAGACTATACCCATGCTAATATAACCAGCAATGCTTTCTGGCCCTGGGCACCCCACTCCAGCAATATCCTTTCTCCTGCCCTCTGGGTGTTTGTCTTCTTGCACAGGCAATCCAAGACTGTGAGGCAGGAGCTGTGACAGAGTTTTCTGCCCTCAGCGAGTGCTGTGATATATCTGGTGCACTCCCAGCCATGTCCCACAGCCTGCTGGCCTGGTCTTGTTCCTCCTGATGCAGGGACCTTCTATTTATTTGTGCTGGGGTAAAAGGAAAAAAGAAACATTTTTAGGAAGTTTTTAATTTCATTCCTCTGCCAAATTAGACTTTTCTGAGTGCTTTTGATGGTCAGAAGACTTTGGCAGAATGAGGCTATTCCTCACTGCCCTTTATAGCTTTAATCACTGTTTTCCCTGTTGTTCATATGATGAACTCCAAACCATAGCTTGGTTGGCAGCTCAGTATCTCTTTAAATCACTACTGGTTTCTCCTATGTCATTAATATTTTATTTATGTTGTATTAAATTTCGCATCAGTCTCCATGCCAACAGTTCATGCCAGCAGCAATGTCTGACAGAATAATTTAAATCCTCAGAGATATGAGCAATTTCTTTTTGAAAAGCACCACGAAGTTGGATTCATTTTGTCCTTGCTTTGCCGTGTCAGAGAGTCAGAGCTGGACATGGAATCAGAGTGGTTTGAGTTGGAAAGAACCTCAAAGATGTCTCATTCCAACCCTTTGCCATAGGCAGGGACACTTTCCACTGTCCCAGGTTGCTCCAAGCCCTGTCCAACCTTGCCTTGAACATTTCCAGGGATGGGGCAGCCACAGCTTCTCTGGGAATCTGTGCCAGGGTCTCACCACCCTCACAGGGAACATTTTCATCCTAATACCCAATCTAAACCTGCTCTCTTTCAGTCTGAAGCCATTCCCCCTTGTCCTGTCCCTCCAAGCCCTTGTGAACAGCCTCTCTCCAGGTTTCCTGTAGCTCCTTCAGACACTCAAAGGCCATGGTAAGGTCACCTCAGAGCCTCTCCTTTCCCACGCTGAGTAATCCCAATTCTCTCAGCCTTTCATGTTCCTCCTCTGGCCTATGTCTGTGGGGACATCAACAGGGGTACCTCTTCACACAGAGAGAGCTGAGCACTAACACTCAACCTGGCATCAAATGTCACCTTCGACTGACACCAGATCCTTAGGGAATGGCAGAGCCTTTTGCTAGACTGGATGAGAATTCTGAGAAAGCAGAAGGTTTTGAATAGAAAGTCCCTTCCTCAGGACACTTACAAACTCTTGCTTGCGGAGTTGCACCATTGTGGCTACACTCTCATTACTGCTTTCATTCCTACGTAAGTGCAATCCATGTAATTATTTTATTGTTTCCCTGTTTATATCATTTATCTGAACCGCAGGTTCCTATCTGCCTGGCTGCTGTCAAGCAGATCTCTTTGACACTGGTGTGGAGATAAAGCCACTGAGATGGAAGGCCAGCGGTCGTCTTAACTCCCTCTTAGCCACATACAGTATGGTCACAATTAAGAGTTATTTATTTATTCATTCATCTATTTATTTATGCTGTTTCAGCCCTTAATAGATCTCCAGTAAAGAGCAAGGACTCGTACTCAATCCCAGAGGTTCAACAAGAGCGGGCAGCTCCGCTGGGGCTGCGTGGCATCCCTCCTGTCCTCTCTGGTATGCTCACACCAGCACCAGAGAAATCAGTAACAAAACAGTGAAAAGTAGAGTGGAAATAAAAAAGGAGAGTAAACTATTCAGGTTTAAATAAGAAAAGAATATGAGGGAGAGTACAGCCAAAAATGGATGGAGTCTCAAGGGAAAGAGCAGCAAAAAATTCTCGAGTGTGTTTCTTCGTATTTAGCAAAAAATGGATTTGAGGGACCCCTAAAGAATTGCTATTTGAAATGCAAAGTCTGGGTAAAATAATGTGTAAATGGGAATAATCTAATGCCACACAGGGAAGATTTGGTACTCAAAACACTTCAGACTCCTGGGGCCCGACAAATTCAAATTTTCTCCCACCATATTCTCAAAATCCCAAATCTGCAAGACCTGGGGAATGCCATTAATCACAGGTGTAGCCAAAGGCAGAGACCCAGGAATCACAACTGCCTTCATAAGCCTCTGCAGCAGAGGGGATTAGAGAGAAAATGAGTTTACTGGAGGGACTGTGGAGTTAGCACATATCATCCCAAGGAGCAATTTGTCAATATACAGCACATCTCTGCGAGTGGAGGGGAAGGAAAGACCCAGGCAGCAACTGCAGCTTACACACAGGGCTGTATTGATTTTCCATGCCAATTAATGCCAGCAAAGAATACGTCCCTGGAGACCACACAGCATGAACTGTAGGCAAAATCGCCTCTCTTGAGATTGCAGCCGCCTTTGCAGCCTCATGGTATCAACCCTCCTTGTTTGCTTCTGCTTCTTTTATTAAAAATCCACAGTGGGAAAGAGCCTGGTGCATCTTCCTGCCCTTGAAATGTAGTTGAGGGAATATCCATCTGTTTCAGCAAGCCGAATCTATCCTCTGTCTTGTTATTTCTGTGTTTTGTTTTGTTCTTTGTGAAATATAATGAATGGTCTTGCTTATTTTTCCCAACTAGCAATTACTTTAGAGATCAAATCACAAGCAGCCCTATAACCTTCTGACAGGGTAGGATTATGAAAGACCTGCAGAAGTGTCATACAGACTCTGCTGTGAAATCTGACAATTTAAGAGGTTCCATCCTGGTCCAGACAGTGATGATTTTTGATACCCTATTAAAATACCTTTCCTTCTTTTCTTCCCTGACAGGTATTGGAGAAATAAATGAAATCCGCAATCCTTTCTGCAGATGGGCGGGCATTCGACAATTCCGTGGCTTGGAGGGTGCTAACAGCCATCCTTTACACGTCTTGTCCTTGTTTAATAGGTGGTTTGCAGCTGTGGGATCAGTGCTGCATTTCAGTTTTGTTCTATTATTAGGTATTACAGGAATATGAGACCACGGATAGCGTGTTAAACTACCGGTTCCTGTATTTATTGGCACCACCTGGGGATTAAAACAGCTGCTGCCACTCTGCAGGGTTATCTTCAAAGCAGGGCAGATATCATGAATACGTGATCAAAGCACCCTCACTCTGTCCCATTGTGCAGTAATTACAGATGGAAATTTCTCTGCAAAGGCAGCGTTGGCTGGGGGAAACAGCAGGCAGAGGCTTTGCCCTGATGGCAGGAGATGGGGCGGGAAGGCAAAGCCAGTCATGGAATCACGGAATATCCTGAGCTGGGAGGGACTCACAAGGGTCACTGAGTCCATCTCCTGGCCCTGCACAGGACGACCCCAAAGACCTCACCCTGTGCCTGGGAGGGCTGTCCAGGCTTAGTGCTGTGCCCACTGCCCTGGAGAGCTTGTTCAGTGCCCAAACACCCTCTGGGGGAAGATCCCCAACCTAAACCTTCCCTGACACAGCTTCATTCCTGAAAACCTGAGAGGTTCAAACAAGGGGAACACTACATGGTTGTGATGACCTCTTCCAAGGAGGAAGCCACAGCAGGAGAGTCCAGCCGTACCCCTAGAGCATGTGACTACCCTGTGGTCACCCTCTGGACGTGTAAATATCCTGGGGTTACCCTCTGGGCATGGGAATACTCTGGAGTAGCAAGATGGCTCCTTATTCTCAGTGACCAGAACCACATTTGTAACAAAAACTCTTTTAGTGACCTTTTGTGATAATTTCAGCTCGTTCTGCCATGGCTGCTGGGCAAGATCCTGCCTCTCCAGGGCTTGGTTGGGATCTTTCCACCCAAAGGGAACTCTGCACCCAAGGGAAAACATATTTACCTTGAAAATAGCATGGTAATCTGTGCTTTGGAGGAGAATGGGAAGGAACAGTTGGAGTTGGATGGTGTATGGAATCTGTGGCAGAGCCGCTGGCTCAGGTTCCTCGCATGTATAGGCAAAAGGGACTCAATAAATAATGCAACAAATGCACAATAAATAATTTAGGCACCATGAGGCTTGGATGAGATACACAAGAACCCCTCCTAAATTTAAAGTGCCTCTCCCTTTTTGCATGGCAGGATGGCTTCAGCCTCTGGGACCGTGTTGGTGGCACCTTGAGCCTGCCATGGCCTGGCACAGCTCCAGCTGCAGCAAGTGACACACACTGTAGGCAGCGATTCCAGCAAAGGCCTGAGTGAGCAATTTGAACATTAATTTGCATTAATTAATGTTAAGTGCAGCTCTGTCACACAGCTGCAACCCAGCGCAAGGTGACATGTGCTGGAGGTGTGTGGTGGCTCTGGGTCAGTGAGTTTATGGGGAGTTATTTCTGGGGCCAGGTGGCCTGTGTGGTGCTGCAGTTCAAAGTTTGATGATAAGAGGGTGTTGTGGTTAATGATAAATGGGATCTTCCTCCTCAAAAACTGTGGGAAATACTGAGGGGGATGTGAAGCTGGAGGCCAGTGAGAGGAAGCAAGGCACAGGCAGGAGCTGCATCCCTACAGTCCTTGTGTTCCAACGGAGCCCTCGGAATAATTATGAATAAAGCACTGTTCTTCCAAATTACTTTCTAAAATAAACCATCCAGATGGCTGTAAGGGAAGACCTAGTCATCAGTCTGAGTAATGCTTATTTTGAGTACATTAGCCACGAAATGTGTACAGTTGTGCTGGATTATGCACTGTGAGGCTCAAAGGGATGCACGTGCAGAAGCAGGAATATCACAAGTGTCAGACGGTGGTGGTCCACACTGTCATTCTGGGCTTGGTCTGTGGGACAATCCTGAAAGCTGTTTAAGAGGGTCTCACCTGTAATGTGTAGAGAAGAAGAATGTATTTTCCTTTCTACAGCTTTATTGAGTCTTGGATCACTCAGAAACAGATAGGAGGAGATACTCAGTGCTAAGAAAAGGTAAATGTTCTCCCTTTCCTTTTTGGGAGAGGTGGAGAGGATAGAGACATTTTCTGATTGTCTGTGTGAACAAGGTGATTTGGCTTTTCAGACAATGCTGGGATTCTTGCCCCTGTTTTCCCCCAGGCTGTCCAATTCAAACTTGATAAAAATGAAATCTGAAAAGCAACACTCACACAGAAAGGCAAAACCCCAGTGCTCTGCTAGGGCTGCCTGTGTCTGCTGTAGCATAATAGAGGGAACTATAAATTCACAGAAGTGTTTTCCAGCTGCTGTGCCCAAGCTAAGACCTTGTTCAGTGCTTGTACTGCAGTGCCTGGTACGTGCAGGGGTGTGCTTGAACGCTTTTTATGGGTGCACTCAGCGGGATGGCTTCCAGCAGCACTTGTGCCTGAGCGGTGAGGAATTGTCACCGGCTCTGCTGGAATTGTCACCAGGCTGAGGAATGCTGGAAGGGTCTTGTTGGCCTCAGCCGTTCCTCAAACCTTGAGTGAAAAGCTCTCCGCAGGGAACACCCCCACGGTGTTCTGGAGGCTGCTGGAAGTGTCCTCCCAGTGCCAGGACAGGAGGAGGGGCTGTGCCGAGCCCCCACCACGCTGAGTCCCCTTTCATGGGCCCACCTGCACACGGCAGAGCTTCAGCTGAGAAAAACACCACCTGAAACTCAGTTTGCCCACTACACACTAATTTGCATCACCAGACTTTGTGCTAAAGTACAGCCTGAGTAATAGCAAATGCTTTATTTATTTATTTTCCTGAATGCAATTTTTATTAGCTGTGAAATCAAGCCCTTTCTGGTAGTATGTGAGCAGCCTTCATGTATAGGAAGATTGTAATGTCAGAGCAGAAAAATCAAGCCATTGGAAGCTCTTGAGGCATAAACTCAAACTCTCATTAGTCTCTGTGGGCTGCATCTCAAATCTGAATTTTTATAGAACGTGGGTGGTGTTTTCAAAGTGAGTTGCTGGAATTGGTTGGCTGAGAGGATTGACTTAGATAACAATGTGTTTCTGAGCTGCAGCCCTGTGCCTGAACAAGATGCAGGCTGTGGTTTGGGCTGAGCACGTCACATTCGGGGGTGCCCATGTGTGGGGGTGGCTCCAGGTCCCCACGGCTCAGGGCGGTGGGAAGCACCCAGAGCAGTGGGACTGACACTCAGAGCTGCTGATAGACTCATTTTGATCTTTCTGATATTCACTAATTCAGCTACAGCATGCTTTTATGTCTGCTTTATTCTTTTTGTTTTTCAAGAAACAGTTGAACGTCTCTATCTGGGCCAGCTCAGCTTTTTTCCTGTGAATACCCAATTTAAACTGAGGTGTGGTGGATGTGTCATCCCATAATTCTGTATCACTCCTGCCTTTCCCCCCACCCTCAGAGGAGTCCCTCACTTCTGACAGAGCATCTCAGGTGTCGCTGGAGACCTGAACATCAGGAATGAGGAGATGCTGCCTTTGGAGAGCTGCACTTGGCTCCTGAGCTTCCTCCTGCCTCTTATGCTCCTGGGAGCACCAAGGTCGCTGATTTAAGCTCTTATAGCACAAAGATTTCTGACTCACTGCTGCAAGAAGACTAGTAAGACATAAACTACCGCACTTATGAAAGTTCAGGTTATGACAGAAATGCTGTCTTTAATCAAGGACAGGCTTTGTGCCTAGAAAGGGGAATAGGAAAGAGGCTTAAGGCTCAATTCCAGCTCCAAGAAGGATGAATGCTGGAGGAACTCCCCATCAGATTTTGGGAAAAACTGTCAGTCATTCTGCCATCACAAACACCTTGGTCCCTCAGATGTAAGAGTTGATCACATTTTGTTAAAAATACTACTAAAATTGGAAGAATGGATTAAAGAAACCCTGCATATGAGAAGATAGCAGAAACATGTTTTTATTTTCTAATTTAAAGCAGTTTGGTGTTGGCTTGTGTAAGTACAGAGTGGAAGAGACCCTAACCTTTATATTTTTAAATAAGTTTAAACAGCAGAATCTCTACATTAGGGAAGCAGCGGTTCTGGCCACAGTAGGTCCTATACACAAAATTCAGCTGAAGAGGGAATTTTCATCTGGAGTTTTTTATTTATATTTTGTGCAGGTACAAATGAGAGAGATACTGAAAGATGCTGTCCCCTGGGAGCCAGCAGACAATTAAAAAAAAAAAAAAGAGTAAGACAGTAAAAAGCAGAAAACTTCTCTGAATGCATCTAAGTCAGCTGAAGAAATATTGACTTTCTTGCTAACAAGAAAGCATCAGTTCAACATTTCTTTTTTTTTTTTTTAATAACAGAGTTTAATAAGTGCCAGATCCTTGTGGCTTTATGGGCTGTTAAAACATGTAGGCAGGCTGCTATAATGAGCTGGAGAAAAGCCCTGCAGAAAGAGGAATTTTCTTTTTTCCTGTAGCTTTGCTTTTACTGTGGAGCATCCCAGAGGCAGAGCTTTGTGGATTAGTTGTTCATGAGCACAACCTGCTGGCTTCCCCTGCAACCAGCAGCAAGAGGAACAGCTCCATCTCCCTCTCTCCTGTCCGCAGCAGTTTGTGCCTGGGGATGCTTTGGATTGTGTTTCCCCCTCAGGAATGGGGAAAACACAATCTGAATCCCACCGAAATCCTGATGAAGCATCCACAGATTATTCTAAAGCATGGAGAAAATAGAGGGAAACACCTCACAGGTACAGAAACCTTGAACTTTTGCATTTAAAAGCCAGGAAAAAGCTCCTGAAAAAACCAACCAATCATTCAAACAAACAAACAACAGTTTCTTTCAGAGCGCCAGGTACTTTGGGGTCTTAGGGACTGAGGGCTGACTGCAGGCTGTGGCATCAGCTGACACTACCAGGCACAATTATTGCTACCACTTAGGATGCTCTTTCTGACCACAGCCAGTGCCTGGCTGCGAATGCAGAGCTGGGAGGAGAAGTCTGGTCTTCTGAGTATCTTGCTGAAGCCTTGTCTGTATTTCCTGGCTGGCTGCAGGAACGACTGACAAAACCAGTCAGTGCGGCTTCTAAACACGTGAGCCCAACAATCTTCTTTTTAGGATTAATTCAATTTTTCAATTGTGCTTGGGAATCATGAGGAAGATTTGGCCCAAAGCATATTACTGTACAGAGAACACTTTCACATAAAATCAGCTTTTTAATTTGATGGAAGCTCTCATCTTCAAATGCAAACCTTGGAGTGAGTTACTGCAATCCCTGCTCCAGGTCTGTGCCATCAGAAGTGACGCTGGGTACCAGCACAGCGAGACTGGGAGCCCTGCTCCGAGGGGACAGCAGGCAGCAGTGAGGATGCTCTCAGCTGCCCGGGCACAGGGACAGGTCTCCATCAGCTTGGTTTCAAAAGCAGCTTGCTACAGAGTCCGTGTGCCACCCAGTGGGATGTACAAGGGAACAGCCTTGGTCTCCTGCTCCCTCGCACGTGGATGTGCCATGGTGCCAAATCTGTGCCCACTGCAGGGGCAGCTGCCGGAGAAGAGCCTGGAGTCAGGCTGCACACAGAAATTCATCTCCTCACCAGATCCCCCATGCTCCTGCTGTGTAAGCCTAATTAAAACCTCGCAGCACAATAATTAATCATTAGTAAGGGAATTAAATATTAGTCTGTATTATAGTAAACATTAGTTGTATATTAACAGGATCGCTAGCTGTTCATTAACTGTTTAAACTCTTCAAAATCCCCTTCATCACATTGCAGGTTTGTGTTAAATTCTGTCCCAAATGACCTGAATCGAGTGGCATTTAGCTGCTGTTAAAGGCATCACAAATTCCAGAACCAGTTTAGTTATTTTGCCCCTTTGATTATAATCTCCCTTTCTATCTGACTTTATTTAACTTCAACTATAGTGAAGACGTATCATTGATATAGAGCCACTAAAACCTCCCAGACATTGAAGAAATCACTTCCCAAAATGATATATGATCACTGAGGCAATGATTCTTTTCCTGTTCCTCCTGCGCTGCTGGCGTCAGGCACTGGCAGATCTTATCCCTCACTCAGGAGTATATGCCCTACAAAGATGCAGAACAGGGACCAAGAGAGGGCAAAACTAATGAGGATATTCTCATTCTGATAAGATTCAGAACCACAGTCCCATTTTTGGCCCCTTCCTTTCAGCTCATTAAGGCACAATGCTGAATTTCCCTGCATCTGCCTTCCTTCCCCAGAAGCGATTTCTCCTGTGCAATCTCTATCTTTTTGCAATAAAAACGTCAGTTCCTTAAGGCTGCAGTTTGTGCAGGCTGCTGTCCAGCCCCTGCAGGGTTTACAGCCCAGTCACAGCCAAGGAGAAATGGGAGCAATGGGAGCTGCTGCCTGCAGCATCCCCCACTGGAGTGGGGAGAGATTTGTGGCCAAAGTAAGGGCAGAGCAGCTTTTGCAGGTCCCAGGGAGAGGGATTTATATTTACAGTGTCTGGACAGAGGAAACACTCACCCTTCCCACCTGAAAGCCACCCTGAGCACAGCGTGACAGCCTTGGCTATGAAGTTGTGGTTTCATTTCCCTGCCTGTTGGTTAGTCGTGGGAGCAAATTCAAGCCAACTGAGGAGTGGAATGCCTTGTTTGCCAGGCTCCTGGGGGGGCTGGGGGGCACAGAGGTGTTCTGTGGCAGGTGCTGCCCATGGTGCAGGACTGGTCCTGTCTCCTCCCTCCCCACCTGCAGCCCAGGGCTGCAGCCCAGACCTGGCCGTGGTACAGCACAGATCTGCTCTCAACTGGAGATGTGTTTGGGACTCTGTCCATGCTGCTTTCTCCATTTGTGGTGATGGACTGTGTCCTCGCTTGTCCTTACTGAGTGATCATTCATTTCTTGCATCTTTTAATCAGGGCAATTTCTTTTGGCCCGCTGGAAATGCTTTCCTCATGTAGATTAATTAAAAATAAAGCCTAGCCCTGACAATTTAATATGAGCTCTGGTCAGGATGCAGGCAATCTTCTAAGACATTATTCATTACATCATTCATATTCTTCTTAATATTTACTTTTAAACCATGTTTTTTGGGAACTGAGGACAGTATTTGTTAGTCATTCTCCATAAAGTTACGGGCAGAATTAGTCCAGCTGGAGAAAAAAATGTGCATGAAGCATCACATCTGCCCTGTGGCTGCACAGCCCATCCCCTGCTGCTGAAAGCGGGGCAGGATGCCAGATGCCCTTTTGGGACTGCACCTCTGGGCAGCAGGAGTTCCTGGCTTAAAACCAGGCAGTTCACCCTCATGAAATATCAAGTCCTGTTAATGCTTCCTTGCAGTTTTTTCCTCTCTGTTAGCAGCAGCTGACTTGTTTGGTCTTCTCAAGGTGTGAAACAACTGTCTAGAGACTTGGGCAGTCAATAAATCAATATCGGCTAGTGAATGACTTTGTTCTGATCTTCCTCAGGGTGTCTATTTAAGTTCTAGCTTGATTGGCCTGTGGGATTTGCAGAATTACAATGCTCTCTTGGAGAATATTCACCTTTGTGTGGATGACTTCAGGTTAGTTTCATTTTCATGTGATCTCCCTTTAACATACTTCCCATAAAAAGTTATAATTCTGTATCTACAAAGAATTTGGGTAAGCTCCATCCCTTTGCAGCATGAATTCATCCAAGGAATATTAAAACCATTATTACAAAGCCAAAGGTAAGAGATGTTACAGATGGACCAAATTCAGCTCAGCAGGAGGTTGATGTGGCACTGCGGTGCCAGGAGGTGATGGGAAATGGGACAGGGGACCCACATGTCTCAGGTCTAATCCAATCTGGCACTCACCTACTTTGATTTTTCCTCTACAGACTCTCTGAGTTCTCTAAGGGATCTTCCAGTGAAGCTTCTTAATTTTAACTTCTTATAAACTAACCTTGGGGAATAAACTTTGCTTCTGCTGGCAGCCCATTAATACACAGTGAGCAACTTCCTTGGGTGTGTTCCTGGGACCAGATGAGAGAAGAGCTCTGATGAAGTGGGATTTTGCTTGTCATGAATATTTATATAAAGTCTCCATGCTTTTGATACTTTCAAGAATGTAAATGCCGAAGGGGAGGAAGCAGATTTTTTTTAAACAGTATTTTTAATACATCTTTTAGTCTACTTTTGAAGTCCTAGAGAATATTGTGCTCTTTCATGGCAAATTCCTGAGTGAGAGCAGCATGCTAACTGCCTGTGGCAGGACTGCACTGCTTGACCTGGACAGATGCTGGAAGGACAGGAGCTGATGGGTACAGCTGTACCTGGCAAAATTGCTTCATATAGTGATGTCATTGTTCGTACATCACAGAAAAGCAAAAAGCAAAAAAAAAAAAAAAAAAAAAAAAAAAAAAAAAAAAAAAAAAAAAAAGCGCATGTCCATGTAATAGGTAATCAAAAGATCAAGCAAATATTTCACTCAGTGTACAACAAAATATTATGAGGTAATTTTATTTTTTTTCCATTTTTAGGTAAAAATATTACAGTATACAAGATAATCTTATTAAAGGTAAAAATACAGTATTTTTTTCCTCTAAACAGATCTACGTACAGTACACTTTTTTTATTTTGTTTTCTTTTATTTTTGTACAAATATAACTATTATTCTATTAGGCTATATGTATTCTCATCTGGCACTTAAGAACTGATCACAGATTACCTTCTGGCTCTGCTTGTTTGTCTCAGCTGAAACCCAAATGTCATGTTCATTTTATAGGTGTCTCTTGTAAACAAACAGTCCAGTCCCATGGTTCCCAAGTAGTAAGGTGTGCTTTAAGTAGTTGAAATCATTTAGCCAACCATGAAAACCCAAGCCATCGACGTTTGCAGTTGTGTAGCACAGACTCACAACTTTCCTGCTGTAAAAGTGTGATCCTTGTATTACCACAGCCTTAAAACAGTTTGAATCCCTTCGTCATCCTCTGTAAGAGCGAAAAACGTAAGACAACAGTTTCTACAATGATTTTTCCTTTATTTCTTTTTTCTCTTTTTCTTTTTTGGTCAGAATGTTCAATTGAAGCCTTTTCGTATTAATTTCAAGGTTGGAAACTACTGGGCAATGCTCTTCGTGATTGATCTCTCCCTATGGCTTGCAGTTTGACCTCTGGAATCTGAAAGCTGAGCTCAGTTGCATCGCTGTCTCTGGATTAATGCTGTTCTTTGAACTGAACACATTAGCACAAGGTATTTTATCTCTGGGTATTCCTGGGAAGTGAGTTTCACATCATTACGAATATTTCAGTACACTGTTGTCGGAGATGGGATCGACTAAGGATAAAAGAGAGGCTAAGTGCATACAAAGAGACCATATCCATCAGCAGACTAGCTAATACAGCTGGAAAAGGTGGAGAGGAGCATTTGGCTGGAAATCCTTTTATCAGGTTAAAGGATAATTTATCCCAAAAGCTTGATTCCATTTTTCCAATGCTGTCATCCAGTCTCTAGTTGTTATACACTGCCTTGGTAATTTCAACAGATGATTTCTCATTTGTTTTTCATTAGACACAGTGCTGTTCAAAGTTATCTTCAGGGTTGCCAATCTAAACATAAAAGGAGAGTACACACCCAAGAATAGGAAGTTTAAAAATTTTGCAGGGAATATGTTCGGCACATTTTTTTCTTCAGACTTCACCCAATTCTGGTCACCACAGACTCTGTTGGTATTAATGAGCGCAGTTATCTTAACTTCTCTGGACTCAAATGAATGAAGATCTGTCTTTTTTTGCCTTTAATTGGAGCTGCCTTCTCTGTGGTGCATCTACTTCTGATGTCAAGGGGCATAGATTTTTACCAATAAGTTGCTTTTGTATCAGAAAAGATTTTACTGGTCACTCACCAAGTGCAGGAGTAAAAGTGCTCCTACCAATACGTGCTCGTCAACAAAAGCTGAGTGTGCAGTACCCATCTTTCATATGTTTTTTGCCCTCCTAAGATGCTGGTTAAGAATGAACAATGTTTAGAAAACGAGTTGTCTTTCTCTGTATTCACCATCAAATGTCCTTATTTAAGGTCTTCCCAAACTTGTCACTCAGCTGCTGTATTAGTTTCGCCAGCTCACTCGTAGCTTGGGATTTTTCCTCTAAAAGTTCATAGCGGAGACTGGAAATATCTTGTTTGATTTCTTTAAGTTCTCCTGGAAGAGAAGAATGTTCTTGTTAGCAGCACTGAACCAAGTGAGTAATCCAAATGGCTCTAAGGCCTGAGAGAGCACTAATTTCAGTGTGTTTGGGCAGGAATGTATGTGGAGCTGCGTTTGACCTCCCTGCACTATGCACTTAATGTTTGTAGTTATAAGGAATAACCTGTACTTGCGGTAGCGGTGCCAACGGCAATAGCAAATATGTGTGGAGAGATTGTATTTTTTTCTCAAATTTGTTCTCTCTCCACATCTTGATCTCCATCCACACAGGGTATTTGCAGGAGGGTAGCCCTTAAGAGGTGTTAGAGGTTCTTTTCCGTCTGCACACAAACCCCACCTGCCACCATGACAATATGGATCTGTATCCCATTCAAAAAAATGTCCTTGGGGCTGGCCTGGACCGTGCAGTCACAAAATGCTTTGCTGAGACACCCAGGTAAGGCTGGGTGTTGGTTGTTGTAAAGGAAGGAGAGGTAGAGCCACAGAGGTGAGCAGGGCTCTGTGGAGATCCTGTGAGATTTGGGTTCTGCTAAGGAAAAATAAAGACCTGGAATTTTCAGGGTGGCTCAGAGTCAGCAGCTCTCTCTCCAGAGGATCTCCCCTAAGCTCAACCCTCCCCCTGGCCAGATCAGCAGCAATAGCAGCACATGCTCGTTAGGTGTGGTAATCATAAAATTCCACTTGCCTTCATTGACCTCGTCATTTTCTCGGTCAACCTGAGCCTTCAGCACATAGCGCTTAATCAGACGCTTCATTATCTTCTGCAAGGAGAACACAAACACTTCTCTTAGGGGGAGACTGTCCACACTGCCTCCATTCCAGACTTGTTATCAGCAATTCAAACATCTGCTTTCACTAGGGATAATTTTTTATTGGTTTCCCATTTATTTTATATTTTGTATTATGGACATTACACTAGGGTAGTTGATTGACAGCCCTTTGATCATGACCCCACACATGAAGCACTTTGGGGTATTTTGTGGGATGCATGTGAATGTGGAGCCTGTCCCACAGAGAGAAAGAAAACACAGATGATCCAACTGAGAGCTGAGAAATGGCTCCCAGAGCCTTCCTTTAGCACATTGCTCTCTAATGGTACTTTACAGGAAGAAATAAGTGGTTAATTAATGATGTTAGCAAACTCACTCACAATGCAGCTGACCCAAGGTTCACAGAAAGACTCCGTTAGCCTTGTAATTGGGTTTTTAAGAGAAAATAAATTTAGAGAAGGACAGAAAAAAGAGAGTTTGAACAGAGGTGGGGAACTTGGCTTAAGTGAGAGAAATTTCTTAGGGAAACGGTGGATTTTAAGAGACATATACAGTGAAAAATATAGAGCCATGTAGACTTATAAAATGGAAGATGATTGTTAGTAAGGACTAGAATGTATGGAAATTGATTATGGGCATGGATATGAGCTTGCAATGTGCTATTGTTCGAAAAATGTCTAAGTTCCATTTATCTAGAAGGAAAGTAACTTTGGCAGCCTTGGGCTGCACACTGGGGTACAACTGAAGGTCTTGCCTTCACTACAGAAAAGGCACCCAGTGGGGAAAAAAGATCTCATAATAAAAACCTATAAAAGAAAAAGGAATAAAAACCATATAAACATAAAAAGAATTGCTCTGTCAGAAACAGAGATTTAGGCACATCCTCTGCCAACACAGGAGAGCTCAGTGCCTTTGACCAGATGCCCACTGTTAAGGGAGAAGCCTCTCCCAGCACAGACTCACTTCTTCACAGAACAATCACATCTCTGCTTAGAACATCCCTGAAAAGTGCTGCAAAAGGTGTGAAACAAGGATTAAGAAATCAGTACACCTGCTCTCTTTTCTGAGTAGCCAAATAAGAATTATAGCAGTGCAAAAGGCAGGTGAAGATCAAAGAAGGATCCAGTGATTTGTATATGCCATTTAGCCATGGAATATGGGATGTCTAAGACTGTCCTGTGTCTCAGAGGCATTTGGCTAAGCAGGTGAGTTATTAAGGCAACAGAGGTGAGGCACAGTGCATGTACAGTGTGCTGGAGATGGCCAAAGTAGGAGAATCCAGAGGGAGATAGGGTTGTCACCTGAGAAACCATAAGTGAAGTAATGTTTGGGGAATGTAGGGAAATCCTGGATCCAAAAATAAATATTTTTTTCCAGAGCAGAAGACAGAGGAAATTTAGACTAAAACAAGGAATCAGAACACAGGCTCTTATTACCCAGAAAAAAAATGATAACACCTCTCTATTCCAGTTCCCTTTATTCCTTTGATAAATGTATCATTTTCCTGGACTAGTTTATTCCCAGATCATGGCAGTTGTGTTGATTTGTTCCTCGTACTTTTCAAATTATTGCATGTTTAAATTCTGTGTGTTTTTGTTATCCCTCCGGAGCACTGCCCGTATGTAGTCCAAGTACACAGACTGCAGAGACTGCAGAAACATCACTTGATAAATACTGCTAAAGAAAAGAGTTCAGCAAGAAGAAACTGCTTCAAAAGTTTTCCCAGTTGCAGAAGAAAAGCTTGCCAGACAGATTATCACACTGTTCCTTCTTTATGTTTAGATAACCAAGACTATTACATTTTCCTTATATTACCTGCCCAATTCCTTCCTGCAGCAACTGGAGTGTTCTAAGATAATTTGAAGACAAACCTAGCATTATTAAAGCAGCATAACAGGTACTTATCTTTTTCTATCTATTTTTCATGGTCATTTTCAGCTTTTTCAACATTGGAAATAATGTTCTAATTTACCATAAACATTAGGTGGTCTCACTGAGAAATAATAGCTACAGGAAGAGAACCACTCCAGCAGAGCTGACACATCACCTGTGGGTTTGAATGGATGGGAAAGTGCCAGAAGTGCTGAAATGCCACTTTGAGCAGGACACAATTTCTCTTCCCTTTTCCTTTGATGGCATCAAGCCAACTAACTCCAGACGCCAGAGTGAATGTACCCCATTTCTAACTCAGATTTTTAGATGACCCTCCTATTGTGGCACAAAAGCCTGAAAAACTTTTAAAACCAGTAGAAATTGATTACTGGTGTGCTGAACAGCTTGGGAGCTCATTGTGCTGGATGCTGTACCAACACAAGACAAACCACTTCTAGAACTGCCAACTACCATTTTAGCCAATTAAACTATTATTTTCCTCATGTGTCTTTAATGTTGGTCCCTTCAGACATACCACTTGCCACTGGATTCCTTTTCACTTTAAAAGGAAAAAAGGTTAAAAAAGAAGGCAAAAAGCCCTGCAGGGGCACATTCTGTTTATTGTGTTGCCCTAGGACACGTTTGCACAAGAAATAACACATCAGCTGGCTCAACACTCTGGGTGGACAGACACTTGTGGTGCCCTGTGCCACCCCTGAGCCATAGCACATTGCAGGGTGAGCTTGGCAGGACTGTCCCTGCCCGGGGAAGCACATGCAAATGTCCATGCAGCAGCTGGAGAGATGACTCTGTGCCTGGGAAAGGGAATGCTGTCAGTACAGGACAGGAGGGGTAAAGGCTGGATGGTATCTCCTGTATTAAGTTAAACACCCTCGAGTGGAATTAATTAGCATGACAAATGCTAGCACCACGTGTATTTCCATGGGTGACAGGCTGAGTTTGGCTCTGAAACACCCCAGTGCCCCAGCCTGGCATCGCCTGGGAGAAGGCAAATACGACCCTTGCAGTTTTCCACTGGCAGATCCCTGCCCTGGCTCTGGCTCTCATGCTGTGATTACCTGGTATCTCGTGGGCTTGTTATAAGCGTTCTTCCCAGAAAAACTCTCAGTGTTTTGAATGCTAGAGTGAAAACGAACTTTCTGAAATTATAAAACATCATGATATGATTAAGTCAATGATAGCTTCTCATACCCAGACAGCCCCAACTAAGCAGAGCTTTAGTAAAGCAGTTGGAAATGGTTCTGTGTACAGTAAAAGCCAGAACATTGAGGCTGAAAAAGTAAATTTTTGGAAGACAGTAAAGAGCAAAAAATACACAAATTAATGGAAAAACCTGGATTCTAAATTATCTAGACAGAAATGGTATTCACACACATGTTTTAGACAACAAGGTGTTAAGAGATACGAAATACTTTTATCTTAATGAGGCTGATGCTTATCAATTTAGAACACAATTTAAGAAAGGAAGAAAAATAACTACTTGCATTGGGAAAGTACAAAACTGTGGTACAAAAACAAATTCTGAAGCACAATTTATTTTCACTGGTCCTTTTAAAACAGCAGTACCATTTACTACTTCTTTTGGCTCAAGAAATAGACGTACTTTTTAAAATAGACCAATTTATTTTTATCAGAGGCATCACAGCTCTAGAAGCTTCCAAGGAGACTTTTGTGGACAGTACACACAGTATTTGTTAGAGGTTTCTTTGACTGTAATCCAACTCTGAGGTTTTTGGTCCAAGTACTAACAAACAAACAAAAAAAATCACTTATTCAAAGGAATAAATATCATAGACTTCTGCATCTATATGCAATCGTATGTAGAGGGGAGGCCCTGGACAAGGGCTTTTCTTCCCTGGTTGAACCAGAGATCCTGATTTTTTTTTTTTTTTTCAAATCAGGATGCTTATAATGATTAGACTAAAAGTCTGAAGTAATAATGTAATTAAAAAAAAATTATTTCTTACTCATCAGGTGTGTCATGAGCTTACAGAGACTCTTGAAGATGATATGTGAACAAAATCAACAGGCAAGCAAGAAATGACTGACACTCCCAATTGTTTATGCTAAAGCCATGGAAAATATGAATTTTGCATGAGTTCCATGAAAAAGGGCAAGGCAGACCATTTCACTCTTGTAGCTTGGGGAAGGAGAGGCTTAGAGAAAATCTTATTACTTTGGTTTAGGCTTTAAAGCAGAAATTAAATTTGAAACAAAGCGAGCTTTGTGGGGTTAGATTCAAATAACATTTAAAAACCATTATATATTTAAATCATTATTTGAGTAGTTAAAGGTGAAACACTTCTTTCATTTTGAGACTCCACTGTTCTAGTGGTTCTTCTAGTAATCAATAGCAGTGTTAAATGAATTTGTAGACATGCTTATCTATCTTGGCAATGCTCACCGTGTCGGTAGTTAAATTATTTGATAACGTGGGGTAAACCCCATGGACAGAGACTTCTCCCTTCAGTTTAGGTGCTGGCAGAGCAGCAGACCTGAGCAGTTGTCCCAAACTCCTGGGAGGATGATCCTCTGGAGCCATGGGCTCTGCCTGGAGGTGGTGCTCACCCTGAGCATGGCTCCAGGGAGAGCCAGGACATCCAGGCAAAGTTTAGAGCAGTCTGCATATCCCAAGGGTATTCTGCAAAGCCTTCTGCAGCTTCCCTTTCCTTCTCCTCGGTCTCTTTTCAAGGTCCGGCTGAGGGTGGGCTGCACACATGTCCCCCCGGTGTTCCCTCCCTGGGCAGTGTCACACAGCTCAGCTGGGAGAGCCCAGAGCAAGGGGCCTGAGCCAGATGAGCTGTGAGCTGATTGTGCCTCTGCTTCTGCCCCTCTCTGACCTCGCTTATTGGCCTTGGAGCGCCTCTTTTACAGAAGTTGTAGAAGTGAGTGCTTTTATTAAGGCTGCCCTCTCCCTGTGTGAGGATGTGCCATGAGGCCACCGCTTTGGGAGGACCCTCGGGCTGTGATGTGACACAAACACCAGGCAGTGATGACATCCTGTGAGAGGCTGTGCTGTCCCTGCTGTCCCTGTGCCCCCTCCAGAACGTCCCCGGCATGAATCCTTTCCACAAGGATGAAAAGTGAAAATAAGACATACCCGTTTTTTGGAATTCAGCATCCCCATCTCAAGGTCATTTTCACAGTTTTTGGCCTTAGATTTGCAGAGTTTTATGAGGCACATTTTTATTCTCAGTATGAGATAATAAAATGATTTAGGGCTTGGCACTAGATTAAAAGGAGCAGGTAAAGTCCTTCCTTCATCAAAGTAGGATAGCCAGAGCTTGGCACGTGCAAACTTCCACTCCACATCTGCATCCTCCTTGGGAAGGGAAGAAGGAAAAAACAAATCAGCACCCAAATTAATAAACAGGAAGAAATTTAGCTATGACCAGAACAAACATACAGGTAGGAGTTAATTAGAATCATGTTCTGCCTGCCAGAACAAAGCACAAAATGTGTCTTTGCAATCTTCTCTGTGGTAATCTAAAATAAGGAAAATTTAAACAAAGTGATGCATAAACAGAGAGTATGCATCTTCCAAATTTTAGACTATTTCCTTAGATATCAAAGGGATTGTCTCAGTAACAATCTGGTGTTTTGCTAGGCTGATAAATGAATGTGTCAGAACATAGGCAGAGACAGGGAAAGCAGAAGAAAATTTTCTGAGCACGACAGCAAAGACTGTGTCTGACGAACTGCAGTGCTGTGTGTCATCTGTTACCCCTGCACTGGCCAGGAATCTCCCACAGAGGCTCAGCCACTGCTTTCTCCCATCAGCTGATTTCCTCATGGACCTGTCTGCATTCACCACCATGGACCCCTATACACCTTCATTCTCGCACAATTCACCTCCTACCACTGGTGGAGGTGGAGAAAAAGTCCATTATTCAGTGTCTGTGAATCTCCTTCATGAATTGTCAAAGTGGGCCAGGATCGCTTCCAAGTAACAAGGGCACGGTTAGCAAATATTTTATGGAGGAAATCATTCACTTGGCATTGATACAGAAGGATGGTCAGGGCCGTGTATCAGGACCATCTATCAGGCAGAAGAAAGGACTAGATACAGCTGCCGTACAGCTCTCTCCATTGTGCTTTCCATGGAGGGCAGAAGCGGCGACAGAGGTGTGGATCTGCCAACTCCCTGCACTCGTGTACATCTGTGTCCTGCTGGAATTCATCACCTCTGACTACCCTGTGCCTCTGAAACCCGGTCAGAAACCGGCATGACACAATGGAGATTAATTCTGCCACAGTTACAGCCATGTGTCTTCACCAGTGCAGCAGCATCCCCTTCTGCCATTTGCTCTTCCCATGGTCTGGGGTTGCACCTCACAGAATCCTAAAGCTGAATTACAGAATAAATCACTTGTGAGCAGTTCTAATGCCTTTCTGTTAAGCAGTTAAGAAGTACTGATGGGAGTAATTCTGTTTTATGGCTGGCAAAAGGATTTCTTTCCATAAATGCAAATTTTTCAGGAAGAACCAATACTTCAGGCATAGACAGAAGCAGCTGAAGAGAGATGTTAGATGGGAGGCAGGATAATATGGTCTTGTCACTCCAGCTCACACTTGTGCTTGCTTACAAGTAATCTTTAACAAAATTTTGAAAATTCCCCTGCAATTAAGAAGGATGACAAAGCATTTTGCCAACAAAATGGCCATCACAAAGTTTAGACTGGAAAGTCAATATAGGCCACCTGGTCAGGTATTTTCAGAGATCTTTTTTTCTTCTAAAACTTTCAAGAGCATCTCTTTCTACTAACAATAAACTAGAAAATGCAGTAAGAGGCTGAGACCCCTTCTGAAGTAAAGCTTGTTTCAGGTGAATAGGATTCAGGAAATTGCTTGATCTTAAGTGATTAAAAACCTTTGGAGAACTGACTCTGCCTTCTGCAAGTCTGAAAGATTCTGGGGCAGAGAGCATATGTAAGGTCTCTCTGACATTTAGACTCAGTTGCAGCATGCACAGGATAGAGTTATATTTGTTCTACAGTACATGGATGAATCAGACATTACAGTGAGAAAATATTTTCAGCCCTGGCCTTTTTCAATGTCAGGTTCTGAGGGGAGATTAGGACAAGTAATTAATACAAACCCAACTGCAGAAGTTTGACATTTAACAAATCAGAAGTAAGAGGTGACTCAACATTAACATTATCCAAATCATGGGGTTTTTTTCTGCCTTTATTTAGATTAGCAGGGAGTTGTTTATGTCCAAAGCATTTAGCAAATCCATTCTGCTAATAGCCATACTACTGAGCAGGGCTGGGTAAACCCTGCAAATGCCTTTCTGCAGAAACCTATTCATACTCCTTGAGAGCTCTGTTTATATGCATTAAAAGACAGTTTTCGTAAATGTCTATGAAATTATGTTTTGCAGACCTAAAGACTCCTCAAAAAAAAAAAAAAAAATCTGCATCAAGTTGTGTGCCTGGTAATTGGAAAATATGAAATTGCTAAATATGAATACATGAGCTTCAGATTTCCATGGGCTGGAGTGTTTAAGCAGTAGAGAACAGGGCAAAAAGCTACAAGAAATATTACTCTGTCATAAGCAAACAATGCAGCTAAGGCAGTACACATGGATAAATTATCATAACCATCACAGGGAATAAAAAATATCACAAACCACTTTCATTAAGTACATGTAAAGCAAATTGGGTTTACTCACAGAGGGTCATTAAAAACAAGGAAGACAAAATTGTTCTAGAAATGATTCAGTGTTGATTATTAATTCAATTGTAACTTGGGGACAGACTCAGCCTTAACTCTTATACCAAGTGAGATCTGCTTTCTGCATTCTAACCTTGGATGTGCAGTAAGATACAGCTCCCTTGGTTGGGTTTCTAGTATTTTCCTTATCAATAATAATTAAATAAATTGAGTTTGCAATCTATTTTCTTATCTTACCTCAATTTCCTGATAGGAGTTGTTGATCATGGCTATTAGCATATTAAGCAGCACAACCACCATAGTCACGTTATATACTCCATAGAGTACATATCCAATATTCTCAATGAATTTATGGTCGTACTTCAGCACCACAGATATCACTTCAGATAAGCCAAATATTGACCAGAATAAGGTTTTAAAACTTTCTTCCACCCTAAAAATAAAACAAACAATCACTTTATAGAGTTGACAGCAGGTTAGCCAGGCCACATGCTAATAATAAAAGCATCAATGCACAAATATAAATATTTGGCACGGTTATTGTAATCCATTATCCATCACACAGGGATGTGCCAAGTCATATTTCCTGATTTGATAAAGCAATATGATTTCTGGTTAATACTACAAAGTTACAGTGTGCCCTGGTTTGCTCCATCTGTTCTTATCAGGTGCATTACTTGTCACTTGGATTTTGTGTCCCTAATAAGAGACGACAAATCCATGGGCAACTTGCAGTTTGAAACTTGAAACTTTGCTTCGCTTCACTCTTTCTTTTCTCATCCCAAGAAGATAGAACTGAGTCTGACCTCCTTCTATGCAGTTTCTAGGGCAGAAGAGAAGCATGTATTTTACCTAGGAGAAGGGATTGAAAAATTCTGCTTTGTATCATAAATATAAAGAACACAGAGTGCAAATCTAGCCAGACCATAGTCTGATTTTCTTCCCATCATTCTTTGGGACTGCAAACAAATCAGACACCCAAACATTTGTAGGAAAAAATTGGAATTAAGAAGTGGTAGATGTTGCAGAGGGGCATTTTGATTTATTACTCTTGCTTGAAAGTAGAAAGGAACAACAGGAAAATTAAAAGGTTGAAAGATAGGAAAAGGGGGAATAAGTAAATGACAAAGACAAGTGGGGCTGGAAAGAATGTGGCTGGACTAAGAGGTCAAAAGGAGAGTCTGATCCAAGGAGTCTGGACTGTAAGAGGCAGAACGGGAGCAGCCACAGCTGGAAAGGACTGAAGGAGGAGGAGGAGGGATGCTGGCACACTTTAAAAGCATTTGGCTTAATCTTTAATTTAGAAGGCATTTTGCCTTTGACAAACAATCCTCAGCCCATTAACAGTTCATTGCCTCCTCTCTCCTCCTCCCTGACAGGAGGTAAACAAACTTCAAATGAAACAATGCCACAGACAAATTATTTTGATTAAATGTTTTTTACTATGGTGGAAGAATAGTCCTGCTAAACCTAATTATAAAAACACCTTATAGACACAAACCATGACATATTCTACAATAAAAATAAACTTTACATCGACTCCAGTGTCAATTACACCATTCATAAAAGCAAGATAAATTAATTTCAACCCTTCGAAATGCCCATCATAATTTGTGGTACTCCCTATTTCATTTCCAAGTAGTAGCAAAACAGCAGTAAATATTTAGTACAAAGTTTACAATATATAACTGCATTGTCTTGCAGGGAGCAGCCCTGAGTGATGCTCCAAATAAATGTTGCACAGGTTTATTGACCCCAGACTCCCTGACACCACACTCACTGTCCCCTGCTGCTCTGCACCATTGCAAAGACACCCCTGGGATGATCTCTGTGCTGCCCTCTGGGGCCATCACTTTTCCACTTGCTGCATATTTCTTCTCCAGTGACACTCTGCTGTTTACCCCTGCCCTCATCTGCAGCAAAGCTGACCTGTCATTAATGTGTCAGGTTCCCTGCATCAATTTGGCCACTGCTTCTCCAATAAATGTTGTACTTTCCAGTTAAGGAACACATCTTACACCAGCGATCTCTGGCACTGAAACCCACCACCTCAGTGACTTCCCAAACTAATAAAAACCATAACCCCCAGCCTTGAGCCCAGCTGCACCCTGCTATTAACTTTCCTTTTTAATTTGGAAGTGTTCCCTAAGTTTTCCACCCTGCCAGCAGATTTTAATATAACATGTCAACTCTGCTCCTGTTCTGCAGCTTAAACATTAACCTCTCTGCTCAAGTGGTGCCAGATTCTCCTTGAAAAGTTAATTGAGAGCTGAGGGCATCCTGGAGCACCCTGAGCCCCAGAGGCTGGGGTGACAGGCTCCTGTGGAGTGTCCATAAGCCTTATTTATTATTCCATTTATTATTATTTATTATTATTGTTATTATTTGCTTACTTCCAGTGTCACAGCAGGGACCAGTGCCCATGCTGGGGTACTGGGAGGATGGTGGAGAGGTTGACCCAACCCGTAGCACCAAAATGTTGCCTAGCAGTGCCCCCAGGCAGATACAAGTCTTCCTCTGTCAGGGGAAATGATTTAAGGAGACCTTGCACTAGTCCATCCCTACCCTTCAGAAAAGCTCTTTCCTTCTCCCTTTTAGATTAATGCCAAACTACACGAGATTTGGCACGGGTTGCAAGGAACATCAGTTGGGCCTTTTTTTTTTTAAAAAAAAACATCTCACTAAAACATGAGAGAAGGATGTTTGGAGCCAAGTCCTCAAGGATTCCAAGATGCCAGTGTGTGTCCTTGTTGCCAGCTAAGCAATTTGCCCCCTTCCTGCAAGGTCAGCAGGTGTTTTATCCTTCTCAAAGGCAGACAAATGAAGGAATGGAGGAAGTCAGGAGTCCTGCCCAGGCTGACAGCTCCTGGCAGCAGGAGGGTCTGGCAGTGACAGATTGGGGAAGTGGGTACGCAGCAATCATCCTCTTTACTGTGATAGAACCAACTGTTGCAGTAGTTCTGCAGAGATTTTTTGTTTGTTTGATTACACGTTTTTCAGTAAAATCTGAAGATTTTGCATCAAGGAAGATGATGCTTCCTAGCAGACCAGAGCCAATCATCCAGTTGCAGATTTTCCTCGCTTTTGTAAACAGCAGTGTGCTGTTCATCAAAAAGGATCGTGGCAAGGCTATGATTTCATATCAGTCTTGTGCCGTCCTCTTTAAGAAAGCTTAAGGCATCCTTTCAGATTTATCTCCTTAAATGAGTTTGAGAACTAGCTCTGCCAAAAAAGCAATG
Source organism: Acanthornis magna (assembly GCA_036785705.1). Classification (NCBI taxonomy): domain Eukaryota; kingdom Metazoa; phylum Chordata; class Aves; order Passeriformes; family Acanthizidae; genus Acanthornis; species Acanthornis magna. The sequence continues at coordinate 3,523,476 of JAWUZG010000092.1, forward strand.
AAGTCAATATAATCTACAAAACTATCACATTTTGACAAAGCAAAACAAGTAGAAAAAAGCCTTCCAGCCTCGAAGTAGCTTTGGCACTGAACAGTGAGTCACATTTCCCTTTGGGGAGAGTGAGACAGAAAACCTTGCCTTGTAGCCTTCAGCCTGATTTCCGATGCAGAAAGCAAGATGAACACAATCAGCCTTGCCTCCATTTCGATTTTGTTTGCATAGCATGTTCTTAATTACAGGCTGTTTCAAGAGCTGTGTGCTGTACACAGCCTGTGATAAACAGATAAACATAGCTGGCTGGGTGGCAACTGCTGTGGAAATGGTCTGCTCTTCAGCACTGAAGATCTTCCAAAAAATTTTGAAAGTATCCCATGGTTAGTTAAATAATCTCTATATTTATCTGTGTGGAGTAAAGACCACTGCATCTTATTCCCTTTGCTTCTAGAACATCAAAATGGAACAAACGACAGAAACTGCATAATAACGCAAATCAGAGGCCACTGGGGTGCTATGTGCTTTCTCTGTAGATGACAACAGAGGAGAAATTGAGCACACAATTTGAAAAGTGGAGTAGCAAGGGAGGGTGAACGTTAAACCAAACACTCCCTATTATCATTATCTATTGATCTATATATATAGATAATAACTATGTATCATTAACTAAGCAAGCAATTCCCTCAGTGTGAACTCTTTTTTTTCTGCTTACATACTGCCCTGAGAAGGTATGCTTTTCTTTGATGTATAATTTGGAGTTATTTTGGTGAGCAGCTGTTTGTCTAAAGTTTCCCACTGAGGCAATCCTTTGGAACTGGCCACAGTCAATTAAGTGTACAAATCCAATGGGTCTTTTTCTATCACAGCTCTCCAAGTGACCTCTGAGAATCAGGTCCCGCAGTTAAATAGTCATATTTTTGACTATAAAACTTGCTGTAAAGTTTTACCCATCCTCATTAGAATTCTCAAACATTTTCCCCTGGAAATGCATTCTGTGATGTTGTTGCAGTGACAGAAGAGTTATGAGGACACCAAAGTAATCAAGACCCCCCTTTTGCCCCAGTGATTTTTCAGTGAATTAACAGTTGAATTCTTTACTCATCTCTAATGCTGAAATCTTCCTCCTTTCCCTGAGTAAGTTAATGGCAGCTGGAGACCACCACCTTCAGCAAGGCCCACAAGCGGCCACAAAAAATAGGGCAGGAAGCATTGCTGTAGCTGGTGGCTGCCCATCTGCCAAAATAACCTTGTAATTAGCTTATTAAAAGTGTTTGAGACTGTCTACCTCAGGGCTTCTAGTTTGTTGAATTGAATGTCTAAGGAGGATTTTTGGAATGAATGTAAATCTATTCTCTTTGTTTCACATGATGAAAGGGCTCATTTTCACTGATCATCATTTGCCACTCCTGTGTGTTTAAATAATCAGAAGAAAGCAAGTATTTTTAAAGGCTTTTCCAAATTCTTAAAAGGAAGATTTATGCTCATGGAAAATTTGCTTTATAGCAACATGAAGTCTCTCCAGGACATGCAGTCAGCAGGCTGAAGTTAAGGAGGATTTCTCCCCAGTCCAAATATCCCTCGGGCATTTAAGCAGTCGTTACTGCAGTGATCAGCCATCATTTTAGTGAATGTTTGATCATTATTTCAATCTAAAGACAGCAACTAGGGGAAGATCCACTTAGATAATGAGTGCTAATAAGAGAGTTCCTGCGCAGAATTGCACCAGCGCCTGGAATTTGTCAGTGACGTTCGCCAGGGATGTGCCTGGGGATGCCATCAGTGAGGTTTGCAGTGCCACCAGGCACTCAAGGATGGTACTGACTTGATTCTCAATACGTCTTGTGCTTCAAGGGCATCTTCTTCCTTTCAAATATGAAGAAAGTCACATCCTACACACTCAGTTCTCTCCTCCCTCACTACTGAGCACAGATAGATGTAACTGCATCTGGTCTCACAAATCCTTCCATTAAAAAGCACCCTGAGGCTACAGGAGATGTCTAGAAGGCAAATTTGGCTCAACTAGAGAGCATAAACATTATGTTACAGGTCACATGTTGCACAAGAGGGTGGTGGGGTAAAACTGGAAGGCAGTTTTGCAGGGCAGAAATGATGCTGGAAAGGTCATCTCTCCAAGAGGAGTGATGAACTAAGCCCCAGGCTGTCTGTGTAACACAGAACTGACACATCAAATGCAGCATCAAACGTCTGCTGTGCACACGGTAACCACTGTGGGCTCAGGCACTGTGCCTGTGCAGTGGTTTCCTGGAAATCAGCTCACAGCAAGGAGAGAACACCACACCAGGCTTCCCTCCCAGACAGGAGTGAGGGAAGGAAAGCCCCTGCTGTGTCCCCAGGGCAAGTCAAGGTGGGTTTGTGAGACACAGACTGACTGTCCCAGTGCTGTGCTGGTGCCACATTGCAGTGTGAGGGAGGAGGCTTCTCCTGGGTGCATGGGACACATCCCTCATACTCAGCAGGATTGTCCTCTGCCCTAAAAACTCGTTCAGGTCCTCAGCTGTCCCCCACAGGGCTGGGACTCGTGTTCCTGGGGTCCTGTAGGATCTTAAGCATTTTTTCCTAGCACCAAAGGGCTGTAGGTTTTCCCTTTTCAAAAGCAGCCTCACTCTGCACCTCATTCCACTGCTATTTGCCAATCTCTTCCTCTTCCCAGCACCCCTGACCAGGCAAAGGAGGGACCCCCAGCCCAGACAGCTCTGCAGGGCTGTGAGCATGGCCCAGGCAGAGCTGCTGTGGGCAGGAGCCTGGCGTGATGCTCTGAGCAGCTTTCACATGGTTTCTGCTGAAAAGTGCCCAGTCAGGACTTAAACCCCACATCCCAGGCACCCTGGCTGGCTTTGCTCTGTTTTGAGCACCATGACCAGCAGCTGGCTCTGCAGACGGGCACCTAATAATCGCAAGTGCACTCGGCTGATGTCCTAAAACAGATCACACAACCACAGAATATTCTGAGTTGGAAGGGACCCACAAGGATCATCAAGTCTAACTCCTAAATGAATGGCCCATATGGGGATCAATCCCACAACGTTGGCTCTCAGAGAAGCAAAATCTTTCCTTATTTTGCATTTCATCTTACAGGTTTAAGAACAATAAATTAGATTAAAAACCTTAGATTTAAATCTTAGATATAACTTCTTCTCCACTGTTTCTCTGAACACATTGAACTGAACATCTCACAAAACATTTCCCGGATCTGCTATTTTGATTTCCAGAAATAACCATTTCTGAGCTGCTCCTCTCCCTACGCTCAAGCCCAGAGCTGTGCACCAGGGCTGCAGGCTGTGCTACAGCTTTCCCTGTCCAAACCTGGGTGTGATTTCCCCACGGAGCTGCAGCAGAAAGCACCTGAGCAGACCTTGCATCAGCGATGGGGCAGAAGGGACCGAGCCCTGCGAGAGCAGCCCCTGCCCCCTGGGTACTCACGTTGTAAACGCGGGGTTGTACTTTGCACCAAGGTAGTAAGAGTAAAGGTTGAACATCCCAATCATGAAGGCTAGGAACACCATGATGAAGATGACCATGAACTTGAAGATATCCTTCACAGTCCTGCCCAGGGAGATCTGCAGGGGCCCGAAGCTTTCGTTGGCTGGAAGAATGTAAGCAATGCGGGAGAAGCTGAGTACCACAGCTATTGCATACAGGCCTTCTGAAATGATCTGAGGATCCGAGGGGAGCCACTTGTTCCTGGCTAAAACAATACATGTACACTGGGTGTTAGTAACAAAAAGGGTTAGAGGGAAGCTGCTATGATGATAAATGACCCTTTTCCAGACTGAATCTTGCATTTGGCCAGGAGTTAAAGAGAAAAAAAAACTTTGGGGCAATTGTTCACTGGACCTCAGCATGCTGTACAAATATGGGCGAATTAGTTGCATTTTTCACGTGGTAAAGATGGGAAATGAGCAAGTCACTGGGATTTACTGGAGCCACACAGCAAAAAAACCAGCATGGCATTAAACTTGGTATTTTCAATTTCCTAGTTGAATATCAACTGTGCTGTGCCTTTTCCATTTGAAGCTCTTGAGATGGAGAACCCAAACCAAAACCCAGTGGAATATAGCTGTAGATTTAGATACAGGGCACTGTGTCAGTATTTGGAAAAGAAGCATTAGGGAGACCAAGATCTCTATCCCCACCAGTAGATAAGAAAGTTAGGATTTGTTCAGATAAAGCAGGTATAAACATTAAGTGTACCATTTTCATGTTATCTCTAAATTAAAACCAGTGCCTGAAGTCTAGTCACTCTAATATTCTTCCTTTAGAAAGCTCCAGATATGCATCATTTACCTAATCTGCTGAGAATTTAAACATTTATATTAATATGGCTTATAAGTGTCCTTGCATCAACTACTCCATTCATTGCTGCTCAGCAAAGGAAAACCATTTCAGCCATCAAAAATAACCTTGTCAAGGCACTGCTGCTGCTTGCATTTCCCAATGTCAGCACTTAGAGGTGATACAGGCTCCACAGAAATGAAGTTTTTGGGGAGCAGCAGCTATTTTTATTGCTATTTTTATTTATTATTATGGAGGTGTTAGATGTAATAGAAATGCAGAGTTACCGCAGCCTCAGATTCTATGTTTGTTCACACATCTCCCTCCTCTCACATTTGGAAAACCAAGCAGATTAATTCATGTGTAATTTAAATTATATTCTGCTCACTCCCAGTTCCTGATTATCTGTTGCTCAAGCTGCTTTTTCAGGATGTGATTGACCTGAATGCAGCCATAGCACAAGAGCAGAGGCTGAGTGAGGCTCGGATCCTTTCTGACTGGTTGGGAAGATGGCTGGAATGGGTAGATCTAGGAAAAATAATTTGGTTTAACTAGAAAAAAACTATATAAATATCACAAAAACAAAGCTGTTTTCAGCACTACCATGCATTAATGTAAAAGAGCAGGAAGTATTAGATTTCAAAAAGCATCTTACCATAGGTAAAGTAAGCAACTTCAGGGGGAAGGGTGACATTATTGAGGTCATCATCTTGGACGTACTGATCTACGTACTCTTGTGCCTCAGATGCTTTGAGAAAAGCCATGAACCTGGCAGTGAATGATGCCACGAAGATGGACAGCATCCCAAAGTCCAGCAGGTTCCAGAGATGCACCACATATTCACGTGGCCCTTCTTCCCAGATCTCCTTGCACTCTGACCATATCATACCTGCGGAGGAATCAGAGCGTGTTTAACTGGCAAACACAGAAGGTGTTCTTTTGTATTCAGACAGATCTGTTTCCTGGTTGCAGTGGTTTCTAAGACCAAAGCAAAAGACTCCTTAATTAAATGAATTTATTGAGAATGGTTCATGCCATCTTTTCTTAAAAATTCTTAAAAACTTTTAGTTTATATGCCCTTTTTGTGCTTACAGGGTAGAAATTTCAAAATGTCACTATATAAGTCAACGGTAAAGCTGATTTCTGGTGATGACAGAAAAAGCACAGTTCAGAAATTCTGATGACAGTAGAAAACACTACTGCTGCTATACTTGGGAAAAATGTAAACTTCCTCTCTTGTCCCCAAAATGACCTTCCTAAACTGTGCCACTGAAGATGACACTGCTCGCTCTGCTGCTCTTTTTCTCCTTCCCTATAACAGTGGTGGTGTCCCTTTTGAGGATGTAGCTGTTCAAGAGTAAGTTTAGTATGATTTTAAAAGGGTAAGACAGAAGATCTGTCCTTCCAATTTCATAAAGCTTTCTGTATTAAATAATGAATTTCCATATATTAAAACCTGACCTACCACTTGAAAACACTGAATTTAGCCCAAATTTAGTATTTCTGACTGTAGACTTACAAATAAACCTAAATGCCAAACCCAGTGTATTCAAATATTTGACAGCCATGTCCTACTGGGAAGTGCTGGGATGGACAAGTGAATTCAGTGGGCAAAGAGCTCAGGTCAGATTCACCAATTTGCCCAACTTTCAATCCCAGCAGGGCTCCAGGGCTGAAATCTTGCTCCTGAATAGCTAAAGTGTTGGAATATTTAACCCACTGATAAATATTTCCTGCACTCTACCCAGTCCTGTTACCATAGCAGCAGCAAAATTCACATTTAATCAAGAAGGAGCAGCGCCTGCCAATTTCCATGTGACCTCCTGCAATCTTCTCCTTTCTCTGAACTCCTTTCATCCTCTCTGCTGGAAGCTCTCGTGGCGTGGCATGCAAATGCATTTGCCTGGCTACTTCTGACACTCCTGGCAGCACAGGGTGTCCCCAGAGGTGCCCTGGGAAGGGTTAGAAGGAGGGAAACAGGTCAGTGGGAATTTAGCCCGAGGGTGGAGAGCTGCTGCCGACAGTCCTTGTGCATGGGGAAGGATCCAAAGGGAAAAAGGAAAGCTGAGCCACCCACGACACCATCAGCCAGGGTCACGCCAGTGACCTCCACAGCCCCGGAATGCCCCTGGGGATGTGCCCTGATAGAGGTGATTCCTGTATGGATCTGACCTGGGAGAGAGCCTGGGGTGTGCAGAATGCTGAGCAGAGGCAGAGGGAGGGCAGAGAGGAGCCTCCAGCTCTCCTCCTCCAGTCTGCAGGTGCTTGGCTGAGAAAAAGCAGGAGCTTCCTCCCAAACTCACTCACCATGAGTGAGATTTAATAATAAATAGCCTAAGGGAGAAGGTGGAAGAATTGGTTTCTCAGGAATTTTCCTGGAGCGAGGATGAAATATTAAAGGAACATTTCTACCTTGAAAAAAAAGCATCCCAGAAATGATGGATATGAACTGTTAGCCCTGTTCATTACACATGTTGTTGTATCAAGGTACTAAAGCACTTAAGGAAATGTCACATGTGTGGTAGCATTGCCCAAAAAACCTCTTGTTCACTGATGACCAGAAATGGCTCCCATCCAAATTTATTTCTAATCTTGCTCACTAAGTCAGAGATTAATGAAGTAGAAAGTGTCTAAAACTAAGTAGACTGACTAAAATTAGAATCACTCTGTGGAAGTCACACACTCTTGGCCTATAATTTCCACCGTTCTTTCCCCCAACTTTGTGGCAATCATTTATAAAAAATGTCTATTCAGGACAAGTAAGAAAGTTACAGTAATTACTTGGTCAGTACTGGTGGGTAATTGTATGTACAGTGTGAGAGAGAGTAATTCAAAACTTCTTAAGTAAAAGAGTTGAGAAAAATCAGTTAAAATTCAGGGGATGGGACATAAGATGGGGTGTAAGAAAAAAGGAGAAGCACTAGGCAAAGGAGCTCTGCCAGGCTGTGATTACATTTTGGTGTGGTGTTTCTGAGGCCCCCAATGGCTCTGGCAGGAGTTTTTCCCTGACCTGGATGCACAGAGATGTGGGGTATGAGCAGCTCCTACACTGCAGCTTCTGCAGGTCTCTTGTTCCCCCACAGCAGGATAATCAGAAATGTCACCTTCATGGGCAATTCTGGTTTCAGCAGGGGAAGGAGAGTCAAGATACAGGCACAGCCCATCTGGAAGAAAAATGGGAGTGTGCAAGAAGTGCTCTTCACCACCTGCGCTCAAAAAGGAGCAGTTTGTCAGATTTTTATATCCTCTGGCCTGGTACATAAATCAGGAGCAGCTGATGTTGCAGAGCTGCCTTTGAGCCTTTGAGCCTTCCTGGGTCCACCAGAGGCTGTTGGATTTAGAGATTAAGAGTGCTCAGATTGCATCTACCCAGAGTTTAACTGCTACCCCTGCTGCTTCTGCAGCGGGGATTTCATCCTTTGAAATAAACCTTCCTGCTTTCAGTGCACACTTCTATCCATACTGCTCACAAGGAAAATCCCAGTCTTCCCCATTTGAAGGGAAGGGTTGGGAAGACCTGGCCATAGGGAAGAGAAAGCCAAGGCATGCAATGAGCCCCAGGTAAATGAGCCAAAATTGCTGTGCCCATGTACAGGTTGGTCTTCACAGTCACTCCATCAGAGAAGGCCACTAAGTAGGTCTATGTTGGCCACTTTAATTATATTTCTATTTACATCTACATATTTATAATACCCATAAGGTTTTAGCACCTAAAGTTGCCACCCTTAGTGCTTTTACAGTCCTTAAAGCTCAGGGTCACACGTGGGGCTCAATGAGTGCAGGCCGTGTGCACCAAAATTTCACCTCAGTATTGCTGAAACATTATTTGAAGCTTTATGGAGGTAAAATGGCCAGAGAAGATTGTCAGTGCAGATGTAGGCAGTCATTAGAAAATCTCATTATATTCAGGAGTCTGTACAATGAATCACCTTTCTCCTCCCAGAAAAGTGAAAACCTTCACTTTAAATGAAATGTTTTCTTCTTCATCTCTCAGGAACTCAACAAGCAGACAGATACCTACTGCCTATAAGAAAAGAATACCTAGTTTAAAATCTAATCATCTTGTCCAACTGCTTTAATATAATTTTAAAAATATATCTTACAGTCTTACTCTATCCAGTCTGGCATCTATTCAGTATTTTCTAGCCTAATATCCTGTATGGGATTCTGATTATCACGGGGACAGGGAACAAAGAAACATTGGCCAGGAAGTCATCAGATAGAGGAGCCATATCCTATTTTTCAGGGGAATTTAATGCCATTGGTACTTATGGAACAGTGGAATTATTTGCTGCAAGAAAAGAATCAAAATCATGGTGGTGAGCAAAAATAGATACAGAAGAGGTAGACAAAAATTCTACAGAGCTGATAAGCTCAATTTCCCAATAAATCCTCCTGAGCTTGTTTAGGTTAGTGCTTCAAGCTAAGTGAACTGCCAGGGGTAAATGCTGCCTGTAGGAAAAGAAAGACATCTGAATTTTCTAAAACTCCTTAGAAATTTAAGTTGTGCATGTGGCACACTTTTGCACCTGATGCGTTGCTCACATGAATCCTTATTTTATAATTGCTGAATAATTTAATTTCTTTTAAAAAATTTGAGCACTGTGCTGTCCTCTCACCAGTAAAAACTTCCTACTCTGAATTTTATAAAGCCAACTCTTACTTGCCTAGCAGGTTTCATCACTGGGTCTTGGAGTGCATTACAGAAAAAGCAAATGACATTATACTCATTTTGCAGACAAAGAAACTGAGGTTCAGTGCATTATAGGAGGATCCCATGGCAGGCTAATAAATCAGGCAGACTCACCACATTTCTTTCTGCTTACTTTGTCCTAGAGTGAAACTACATGTTTCTGTTACAATATGACCTTCTTTAAGATGCAGTAATTAAACAACAGAGGTAAACAGGCAACGTCTGTAGCATTTACCATGGAAAGAAGAAAATCAAGGAAGTGAGAATTTGATAAGCATCATTAAATATTTTCAAAAGCAGCCATCAAGATCAAAATCTTCTCTACTTCTCTTTTAATCAAAATTCTGACACCAACTCTAGCCTCATGATGGGTTGTTTCAATTTTGGGGAGTTTTCTTGGTTTGGGTTTTTTGTTTGTTTAGCTTGGGTTTTTCTGTTTGATTTTCTTTCTTTTTCCTTTGTCTTGCCACTGTCTTTCATGCTATTCCTAATGAGGTTGAGTTTCCACGGAGGACTTGTGGACATTTTGGTTTTACTTACCCAATACCCACTTCATGATCAGCAATTCTGTCCATGAGAACTGAGTTGTTTTGACTCTGAATATTTGTTTCGGATGATCCGTGATGGTCTCGTTGGGGAGATTTTTGACCCCTTCAAACCGATCGGAAGCGTTCACTACTAACAGTCCAAGGAAGATTGTGAAAGAAACTGCATGAGCCACAAACTTCATGAAAGGACTTCGAAGGGTACGTCCCAACTGCAAGAGAACATGCACAGTCATCAGAATTATTTTTATTTTTCCCACCTCCTAGAAGTTTTTCCACTATAAAAATTTTAAACCTTTTGCCCACGGTGAAAAGGATTCCATAATTGATTCTGGATCGTTAACTAAATAGGGTTTAGATTTGTTCGAGTTGTTATTTGCTATTACTAGACATTCTGCATTGGGTAATTTTCTATGCATGGCAATCTCTTACATTGCCCCTTTAAACCCACATGTAATATCTAATTGTCCTGGCCATATGGTGAGTGGAAAATGAAGAGACAGGACATTTATATGAGAGACATATTTGTTTGTGTATGTGTTATATGAATGTACCTGTGTGTCAATATAAATACTAATGATGGACACAATTCTCGTCCTTAAATCATTGTTATATGTTAGAATCTTTTATTAATGGTGAATTCTAGGTTCATTATCTATGTGTAAGAAATAGCCTTCTGTTTCAATATTCTTTAGTAATGCTTTTCATATGCTTTGCTATGATAGTCTTCTCTCATAATTACTACAAAAACTGGAGAATCAGCTCCCAGAACACAGGGATTAATTTCAAGACATTAAGCCAAGAACCAGAGCAGCAGGTCTCTTCAATACAGATAATATTTGTTCTGCTCTTCTTGAAAAGCTTTCTTTGTTAATGAATTTAAGTATCGCTCTTTTAATTTTACATTTTCTGTGAACCAAGAAAACATTACTCCAAAAAGATAGAAAGAGTAGAAGCATTTTCAGGCCAAAGCCTGGAGTGTTGGACACAACAGGGAGCAATGGAAGAGCTGCTCTGGATGGGGCCTTCCCAAACTCCCCTTAAGCCAAATGGGATTTTTTAAATTTTTTTTTTTGTGGTATATTACTCATTGATTCATTCCCCTTGATGCCAAGGTATCCATTTTTTCATAATATCTACTGATTTGATCATAAAACTTCATAGAAAAAAGGACATAAAAATGAAATTCCTTGTTTTCTTATTTATCTCCAATAGCAGATTAATTCCAAGGAGCCCTGGTCTCTGCCCATGGCAGAACAGGAAATATTATAAGAGTAGAGGTGTCTAGGTCTAGCAGAAATTTAAAGGAAGTCTTAAGATTCTGGGTTTTATTTCTTTTTCTTATCAGAGTTTCTGAAATGCCAATTATATCATTTATAAAGTCTACAGAATAGGAAATCCTATTGGAAAATATTCATGTTCCTAAATACTGGCGAGACTTTCCATTAAAGAAAATGAAAATATCTGCTCTTTCCCTGGGTCCTTATTAACATTCTCTGAGATCAATAAGGACATGCTTAATTGCATAGATATAACACTGACTTAGAACCCAACTTTCTTTAATCTTGTCTAGGAATAATATGGCAGATGTAGGAGTGGATAAAGTGTGTTAAAACCAGTCCTAACACTTGCAGTTCTGGTTCACCCCCAGTGCTGTCACCCTTGGTGTAGTGATAGTTGTCAACAATTTTTTAGGGATGATGTTGTGCAGATTTATGCTTTGTGGTAGAATTTATAAATTCAGTACTGAGCTGATGGGGTGGTGGGATATGTGTGAAAAATGTCCCACACAGTAATAATGTCAAAAGTTTTCCTCCTAAGGCCTGAGAGAGCTCACATTGCAAGAGTAAAGTGGAACAACAGCCATGGATCCTTAGCAAGAAGTTTTTAAGAAAGTGCATTTGCAATCTGTATGAGACTCACTTCTGCCCTGAATTCACTAAAAGAGAAAAAGCACTACTTATTGAATCATGAATCCTCTCCACAGAATTAGACTTTTCTGCTGTCTGTAGAAATGTGAAAAAAGAGACCTGAGATTAAAGTAATGCAGTCTCTGTTATCAGAGAAATAATCCTGTGTATTACAGAAGCAAATGAATTCTATGGGTAATTTGACTTACTTCTCTCCTGATTTAAGGGAAGTCTGCATTTCATCAGTGTTACATCAGCCTTTTGTTCCATTTATTACTGCAGAAAGCTTACAGTTATTTTCTTGAACTGGTGTTTTTTATATCTTCTCAGAAACCTGATTTTTAGGTAAGAGCTAAAGGAGGTATTGACTAAATTATTCTGTAAAAAATTAATAAAGTGTCAATTCCTCCAGCCAGTCCAACGCTTTTTGACAGTAAGTTTTTTCAAACATCATGATACAGTTAAACTCAAGGTGTGTAACTGCTTGAGTATATAAATTTCTTGATTTTTTAGAAAACCAAAATACCCCCTTTCATCAAACCAGGATTGCAGGGTAGTGTGTGGCTGTTACTGCTAAGATAGAAACACTGTCAGTGTGTGAATACAAAGATCCATTCTTAAGGGAATAGATCATTTCATGACTTCATATCCTGTCTCTATGATAGGAAAATAATGAAGCATCTAGACATGTCAAAACAAAAATATATAGTGTGATATCATTACAGAATTTTCCAAATGCCCCAAGAGACAGGAAGAAAAAAGGATAGAAACATCATAAAGGAAAAATCCATTACTATGCTCAGTGCTATGCTCATAGCAGAAGCATGAAGGACACTTTTGGAGTGATTTAATGTATTTTAGGGGTAAAAAGGTACAGATACAGCTTAGGTGGAGTGAACATTAAAGTTCCAGTGCTTAAATGGTGCAGAGTCTGTTGCAGTGGGACTGCAATCCACAAATCCCCAGCATGGCTCCAGGAAAACCAGAGAGCAGCCCAGGCAATGAGAGCTGTGCACGAATGATCTCTCTCAGTGTTGCAGTGTTTGAATGTGCAACTTCAGCCAACCTGAGAAGAAAGACAGCACATCTTGAAGCTCTGCAGACAGTCCAAACAGTCCCTCTTGCTCTTGTCATTACATTTTCGAGTAGCAAACTGTGCAATTTTTCTGATCACCAATGAAAAAAGTTTTGGAGACCAACATATAAAGCAACAGTTTATTTGAGAGTCACGGCCTCCAGGAGATGGATGAATCAGAATGGATATTTTAGGATAGGATAGGCTTAAACTTCACGGGTCATGTCAGTCTGTGCCTCAAGAGGTGAATGAATGACTGACACTAAAACTGGTTTAATAAAGGCAGCTCTGTGCAAATGAGTGGAAAAAGATACGTAAGGTTGAGTTGCAAACTCTTGTCAATACTATGTACCAAATTTTTGTCGGTGGGATTTGATATGGTCCCACAGAGCTTTATCAAAGAAATTTTTCTCATAGTGAGGATAGGCTTGAAAGCATGTTCCTTGCTAAGGTACACCAGTGAAGGAATTTTTAGTATGAATTCCTCTATTATTCTATGTGAAAATGCAGAATTTGATTGTCATAAGAATGTGACACACTATAGTGTTGCTCAGGACAGCTCCTGTTGCGCTATTTCACATTAGAGATTTCCTTCATTTTTCTCAGTGCCTTGGTCCAGAAATGAGTCCCTGACTCATGCCTGATTTAAGTTAAATATCTTAACTGATGCTATGGAAAAATTATTTCATTGCCCAGTCGTTTAACATCAAGATTGTTTCCATCAGTTAAAACCAAACCAAACACTTGCAAAGCAGACCAGGACAAAACTGGGCTCTGCTCAGAGTGGAAACGCTGCCTGTGCAGAATTTTCTGCAATAACACTGTGAGAGGATAAAGGCTCCTGGATCAACCTGCAGCCCTTGAAATTAATAGTGATGATTTGGGGTGAGGTACCAATTCGTGGGGGAATAATGCGTTTGTTATTCAGTTATTTCTATCACAGGCACCAATCAAAAATCAAGACTACATTGTTCTGATCAAGGCAAATCCATGCATTAAAAGACAATACCTGCCTGAAAGAAATTTCAGTTGGACTTTGTGCTAGAAGGTTACATGTGGGTTTTCACAGTCTAAAGCAGGGTTAAAAGAAAGGAACATTGAAAAATGAGAATGCATGGAAGGTTTAGTGTAATGAAATCAAAGCTGATGAAAAGTGTGTCCCACCCATTTAAAAAGTTTAATATACTTACTTCAAGAAATTAAAACCAAATAACTTTCTCAATAATTTCTCACTTCTTCTGTAAAACTGTTTCAGTTTTAATATTTTTTGCCTCTGTTTCTTTCCCTTTAGTTTTTATGCTTTTTAAAAAAAATTCTCTACTTATTTCTAGTCTAATTGTCCTCCCCACCTATTGCCACATTCAAATGTGGCTTCTGTAATTTTGAGAACACACCACAAATGTTGCTGTTGGCTGGTGTGCCTAGTCCTAACGTGTTCGACAGAGGTGAAGGAAATAAAACAGCTTCATAAATCCCTGCTAGACCGGGGTCTGACACGAGGGAACTGAGGTGGTGACTCCATGCAATAATTCCCTCTATGACCCAGCCAAAACCACCTGCGGGACAGCCTGGATTTCACGTGTGCTTCTCTGAGCACCTCCGGAGTCCTGTCTGGTAGCCATGAGAGATGAGGGTCTTTGTGTTGATACAGACCTCGAAAAGATGAAGTTACATCCTCAATTAACACAAAGTACTCCTCTTGGAGCAATTCTTTTGGAGAAGACTGTCTCAGAAGTGCTGAAAGACTGTTTTTCTGATTGTATTACTATGTGTTTCAAATTATAGCCTTTCCCCAATACTCACTGATGGATCTATACCTCCTTGGGTTTGATAATTTTAGAAAGGATTCCTGACTGGTTTTTTGAGGAAAAGGGAGAAGATATTTTCAAGACTGAATACAATAGCGGCACCAGGGCTCATTCTGATCAAATTTAAGTATCTATGATAAGCCTTCTGCAGAAGACATCTACCTTGTGAGGGATGGTGTTACTGGCTATTGCTGAATGTGAAATGATCTTCTCCCCTTTTTCTGTGGCAAGAGCAGTGAAAAAGCTATTTATCACTCTGCCACACACCTATTTATCTCCACTTGTCCGAGCAGACTCTTTCAGGAAGGAAAACTCTACAGATTTCATATCACAAACAGCTCAAGCTTTTACCTAAGCTAATGATTGGCTCTGGTGCTTTGACCTCTCAGTCTCAACAAACTCTCCTCCATCTGATCTATATTTAGGTACACAGCAGTATTCCAAGTTTCATCATCTTTTCTCTCAAAACCATAAAGATTTTATGATTAAGTCTAGTCTTTGTTGCAAGGCTAAGAAGTTTCCTGGGGCTTGCCAGAGTTTCAGGCCCATGTGTCATAATTATGCTCCACTAACTAAAATCACAGTAATGCTCCACTAACTAAAACCACAGTAATACTCTATTAACTAAAACCACAGTAATGCTCCACTAACTAAAACCACAACAATGCTCTATTAACTAAAACCACGACAATGCTGCATTAACTAAAACCACAATAACACTCTACTTATTAAAACCATGAGCTCAGAAAGGAGGAAAGGGAACCAAGGAGCCCTGAAGAAGGGAGGAACCCACAACAAAAAGTGCATAAAAAGAACAAGAGTTTAAACATCAGAGTTAACTAAACCAAGGATGTTCTCCTTTAGTTATTTCCAGGTTTGGTGGCTCTTCTATTCTTTCATCACTCCACTCCCATGTTGTTATCTCCTACACATTTCTTGTTCCTTGTTTTCTTGTCTCCCACTCCCTCACCCTCTTTCCCCACAGCCCCACTTTTTTCCCTGTAAAGATGAATCTCAAATCACAACAGTTCCATTTGTCAAGCAACACCTCAAGCTTGCTCTCCCCCGGGGCAATCTTTGAGGATGCCATAAATCACTTCCCAACAGCACGCAGGCAAAATCTGGGGCAAAACTGCAGGCCCTGGGTAGAAGTGCCCATAACCCCCACCACTGTCAGGAGTTTGTACCTTGCTGCAGGGAGCGATCCAGTAGGCTATGGCCAGGAAGGGCAGGCCAATGGAGACTCCAAAGACAGCCAAGAACTTCACAGCTATGGATTGCTGCCGTAAGCCTGAGAGGTTTTCGTACCACATGGTGAGCAATTGCTGCTGGCAGTTGGGGTGAGCAACGAACTGTAAGAAAACCAGAAACAGAGACGTGAGTAGAATTGTCTGAAGAGGGTGAGGTTTCAGGGAATAGCCTTCTGAACTTGCCCATGGAACATGAAAGGCCCTGTCTTTGTTGTCCAACAAACAAACAAACAAACAGAAAAATACAAATAAGGCACACAGGACCCTCAGTCACTGGGAGAATGTGCCTCACTTCTGCTCCTTGTCTCCTCTAGAGAAAAGACAATTTTATGTGATTAAAAAGCAGAATGTCTGGGTCAAACCCCAAAAATCCACCAGTGGTCAGCACTGACAAAACACCTCTGAGCAAGTTACCTCTTGGGGTAAGACAGTCTACCCTGAGATTCGGAAAAGAAAAAGAGGTGCTTGGATGCCAAACTGAAAAACACCACTATGACTTTGCTAAAGACAGGCCATTGACACAGTAGCTTAACACAGCACTAATATTTTATTGTTCTATTCACAGTGTCAGGACCAGAAGGGAACCATTCTGCAGGTCTCTCCTGCGAATTATGAGATCTGGCTGGTATTTTGCTACTTTAAATGCTTTATCTCAGAGTACCTTTCAAAATATGACAGCTCATTCTTTACTGATCGGACAAAAAGACAAATTTAAAAGCAGGAGAAAAAGCTGTGGTGCTCTGGTACAGAAAGTACCTGTTTTGTACCCTGTAACTGAGACTCCAGTTTACTGTTCAGAGGTAAAAAAAAGAGATAAAAGAAGTGGTGAGCAGCAGAGAAGTGAAAAGGGCAGTTTCTTAATGGCAAAATTACAGCACCACCAGATCCCATGTAACAGTTTTATAATAAAAAATTAAAGTTCTTTTTTTCATATTGTTCTTTGAGGTGATTGAATTTAGAATGTGGCTATCTTTAATCACAAAGAAGGATAATTAAAAGGCAAAATAACTGAAAGAAAAAATGAAAAATAAACATGTTGCTGCTGCAGCTAATTGCATTAGCAGAACCGAGGGTTTCATTTATTAGTTCAATGGCTGAATAAATGTTCCTAGGAGCGAAAAGTAAAATGCTCTACTATTTCAAAGAGCAGAATTTTCTGGAGATGTAGGGGAGGATGAAGGGGGTCAAGAAAAAAGACAGGAGGGAAACAGAGGCTGCTGGGGCATCACGGGCACTGCTGCCCTGCCTGGCAGGGTGGACAGGGACCACATCTGGCAGCTGCCCCTTGCCCTGGGTCAGCCCTCTGAGCTTCACCCAGCTGGAGGAATTCAGCTGTGTGTGTAGCGTTCTTGGGGCTAAAAAACAGAGAAAATACTAGCTGTGCTTTCACCTTCACTATCTGTGAACGATGATCGATTCGCGAACTTAATGGACTCTTTTGGAGATGTTTGCATAACAAAACTGTAACGATTCAGAAGGAAATACAATTGCACAGTAATTAGGGTTGCTGTGGAGTAGCACTTTTCCTTCGTTAATACACATTAGCAGCTGTTTAAAATGTGCTTCTTCAGATGAATTTGGCTTTGGGGTCTGCATCTCTCAAAGAGAAAAAAAAAAAAAGAAAATAAGACTTTACTCCTTCCACTGAATAAATCAATCAGAACAAAGAAAATTGATAGGTAATTTTAACCTCCTTTGTCTTTAATTTTTTTTTCCTGGAAATATTAACATTTTAATATTATTTTAGATATATAAATTTTGTATATAAATTATCTATATATTAATATTCTTTTAAGCTGCTTTCAAAATAAGAGAAAGCTTTCAAAAAAAGATAATTATCATGAGACCTAGTCCTTCTTAGCATTTAAAGTTTAAGGCTGAGGTGATGATAGCAGTATTGGGAGGCATTTCCTGATGCCCAGTGTTTGTTTGTCCTAATGCTGCTTGGGCTTGTTATCTTTCTGGCAAATGGACAGAAAAATGAAGTGGAAGGAAGCTAGTAGAGAATTGATCCCTTTTGCAAATTTTATTTTCAGATATCATGAATTCAACAATTGTGGTGACTCCAGGAAAGGGAAATTACACTGGTGAATGTGCAAACTTCTGGGATGAAGGCCCCAAGCAAAGTCCAGACTTCCCCCTCCTCTTGCAGTTGTTCACTGCATTATGAGAATTGATTCAAACAAAGAAATTCGGTTGTCCTTAGCAATGGAACAGTCAAAGACTTCTGCTGGTTGGTATTTCAGACTTCATCAGACATTTTAATCTGTCCATTTTTTCACATTGTCTGGGAACAGCTACAATGAAAATACAAATATAGGAAAATTGGGAAGGAATTGCCATAAAACCCAGTTCAGTGGAACAATTTATTTTGTACAAGGCAATAAAGAAAGGCAGAGTGCCATAGAGCCTTGATGGTGTTCATCTTGCTCTGATTATTACAAAAATGAGGGGAAAATAAGGATTAGAAAGACCAGAACATGAGTGAGTTTTGATCTATTATTTGCTTACAGCAAGCAGTACAGTTTTTCATTGTTTCCTCTATCAGACATTAATGAAACACAGTGACCCTGGGGCACTGCCAGCCCTCTCTCTATCAACATTTCAGAAATTGATCTTAGATCTCCTCAGAGATGTTACAGAGTCATTTAACTTCCTCTCTTCCCTGGCAATGGGCACTGACACCAAGTTAAAGATTACACTAATGCTTTGCTTAGTGACTTAGGCATGGAGAAGAGCAGAGCTTGAGACAAAAGCTTCAAGGCAGAACGCTTCAAAGCATAATGACAAATGGTGGTGTGTGATATTGAATTTCAGGGGACTGAATTCTGCAGTGCCTTTTCAATGTTCCCATTAAACACTATTTTCCTTTCTTCAGTGCTGGAAAATGAGGCGAGGAGGCTTTTAGGGACAAGCTGTGGATTCTCCTGTGCTGCAGACAAGAAAGAGCAGCGTGACCAGGGCTGTGCAGAAGGGCAGGATATCTCTGATTGAAATGGAAGCACTGGCAGTGGAGGGGATTGCCTGGCTCCAAACCCAGCCACTTAAAAGCATTGAGTGCTTTATCTGCTGGGCAGAGCCGGCAAGGTAATGCATCAGGATCTGGGAGCTCAAGCAAAATGTTTTCCAGTGCTTCTGCATTCAGAAACCATTTCTGGTCCCATGGCACTGGGATCCAGGAGATGGCAGTGGTTTTTCCTGGTACCGTGCATACCTCTTGATATAGGAAGAAAATTGTACTTCCCTCCAGCCTATCAGTCACTCAGCTTTTTAAGTTAAAAAGGGCTAAAAAACCCATGATAAAATCACACATCAATCAGCTCAAATAATGAAGCTGCCAAAGCAGCACTTTGAGAGGCACTGAAAGACTCAGGAAAGTATTGACAGATCCAAAATCCCTGTCCTGTACTACAGGGGATTAAATGAGAGAGATGAATATTTGCCTGGAATATGGAAAAAGGTTTCTCAAAGACTTCAATGGGAATTGAAAGGACCCAAAGGAACAGCTTTACATATAGGAATAAAGAGGGTGTTTTAGAGACCACTCTGGATACCACATCGAGTGATAACTTTTCCATATTTCTATCTAATTTGATGTATGACAGCTTTCTGGAAGTTTAGCATGTATATGCATTGTGGGGAAACACTCTCCAGCTCTTATGACAGAATGAGAATTTTTACCTCAGCATAGTTGTTCAAAAAAGCAGGAGTTTCACTCCACAGATGATAAAGAACACTTATATATCTATAAAGATATAGAAAGTTAGTTCTGACAGAAAAAAATCTGTAATAGAGAGACTTTAATGTTTTATTTTCTATTATATTGAACAGAGAAAGGGCCTGTAAGGGGAGGGGAGGGGAGGAGAAGGGAGGGGAGGGGAGGGGACGGTAGAAAAATATCTTTGACAGAAAAATTGTATCAGCAGAACTAAGGAAACTTAGGGCAAGACAAATCAAAGACAGAGGTCAGCCTCAGATGATTGGAATTAATCGTGCAGAAAGAAGCCAGTATCTCTTTTATTACTGAAATAATTCTATTTCCCTTGAAAGTACAGAAATCTACCACTGAGGCAAAAGAATTAACCGCTCAGACAGGATCATCTCACTTTGCTAATGTCCCCTGTGCTGAATGGCCAGGGGCAATGGTAGGAAGGAAAAACTCATCAGTGAAGCAGTGAAAGCAGTTAAAAACCCTGCATATCAGAACTACCGACATGAACCTGTGACTGTAAAGTCCTGAGGTGCTCCTGTCGTGTCTTCTCAGCTCGTCCCTTCCCTGACAGCCTTATGGCAAACCTCAGAGTGTTTAATCACTGAGTGTGAGCTGAAAAGGAGCATAAACAGACTATTAGGAGAACACCGGGGATGTCAAGAGACACTGGCAGGGGCAGGGATGAGCAATTTCTCTTTCCATCATGTAGCTGCATTCATGTCCTTGGAACAACCTCCCTGGGTTCATCATTAAGCATTTATCTTTTGATGTAGCTCATTGCTTCTGCAAACCTACATTTATTAACAGATTTTGGGCTGCAGCACCTGCTCACAGGAGCCCTGGACTGGGTGTGTAATGCTTCAAATGCCACAGATCCGAGGGAAAATGCTGACTGAAATGAGTCATCCAAAGGGTTTCAATTGTCACCTCCGAATTACCAGTGGAAATGAAGGGGGCAGCAAATGGATTGCATACATGGCTTTTCCCGTTTTGCCAGCGTCCCTGCCCATGGCAGGAGGGTTGGACCTGGGTGATCTTTAAGGTCCCTTTCAACCCAAACCATTCTGTGCTGCCAGGAACAGAGGAGCAGCGCTCCTGCAGGGACCCACCCACTGGAAACACCAGGTGGGATCTGAACCACACACATCCTGTGCTCTGAAATGCTGAAAGCACATCAGGATTGCCATGAAGATTTCCTGACACCTCCCAGGCACACACAGCCTGAGCAGAGCTTGCCATGCTCATGTTCCCAGCAGGACCAAAGCCAGTCCTGCTCTGGAAGGTGAGCTGGGCTTTCCTTGGCAGCTCTGCTGCTCTTGGGCAAAGCCAGAGGCAGGGAGGGAGGCAACGCTGGGCTCGCTGCACTGACAGTGCTCTGTTTCTCCCAGCGAAGCCTTCACCAGAGGAGAAATGAAATCATCTTTCTCAGCAGGTTGCTGAAGACTGTGGGAGTATCAGCAAACATTGGCAGGGGTGGAAAAAACTCAGGGAGGGGTCAAAGCAGGATATGACTGCTCTTTCCCTTAAGGGTGAAAAAATACACTGCCATTTCACCAAAGAGGATCAGGTGAACATAGGCCCACATGCAAATGACAAGGAAAAAAATCAATGAATGTATTGAAACAAAACATAATTTCTTTGCTTTTATAAGACTTTCCCCTTCTGAAGATTCCTTTGATATTTTAATCATTTTTAAGACTTGAAGGTTAAATAAAGACTCTGTATTTATACTGAATATAATGCTTTTCTTGAACTGAAATATACTTTTCTAGGGGCGGAAAAAAAGGTGGAAAATGTGTCAAAACATTTTTTTTTATCCAGTAAAAAACCTACTGCAGACTCTTTTCACGTGATGCAGAGCAAAAGATGACAGAGCTCAGTGGGAATTACTGAAGTTTGGTGGAAAACACTCAGTGCAGGGAAAGACCAGCATGAGCAGAAGCTTTTTCTTATCTCCGTGTTGTACTCTGAACCCCCAAGTGAACAAAGAACCCTTTGTTTCGTAGAAACTATTCTTTGACCTTAGCAGAAGCAGATGGGATATTCTCTATGATATTATGTATTTATTTCATGCTTTGGAGTTCAGAAAAAAAATTGCCTTTAGCAAATGGCTGTGCTGTTAATTTCTGACAGCTGAAGTTGTCAGAGGGTAAACATGACTGGAACTCGGCTCGCTCTTTGCTGTTGTGGCCGCAAGAAGGGCAAGTAAAACTGTAGAAAGTTTAGGAAAGAAGTAGAAAAGTACGTGCCCTACTGTTAATGAATGAAAAATAACAAGTAAAGTTCCATTCCAAAGACCCATGCTGTGACACTGGGACCTTTTCACAAGTGAGATCTGCTCTAATTATAGTAAAATTCTATCCATGGCCACAGGCCCAGCTTTAAAACTTTGCACCAGAGTAACCTTGCAAAGGAGAGTAAAAGCAGGTCCAAATTCCTTCGTCCAGATGCCAAAGAAAGATTTTCATGGATGAAAGAAAATTCAGTTGATCAAGACTCGCTTCAATGGGATCTGACCACGACATAAAAGGAAACACTCTGTGACAAAAGGTCCTCTGAGGCATTGCTGCAGACACCCAGAGAACATGAAACAAGGAAATGTCCCTGCCCTGAGGATTGCTGCAGCTTTCCCTCTGTCCCTGGGGCTCATTTGACTGTCTAATGGCATCACACAAATATTCATGAGGTTCTTGCTCATCCTGCAGATGAGCTCTGTGACAGGCTGGGTGAATATTCAGACCTGCTGTCTGGAGTCTAAGTTCAGCATTTTTAAACCTGGCAGCAAAGGGGAAAGGTTTCTATTTGTAATCAGGGCCCAGACGAGCCAGAATTATCAGGAAAGGAAACCACAACTAATTGTGCAACTTCAGTCTCTGAGTTATTTGTAAGGCATAAACTCACAAGTATTTAGTATAGTTTTAGTAATAAATTGCACCTTTCATAAAACCTTTCACATTGTTTCCTACTGAATCAAAATGTCTTTCTTATTAGAGCCATTTGGCACAGGGCAAACACATCAAATCCCAGGGGACCCACGCATTCCCCAGTTTGTTTGAAATCCAGTACCTGGATCCACTTGCTGCTTGACCTGAGTTATCCAGCACAAATTATAATTCTGAACACTTAAAAACTTTTGCACAGCTCCGGTTTACAGCCACATCTCCTTCCTGTGACTCATCCTGCTCGGTGAAAACAAGAGTGCTTGGGGTAGATGTGCTCCCTGCTGAATCAGTGAGTGCATTAACAGCGCTGGCATCTCACTTTGCAGAGGTGACAAGGGCGGAACCAGGGCAGGGAAGGTCACCCCAGTGCCTCTGTGACTGCCCCAAAGCATCCGTGTGGCTCAGCTCTGCAGAGGAGTCAGAATGATCCTGTTAGCATGAGCAACGTGGGTGGAAACAGGCTTTGACCAGACACAGCTCAAAACCCAATAAAAACAAATTAGTCTAATAGAAAACAAATATAATGGGGTAAATAAAACTGCCAAGGCCATTGCAAATGCAATTTGCCCATTGACACTAATGTTCTTCAGTGCTGACTGAAAAGGCAAAATTAATAATAATAGTGGAAGAAACTTTTGTTGCTCTCTTGTTAATTTTATACCATATGAAATGAAAAGGTAAGTCTGATATATTTGAGTTGTGTAACTAGAAAATGTAGAATTTACACAAATTCTTCAATTTGTTCTGTTCAAACCTTTTTCTGCTTTCAGTTTCTTTATAATTTTACTTTCCTGAGACAAAGACAGGGCTTTTTTGGGCTCAGAATTCTTTCCTAGGGTAGGGAATAAGGTGGTTGGCTCTTAGGAAAACTTCATCTCTTTTTCTAGTGGGTTGCATGTTTTCTGAAGAGATTTATTGTTACTGTCTGATTTCTCCTCTTTTTACATATATGAATAAATCTTATCACTGAATTATTTATCTGAAAAAAAGATACTGAATTGCAATCCCCAACCTTTAACATTCCAGGATTTTCATATCTGGAAATCGAAACCACTTGGAAATCCTTATTATTGAATTATTCATCTGAAAACACACCACAATAAAAAACTACCAAACAACAATGTCCCTTTGGTATCTAAAAAGAAACCAGCCACAGAAGGCACAGAAGGAGAGATTTAAAATGCCATAGCCTCTTCCTCCCCCAGGAGATCCAGGAACTATTTTCCCTTGGCTATGTGGTGATGAAACTGGGCTGATGCTGAAGCTCAGATGCCTCTGGAGTAGACGAATTTATTCCCAGCAAGGCTATTGGGGAGACGGGATCACTCATAGGATGAGTCTCTTCTCTCCAGGAGGTACAGAGTCCCAAAAATGTGTTCAAATGCAGAAATCCACAGGTGTATGGAAGCAGCTCCTGCAGAACCTCACCCTGGGACAGTATCCAAGCAGATCCACATTTAAATATCACTTGGGAAAAGACCCCAACCAAATAACTTGAAATACAGATTTATTTTTTTTTATAAGGGTTGCACTCCTATCTGACTGTCTATCCAAAATGCACCTTTACATGTTTATTGCCAGGCAAAGTCAGAATTGGAGTCACCTAAGGTCAGGTTTGTAGCAAACCATAATAATTGCTTTTTCTAAGGGAATTCTATTATTAATAAAGGTAATTTTAAGTCCTTTCATCTGTGATGTACATCCATGCAATGATTTTGATGTGTTCCTGTGCTCAGTGTCTTGATGGACATTTAAGACCATGTGACACTTTGAAAATGAAAATAATTAAGTCTGCATATTACAGTAAATTGGGAATATTGCAAACAATATTCAGGATGGAGAAATGATTCATTGAAACCTTAAGAGGATGGATGTATGGGCAGGAAATAACAAAATGAGATTCGTCACGGAAAAGAAAAGAAATTAAAACATCTGGGAAAAAGGAAATAATCAGAGTCACAGATTTTAGTGGGAGGAAGGAACCTTGCTAATGAAATACTCAGATATAGAAATGCTTTCTGTGGGGAAGGGAAGTAACTCCTTCCCTTTCCAATCTCTGTCAAAACATCTGCAACACGCAATTAAAAATGTAAAAAGAAAAATTACATGGATAAGCTTAAGAGTCCAGAATGACCACAGTGTTTCCACTGTTCACTTTGATATTAAATTAAATTTTACAGTAGCAACTGTCTCTGCAGGGATGGAAACAAGGGACTTTCCTTCCCACCACTGTCCAAGCCATCAATGACTTCACAAAGTCTCATTTAAATATTCCTGAAACTCAAAAGTGGGAAAAAATTAATAAGGGATTGCAGAAACAAAAATCCAACTTCCTGAAAGTCCTTTTGATTGAGGAGATCTCCTCCTTGAGGCTTCTCATTAGATGGCAAAACATAACCCTGTCCTGTTCCAAGCCATATCTGTGCATGTTGCAGCCACTGGGGCACTGAAAGGTCAATGTTCATCCTGTGAGAAATTCCTAAACTGAAGTCGTGGATCTGAATCACTTTATTTGGGCTGCCAAAATGTGTTTTTCCATCGGTGTTGAGGCTGGTGGGCAGGCTGTGGGCAGTGCCCCAGGTGCCCTCTCCCCTTTCCCCGCAGCAGTCCCTCCCCAGGGAGGCAGGGCTCTGTGGGATAGCTGCAAACTGAGAGCACTCAGATCTCACCCACCCTGGCTCGGGGCACAGACACACTCCCTGCTCTCCCACGGGAGAAGGCCCAGAGCTTCTTATCAGTTCTGGGTTTCTCCTTCCCTCCATTCTCCAGCTTGTTTTCCTGTGCTTCCCATGCAAAACCCAAGCTTTTCCTGGTACCTTTCCTAAGGATGCTCTAGCAGAGCCTGTGTGGGGGGCACTGCCTGTCACTGCACTTTTGGGGGGCAGAACTCTCTCCAGCACAGGCAGGGCTGGTTCTTCTGCCCATTCAGGGACCAATCTTCTCCAGCTCCTGTTCAGGCTGTTGCAGCAGTTGATGAGACCTGGGACTTCTTATGCCCTTGAGTATCTGAGTCGCGTGAGCAGCGCAAAGTTATAATCTAATGCAGCCATGAGTAGTCTGCTCAGAGCATCCTCCATATGTTAATTATTAATAATATAGTTATGAGAAAAGTTCCTGTTCTAACTCTCTCTTAAATAGGATTTACACAGCCATCTGGTGTTCTGTTTAATTCTTCTTTTTTTCCCAGCCCAATTTGTGTGTCTTACTGTTAATTAAATTAAAACTCGTGAAAGAGAAAGGTGCTCTGGCTTTGTGGTGGTTATGAACGGATCTGCTGAGAAAACAGAGGTGGGCACTCAACATTTGCAATTAAAAGAATAGAGCAACAATAATTCTGCTGTGGGGAAAGAAGGAAAATGAATGTCACCTCCTACAGAGAAGCAACAGCTTTTACACCTACAGAGAAGCAACAGCTTTACACCTAAAGGTAAATGTTGACACATCAGACCCCTTCCAACATTAAAGAGAGACAAGAAAGGATCATATTGGTACAGACTACAATGAGAACATAAAATATGAAGGCCTCTGGGCAGCTAATACTCAGGAGCAAAATGGTTTTATTGTGAGACATCAAAACCTTGATTTTCTCATCACTGGCTGTCAAAGGGTAGTTCCAGCTTCTATACCTCTACCTCTCAAAAGTACAAATCATATTCTGGTTTAATTAGAAATGAGTTCACACAGAGAAAAAATGTGTGCTACCCTTACATTTCATGTACCTGGTTGGAAACAATTTTTTTTTAATGTTTCAAGAAGAGAAAAAAAAATTACTATAAAATTTTGTCAAGAACACAGAGTAAGCTTTCAGATGTTACAAACCTGCATGAGGAGTGGCTGAGGTTATAATCCACCCAAACCACCCCACCTAGATCATTCCTGTTCCACCTTAATTCTGCTTTTATTTTTGCCATTTCTATCAGCAGCTGCTGGACTCCACCACAGTTTGGTGTCACTGTGAGGGTCCCCAGCCCTCTCCTACAGGATCCAAGTTCACACCTGAGCAGCCTGGCTGCAGCATCATCAGTGCTTGGCTGCTCTTCCTGCACCCAACCTTTCTCCTCCCTGTGCCCCTGTCCCTGCACAGATCGAGACAAAGAAATCCCTTCTTGGCTGAAGTGTGCAAGTGCAAATCATCACTAAATAGTACCAGGGGAGACTATGGTCAATTTGCAGCAATCCCATAATATGGGCTAAAAGTTCAGTCCTTGGGAAGAATCCAGGACTCAGTAAATGCTACAATGTTTGAAAATTGTTTGTTTTGCTCTTGACAAACTGTTCTTATTTTAATAATTTTCAAGGAATTGTGTATCAATAAGACAGCTGGTCTGAACAGAAAAACGCCTCTGGAAAACTTGAGCAGAGGACATTTGAGTGATTTTTTTCCAAGAATCCTGTGGTACAGAGTGATTATTTAGTAAGAATAACAGCAATACAGCAATTTCATAAAGCACTTTGTAAACTATTGTAATTTTAGCTTTCTCTTTGCCGCAAAATATGTAAAAGCAGTGTTTCTTAATTCTTCAAATATCTTTTATAGAAAGTCCTTTAATGAGAGCCTTAAGCTTTTCACCATAATCTAATATGTGCTAGTAGCATGCTTTGCAGAAGGAAAAGAAAGGAAAAAAGACAGACAAGTGAACCCTGTCACTTTCAATGCTTTCTTGAATGACTTTACAGGATTCATCTCAAACTTTGTAAATCAAGAAAAAATGTTATGATCAATAAAACTGTGTCCTTTCACTTAAACAGTGAATTGCTTTTCTGAGGTTGAAAATGAACAAGGTAACAGGGGACTTTAATGGGAAGCACAAAAGGAAAAATGCAGAGAAAGATCATTTGGGGGTGGACAAAAACCTGCTGCAGGTACCAGGGGCAGGTTTACTGAGCAGAGGAGGTAAGAAGGCTTCAACCCTGATGTGAACACAAGATTTTCCTTAGACACTGTGACTGCAATAACTGCACTGTGTGAGGACAATGAAGTAACAAAGAAATTTAAAAGAACAAGGAAGATTTAAAAAGATTGTGCAAAGGGCTGATGAAATTATGCAGATGCAATTGCTCTTCTGCCTGGGGATGGGAGCCCTTGACATCTTTCCCAGACTCTGGAAATAAAAGTGTGGTGAAATACAGACTGCATCAGCAGCTGTAAAAGTAAAATAATGGATATTAAATAGTAATTGTCAATGTGTTTCATTGTTCTCTGAAATTTTTCATCAAAGAAAACTTATTGCAGGCACTGAGTATTAATATGGAAATGTGAATTAAGAAGCTAATGGTAGAAATAGATTTTTTTAAACATCAAATATTTCTTAAAATTTTACATGCGAGTGCAAATATTTAGTCTGGATATGAACTTAATGAAAAAATAACACATAACCATTAACAATTTTTTTTTTCTTTCTTTCTTTTTTTTGTCAGACCATTCTGGAATCCCTGAAGTTGTTTTGTCCAAAACTCCTGCACAGGCAGTGTCATTCCAGAGCACGGACATGGTCTAGTCATGATGAATCATTACCTTTGAAAAAGTGACTTGAAATCTACAGAATCTGTCCAAGAATTGGTTTGTCAAATATGTATAATATTTCACCCTCCCTCTCACCCCTTTCTATTATAGGATTCCCTTAAAACGAAAATGGATTTCAAAGCATAGGATTTGTACACATAAACCTAAATATCTCTCAACTGAATAAAACACTTGCACCTGAAATGCACTGCCTCTTAAGGAAATCATTACTCTGTTACCATAACACAATGTTTTTGTTCAGCAAGTGTGACAAGTATCAGTCCATTTTCATGTCACTGCCAAAGCCCAAAACCATTAATCTGAATGTGTCTCCGTCTCCCACAGATTGAACTATCCTGTTTTTGAGTTAGCAGTGAAATACTTATCTTGCACATAGACACACACCGGCTGCTGAAAGGAATGTGCTGGAAAGTGCTGACCTGAGAGTCATCTCGAGATTGCTGAATGCTCATGCTCATTTCCTGTAATCACTTTAACAGTTATTATCAGTGTGTGACAAGTTGCTATGATCCAAAAAGGATGCTCAGCTTTCCTGGGCGTAGGAAGATACTTATACATAAAAAATCAACTGTACATGACCTCCCGAGGGTGCTTTAGGTCAGTGCTCATGCATTATGGAAAGGTGCACGTACAGGCAGGGTCAGAAACAGAGGGATGTCCCTCTGAAAGCAGCTGAGCCAGAGCTCAGAGCAGCACAGCAGCTCCGGGTCCAGGTCTGGGTATCGAAAGGATGACACAAATGTTTAGGAGGATAAATGAGCATAGCACAGAAGGATTCAGACACTGAAAAGGCTCAAGGTTCTGACCAAGGTCCCTTCCAGCTCAGAATGTGCTGCGATTCTGTGGCTGATGATTCTCACTGGGCACTGTTCCCTGATGAGGAACTACCTGTGTCTTTTAGAACAGTTCATTTTCTGAAAGAGCACCAGAGCAAGTTTGTCCTCCTGTTACCAAAGCAACACCTTCAATGACCAAACTTGACCCAGCTTATTGAACATCTGACTAAGAGTGAACTGAGATGCTCAGCTCAATTTTGGTGATGGAACAAAGCAGAGACACAACATCCTAGGAGAGAATATTTGGCTCCATGCTATGTGCTCCTGCATGAAAGCATTTAATTTCAAATATGTTTTAAGATTCCCTTTAATTAATGGCTTTCATAACAGGAAAAGACCTTCTCCAGCCAGCACAGCAGCACAGTCAAGAGGCAAAAATGAAGCAGGTGGTGGGTTTGGGAGGGGAAATACAGAGCAGATGTTAGCTTGAAAATTTGGAATGCTCTTTGAGTCCTGTAGCAGGAGCCCAGTTTCCATCAATGTATATTGTAGGAGCAATTAATTGGGACCACCCAGGCCTAGAATTTGCCAGAATAATATTTTCCATTCACACAACACACTTCTGTAAGGCTGAATAGTTGTTTTAAATACTTCTAGAAAACTTATTTTTCACTTTGCAAATAACCTTCTCCATATTAAAAGATGTGAGAAAATGCAAATCAAGCCATAAGATGCTAAAATTCTTAGGATAGTCCCGGTCCCACTGGAATCTATCCTTTGTTTATTTTTCAGGTGACATCAAGGAAACATAATTTAAATCTGAAGACATATTCCCCAGGGACCAAAAGGAAGAGCTTACCTTTTTGACCTCGTATTTAATAGCAAGTTTAATTCTGCTCAGACTTGGCCTGTGGTGCTCAGGGCACAAATGGATGTTCACATCTCCATTCAGAATGGCCTCCACTTCCTCAGTGTCTCTGCACAGGTCCAGCACCCCCACGACAAAATCCTTGCATTGCATAGATAACTTCCGATAGTCGTTCTGAGGGAAAACAGAAAAAAAAAAGGTAATTGATTGTGCACTGGAAAGCTGTGCTGCAAACAGGCAAATGAATAGAGGAAAAGACAGCAATTGTGAGCAAGGTTACTTCTGCAAAACTACTGCCTGGAAGAGTAAGAAAGCGTTTGATTTCACACAGCATGTTGATGGCTCTTCACAAAAGTACAGGAACTCCTCCAGACTTAATTAGCAATGTCTCTATCAGCAGCAGAGTTTGCATTACAATGGAACAAGTTTTACAGAACAAGTAAATAATTTCTAGGGAAATTTTGATTTTAAGCAATTGATCTCTCCTCTCTGTGTGGCGTATCTAGGAACGTAAAATACAGTCAAAAAAAGGTCCTGCGAACTGGTTAAAATATACAGCAAATTTTTCAGTTTAGGTTCTTTCCCAGTAATTCTTTCTTTACTAACTTTAAAAAAGTTTCAGACTGGTACAACAAGCTGGAGCATCACACACAGATGTGTTCAAATGAATTATCCAGTTGTAAAGCCAACTTCAGCCTCAAATTTATTACCTTAGAATTTAGTTAAACATTCCTGAAAGAGCATCCAGATGATCATTGTCATAACACCTGTCCAGGAAATGGGATTTTATAAACTCAGTGTGACTTCCTGTGAAATAATTTCGCTTTGAAAACCCAAATTACACTTATGGGAAAAGAGATAGCCTATAGCTGACTTGACAGAGGGGTAGAAGAGCAATTTCCCTACATTAAATTAAATTGTGATTGATTTTCACATGCTGACATTTAAAAATGAGGAAAGTGCCACCATCTGAGTAAATGTTGTAAATTAGAACACAATTAAAGCTACCATTAATATCATAACAAAATCGTGATATTAAAGGCTCGATGCAACAAATAAGAATAATAAGCATAAGACAAGCTCTTACTGACTTGAGAGATCTTTTCAAATTAGGTTTGATGAGTTAATTAAATTCAGTACCTTATCTAATTAAGCCAGCAGCCAAAAGAAGATGATGGTTAAACCTGGCTTTGATGAAATGATAAGGGCAACCTGGCTTTGTGCTTCTATATTTTCTAAATTATCAATTCGATCATTTACACATAGCAACATATTAGCCTTCTTTGTTAGACAAAGATCTCAAAGTACTGTGCAAACATTCACTGATTAGGTAGAGCAGCACTGTCTAAAATATGATGTTATTAGAGGTGGCTTAACTTCTTTGGTCTTTCCCCTTCAGAACAGAGATGACATTGAATTTTTTAAATCAGTTGGTTTAATGGCTTTGTCACAGGTTTGAGGTTCTTTATCTGGGTGAATGCCCCATTGCAGAAGTGGAGCACCAAGACTTCCATAAATTAGCCAAGCTAGAGCACTAAGATTTAAGATGTCCTTATGGCTCAGGCAGAAAATGATGGTCCATTTACATCTGTCTCGTACCTGAGCATTTTGTGGAGATGGATAGGGTTAGTGGAGTAAATGCTTTCAAATACAGGGTGAAGTAAGGTCTGAAATGTAAATGAAAGACAGATTATATTTTATGGCTTCAAAGCGCTCCTCTCAATTCAACACCATGCTTTAATCTTCCCCACACCAAGATGAATTTCAATAAATAGAAAGCTTGCCGCTTCACTGAGAAAATAGATGGCCAAGCAATCAAAATATCAACCTCAAAAGAACTACAGAAATAGTGAAGGAGAGCAAATATAGATAGGTCTGAAAATATATGTAGGCTAGGAATGAAATGCTTTGCTGCCACAGATAATGGAGACGTTTAATTAGCCCAGAAGCTTTTAAAAAAACAAGGGTGAGAACTCTGCTGACCTGTAATACCTTTTTCTATGTACTGTTTGCAAAGTTCATAAGCTTACCTCCTAATCAGAACATTTTAGGAAATTCTTATCACCACTTCCACATCATCTGAGCAACGACTTTGTATTAGCTCAGATTATTTTCCCTCTTCTGCTTTCTTTAAGGAAAGAGGTTTAGTAGCACCTAGGAAAGTGCTTTTAAAACATCTGCAAATGGGAGGTTCCCAGCTGGTAAACTGTATCAAGACCCAACTTCATTCACATCTCCAAGCCTAATGGTTTTACTGGTTCTGCATATTTGCAGAGACTATGGATGATTTCCCCATTCAAACTTTTTTACTCTGACTTTTAAATAGACATAAGCAGCCATATGCCCTGTCCAAGATCCAGGCTGTATAAAGAATAAAATAAATAAATGAAATAAAATTAAAAAAAAAAAAAAAAACAAACCAAAAAAACTGCCCTCCAGCAATTCTGCAGCCAGACAGGAGAGCAGATTACATCTCTCAGGAGACTGCTCATCTGTTAAGACATGTCTCAAAGATCACTGAACCTGCTGTGTCTTCTGATGATCCCTTTTACAAAACCATTTATCATCTTTGCTCTGACCTCCTTAATGCTCACAGTCATCACAGAAAATCCTGATCACCCTGATGGTGAGAACACACTCAATGACTCTCCTCATGTCACTGTATTTCTCTCTTCAAGCACACATTATTCTTCACTTAAAAAGTGGGATTAACAGAGGACTGACAGCCAAGCTCCTCCTGATCCTGGCTGGCAAAGCACAGTTCTGGTGACGCAAGCAGAAATTGCGTACCTGCATCTAAAATCCCGAATTGCGAGTTCTGACGCACGGGACAAATCCCAAGGAAGCCAAGAAGATTTATTTACAAGCAGCATCCAAGCTCTCTCGGTGGTTGTGCCAGCGCTGTGTATTTCACACATTTGCCTGTATTTCACACATTTGGAAGCATCCAAGATCCTGCATTCCCTGCAGGAAGGGGTGCTGGGACAGGAGTGCTGGATGGAAGGCTGCACCCCAGGGAAAAGATTAGCCAGGAGTGGGAGAAAGAGGTGAAGGAGAACCAGGACGCATTTCCAGATACTTCCAGACACTGGTGACCAGTTATAGGACCCGAGGGAACGGCCTCAAGTTGTGTCAAGAGAGGTTTAGGCTGGATATTAGGAAAGGGTTCTTCACCCAGAGCATGTTTGGGCACTGAAAGAGGCTCCTCAGGGCAATGATCACAGCACCAAGCCTGACAGAGCTTGAGGAGTGTTTGGACAATGCTCTCAGACAAATGGTGGGATTGTTGGGACTGTTCTGTGCTGGGCCAGGAGCTGGACTTTGATGATCCTTTGGGGTCCCTTCAAACTCAGAGTATTCTGTGATTCTCTGTGATTCTTGTTACACCAAGGTTTTTGAAGATCACAGCCCTGAGGACTCCCCTGCCACTGCCAGAAGGCAGAGGGGCCGCTGTGTCTTGGGATGTAAAGGGACAGTTCCCACTTCGTCACTGCTCTGGCAGCCAGGTTTGACCTTTAAACCAAGCACTTCATGGCCCTCCTGTCTAAATAAGTTTTAGAGCCATCCTGGCTGCAAGCCTGGAGCAGCAGTGGTTGGCAAGCGGGGTCACACTTGGACCACAGCGAGAAACTCAGGGCTGGAGACACAAAGTCCAGCTCAGTCCTCTCAGCAGCACAGCAAAAGCAGACACAGGCAATGACAATAACCCAAACCTTTCTGAGCACCCCAGTTAAGAACCACATGTTCGAAGTCTGAGGATTACGAGGTTCATAAACCAGATGGATTTTTACAGTAATGAAAACTGCAAATCGTGAGAGATGCTGGGGCCTCATCCTGATGGGCTGAACACTGTCAGGCTTCAGGGGGGAAGATGAGGGATACAGCTAAGCAGGCAAGAGAGCCAGTCTGTTTCAAGTAACACAAGGAACAGAATTTTATTTCCAATAGAGGCAGCGAGCAGAGAAGGATCAGGGTAATGCCTCAGAATGTTACAATATCATTTTTTAAAAACTAGAACGTAACAAAAGGATTACAAATTAGTCATTTCCTGCTTCTTCTAACAGTGTTGTGCATGTGGAGTTAAAAATGTCTAATTTTGCTGTTTTGAAAAAGCTGATGGTACTTGTCATTCACTGCAATTTCTCCAAGTACCCTATTATTATCTGTTGATTATGCTCTAAATGAACTCTGTCATGTCTCCACATCTGTTCGAAACCAACCAGATTTTTTCAGAAAAGAGTTGTTTCAGGTCAGAGGGATGGAGTTTGCCTAAAAAGTTAAGTGAAATGAGGAAAACTAAGACCAGGAACCTATCTGGCATTTCTGGGTAGCATTAAATTTGCTGTGCTAATGAAAGCTGTAGGCGCATTGCACAGAGCCTCTTTTTATGTTTCCTCGAGTTCTTGGCTCTTTGTATTTAATCTACATCACACATACACATATATCAAGGAGGGAAATATTGCATTGCTTAGATTAACATTTTGAGAAGAGGCAGCAGAAAAAAAATGGAGAAGTAATTCTGTAAATACGAACAGAAAACTCCTCCAAGCAAAAATTATTGTAGAAAGAAAACAAAGCTGAGAGAAAGGACGGGGACAAAAAGCAGAAATACTTCATGCTAGATTTGAAATGGAATTGTTAAATAAACCATCATGTCAAATATTCAAAATGCCTATAAATATTTACCAATTAAACATCACATGAAATATGCACAAGCCTGTATAGAAAAGCTGTGGGACAAATTTCCTTCGGGGTATTTACAGTATCTTTGACTGGCCATATGTTTGGGAATGAAAAGAAGCACAAGGCCTGTGGGAGGAAAGGCGATGAGAAAATGCTAAGGATGGGCCCTGCACTGATCCTGACCACGTAACCTCATTATCCTCTGAAATGCACTGAGCACCTCTCCCAAAGAGCTTTGCCAACTGCTGACACTTTCGAACACAGCTGAGTGCATTCCTATTGTTTGCAGACTAAATGCCTACATGCAGAGTCTATGCCAAGCCTGTACAGTTAATTTTCCAGAAAGCACATCCTGTTGGTTTATGTTCTCTTGCTTCTTAAGTGGCAGCACGTCAGTGAATTATTGGAGCTCTGGAGATACTGTGCCATACCCAGTGGGCATGTCTCTGAATTTAAAGCCAAGTGCTCGTTTTAAACATTTCACTCCTCAGGTGCACGTTGCTAAATGTTTCTGGAGATAGGAACAGATGTCCCGGTTCATTTTTAAAATGATCCAGACCTTGACTTCTTCATCTCTAGCTAGCATAATATAATAAGCAATCTGTTCATATACAGGAGTTTGACATTTCAGAAGTGTGACTCTGTTGCTTTCCAAGCAATTTGGACCCTTCTAAATGGAGCCAAGATAAACGTGGCTGTGGTTTGTCCCTGAGCAGTGCCAGGCTGCAGCATGGCAAAGCAGAGGGGCCTCCAGGCAAAAGGGGATTTTAGATCCTGTCAGGAGACACTGAGAAATGTGGCCAATCTAAGAGCCCAAGGACAAACCAGAGTGCTGTCTGTGTTGATAAAGAAGCCCAGAAAACAGCAGGGTGAGGACCAAAAATTTTCTGACTTCCAACAAGCCATGGAAATAACATCCCTTGGATCATTACAAGGATTTCAATGGCAGTTGCACTGACTGATTTACCATAGGACTATTTTTTTTGTGTGTCTCTTTATTCTCCTCAGCCATTTTAGCTGCAATTCATCCCTTCATATGCACTGCAGAAGCTCATCTGTAAGAGAGCATATCCCTCCCCCAAGGGCATGGAGCAGTAAGGAATCAATCAAACCACTGACTTTGGATTTCACCTTCTACCTGTTGACTGCTAGATACATCAAATCCTTAAAGAAGATAAGATGGTGGTAAGGATTCCAGTTGTGGAGTTGAAAATCCTTTAAAATTTGTTACTTTGCTTTTACAGCATAATTTTCAGGTCCAGGTTTATGTGTAATCTTCTGCAATAACATTTCAAGAGTGGAAACTGTTAAAAGCAGCAGAAAGGATAGGTTTGTACCTCCCTATTTTGTTTCTATTATTTTGCACTTTAGTTATTTTCTGCTCTAGCTCTTATGAATCTACCAACCCTACCAATAATTTCTTCTGGGAAATTATTCATATTTTTGATAAATGCAGCTTCTGTAGGACCAAAACTAATGAATAAATTTTGGAAGCTCTTTTTCCATCAATAAAAGCATTGCAAAAAGGAAAAATACTTTACTTTGACTTCTCCTTGAAACAATTCCTTTAAAAGACATTTGTTTGTTTTAATCTAAAATTAATGGATGGATTATTTGGGGAAGCAAAGGCAGGAATTGAATGTAATCCTTGAAGAAAGTTAAGGGCTGAGATTGAGCAGAATTCCAGACTCTTTACCCACAGTTTTAGATTCCCTGGCATAAGAAATTTCAGAATCAGTCTACTCTCAAACTTTTAAAATTAATTCTATTGATTTTCTTTACTATTTGAAACTTAAAATAAGTTTCCTGTACATGTGGACTCCCTCTACACTAAAATTAATATACGACTTGACTTATCCAAAGTTCTCACCCTGAACAGAGTACAATCTTTCTTTTCATGCCAAAGAAGTTGCCAGAAAAACACCTCCATCTCCTCTAATCCTTTCCAACAAAGTCACCTTCAGCCTGACAGGTAGTACCATTACTGAGCTCCTCTGTAGCTGGTGTGTGTGCAGGAACATCAGTGCTATTCAGCAGAGAACTAACAGCCCATTCCAAGTCTCTGAAGGTATTTAATTAACCTAGAACAGAAATTATGTTGGTTGACAATATTTTTAAAATGAGGGTATTTAAAGTCTCGAGGTTGAGGTAGCAGCTTTTCGACATAAGATGGCATTTGATGCTTGATGTTCTTCTCTTTCATTTCACCCCGGCTCGTTTTCAAGCACACATCATAAATAAGCCACATGCTTTTGATTCCTCAACTAAGTGAAAGGTGTTTTTTTATCTTGCAGACTTTGCCAAGCTCATTTGAATGTTTATGCTGAAACACCTGTTTTCAGAAGATAAACTATCGAGTCCCTGGATGTCACACAAACAGGACAGGCTCTACAGAGGTATTAATGAAATGTGCATGCCAAATGTAGGGAATACACAAATTCAGCCAAGGAGAGGGTCTGTCTCCTGTGTCCTGTCAACAGCTTCTCCTTAAATACAAACTATGCATTTCAAAATAATACTCTGATAATTCTCTTGTTGAAGAAGAGTTTAGGATCTGTTCACGTCAGCAGTAAAATCAAGCTCATCATGATGCAGTGCAGTGCTCTAAATCCCTCTCCATGATATTCAAATATTTGTTCGCTCCTTGTGTGGGGACATGACACTGAGAAACAGTTTTCCTTATTTTTAAAAACAAAAATGCCCCTTATTAGAGGTTAGAGGAACCTCTATTTCAGCCTTACTTTTACATCACGCAGGAAGAATCCCTCTTTTACCCCACGTGCATTTCACAATGGCAGGAGTTGGGGCAAACTTCAATTTCTTGGCAACTCTTTTCAACAGAGCAGTTACAGATGAGGTGGCAGGCAGCAAATCACAGACTCATAGGATCATTAAGGCTGGGAAAGACCTCCACAATCATTAAGTCCAACCTCTGACCTAATATCACCACACCCATAAACTAAACCATGTCACAAAATACCACATCTCCTCATTTTCTGACCTCTTCCAGGGATGGAGATTGCACCACTGCCCTGGGCAGCCTCTTCCAATGCTTAGCCACTATTTCAATAAAGAATCTTTTCCCAATACCCTACCTGACCCTCCCCTGGTGCAACCTGGGGTTGTTTCCCTATTACTTGCTGCTTGGGAGAAGAGGCCAACCCCCACCTCACCACAACCTCCTCTCAGGTCTTTCTGCAGCTCTGATGTGAGAGATTTATCAAAGCACAAAGTTACATCTGGGCCAAGCTTCTCATTCCTCATGCCATCCGTACTTTTTCTTTCAGACTTTTTCCCATATTTATTACATCCCTGATCTCTCTGTTGTAAGCTTCACTGGGGAAGATTTCTGTTTCTTATACAATTTGAGATGAAATAGTTTCCTTGCACTAAAGGAATTAGCTTCTCTCCTTCAATTGTTTGGCTCTTTTCAGTTCAGCTGCTGGAAATCTCCATGTTTCCTAAAAATCAGATGGGAAAAAAACCAGGAGAAAACAATGGATTTAAATTCAAAGTAGTTGTTTGCTCAACAGAGCTTCATTTATCCCTTAGGCTGAGGTAAATTTGGCACCTTCAACTTGTTTAAGGGACACACTTTTATGTTCAAAGGTGTTATGAGTCCCTTCTCTCAGGGGAATTTTGGCTACAAGCAACACATATATACCAGAAAAAAGACTCCTCCTGCGAGCTATGTTGCAAATCATATCAATAATTAAAATAACTGTATGTCTTCCAGGTCTCAAGCAGCCAACTGCCAACGTTGGTAGTTGGTAGTTCTCAATGTCCGACAAGAAAAGCTCCATATAAAAGTTGTCACAAGCATCAGAGTGGATGATATTCTGGTTCCACAGCACATAAGTAACAACCAAACACTTTGGAAAAATGTGATCCCAGCTGCCCAGTCCTGACACAGAGCACTGTTGACCACATGCAAATCATCCTCTGTCTAAGAAGAGCAGACTTAGAAGTTATGCTGCAGAACTTTCTTGAGCAGAAATATGAATATTAAAAGTGCATGATTGTATCTCTTTGTTCTGAAATGAGTTCAGATCCTGGGGTTTGGACAGTGAGAATGAAATGACACTCAGTGGGCAATGAGCTGTTTCCATACTGCACTGGTGACAATTTCCCTGAAACAAATTATATTTCAGAAAATTGCAATTTTTCATTATGTAAATGCCAAAACCCCATAGATACTATAGTATCTAGCACCATTTTGTAGCAATATAAAATTGTTTGTATACCATTCCTGTTTATTCACAATTCACTGGATAGTCTGCCTGGACTCAGTGAGGATAAGTTCATCATAATTATCTACAATAACAACAATTAACAACATAATGAAGGATAAACTAAATCAGTTCACATCTGCATCCTATTTAATATAGACTTGAGATCTTCAGAATGTGTTACTTCGTTTACATTCATTAATATGATATTGATTCCCTACAGTGCCTTAGATAAACGTACCTGACTCCATTCTCCCATCTGCTGATATAACATCATTATTCTATTCACAGCAATCGTCCTAATTATGCTCATTTGTAGTTCCAGTAGATATCCCTTCCCAACGTGAATAATGAGCAGCACTCTTTGGAAACCAGTCATCTCGCTCATAATAAACCTCCCAGCTCCTAACTATTCCCAAACCCCCAGTGCTGATGCCAGTGAATTGTTGGCCATTTGGTGTTGCTAATTAAATGCAAAGCTCACCAGTGTTGGATTGGACTGATATTACAGTAGTGATCGCTGCCTTTTCTTTCTGTTTTCCTCAACAAGAATTGGACTTTGGCTTTCTGAAAAATATCTTCATCTTTGGTGCTCTAAAGGTGGACCCTTCTTGGTGCCACTTATTGCCAAGGGGAGGAGGAAAGGGAATTGTGTTGCTATGCCATTTTATATTGGTACATCACTGAGAAAATCCTCTCAGGTGACTGGTGAGTGTGTGAGGGCAAGCTCAAAGTCAGACAAGCTCTGTACTCACTGCAGAGGATCCAGTGACTCGAGTGGAAAGTGCCAATGTCTTTCCTTTCAAATATCAGCTCTGGGCAGCAGGAACCTTCCTTGCTGTGCTGCCATCGAGTGCAGGCACCAATCTGAGCACCAGGACTCATTTTGTCTTCCACGCTCAGTGGGCAAGAAAGGAAAACACTCTGTCACTGTTAACTAAACACAGGCAACTGGCCAAAGCATTCTCCCTATTTCCCAGAGCTCTCTGAGCAGCTGGCAGCAGACCTGGCAGGGAAATGCAGGACGCTCTGCTCCGGCTGAGCAGCACAGAAAAGCCCTGGCACTCGGGCTGGGCAGCCAAGGGAATGGTGGGAGGGGGTGCGGAGGAGTTTGTTTCACCTTTATTGCTTAGAGACTGGAGAGACAAAGGTACCTTGTGTGGGAGAATCCAGATCTTTGGGAGAGGTTGTGGTGGAGATAAATCCTACCTACTGATACACCTGCTGGGATGGAGCACTTGATCCGAGATGTGACACATTATTCCTCTATTGCATAAAGAGAGGAATCCATGAGCAGGGGTCAGCCTCGGATCAGACCCACTGATCACGCCAGTGCTTCACTGCACATCATCCTTTCAAAGGGTAAGGATGAAATCATGGCTTCAGCAAATCTGATGATGACACAATGGTCAAGTGGGTGATGATTTTGGCGGTTACTGAGTCTTTTCTCCCATGTTAAAGCTGTTATAAAGACCAAAATATGACAATAATGAGGTTGTGGTAAGCTGAACTTCTTATGTTTAAGTTTTGAAAGAATTTCTAATTTATTTGTTGCTTCTCTGCTTGGGTTTGTGACAGTCATTGTATCTGTCAGATTGAACCTTCTAAGCATCTGTACTTGAAAAGCTGTTGCAGAGTAGAGCTTGCACACAAAAGACACAATACAGGCAGGTCATCTTCATTCCTAAACTCAAAATAATCTGTAAAACCAACAAATTTTCTCAACTCCTTTTCTCTGAGAAGCAGAAACAGGTTGAGGAACAGGTATCAGCATCACTTCTTCTACAAGAGCTCCCATTAGCCAGATAATTCCACTCAAATCTTTGCAGCAGTTACCTACTGTCCTTTACTCAACCAAATGTGGTGTACAAAACTCCACAACACACATGAACATTATATTAATTTGACCTTATTTCACTTGCTTTATATCATAGTAACACTAACTTAATATATTGGTATTTAATCTTGCCTTCACACAAATCCCCACTAAATACAACAAATTATCTCAAAATGTCTGGTGTTTATTTTTCTTCTGTTTAGTCAAAACACTTTACATTCCTGATGAAGATGTAACAAGCTTTATTGTACTTCACCCTGACTACAAAATATTCAGCAACTGACTGTATCAAAGGTAAATGACTCTTGCCTTGTATTCACTAACAAAAGTTAAGGTTTAAAAAGGATGAAAAGGAGATCCCTCAGCTCTAAACTCCTTCTAACCATATTCAATATCCTCCATGTTACTGTATATGAGATGTCACACACACAAATACATTTCCTGAAAATCACAGTTCAGTAAAATTAGTTGCCACAAGGCCTTGGCACTCCAGAATGGTTTATAAAAGTCATCTCACATGATAAAAATTAATTTCCAAATTCCTCATCACATCCAGAATTTAAGAGCTATATGGAAAATCTAAACTAAACGTAATCATTACAGCACGGTACAAAAGGAGAAACTAAAGGTCACCAGCCATGTATACAGAGAGAAGCACACCGACAGTCCCAGTCCAAACCATTTACTGGAGGGTTGAAACTTCAGATTCAGAAATTTAACAACAGATGTTTCTGGTAGGAGAGAAACAAACACATTTATACTGCTGGATTTTCCCACCCCCTTTTTTTTTTGGTTACAGTTTCGTCCCAGTATTATTTATGTGTAAGGGAGTTCACTTTGCTCTCTGCCCTTATCAGTTGCTTCCTTTCAGGTCCCTTAAAAATGTATCCATTAACAGGGATTTTCCAACTCCACAGAAATGTGTTCTTGATGGAGGATGGGCTGCTTATTTGTAAGGAAACACTGAAATCCCAGGAGGAAAATTACCCTTAAAGCAATTTCAGCTGGTTCCAGATTTTACACTTATTTCTCTACCTGGTTAAAACATCACAATGTCTGGCTTAAAGGTTTTATATATAAAAATGCTTCTAAATTGCTCAGCAGTAGCGAGGCAACTGCTGTGCTGCTTCCTTATGTGACACATTTCCATTGCTCTCTGCTTCCCAGATGTTGTCTCCCATTGATGATTATAAGAGGATTCCATGTTATTTTATACTTTTATGATCATGTCTGCTGCTCACCAAAACTAGAATCCTGCTCCAGGGACGTGTTCAATCAAGCTGGAAGCAGTAAGCTGTAAGTGCTGCAGTTGCAATGTTGCTCATCCTTAACTGAGTAGGACTAAAAATGACTTCCCAGGGAGCTGTAAAGGGTAATAAACATTGCACTGATGGTGTGCACACTGGCATTGCCAAAAATCTCACTTGCAGTAGCATCACAGGAAACAGAAGTATCCTGGCTATACTCTCTAGCAGAGCCAAATATTTCCAGGGTTGAATTTTTTTTTTTTATTTTTTTTTTTTTTTTTTTTTTTTTTTTTTGGTGGGAAGCAAAATTTTTAAGGCATTAATTCAGGTATTAACTTTTTTACACCGCTGCATTGTCTATGATCTGATGTGTAGAAAGAATCTTTTTTCCCCTTCACTCTTTCAAAAGAGAGAATGGGTTGGCTCCCTGGGAAAGTGAAGGAGAGCATTTTCCTGCCTAAAGTATTTTGGCAACTTTTAAAGAGGTTTTCTTTTATCTGGGAGATTTTAACAGCAATGTCAATCGTCAAGTAGGTGAAATAACCTTGTGGGCAGTGGACATTATCCAATTTTATGTGACTGCTCGGTGGCTTGGGCTGCCAACAGAGTTACAACTTCCATCAATAATGGCCGTAACTTTTCCAGGTACAGGTGTGGGCTGTAGCTGACTGAGTTATACCCTTCACTGTGAATAACAGCAACCACTACTCTGCTTGACTGTGAATAGACACAGACAGATGCACAGACACCTTCACACACAGGGATACAAATCTGGTTTTCTTAAGACAGCTCCAGACATCACGGCTTTGGCATTGGTTCTACACTCCTCTGTAAAGCTTTGAAGATTTTCTTCTTGTATGACATTTTAAAACCATTTTACTTGGGCAATGTGCCAGGCAGAAAATTATTTAATCACAGAACCAAAAAAGAGCACTTACAATAACAGCTCTCAAAATATGAAGCATATTTCTTAATTTATAAATATTTAAAGAGAACAACATAAGAGTCACAAATTTGGTGAGTTTTAAGGGAAGAAAGGCTATATATATCCTTTTTCCACAGTCTCTGCTACATATCCATGGAAAATGTAACTGCAATTAATTAATTTATCTCTCAAGACAAAGCTGGTGTAGCATCTATTATTAGTGAATTTGTCTCTGAAAAAGAACAGCATAGAGAATGAGTTCCTTCTGCACAGAGCGAGTCCCACTCAGTGAGCCAAACACTAATTTCACAACAAGGCTTAAACATATTCTTCTTCTCCCAGGCTGTTTCCATTATGATTTTTAATTTCCTCTCTTATTTTAATACCTAATTTGTTCCAACAAAAAGTTAAACTTCTAACAATAGGAAATTTGTTTTCCTGCTTTACTGGGACTTGATTCTTTCCTGTATTATGAGATGGGTAATTGGTTGTACCTGTTTATGCATTTGCCTTGCACAAGTGAAAATTGAAATAAAAAATCATAGATTCTAAATGACTTTCATGGCAGTGGGGAAAATTGACTTATAGGTGAGGGCAAAAAAAAAAGATCAGTTCTTTTTAAAGGTTAAAAACCACTAACCCACATCCCTGACTCCAACCCTGAGAAAAAATAATGTTCTCACTGAAGACTGACCTGGAAAAGTTCATATCCAAAAAACAATCACTTGGGATTAGTGGCTGTTCATATACTCATAAGTATTTATATTGGTGATGCTTGATTTTCTAAACAGGCACTAGGCAATACTTAGAGCTGTGCAGGATAAAATAAAAACAATGGTAAAATGCAATGAATACATTCTGCCTAGCAGAACAAATTTCTGAAGTTCCCTTCTACCTTCTCAAAACCCAGCAAAGTGAAACATGAGAAAAAAAAAAAGGAAAGCTGCTTGAGTAAAAATATATCCCTTTAAAGCATGCAAATCCTGTCTGGAAGAAAAATATAGAAAAGAACAGAATTTCTGAAAAATTAAATGAAAATATAAACAAATACCATGTAAACACACTAAAGCTTTTAAGAGCAACTTGCTGAAATAATAAATGTGAGTCATAAAAAGTATTTCCAAACATAACAGAAGCAAGATGTCTGCCAGAGACTATGTTGAGGTCAGAGATTAAGAAGAGATTAAAGGATCACTCAAGAAAGAATGGGTCAGAGTGGAAATATTAAGTGATGGCTTTACAGTAACATTCATGAGGCTAATTAGGGAGGTTCCCATGACAGTTTCTGGTTTTAATGGTAGATGAATTGCAGGCACCAACTCCCATCAGTCAGTCCTGAGAGCAAACAAATCCAAGAGTCTGTTCAGCCTGGGTAGGATGCAGAGTTTGTAAGTGCAGCCTTGCTGGTTTACAGCCTGATGGTTTTCAAGCACTTTTTCTTTCCAAATTCACTGCTATCCTCCATTCTCACAAGTACTTCCCCCTCCTGCTATTTTACTTTTCAATGTTTTCTGTCATTCCCTATTTTTCATTACTCATTTCAAAAAACCAACAGTCTAATAATGATTTTTTAACCTCCATGCAGCATGGAGCCAGAAATACCAAGAAAATTGACGAAGTCACTTCTCTTAAGAAGTTTAAGTTAAGTTGAAGTTAACTGTGAAGTTAACAATTTACAGTTAGGTAGAACAGAGTTGGAGCTGAATTCTTGAGGCAAGAGGAATGCCAGGTCATCCCTGACAGCTACAAGTCCTTGAGTCTCAAGGGCTGCTTTGCTGCAATTTCAACATCATGAGAATGCAGGGATTTGAGCCTCAGCTGCTTTGCATCACTGCAGCCCCAGTGGAACAAGTTCCCAGCAGCTCCCAGCAGGCAGATCCCAGCAGGCACATCACACTGTTCTGGCTGCCCCACCAGCCACCCATGCCACAGCCTCTGTCCCCCAGCCAGCTGAGCCTGGATGGGATGCTCCCTGCACAAGAGAGCCGGCTCACTGCCAGGACCTGCTTTTGGACCCCAACAGCTTTTAGAGAAAAGACAACAGTGAGAGGAAAAGAGACTGCAAGAAGCGTAGGAATGAGAAACAAAACATGTTAGGCTGTAGTAAATGCACTGACAATGTTGGTGGGAGCAGTAAACAAAGACCACACACCATATGTCTTCCAGGTGGTGATTTTGATCTTGCTTTTAGTAACATTTTAATCAAGAGGAGCTCAGATCTGATTTACCACTTGTGGTTGGTGAGATCTTTTCTAAGCCTCCTTTGCGAGTCTCTAATTTGATTTGTCTGGATTGCTAAATGGAATGATTTGCCTGATTTACTTCATCACAAGGATGTTTCCTGACATACACAAGTAAGCAATAATTTGAGAGCGTGCAAGGCTGTAAAACAGTCCTGGGTGTGGAGTGGGATCTCCCCAAAAATATCCCAGACACAGTCACT
This sequence comes from Acanthornis magna, assembly GCA_036785705.1. Taxonomy (NCBI): domain Eukaryota; kingdom Metazoa; phylum Chordata; class Aves; order Passeriformes; family Acanthizidae; genus Acanthornis; species Acanthornis magna. The sequence goes on from JAWUZG010000092.1 coordinate 3,568,230, forward strand.
GCCTTAGGAAAAGTAAACAGAACTATTATTCTGGGTTTCACTCAGTTTCCACAATGTGGACAGTAATATTAAGCCTGATGCTGCTATTAAAGACAGTTGCAAGGGCATTTCCTGCAGGCTGTTTGCTAGAAATTTAATCTCCTAAGGCTTTTGATGGACATATAAAAATGATTCTGTTGATTCTGCTTTTAATATTCCAGCCTTAGAAATGAGTCACCTGGCTGTGAGCAGCTGGTGACTGTGAAGACATCTGCATATGCTCTCACACCAGTCTGACACGAGGGAGATGGATTTCTCTGCACCAAAGAGGAGAGCAATTCTCATCAGCCTGGCTCAGGGGTGATGACTGGTTCAGATGGACAAATCCTGGCTGTGTTATTCAGATTGCAAGTGACATCAGGCTTATTTACATGAGCAAAACAAATAGAATCCTCTGGTAGATGACAGAAGGATTATTTGCTTTATGACTGAGGTCCAAGATCTACCAGCTTGGAAAGAAATTGGAATGTACTGAGATTTTTTTTTTAGTAAAAGAGGGAGAATGAGAGAGAAGAATTCTTCCTGTGTGAACTAGAGGGTTCAGAGCTCTGCTAGGCTGATAACAAAAGTTTTCTCCTTCAAAACAGATTCACATATTAATCACTAAACTAATGTCTGATTTCCACCCTCATGGAAAACTACAAAGCACATTAACTTTGTCCTGGACTTCTGTTTTAATTACACTTTCTATTTTTAATTGAAATGCAGCCCTCAGTTTCCTACCCTGTTGTTCCTACACCCTGCAGAATCATAGTCACTTGGAGCCCTCCAATCCACACAGGATCCTCTCTGTCTCTGCCTTCCCAAGGGCAGTAAAGAGAAAGGGACTAATCCAGTGGACTGAGACCCCCAGTCTCCACTGCCTTTGCTCCAGTGGATGTTGGTTTGGTTTTTAAAACACAAAATGCAAATTAAAAAGAGAGAGACAGTCATGAACTGGCTCTTAATTTTGAGCTTTCAAGTGGGATATACAAAAATGACAAAGCGCTTAATTAAAGTTGTTTTTCCAACTTGGGCTGCCTCCACTACAGAAGAGGGCCATTGCAAAAGACCTGCAAGCACACACAGGGACTCTGATGTTTACTTCTCTCTTTTCCGAAATCCATCCCTTAGGGGTTTTCCACCCACCCCATTTCTACATGTATTTTCATAGAAGCAACTGGTTCCATATTTTTAATTTTACTTTGCAGAAGAGGCCTTATTTACTTCTAGACTAATGGACTACATATTTCAAAGCAATTCTTTTTTCTCTAATTAATAAAAAAACTTTTTTTCTGCAATGTTTTGCAGATCAATTTCTTCAGAACTGCAGTGCAGTGTTGAATCTTAGGAATTTAGGGTGAGAAAAAAATCTATTCAGTTTCTGCCTCTGTGAAAAAAAAGAATGGATCAATTGGCCAACCACAGGCAACATAAGTTTTTTCCTTTAAAGTGGTTCATGTGGCTGTTTTGTTTCACATTTCTCTGCACAGAGAGGTAACTTGCTTAAAATTTTCATGTTCTCTAAAAACATAGCACATGTATTGGCTTCTCATTTTGATGTGCTGAAAGGTGTTATTGCATAAGAGATTTAGGGCAGCAAGCAGCAGGCGAGAGGCACTGCATTTATATTTTAATTAGCTCATGCTAGGAGTTTCTTCAGAGGTTACTAAATTACTATTTGTCCACCTACATTATTAAAATCTTGTGTCTTTCCATTTCAAGGACTCTTTGTACCTCCTGGAAACTGTATTTCTGCAATTGCATATAATTTTAAACTAATGTTCTTAAATAATCCCAAGTGATAATTTTATAAATCTGTTGAGTGCCAATTTTAATTATAGAACTTTAGCAATCAAAAAAGATTTAAATTCTGGAAAACACTATTTTAGTCACAAAAAAGCCCTGTAGAACTTGTCTAATTTCATTAATTTTTGTCATTTGTGGGCTTCTAAATACATTTTCAGCAATTGTGTTCTTTCTTCAAAATAAATTCTTAAATTGTCATGTTCTGTGAAAAAAAACCCCAGCATTTTATTAATACCCTATTTCACATCACACTGATTATGTTAATAAGAATAAATATTTTTACATAAATACATACCTCTGGGGTTTTTTTTTGCTACAGTGAGAATACATTAGAATCTTGAGAACTTTCTTATTTCTGGAAGAATTAATACACTAAAGGAATGTGAAATCTTTGAAGTGAACTAATGCTATGGGTAGGTACTTCACTAACATATATGAATGTGTGTTGCACAGAACCTTCCAATAAGAGAACGAACTTGGAAAACCTGGAAATGCAGCCATTTGGCAAATGGTTGCTAATGTTCTGGGGGTTTTATCTGGTATTGATTTAGTCCCATCCATTTACCAGCGCAGAGATATAACCACCATGAAACTGTCCAACAATTGATTGTTGGTTTGCTCCTGGAAGATTCATGTACCTGCCAGTGCCAGCACAGACCCCACTGGCAGCTCCAGGAACAAAAGGAAGGATTCTGGTAGAAATGGATTTACTCTTCTGCAGCAAGACACTTAACAGGACTGACAGACATGCAATGCTGAGGCTGCTCATGCTCCACTCAATATATGGCTTTTTATGAAAAGAAGCAGGAGCATTAATGAGATATTAAAGTTGTGAAGTGTGTGTGTGAGCTTGCAGTGCATTCACACCAGAACAACTCTCACTTGCATTCACTGAGCCCAATGAGGTTGCTTCACTCAGACTGAGTCCAAATAAAACTTCCCCTTCAAGTTATTGTGTCCTTGCAATTTGGATACACACAAGGAAAAAGAGTTTGCAAAATTTTACCCTGATTTTATCACCCAAAGATCTCAGTGGTTTGGGGATTCTTTTCCCTTTAGAGAGTTACTAAGCAGTTGCAATGCCTGAGAATATGTGTTCTTCTTACTTTTAAATTGGAGAGCATAGATTCATAGAACCATTTCATTTGGAAAAGCCCTCTAAGATCCAACTGTTAACCCAGCGCTGCCAAGGCTACCACTAAACCCTGTCCCCAAGTGACACATTTACACATCTCTTAAATCCCTTCAGGGCTCATGACCCAGCCACTTCTCTGGGGAGCCTGTTCCAAGGCTTCACCCCTTCTCTGTGAACAGATTTTTCCATATATCCAATCCAAACTTCCCCTGGCACAACCTGAGGCCTTTTCTCCTGTGGCTTGTTGTCTGGGAGAAAGGACCAACCCCCACCTGGCTGCAACATCCCTTCAGGGAGCTGTGGAGAGTGAGAAGGTCCCTCCTGAGCCTCCTTTTCTCCAGGCTGAGCACCCCCAGCTCCCTCAGCTCCTCCTCAGACTTGTTCTCCTGACCCTTCACCAGCTCCATTGCCCTTCTCTGGACCTGCTCCAGAACCTCAGTGTCTTTCTTGGGGTGAGTGGCTCAAAACTGAACCCAGGATTCAAGGCAGCCTCCCTGGTGCCTGGAACAGGGGGATTATCTCCTCCCTAGTCCTTTACAATATAGAGCTACAAATCCTGAAATTGATGCTTTAACGCATGAATAGTTTTCTAAATTAGAAATAATGATCTCCTGGTGAGCATCCTACCCCAGTGTACTCACAACATGGACTTTATTACCCCAGAGTCCCCGATCATGATTGTAGCTGCACAACAGTCATAAGTCAGAAAACAGTCTTATGTTGATGGCTCAGTCACTGAAAATGAGGGGTTTAATGACTAATTTATTTTAGAAAGGAAGACAACGCTCTTTATGTCATGTAAATAACTTAGAGAAATAATGCAAATGGCATTGGACGTTTACAAACTCATTATGATAATGGCAATCTCAAATAACTTGTAAGAGAGTTCTGCAAGTTCCACTGTTATGTGTGGCAGGATGATAAACTTCATAACAATTTATTGATTGTTTCTCTTTTCCTTTTTCTGTGAAATTCATCATGTATAGATGCAGCACCAAACCACTGAGATGCAGTGCAGTTTAAATTATTTCACAGAGAATCAAAATTTCTTGATTTATACCTTTTAGCATTGTAGCAGAACTAGATGTACTGGATTCTTAAAACAGCCTCTAAAACTCTGCCTCTGAAATAGATTGCTCAATTAAAAAGACTTACCTTTCTTACAAAAAATGAGTCCCCATTTTTGGAATGATCTAATTTTTATTCCTGCTGCAAAGTAGAGATTCTAAGCAATCACAGTGTGGAACACAGAAACTTAAGCTCCTGCTGTAATATGCAATATTCAGTTCCAAGCATTTATTAACTGGAGAATGACAGTGATCTCAATCTATGCCCAGCGAACACATCTGTCAGTCTCTGCCACTCTCTCTCACTCCCTCACCCCTCAAACAGCAACCCAAAATTTGATCAAACATGTAAAGCACACCATAGCCTGAACACTCTCAGCCCAAGGAAAAAGGCACAGTGGTGAGTTACCTTAAATTCAGTTTCAATGTTGGCTAGTCTGGCCAATTCATTGCTTAGCTCTAGAGCAGTAAGGACAGGGTCTTCACTGGACAGAGACAAATAAGCAGCACTGGCTAATCCTTTGTAGGCATTCATTCTCGAGCGAGAGTGGCTAAAGGAGTCTTTCTTCTGCTTTTCAATACATTCATTGCACTTGCAAAAATAGTCATGTGGCCTTTCAATCCGTGCGCCTTTTAGAAGTAAGATGTGAACAATTTCATACTCCTGGCAGTGGGCAGCAAGTATGATGGGGGTAATGTCATGGGAGAACCGAGTTCCGTCTTCATCGTAAGCATAAAAATCATCATCCCTCAGTTCCTGCTCGAGAGGGCTGAGTGTGAGGCGCTGTCCTTGTGCGAAGGCTGGGTGGTTCAATATTGCTTCTACAATGCGCACGTATCCTTTACTGATGGCTAACAAAAGGGCATCCCCAACTCGAGCCAGGTTCTCCTTCTTGAGGAGCAGCTCTGTCACTTCCAGATGCTCGTTCCCTACCGCCAGCTGGAGGGCGTTTTGTCCCATGTAATCGACGCAATTGAAGTTCAAGGTTTTGGACTCCTCCAGCATTTTTCGCACAACAGGAATGTTGCCATATTCTGCAGAGTCGAGGAAATGTTCCTCCTCTGCAGTGAGGCTGGTGCCTTTCTCGTTGAACATGTAGGCAGGGCCGCGGATGGCCTGGCGCCGGCCCTTCTCTCGAAGGGTCGCGTGCCTCCGATGCATGTCTTTAGAATTGCTGTGTCTCAACCTGCGGAACACCAGAAAGGAGCGTTGGTTATATTCTAGCAGAGTCATAATTTCACAGAACCTGAAATAAGGTTAGAAATGTATTGTTATGACCAGATCTTGCTAGATTTTTATGGCCTGAGCAAGTTACTTAAAGTCATTTAGGACACATGTAGAATAAAGATTAGTTTCCGAACAAAATACAAGCTCTCCTGTGATTTGTTCATCCTTCCAGATTTCAACAAGGATGCCCAGCACATTCTTAACTTGATAAATAGAAAAAGAAATGTATGAACACATAATTCTCCATTTGTAATGTTTAGAACTTCATTACATTGTATTTAGGATTATTATACACAAGACAGTATTTGAATTACTCTTGAATTTTGTCCTTGAGGGCATGAACCCTAAAGAAAGTTAGCAGAACTCTCCCTTGTCAATAGACCTTGGATCACATCAATAAACTGTGTTCCATAAAGTTAAAAACCATCTTTCTAATTTTAAATGCATGGTAACAAGGATAATTATATTGCATATTCTGCTAAGATTCAGCAGGTAGAAGCAAACCTATTAATTTGCTTCTTTCTTTTCGTGGTATATAACACCATTTTTCTGTTTCTGGATCTAGAGCAGTTTAATAATGAAGTGTCTAATTTCTTACTGGAATGCAGTTGGCAGCTACTCCAAAGACAAGTACCCAAATCCAGGGGACAGTCTAGAAAAACACAGAAATAACTCCTGATTTAGTGTCACGCCTGTCCCCAGTAAGCATCTTTCAGAGAGCTTTACAGAAAGACAAAAACAGGTCTCTCACCACAACCAGGGGGCAGGAAAAAAGGGTCATTAATTTCCCCACTGATTATGTGGCTGAAATGCCCTTCACTTGGAGCCGGTGAGATGAAAACAAACTACTCTTTTTCCACTTTCTCTGGAACTACTAAAGAAAGCCGTGTTATGTGTAACTGGGTTCATGGGTGAGAAAACACACTGTTTTATGAAATTAACTGAAATCCTAAATCTATTTGTGCCTTTAGAACATTCACACTTTGCATTCAGTGCTGTCTCAATGCTGCTCTTTAAAAAATTTTATTGCAGCAGCATCTCAGCAAATTCATAGTACCTTTTGGAAACTAAGCATGTGGAGTTAATTGTCCTCCTAAGCCCACAGAATGTGCAGGCTGAGTAAAAAGGTAGAAACAACACTTCTTTCATGGAAACTGTTTTCACTCAGTCCAATAACAAGTCCTAAATCACTTGGGTAAAATCTTCAGTAGCCTCTGAGCTGCAGTGGACAGATGTAACAAATAAACAGGTGTTAGTGCTCAGTGGGTGGCAAAGGTTCATCCTTCCACTCTCCATCTGTTCTCTGAGTCAGTTATGACCTTCAATCAATGAAAAGTTCATGTGTTGCTCTGAAAAAAATACTACGGAAGTTGGAAAATGCTGCAGTGAGTGACGAGAGGGAGCTGTGCCAGGAGAGAAAGTGGAGTAGATAAATTGCCTTCAAGAATAGGTAACAAAGGAGAAAAGGGACCAGCAAGAACCTGGTAAAACACAGGGTTACCAGAAACCCAAAATACCTAAAGTTCTGGGACACAGAAGTTCTCAAGGTAGCTGTTCTTATGGAACTCGCATATAGATATGTATCAATCATTTTCATCCATCACTTTTGTACTGATCTGGAACAGAAAGCTAGTACTGAAGTTTCAAACAATTTTTACAGCAATCTTTTAGAAGTTACATTAAAGTTTAAAAAAATCCTAAGAAATCAATTTTGTGACCACACAAGGTTGAAAGAGAGGTTCATAATTGAGAACCTCTCCCCCTAAGCTTTGATGCATCAGTGTAACAACTTAATAACAGCTAGTAGGAACAGAACATATCATCCCAGGCTCCACTGAGAGACAAAGTGCTGTATGAATCTTAAAACTAATTCCTTCCGGCATGGTTTGAAGTTGAAGAAGCACACAGAGATGAGGGGCACAAGAATAATGGAGATACGGTTAAGTGAATCAATTCCCTAGCCTGCATGAAGTTTACTACAGGAGAAAACAATAACAGCTAAATAAATAAAGCATGCAATTAACATATCTGACAGTGATACAGAGTTATCTAAAGCAGAAAAATGCCTGGGGTAAAATTGGGGACCCTTTGAAGTCAACATTATAAGTTTCATTGATTTCAGTGGAGTCCAAATTTTGGAAACATATATGCATACGCACATATATTTTCATCAGCAATTAGCTTTCATCTCAGAAGCATTTCCAGTGAGGCCAAGAGGACTAACAAGTGGTTAAAATGAAGTGTTTAACAATATGCACAAGTGCTTCTCTAAACTGGAGATCCTTAGTTGTCCAGGACAGAATTTAAGTTTTAAACATGCAGTGAAGCCTTTCTTTCTGAGTTCAGGCAAGGACAGCACATACAAATAAACACTTCTGAACCGTGACTTCATCAAATGGGGAGTTATAGAACCAGAAAGCACTTTACACAATTATAGCCTTGGGAGCTCCTGAATGTTAAATTAAGTCTCTTAAAATGTTAAGCAACTTCAAAGGATGAGCTGGTGATGTCTTGAGCCATCACTGCTGGGATCAAGTGGAAACCAATCCAGCTCTGGTAGGTGCTCAGTGGTCACCCATGAGTGCAGCAGGACTGCACATGCCTGAATATTTTAGGACAATTAATTGCATTAGCTACTTCAAGTTGGAGGAGTTCCACTGGGCTTTTTCCATGTTCAAAACCCATGTTTGGTAACATATTTGACAATCTTGTATTTGTTGTTATATTTAAGTGTCAGTACTGGAAACAACTGAGAAATATCTTAATTTCCAGCAGTAAGGAATCTATTAGATATTTTGCCTGATGTAGAAGTACAGTTCTTGATAGTTTATTCTTTTTTTTCTTAGAAAAACTTTTCAGGTTTTATTACCTTATCAGGTGTTAGTACCTCTAAAGGACAACCCAGATAGATGGGACAGATAATCTTATAATCACACCCAAAGTAAACACAAACACACATAAAATATTACTGTTGCCCTAGTTCTAAGATTTTTTGCCTGAAAAAGAGGTTAGAATTTGGCCTAGAGCTAATTCACACCTGTTTGTTGTATATGTAATAACATGCCAAAAAAACAAAGGGCCTTCATTTATTCTTTCTTCAATTCAGAGAGAACACTGGTTCCATACACGATTTCTAACAACAGAAATTGCATCAGAAAAAGAGAAAACTAGAAAGCACACCTGCTCTTCAAAGAGATAATGACTATCCAATATTTATCTTGCAATAAATGTTCTGCAGAGATGTCCCTACAGCACAGAGTTTATGTCTACTCCCTGCAGGTAAGGACAAGAGTACCATCATTCAGAGGACTTCACCTCAGATGAATTATGATCCCCCTGTCTTGCTCATCAGCAGAGAAGATCAATATCTCAGCTATCACACTTTATCATCTTTATAGATAAACAGAGATGAATAAAAATTTACACTTTTAACTTTGAATAATTTCATTAGAAATGCTCAGCTATCAAACCCTGTTCTGAAAAAAAATTATAATTATGCTTGACCTGAGCACTGAATCATGGTAAGAGACGAAGTAATGCAAAGAGTAATGTATGCAGTAGCTGAAGCTCTGGGAAACTGAACCCTAGTGCAATGCCACGACTGTACTCAGCACCTTGTTCTATTCTGCTTTTCAGTTATGTGCAGGCAGATTTAGAACTAATTATATTTACTGAGTGTGTGTAATGTGCTCTCTTTAAAAAGTAATTGTAACTTGATTGCATTTATCTTACCATTTTTCTTCAAAGGTGCTTTGGATTGAAATGACTCTGTATTTGCATACTTTATTGAGACAGCTAGTGATCAAACTCATCAGGCACTGCAGTTAAATGCTGTGTTTTTCTAGGAAAGGATGCCAATACATGCAGTGCTGTTGGAGAGAAAACGGTCTGGGAAAAGGAAATACAAAATTTCAGGGCCTGAGAACTGCTTACAGCAAAGCACATTCAACTTTCCACAGATGAGGGAGCCACAAGATGTCTGGACTCCTGTGGGGAGTGGAGAAGAATAGCTTTTTCTGAAAGGTGATTTAGCTCTTAACAAATCTTCCTCTGGGAGCATTTCAGTTTCTAATTAAAGTGACTAAGAGCAGGTCCTTGCAATTGGCTCTGACGGTGCTTGGTGCTGAGATGCTCAGTGTCTGAGAGGGGAACATGGCATGACATGAGATTTGTTCTTAATGTGATGACACTGGAAACACACTGAAGCTAAAACTCTCTTTTATTTTTTTGCAGCCACACTCTCTTAACTGGTTTGAGTGCTGACATGTAGGACAGGGTAGACAGAGGAAAAAGTTGAGCTGCTACATATTCAGTTTATTCCAGCAAACAGCCTTTCCCTGACCTTCCTTTCCACTGTGCTCCAGACTATGCCATTCAAGACCTTCTGCTGCCTCTCTAGTCCCACACAAAAACCTATGGAAAGGCAGGGCTACCACCTGGAGCTGGGGCTTGGAGAAAATGTTCAAAGGCCCAAGTGCCTTAAAAGGCTGAATTGGAGTTTTCATACATGGCTTTGAACCAGAGCTTTAAAAGGGTGTAGGAGGCTGAATGGTGAACATTCAGGCTGAACCTGCTTGAGTTTTTGAAACATCTGAAGTCTAAAAATGTATTGAAATCAATAGATATTAGGAACTGCAGCAATTCTGGTATTCTCAGGTGATGTCAACCTTTACTTGTGTTTAAGCCTAAAAATTGAGCAGGACATTGACAAAGGCAGCTCTGGGAACTGATGGTCCATGACTACACTTTGGGTTTGCTTTCACTAAGTGGAGAGAGGTTGGCAGGAGTCTCCCTGTGCCCTTTCAATGGCCCCCTTTGTCCAGAAACTACAGAAGAGACTTCGGATATGTAACCATTACTATGCTCTACAAGCTCTATAAGCACCCATCAGAGTAGGCTTTGATGAGATGCTGGATCTGCCTTGTTGAAAAGAAAATTTCAGTTTTTGAAAGCCATTTTGAAAGCACTGCCCTGGGTTCCTGCAGAGCCTCAGAAACTGTCAAATTGACACTTTACTTAATATTTTTCTTTCTACTTACATCAATACTTCTGAAAAGGATCTGGGCACATAAAGGCTGGAGACTCCCTGAGGCCTCTTTGGAATTGACACAGCTCTTATACATCAAATGGATAATTTTTTCTGTTAACCCTTGGTTCCACGCAGAAAACCTGACCAGCCAAGACATGCTATAAACATGAATAAAACCAAAGGAAATTGGGTTCTAAAAGCAAACATAAATCAATACAGAAATAAATCAGTTTAAAAGAGTTATTCAAGTTGTTCAGAGTAAAAATAGGATGTTTAATCTTTTAATTAAAAATTGCAACTTATTTTGAAGTATACCCCAGACTTCAGGCAAGGAGCACAGACTGAACACAACTGCATACATTAATTATCCTATGTGCAATAGGCTACCCTGACGTTCCAAATGCTGCACAGGCTTGTATTATCAGAGTCCTGTGATACCCAATTTTCTCCAATATCTTAATCAGCCTTCTAAATCTTACCTTAAGTTGAGGTTGTTTCCTGTAAGACAAGATCTGTAAGTTTCCTTTCTCACATATTGCTGATTTACTATGTAAACTGACTCAGTATCATTTGGGAAGTTTGCCTTGATTGACAGCAGCTTATTCTGAAGTTTTCTATGCTTTGAAAAGCTGAAGTGCTACTTCATTTATCCTTGGATTGTGATCAACATTGAAAACACTAATTCAATGCTGTCACCAACGTGGTCACTCTCCTACATAAAAAGTTGAGTACATGTCTAGGATGTATTAATAAATTTTTTATTAATAGATTTTAGATGTAATTAATAGAATTTTTTAGTCTATGCAGGCAGATATTCATTTGTTTGCAGAGTAGTCCTACAAACCAATTGCAGGAAGTAATATCCCCTCCCCATCATTCCTACTGCTCATACAGATAAAAGAAAAATTTGGAAAGAGGTCTCTCTCTTGTGGAATTACAGGAGCAGCCAGCAAAACCACACCTTTTCAAATTCCTTCAGGGAAAGACAACATGAAAAATGTTCAGGAAGACAAACCAGGCCTCTCACGTCATTAAAGAATGAGGACCAATGACACACACCAACACCTCCAGCATCTTCTTGTCATGAAGCATAAGGTCTGAGGACAATAGCGTAGAAACATTTAGGACAGACCACCAGATCTTCACCAGCATCTACATTTTCAAATCCTCCCTAATCTCTGTTAGAAAAGAGGCAGTTCTGCCTTGTGGTTTGAAAAAAAAAAAAAAGGAAATTAATTTGGCTTTCTACCAGCTATCTTGCAGAAATAAATCCACTGCTTTTCAGTTGTCTCACTCTCCTCTTTCTCATAAACTAATCATCAGCATTTTCTTTCCCATTCCAAAGCAATGCCATGCACCAATACAAGAATTTTACAGCAGGAGAGACTGAAAAATTATAACCTTTGTTCTTTTATTCAAATTCTTCTTGTGCTATAAAATAAATAGTGGGTTAACATTTTTCCCCTTCCTTGTTTCCCTTTAATCTATGGTTGGCTAATTATTACAAATTTATCACAGAACACACGAGGTAGATGTACCAAAATTAAGGCTATTTTGCATTCCCATTTTTCATTCATTAGGATGTTTGACCATCAAATGAACTCTCATGAGAAGAATGAGTTCTACTTTTCTCGGTTTTTTTTCATTCTGGCTTTGGGAACTAGGGATAATTTACGCTCACTATCGAAGCACTTTGAAACTCAGCCTTGGATCATACTGAGGACAAAACAGAGAAATACCTGTTCATTCATAAATTTTTACTAGTGGTGAGGGCAAGGAAAAATCTCTAATTGTTCAAGCAGGGGGCAGTGTAACGCTGATTTTCAACAAGCAGTTCTATTAAAAAGAGAGAGGAAAGCTTTGAAAAGAACTAGTAATCTCTGTTCTGGCTGTATTTCATTTTCCCCTACTGATGCACCCTTTTCAATGCTCACTTCATAGTTATCTCAAGAGAGAAAACAACGTGTAGAGAAGGACTCCTGACAACCATTAGACCCTGCAAGCTGCAACAGGCATACTACAGTGTCCCACATTTACACCTTTCACTTTTTTTTTTTTTTTTAATTTATTTCACCTTGGCCACACTGCTTTCACGACAAACAAACCCTTAAAATATTCATCCAGCTACAAAAGGCGACAACACGGCTCCAAACCATGTGGCTGGTAACAAACAACAAGCCCTTCGCGTTGCACTGAAGCCAAGCACAAATTCCAAGGGTAAAAAGCCAAACCAATTTCACACTCAGCCAACCCGCCTCACTCACACCAGCCCATCCTCAGGCTTGTAGGACACCGAGACGCCTCTAACCCCCACAAAACTTCCCCGTGCCTAAGTAAGGAGCGGCATCAGAGCCAGGGAACTGAGAGGAGAAGGGCTCGGGCAGGGGCGCAACGCCCCGCTCAGCATCTTACATGTGCGCGTCGGGGCCGCTCCGCTTCAGAGCCGGGGCGCGGGGCGGGCGCGGCCGCGCATGGCCGCGGTGCTGGCCGCGGTGCTGGCCGCGGTGCTGGCCGCGGTGCTGGCCGCGGTGCTGGAGCTGCTCTCAGCGCGGCCGGACGGGCCGGGCGCTGTCCGCGGTGTTGACCATCCGCTCAGCGCGGCAGGACGGCCCGGGCGCTGTCCGCGGTGCTGCAGCCGCCGCCGGCGCGGCCGAGGACGCGGCTCATCCTTATCCCCTCGGCGCCGCTGGGGCACGGCTCCCCGGGAGCGCCCGGGATTCGCTTGCTGGAGGAAGAGCCTGCTGCGAGGTTGGCATGAGAGTTGCCTTGTCCTCCCCGTCTTCCCTCCCTCTCTTCCCACGCCGTTGTCCTCCTGTAGGTGTGGATTCGATGCTGTTTTGGGCGCGCCCCCTTCTCAGCCGGAGGTGGGTGAGTGGCCCAGAGCCCTCCCAAGGGCTGCCCCGGAGCAGGCGTGGCGAGAGAACCTTCCCGGAGAGGGCAGGGCTGCCTGCAGGCTGCCCAGGGGCGGGGGGCTCCGTCGGGGGCTTTCCCCCTCACATGCTGCACGCCGGACTCAGCCGGCTGTGCCGCCCCTCCGCCGGGAGTGCTTGGAGCCGCTGCTCCCCATCTGCCGTGCCCAGGCTGAGATTGTTTTATCCCTTACCTAGGAGATCTTGTCTCTTAGGAGGCGGCGGAGCAGGGGTGTGTGTACGTGTGTGCTGGGAGTGGAGGGAAAGGGGGAGCGAAACCAACATGCAAATTATCACTCAATTCAATCAATCCCCTCCCTTGCTGGCAGACGAGAGCCGCCAGAACAACTTCAAACTGCATCCAGGAGCACTGTGTATCATTCTGCACTCTGCTCCAAGGGGTAAGAGCAGGTGTTCTTCCCACGATCACCACCCAAGATGCTCCCACCGCCTCCCACACAGCTCCAGTCACACAGGGCTCTCCAAGCCCGTGACCTTCCATGTCCTTCCCCACTGGTGCAACTGCCCTGCCCACCTGCTTTGCCTTACCTGGATGCAGGGATCCCCACGTTATCATGCCCCCATTGCAATTATCAAACAATGCCAGACCACCTCACCTGCCGTGTCTCTGGGAGTTGAAGCCTGGAGGAAGCCCTCTTCTTGGAGAGATGATGGTGGGAGGCAGTCCAGGGCTCTCTGAATGCCACATAAGGGAGGATGGCAGAATGTTGATTTGCCCGAAGTTCTCCTTCTGCCACCCCCTCACAACACTGGATGAAGTGAGAGCATGGATTAAGAGGAGATATTTCACCATCTTTCAGTCTCAAATCTGTGTAATCAGCTGAGGATGTTATTTGATTGAAACACCTGAGGGCACTGACCATTTTGGCAAGGACCACAGAAAGCCTGGTGTGGCTTCTGTTGTGGCAGTATAAATGTATCCCAGACAATGTCTTTCATAAACCTTTAAAGTGGCTGATGCAGGACTTTCATCCCACATCCTTGGGCAATGAAGTTAGTTTCACCAGCCTGAGCGGTCCTCATAGTTGTGAGGAGGGCAAATCTCCCCACAGAGAGGTTTTTGTCTTGAATAAGGGGGAGAGAGTATTAACCCCTAATGATCATGGGCAGCAGCCATACCTGCAGGATTCACTGCACTCTGTTTTGACACTGTCAGTACCTCTTGTTCTGTCAAATGCACCTATTGCTTTGGTCTTGCCCCGTTTAGGGCTTCTTGAAGTTCACTCGGAAATTAATGAGGGCCCATATTGACAAATATATGAGAAGAGTGTATATAAAGCTGGGGGAAGAAGGAGGAAGGGGAGGATGTATGGAGTGGAGTTTGTCTTCCCAAATCACTGTAATGTGGGATGGAGCTCTGCTTTCCTGGAGATGGCTGAGCAGCTGCCTGCCCATGGGAAGTGGTGAATGAGTTTGAATGAATTCCCTTTTTTGGGGGAGTTGTTTGCATGTGTGGTTCTTGCTTTACCTATTAAACTGTCTTTATCTGTACCCACAAGTTTTCTCACATTTACCCTCCTAATTCTCTCCCCTGTCCCACTGGAAGGGAATGAGTGAATGGCTGTGTGCAGATGAATTTTCACCCAGGGTTAAACCATGGCAGTGAGACTCTTTCTCCTTCAGGGGTCCTTTTTCTGCTGTTTACTTGTCTGTCACTATAACAAACTGATTAAAAATCAAATGTGTTTATAGGCTCTTACTTATATTTCATTTCAAGACTTGGGAATACTCACAAATGGTAAATTTATTCACTTTTTTTGGTTTTTAATTGGGTAAATAGGACAGGGAGGTTAGACAAAAACAGCCTTTTTTTTCATTTATTTTATTCATACAGTTTTTCCAGGTTATCTGAAAAATATTAATTTTAGAATTGAGCATGGAATTGATTTGACCATGTATATGTAATCTGTCTCACAAATATATCCTGGAAAATATTGAGATATGGAATCGACATACTGCATTACTTCTCCATGTGTCTGTACAGTTGCAATTACATCTCCTGATCCTTTCGAGTTGTAACTTCACTGGAAAATATTCACTATTTATAATTTTGTGC
Source organism: Acanthornis magna (assembly GCA_036785705.1). Classification (NCBI taxonomy): domain Eukaryota; kingdom Metazoa; phylum Chordata; class Aves; order Passeriformes; family Acanthizidae; genus Acanthornis; species Acanthornis magna. The sequence goes on from JAWUZG010000092.1 coordinate 3,583,502, forward strand.
TCATATTTTTTTACCCTTTTATAAAGGAAAAAAAAAACCCAACCAAAAAACCCTTAAGCTCCAGCAACATCTAGTACTGTTATCAGGAGGACCTTCTTAATAATCTTAATAATCAACAGCTTACCACTCCATGAATCTGCAGCTGATAAAATCCTGACAGCACTCCCAATTGCAATTAATTATGCCAGATTAACATGCGAAGCCAAAGAAGTGAGAGGGAAAAAGGGGACTAAGGAAGTCTATAGTCTGTTATTATCAATGCACATTAAAAGTGTACAAAGTACTCTTGTAGGTTTCTGGTAAGCCCAGCTTCAGAACCAATAAATCTTTCACTTGGTTCTTTTAAAAGGCATTTAGCAGAAGGTTCTGAACTTCTGCAAGTTGCCTTTCATCATGATTAACTTTGCATTTTGCTATTGCAACAGTTTCATATGAAAAGAGTGTGCTGAGAAATCTATTTCTAATATTATACAAAAATCTTCTGACTAAAGTCTTATTGACTTAAAATTACAGAAAACTTGTGGGTTTTTTCCTGCAAATCATCAAATATTTGCACTCTTGTAAAGTGCACCAAAAATGTTCTTGCCTCACTGAGGGCAAGAACAATTCTTGCATGAAAGAATCAAGTTGTTAATTACTTCATCTCACCCATGCTTTTAATTAAACTGAGCTAAACTAAACAAAACAAAAATGCATGGAACTGTTGCATCCTACCAAAACTAAGCAAGTTCATATTTCTCTGCAGAATCAAAAACATGGAAAAATTAAGCAATTTCAGGAGTCATGGAATTGTAGTTATGTCATGACATTGAATGAATATTGAGACTTCAAAACGTCTCTCAAGGTTTGTAATTTTGAAAGCTTTTCAATTCTTATGAGGTTCAGTGTTCTCCTCAGATATTATTGTATTCCCAGACATGCTGAAGGAAGAGAATTGCAGCTTCTTAACTTATTCATGTTAAGTAAAGCTCTACTTCTGTTTGCTCAGGTCTGATGTTTCTGACAGTAATACATCCACCAGCATGAAAAGACTGAAGAATGATTTTTGGGGAGAAAAGCTTAAATTAAATGAAAAGAGTTAGAAATAATGATATTAAACTTTTGATTGATTTAGGAGAAGTTAATTTCCCAGTTACTCATCAGGGTAATTTCTCCTGTCTCATAATCTTTTCTACCCCTTTACTGCTGTCACAACCAGATCAAACAAGAAGACAAGTGGAAGTTCAATGATTTGTCGGAAGAATTTTTTCTTCTATTGATAAACATTTTGTCATTACCATTGATAAACAATTTTGTCCTGACACTGCTGTATTGTTTAGTCACTGATAAACTTGACTTGATCCTTCCTTCAAACACATGCCTGTGTTAAGCACCAACTTTTCAAACCACTTCAGCTAAAATATAAACAATAAAGAAAAAACCATGAAGAGTATGAACTAAGTTGATATGGTTCCACCTTTTTTTTCCCCTCTTTTATTGCCCTGCCCTGCTCCTGTTCCCCAGGCCTGAAACAACAACCAAAGGACCAGGAGAGAAACAGCAGAGAGTTCTCCTGTGCTTTTGGAGTAGCCAATGAAGAAAGGCAGGGAAAGAGGAAAGACTCATCAGTATTTATAACTCATTAAAGACATGGGCAACCAAAAGCACATTGAATTTCCTACCAAGCCCACACAGAACCAGCTGTACCAACATCCTACTGCTAATATCCCTTTAGATATTAGTACATAGACCTATCTTGCATAATCTCTGAAAATTCAAGGAGATAATTCCAACAGATATAATGTGTATCTTAATTATTTCTGGAATGGTACCCACCTGAACCAGCTTTGACCAGGGGATGAAGGGCAAAATATTGCTTTACATCTTTATATTGCCTCCACCATCTCATGAATTTTCCATTCTCCAGAGCTATTGGCTGGGATGACTGGCAGCTTACAAGGGTATCTATGAATAGTAACCCCGTTGGCTGTACAATCTCATCTAATATCCTTCCATATAAAAAAGTGAAATAAATGCCAAAGTCTCCTCACATTAGAAAACATAATATGCCGAATACATTTTTATTACTTACTCTCTGTCTAGCCTCTGTGAACCTTTATATTGAAGACAGTTTTATTCACTTTAGTGTCTTTTTTTTCCTCTTTAAACTTCTTTTACTGACTCAACTGCTTCAGGATAACTTTACTAAGACCAGCAGCAAAATCTGTCCCAACAAAGAAAAAATTGATCATAAAAGAGTGATAGCCCTCAGATAAAAGAAGCAGCAGGGGAAAAAAGTGATGGGTTCATTTAAGATACTAACAGTGATATGATTGGTCTGTCAAGAACTTGTGTCTTTTAACCCATTTTATTTCAAAAATGATTTATATGGTAATCAGATCTGGTGTGAATTTTTCCCATTACAAGGGCATCTCAAAAAAAAAAGGTCTTCTCTTAATAAATTGGACAGTTAACACCTGAATCAGAAGAAACTCTGGAATGCAAGGAAACGTTTAAATTCTTATAGAAACTCATTGCCATTATAAAGTTACAAATACAGGAAAAAAAAGTATTTACAAGTTAAAAAGTTGGAGAAGTTTAAACTGGAAAGATAGAAATTCTGTTACTTTCTTTCAATAAGCATAACCGTTCCCTTAAAATAAAGACTGCTTTCCTTCTAAAAGTTATGAGTAGGTTTTGTCAAGGTCATATCAAAGACAGTGATTTTTCTAATCCTATCTTCTGTACATATCTCGGCTGCAGAGGTCATTGTAACTGTATTTTTCGATGCTTATTTTAACAGCAGTGGCAGTTCTTTTTTCTCTGTGTGAGACATTACTGGCTGTGTATTCTTTGCTGTTTATACAAGTGCATGTGCAGGTGTTTGAGGTTTTGTTTCTCTTTCCCACCAAACAGTTGGATGATGAACTGTTGCCAGTCTCAGAAATTTATTTTTAAAAAAAGCTTCAAGTAGCCTTTCTGCTCTCCTCAAGTTTTACTACTTTTTCACAACCTTTGCCAAAGCTTTCTAGAGCTTTTCTAATTTTCTCTATCCCATTTCTCTCTTTGAAGTGTTTCATTATTTTTGCTCATCTTTTCTGCATCTAAGCCATTGTTTTCTTTCTCCTGAGGGCACAGGTTAGGGATGAGTTGCCAGATGGCCAATCTTACACTTGAGCATATATTAATTAGCCTTAAACTCTTCCCATTTCCCTTCTGAATCCTTTCGCTCTGCTGTCTTTTGTAATCAGATTTTATGCAACACTTCCTGCATGCTTCCCTAACACGTTTGGTTGCAGATCCCACGGCCATTCTCCCCCATGATACTTTCACTTTCTGAATCCCACTGTAAATGCATTTAGACGTCAGAGCATGTGTGTTGCTGTCATGGCATTTTCCGTCCAATCTCAACATTTTTACTGATGTGATCTAAATTACTTATATTGCAATTAAATATTATTCCTTCCAAAAGTGTAATAGGACAGATCTGGAAGGATTTAGTCAAGTGACATTTTGCTGGAAGAAGAAAGATATAGAAACTGAAGAGCAATAGGATAATATCTGTCACCAGTATTTTAAAAAAACATTTTAAAAATGATTCTGTGTACAGGTAGCACTTATTATATGTTTCATTAATTCTTTTCTCTCTCAGACCTTCTCAGGGTTTTCTATAGCATTCAGTTCATTTTTTTTGTTCCTCTCTTCACAGTATTGTAAATTGGCAGAATTTCAAGGAAAAAACATTTTATTCTAATTGCATAGTGGAGAACATTTACGTCTGTTAATGCCAAATCCTCCTCTACTCTGAAATGAAATAACTACTCAAGGGAAAAGAAGCTCACAAGGTACAAAATTGCATACAACTGTGTGATTACTAGAGAGAATTCAGAGTCATCATGCGATTGTTCAATATTTTTATCTCCTTATAAGTATTCCCATGGACAAAATTATCAATAAGACTTTTCACTAAAACATTGTACATACAGAAAAAACAATGTAAGACTTATTGCTAATTCATTTTCATGGGAATCAATGCACAAGAATATGCCAAAAGTCAGCATTTCAAAACAGTGTTCTGGATCTGGCTTGGTTTTGGGCTTTCTTCCTCTTTGAAGCATTTTTGTAAACAGTGTTATCACCAGCCCAAGCTTGTCTAAAGCCCATCTGCTCACGGATGCTGATGTGATGCCAGTGCTCTTGGAGTTATCAGCTAAAGCAAACTGGTGAAGGTGAACTTTCCAGCAGTACGTAAAAAACTTTAAATTAAAAAAATAAAATAAAATCAAAACTAGTTATTTAAGATATTTCAAAACCAAGAAAGTTGTTAGAAACCGTTCACAAGCAGCTACTCTTGGAAACAGCACAGTGTGATCGGCAGTGTTTGAGAGTAAGGCCACACAATGGCCTTTTTTTGGCTTTGAGACAGTGACAATGATGAAGGATTGGCTCAAGCACAGATCAACCTCTCCATCAGAAGCAAACAAGTCCTGAAATAACTTACAATTTTGTACAGGAGAATAAAGTCCCTCTCAGCAGCCTCCAGAGTCAACAGGAGGAGGTAAAACAATCCAGGTAGAACACAGGAAGGAGATGAGTGAAAAGTTTATTAACTGCACCAAATTCAGCCTCGAGAAATTCCATGCATTTTCCAAAGTGTTTGATATATCTACTCATTGATTGAACAAAAGAGAAAATGAACAAAAATGACAGCTTAGTTCACAAAACCACTAGCAAATTCCTTGTCCACGGGATGTTGACATCAACAGACTCCAGACACTGTATTTATTTAATTTTTTCCTTCTTTGATCTTCCATCCCAAACACTTTAATCCCTAACAGTTTTTCTTTCCTTAAAACAAAATCCACAAGGGAAAGTCTGCTCTGTATAACATTGGACTGTGATCATCATGCAGTTTAGATTTGTGGGTACCTCATGTTATTCTGCATTTTCAGCACAGAAGAAAAGAAAAAAATCTGAAACAACCAAATATCTTTTTGTGTGTGTGATTTAGTTCCTTTTAGCAAAATTTATATTAATGTCATCATTGCTGTGCTATGAAATGTGACTGGCACAGTAGAATTGAAAAAAACCCCAAACTCAAGAAACTAAAACTAGATCTCAACAGCATTTCAAAGAGTGCCCCAATTTGATACTCGCATAAAATGAACATAACAGTAGAAAACACAGATCCCAAAGTGGAACCTGCCTGTGGATGAATCCCAGTAAAGTCCTCTGAGTATCTTCTGAGTCACCAATGGTCAGAAATTGTTTGCAGAAAATAGACAACTGTTAAGCCTTCAGAAATAATTTAATAAAAAATATCCCTGTCATGCCAGCCAGACTGTGAGCTTCAGATGTGCCTAACAAAGTCCTTACTTTCAGTGATAAAAAAAAACAGCCTGAGTGACATGTTCCATAGATAGGAATCTTTCTGGACATATTCTCTAATTCAGTAAAGTCTGTTTTTCTTCCGAGGACAAGTTTTTTTGTTCAATAAGATCACCTCGTATCTGTTCAAAAAATACCCACAGAATGAAGGTATTACATAAACATTCATCTGGAGACTAATTGAAATATTTATCAGTATTAGATATGTGATACCTGGCTTCCAACATTAAATTCTATTATATGCTGTAAGCAGAATATGACAGATAATAAACTCACATCAGACCCTTTTTGAAGGCTAGCAATCAATTACTTGCCTTTCTTAAATGCCTATTTCCAGTTTGGCCACTGACTTTGCTTCCTCAGTCTTGGATAAGAAAAATTCAAGAAATGCAGCTTTTATTCCTTTACCTCATCTTTTGTACTATAGTACTATACACCAATACTTCAATTATATGAGATTTCTCTTATCACACTCAGTCCAGTCCCTGGCATATGAAGTGAGCTCAGAGATAGAGTTTTAAGCTGACCATGAGTTTTGATATTTGGATTAAGAAGTTGCAGTCTTAATCAGAATATCTTCCCTCCAGCATTTGCAAGCCAGACCTGCACCCAGCAATGTCATGGCCTGCAGTATTGATATTAAATCTCTGTTTCTCATCACAGATGGATTCAGCACAGGCAGGATGAACTTGGAGCACATATCCCAGTATGGCACAGGACAACAGCAGAGATATGAGGTGTCAGATTCAGCACAGGGAGTTACTTAGCTCGACCATAACATCACAGTTCAGAAACTGTGTGGTGCTTCTCTACTCAGGAACATTAGATGTGACATTTTACAGTTCTAAAAAGCAAGGATCAGCTACCCACTGGTATTTCCACTCGGATTGTTGCTTGGTACCTAAGTAAATCAGAAGACATAACAGCCTCTCAACATCTATTTAGCAACCTTGTGATTGAGGGTTTAAACACTACAAATTCCTTCAACACCAGTTCAGAAGGGGACAGATGTAACTCAGTACTATTGCAGTAAATCTGTGTGTGCCAATTGTCTTCAAATACCTTTCTATTCCATTGCGTTAAACTACTCTGATCTACTTTGTTTTCTTCATGTGCCTAGAGTACACAATTCTTTCTCTTTACCATACTGGAAAATGAGGTTTTTGAATGACTCCCTCAGAGCATTTGACATGCTCTTGATTTTAAAGGCAGCAGCATCTGAGCACTCTTGAAACCACATGCTTGTTTCATGATGAAAACAAAATGTCAATAGTGTCACCTCTGAAAGGCAGGGAAATAGGTCTTTCACTCCACCTTGCTGAGTACAGCTGTAAGTCACTTAAAGTCACACTTGACATGCTCCTATTTTGCCAGGAAGGTTGCAAGAAAATAGGATTTAGGAACAATAGATACATGATACACTATCACAAGAAAGCAGTAAAAACTTAACATACCTTTCAAACAATATTGAAAGGCTTGGAAATCTCTCCTGCCTTTTACATTCCGAATTTCATGTCAAATTTTTGTGAATCTAACTGGTGTGATAAATACCTCGTGTTTATATTCTGATTTTAACCCATGTAACAATCAACTGTGACATTTAAGAATCTTGCATGAAGTGAGTGAGTTTTGAGTAATTTGGCCTCCGTTGTTGATAGGTAGAAAATATACAAATATTTGAGCAAAGGAGGATCAACTATCACACTTAATTTTTTTTCAAACATCATTACTAAAGTGTATTGCATTCTGCGTATAAGGCAATATAAAATAGTACACACTGAACCCAGAATGCCAATTTCTTTCCGGAACACATCTGTGGTTGTTTAATATCTCTGCTCCACATAACCTTCCCTGCCCTGCAGAAAGGAATGGTACAGACTAAAGGACATAGGTGGGAGAACATTCTCTTCTTTTTTTTGATTAGACATTTATTTGGGAGGAAAAAATGTGATCATTGAAATAGTGGTGGAAAGTAGGTTTGCTCTTTTTTCCTTTCCTATGCCGTTCTGCTTGGACTCAGGGATCAGATAACTATTTATTCTTCAAACAGTGCCACAACTACCCAAGTAGGTTAGAGGACAGATCCCTATGTGGTAAGAGCAGGAAAAAGTGAAAGAAGACTCCTTTTGCTCAAACACAGGTTGGGCAGATAACAGTCTGACAAAGTATGCACCAGTTTTCCAGTGAAAACTTTTGAAATTAGTTTTTTTTAAAATGTCAGTCATTGCTTTTAGCCAGTTTGTTCTATATTCCTCTAACCTACTTTGTTTTCATTATATATGAGCCTTCTCATTTGACCCCAGGATTTAATTTCTCCCCAAATTAAAGCAATGAGCTGAAAGAGTAAAATACATAGCATCACACAGACTCCATACTCAATGCTCTACCCAAACCTGCCTCAGTATCCCAGCCTGGCAACATTCTTATGCTGTGTATTCTTTTCAAAGGCCTTCAGATCACATTTTAGGCATAATTTGTGTCTTCCCTTTGTACTTAAAAACAAGCGCTCTCCTGAACAGCCCTTTCCTAATCATTGGGGGTAACAGTCATGGTAAGAATCCCCCTTTCCTCCCCAGTCTGGTGTCACTGCTGACCACAGTCACTGCACAATTCATGATCATTAATGTGTCAGTCTGTACTATTTGCCTCCCTTCTCTATTTACTGTTCAAGACAAGCAATCAGAAGAAGCTATGAATGATGAGGTTTAATTAAGCTGCAACTCCATTAACTGAGATCCCCCAGGAATTACCCAGCAATTATTCACCTGCAGCAGGCCATCCTTCCTTCTGTCTTTCCCACCTAATGAAGGGAGCTTCCATTGATCCCCCACAACCCAGCCTGAGCTCTGCCTTTCCACAGGTTTCCTCCTGCATGAGAAGCTTGTTGCTGTAGCAAATCTCTGCCTCTTTTCTGTACCTCCTGGGGATGGGATTCATCTTACCTGACGTTAGGGGTTTAGAGGGAGGATGTAGTGGCAATGTGAACTGCACCTACAGCCTCTCTTTGCCATCCAAGGAAAGAATGAAGCACTCCCAGGGTGAGATGTGCTTTGCTTGGATGCCTTAAATCTATTCCCAGCATACCTCTTCTCCTCCTGACAAGACATTAATGCAGACAATGATTTAAAGTATAGTTATAGACATCTGAGTCGAAAAGGACAAATCCCACTTTTAAAGAATCAAGTTACTATTTATAGAATACCTAATCTGTAGTAGGTGAGGCTCAGACTGAAAACTTGCCATGAGGTGATTGTCCTACATGCATCCATCCAGCAAAATAATCCTGAATTGGAGAGTTAACAATTGACTAATATTAGAAATAAATTTATTCACCAGATGTAGATATTTCATCTTCCATAACTTCAGAAAACAATATTTAGGGGGATTGCATAATTTCTAAATTTCTTTCACAAAAAAGGTCTAGATAATTTACAGTCTACCTATCCTATTGTCTTTTTGACCCAAATCAAGCCTGACAGCTCCATTTAGCCTTGGCTGTTGTTCCAAAACCTTAGATCTGTTTAGAAGCCTTTCCCTGAAACACAGCAATCATATTATCACCCTAAATCTTTCTCTATCCTGATACTCCATTTTAAACCTCAAACTGCTTTCAGTCCTTCTTGTTAAAGCTAGCAGTCAATGACCCATCACTTTTAAAGTCTTCTTTCAAGCTCAGCCAAAAAAATTGCAGTATCAGCTCTAGAAAAGTGAGACCAAACTGCATGAGCATGAAACCTGATTGTTTTAATTCTCCTTTTACGCCAACAGCAAGAAGTCAGTATTTTGTAAATAAATTGTCTGGATAGATGTCTGCTGTATAAAAATATTACCCAAAAAAATTTCCCAAATGTAATTACTGTGGATTCTGCACTTGCAGTTGAGCTTGCATGGCTTAATGAATAACACACGGTTACTGATGCTTTATCTATTATCATAATTTCACAGTGATGATTGGAATAAAGATTATGAAATGACAATCCTCTTTCTAATGATCATTTAAACAAACAGACAGGCCAGATTTTCTTGATCTGTACAAGGCTTGTTTCTGCTTTGTCTGGAATCAGTAGAAGTTTTGTGGCAAAATCCCTGAGATTAAGTAAAATTTCAATTGAACCCAGATTAATTTTTTTTTTTAAATCTTCTGATAATCACGGACCAACTGAGCATTATTGGGGTGGTACACAAAACCTGACGGTATAACTCAGTTTTCAGTCCAGCACATCCTAACATGGCACTGCACAGACAAGAGCCAAAGCTTTCTGGGAGAAACAAAATGAATCTGTGTTGCTCCTGGAGTAGTTTTCACAGACCTGAACTGAACCATCACTGGAAAACAATGTCAACCATGTCAGCAACATCACTGCAAAAGACTGATTTCATCAGAGGTGTGATTTTCGACTCATCCCATCTCATTTTGAATTTAGGAGGTGCTTCATTGTATTAAGACAAAGTTGTGGCCAAGGACCATAAAATATAGCATTAAATAAATCATCTTTCTATGACCAGTTTTTTTTGTTAGCATCTGTACATCTTAAAGCAGTAGAAAAAGAATGTTCCGTAAACTTTTGCTGTATGCATTCCATCCACAACCAGTTTTGATAGCCAGATAAAGAGCCCTTATCTCCCCGAAACACAGGTAGACAGTCTTGTCAATAAGAGATGATTCATGAAAGCCATTTGCCTTGTGCTGTTCTTCTGAGAAACCTGGAGGGGTGAGAAGGTGCATTTTATAGAGATTTATCAAGGTGATAATGGGAGGACAGAGAAATCTTTCTTTTTCAAAGTTCTAATGGAAATCTATCGCTATTTCCTCCACCAGTTCAGAATTTTAAGAGAATACTCAAGGGGTGACCAGTGAGTTTGTCCATCTGTGCAGTGCACACAATACATAGGAACCCCAAGGCATTATTTAGCAGAATCTCTGGCTCAGTGGCACCAGTAAATGACCAAAGGTCTGAAATAAAATTAAACCCAGTAGGCAGAAAGAGCACTGAGTTAACAGGGCTTCCCTTCAGGCTGATTACCCACAGCTCCTCCAGACAGTGTGAATGATGCTCCTCCTGATGCTTTCCTGTCCATCTTTTTCTCATAAAAATGCTGAGTTGATAAATGGAGACAGATTCATGTATTTTGATTCACATTTATGACAAGCTCAAATTGTTTAAAATGGTTTTTCATGCTTATTTTGAAAAAGGCTAAGCACAGTCAGAACCTAATGCTTTCTCTGCTGAGAGGTTTCCATGGAAAGCTTTAGAAAGTGGCAGTGAAGGTCCTGCTCAGGCTCACATCGAGGAAATATGCCTTTTCAAAGCTCTTTTCTAAAGTATTTTCTTTCAGGAAATGGGAGTGTTTTTAGCTGAACCAACCTGAGTAATTTGTTCAGACAGAGGTCACTGTGGCCACTTTCTGTTTTCAGATTTATTTCAGTTTTGAGAAACTGTGCACACCACCTGCTTCTCCAGTCTGCTGCTTTAACTATGAGAAGGGTGAGAATCTTTTGCCTCTACCCACTTTGAATACTGAATTAACAAGGAAAATCTCCCTGCTTTGTTCACAATAAGTCTTTCAAATATTACTGTTTAGACTGCAGAAAAAAAAAGAACAGAAGAGTAATTATTCCTTATAAAAAAGCAGACATCTTAAGATTTTTTTAGTATGTCAAAACCTAAAATAAAACTGTTTCAAAGAGAAATGTTTTCGGAGCATGGGCAAAATCTTTGTTACATCAAATTTGAATTTGTTACTTGTAAGGTGGCTGCCAAGCCAGTTCCTGTCTTTAAGCAGGAATCCCGAGCAAACATCCCTAGCAGCTTGTCCTTGTATTTCATTTTGTTATGGAGAACAGGGAATCCAACACACCACTGCTACAGCTTCATTCCTTGCTGGGGCCAAAATCAGTGCAGTGCTCCCTGTGTTGGGTACAGAGCCCTCTCTTCCGCTACAGCAACTACAACAGAGTGTGTGCCACAAGGCTGGAGCCAGCCCTGTGCAAGCAGGTAAACATCAGCAGTTCCCAGATATGGCAACTTTGTGATTTTTCACTTTAAACTGATTTTCTGAAATGACCAGAAATCAAATCCAACAAGAGTTGTTTTTTTGGTTTTTTTTTGGTGATTGAAGGGAATGATACAGCTGCAACCCCTTGGAAGCCTAATGGGAAAACAAATTCCATATGAACTGAGGAGTGGATAATTATGTGTTGCCTAAGAAAAGGAAAACTGTTCCCTCCTAGAGCTTATTTTGTTTTGGACTGAAGTACTGCTGGCGATTTTCTGTTGAGGCAAAATGATGGGAGCAGAGGAAAGCGGGCAGGAGAAGCTACACAGGGTTTTGTATACTGGAGAGAGAAAATATAGCAAATTAATTTAATAGAATCATAAAATATTTTGGGTTGGAAACGACCTTATAGATCACCTAGTTCCAACCCTCCAAGTGTGGGCAGGAAATCTGGCTTTTTTCATGTAAAAACAGGTATTTTGGAGATGGTGAAGTGGTTATTAGATGAAAGAGAAAGCAATATGCCTATTAAAGAGGGATTTAGAGTGATACATGTGAGTCAACAGAGAAAAAAGTAAGTGTTTTAAGGTAAAAAATACTTTCCTAATCATGTTTCAGCAGATAAATACATGCATCATAGAAGGCCACAGTGGCTCCTAAAAACCAACACCAGTAGACCCAGGGAGATGAGGCAAAACTGCAGGAGGTTTCTTAATGGTGCTTGAAACTAAGAGAAAAAAAAGCAACAGCAAAACAAAGAGAAAAAAACCATTTTAAATATGCAGAGATTGGAAAGAATATGAAAATCAGGTTCCTCTTAAACTGTGATTACAGTGACAAGAGGGTTTTTCTGGGACATGCTCTCCCACAGTCTGCTCTGGAGGCAGTCAGAAGTGCACGAGTCAGGCAGAGTCATTCTGAGGACAAAACCGAGCTGGCTTCAGGTTTGAAAACCTCGAGGTAGCTCAGGGCAGAAAACTCACAGAACTAGTTCAGCACCAGCCTGGATGGAAAGTAAAGGAATTTCTTGGCTGAAGAAAAAAATGAGGCAAGACACAAACCCAAGAGAGTCAGGTCACAACAGCTATGCGATTAATAAAAGAAATTTTATCAAGGACTGCTGTGTTCATTTGAGGTCACACATCTCGAATTCACAGAATAAAAGGCTGGTTGAGGTTAGAAGGGACATCTGGAGCTCATATGGTCCAAGTCCCTGCTCCAGCAGGGCCACCTACAGCCAACTGCCCAGGACTGTGCCCAGACAGCTTTCCAGTGCCTCTGAGGGTACAAACCTCTCTGTGCAACCTGTGCCAGGGCTCAGCCACTCTCACAGCAAAAATTCATTTCCTTATGCATTAACAGCCCTACTAGATGGTTTGGCACTGGACATCTTTAATTCCAGTGGTGTGAAATATAACCTTCAATCAACTCAGCATGCCTTTTTCTTCCAGAATGGAGTCTTCAGACCTCTAAATCTCAACAGCAAGTCCTACACACAGCTTTAAAATTGGGTAGTGGGTAGGACCTACTGCTTCTAATTCTCTTTTAAACTTTGCTGAACTGCTTCCTTTAAACTGCTGCCGCAGTCACTGAATTTGCCTCTACAGCACGACCAGTTGGTGGGATTTTATTTTGTTTGCATGTTTTGGCTTTTTTGGGGTTTTTTTAAGGGGTTACTGTTTGGGGGTTTATTGCTACTTAATTGTTTCTTCTCTTTTGAATGGTGGAAGCAAAGATCCACATCCCAGTGATGCACACAATGATGGGCACCAGCCCCGAGGATATCCCAGCAGTGGCTGTGTCACAGGGGCTGGTGACAGGGGTGGGCCAGGGTGGGTATCAGGAGACTGCTAATGGCACAAAATCAGCTCTGTGCTCCAGAAAAATGAGCTTTCTCACAGGACACACAAATGCAGCACTCTGGGAAGTTGCGTGTGAGGAGTTGTGCTTTTACAGATAAGGAACAGGCTCCCGGCAGGCAGCTGACCTACATTTTCAGCTGGAGAGGTAGAGCTGACCCACAGGGAGTTGCATCTAACTTACCAACACAGAGGGAGTGCTGCTCAAATGGACTGTGCCTTTTAAAGTGCCAGACTGAGCTGGAGCAGCTACATGGGGTAGGCTTTGTTCCTGCTGCCACACATAAAAAGCAAACAAGATCAATACTTAATTACCAAGGATTATATGTAATTGGCAATATCCTTTATGGAAAATGAAGTTTGCACAGTTTTCAGTGCAGTACACACTCCTTAGTGACTAACAAAATTTTTTTCCTTTCCCAATCTCACTTAAGCAATGCCAGCCCCACTTCTGTCCTGGATCCCAGCAAATGCATCAGTTGCTCCAAGGTAAAAATTCAGTTCAGAACTAAAAAAAATCTGCTCTATTCAGAATTCTAAGGGAATATTATTTTCATAAACACTAGACCTGCCTGTTTAGAGATTTGATATGTTATTGACAGCCATACAAGTCAGGTTATGCAGATGGAAGAGATGCTGCCTTTTTTAGGTATAATTAACATTTCATTTCCTATCAAACAATTTCCCCATCATGTTGAGCACCACCAGAGCAATAGGAACATTCAAAAGAATGCATCATTGCAGATCTATGCTATTAAAAAAAAATCTAAGCAATTCCTGAACTAAGGGGTTTTTTGTGGTCTTTTTTGTTGTATTTTTGTTATTGTGGGGGTTTTTTTTGTGCAGTGATTAATTCACTAATTACTGAATTAATACCAGGTAGCACATCTAAAGATTTAGGAAGCCTTCAACTCTATATATTTTCTAGCGTTGTTTAATTTCTCTCAGGGATTTAAGAAGTTACCTTATTAAAACTTTTGCAGATGGGAAGTTTTTAGTGAACAACACCTGAGAAAGGAGACCAGTAATCTCCTTGGGTTCTCCCAAACAACTGGGGATGGTTTCCTGTTCTCCCAGCTCCTTGCTGCATGTGCACAGCAGCCCTGTTGAGCTTAGGAGGGGCAAGAAAGGGGAGATGAATCTCCTGCTAGACCCATGCCAGTCTGTATTGGGATTTGGGTGGGCTGCTGAGGAAAGGGATGAGGGTCAGCAGCTCATCAGGTCACAAACCCAACCCCAAGAGTTTGAATGTCTCACACCTTCACAGGATTATTGTAGGTAGCTCTTAGCCACATCTCCTTGTTTTGAGAAAATTCCCAAGGGGATTCTTGTCAAAATTGATGCATCTCTGTAGGAAGTTTGGGGTTTAGTAGGAGGTTTTCTCCCATCTTCCCCACTGACCCCTCCTCCTGAGCTGAGGTCCTTCTGGATAAGAGACAGAGGTGACACCTTCCTGTCACAAGGCTACGTGACCATTATGGGGCTCTTATAATTACTGGGGGGCTCTCTGAGGATGTAAAAAGACAAACAGACAGATTCCTGCTGAATCCTAGCCCAAAATTCATGATCCACAGGACTTTTTAGCAAGCAAAAGAGACCAACACCTGACATGGTAATTTACAAAGCTTCTCCCTGACAGGATTTAACCACAGTTTACCACCGACATCAGCCACGACATTAATAGACTTGATGTGTCATTTACGCCGTTCTTTCCTCCCACACGATTTCTGCAAATCATGAGCAATGTTCATTTTGCCATTCAGTGACAGCAGAATGCCCCAGCCACACTGTCTGCTGTGTGTCAGTCTCGTCACGGAGGTGAATGCACCCAGAAAAGCAGAGTGGGTTTAGAGTCTGTCACGGTGACATTTGGAGCTTGCCAGAGGTGTTTGCCACACAGTGGAACTACAGGATCCTCACGCTGTCAATAATAACAGAAATAGTTTTTACAGGTTTTACACTGTAAAACCCAGTGGTATTTCCTGTGCTAAAACAAGGTTTCTAAGAGTCATTGTGTAACCTTGATTGTCCTTTACAGAACAACTGCAGAATGAAAAGAACAAATTTTTATGGCCTCTAAGCATAATATTTTTACCTTTAAAATGCATTAACTTTGCAATTTAGATTTTCTGGCCACTCTCTGATTAGAATAGAGATGAGTGGCAGCTGTCCCGTGGCAAACAGAAATGTCCATACCTGACGTCCACAATAGGACAGTTTTTAATACCCTGTGTATAGTGAATGAGAATCTGCCAGAAAAGAGTTATAACTACTGTCCTGTACTAGAAAGTGGCTTTAGAGGGTTTTCAGAGTGACCAGTTATTTTCTACTTTAATAACATTACTGGTCTTTTGCCATTATGAACTCTCAGGCACATGGTGTGATTCTTGGGGTGGTCCTGTGCGGGGTCCTGTCCTGGAGTTGAACTTCAGAGATCCTTGAGTATCCCTTCCAGCTCAGGGGAGTCATTCTCTGTTCGTGTGTCTTAACCTGGTGATCACTGGAAAGAAGTTTTAAAGAGACAATTTAATTACACTTGAGGAGCAAGAGTTCATAGTGTATTAAGTTGAATAATGAACTGTGAAAATTTCTAACAGCAGGGGTTTGATTTTCATGGTAATTGATGTATACAATATAATTGCACTTGTTGAAGAAATTATCCATAGGATGGTGGTTTCTGTCTTAGCTACATCCCGGAGACTCATGTAGCTATCCTTAAGCAAAAATGAATTTTCAGGCTTATTTGTCACCTTGCGATAAATATCAAAATTCAAGTAATTTCAAAGGCAGCTTGAAAGATGCAGCAATAAAATGAGAAGTATTGGGCAACCATTCATATTTATTGAAAGCGTAAAAAAGATTAAGTTTCTGTATAATCAAATCCACACATAAGCATCTGTTTCTACTATTGTATTCCAATAAAAGTAAATTAAATGGTGTCAGAATTGATGGCTTTTCCTTGTGAAACAGATAACAACCACAAATGAGTCTGTGGAAATGAATCAAACTATGAGTGCAATTCATATTGTTTAAAGAGAGCAGGAAAACCCAGCAGCCATGTAAGGACAGACTATGACGGGAACTTTGCTTCATTCCCTTTTCACTAAAAATGCTTTAATTATCTTCTTTAGGGTTTTTTTTCCGGAGTCTTAAAAGATTAGGAATGATAATGTAAGCCAGTGGCAGCCAAAGAAAAGAGAATAAAATCTCTTGTGAAGGGGAAGTTTCAGACATAGACAAATCTCCATCAGCTCCACGTATGAAAGCATTTTTAATCTGGGCTGTTTCTTTGTGCTGCACTGCCAGATGAGTCACGGGTAGATGGAGGAGTTTGTAGTGCAGCAGACACAAAAACTGTTCCTTATTATAAACCAATATAGGAAATTGCACACAGAAAAACTTTATTTAAAGACAGACACATGAAAGAGTTGCAAGAAGCTGTTTCTGCAGTCTCACTTCAGCCTCCCCGGGCTCAGACGTTGCCTCACTCCTCGCGGCACCACAGTGATGCACTGACACAACCAGCACAGGAACACCCTTTGGGGTTCTGCTCCCCCTGACTGAATCCTGAGAGAAGGCTTTGTTTTAATTTAAAAAAACAATCTGCCTTCATTACTATTCAGTCTGTACAGAAGAGGAGACAGTGACATCCCTCAAATATCCCTGGGCTTGCACAGAATATGGCTTTGTCTTATGGCATTTACTAAACTTGCTGCTTGACTATGCAATCCAACGTTCCCAAACTGGAAGTCAAACATTCCTGCGCCATTTTTTTTCAAAGAGAAAAAGGTTTAACTTCTTAGCATGTGTGGCCCAGTCAGCTATTCATTGGCTCCATAAGAAAAGATGAAGTTCGAGCTCTAACCAAGTCAGCAACAGACCCCTCTTGACTCGATAAAGTCAGGCTTGACTTTGGACTCCAGTTCAAGGTCCATTACTGCTCGAGATTTAAAGGAGCAGGTGGCAGCAATGATTTGGGACTTGGGACTCCAGGCCACAGCAGTCCAGGGTATTCTGTTCTTCTGTCCTTAATATTTGGCTCAGTAGAATGCCCTGCAAAGTGCACAAAAGGAGCACTTGTCACTGGAAGAGCCAAGGTGGGATGGAAACCCTGGGAGAGGAATGAAGGACAAGAGCTGCTGCTGGCTGCCTCTGCCACTGCTGGGACCCCCAGCAGGAAGACAGAAACCAAGATCACTTAGACAAATATTTTGAGATCTTAGAATAAGTTAAAATATCAGCATTGTTGCTGTTATTTTCAGAAGGACTTGGCCCCTGTGCAAAATGACTTGGCCTAATGTAAAGCACGGGGCTATGTCATATTTCTGTTCTCCTGCTTAGTGCTGGGGATCAGAGGCAGAAAAGGCAAAGGGGTCTCTCAGTTCTCCCAAGGTATCATAAATGACCTCAGAGATTTGCTACAAGGCCACCGTTTGTATTTTGACCAGGTTATGCCTGCATGATTGCACTTTTTAGGCAAACTTTACCATTTAGAAATACATCACCATTTTTTTACCCCTTCCATGACCTCTAATACAAAAGGAATTCTGACAATTCTGCTCTAGCTGTTAGAGAGCAGCAACAGCAAGAGCTGAAACTGAAATCAGGAGCCAAAAACCCCCAGTATTTTTATGCAATGCCAAAACGTGTCCGCTTAAATTTTTAATTCTTTCCATTGCCATATTGGAAGCTAACACTGAATACAACAAAAAAAACAACTCACAGTAAATTACTTGCAAATGAAAGATCCATAGTATTTTTTCTCCCCAACAAAAGGTAATAAAGGGAACAGCTACACTAAGTAATAAAGAAAATACATTTCTAATTTATGGAATGTTGGAAAAGCTATATTCATCCAGTCACTATGGGGAAATGGACTGGAGTAATAAATACTCTTTAAATATAGCCAGGAAGGAAATTGAAGCTTACTTAAAATAGAAAACCTCACTATATAAACACTGCTGAATGACAGTGTCCAGATCCAAAACAAAAGGTTCCAGTCCCTGTGAGACAAATGTAATACTGACTCACCCAAACTCCTGATGTTCGAACAGCTCTAAACCACAATGGAGTGCACCGCAGCCTTGTGTCATCCTCACATATTATGCATTTCTGAATGTTAAAGGTGTCACACTCATCTCTCTTTCTTTACTACTTTTATTAGTACAACATATTACTTGAAGTATGTTTGATATTTGACTAACAAGACAAAGAGACACTCCCCAAGTCACAACGCAGCTCTGGCAGAGGTAGAAATAAAAGTCACACTTTGCACATAACCCGGACATTAACAGAGTTTTCTGTAGCTGACTGAGCTGGTCCTGCTCAAGGTCACCAAAGCTTTCAGCTGCTGAACAATTTGAAATGCATGGCTCGAGCAGCAAGAGCTGCTGCACGGTACAGATCTGTCCCTGTAGACCTTGCAGAGGTAAACACAGAATCTGTTCCTAGGCTGGAGGCAAAGAGTTCACTGTGAAAAAATAATAGGGTGAATATGTTACTGTCCATTTCTCATCCCTTCTCTCACACCATCAGATCCCTGCTCAAAGCCTGGTGGTGGTGCTTTGGCACAGGGACACACACGCATTGCTTTACATTGAAAGAGAAAACTCATTGGGATGCCTTGTAGGCAATAGCCTTAAATATCCTAGACAGTTTGAATAGTTTTGCAAATTATTCTGCGTAGGTAAATGTAGTGAGAGAGAGGACCATGGAATTAAAGAAGAGAGAGCAGTGGAATAGGAAAATGAAAGAACAAGAAAGTAGAAGTTATCCATAGGTTAGCCTTTTATGTACACAAAAAAAAATCAGCTTTTAATAATAACAGAAATTTAAAATATCTTTTTGGTACTTAAAACAGTAACACAAATGTATTTTCCTGTTCATCAAGCAAGGCTGCACACTGTACATTTGAAGTAGGAACTAGTCGACAGAAAATTGAGCCAGTTCCCAAAACTGAGAAAATTTAGCTACTTAACTAATTGCTGTTTCTGTGAGACATCATAGTGACCTTTATGTATTCTTCCTTTCATGGTTTTTATCCACTCTTTCAAGCCCACTATCACTAAATCCAGGAATTTCCATAATCTTCCCAAATCTTCTCTTCTTTTCCCTCACTGTAGACAACTGTCATCCAGTCCTACTTCCCAGGTAATACCTTCATTTCTCCTTCTAGGTCACAGAGATTTTTATGCACCTTAACTCCAAACTTAAAAGTTTTCCAGAAAATAGTGCTTTTCCTAGAATTCCTGAGGCAAAAAGTTCTTTTCCAAGCTTTCATTTCTTCATCACGACTTTTTTTCCTTTGTTCACTCTGAATTCTGCTGCACAGATCATTTTCCTTGCATGGCCTTTTGGTGTGACATCTCTATTTCCACATGTTTTACTGCCTTCCCACTGCAATCTCCTCTGGCATTAGCTGTGTCCACCCTTTCCTGCTCCTTCCCAACCAGCTCATCCCTCCAGCACAGAGCACTTGGCTCTAAACCACCCACAAGCCCTCCCTCCATCTGCATCTCAAATTTCGAATTTCACAATCTCGCTTTTTCCTTACTGAGCTCCCCAAAACTTTGCTAGATCACCTTATTTTTTATTGTCAACCTCCTCCCCTTTTTTACCACTCATAGAGATTTAAGTTTTTATGCTCTTGATAGGAGTCTGCCTTTGGGCATGCGAAGATCAGCCCCTGTCATACTGACAAATATCTTCCTATTACCTTGTTTATTCTCATCTATCTGTCAACATCCATCATAACCAGCACTCATATGCTTGGAATATTATATTTTTCAGCAGGTATTGTCTTTTTCTCTGCAAGAGACCAGTACAGCTGTGAATTTTAGGTGTTCTTCCTCTTCCCAAAAGAGTTAGGTGAGTTCATAGTAGGTCGCATAAATTTAATTTAATTTCTCTCATTAGCAAAGGGACCAAGAAATTTAATGCAAGATTTTCTCAGTTGAGGACTACAGAAACAGGGATAAGAAAAATGCAAGAGAAAATTCAAAACTATATTAAATATGGTTCTGTTTTATCATCTGAAAGCAAAATGCATTTGTATAGGCTGAAAAGGGAAGAGATGGCCAGGCTGGATGGGGCTTGGAGCAACCTGGTCCAGCGGAAGATGTCCCTGCCCATGGCAGGGGGGTGGAGCTGGATAAGATTTAAGTCCCTTCCAACTCAATCATTCTGTGATTCTATGGAAGGTGGAGGACCATGGTCTAGTTTAGAGTTGAGGGGCAAGGGCTCTCTTGTGCCAGGAACTCCCAAGTCAGCCCAGTGCTACTCACAGCAGGGAAATTCAGATCAGGCACAATCTGCAAAGCTACACTTTCATGTGCACGGTTTCCCTTGATCCTTTACCTATAGCACGTAATTAACATTTTAAGTTAGACAAAGCATTATCATTTTGATAAGAACGCTACATAAAAGGGATAAAATAAGTATTTTGATTCCAGGGTTTGTTCATGTTATGTTTTTATTCGTGACTCGTGTTTTTTAATTACTTTGAATTACTATCTCAAGAAAATGTCATACATCAATCCCTAGAGCCTTCCAGGTGGAAATCTGAGGGTGTATCTCTACAGGAAAAGAGCTGAAATCCACATTTGCTGTACTGTGCTCTGTTCAAGATTCGCAATGAAGAAAACCAGTCGAACAAGGACCCTGGTTGTAAAGGGCTAGATAAATATGTATTCCCAACAGAATATCAATAATAGTAAAAAGCTGAGCTTCTTTTAGCAGCAATTTCCTAGGAGACATTTCCTAAAATGTCCTAGGATTTTCCATCTCTGTAAACTCGTAGGAGGTCACCATCAGGTACAGGCTCCAGAACTAAACCTGTACATTGTAGTCACAAGAAGTACAAAAACACAGTAAGATTCCAGCTCTTTCCAAATGCAATCCCTCCATACAGCCAGCTGTGAGAGTGAGAAAACCTCCCTTTATGGAATTTAGAGTGCTCTTTGTGCTCTTCGTGAAGGTCCAGCAGAGAAAGGCTCACTCAGTACTAAACTACTGAAACCGAGTGCTGAAAATACATCTTATTCAGTAGGTGAGAACTAAGCACAATTGCACAATTGTCCAGGAGATCTCTAATACCTATATTTAATCTTTTTCATTTAGGCATAAAGCTATAAAGCTATAAATTTAGATTCCAACATAAGCCCTTAGTAGTTACAGTCAAAACTACACACAAAATACTAACCATGGAAATCACTTTAATTTTCTAACTAGTTATTATTTCCATACTTCACTAGGAGATGTTTTAAGTGAATAAGAATTTTTCTTCTCCTCCCCAGGTCTAGATGGTAGATATGAATCTCCTCACAAAGCTCCAGGGACATAATTCATTTTATAAGAAAAGAAGTAATAATACAAGTAATAGAACCATAGTGAGAGAAAAGGAACATTGTAATTATTGTTAACAATATAGGTGTTCTTCACACACTGGAGTCCTCTCAACTTCTCTACAGTGAGAGGTACTTTTTATACTTTGCTTTTGAGAAAGTATTGACTCCATTACATAAATGTAATATTCAGGTTTTGCATATACTTGTTTGGATTTTGAAGAGATGGAAAGAAGAGAAAGACAGCCACTCCTGGGAAAAAGCACAGCTTGAGGCCTGATTTTTCAAATGTGTCATCAAAAAGATTGTGGTAACAAAATGTGTGGGGAAAAAGGCCTGTGACTAGCAGAAAATGCTGTCCACAAATCCAGACTTGCTCAAAACTTGCCTGGAATTTTAAGAGACCTCTTAATGTGTTTGGTAAAACTCTTCTCATATGACTTCTCCAACAATCTTGCTACAGACGGTTCCACTGAATATCGAAGATTTTCTGTGTACTTGTGAGTTGACTCTCTTGGTAACATGATGATCAATTACTCCTACCAGTGATCTTCTGTCTCCCACTTCTACATTGTACCTCCCACACAGACATTCCCAAAACAAGCTAATAAGTGCAGCAAAGAAGATCACATTATGCCTTCATATTTGTGTATTAGTTTGATTCCACAGAGCAGACTTTTTAGCCCCAGAGCTTAGGGATTTTATAATTACCACAGGCATTCTGTTCAGTGCAGGTGGAGTTTCTCACTTAAACCACAGAGATCCTACAAAATGTTATGAAACTGAACCCTTGCACAGTGTTGGGGAGTGCTGGAAAACATTGAAAACAATTTTTCCTGCTCTTTCCCACATCTTTGCCTGCACTCTCTGGAGAAGGCACATCCACTGCAGCAGGGCTGCCCTGACAGCTCCTGCCAGACGAGTGAACGTTTAGGAAGGAACCATTTCATATTCAAACAGCTTCCACAGATTGGATCTGGAAATGTACCACCCAGACCAAACAACTGGCTTGTTCATTAAAATCATCTGATTGCAAGCACTTATCTTTGTGTTCACAACAAAAGAGAGAAAAAGAAAGAAGAGCTGCTTTTTTCAGTCCTTTGTACTATCATCTTTTTCTATTAGAGTCTGCCTATTGCACAAAGATTATACCATGATTGGTTTCTTTGACATGTATTTCTATTGCTTTTCATTTGAAAGGAGAAGGTGGCTAAAAATTAAGTGAATTGTTCATTAAATAGTCACCCCTTCTTTGAGAAAAGGTTATCCTTTCTTTGCATTCTTTGATGATGTGTTAATGATGCCTTTTCTTCCACAGGCTTTGTGCATAAAAGGCAAACTCTTGGAGAAAAAGTTGGAAAATAAACCTTCTCCAGTCCATCCCTCCCATGATGGTAATTTAGGAGAGAAGTGTTTTCAAGATAAAACTGATTTCTGATAACAAAAGAACCACTGCTTAAAATTGGAGTCTGAAACTCATGGCAGATGATTGACAAGAAAAATGGTGCAGTGGAAGGATTGGTCATATTGGCTGATGGGGACTTACAACAATGAAAAATAAAGTAGCAATCATAAATCAAAATTACTCTACTAAACTCTTGCTGGGCTAGAACCATATTTTCTTTGTTTGTATTTTTTTAACTATTAGTGCATTTAGACACAGCAGGAATGTAGGTCATCTCATATGAAATTGCATCCTAAAAAAAAGAAAAAGTCAGCCAGCTCCTTGCTTCACCCATCCCCTGTATATTTGTAGTTCAGACATTCTGAGTTGTGGTATGTGTTATGTGGATTGTGTGGTCATTTTCCCCTCTCTTTCATGTATTACTGCTAATACAATCAAATTTACTTATTCTTATAAGAAATGAAGTTAGAGGAAGTGAAAAAACCCAACAAAAATAAAGATATGCATGGGATTAGCATTTATTATTTCTTGAATGCTGCCTTATTCATGCAGGAATATGTATACAAGAATTTGTAGGTAAAAGTCCAAGAATAATGTTTTAGATTCATATTATTTTTTGCCAAGGGATGATTTCATGATCAACAAATTAGAGAGCAAAATATCTAACAATTCAAAGGTGTCAACACCTACGACCTCATGACAGATGTAGAAGAATGATGCATGATTAAGTTCCTTGCCTTGAGAGAAAGGACATATGTTAGTTGTTTTTTAAATTATTCTGCAGCATTGTTCACCAACTATGAATATATTGATTGGAGAAAAGGCAATAAATGCCATCCAAATTCCCCCATTAATTACCATTGTTCTTTCTCTACTCAGTTGTTCCTATCCTCAAAACATTTGTATTCTACATGCATACCCTACCAGAGCATGATGGGTGCAAGAGCACTGAGTAAAGGAGATGGAAAATAGGTGAAAAAATATACTGAAGAAGTAAGGCATGGCCAGGAGGTGTTAATACCAACAGGCTGGACTAGAGGCTCTGGAGAAAGCTCTTCAAGAGGAGTTTGGGTGCAGTGCAGCAGCAGCACACTCAGAATTACGCAGCAGATAAAGGGCCTGCAGCCTCTGCCTGGGGAGCTGACCCTTGCCCTGACTCCATACAAGCCGTGTTTGCTTTTTTACTAATAAATGAGTGCTTGGATGGCTTCACAACGGATTCAAAAGAAGGCCTGCCAAGGAATATATTCATTTTAAAAGGTAAAATTACCTTTGCTTTAGCTCTATAAATAAACAACCACCAGAAAATTTCCCTCAAAAATACTTTTGGAGGGAAATCAAAAGGGGCTGAAGAATTATGTGGTGCTCAATCACTGTCCCATCAACCTCTAACTAGATATATTACTAGCTGTCACTTTTGAGATCTCCAAATTGCACAAGCACACTCAGAGGTGATCAGTACATAGGATATGTGTAGGCTCTTATGGACACTGCAGAGAAAAGTCTCTCCTTTGGCAGTGCAGGACTTTGCAGAGTGTTCCAACAACAGCAGGAGAACACTGAGTTCAAGCCAATACCAGGTCAGACCCCTGGAGCATATTTTTCTTTTTATCAACACCCTCTTCCCCTGGAGCTGAGCAAAGCTGGACACTGCTCCACAAGCACTTGTGAGTCTGGGGACATCTGGAGAGCACATCTGCTGCAGGAGACATGAACAGCTGGGTGTCTGCAGCACATTGGAGCAAGAAGACCCCCAGAGGTCTCCAATGTGTGTTGAAAAGTGGATCAGAAAGTCCAGTTCTCAGGGGGGTCCATATGCCAGGGTCACAAGGGACAGGAGCAGCAGATGTTTCTCATGCTCCTTTGGGATCTCCCTGTCCTTTCTCTCCTCCCTTCCAAAACATCGACACTGCTGGAGTGGCAGGAGTCTGCAGCTGCATGTTGTCCTGCAGTTTTGTGGACTGGATAATCAGCACTGATTGACTTTTCCCTCCAAACTCAGTTGGTCGCCTTGCTCTGACCATCCTTCCCTCCAGCTGTTTTCTGCCAAGGGTGCTGATGCTCTCAGGATTTTCTAGAAGGTGGTGGTCATTCCTGAGCCAGCTGGTAGCCCTCAAAGTTTTCAGAAGAACTGGATACACTTCCAAAGCCTGTCCTGAGCTGTGAGCCCAGACGATATATTTAAACTCCTGTATGATTATTGACAAATTCTAGATAAGTATGAAAAACTATAGCTTCAATGTAAACCTGAGAGTTGTTTGCAGAAATAATCAACAAACACAAGAACTTTTTCCTTAGCAGAAACAAGAAATAGCCATTCCACTTTACCCAGTTTTAACCAGGAGTTAAATCTGCAGTTGTTTGAAAATTATTGTTTCATCTTTCTCAGTTCTTTAAAATTAAAATTAAAAGGGTGGGTGACTGTAGGAGCAGAAAACATGACCTACAGCAGATTTGAAGTAATTGAAATCATCTAGCCTTGAATATAAGAGACTTGAAGGAAAACAATAATAGCTCTAAGATAAAGAAAGCAAATTATACACCATGACATGCTCCACAGCCATAAAATATGTGTTGTTTTGACAAACTTTTTTTTCCCGTATGATAACGGTGACTTTTATTAAAATGAGAAAACTAACTTTTGGGAGAGAAGAGGGGAGGAAATTGATTAACTGTATGTAATTTTCTCCAAAATATCTGGATTTAAGAATCAGAAGCTGAATGATGACACATTTGTTTGGAAATTATTTCATAATGGCTCATCTCACCTTAGGTGGGGAAGGGATAGATTTTGTCACTTAATTGTATGTAGGAAACATCATTCAAAAAGGCTGCAAAGATGCAATGGAAGCATCAGAATTTTGAGAAGTGAGGGGAATAAGCTGTAGAAACCCAGAGTTTATTGTGAGCCCTGTTCTAGTGATACCCAACAGTACTTTTGTAGAAGCGAGAAAAATCTCACTTTGGTGAGGATGGTGTTGCATTGGAGTCAGGCCTATCACTAAACATTACACTCTTTTTTTTGTTATCTACTAAATTACTATTATTTTTAGAAAGGGCTTGGAAGAGGAAAGAAGAGGAGACTAAGATTCAATATATTCACTGTACATCTGTATCTCATGCACATCTGAGACATCTTCCAGTCCATATAAAAGTACATTTTTGGTACATTGTTTGCCATTCTAAGGGATTAGAGAGAAATATATAATCATTAATCAACTGAAGATACACCTTCCATTTGAGACAGACATTAAAAAAGCCTTCTTCAAACCAAGTAATCATATTTTATCACAGTTATTCCTACAGTTATTACTTTGTTATTCCTACATAGTTTAAAAACTATTCTATTTCAAAGTATTTTTTCTCAAGTATTCTTTCAATGAATAAATCTAACAGCAAAACTCTAATAAAGAAGAGAGCTTATTGCTGGATAATACGTGAGCTTGGTTTTGTTGTTAAAAAGAAATCCCGAAATAGTGTTTAAAGACCAAGAGAAACTGAGTTATTATCATCACTGCAACCACGGAAATATTTAGTGGCATTATACTTCCACTTAAAAATATGAAGGAACGGAGGAACTGTAAGGGAACCAGTATTTTTAACTTCAAAAATTGAAAAGTTAGGAAGTTACCTTGAAAAAAACCTGCACCCTTGTGCCTGTCAGTCAAGCTCCTAAACCCTGAAGGGAAAAAAGGCCACAGTGATATTTTCAAAACACTTGCAAAGAGAAGTAAGGGTAATATTTCATTGCTATTTAGTTACTTAGAATTTCAGTTACTTAGAAAATACTAGCACAGGTAAAGACAGCTGAATAATAGTTAATGATAACTTGGGAAGTAGCTGGGTTCTACACACCCCTTTAATTAAGATGAAGTTCAGTTAAAGTAAGGGGGAATTAATTTGCCTTGAGCCAGGAAGCCATGGGTGGGAGTAACCAGGCTCCTCCTCAACTTCCATCAGCCCTGGCAATACAGAAAAGCATTCATTTTTGGGGGGCAAATTTACCTAATTTTCTCTGAAGGTTCAACAAGGAAGGCAGAAGACTTCTCAGCTCTAAAAACAAACAAAAAAAAAAAAAAAAAAAAAAAAAAAAAAAAAGAAAAACCCAAAAAAACCCAAAAACCAAAAAAACTCAAGAAACAAAACACAAAGCTGAACAGCCCTAAATACAGGAAGGTGATGGTGTCTGCTGTATTCCAGGCAGGAACAAAGGCTTAAGGGCCTGAACAGCAGCTGACATTCATGGAACTGCCCTGATGATTGTCCTGTCTGCAGCTGCAGAGTGATGCCTGCATCAGGATCCCGAGGTTTCTGTCCTCACCTGGCAGCTGTCACTGTGTGACAGACATCAACCATCTCACAGGGCACTTGCTGTTTCTCTTATTTCTAGTAAGGAGCAGAGCACACACGGAAAGTTCAGTCACCTTCTCTTTTCAGTAATAGCAATATTTTCATGCAGCCTTTGCCAAAGGACATTACCTCAGTCGTTTGCACATGAGCACAAATCCATTCAGCTGCTCCCCCAAATGCACAGCACTTCCCTCACCCTGGGTGATCGATGCTGTGCAATCTTTGCTTCCCTCCAGAGTGCTGTACAGGAGAGGGAAAATGCAGGAACAGGGAGGATATTCACTCAGCAGCCCAAGGTGGATTGTTTTTATAACTGATTAGTATTGCTGTGCCATTGCATTTCTCATTAAAATCCCTTTCTTGAAGCTAGGTACAATTTGCACCATGTTTTCCACTTGTTTGAGCTTCAAGCTGTCGCTCAAAAAATTAATTTTAGCTGGGTTCATCTTTCCATCACAATTTTTTTGTCACAGTGGTTGATTAATTCTGTGTCATTGTTTGCTCTTTTGCAAGATTAATTGCAGGATGAGAGAATAGATGACTTTCTGGTGAGGGAATATATGAAGTTATTGTAATTCCACAATGCTGGAAATCAACTTTTTCCCTACCTAACTTCAGGCAGCAAGCAAATGATGTTGTGAAACTGGTTTGGTCTGTTACTGGATCAATAGTGCCTACCCAAGGAAAGACCTTC
Organism: Acanthornis magna; assembly: GCA_036785705.1. Lineage (NCBI taxonomy): Eukaryota > Metazoa > Chordata > Aves > Passeriformes > Acanthizidae > Acanthornis > Acanthornis magna. Next base: position 3,611,516 of record JAWUZG010000092.1, read on the forward strand.
TCTAGTTTTTTAGTTAAGTTCCATTTAAAGTCTCCAAGCCCTTAAAGTCTGAAAAATATATCCTGGATATATTTTTGAGCTCTGGAAGGAGACAAACCATATTCACAGTCCAGACAGACTGACCAACGATGGACAGGTCTAGCATGTAAACAAGAATTTCCTCTGGAATTATGTAGCATTTTATGGTAGGAAACACTGTGACAGAGGTTTTCCCTGAGTGTGGTTTGTACCATTCCAGCCCAGGTGTGTTGTCACCTCCAGCTGTAATTCACTTAAGACACAATAGATTTTAGAGAATTAAAGACAGGGAGGGGCCTTTGGGATGTTTTTTTTCATCTGTAATGATATAAAATAGACATTATTTTGTATTCAGTCAACCTTCTATTGGCTTCCTCTAGTGTACATCAATTTCCACATAGAGCTGCTTGGCAGAGCACATCTTCAATGCTGTATGATATCCTCATGGAGTTCTTTACTATACAAACCTTATTTATTCAGCTCTTATTCCATTTATTCCGCTTACTGATGCTTTGAAAAAAATGCTACTCACTTGTTAGACAAGTGAATTGATATTTCTCTACTGTTTTTTTATTTAAGTTTGAACATAGTCTTTCTGATTCTCATTTACCCCATTGCATGGAGAAAAAAAAAAAAGGTTTTCCAGAAAAGTCTATGCTCCCCAGATGGATAACATTGCAATTGTTTCTCCCTTCCTGCACTGAAGGCAAGGAGAATATTCCTCCAATTTCTATGAGAGCAAGTTTAGGCACTGCTTATATAAATTAATTTCATGAATAACGGAGAATGAATTGCTTTGCATCATAAGGCATCCAACCCAAAAATTCATGGTGCTACATAAATGCAATAATATTGTCCATAATCTGTGAGATTTTTCCTATTTGAATTAAATCTATAAATATATATTGAGAGTGTGTTTTCAGTGTTCAGCAGAACTGCCTAAGAAAGGAAAATGCTTGATATTTAAAATTTTTATTAATTTTTCTCATTCAGCTCTAGTTTTTGTGTACACAAATTTGTGCATTGCCAGGAATATTACTCTTTTTTGTCCAAGCCACTTGTGAGCAATTCCAGTGAGACCAATGGGGTCAATTTTTATAAGAGAAGGTAATAAAGCACATCACTTAACTGGTGTTAAACCCTCTAACAGAAGTCACAAACCTCCTGGAAAGAGCATTGACTCCGAACTGCCTTGAGCTGCATGAATATATGAATATAACTTTAATATAATCTGAATTTTGCAACACTCATTGAAATACATCATGAACACTGTAAACACCTCCTTCCCTACAAGGAGATAAGTACAGCTGTATTTATATTAATTCTACTTTTTTCTGATTGTAACCACAGTTAATTTTTTTTTTAAAGAATGCGCTTTGGTGGAGTACTTTCAATTTTTAGTCTTTGAAAGTTGAGCTGAGTATTTTTTCCTGCAAAAGACCCTCACTCTACTTTATCCAAGAAAAATATGCTACAAAGTTGGAAGCATGTACTAGTCTTTTATAGTAAAAGCTGACTGTAAACAAAATCCACCTCTCCCCAGAGCACCAACATAATAAAATATTTAGATTTTCTGTAACAGCATCAACCATCTCATGCAGCAATGAGGGGAAAGCACTGGAGGGACTGAATTCAGCTGAATTCAAGTGTTTTGATTGCTGCTCATATTGGCCATGTCAAAAGTCTTGAATCCTGCCAGAGAAGGATCCCTGTGCACAGAGGATGGAATAACTGTGTGGAATCACCTGAGCCTTGTGTGCCTAGAGCACAGGGGGCAACAAAATCCTAGAAATAGACTTTGTAAATGTGTTGCCACCTTAATGACATGGAATTGCTTCCCGATTTATGTGTCAGGATTGCTTTAGGAGTAGGGAATGCAAGCCCAAGGCCAGAACCCAGCAGCCTATCTGGTTTATTCTGTTTACTGTTTTCTGTATTCAAACTTTTTCTATATGTCCTGTCATGTCTTGTGAGACAAATCTGCCTCCTAAAATTCACCCCATGGAGGAGAGTAAACCTGATTTGACTTTTCCAGGTAATAAAAATAAATGTTCTATGGGGAAACGATGTACCCAATTGAGTGAAGTCATTATTGACATTAGAGCATCAAGCCTGTGATTTTGAAAGTCTGGCTTTGGGGACTTACTTCAAAATTTAACAGGAACTACATGACTCAATCCCACCAGGAAAATCCCACGAGTAATAGGAAAATTTCAGTATTAAAACTGAAATTCAACGAATTACTGTGGGAGCAATCTCTCTGTTCCTTATGTCCAGGCAGAAAGAGTGAAATCATGTCCTCTGTGGAAGAGGCCAAAGAAATACGTGATATGCTGAAACTTACAAAGAATTCTCCTTTTAAAGCTATTTTCCCCACAGGAATATTTAATATATCCCTCTCCATCATGATCACTCCAATGCCACACTGCGGTTTTCAAGGAGGCTGAGTAATTTCTGCAATTCCTCTTCAGTCCCAGCTCTTTCAGCCTTCTCACACCACAAAAACGTGTCTGGGGGAGAATTTGCAATTTCTTGTCACCAGGCAGTATCTGATAATCAAAATGTCATCTGTAGTCTGCAAGTCAGGAGATGAATTAATGGGGCCCAACATATACCTAAAGAAAAATGCATAGTTTTAAAAAAACTCATGGTTTTCTCCTTCAATGAAAAGCTTTTCTTAAGTATTTATCAAGGCATCAGGATTTTAACAGAATTACTCAGATGTTTAAAGCTTGTTCTTTCTTTAAATATCTCATAGCATGAGGAAACTAAAGGTAATGAACAAATTTTGCTTGTTCACAATATGCAATTTTTTTCTAGTCCTGGGACTCCTGGGCACTGTATTGAACAATGTTAGAAAGCAGTAATAATTAGGTAGAATTGCACCCAGAAAGCATATCTGGATATATATAGAAGTGTAAGATTTTACAGGATTTCTCCCCTCCCTTCAGGCCACGATGCTCATTTAGTAAAAATGCAAAAGGGAAATATATACCAGTAAACAAAAAAAGTCTCAAAACAATTTACATATTTACATACCTCTGAGGAAGTAGGACACCTTTTTTAGCTACTATCAGGTAGCACAAATAACTGCAGATCCAACTGCCTGGTTTTCTGAAAGTTGTCAAAGAGCTTAATAGAAAGATATATGAAAACTTCAAGCTTTAGGCTTCAAATCCTTGGTATCTGTCAAGCTACAGCTTTAATACTAAATTTCATCCTTAATACAGTCTCCAAATACAAAACGAAGCTATAGAGTGTGGTTAAAGGTTTTTATTTTGCATCTTCAACTGCATTCTGGTGTTCTGTTCAATATACTTGATTGTTGGGAGGTCCTTTGTGCTTTGAAATAATATTGCCACTCATATCAGACCAACCTGCCCTACTTTTCCCCGAAATGTTTTTAAAATTTTTTTTTGCAGCAGAGTGATGCTGACATTTCATCACTTCTTTTAAGTCAGGAATTGGGATGACCAGATTATTTTCCTTCTGAAAAGGCCTGTTAGGGGATTTTAATTCCCACGTTGGCTCCTTTATCAGGGGAGACATCACCTACTTTGGATTGCAGGACTGTGATTTCACGCCAGGGGATTGAGGATGTGGGAACATGGTGTGTTAGGAGACAGCAAATTCCCGTCTTTGCAGCTAACGCTGAAATTACATAAACAACATGGATATATTCATTTTCTCTGAAGAAAGCAGTGTGTGTTTGTACACTAAAACACCCACACACACATTTATCCACATGTGCTATCTGTACTTTCTGTTACAATGAGCATTTTGCATCTTTGAACTTAAGAAAAGGCCAATCTCTAAGCAAGAAAACAGAGACCTGCAGCAACCCAGCTCTTGCTCTGCATGACCACAACATCTGAAGCCACTGCAGCATGCATTTTCAAACATCCCATTATCCAGGAAATTGCTCTTTGAGTTACAAGCTTTTAATCATGGCACTTTTTTCACTGGAAAAAGTCCCCACTGTTTGCTTGTTTAAAAGAGAAAGGTTCCCAAGTTGAGTTGGATGCCTTAAAAATAACCATGTGCCCCTGGCATTGTCAGGGAAAGAAAAGAAGAAAAGCCTGAGACAGAATATCAAGGTTTCAAGTTTTATAAATAGTTTTGAAATGTGGTCTCCATTATTTATTTTAGAAATGCCAAAAATCTCATAAAGTTATTAAAATGCATTAGTAAATATATGTATATTTACGTCATCAACTTTTTTTAATGCTGTATATTAGTTTATCCAGGAGACAACCTTTCCTCTGCAGCCTTCACTTCCCCACTAACACATGCACAGCTTCTTCCTGTGGAAGAAATAAGGGCACCAGACTTCTCTATCCTGCATGTGTAATCCAGGAATTGTTTTTCCACTGCAAACACCTTCAGGTAGCACTAATTGCTAGTCATGATTTGATTTTCTTGGAAAAATAACAACTCAAGCAGCTCTTTATCAAAGCTGTTAAGAGCAGGGCTTTTTTTCTCCAAACCTTTTGCTTTTCCCTACCTGTATGCAATTATCCACATACTCAGATCAATTTATTACCCCATGAATAAGCACATTCACTCTCGTTTTCCTTTCCCTTAGGACCTTTACATTAAGATGACGACTCAGACTGCTCAAATAGCCCAGTTGCAAATGCCCTTTGATCAAATGATGACTCAAGGAGACTCAAAGATTACTCCTGCAGGGAAAGTCAGGCAAATTGATCAGTGCTGTCACTGGAGAGCAGCAGCTCCTGAAGGACTAGATTTAAAATGCATTATCTTTAATGTAATCAAAGGAGCATTTCACTTAATTTTAAAATGCCTTGCAATATTTGTTAGTGTTATCATTTCAGGGTGTTGCAGGGACAAAAGTTAATTACACTGACTAGACAAACACTAATTTGTTTAATTAAGGCTATCCTGCTTTCTTTGTGTAATACGTTTCCAACTTGGTTTACCCACTGATTATTTTTGAAATAGTAGGAGCATAGACATAAATAATCTTTCATGGAAGACGTGCTGAGTCTAATGAGGTAAGAGGGAGAAACCAAAAAAACTAAAGGAAAGTAAGGAAACTAAAGAATAGAAAGATGTTTTTCTTGCCACCTCATGACGTATTTTAGATTTAAATGAGAAGAGACTAAACATGTCCATGGCATGGATTTTCCAGAAGTAGATCATAATCCACCCATGGATTACCCAGGCAGCATGAGTGAAATTTTGGTCTCCTGCCTAGACACTGCTCCCAGAGCCAGTGATTAGGGGGAGTTTGCAGCCTTCTGCCACTTTTCTGTTTTGGCTTTGTCCTTTTACAGGAAAGGGATGAGCTGCAGCAGTGATGAGGGACAGAAGGCAAAGCCCTTCCCTGGCCAAGCAGCAGGAGGCAAATGCTAAGAGAAGCTGAGAGCCCTCAAACCCAGGCAATCCCAGAGCTGCCCCAGGCCATGGGGGACACGTGGGACACACAAACTCTGACTTGCTTTGAGCAGGCTGGAACAAGGCAGGCTTGGAATGCCTGGCCTGAACCAAAACCATGGATTTTCTCCACTCTTAGGTGTTCCCGCAGGCTCTAGAAAGCAGGTTAGCATCAAGCTGGTTCTTCCTGATGGCCTTCATTTCTGTGACAGCAGCTCATTGTCCCTCTGGTTCATCCACTCTCTGGTGATGGCCTTAAAGAAAAACAGAAATTCATGACCTAGTGGAAAGTGGACACCTGGATTTAAATAGCTATAAGACAGACCAAGATAGTGAAGGAAAAATATGAAAAGGATGTCTTTAAGAGTGGAGTCCATGAAGTGAAAGACAATGAGTAAGATTAATGTCATTATTAAGGACCCTACAACGGTTGTTCGTTAGTTAACAATCCACTGACATAAAATGAAACTTAAACCATCAAAACCTTTAAAATGGAAAGAGATAAAGTCTGAAGAGCTTCTGTACATTCCAGATATCACAGGACATTAGGCAAAAAACAGGAACCAATCACATCCCTAAAATACCTGGAGAAATTATCATAATAATTATAGATGAAAACCAGGATTGCACAAAAGAAAATATGAATTAAACAACAGAGATCCCTGATTAGTGAGGCCAGGCCAGTTGGCTGTAAACCAGATGAGGACACATCTTTCCTGTCCATCTGTAAGATATGTGGTTCCCTAGAAAAATCATTTGCCCTGTATTCTGTATTTCTGTATTTCAGTGCAAGAACATGGTGTCCCCTGTGCACCAGAACAAGAACAGGGAGCTTTGCAGGATGGTTTTAGATTTATAGTTGTTATATAAAAGAAAAATCTGTGTGATTTTTCTCCACCCATACTTTTCAGATGCATCCTTTTGTTCAAGAAACTTCATTGTCAGTAATTTATTTGTGGTACTCTGAATAAACCAAGCTCTAAAGCAAGAAAGTTTTGTTTAGAGCCAGCCTTTATTCTTTTCTCATTTACTTTCTGTGAAACCTACACTGCACTCCACCAGGTCCAGACTTAAACATAGTAAATTTTAGTGAAAAAAATGCCTGTTAAATAAAGCATTTATTCTCTAGCATAACATTATCAAGCCACTGGCAAGACCCAAGATTTAAGAGACCAATGTAAACATTTTCTGCTGCGAATACCTCTGCTTTCCTATAATAATATTGTGTTTGAAAGTTTGCATGGGCAAAGAAGCAGCTCTTTTTCAAGGATGTCAGTCCTTGTTCCACCATTGCTTACCTTCACACCAGTCATTACTCAGTCAAGCAGAAAACTGAAAATGGAAGTAGCACTTCAAGTCAAGAAAATAATAAAAAGAAAGTTCTCTGAACATGACAATTTGGATAAAAGCATTTCTGTGCATCCTCCCTCTTTGTTGCAGAAACAAGCAAGAGGACGTGTTTGATCTGCCTTTCATTCACAGCCCCAGCTGTGGGTGCAGCTGCGAGAGCTGCTCCCAGAAAAAGCTCTTACACAGGGTGAAGAGCAGAAGAGGTAGCATTTTTAGATGAATTCCTGAAAATGCAGAATGAGACGCTGGCATATATGCAGTACTAGTGCCCCGACCATAGTCAACTTCCAAGAAATATTCAGTCCACTCCCAAAATCTGTTACAGAGAATTTTTTTCTTTTTCTGATTCACCCAAATGTAGTTATAAAATTATCTCAGGAAGTTCAGCTACAATGGATCTCCTCTGTCAAAAAGCACTAACAAGGCTCAACCAGAACTGGTTCTTGGGGTCACCGAGGTGGAAAAAGCATAAACTACCTCAGTTTGCTAGAGCTTGATTATAGGTTTGTAGCTGGTCATAGCACTCGACTGCAATGCTGTTTCCTTTCACCACACACAGAGTCTGAGTAATGAAAAAGGGATTCAATCTTCCTATTTCAAATAACTACATGGTACTATGAGAAAATCTGGTTTGCATTAAAAAAGGCAGGCTTTCCCCTTCAAAATTTCCCCTTCAAAATTTCATGAAATACAACAACAGGAGCAGCATTTACAAATGGTCACTTTCCCAGGACAGTTACTCCAGATCAGTCTAGGCACTTACAGCTCAGCTTCGGGATCATTTTGAATAAACTGATTTTAAGGTTCCTCTTCTTGGGTTGGAAAGAAAACAAAAAGAAAGAGTTTATACAAACAACCTTTCTTTTCCCCTTTTAAATTCATTAAAGCCTCCTAATTCTTAACACAGAAAAAAAGTGAAAAAACATCCACTCTGTGCAGCCTCAGGCAAGTAATAAGCAACGAGGTTGCAGGATTTATTTGCAGTAATCCTGGTTCCATGCCGCTAACCACCAAAAAAACCTCACCCCAAAAAACTCCAAACAACCCAAAATGCTATCCGAAGTCTGTATTTCATGTACTCAAAGCAAGTACATTGCACCCAATAAGCTGAAGGAGACCTAGAGAAAATAATTTCTGGAGGCTGGTGATTTACAGGTGAGCAGCAACAAGGCAGCTCCAGGGAATGGAAACGAGAAATGTGTTGAGGAATTTGAGACAAAGAAACTAAAAGGTGAGAAGAGGAGAACAGAATGTGTCCTCAGCGGGAACAGAGAATTTCAGCCAAAGTGGCCTCGTGTGTGCCACTAGGAAAAGACCTTGTCAGAGCAAAGCAACAAGACCTCAAGGCATATAAATTTCTGGCCTCAATTTGATTGCAAACTCCCTCCACAGCCTGGAGCAAGTCACTCCAGAGGAGGAGAGCAGCACAGGTTCCAATGACACCTTGGCAGAAAGCCTAAAAAACTCTGTGCAGGCTCCCACTGGATCATTTCTCCTGCTCCTTATGGAAAGTTTTCAGCCCACACCACAGGCAGATTTAATGCTCAAGTTAGCTGATTACGACTTATTGTCCCTGTCACAGGGCTGCTCCTGCCACCAGGTCACCCCAGCTGTCAGTGCCATGAGGCACTTGGGAAAAAAAAGAAAAACAAGACGGATGGAGCAGCAGGAGCAGGAGAGCAAGCTCTGAGCAGGGAGTAAAGCAGAGCTCATTTAAGTCTCTCTTGCACTGTGCTGCAAAAGCTCAGGGGTTGTGGTTTTAAATTTATACCAATTTAGACTAAGTAAAAGGAACTTTTTTTTACAGTGAGGGTGGTAAAACACTGGCACCTGGAGAGGTGGTGGGTGCCCCATCCCTGGAACCATTCAAGGTCAGGTTAGGCATGGATCTGAGCAACCTGATCGAGTTGGAGATGTCCCTGCTCTTTGCAGGAGGGTTGGAGCAGGTGACCTTGAAAGGTCACTTCCAAGCCAAGCTATTCTATGATTCTCTGATTAACTTTTCCTCAGAAGAACACATAGAGGTCAGATTAGAGGAACCTAAACAGAACTCTTCCTAAATAGAGATATGTTATGGTTTGAAAAGAAGGATACAGAGAGTAGCAGGACAAAGGGAACAGTGTGAAAGGAGCTTAAGAAATTCCGCAGCACTTAAAATATTGGTTCAATACTGGACCATACTCAACTTTTTTTGTACTACACTGTCTGGGGATGCTGCTGAGGATCCCTGGCTAGACTAAATAAAAGAGCCTCTGAAAGTTCAAATTTGTCTCTGGATGTATTCAACATAGAATAGAAAGAAAAATATAAAAACAATAGAGTAAGGAAACCTTCATTTGGACAGGCAAATACTTTCCTATTAAATGTAACTGATAACCTCCCAGTTAACTCATGGAAGAATGCTTCTATCCCAAAGAAATCATTGAAAAAAGGGATTATTTCTGCCACAGGGGCTGGCCCTTATGCATGGCATCAGTTCCAGTTTAGGGTTAAAAATAAAACATCTGTTGAAGCTTTTTCCACTTTTTTTCCACACATTTTCTACCACAACAGCCTGAAGATTTAGGATGCATAATGTTTATTCCAGCTTTAATTTTCTTCACAAATTCTCCATCTCTGTGGTAAATTAAAGGAGCAGATGCATCCCTGGGAAAGTTTCCAAACTGATTTTGAAGAAAGTGAGACATCCAATATTTGCTGAGCTGAGCTGGGGTTTCTGATCAATGGCAATACCACACACAGGATCAAAGAAGAGCTTGAAGTAAATAACTGATGTGTAGAGTTGTATTACATGGTTAGGATGCAGATGGTTTCTGTACCTCCCCATGGACTGCTGCTGCAGATATAAACTGCTGATCGCCATCCTTGATTATCACTTGGATATTGCCTTATCCTTTGATGCAGCTGAATGTTCTGCTTTACTGTATGGGTAAATTATGAAAGCCCATCCAAAAAATAAATATACATGTAAATGTTGTATGTATAATATTATTAAACTACTGTGATATAATCCAAAGTATTTTCTACAAAGACATGATTTTGTTTCAGATTTATGGCATGCAAATAACAAATACCAATAATTGCTCTCTGCTTCTCTGGACACGGCAGAAAAAGGAAAATATCAGCTCATTTTTTTTTGCTTTCAGTGCAGGTCCAAACCAAGTGTCGCAGAGCATTTCAAACACTGGAATGTTCATCATTCAGCTTATTGTATATGTGAACTCCCACTGATTTTCATGAGGTAATGAGCATAAATAATGCATTTGAGAAAATTCAATTACAAAATTAAACTGATCATTGTTCATCTGACTAAATAAATTCAATCCCTTAAGCGTAGGCAAACAAGAGGTTTGGGGATGTGGTTTAATCTCAGAGGGCTATGGGAAAGCCGATGGAGATGGCACAGTTTTTCTGCATAATCACGGTTTTTAGAACAAAGCTGAGCTTCATTGTGTACATCAGGTAGAACTACAAACAGACGCTTCAAATGTTACTAAATTATTATTTAACTAACACAAACAAGCATAAGTTTGCAATAAGAAGCCAAACAAATTGTTTTTCTCATACCAACAATAATCTCTTACTTCAGTGGCCAATTGCTCTTTTCACCACATGAATCCTTGCCATTTATTGGAAAAAAGCATTTCTTGAGAAGACTGTTTTGGTTTTAATCATGTGGGCAAAGCCTGAGGGAAAATTGTAATATAAGTTGTAATTCACTCATTTTCTTTCAGCTCTAGAATTTGTTCTGTGTGAGATTGGCCAAGAGAGCTTTTGTTTCATATTTATAACTTTATATTTCCTTTAGTATGGAGTAAAGAGACATTTTTTTTGTTGCTCTTGTTGAAGTTATTATTTCTGTGTTAAGATTAAAATTGCAAATACAAAGAGAATGGTTTCATTTATAATAAAAGAAACATAAAAAAATTCTATGAATTATTACATTTGAAATGTGTATTTGTTCTCTCAGAAGTACATTTCATCACACAATATGAAGCAGTAATACTGAACTGCACAGCTAGAGCCTTCAGCAGAGCCCTAAAGGCCAGAATCGGCAGTTCTACCATGTCACTGATGTATTAAAAAAAAAAAAATAAAGAGGGGAAAAGAAGAAAAATAAATGCTGCAGTTTCATTACAAAAAAGGAGAAGGGATTATCAGGCTCTTGTGCACTACATTTATACCCAGAAAGTTCAATTCACACCCAGGGAAACACTTTCAGTCCTGGCTTTTGGAAAGAGTTATCTGATAAATTCAATGTGCAGAAGTGAGAGCTGTCATACTCACTGAGGAGAACCCGGCTGATCATGGAGGTGTCGGAGGTATATATTTAATGTAAACCGTAATTTCAATATAACCAGATTTCCCAATTAAAAAAAAAAAAAAAAAAAAAAGAAAGAAAAAATGAAACAGAATTGTCAAGAAGTTATTTTTGTGTATCAAAACAGTTTTTCCACTTTTACTTTTCTCTTGCATCCACTTTTTCATTTGGCATCTGAACTGACACGCCCTGGAAGGGAGGCACTATAAGGTGGGGATGGATAAGAAGCAGAACACAGCACAACCAAGAAACCCCATCCCTTTTGTCAGGGACACAAACTGATGTCAGTATGGAAAAAATCTATCCAGTAATAAATCTCTGTCTGTCTTGTCAGCTCTAAAACATTTCTTAACGCTTTATCCACTGCCACTGTCACACTGTACTGCAGGACTCGGGATAGTCAAGGGAATGTCAGTGTTGGAGAGGATTGCAGGATACTCCTGAAGCTCATTTTATGCATTATTTGAGGGAAAACTTAATGAAGGACTTTCTGTCAATGCAGAAGACCAGAAGTGCACTTCATTTCTGAGACCGTGTGCCGAGCCCCAGAATCAGACATTTTACAAGATTAGCACTAAGCAACTGTACTTATCTTCATCTTCGTGGCATTCCTAATGTGATTGGAACTATTTGTTAAGCATTAGTGAAGCAGAACTCCAGCGTGTGTCGCCCCAATGGGATTCTGGCTCTGGGGACAATCTCATGCTCCTGTCTCCCCTGCCTTTCCCAGGGCTCAGCCAGCTGCTCTCCCACTGCTCCAGCAGCAGTGGAAAATTCCTTTTTGTCTGAAAGGGGAACTGCATGCTAAATCTAGATGGCAGGATCAGGAAACATCTTAAACCAAATTAGCGAGAAGCAAAGCAGAGCGAACAAGTTATAAATTGTGTTAGCCATCCTAAGTGTCCCTCTGGTCTCAACTTTTGCTCTTTGCTTTTAATCTTACAAAATAATAGTTTGTGCTGCTTGTTTCCTAAGGCTTTTTCTGCTCCTTTTAGGAGGACAAATTCAGAAGCAGAGGAATTGTAAGGAGTGGTGTCTCCAACCAGACACAATGGTGTGACCTATTCCAAACTGCAGTAGGACCCTCAGCATTGAAATTATTTGCAGAAGTAAATCAATAAATACAGTTACCAACCCTGGGTAACAATTTCTCCCAGAAAACATGCATCTACCTGCCAGGAGACAGATATCAAATTCTTTTCAAACCTAAAGGAACAAAAATATGAGCACACTAATTAGTTACAGCTCTTTCAAACATGTGAGTTGTTTTGCTTCTATTTGCTCCAGGGCCTCGGCCTCTTCCTCTCCTGCCTTCCCCAAACTATTCTCCTTAATTTTCTGGACACAAACCTCCTTCCCAATTTATTTTAACTACAGAAAAACCCACCACAGATTCAGTGATGTATCCAATACAATGTGACGACACGAAGACAAGAACTTCATTTGCAATCACTGCTTAACACTCAGCCATCAGCATAAGAGGAGAATGAAATCTTTCATGAAAATTAATTGGAATATGGTAATTTGATCTTTTACTGCCATCCTGAACACAAGATAGGACGACTTTTTGAGATTCTTCCTATCCTGGGACTGCAGAGGGACTTGTGGATTTGCCCCTCCCTGTCTCAGGTATTACTGCAACAAGAATGATGTAAAGATTGAAAGACACTTCTTGTCACTTGAGCGTAACTTGTGCTTACTCAGCAGCTGAATAAAGGCATCAAATACACTTTGTTTGTGAAAGAAATAATCTAAAACTGCATCTATAGTTGCATTTGAAATTATTTTCTGTTTGTCAGTCCGAAATCCTATTTTCAACTAACTTTTAAAGGGTTTTGTCAGGATTCTCCCTAATGTTCTCCAAGCTATAAAGTGTAAAGACTTAATAACCCAAAGAGAAGGTTCTTGGAACTCTGAAGAACACAAAAATGGTGCTACACTGAAGAAATTTTCCATGTTGAATCAATGTTGGAGAATCCTCACTTCCTGTCTTGCTATCTAAATGGTCATGCTGTGCAGCTATGAATAGTGGTGGGAATAATAAGAAAGAGACACAACTAGCTGGATTTTCTTCTTAAGAATCAGCCTGTTTCTTCTCCAAAAGGCATCCAACCATTTTGGCTCGCAGTACAGAGCTATGCCGAGCTTGGGAGCAAGCATTATAAGTAGGGATAGCTTAGAGAGACTTTGAAATAATTCTAAGGAAACACTTATTTTACAATTAATATTAGATGGAAGAAGAAGCAAGAGCAGTGTTGTGAGGGGGGAAGTTTTGGTCTGGCTCAGAGAGAGGAGTTAGGGAGATGCAGTGCTGAGGAACAGACCACCAAAACCAGGTCTCCAAAATGTACAATATGACACTGCTCAGCATTGGTGATAAGGAACTTTGTCCTTAAGAAACATGTTCAACATCCCTTACTAGTTCAACACCCCTCTATTCACAATTCACCTGAGCCTGATTACTGAGGCAGTGAATTAGTCTCCTTATGGACTATTTGCCTTCCTCCTGCAAAAACTGCCTTGGAATTTAATGTTTAAAACAAGATTTCTCTTTTCAGAAACACCCACCCACTCAGCACACAGAGAGTTTGCCAACAATTAACCAGCCAATCTGCCTGTAAAATAAATAGGTTTTAAAGAAAAAAAATCTTTCTAATTAAATGAAAAAAGCCCACAGAACTAAAGAACACGATTTTTTGCCATGTACCATTTTTTTGAAGACAACATGGCCTATGTCTTGTATGTACTAATTATGTGAAAGTTGTGGTTAAGACTCAACAACAAAGAGCTTGATCTCATAGTCTCTCTTATTTCTCTCTCAAATTAACATTCTTTTCAAAAGTTGTTCAGCAAGGCCTTACAACCTCATACTTCTGTCAATAATAACCTGAAGTGAGCTTTCAAATATGGACCTGTGGATTTTTTAATCTGTCCATTCACTGTGGTGTGAGACTCCCAAACACTTAACTTCAAGAATTGATTAAAATTCGATTCCATCTCACTCATCAGCCTTCCCGCAAACTGAGCTAAGGCATTTCCCTCAATACATTCTGCATTACAGATTTCATCTGCAACACATCTACAGGGAAAGCAGCTTATGGATCCACACCAGATTCCAGGAGGCATCACCACTCAGGATGGTGTTTGCAGAATACAAACATCTTTACATCTTACTGTAAATTTGTCACCATGGCTGCTCTCTTTCAGATTGTTCTTGCATTTAATTTGTTCAACTTCTTTTTTTGACATTTGCACTTCTTCAGACTGTGCCTGAATAAATCTTCATGCCCTTTCCACTTGCTATAACTAATTGCCTTCCTGAAAAACTGCAGGAGAGAGTATGAAAGTATTGAAAAATCTTCCAAACTAGACATTCTGTGAATACCAAAGGTTGTCTGGAAAAAAAAAAAAAAGCAACAAACCAAAAAAAAAGCCACGGTTGAGCATGTTTGCAATTCTGTGCTGTAGATATTCCTGGGATGAAGGGCTTGGTCCCTTGAGCTGCTGAGTGTGTTGGCCATAAATCAGCATTTCATAGCCTCAGGGCTCAGCAGATAAACAGTCACAGAGTTCAGTCTCACTTGTCCCCAAACAGGTTGCTCAGGAAGTAGGGTGGATTGGAATCAGATTACAAAATTATTATGCACCTCAGCACTACCAGCTCAAATTACTGTTGAAAAAAAGCATAAAGCAGTGATCATAATTTTTAGCAGTTCTCAGATTTGGACTGGCAAAAAAGTCATCCTAAATTTTCTAGCACACAAAGTATATCATTATACAGCTTGTACAACTCAGAATTGCTTCATTAAAATTTATTTCTATGTTTATTTCAATTCCTGAATTATTGACAACTGTTGTATTCGAAGAATTTGTTACTTCTCCAGCAGCATATGAGCACAAATCTGCAAGACAGATGATGCCTGTAACATTGCCAAGCAGAATTTTGTCTGGTACAGCATATTTTATTTTTGAAGACTGAAATGTACTGGTTTAAGAGAAGAACAGTTCCAAAATTTAGGATGACACCACATCATCAATTAATGAGCTGTAATATACCATGAATGCTTCATTTTGCTTCTTTCTCCCTCCACAAGATATCTATCTGGTTAAAAAGAAAAGTGAAAGAAAAAAGAGGCAAGCTGAGGGTTCTGCAGTTTGATAAACTGTCATGACCTCTCCCATTGAAATTTACATACAAATGTTTCCAAGACGTTTTATTCAGCTGCGCAAATGAATTCACATTTTGCCAGGAAATAAAGTTTTTCTGGAAAACATGACCCCAAAAAAAGGGAGGAAACCCCACACTCTTAAAGTTATATAATCCAAATTACATTTGGAAGGAAAAATTTAATTTTTGTAGTTTACTCCACCTGAAAGTCAGGTCTTACGTCATGAACAGAGGCAGCAAGAGAAAAAGATGTAAATTAACTACACAGTAAAGTTTTCCCTTAAGGTATGTAAATTCTGAATGAAGCCAATCCACACATCCTATGAGCAGGGAAATATTATACAAACCTACCCACAGAGTGAAATGGTGGTAAAGCAGTGAGGCAAAGGCTGTCCAGCCCCAGTTTGATCTATCATTCAGAAAACTTAAATGCTTAAGGTAAATCAGACACCATTTAGTGTTATGTAACATTTTTTGCCTCAGCTGCTTCGGTTTCTTTTCAACTCATGTTTATGTTCCATTTAAGCTGTTTAAACCTTTTATACCTCAATCAGGTGTGAAAGCTTTTCAGTTATTGTTACAAACCATTTAACATGACACCCTGAGCCGGCAGAGCTCGGGGCTCTCACGTACAGCACCCAAACCCTGCTGGAATCACACACCACAAAGCATTTGATTTACACGAGTTCTGCCTTCTCAGTACCCACACTGAAACAGCCTCCAGATAAAAAGCAAAACAGTTTCATTCTCCACTGAGGAAAAAGAATTCTTTAGTCTAATAGGTTCCCAGTTGCTGCAGACCGGAGCAATCCCTCTGAAGCCAGGGGAGATGAACAACCTCACACCACCTCCACTGCTGCTGAGGCACCTGGAAGATCCTACACCGAGCAGTGCTTCTAATTAACTGCTGCCCCACAGCTGGAGTATTCCCTCGTGGGGTTTTTTGTTGTTTGTTTCTGTTTCATTTGTGGCTTTTTTTGCTTGGTTTTGGTTTTGTTTTGTAAAGACAGTACTCCTCTTTAAATCCTTCCATCCTCATGCCTGAAGAGATTAAAAATTCCTCAGCTAGGTGCAAAATACACTGATCTGCTTAATGTTTGTGCCAACTCCGTCCTACCAAGATCCATGCAAAGTACGTGGGAAGGAGAAAGCTCTAGTGGAGAAATGAGCAACTTCCATATTGATTGAATGTGTCTCACAATACTTATCACATAAATTGCTCATCACTTTGCTTTTACTTGAACGCCCAGATCCTTTAAAACCTCCACAATCTAGATTTATTTGTGTCCTGATTACATTCTCAAGTTCGGAGGAAGAAACCTACAGTTTGATGAACTTTAGCTCAACTTGAATTTCAAGAGGTCTGATGGATTATCAGTGCCTTGATTTCCTCTGTCTTTGATGCCAATAGGAGGCAAAAGGGTTTAAGTAGCCAGAACGACCTGGTTTCTGCAGAACATACCCCACTAATGTGCCCATCTCAGGCAGTGCAGTGGAACTTGATTACCATCCGTGCACACCGCTTTAGGAGCACGAGGTGGAAGTGCCTTTGATCAAAAATGCAGTGAGAGTAGGATTTTCAAAATATTCAACTCCCACTGAAATACAAAGTCTACCCACTAGCTTTAAAGAAAATAGATTTAGGCCAGAACTGAACACCTTTGAAAATCTGAACCTGAAGTAGAAGAACTTTGTGTAGTCACTACTTCCTAAAGGAAAAAGATGCAGGTAAACAAGGCCTGATTAAATGTGGAACTACTGAAATTTACCTAAAACCATAGTTGAACCTTTGCTGAGTTTTGAACAGTTTGTTTTCAATTAATTTGTGACTTTTCCTTACTTCCCAAACAATGAGTTCTGGGAGCAGCTGGGAGCTGGACTGTCATAAGTGTTGTTTCCATAGCATTTCCAGTCTGACTGGAAGCCAAAAACATTAGAAAGCTCATGAGACAGCCTGTTTTCAAGAGTTCTCAAGCAAATTTTGGCTGATCGAGTATGTTTTGATGACTTCAGAAAATCATCCAAACTGAGGCATATCTCATAGCCAAGCTAAGCCCAAACCCTAGAGAAGTTTGTCTGCAACAAGATTTGAGAAAGAAAGGGATGGCCAAGTATTTTCTGTGATTTATTAGAAGAATTTAAAGGCAGGGAGAGCAGAGACAATAAAAATAAAGAGACCCTGAAATAAAAGATTGACCCATTGTTTTCCAATTCAAGCATTCAAATGTTACTAAAATCCAGCTCTCCTGCCACATGACAACATTGATTTGGTCAGGATTAATTTGGGTACGGTTTGAAGATGGGGGACTGTGTGCTGGGGTCTCTGGACTGGATCTGTTTCTATGTGCAAAAGAAGGACAATTGCTGTTTTCCCCATTTTATCCAAGGAAAGGGTGGACTCCAAGTTCCTGATAGGTTACCAATAGAATTTGCAGTAGAAAAGGCTTTTCCATCCATATATTAGCAAGAGCAAAGTTGAAAATCTCCACTCAGGCTTTGTATCTGTAATTCACATTGTCATTCCAGTGACAGAGCCTTTCCTTCAGCAAGTTGGATATTAGCTTGTTATCAGGTTTTCCTTGAGTGCCAAATTGAAACCGTACAAAAATAATAGTTCATTCCTCCAGAACACTTGTAGCCGAGGTGTCAAGTTAAGAGAAATTTGATATGGTGAGAGCTTGCAGCTTGAGCAGTCAGGGAAGTAATGGATTTTCCTTGAGTTGGAATGATATTGAAGACCTGACCAGGGAGATGAGCTGAGAGAAAACTACAAGTTCAGCCTGTCTTTGGTCATTGTGAAGTCCTGCATGTTTTTTGTAAGCAGATAGTGCAGTTTTTCCTCTCTCTCTCTGCCGGCCAGAGGAAAACATGGAAATGTTCTCCTTTCATATCTCACTTCATGTCCTGGTCAGACACAACCAGCCCTCCTTCAGCAGCACCTTCTGAGAGCCCAGGGCCACCAGAAAGGTCAGAGGCCACTGCTGGTGAGAAGCTACCAGAACTTTATCTCCCTGCCCTCCCTGGTGCCTGGCCAGGGACATGCAAAGGACTGGCAAGAACCTGTAGCCTTCAGCTCCTCCCCAAATCCCCAAAACACCTGCCCCACGATGTGACGTGTGCCCCACTTTGCAGACCCCCAAGATGCTTTCTTTCCTCGGGGAAGATGCCTTCTTTCTGAACAGAAAACACACAGCCTCAAATAGAGACCTTCCTGCATGTTCTTGCTGCTGGAGCTGGTGCCTCAATGAACAGGGGAAAGAGCTACAAACAAATAAAAAATGGAATGCATTAATTTACCCTGCTTTCCGTGAAGTACCAAGTTCATAATTTTCTGTAAATCAAAGAGAAGATGAATGCTAAGTGTAATTCCAAGTTCTCAGCGCAGATATAACAAACTATTTCCTGGCTCCAAACCTCAACCAGCCACCATGCAAGAAAATACATATGCATGTTAGTATTTCTTGTTTGATCAGTGTCAAGATTGCTTCCATTTGTTATTTCAAAAGAAACTAAGAAAATACGTTTTTAAAATTCACTGCCAAGTGTAGATTCAGTTAGAAGATCAAACTCCCAATTGATTGCATCCTTCACGGTCACTGCAGCAAATTCAGGGTACCAGCTGTGTTCGTTACCCTTTCAGAAAGCAGACACGGTATATTACCAGATCTTTAGTTTTATTAGCTGCACCACAGGTCCCAGAGAGACCTGAGCTCAGTTTGTTTTTCTTCCTGCTGCATATAATGCCTCTGGCTTCTGCTGTATGTGCTACTTCGTTCTGCATTCGAATTTCTTGTTTTAAGTTCAGAAATGTGGTGCTCATTCCCCCAAGTGGACTTCAAAGATCACAAAACAGGCCAATCCTTGCACATAAATATATTGATTTTAAGGGCACACTTGTATTTAGGAAGAATACTTTGGCTTTAGCTCCCTGCTAATGTCTCATGAATCCAAGTAGTGGCAGGAATTTTGCTCAGTCGAGGATGTGGTTACTCATCACAAGGTGTAGCTGCAAATTTCACACAGCAGGACTCCTTTGGCAAAACAATCCTCTGCTGCAGAAGTCTCTTCTGTGGGAACTCTGCAGGGCTCTGAGTACTTTGACATTTCAATCAAATTCTCTCAGCTCACAACTCATTTTCAGCTCTCCGTGCTGAGCAGATTTTGCTCTGGAATGGCACAGGGAGAACATTCCTTACTGCTCCAGCAGCTCTCACGGACTGCTGCTCTCAATTCCCCATCAATACACTCCATGGAAAGCAGTAAGGAGATCAATACAGATCCAAAGGCAGCTTGGAAGGTATTTCAAAGAAATAATTTGACGTTTTGCCTGAGCCTACTTGCTTTTCTTCAAATATGAAAAAAATATGTAGAGTGTATTCAGTGCAGAGTAATTTGTGTGCAAGAATTACTGAGAAAATGTACCTTCAGTGGGAAATCGAGATAATTCCCCAGTTTCATACAGAGGAACATTCCTATTTACACTTTCTTTACTGTTATTAGGTCCCAAACCATATGAACTAACTACATGTTTCTTAATTTTATTTAAAGCTATAGTTAATGCTACGTCAAACCACAGAGTCTGGCTGCCACCAGACTGGTTAAAACCCTGGAAAATCCTCTCGCAATCCATCCTACTGAGTTCACCCTTTACTTGTCCCTGCAGATCAGATGTGCTTCCAGTACAGTTTTTTTAGACAGAAAACTGCGATCTGGTTGAAGAAGGGTAAGAAATGAGTGTACTATTGCCAGTTCTGTGACTTGCTATAGAGCCATGGCTGTAAAAACAAGCCATGATCAAAAACAGAGACTGGGAGAATTGATTGAATTTAGCGCTGAAAACTAAGGTTTTGCTTTTGATTTTTAGGTACAGAAGAAACTATAACTGTTATTTTTACAAGAAAAGAGAAAAGTTTTAAATCTCGTGGATATATACTGACATGTAACAGAATAAGGCTAGAAATATAGATTAATACCTGGAAAATGTATTCCAACAAGTTTCTTTCAGAGAGGAGAGATTATTGGAAGTTAGGTGTTGTATTAGTTTATTTCAACAGAAAAAAACGTGGAGAACAATGAAGACGAAATGATCCATAACTTTTCCCATCAAAACAACCTGCATAATTGTGTGTTTTTTTAACACAAAGAACGGTTGAACCAAATATCAGAAGGCCAAACATCATATTTTTATGGAAAATAAAATTAACTTTCATTTTTCAAAGCTTTTTTATTTAAATAAATGTGTTGTTACACAACAGATGAAAGTTACTTCAGACCCAGAGATTTTATTGTAATCACTGGAGCAGTTTTTATGTTAGAGGGCAACGGGGCAAGAGTTGTATGGATTTAGGCAGAGAAAATCCAAATGAAAATTGACCAGGATCAAGGGAATTGAGACAAAAACAGGTGATTGTTTTAGAAGAAATGGCTCATTACAAATATAATTTCTGAAAACTCATTGAGTTATCAGAGCAAATTGCTCCAATGATGGCAATGGATATTTCCTTATTTGAAAACCTTAAGCATTTGTGAGGCATAATAATTCAACAACAACCAGCACAAATTTGTCTAATTATTAGGCTATCTGGCAGGGCAGTGACACATGGATTTCAAATGAATTAAAAAATATTTATTTTTTGCCAGATGAATTTAGAAGATGAGTGGTAAGGTCACTGCAAAAGTAAGAGTTCTTTAAATATATAAAGTGTGGCACTTCACCTGAAGTTACAGTTTATAACCAAAGGCTGAAAATCAAATAATATTGAGTTCTTTGGAATCTTTTATGAGAGCCTTGCCTTTCTTTGTTGTTACTTCAGTCAAGCTGGATTCTTAATGAAGTATTTTACAATAGCTAAGCAAATACAGACAGGTAATAAAGTAGATTAATTTGGTCATAAGGTTTTTTCGATTTTCAGCATTGATTATTCAGCACTATCATTAGCAAGCACTTCTTTTTCCTCACTAAAAAGATCATGCAACTCACTATGTTAAACATAATTTTGTTCCAGTTATTCAATTAATGTCTGCACACATGCAAAGATTAGAACTTCAGACTAATCCACTTTACTGTAAGATTTTCCTCTTTTCATCCATCACTCTAGAAAAATAAGGATCCACACACATCCCATGTCTTCTAAGTAAAATAAATGCATTTGAAACAGGCAAGTTAATTCAGTTACTGGAACTCAGTCTTCATTCACATTTAGTGATAAACAACATGAGACTGAACAACTCTGTGCTTGAAGCCTTACATATTGCCCTTCAATACTCTTATCACCCTTCAGGCACAGGCCAAGCCCTCCCAGAGCCCACAGAAGCAAATATTTGCAGGTGGGATCCTTCCTGACCTGAGAGAGCACAATCTCCTGTGCCCCACACGTGTTTGTTACACAACACTGCAGCTCCTCACTCGCGGCTCTGGGGAGAAGCAGAGAGCACGGAGCAGAGCTGGATCAATCCTGAACCCCATCCCCATCACCTGCAGAGCTTGGAAGATCAAAGCTCCTCCAGGCTTGCTCCACCAAGGCTGTCGGTCACTGCACACCTCCCAGAGGCACGCGATTCCGATTTGCATTGTAGGATCATTTATTAAGAATAGGTTTCATGGTTCAACCACATGCCCACTGAACTCTGAAGACAGGAGAGCTTGCCTGAAAATGTAAGGGTCGTTTTCCTTGATGAGAAATGGTGCAAAACTCAGGGCTGGCTCTTTGTTAAAATGAAATTAACAGATTCACATTCCAAAAACTGATACTGAAAGCTTTTAAATTTATGTTCTCTTTAAGAAATTATCCTTTTCTGATTTTGAAAGTCCATTTCTGAGTAAATAACTCTTTTCCAGTTCCTTCTGTAGAATTCAAGCATTTAACAGTTCTGGAGCATATCTTTTATACTAATGAACATATAAATTTTGTCTGTATAAGTTATAGGCTTATTTACATGAATAGAGATGTAGTAAAATGAGATTCAGAAACAAATGAAAGATGGAGAAAATAAACCCTTGGTACAAAGCCTGCAAGCAGCCTTCATTTCCTTTTAATTTTCTATGGGTATAATATCTGCATCCTCTGTTTGTGTTTTCTTCTGCTTTCTACTCCCACTGTATCACATTCTGCACAATAATGGGAGAGTTTTTGTCTTAACTGTGTTTTGAGACAGCTGACAGCGTGGAAAGTAAATTTCAAAATGGAATGGTTTTGAATATTGGAACATGAGATGATTTCTGAAGAAAGAAATACGATTATTTTTCTCTCTTCTGACCAATGCTCGTTTTTGACTGCCAGCCTTGGGATGAGGCTTCTGAATGGAAAATCCCTAGTTCATGGGATGATCCATTTTTCCAGTCTTTCCCTTTTCTGTCAAAGCCCTGAGTGTTTTGCAGTGTTATGTCTCATTTATTTAAGATCTAGGATGCTCCTAAGTAAGACAGATAGCCTGTTTTCAGTGCTGTGGCATGTGTCTGTTTATGAATAATGAGAATGACAGACAGACTGATTAATAGCAATTTTCTATGTGGGAAGAGGCTGGAAAGGAGGACATTGTGTGGAATAATTATTAATGAAGTACAGTCAGCACCATGCAATGGATAAGGACCATTGGGGGGAAGAAAAGGGGGAACATAAAGGGAAAACTGCCCAAAATCTCCATAGATAATGGAAAGTAGGTGGTCAAGGAGAACAGCACAAAAGGAGGAGTAACATGAAAGGAAGGCACTGAAATGTGAGCAAGAGTCACATAAACAATTCACGAGCACAAAGGGCCTCTGTTTGATTCTCTAATGCAGGTAAATAACAGCTGATCAGAGCAGTGCCTCACTGCCAAAATTGTAATATATATTTTATCCTGACAGAATTGATAAGCACACAGCCTATCAGTGTCAGTGGAGCCACAGCCTGAGTCTCATTCAGTCACTCAAATCTGCCACTCAAACACTAAATAGCAGTTCTCAGAGCAAAGATCTGCCAAAGTGAGCACCTGCTGGCATTTCCCCACTGCTGGTGTCGGCATCCAACAGCAGCTCCCACAAAGTCCCAGGTTGAATTGCCCTGTCTCACACAGACCATACAGGAGCTCCAAGAACTGGAGCTGGAGAACGTATATTAACAGCTTACCAGCAGTAACCTTTTCTATCAATTTAGCCATTCTTGACAAAGAAAATGGAGGAATTTTTCAAGATTCAAAATAACCCCAAGATGGTCAGGTTTGCATTACTGACACATGCTTTTTTTGTGTTTAAGAGCCAGAGCATGCAGTAGTTCACCTCTAGTGACAAACACTTATCATGGATATGTTTTAGCCATTCATTAATAGCTTCTTAAATTCTCAATAAAGTAAATGAAAAACCACAGAGAAAAGAAAAACAAAATGACCATGCATACAATAAAGCAAGTTTGAGAGTAGTTCTAACACAGATAGCAAGAAAATAATTAAAACATACCTATCCATGCATACAAAAAAAGCCCTATTGCCTGTATAGGTTGTACAGTGGTCCTTCAGCAAAGCAAACTAACCAAAAAATGGTTACCTAATCAAAATAAGTAAAATCTGCTTCTATTTTTCCCACTATTTTCCTGCTGGTTATTATTTCCCCATTATAGTTTTTCAGAAGTGGAAGAAATAACATTGATATATTTTTATTTTAAAAATGTGTAGTTGCTCTGTATGCGCACATCCACAGCCAACCATCCATAGCCAATATTGGTCATCACTGATCTTTCTCACCAAAGAGGCTGTAAATTAATCTGAAAATAGTGTTATGCAATGCCTCATTTTTAACAATTTTCCCTTTTTTCTCCTGAAATAATAACTTTTCTGTGAAACCCTAGAATCCCCTGTGAATGCCCACTGTGTAAAGCAGAGACTCAGAACCAGCATGAGGCCTTCAGATCCTATTCCCAGTCACAGGGAATTTTAAAATCCTTTCTCTATCCTTATCTCTTAGGAAAATAGTGGCTTTTTTTTCCCTATTTCCCCACTTAGTCATAAAAAATGGATATATTTTCAATCCTACTTTATAGTGTTTTTCCTGGCAGTGCCAGGACACCTAGGACACTTGGATTGCAGTCACTGAGCAAACACCTTTTTATTTAAAATGCTTGAATACCTGGAAAGAACCTGTAAGCAGGTTTACTCAATTTAACATCTGGATCATAAATAAAAGATAGCCAGAGACTGGGATTTCTTTGGAGAGCAGGGAACTAAGTGCCTTGCCACAAACTTATTTCAGCATTTCTCTGGAATATAATTTCCCGTTCATTTGGTTATCAACAACACTCATTGTTTTCATGTCGAAGAGGCGATTTCAGTGCCCAGTGCAGTTTGATCCATTTAGATCTGATTTGTACTGGTTTGGACTGGTTTTGTCTGGTGGGATGCAGTTGGATCTGGTTTGATCTGGTTTTATCCAGTTTGATTCAGCTGGAATGTGTTGCCTGCATATCGATTCTCACTCTGAGGAGATCTGCAGAGCTCAGCTGGAAAGAGCTGCAATGGATTTTACCAATCTGTTTTCAAAGTTATTTGTTGTTCTGCATACACTGCTCACAGGTTTTTCTGTTCCATTTCCTCTTGATCCCCATGGCCAAACTCTAGGATTATTTTGTTTAATTCAATGAATACCTGCCTCAGTGACATCTGGGGCCAGGTGAAAACCTCATTTGCAGAATGTAATTTCTGTTTCCAGTGCCCGGTCCTGTCAATCAGCTGGTCTCAGGCTTCCACAAATGTATGTCAAATGATACATTTTTCATGCCATCCCCTCTAATCAGTGTGAAAGGAAAAAAAACATATTTTTCATCTACAGTGGTGCTATATTAAATAAAAAGTTTGTTAAACTTCACCCAGATTCAGCAGCCACAGATATGACAAAGCCTTAATTAATTTTTCAGGATCAAGTCTTTCCACATCAGATTTATTTTAACCCTTTACCAGTTGGAAACAACCAAGGTAGATGATGAAAGGGGCCATAATGCAGTGACCGGCCCTACAAGTAGGTGAAATATGATGAGAGCAAAGAAAAATATTTTCCCTCCTTCTCCTTTGCAGCTGTTTGTTCTTTTGTATAATGCAGGATGTTCTTCCTGAAAAATTTCTGATTTTCAGCCCCAGCTTCCTGTAAAGACTTTTCCTGCCCTGGGTAAAGACCTTCTCTCTTGAAATTCAGATCATCATTAATATGATTTTTGGAAGATGCTCTGCTATAGTCAGTTAGGGGTCAAGTTGTATTTGTTAGATGCAGAAAGTTGTCCACTTCAGGCCAGTCTTAGGAAGGTCCCCATCACCCCAGAGTGCTCACTGAGGGACCACAGTGGGAACTGGAGAGGAATGAAATGGCATTTACAGAGACCCATAAATGCTCCCTCTTGTCCTTCCCCAGCCCCTGAATGTGCTATTTCAGTACATGAGGCTCAAGTGCTTGCATGGTGAGTATGAAGGGAACCCTCTCCTGATGTTTCTGTCCACTTTGGATCTCTCCTCCGCTGATCTTTTTTGCCATTCATTTAATTATGTATGTGAAGCAATGAAATTCAGTTGATTAAAAGGCAAAAATCTGGAAAACCTATTGATTTGGTGTTGTTTATTTTAGTTTATTTGTGAGCACAAATTCCTATCTGTGAGAAAGGGGTATGTGGATAAATAAGATGGAATATTCTTTGGAAGAACACAGCCTTCTCAGAAATGTGGAGTGTTTATTGTTTGCATTTCATATCAAAATCATAAAGTAACTCACTTCTAATCTTTTTGCCATTTCTTATCATTCTGCTCATTTCAATTTATATCTTTGTCCTATAAAATGTAAAAGCTTCTAAAAATTGCTTGGAAAAGGACCATATTACAAATACAAACATCACAAAACAAGATGAGCTGTATTTCTTTATAACAGCTCATCATCAGTTCTCTCAGGAGAATACTTCTGTCTCTGGAAAGAAAACCACTTCAGTTGAAATAATTCCTCAGATTTTTAATTAGTACATTCCTCTTCAGGAGTCGTCTTTTAATAGCTAATTCCTTCACCTGCCCCTCTTCCTTTATTCTTGAAAACAATCCCTTCGGCAGTTCCAGCAGAGATGTGCTTTGCACAATGACACTAAAAGACAAATCATAAAAGAAATAATAACATTGACCAGCTCAGAGATTAATTTTGAAGTGAATATAGAATAAATCCCAGCTACTTTCAGCTCTAATTTTATTTAAGCTAATGCAAACAGAAAAGAACCGACACAACATTTCCCTGCAACACAGAATCACAGAATGGTTTGGGCTGGAAGGGACTTTGAAGGTCATCTGGTTCCAAACCCCTGCCATGGGCAGGGACACTTTTCACTGGACCAGGTCGCTCCAAGTTCCATCCAAACCAGCCTTGGACACTTGCAGCTGACCATGGCTTTGCACAGCCTGAGAAGCCATGGGTGCTCCAGCACTCTTCTGCTTTTGAGCAGCAGCTTCTACCACAGACTGATGAGCTCTTCAGGACAGGGTTTTGTGTCATTAATTGCTCTCTGCTGTTCCCCACCAGGTCTGTCACCTTTCCAGGAGCAGAGAAGTGTCTGCGCGCTCACTAGAAATGATACTCACCTGTGATTTTCACAGGTGTAAAACTGTCAAGTTATCATTCAGGAAACCTGAGAAAATGAAGTTAGAGCAATATTAATATTTTATGTCATATAGCGATTCCTGTTCAATACTGAAGATCTCCTGACCACTGTTCACAGAGTGCCTTCAAACATTCAAGCAAAACAGTAAAGATTTCGATCACTTCTTACACACGAACATACATGGGGTGTTCAACACTCTGCTTTGAAAGTATGAGAACTGTGGGTAGCAGGAAAAATAAATTACTTTGAGAAAATACATATTCCTCCTTTAAACTCCTATATATGCTGGTTTTTTGGAAGACCTAAAATTGGAAATCAACTGATTTCTTATTTCTGCACAATATGCTGCCTTGCCTACTGCTGCTCAGTGATTATTTTCATGTGAACTTCAAGAGCCTCTGCTCTATTTAAAAATACATATTTTATTTTCTCTTTCGTGAAGGAGTTTGTTGGTTTTTTTCTCAGCAGTAATCCTATTTGTCTGGGTGCCAGTATCGCTGAACCCAAACAAGGCTGTTTATTCTTCTGCAATTTGAGTCTCTAGAAGAATAAACCTAGACACCAAAGTGTCACTGCCACACTGAAAGCAGCCACTCGAGATATTGTGCACACTCACACAGGTTGTAAGATAAAAATTAGAAACCCTCTAAATCTGTACTGCAGAGACACAAGTGTGAGCAATTCCATCTCCACATCTATATTTGATCTTAGTGTAACTCCTAATTTCTCAGATTCATTCTTCATGCTTTATTTATTTATACTTTTTTAATTTATACTTTATTTATACTTTTAAAATATTTTTCTACTTTTTAAAAGAACAAATTACATTTTTTACAAGGAAAAGTGATTGGACAAGGCTTTCAACTGGAAGAGTATAGATTTAGATTGGGTATTAGGAGGAACTTCTTCCCTGTAAGGGTGGTGAGCCCTGGCACAGGTTCCCAGAGAAGCTGTGGCTGCCCCATCCCTGGAAGTGTCCAAGGCCAAGTTGGATGTGGCTCTGAGCAACCTGGGACAGTGGAAGGGGTTGGATTTGGATGATTTTTTAAGATTTCTTCTAACCTAAACCATTCTGTGATTCTAGGGGAGAGCACATTGTCAGACTTCAACTCCAGGACACATCACCTTCATTGTAGGACCTGGACAACTTTACTGACTTCACTTCTTTTCTTCTGAAGCACAGAATCACATATCAGGAAATCTGGATCAGCCTGATTTAATGGTATAGAAGGACTTCTGAGCAGAGTTATTCATCCCAGGGACTGATTCCCAGGGCTCTGCTGTGTGAAAGGCTTGGTTGGATAAGTGCCAGATGAGAGCAGGAAATAAAAAATAGTAGACGTATTCACCAAGCATCCTTTTATTTTTTAAGTCACCAATAAACACAATAAATATTTATGCTGAATTTATGTTCTAACAGCTTCTGAAAAATGAGAAAAAGCACAGAACTGGGTAACAGCTGACTGCTTCAAATCTAGCACAGCTGATCAAGCAGAGTTGATGAAATTGAGGAAAACTGTGAAAATTGATCTCAAAATCACACACACACAAAACAAACAAAAAAAAAGGTCTATGGAGGAGAATGTTCTATTTCTGATGAAGGTTTGCTTTTGAGAGGGTAGAAAAAGAGAGGACTGATTAAAACACCTCTTTCCTGCAAAGAGGTGGTAGCTCATCGAGCACCTGGGTTAATGAAAAATTTGCTGTGGATGTAAGGGGTGAGTGGAAGGTACAGTCTCCAGCTGCCTGGTTTTGTCTGTAACTGCTGATGGAATTTAGTCTTGGTCACAGGATCCTCCGGTGATTCAGGATGAGCAGGAACTGCCACTGGCAATGGATCAGGGTGAGGACCAGAAACCATTTTTTTTGGGAAATCACCCTTTTTTCTGCTTGGCATTGAGCCAAATAGCTCAGTGTCTAATAAAATAGAAGCTCTGTAACTGCATAATGTTGAAAGATCTAAAAAAATTTAAAAAATATATCAGTGCAGATTTTTAGTACCCCTGCTTTAACAAGCAAAGCTTTTACATTAATTAGTGTCTCCACATACTTACAGATTTGGAGATGTCCCAGAAAAGAGTTTCTAGGGATTGGAAGCCTCTGGCAGACTTCAGCAAAATATCATAGGTCAGAGTAGAAAAGACCATTATTTTTACTCTATCCAACCCACTGTGAAAAGAAGAAATGGCTTCTATAAATGAATATTAAATCAAGACCCCAAGCAAGGGGAAAACTACATTACCTTCAGATTTCAAATCTTTATAAACAGCATAGAGAGAAGGATGGCTGACATCTTTGACTTAGAGACACCTCATTCCCTTTCAAACCTGCAAATTTGCATTTTCCCGGCAGGGCCTCTTGCACTTCGGTGGCATCCACAGAGCAAGTGGGAGCTGAAACGCAGGAATTCCATCTGATTATAAGGAAAAACTTCTTTACTGTGATGGTGACAGAGCACTGGAAGAGACTGAGCAGAAAGATTGTGGATTTTCCTTCCCTGGAGATATTCAAAAGCCACGTGGAGATGATCCTGGGCAGCCTGGGGTAGGTGAAGCTGCTTTAGCAGTGGGGTTGGGCCAGAATGTCTCCAGAGGTCCCTTCCAACTCCAACCATCCTGTGATTAAGGGATTTAAAAGCCTGCCAGGATCAGGATGCAGAGCAGGTCTGGGCTGTAGGTTCTATTACTGTTTTCCAAGTATTTATTTTCAAAGGCTGTGGTGACCATTCTGCTATAGTGGAGGTTTTGAAGAGATGAATGTATCTTCTTTACACTGGAAAGGATATACCTTTCTATTGCTGAAGCCCAACTGATTGCATATTAAAACCAACAGTATTTAATATTTCACCTGAAAATTCCTTAACTGTAGATACTACCTTGAAAATGTCCTCTTATATGCAAGACCTGCCTTTACAAAAAATAAAACATGTTAGCCTGAAAGGCATTTTGGACCTTTGGTTCAATTGAAGTGGATTTTCTGCTGTATTTTTATGAAGACCTAAAATATGGATTTGTTACCATCCACCATACCTGATGGGGAAATGAAAATCAAAAAATAATCAAGTACATGGGGACTAATCATCAGAAAAAAAGGGAAAGTGATAACTAGACAAACGGAAGTGCTCTGGGGCAGCTCTAGATAAACATTTGCTCCCAGGGAGATGACAAGTTGTACTTTGCTTGGCAGCCAGGAAAAACACCAAGATACACCAGAGGAAAGAGCCCAATTAAAGCAATTAAAGAAACACCAATCAGGAGTTGACCAAGTTGAAAGCTTTTCAAAATGCAAACAGTTATGTTCATGATTGATGACATTCCTGTGTGCTGGGGTATTTCATACATTTTCTCTCATGGTGCAGCTCCTCTTTGATCAGTCACGGAATAGTATTTAAACACAAATGTTGCTGTAATATACTTCATACTCCATTACAAGTTAGAAAATGCATTTCCATAGTGAATTTGGTTAAGAGAATAAATTGGAATCACATTTCTACACCTTGTGCCTTTCTTGATAATAATTTGACAGTTTTGTTACTAAAACCATAAATCTGGTTGAGTTCATCATAAAGGCAATGTGAGAAAAGCAAAACTAACTGCTCTCTCAGCTTTGAATTGTTTTTAATTTAGGAGAAAGAATTACCTACCCTGCCCAGAAACAGGAGTGGGTGGATTACTTGTAGTTGCCTCAGGGTGATAGTCTAGGTGCAGTCGCAATGAGAAAATTCTTGAAAACTGTGTAAACTAGCCCGATTTTGGAATGTTCCAGTTTTTCCCTTTGCTTCTGCACACAGAAGCAAAGCAGAGCTTGGATGGAAGTTGTTTACATCTTATTCTAGTACATTTACCATGGCATAGCCATCTGTTTCCAGCCTGCTGGCTCTAATAGTACATCAGGAAAATAGTGACCCCACAGGTTCCCTGCGTCAGTCGGGGACAGAGTGGGCTTGGGCTTTGTGCTCTCCGTGTGCCATTGGACCTTTACTGCGTTGGCAATACTGGAAGGACACACTGTGAAAAAGCCCAGAACTGAATACCCTGCCTTGCTTCAATGAGTAAGGAAAGGGAAGTCTGTATTACAGACTCTAAACATGCCATAAACGCAGTGGGAAAAACCTTTCTGATGATTTCCCAGGAGGCAGGGAAAGGTTAATGCAATTATTCACTTATATGCTTTTATTGCAGCTTCTCATCCTCCTCCTGACTCCACCAAACCTCCCCCTACCCCCAGTAAAAGCCAACCACCAAACCTATAATAAAATCCTTCGCATCACACCACCATTTTTGGAGGGATAGAGCCAGGCATCCCAAATTAGACAACAGAATCCTTAAGCACATGCTTAATTAACACACCGCGTATTGGGATTTAAATATATCTTTAAATGCTCTGTTCAATTGGGCCATAAAGCAGAATGTCACTTTGCAGACCAAATTCCAGCTATCATTTCCTTCCCTACAGCCTTGTGAGCAGCCTCCAGCCAAGCTGCTGCACAGGTTCCTTAAAGCACATCAGGACTTGGCTCCCTGCCAGCTGCGGCTGCTGCAGCTTGGAAAATGCCTCTGACTCCCATGCCAGCTCCCAAATAGCTTCTCTTGCCCCAGGGCCCTCTTCCCACTAATAAAATTACAGGGGCTTGCCTTTAGATTTAAATTTTCCCTTATCAGCCTTGAGGAACCGTAGGAATAACATCTAAAATTTCAGTTTTGGAGTAACTATTGTCAACATGGAGGTGCTGCTATATCAACCATTGTGCCATGGAGTTTTCAAAGTTAAACAGTGCAGTTTTTATTATAGATTTATAGACTCTAATGTTTTTTGTAAAGTTTCCCTTAAAGCAACAGCACATCTGCAGGTTAATGGGGTTTTAGTGAGCTACAGTCCTGTGTTCCTTAACCCTATTGCAGCTTCAGTACTAGGAAATGAGAGGAGTAAAGTGTCCAATATTTAATAGTTTAGGGGGTTCTTCTTCCCTTGAAAGAACACATTTCTTTTTCAAAATAACCTCTCTGCCCAATCCTTTTGCTTGACAAACCTTCTGAAACCTCAGTGTGAGCAGACTGAGAAGCACAGCTCTATCCTCTACACACAGCACAGGTACTGCCGAGATGTTGTTTCAACAACAATTCCAAAGGCACCTTTCAACATTTCTTTGAACATCTTACACTTAGAAGGACACACACCTTTTAAGGATTACCATTAAGCTCATTTACCAAGCAACAATCTAGAAAAAAACAGTCCTCCTCAGGAAAAAAAACCCAAAATCAACATAAGTATATTGCAGAAAGCATAATATTGCAATGTGCTTTTTATATTCTGAATCAGAGGTTTTCAAAGCAAAAAAAAAAAAACCCCAAATCACAGAACAAACTACTAGGGAAAAAACCAAAAAACCAAAAAACCAAAAAACCCCAAAAAACCAAAAAAAAAACAGAAAAAAAAAAACCAAAAAAACCAACCAAAACAAAACAAAAAAAAAACCCCAAAACAACAACAAAAAAAAGAGCCCAGAAAATATCCTTTAGCTATGGAGAAACACCTGTGATTAATTCTGGCAAGACAGGTGTCCCGGGGAGGGCTTGTGGGTATTTTCTCTGGTTTCTGGCAGCTCTGTGATGATGCTTTAGGTGGTTCAGGATGGGGCTGTGCTCCGACCTCTCCTGGATGCTCAGCATGGCACAAAGCCTGGAGGCTCTGCCCTGATTGCATGGATGAGGTGAGCAGGCTAAAGTTGTTTGAGAGCCCTTTTTCTTCTGGTTTAAGCATTCTTGAGCTTTCTCTACTTAAAAAGTGAATAATCCTGATTTGTATTCTAATAAAGCCTTGGTTGAGTCTGAGGGAATGTTGATCTTTGCAGGGAGCTGCTGCTGGAAAAGGCAGAGTGCTGGCCTGGGGTTTGCTCCCATTAGGAGGCAGTGATTGAGTGAGTGTTGCTTTTAAACAAATGTCTTACTAAACTTGATTTAAAATGTTGTGGGAGGACAGTAAGTAATGTGATCCTGCAATCTGACAAATTTTCAAACTACACAAAATTCTTTTAGCTCTGCAGGTTCTCAGGTGTGTTTATGTACTGTATGCTGCAGACCTGCAATGTTTCTGAATTCTTGTAAGCACCAACAGGATAACAAAAGTAATTTTCATGAAAAAAGAAAAGTACTTTTTGTTTGGATGTTACTTTATTCCTTTTCCTGTCATTTGGAAGTGATAGTACTGCTGAAAATTGCAACAAATTATTGTATATTTCCAAGGGGGAAGCATGTTTTTTAACCATAACAAGGAATGCTGATTAGTAATTAAAGAGGAGGTTTATCAAGCTTTATTATATTTAGTATATTTAGTCTGTAAGAATGTTTGGTTTTCTTGAGGGAACAAATGAAGAAACTGGAAGGTGGCTTAATTTTAGCTTTTCACTGTGTTGCCTTTACTAAAAATACAAGTTTTAAGAATAGTGTTAGGGAAGAACATGGCAGCAAAGGCATTTGTACAGCTGCACCTCTGTGCCTGAGCACTTGGAAGCTGCTGCTGAACAAGCAGATGTTTGATGGCTCAAAATCAACATCAGCTTTGACTCGAAGAAAATGGCTGGGGCAGTGAGGGTGGCGCTGCCTTCCCCCTCTGGGTGATGGCAGGAGAATTTCATGCAGCTCACAGCAGGTTGTCAGTGACTTTCAGGTAATTTTAGATTTTTGAAAGAAGAAATCGGTTTTGAGGAATGAGGTTCTGGAATTAGGCTCTCCAACAGGAATTTTAATGTCTGTTTAATTTATAGAAGTGATGACACAAGGTAGCTGCTGGGGCCTGGAGGTACCTCTTGTTCCTGTGTTCCCATGTTGCTTTCTGCAGGTGCATGGGAATGAAAGCTCCTGGATACAGCAAAATAGGGATAAAATTAATTAGAATAGCATTCCTATATTTGCCTCTGTTAAAAGGCTCATGTAAAATGACAGTTACAAAAACCATTGTTTGCTTTCTTTTTTACTGACTTTCTGGGTTCAGTGTGGGAATTATTCATAATCATAGATTAATTTATTAAATCCTCAAATTAATACGTTGTAGCATTCACTGATGATGCTCAGATGAGTGAGTAAATCAGAGGGTTAACAGCCTGAGAAGTGTTACAGCATTTGCAATGCATAGATGGTTCTAAAAGCTACTTCACAAAGCAGCTGGTGATGATACAATGATGCTGCACAAGAAAAAGATTGTTATCCAGCTGTCAACTGTCTTACATGTTTTCATCCATCAAGTGCTTTAAAGGGACACCTTCCTACACTGTTGTAATTTAAGCCTCATGGCTGTGACATCCTAGGTCCATTTTATGCAAATATGAATTATGTGTATGCCAAAAAACCTTCTTGATCTCCCTAGTGTGATCTTGAAAATTGAAAAATTCAATAGGTCTTTCTATCCCAACTACACAGATGCATATAGAAGAGCATTTCCTGGCTAAAGAGTTCCCCTGAGTAGTAAATATCTACCATTCTTGGTTTTTGTTCCTTGCTTTTGCTTTCAGGGATTTTATCACAGTTCTTAAAATAAATCCTGTGTGCATTTGCAGCAATAGCTCTGCAGAGAGATTGGTTTCTCCCTCCTTTCAAGCTATTCCAATATCAGGATGAAATTGTTCACAGTTAAGGGTAAGTCCACGCCCATATGAAATGTGCTTTCTTATTTTTCCCTACTCTTGCTGTCATTAAAAAGTTTTCCCGTTTTATTTTCTCAAAGCTTACCTCTGAGAGGCATACTTTTGAGTATTTATCTATTTTCACTAAAATAATACATTTTACAGTTAAACATAAATCTCGAAGTCTGAAAAGATTAGGCTCTAAAGATTCAAAAAGCTTATTTTATCTCCCATAGCTTGTGACATTCAGTTAACCTGCAAATGCTTCAATAGGAATCAGGGAATATAGTCCAAAGCCAGTTTTTGATTACTCTTGCAAGTGTTTTTAGCTGTATTTAAGTATTTGGATGATTCAATATGTGAAGTCTAACAGCCATAATATCTGACTGAGGCCTGCCAAATATTCATTGATCTTACTGACTTCCTTGACAGTAAATATTCATGGAGTGGTGCTAAGTTGGATTCGTGTTTAAATATGAAAATGAGTATCACAAGTAGGATGTTGCCTTGTGCTGAGCTGTCCTCTGCACCTTCCAGGGAGCGTGATGGAGCAGATCTGAGGCAGCAGGAGCAGGGCTGATCCCTGCTCTGGCATTTTGAAGTCTTGCCATGAGTCTGGATGGCATTTTCAAACATGAATTAGCTGAAGGAACACGAGCTGCATTGAGAATAACTGTGTAATGCAAGTTAAATGCTATTGCTGCTGCATTCCTAGCCTTTCTGCTAAAGCTTTTCTGGGATGTGCTGGCTCTCTGCTGCTGTTGGGTTCATTGGGACCTTTGGCTGGAAAAGAGGAGAGCAGGAGGCTGGTCCAGCCCATCCTGGCTCGTTGAGGTGGTGATGCTCATGTCACTGTGCACAGGGGCTCCACTCAGCCTTTCAGTCTGCTGGGGCTTAGCCTGATGTCCACAGGAGCTGGAGTGCTGAGATAAGTGCTGAACTTTGGCTTGTGGTCACCCTTAAAATTGACTTCAGTCTGAGGGACTACAGTAAATACTCCTGAGTGTATTAGTATTGACCTGGCTGCAAGATCAGTGCCCGTGCTTCAGCTGGGGATGGATTTGAGCAAAGCTGTGTGGCCCTGCATGTATTTTACAATACAGTATCTAATGAGCTGTTCATTCTGTTTGTTTCAACTGCATAAAACAGATAAAACAAAATATATTGTCTGCTCCCAGAGCAGATAAATCCTGGTGCTGTTTCTCCACTTAGTTGACACTGCCTAATAACAACACTCTGCCCTCACTGTCAGGGCGTGTGTAGGAGTCCTCCAGACTAATTCTGCATTCTGTTAACACCATGTTTCTTTTCAATGTTTTCTCTCAGTGTTGCATCTAATGTTTTGCAAAACATTGGATTTACAAAACATGACTATCTGTGCTGATACAGCCAGGTGCAAGGAGCACCAATTTACCTCTGTTTTGCTGTTCATTATTTTCTAGATCTCTACTGCAATTCACAAATCCACACCAATGTCGCTTTTCCACAGTCAGTGCTTCCCAGGTTCTCTTGCCACTTAATTGGAAGCACTCTTGACAGGAATGACAGATATGCCTGAGGAAGAAGTAGTGTCTAGGGGAGAGTGTTCAGATAAAGCTGAAATTAATAAGTAGATGAGTTTATGATGGCGCTCTTGAATAAAGTGGCTAATCAATAAAGCACACTTTAACAAAAACACTTATCCTTTACAAGTGCAGGGACATGTCTGTGGCTGGAAGAGGGAAAATCTGTGAGAAACTTGTTTTTGTGGTGCTAACAAGGCTCTTACAGTTAAGGTTTTAATGCAATCTTTGATATTTATTTTCCAGAAATGCATTGCAAATATTTTGTAGTTAGAACAAGAAAAATAAGTAGGAATGGTTATAGGATGTGTTGTTGGAAGAATACTTTTCTGCTACTGGTGTGGGGTATTTTTATGCTTTGTTTTTTTGTTTTATGCAAAACAGCCTAAAGGGCCACAGCTGCTACCGATTTACCAATTGGACAGGCTGGCATTAGGAAGGGTACATTGCTGCAATGACTTTTCTTTTTTCTTTTTTTTCCTTTCTTTTTTTTTTTCTTTTTTAATATAAATATATTTTCTGATTCTACATTCAATATCATTTCTGGGAGCCCCAAGCAGTCTCTTTCTCCATGCAGAGGCTTCCCTACAGCTGTCTTATCAATGAAAAATGTGACTTCTTAAGTGCTCATCAAGTGCGGTGGATGCAAGTCCATGCAGGCTGGGCCATAACTCTTAAATGCCATTTTGTAGTCCTTTTCTCACTTGATATTTATATTCTAATGGTTTTATTCCTTGCAGCCAAGCAAGGCAGGTTACTTGTTATTCCAAAGTTATCACCAAACTAACCCCTTCTGTGCACCTATCCTTCATTCTGTCTGTCCTGGGTTATTCTTCACAATGAGACAGCTTCTGTTTCCTTTTTACATTGTTGGCTTTGTTGTTGGTTATGAGATTCAAACCCGAACTGGAGATAGCCACTATAAAATAATATCCTTAGGTAGCTGTAAGCAAAATGTGATTTTCACTGCTTGCCTGTGATGCATACTGCTCTCCCATGGGGTTTTTCTGGCATTGAGGAAAAGTTTTTGCACATAAATTGTGGCAATTTCTTGGCTTATTACACCCATAGTCATAGAATTGTTAAGGTTGGAAAACATCTCTAAGATCCTCAAGTCCAACCATTAACCTGACACTGCCAGGTCCAGCATTAACCCATTTCCCTAAGTGCAAAATCTACTTGTTTTTTCAATCCCTCCAGGAATGGTGACCCCAGCACTGCCCTGGGCAGCCTATTGAAATGCTTGACCTCACTTTCAGTGAAGAAATGTTTCCTAACATGCAATCTAAACCTCACCTGGTGCAACTTGATGCTGTGTCTTCTTGTCCTATGAA
The DNA here is from genome assembly GCA_036785705.1 of Acanthornis magna. Taxonomy (NCBI): domain Eukaryota; kingdom Metazoa; phylum Chordata; class Aves; order Passeriformes; family Acanthizidae; genus Acanthornis; species Acanthornis magna. The sequence continues at coordinate 3,648,878 of JAWUZG010000092.1, forward strand.
CACCCAGTTGTTCAAACCCCAATTTTTATTAAATTACCAGGGTAAATCACGCAGAGTCAATTTGCATATGTTATTCAGTGACAACTTCCACCAGGAAACGCATTCTCATTTTTTTTTAAATATAATTTCCGCGTACTTCCTGAAATGGGCTCCTTATCAAGTATGGAGGTTCCGTGTCAATAGCTCTAAAATGGGAGTTTGCTAGCAAGGATACATTTGTCAAACTACATATTGTGACATGCTCTAGTGGAGTGGCCATGGCAAGCAGGGATGTTTGGGATTTGGAGAAGCAGTGCTATGGCTTTTCCCCGTGACTTTCATTTCTGCTCTTCCTGTGTAATCGATATTATGCCCTGCAACTCTCAAATCAGCATTCCCAGGAAGGAATTCTCTTCCCTGAGGCATCTGGTGGTTTTTATCTGCAAGCAGGAACCTGGCCAACCTCATAAAGCATCTGCCTTGTTAGTCCTGCTCCTCTGCCTCCGTGGTTAGTTTTATAGTTGTGTGCTGCCTTCCCAGATTGGTTTGAATGTAAAATATTACATGGAACACGTTTCAAAACAAGATTAAAATGACAGTAGAGTTTGGACACCATCCTAGAAATACTTGTTTTCCCTGTTCCTTAAGGACACAGACTCTGCTCTGATTCATTTGCTGCCCTGGCTTTTAGATCCAATCTGGGCATGAGAACACCTCATGTGGACACAGCCCAGCAGCAGATCCTCCCTTTAGGCTGAGACAATGTGGCCCCAAAGTGACATGAGGCAGTGCAGAACCAACACTGGGATGCAGTTTCTTTTGTCATAATGTGTGTATTTTGCTGTACCTTTTGTTTATACTTAAAACAATAAACTGCCAATAACAGCCAGACGGGGGAAGCAGCTGAGCCTTCTGGACCCAATTTCCTCTCCCACTTTCCCAGTCACTAATGAATATTATCCAAGGAGCTTTTATCCCTGTGGGCAATATTTAATTTCTCACGTACGACTTGGGGACAAAATGAAAGAAAGGAAGAAGTGGAAAAACTTCCCCAATGCCTCCCCAAACTACATAGGTGTTCATTTGTGCCTCAGTGGAATAACATAAAGGTTTGAGTTACCTTGTTTTTCCTTAATATTGCTAAGGGAGCAGATCCCTGCAACAGCATAAATGTTATTCCACAAACCTTGCCTGTGGGAAAGACCCATTAGGAAAATTAGCTCTGTGTAAGCCTAGTAAATTTTGAAGCAAGGGGAAAAAAAGTGGCTGCAGCAGTGTCAGATGGTAAAACTGCCATTGTTTCAGTAGGATCAATATTTCAGTAATTTGTCCTGCTCTCCATAGAATGAGAAAGGATGGAAAACAAGCCCATGTGAGAGAAGTGGCATATATACATGGTACAGGTGGTACTGATAAAATTTATTTAAAATTCCTGATGAGCATCTTTTAATTTCCAAAAGCATAGTCTTGGTTAAAGCAGGAGTTTTGCAGGAATTTTCTCATTTTTATTGCATGTTTTAATTTGACATTAGCAAAACATATAATTTCTAGTATTTTTCAAGGTGTGTAGTATATTTCAAGGCATAAGCTCAGCAAACCTGTATGATGTTACCTTTCCATACACACAACTTTTATGTGCTGAAAATTGGAGATTTGAATTTATTAGTGCTATTTCAGTGTTCGTTTTTTTTTTTTTTGTTTTTTTTTTTTTTTGTTTTTTTTTTAATGCATCTGATCCGAGGTTTTGTTGCATGGACTAAACTAATTCCACTTGTTTTGCTGCTGGGACTGAGAGGGAAACCTGTGGGTCTGGAGCACTCAAGCCTGTCGAGTCTCTGTGCACTTGTATCCTGAGCCCCTGCTGCTAAAGGGAACATTTTTCCCTCTGCTGCAATGTCGAAAATGGCTTTTCTCAGCCTCTTGTAAAAGGAGCAGGCTTTTATCACATCTCCTCTTGACCCTGCACATTCCCACAGGGCTGCAGTTTCTTCTCATGGATGGCTGTGACACAGAGCTATAAAATCACACATGGCCATACTCTGCCACCAGAGCAATGTGTGTTTCAACGTGGCATGGACTTGCATGAGACTGGCAAAGTGAAATTTCTACCAAATCATCACCTTTGCTTAGACCAAGCCTTTTCCCAATTCCAGTAATTAATTTGTGTTCACTGAGCTGAGGAATGCAGGGCTCTGTGTAAATGAGTGTAAGGCATTTGCAGAGCACCCACTCCAGCAGGTTAAATAGAATGCATGTAGGAAATACTCCCTTACACCTGCTGCATGGGAATGAGGTGTTCAGCCCCATAAAGCAGGCTGCAATCACCCCTGTGACTGCCAGGAGCAAGTTATGGATGGATTCTGTCTCAGGTTTTTAATTGCAGAAATGAGAGTAGGTTTCGTGGCTATTGATTTTGCTATTTGCTTCACCAGGCATTTAAAGGAGTGTGGAAGGGAACTCTTGGGTGTTACACTGCCAAGGAATCATTTCCATAAAGTAATTTGTGTCTTTGCTAGGCATCCTGACTGCATTTTCTACATGGGAATTCAGGACAGGGAGAGGTTCAGAACCAGTTTGCTTATTAACCTTCTGGCTTTCTAGTCTATTATTTTCTGAACACTGTTTTATAACATACTTTATGTAATTGGTGCAAATCCTCTTATAATGGCAACTCGCCTTGCAACAAGATAATCTGAGCCTGGAAGAAATAATTCGTTTTTTGGTCTCTCAAAACATTACTCCTTGGATAAAGAAGCTGCTGGAATTTGGGTCCAGATGAAGCTGATAGTATCTGGCAGGTGGCAAACAACCCTCAGGGTACATCACCAGGGGCTTCATTTCTCTTCCTTTTTATTTTCCTCTTCACAAGAACTATTTTACTTTTTCACCTGAGCAGGGTTTGGGATGCTTGATCACACCTGGCTTTTCTGAACTTTGTGTCAAAAATCAGGTCTGCCACTGTAAAAAGCACAAATTTGCAGGATCTGTGCTAAGGCCAAATCTTTCCCAAAGAAAAGCCTCTCTACCTACCTGGTGATGTGCAGCAAAGAATACAGAAATAATACACATGAGGCTTTAAAGAATAAACCTGCAGAGCCAGAGAAGTATGGAAAACTTGGGCAGAAATCTGCTCTGTCCCAGTGGGTCACTTGTGGAGCTTGCAGAGAGGCAGGCAGAGGCTGCTTTGGCCAAGGAGGTGCTTGGGTACTGCAGTTAATGGATATACACACGAATATATGTGTGCAGATAATTTTATATGTGCATGTGTTTATAGGTTTATTTCTTAACTGTAATTTTTTAACTTGAATATACCTCCTGGGAGTTCAAATGTGCTGATGAAAATCTTTCGGTCCCAAGAATATTGAGTTTCTATTCCCAAGGTGGAATTGGATGTTGTGTTGTATATTATTTTCGCTTCTAGTTTAGCTGTTTATTTTGCTTTGGGTGGTGGTTGCAGTTTGGAGGCTGAGCCAGCAGAGAGCCACTGTGCAGAGCATGAGAGGGCAGGAATGAGCCTCATAAGTGTTCCAGTGTCAGAAAAGAAAAGGCTGACCAAAAATCTTGCTCGCCATATCCAAATTTGAGACAATTTCCTAAAAAAAAACCCAAAAAACCAAACCAAAACAACAAAAAACCCCACAAAAAAACCCTACAAACAAACCCGAAACAACCAACCGCCCAACCTTTCCATTTCCCCAAAAAAAAACTTCATGACTTTCCTCTTCATCCAAAACTTTGCACAATTCTGATGGAATTGGAGGGTATTTTCACCTAGTCAGTAAAAAACAAATGCTATTATTTTCAGTAAATGGGTGTTTTCTGCATGTCTGTGTGGAATGAAAGGATACTTTGGGTCAGGTTGGTATGATAACAGCAAAAAAAGTACATTTATTTATTCATTAAAACTGCTGGCAGGGATTTTGAGTCCAAAGATTCTGTCCCTTGTGCTTCCATCTTTAAAAGAGCACTAAATTAAATTGTCTCAAAAATACGTCATTACAGTTTCTGGACTAGTTTTTAAGTCTTTTTAAGATTGGAAAGATGAAAAGAAGTACCTAAAATCTTAATTTCCACATTACTTGGGGAGCTGCAACAAGGCCACGTTGGGAGATGTGTTATCTAAGTGCATCAGAGGCTCTCTATGAACAATTTTCATTGATTATTAGCTACATATTTAAATATATTAAAATTACTATCCTGGACTGCTTTGCTGTACTTTACTGGTTTAACTTCTACACAGTCTGAAATAAGACTTTTCCCTACCTCTACATCTTTTCCCCTGTAATTACAGGAGATAGTATTGATGTTTTCCCTACTTTTCAAAAAACATAGAGGGTATAATCTTGCATTTATTTTGTGAACAAAATATATTTGAATGTTAAAGTGGAGTCTTGTTTCTTTAATCACATTGTGTAAATGGATTTCAGAAAAGCTGAATGAGTATCAGTGTAAGTAGCATAAGTTTTATTATCAAAGTTTCATCCACCTCATGGGACCAACTTATCTATTCATCCAGGTTTTTGCCTGAGGAGGGAAGATTAGAAGAAAAGAAAATTTAGTAGGAGCTAGTCTCCTTTGATCACACATTTTATGATGTATCATATATGATACAGCATTTTAAAGTCCAAAGTTTGCTAAAAGTTCAATAAATGGCTTCAATTTATCGGTGGCAAGGCAGGCAACCTTTCAGTGGAAAAGACCAATGAAATGAGAGCGTGGTCATATTTTTAAATATAAGAGATGCAGTGAAAATGAGCACCTGATTACGGCAGGCTTTCCGTGAATCTGAGATAATTTCCAAAGGCTGACTTCTTGTAATGACTTCAGAATCATTTGCCTGAGATTTTAATGCTAAAAGTGGAGGTGCCCTGACCTGCAGGGTAAAGACCAACAGGTAAATGAGTCTGGCAGTCACTGCAGATTGTCAGATTAGCTTGTAAAAAATGGCCTCATAGCCTAACCCAAGCTCACCAAATGACACAAGCTTCTCCTTTTCCTTAAAACCTTCACAAATTGTACAAAAAATTCTTGGAATGGAGCCAGCTGCAATTTATTTGGTTTTGACGGGGGTTTTTTTGTTGCTGTTCTGGTTTTTGGTTTGTACTTTTTTTGTGTGTTTTCTGTGGTTTTGTTTGTTGTTTCTTTGTTTGGTTTTTGTTGTTTTGATGCTTTTGTTGTTGTTTTTGTTTGTTTGTTTTAATGATCAGCTGAACCACTGAAATAAAAGCATAGAAGTAGACAGGAAGCTGCTAAAAACTTCAGGTGTGAGGCAAAATGCTCTGTCAGGAATCCAGAAGTTTCTTTAGGATGGATGCCTAATGACATACGTACAATATTGTTTTCTTTGCCTGGAAAAAGAGATCTGCATTTCCACCTTCAGCTACTGTTTTAATAATTAACATAAATGCATGCCTTTTATGCATGTTAAAATTGCCCTTCATAGTTGCTTTATTGAAGGCCAAATTCATCAGTGTACTGGGATGTAACTGGTAAAAATATCTGTAGTAGATGCAATCCTTATTTTGTACAAACTAACTTGGAATTGATAAAGCAATTTCTTGAATGTCTATTTTTCCCTTTCATTAGGATGGGCTCCACACATTCTTCTTAGAGTCTAAAGTCCATTTTTAATTTTTATGCCCTAAAAGTCTTTATAGTCACCCTGTTGCTCCCTTGATGCTGTCACTGAACCCAGCTCCACAGATTTGGCTCTTTTCATCTTCTCTAATAAGTCAGTCCACCTCCATCTGCCTCAGCCTGTGCTGCTCTCTGAGCTACCTCCTGTGTGTCCATCCCTTGTCAATGAGGTGAGCTGTCACCAAAGCTCTTGGGAATGAGACTAATTCTCCCCTGATCGCTGATGTGACCCTTCGTGATGTGCTGTGCTGGGAACAGAAAAGGGTTGTGAGGAGCTCACAGACAGCAAAATGTGTATTAGTTGTGGTAGATATGAGATGGGAGAGCTGATAATTTTGCTGTGACTGAGAATCAAGTGTCTCTTGGAGCATTAGGCAGTCTGGTTTTATGTACTCTACACCCCAGTCCTAGAGGCACCTGCAAGATGAAGAGGATCAAGATATTAAGTTTAACTTAATTATTAATTGGGAAGCCAGTCACAAAGGAAATAGAAGTCCTTACAGTCCCTGGCACTCAGGAGATCTTTGATTGTGCCTGCACTCACAGAAATTTCATTTTCTTCTGTTGGAAAATTACTGAAGTGGAGTGGTTTTAAATTTGCCACTGGCAAAATTTAGTTACACTACTTAAAGTTACTTCCTTGCCTGTCTGGTATTTGGGGTTTGATAGACTGCTTACCACTAATGTATAGTAGTTTGTTAAAGTCTCCTTTATGTTCTATGCATTTAGTGTCTGTTGTATTTTCCATAATATATTTTGAGTGAGCTCGGAAGAGTAAGGATTCCAGGCCAGGCTGGATGGGCTCTGAGCTCTGGTCTAGTGGAAGGTGTGTCCATGGCAGGGGTGGAACAAGATGAGCTTTGGGATCCCTTTCAATCCAAGCTGCTCCAGGATTCTGTGGCATGGTTACATTTAAATGGTGACTGAGCCTGTTCCTGTTTGGTGGCAGTTTTGCTGACCCCCTTGCCTTGTGCTGGGACAGCTCAGTCTCAGGGCACGTGTTTGGCTGGTGGCCACAGAGCTCCCTGGCCTGTGCCGAGGGTCCATCAGTGTCCATCAGCCCTGGGAAGAGAGTGAGACAGCAGCAAGCAGCAATCCACAAAATCCATAACAAATTCTAAGGAAAAATGAAACCACCTGGATGCTGGAAAATCCTGACATCCCCCACTGAACTCTCACAGTTCACACTGAAGGGCTTGGGGATTTGTCCATATGCATATATTTATAGAGGGGAGAGGAAAAAAAGGAAAAAATGAGCCTCTTTGGCACACTGGCACTGTGTGCTCCTGTGCTAGCACAGCCCTGATGGCTTGGCCCGGAGCCTGGAAGGAGCAGGCAGCTGCCTGTGGATCCTTCCCTGGCTCTGTGCTGGGCAGGGGCCATGCCTGCAGCACAACCTCAGCTGCTCTGGCATCACAGCACAGCAGCTGAAGCAGAGTTCATGTTTAAAAAATATTTTACTGTTGAATTATGGTTAATTTAAATAAAGTCTAGCTGATCTTCTCCTGTCCCTGCTAGTCTGGGAAAGGCAGATCATGAGCCTTTGAGTGCTGCTCTGCACAGCAGAGCTTGGCTCAGGACGAAGGTTGTGGAATCTGTCTCTTTTCCTGCAGTTTGAATCATCCTATAACTTTTTTTTTTTAACCAATATCATTTTAAAGGTTTACTTCTCTATAGGTTCAATTTTGCTGTATGAAGGCAAAGCACACACTTATTTAATTTTCATTGTCTGGATTTCTAGCACTACTCTCAAGACATTTTAGCTAGACAAAACAGTGATTTAAAACATAAAGCAGCATTTATGGCCTATTTTCCAGTATTTACAAAATTTAGTAAGCATGCATGCACAATGAATCATGGTAGTGTCTTCTGTAGACAAAGCTCCCTGGAATAAATATTTGATGTATAGTCAAGCAGATCTATGCTTATGCAAAGCAGAAAATACAGATACAAGGGTTTCTGTCTTAAAAGGTAATCCTGAGGTAAAGCATTTTGGTTGTTTGTTTTGTTTTGTTTTTTTTTAATAGCAGGAGGGAGAAACAAGTTAGGATTTTTAAGGAACACAAAACAGGGTTTGCATTTACATTCAATAACACTGATTTTATACTTTGGGGTTGGGAAAAGGCTCGTCTTACAAAATCAGCCCAAAAAAACATTGCGTACGAAGCTGTAATAACACCTGGAATAACACTTGCTGTGACTTACACCAGGCTGGCTCGAAGGGTACATGCTTCATTGATTTTCAGAGCTTATTGCTTGTAATATTTCTGCAGCACACTCATTACAACTCGTGGCTGTTATCAGGCTCGGAGCAGGCAGCTGTGAGCTGACAATAACATCTGATGCTGCAAACCCCGGCTCGAGAGAGATTCACCCTTTCCAAAGTGCTTATGGAGATCGAACAGCACTTTTCCTGTTTGGAATTCTCTCGCAGTGCTCTCATATAACATTTATACAGTATCTTGTTGCTCATCTGAAAGGCTGCTTGTTCCAGTCATAAAGCTTCACATCTGTGCTGCTTCTGTAAGAAAAGAGTTGTGGGGAGGTTGATAATAAAATTAGTACTGCCAAGAGTATTTTAGGGTATGATCTGCAACCTGCACCAGTTACCTGGATGTTTGTTTATCCTGCACACAGGTAAATATTAGCAGGGTCTGGGTTTTTTCCTTCTGGACAGTGATTGACTTATTTTTCTACAGCAACAGGATCTGGACTTAGAAATTAAGCTGAATCTCCTCTTTGCTATAAGAAAAGAGTTCCCCTGAAAGTGAAGCTACCACTTCAGTTCAGTCAGCAAACTGGAGGAGTGAACTGGATTCCTGTGACCTAATTAATAAGAAAATGTATGTTAAGATAGGGATAGCCACATAAATCAAAACAGTTTGTGCCTTAGAAATCTGTGTTGGTCTGGCGCCATGAATTGTCTGGCCCTTGAAGGAAAACAGGTACATATTTAAAATTCTAAATAATATATATTTGTATAATACATGCATAATTATAATATATAACATATACTACACATGTGTAAATATGTAAAAAATATCTGAACTCTATTTTTTCTGAAGCATGGCTGCAGTTCCTGTTTGTACTGATTGAGGCTCATCTGGTGTTATTCAGCTTGGAAAATGAAGTCAGGTTGGTTTAGACTGCCTTGAATCAATATAATGGAGGGTTATGCATTCTAAGAGGACAAAAAAAATTAGGCAAAAATTTTTCTGGTACTTTTTTTCCTACTATTGCAGGTACAATGTTTTCCATTAAATTAAAACTGTCAGTAACAAATTGCTACTTAGATTTCGGATGCCAGAGAACGTATCTGACACAAACAGCAAGAAGGTAAACTGTGCCCACATCAGGGAAATCTATAATGAAGTGGAAACTCCAGAAGGGCTGTCACAGGCAGGCTCAGTCCCCAGCACTCTAATGCAGATCCAGCAGAATAATTCCTCCGAGCCTGCTAAAGCACGTGGCACCTTTATGCTGAGAGGCTTGTGTTGGATAACATCCCAAGGCTGCCAGTCCCAGGCTATGCTATTTGTATGAAAGGGAAAGGATTTTCAGCCCTGGATAGAAATCGGATTCTTCCTCTCACAAAAATGCTCCTCTCGTTCGCCATGCCTTGCAGTGATGTGCAGAGTGAGAGGCAGCAGTAATTCATCAGGGCCAGGAGCTGCCTGTGGGACACAACATCAAGTTGTCATTGTTTTCCCAGCTCTTAAAAACATGTTTTTGTTTTTAAAAAAGTGATGAAGATTGATACCAGCTGTCAGATCAAGGTGATGTAAAAGCAGGTATTTTGCCTAATTCTCTCATGTTGTTCAGTTACTGAGTTTCAATCCCAGCCCTTTGCTTTCCTACTCTTGAATTTCTCTTATTGCAGCACAGAGTTCTTTGACACTGCCAGCTCATACCTGTGCTGGACCCTGGTGACACAGTCGTGCTTTGTCACCTCGTTGTTTGACAGTGACTGCAAATTTGAGTTAACAAACACCTGAGGGGTGAAAGCCATGAGCTAATTGGCTTAATTCTTTACTGCCAAGGCCTCGTCAAACTTCTCTTTACCCAGGAATTTCTGACTGCAGCCACCAGTGCAGACCCACCTGGCCCTGGCTGTGGTCAGTGATGGACAGTGACCAAGTGGGTGGCACTTCCCTGGTGCTGCACTGGTTAGGATTTGACAAGCCCTCTTGGATGTTCCAAAACTTGCTCATTTCCACAAGCTTCTTGGAGAGAACAGCTTACCCCATACATACACCACTGTGCCAGAAAGGTTTGAGCATTTTTAAGTGGTTTATTTCTAGCTTAGCTGCGCAGGATAAAGGTTTGTTTGCTCCCTCACAAATATACACTTACCTTTGCTTATGCATATGCAGATTTGTAACATGAATGCTTTGAAAGTGTAGTGTTCAGGACATACCCATTTATACTGGAAGCCTTTTCCTGTTTAACTTGATTTCTTTAAGGGAGGAGGGACCTGAAATGTGATTGACATGGTTACTAAATATAACTGCCTCTCAGAAGGTACAGTTGTGTCTCTAGTTTGTAATACCAAGGAAAAGCTCTATGTCAGACTCCAGAGCTGCAAATTATTGCTATCATTTAAGTAAATAGGCTGGTTTCCTTGCTGAGTTAGATGTACAATATGTTTATTTTTTCATGAATATAAATGTCTGCTACTGATGGAAACAGTCAGCTGTCACTACACTACAAATGCAAATTGCAAACTGATGGTTGAACAATTAAGATCTAGTGCACAGAGCTTATTGCCACTGGAGGACTGTAATTGAATTCCTATTGCTGTCAGACAGGTTGAAAATTACTGTAATGAAGTGCATCAGTTTTCTGCTTTACATCTTGCTGTTTCCCAGCCAAGGTGCATTGGTGTTATGGAGGTTCCCACAAATAGATAATTGAATAAAGAGCAACAAATGACAGAGGAATGCTACCTGTCATTAAAGAGGAAAGTAATTAATGCTCATTAGCTTGATCCCCACATGCCCATGAAATCCAGGGATCTAAAATCACAGTTCACATGCAGAGTGAAGTTAGAGCAGACAGCTTTGTACTCAAATGGTGGGTGATACTGTAAATAATTGCATAACTTGATAGTGTTCTTATACAGAGGAAAATTATGGTTGTGTGACATATGCAAGAGGTTTTGAAGTAATCCTTGGTTATATGTGTGAAAGTAGATGTTTTTTACTAGTGCCTCCTTTAAAATATTCAAGGTGTGCACATTAACATGTGTTTGGCATTGTAATTACAAGAACTCTGTTTGAATAATCTCTGGAGTGGGCAAATAAGGAAAGATTAAATCGTTACTTACAATGTGCATTAGTTGATGCAAAACTCCTGCTTCTCACATAGATATTTCTGCTTCTGACATTGCAGGAAAAGGTATGAAATAGGGAGATGTCTAATATTTGTTCTCTGAGTTTCCTGTTTGGGGAGGTTGTAGCCCATAATGAGTGCTCTGTGCTGCTCTGTGGAGGAGACTTCCCCGCCCTCCCAAATCCAAAATCAGTTTTGTAGCCATTAAAGGGTGCTGGGGTGTCCCAGAGCCCTTCCCTTAGCAATGTCTGTGAGCAGGATGTTCCACCAGCTGGGCTGTCCCCTGTGCCAGCAGCTGGAAACGACTGCGCTCCTGCCAGACCTCAAAAACTTTGTGCAGAGCTCATTCCAAGCTGCAGCACATCTTGGACAGCTAAGGTGAGACTGTGGTGGTGTTTTCTGTGCTGATTGTTTGGAAAGGACACTTAAGCTCTCTGACAACTGTGGGTCTCACACTCAGAAATGCCCAAGAGGTGCTGCAGCCTGTAAGAAAAAAGGGTCACACACACCACCTCTTCTTGAGGTGCACCTGCCTTGATCCTTCTTGACCCAATGCTTGAACAGATGCATGGATGAAGAGCTTGTCTGCTGCTGCAATTTCAGAGAACAATTTGCTTTGGACATGTCAGCTTTCCTCTAAAAAGGGACTTTAAAATTTTTTGGCATCTAAGATGGATTGGAGAGTCTATCAAGGGGAATAGGGCTATTGATGAAGCATTTGGCTGTGAAATCTGTTTGGCCAGGCCTGTCCCTGGTGTGGCAGCAGCCTGGAGCTGTGCCTCAGACAATACAGGTGTGGATCCAGCAGAACAAAAAGAAAGCACCTGCTTCATCTGAGAGGCTACAAAATTTTTGTTAGACTATGTTATAAATGCCATATGTTGTGAAACTTATTTGAATTTAAAATATTGCTGCTGTGAGTAATTCTCTGTTTAATTTTCAATTACCCCGCTCAGCATGATTGTGCACATATTCCAGTGTATTAAATGTGAAAAGAAAATGAACATTCTGGAATACGAGCAAGCGAAACGCTGTAATTGTTTGAATAGACATTTTACAATTTAAAATAGTGCAGCAGAAAAATGAAAATTAGGGTTCTGCACAGCTTTTATATCTATTTTATAACCTTCAGAGGTCCTGCTCGTATTCCATATGTGAGTGCATATACCCCACCATAAGAATGAAGACAAAATGGCAATTTTCCCGCTTGCTCTCTAAGCTACATGGCTCAGATGATGAAGGAAAAGGACTTTCAGCCAGTCCAACAGATATTACCCCTGAGTTTCAGTTATTTTCAGTCTCGTGTAACATGGATTTCTTACTCTTGTGATCACCAGTGCTCAGAGCTCATTAGTACCCTGGTTGGGGCTGAATTCATTTACTTTGTACCAGCAGTGAATCCTCAACAGAAAATTGCCTGATGTTTACTTTGGTTTCCACAGTGGAAGTGTAAATCCATCCGGATGCTGCAGGGTAATTCTATTGTCACATTGAATATTTAGTACTCCTTAATAGAATTCAATGCAGTATTTATTATTTCTGTAGATACTAGCAGTTGGTGGGACCACACAGCTCTCATTGCTTCAAGAGCCATTAAATCAAAGCAGAAGAGCAGCAGTTCAAAACAGATGTAGTTTTCTTTAAGGCACTCCAGTTCCATAAACCTTGTGCTGATGTAGAGGTGGTAATGACAAACAGCTTCCTTTTGGCAAAAGCAAACCAATTACAATCTAATAAGTGTTACACCCCAGCAGTTAAATAATTCACGGTATTGGCAGAAAGTTTCTGTTCTTTAAGTCTTTTCAGTCCAATGGAGTGAGATGTAAATAGATCTGAGGAGCAAGATCCATCTCCTCCCTTATTAAGAGGTTATTGTGCGTTAATAGAAAAATGTTCCCACACACAGGGTTTCCCAGTGCATTGTATGATGTGCTTGAAAACCCCATAATCTAGTGCCTCAAATTAAAATGCTGTTTCTTTCATGGAGTTGTTTCATCCCTGATGAATACTAAAAGTTTAAGCTTTGCTTCAAGTAACAAAGACCATTTTCTGTACCATGATGAATGATGTACTCAGAGTGGGTCATTTAACAACAAGTTACACACAGACTGTACACTTTTCCAGGCTAATAGTTTTATAACCAGTAATTGCTTGATTTTGGCACCTGGCATCTCTCATTGAAAAAGATCTTTGCTCAGGCTGAAAGAATACCAGGATATCTGGAAAGCTCAGCTCTTTCTGAGATCCTGTCAGCTGTGTAATGTATTCCAGGCTGGTGACACCTACCTTGGCAGCAATGGTTGGGGAATTTAAAGCATGTATTTCCCTTGGGAGGATTCAGGCCATTTGATAAAGGCAGGTGATCTTGTTATCCTTAACTTTATTGGTATTCTGTACCAAAATTAGAATAGACCACAAAGAATAGGAAAGAGTTATCAAGTAAGAAGCCCACTCATCCCAAAAATACTCATTCTTGCTTGGAGTGGTGATTTTTCAGTAAAAATCAGAGCAGACAGCTTGTGGTTGCTTTCTCACTGCCCATCTGCACTCACTTAGAATCTTCTGCTTCCCCAGGCACTTTCACATTATCTGGTGTCTTCATATTTTCCTGATTCCTGAGCTCTCCATGATACACACAGTGGATAGACAGGTGAAATTGTCTGATGACACCAGAGGGAAGTATTTAAAATGGCTGATTGTTGTGCTCTTCATTCTAGTTCTAGCACTAAAAGCTATCCTGTGCCAGCCAAACCTTCCTGCTTTATGCTCCTGTGTTGCTTTTTTGCTGTAGAACACCAGAAAACCAAATCAGTGGCAACTGGGGGCTAATTGCTGTAACCTGAAAAATGTCCAGTTCCCGTGGTGTGGCCCAATCTCTGTGAATAAGATAAGCAAATAATCCCCATTATGAAAGGATTTCTCCAAACTTCCAGTTCATTGGATTCGTTCCACGTTGAAATGACATTTCATGTGGCCAATTTCCATGAGCACTAAGCCAAGCTTGCCTGCACGCTGCCTCGCCAGGAAAGATCTTCTGTGTGATATGAGGTGTGTTGATCAGATACAGTGCTGGCTGCTATCTGAGGGGAAAAAAGAAATCTGGCACCAAAAGAAATGAGGGCTCCTTCCTGAAAATGATATCTTGAATTTCAAAATTGTGTGTTTAAATTCAGGTGGTTTTTGTTCTAAGCCTAATGACAGATAATCAACCACTTTATTTTCTTGCAATAATTCACAAAAAAGCTTCAGATTTTACAGTCTTAAGGCTTTTTCTCTTGAATATATATAGATAACTCTGAGTGGGGGGGAATCTCCTTTTGGAACATTTCTTTGCAAAGAGGAAGACAAAGTCTTGTGGATTATCTTTACTTCAGCTAGGAAAAAATTATCAATACTTCAAATTCTCTTTTTTTCCCCCACCAGATCTTTTTTCTCCAAAGGGAGCTCTATTGCTGTTTAAAAAAAGAACAACAGTAGTTTTCAACTTCAATGGGTGTAATTCTCTACGAACCTATAAAAATAAAGATTCCTGAGGTGTTTTTGTGGTTAGACTGTGCGGCAAGAGCCACATTTACAAGATAAAGCTGCCAGATCAAACAAACAGATTCAGCTCTCAGTGCTGGATGAGCTCAAATGCTTATTGACATAAAATGATATTGACCCCTGGAGAACAATTAATTAAATGGCCTCAGCAGTGAGTGCTGAAAACATTATCTGCAATGGATGTGTCCTTGTTCTGTGTTTGGTCTAATCAGCAAGAGAGCAGCTAAGTAAATATTGTTATCTTCACCACCTTTGTCTCAGTTTAAAAACACGTGAAAAGCTCTGCTGTGGTTTTCTCCGTCACTGATTTTTCCGAGAAAGGTTTTTAAATTAGTGTTTAAAGCCACATTCATTTTTGCCATGTGTGGAAAACCACTGACATCACTGTCAGCATTGATATGAAGGAATGAGTGAGATCTCTGCTTGTAGCAGACGTGTCCATCAGTTGTGTGATCAAGGAAAACTAACATTCAGCTTGACTGCCACTATGAATTCATTCTGCAATAATCCTTGAGTTTTACCAAACACTTTAGTTCTAATTCTTTTCTCTATAGTCTCACTGACAGGCTCAGGTGGGCCCACAATTGCTAAAAGGATCTGCTGCATGCAGGTAATGCTTCTTATTGAGATGAAAAGTGGTGTTATCCCACGGAACTTTTTCTCCTGAATGGTCAAAACTGCTCCCCAGGGAGACCCTGGGAGAACTGGGTTCCTACAGATGGAAGCTTTTCAGTGCTTCCCCAGCTGTGGTGACATTAACCCTGCAACTGTGGAATGAAGGATGCAGAAGGTATTATACCTAATTTTGAGCCATGTTTAAATACAGAGCCTTTAAAAGCAATCTCTGCAGAGTTTCCAGTCATCTATTTGATCTCACTTGTCCTGATCTCACTTTCTCCTTTTTCCAAGTTTCCTGGGTGTTTTAGAGCCTTTCCCAGCAGTGACAGTGATGGAAGCACAGCAGTGACCTCAGGCAGGCTCAGAAGAAGGAGGACACAAGTTCCTAAAATTTACTGGGGAAAAAAGAAAACAAAACCAACACCACAAAGCCACCCCTAGATCTGTTATCTGCGAGTGAAATGAGAACATTTTTTATTGTAAGATAGTCTGGCACATCTTGTTCCCCCTCCTGAGTGCCTGTGCTGTGCCTGCAAGAGCATTTCTGAATGGAGCAGTGCCCACTGCCCCAGGCACAAGGTGTCTCAGACATCCACCAGCAGTGGAGCTGCTGTGGGTGCTGCAGGGGCAGGGATTCTGTGTCAGTCCTGCTGTGAGCACCAAGAGCCATCGTGATGCTTCTGTCACTGGTAATTAACTCGGAAAGTCAGGGGCTGTTGGTAAAGACACTTGCTTGGCCTGGCACTGAGCTGCCCGAGCGGTTCAGAGGCAAAAAGGAACTTGTGTGTGAATCCAGCAATCTGCATCGCTGTCCTTCCCTAGAGGGAAGCAGGGCTGCAGTGTGCAATGTGCAGGCTCCTCTGTACTGGGGTGACAGTGAAGTGTCCTGTGCCAAAAGCATTGTCACCCTTTGCGGGGCATAACGGAGTGGATGTGTTTTCCCAGCTGCTAATCTCTCTGTGCCCTGCCAGTCTCTGTTAGCTGCTGCCTCTGCCAGCAGGCACTCCTGCTTCTTTACCCCGGCAATAACTGCAAAATTAACATTCACAAATCCAAAACAGCTTGCAGGGATTTAGCCATGTAATTTCTTCTGACATTAGTGGAAGATACATGATTAAAACTTAGCTCAGTGGCCTGGAATTGTCCCTGTGGTGTTTTCACCTTACCCTGGCACCAGCGATGCCTCAGCATAGCCAGGGCTCTTGGAGGCAGATGGGCTCGAGGGCAGGGAAGTGACCTCCTACTTCTGCTCATTGCAGAGATTCCTCATCCTGGACACAATGAGCAGGAGAATCTCTTTGCAAAATGATAATGAACGAAGCAGGAGGAGGTGTGAGAAGGAAGATGAACAAAGGGGAAGGTAGAGGAGGAAGGACTGGCAGAGCTCGAATTGTGGTTCCTTGATTTCAATCTGTCCTAGCTTCATTTCTGTCTTCTCTAGTACACATTTCCAGTGAACTGCAGCACATGCTGTGTGGTCACCTCCCCAAACAGCTGGGGTTAGCCAGAGAAAAGCTCCATAATTTCTAAGGCTTTAACCTTTCATCTATATTTTTCATAAATATAGAGTGAGCAGTCAACAGGGAATTCAGAAGCACCGGGACAACTCTTAAGAAAGATAAAATAATTGTCCCAAAACAACTCAGCTCCTGTTCCCACCCACATGAAAAGTGCTTGTATACTTCTTTGGGGGGAAATAAGAGTCTTTCAGCTGCCTCCTGTTCCTGGGAAATATGTGCTGCTGCTGCTGCTGCTGCCCCGGGGGTTGTTCACAGCAGTTTTCTGTCATTACAAAGAACGGGCAACACAACTCTGAGGAAAACTCAGAGAGGAGGGATACTCTTTGCTCTCTTGAAAGAAAAAAATTCAGGACTTTGAAATACCTCATTCCCAAGAAGCATTTCGATTTAAAATTTGGTCTTTTGAAGTAATTCAGATTTCAGGAAGAAATTTTTTCCTAGAAAGAACATTGGACAAAAAAATCTCCAAGTAATTTCTTTCTTGTCACTCAGTAATAAAATCAATGTTACCGTTGTTTCTAATTTTGAAGGAGAATTGTAAATCTGCAGTTATGAGTGTTGCAAGCACTGTGTACATTATTAACTGTCTGTAATAGAGCCACTCTATTTTATATTTTTGTAAGGCAGTCCCTTTGCTCCCATCACATCATCATAGCAAAAGTAATTTCAGGGTTAATATTTGTAGTTGTAGGAGGATGAGAAACAGGAGGGTTTCCCTCATGGTTTTTAGCACTACACCACCACATCTTCCTGAAGAAAAGGCACTTTGTGCCTAGACCAGCTCGGGAGAGCTTAGCTACGAGGAATTGAAGAGTTGTTTTTGGGTTTTTCCCATTGTGAAGAGCATTCAGCTTTTCCCTCTCTCAAAGGCTCTCTGTGCTCCCTGCCTGGTGCTGTAGGTGACAAATTTCCATATGTCCCTGAGGACATAAAAGTGCCCCTGTCCTCCCCACCTGAACTGCAGTGGAGGTGTCACCTGCAGCTCCTTCCTGCCACCATCCAGGGCTGTCCCATTGCTGTCTGTTCTGTCCTGTGACATATTGGCTAAAATGGGAGGGAGAGTGAGTGCAGTTTGTGATGCAAAGTGAGACATTCACTCTTAGAATAAAGCTTCAGAATATTTTCAGCCAATTAATTGTTCTATTCTTCTTCTACAAAATCATTCAATATAACCATGTTGATTTATCAGAGAACCAAGGAAAAGTAGTAAAAATGCATTAAAAAAAAAGAGACAAAATGCAATGTACTGAATCATAAAATTAATCTAAGGACACAATAGATTTCATCAGTTAGAGACAAACTTTTTCTCAAAATATCTTGCTGGCATTTTTCCCTTACTATAATAGAATATTTGTGTTTAATTATCTTTAGAGATAAATGAGATCTCTGAGAGCTATTAGACAGACATTATTAAATTTTGCATTTACCCAGTAAGGAGATAATGATACCAATTTCATGTACAAGTTCCAGTTTTGTAGCCCTTCCTCACTAGAACAATAATTCAAGAGTATTTCAGAATCTTCCTTTAGCTTTACACCATCCACTGTAACATGTTAAATGAGCAATCATTTCCAGAGATAACAAATCATCCAGCATAAAGCACTGGAGCAGAACAGAGTATTGGCAGTGGTGTTCTGGCTGGTTAAACAAAGGACAGGTTAAGATGTTGGAGTGGAAGAATGTATTTAAAATGTATTCTCAGCACCATAGCTCTCACGGACTGGTAACTGCTTGTGGTAACTTCACTTCTTCCAGAAGTCGCTTCTTGCTTTTATCTCACAGCATTCAACCTGATTTTTTGATTTTTTTTTTTTTTAAACTTTTTTTTATTGTGTGGTGGTCCCACAGGAAGCATTCTGGCCTCTCTGGGCTGTAGTTGGCTCCTTCATTTGGGAGTAAAAAAACAAACCAATTATTCCCTGGTCTGCACAGGCTGGAACGGAAGCTTTAAAGAATTTGGCATGTTCCAAGGTGGAAGATGAGGTGTGCAGTGTTCCAGAGACCTGGCAGCTATTGAAGGTCGGGGTCTCACTTGTGCAGTCATATTTTAGGACAGATATTAAAGTGTTTGAGGCGAGGGATCACAGCTCTGCTCCTCAGTGTCCTCAGACTGGGTTGTTTCACCAGTTAAGAGACATCACATTTTGAGACAGCTACTCCTTGGAATACACGAGAGGTTAATTTTCTAAACTGTGAAGCAAACTGTCACAGTTTGGGTTCCACCCACCCTTACAATCACAACACATATTGTATTAGTTCAGGCGTGATTCACACACTGAATGTTTATGAGCTCCCTGTGAGTGTGTTTTACTGAAACAAGCTTTGACAGTTGCTAAAGATTTTCAGTGGTAAAAATATATTCTTTGTGATTCAGACTGTCCCTAGGCTTATAAGAGCAGCAGAGCAATATTTGTGTCTTGAGATAACCTGGGCAAGAGGTACTTTCCTCTGAAGAAACAACTCAATCTGCTAAAACTTATTTCAGAGAAATACCCAAACAATTAATATATTTGTTTATTACCATAATTCCCACAGGAAAAAATACCAAGAGGTTTTATTTGACTGAGTTTCTGCTCTGGAAATGCTAAATGAAAGCAGAACTCTGACTCACACCTGAAGGTTGGGGTTAAACCTCTCTAAATCCTGGGAGCCCAGAGAAAGGTTTGCTCTGGTTTGGGAAACTGTCCAGGCAGGAGGCTTTTAGCCTGCCAGAAGGATTTATTTTCATGTGTCCATTTTCTTTTGCTCCTTCTGTCAGAAACTTCTGTATTTTCTCCCACTGTACTGTGCCTAAGCACTGGAGGAACAGCCCAGGCCATCTGGAAAGCAGCTTTTGTTTCACCTTTCATTTTAATAGCAAGAGGTGAAGGCATTGTAATTCACGGAATTCTTGTTGAAGAATTGAATGCTTGAGTTCTGTTTGTATATGTCTGTATATATAAAATCTACAGCAGTCCACAAACCACTCCTGCAGTTACTGATAATCCCAATACCCTTTCTGGAGAGTTTGTGTCCATCTCCCTCTTTCCTTGTTTTAAGCTAGGAGATCTTTGGGGCAGTGGTTTTTCTCACTGTGGCACTGTGTGTTCCCAAGCATAATACAGGAACCAAAGCTCTGTTTTCTGGGAAAACTTAAAGGGTAATGAAGATAACAACATTGGAAGGATAACAGCACTTCTTGTCATCCTTTTTCCGCCCTCTTGTGAAGTTCTTATGGCCAACCATTGTTCTGATGCTCCTGTGAGTTTTGCTGGCAGAAGTGATTTTGTACAGCTGCTCTGCCCGAGGCTGCCACTCTGGCTCTGCAGATCCCCCCAGAGCACTAAGATGTGGATTCAAGCAGGATCAGCCATCTGTAGACAGTGGCTCAGGCCTGAATTTGAAGGGAAATGCTCACAAAGGTGAGCTGAGATGTGTGTAAAACTCTCCCAGACTCTGACTGTCAGCACTGTGGAGCTTTTTACATATTAATCAGTGTCAGATGAGGTGATCCCCTGGTCTCAGGAGGGTGAATGCAAGTGTGAAATTTAGTGATGCCCTCTCAACACCTTGCAGAATATTGTAAAGACCATGGATAAGAAATTCATTTGGCATAAATTGAAAAGTTAATCAACTGGTCTTGTGATTTTTGTGCTGTGAATTCCTCCTGTTTGTAGTACTGGCCATTTACTTAAAAACTGGACTTGATGATCCTTGTGGGGCCATTCCCACTCAGAATATTCTGTGAATCTATGAATTGTGTCCACTCAAAATAGGTGACAAGACCTGCAGGTCTATGGGGTTACAAAATCCATTCTGGACCAGCAATGCACCTCTTGCATCCCATGGATCCTTACCTCAGTAGCCAACCCCAATTCCTGGGTCCTGTAATGGGACAAGCTTTCACAGAAAAGGGTTTTCATGGTCATAATCCATTTTTTGACTCTGTACATCTACCTGTCATAAGCTATCATTCTGAAAAGAACAATATCCCTTTAAATCCCAAATGCTATTGCATTACTGACAGCCAGAACTCCTAATTCACCAGTCATCCAAGAAGAATTTTGTTTTGAGATTAGTGTCTTTCACTTCTGTGTATTATTTTATGCATGGAAATCAGTAAAAACTTTCAAAAATAGCTGCTAAATCACAGATTAATAGGTTTCCACTTCTCTCTGCAGTGTTGCAATTAATGTTCTTTCTGGACTTGTGAGAGGCTGAGCTCTGCATGCTTCTGTAGAAAGGGGCACATCCTGGTGATCAAGGTTTAATTTTAACTAACGTGATGCTAATGAGCCATTACTCCTCCATGGGGAATTGGAAGTAGAAGAGAGAATAAGGAAAAGTGATACAGAATCCTTCAGCTAAATATAGTGTGGACTTAGTCCATTGAACTGAAGTGTGCAAACAATTAGTACAGACATCCAAAAGATGTGACAGCTTCTTTTCTGTGCAGTATTAACACCAACAGCTTTATCTTAGCAAAATATGAAATTTAATGTTAATAGCAAATGAGTCACTGAAGTAATGTATTTTAGAACTAAAGAATTTTAAAAATGTAGATTTTCAATAGAGTGTAACACAATAGAAGATGTGTCTGGGAAGAGCAGGGAAATACTGCTGCATACATCCTATATTCTGAAATCACATATGCTAGATAATAAATTTTCATTTTCATCTGTATCTCCAAAAACTAGCAAAAGAAAAACACATTTATAGATAAATGGGGATAAAAGGGGCATAAACTTCAAGGACCAGGTTGGGACTATAAATCCTGCCTTGTACTACTTTGAGCATTTTTAATAAATGTTCATGTTGAGATTGAAACATCTATAACTTTGTATACTTTCCTGGGTAAAAATCCCATATGATGATATAGAGGATGCTAGAGAATGAACAAAGACAATATAACTTGGCCTATTTCAGTCTAGAAGACCTTGCTACTTGCTAGCAGATAACACTATCAAGTGGATCTAATAATTAATTTAAACAGGATTAATAGTGTTGTAACAACATCTCAGGCGCAGTCCTAAAGACAAGGTTGTGAATATGATCTGTTGAACTCATCAGTCTCTTGTCAAAGCTGAAAAGTCCTCAGTGCTTGCAGAAGACAACTATAAATGTACAAATCACAGGGCTGGACTTCTCATACCAGCAATAACCTCATCAGATCTGTTATAAACCTTTTTGGCCATGGGAGCTGCTGTGAATTTCTGACCTGTACTAGCCCTGCCTGCCTTACAAAATAAGGACCTGCCAGGGACAGAAAGGCTCCCCTTTCCTACCCTTTCCATAATAAGATGCAGAGAGCTGGTAAATAAGGCGGGGGGAAGGAGTTGAACTAATGTTTGCTGACACCCTTTGGTGTAGGTTTGAACGTGCTTTGGTAAGAAATCAGTTATGAAACAATTGGTGTTGGCTGCAGAAACATTGCATGAGCTGCTCTGGTCAGAGGCTTTCGCCAACTGCTCCCCAGTGCTCCTCTGGCTTTGTTCTTCCCCTTCAGAGCTCAGTCACCCTGCGACTCCCCTGGAGAAAGGTGCTCACAGCTCAGGAAAAGAGAGACTCTGTTGGAGCAATGATGCAGATCTTCATCTCACCTTTGCTCTCTGCAAAGTCTGTGCTGTGTCTGGAGACGGCAGCCGCTGCTCTTCTCAGAGAGAGCTGTACCCACCAGTGCCTGTGCTGCCCTGAACAGGTTGGTGTTATGAAGCAGAGAGCTTTGCATTTGCACTTTGTTTTGGGGTGTGATGGAGAGTGAGGAAGTATCTTCTGTTATTTCATTTCAGTGTATCTTCTGTATCTTCCTTTTCCTTGTGGGAGCTTATAGAACATTCTGCACTGACTTTTAAGCTTTGCCTTTGCTTGGCCTTCTCCTGCTGGAAATGTCCTTAGTCATGAAAGATAAAAGCTTCTCTGAAATATATTAAACTATTCAAACCTTATTACATGTTTTCTTCCCTCTAGCAGGAGATTTTTAGCATTGAATATACAAAGCTATATACCAAATATAGATCTGTAGACTCTTGCTGGTGGTGAGAATGAGTTGAATTGACTTTTCTTGGTAAAATGAGAGAAAAACAGGACACCTAAAGGCCCAACCCAGAGTGAGTATGCTGTGCTGGTAGACTGAGTACTTACTGATTTCTGTGAAAACAAGAATTATTTCTTTGTATAGAACAAAAATTGATCAATGTGAGAGAAGATTCTGCACTTTGCAGTGATAATGTCTGCACTGAGAGCTCTGTGTGCTTTGCAGGGTGGTTCCTTGGGGATGACCAGCCTTGAGACAAGCAGACCCTGATGAAAATCCTATGTCTTTGAGATCCAACACTCAGTAAAGCATCACAATTTCCTTGCCAGCACAGGGGGGCTCCCATGTGCTTCCCACGCAAGCAGGATGTCCACAAAGATGAGGGCACGCAGCAAAAAACACCACTGGGTATCTGTGTAATGAGTCCTTCTGGTCTTCTGCTGGCCTGAAAAGTAGCAGTGCCAAAAGAGTGACACAGTCAGGAGAATTTTCCTGAGTGTAAGAACATGTTGTTCAATACAAATGTTCCTGCATGAGGAAGCAGAGGAAAAAAATGGACACAGAGTTTACAAAGAAGTGGGAAGGAGCTCCCTGTTAAAGAACAGTAGAGGTTGGGAGAGCAAGTCCTTTCTGCCCAGGTACAGAAGGACAAGTGCATGCTACTTTGAGCAGCTCAGATGCAAAAAGCATCCCACCCTCCCTAGAAAAAAAGCCAAAACTTAAACTTGCAAACAAAAAAACCCAAAAACTATTCAGCTTTAAGCCTTACCCACACTGCTCAGCAAAGGGAGAAGCAGCCTGGCAGACCACAGAGTGGTTTCATCCCTTGCCACCCTTAGCCTGCTCTCCTGGAAGGCTCACCTGTGTCCTGAGTAACTTCTCTTACTAAATAAAATGTCATTTTTGCTGAGCTTCTCCTTTATGCCCTAGTTTCCACTTAAGAGTACCAGCCATTCAGAAGGGAAAGCCTCTGTATTTCCCCCCATTTAAGGTGACATCATTATATCTGGATATTTTGTGCTCTTTGACATTTTTAATGAGAAATGCTTGAAAAGGCTGCTGGCTCTGGCTATTGTGTGAAGCAGTATCTGGGACTGCCATTAGCGAAAGAGCTCTCAGTCCAATTCAGAAGTGATATTGCTGATGTGCCTTTCACAGAAGGTGTTTTATCCCTTATTCTTACCTTCAGATTGATGGATTTGCTGGGATTATTCCCTCTGGGCTAATAGCTACAATTTCTTTGTACATAGAAAATTTAAAAGGAGTAGTACATTTGATTGATTTGTTCAGGAACTAGGTGTGATTTTTGTGAATACATTTGAAGTGTCAGATGTTGAAAGCTAATTGGGTATTTAACCGCTGAGCTGCACTGAGGTTTGACTTTAGGACTGAGGGCCAGAGGAATCAGTAGGTTCACACAGCTGGCTAAATGCTCACAAAGCAATACAGCCCTGGCTAGTCAACTTCCACCTGATTTTGTTCATGGCTGAATTTTTATCTTCTTCCTGCCACCACACATTCCTCCCTGTGAACAGCCCAGCTAACAGCTCAAACTGAGCTTTCAGATGAACCAAACTGTCTTGAGAAATTGTCTGCCCCATCCCTGGAAGTGTCCAAGGCCAGGTTGGATGGGGCTTGGAGCACCCTGGGATAGTGGAAGGTGTCCCTGCCCATGGCAGCAGGGTTGGACTGGGTGATCCTTGAAGGTCCCTCCAAACCCAAACCATTCTCTGAGCCCATGTGACTTAAGATTTTTACAGAAAAGTTGTTACCTCTCTAAAACTTGGTCTCCTTGTTATGGTACCCATGATAGACACTCTCCTGCCTGGCCCATGGTCATACAAACATCTTGGTAAGAACTTCGTTTTGGTGGAAATTTAGTTTTGGTGGATTTTGAGTTGGGGTGGCAAGTCAAGCATCAGCCTAGAGGGGCCTGCCTGGCTTCTGTCGCACAGCTGTGTGTGGAGGTGATAGACTCAGGGTTGATTCACTCCTGGTGAGACCTGGCCTTGGATTATTTACTCACCTGTGAGTCTGCCCACCCTGACAGCCTGTCTGCTCACTGTTCGGTTTTCTCTTTAATTTTTCCCTGGGTAATTTTTCACTGTTATTTTTCTCACTTAACCTGAATGTTAAAGCAAAGACTTTCAAGGAATGATGTAGTATACTTGACTGTGTCTTGGGACAGAAGGATATGCTAGCTATAGTTTTAAAAATACTTCCTCAGCCCCATCTTTCATCATTCCATGAGTTTAAGACAAAACTGCAATTTCAGTGAAACTCTTCATGGGTCAGTGAAAAATGGATTGAATTCCCCATCTTCCCTTGCAAGAATAAGCATTAAGCTGTGAAATGTCACATCCTTATTAGAATGCCAAGACCACTACCGTCTCTTTCAAATATTTTCATGAAAGACAGATGTGGAGTAATTATTTTTCAGAAAAAATGCTTGTTACAAAAACACCCCTCAACCCCTCAACCCTTAAAACCAAGAAACCCTCCTGCAAGTCACTCAGTTACCGGTGGCTTTATGTTAAATAATTCTCAATTATATTCCAGTATTACCACAGGTGACATACTCTTTGATATGTGAGGGAGGTGAGGGAAATGTTGTAAGAGAAGCTGGACCGAAATATTTTCCAGTTTATATTGCAAATCTGCAGCTAGGGATGTTAAGTGTGGCTACGTGCCTGCACACATGTCATGTCATGAAAAGATTACATTGCTTAGTACATCAGGTATTGCTATATAAATCTTCAGTTAATCACACTCTATTTTGTGCTGTTACTTGTTTGTCCTTTCTTACAGGCACGTTATGCCCATATCCTGTATTTTTAGATTTTATATAGCCCATTTTATGTATGCAGTACGAGAATAGATTAGGAACTGCAGAGCTGTGCATAAGGGCCGAGTGCAGAACTAACACCATGGAAGTTTTCTGTCACTGCCCTGTTTCTGTTCTGACACTTCTCTTTCAGGGTTGTACTAGATCAACCTGTCTTGAGGAATCTGTTATCTTTTTATTCCTGTCCATAATTGCTATAACTTGGGATGAATGAGATCAGTACTTTCAGGTAGTTGTCCTATAATAGCTTTTTTTGTAGTGCTCTTTCTAGTTTTTTTTTCTTTGATTGCATTCTGAATTAAAGCCACTTTAAACACCTGCACTTCAGCTAGTTGTGGTTTAGCAGTAAGATACACTCCAGCTTTTGCAAATCTTTTTACTTCTCCTTTGAAGCACTTACCTTCAATTCTAGGCTCTTACAGCATCAATCTTTCACACAAGGCAGTGCCTCTCTCCCTGAAAGAAATGTTGGCTCTTTACTCAAAGAATCCGTCTAGGGAGATCAAAAAAGGGTTTGGCAGTTTTTGGCAAGAGGTCTTGGGAGTATCCAGCTCAGAACCCCTGTGCTGTCGCAAAAATGGGAAGAGAGGTTCATCTGACAGTGTTGTGGGGAGCTGAGCAGAGGAGGGAGGGCAGGAGTCTCCTCCTCCAGGCTGGCTGCTGCTCCAGCTGCTCAGACACAGAGCTGTCTGAGCTGCAGATAATCAAACACATTCACATTCACAGCGCTGGCTGAGAGGGAGAAAAGGGTGTTTCAAGAATCAGTCGTGTCTGCCACCTACATTTGCACTCTCCAAATTCCAGGAAATAGATTAATTCAAACTTTGCTGATAGATAGCGAGAGCCAAGTCTGTGTTATGATGCGTGGAGCAGGGGGAGCAGATGCCATCCTCCCATTTGTAACAAGGAGAAGAATAAACGAAAAACTTCCACAAATTAAAAATGTGGAAGAAAGGCCATAACAAACACAAGCTCCTCTGATCCTGGGCCAGCCCAGAGCACAAGAGCTGTGGGTAGAGAGGTTTGTCCTCTTGCTGAGGATCCCCACAGCCAGAGGGACAAGAGCAGGAGCACGGAGGGAACTGAGAGTTGTCTGCAGGTGACGTTCTGGAGGGGTGAAGAGGTGCCAAATGTGACAGCACCAGAGCACTCCCCTTGTGAGTTGCATCCCCTCCATGCAAGGAGTAGCAATTCAGTTCTGACTCGAGGAATTTTCCCCTCTTATTGTGTGAAAAAAACAGGACTCAAAAGATTTTCTAGTCAGGCAGACACTTCCCTTGGTCCACCTTCCTTCAGGGCCACCCTGGCCATGGAAAACTGAATTGATGCTGAGCCCATAGCAATGAACTGTGATTGTTGCTGCTTGTTCTCTTGCCTTGTGCTGCCTCTTCAGCTCACTGTGTATCTTGAGTGTCATTCGTGAGCTTTGCTTCTGTTTTCTTGGCAATCATCACGCTAATTATTCATCTCTTTCGTGCATATTGCACACATTCCTAAACTCCCAAAATAAGACACCTCAGTGATGTGAATAGGAGGCACGTAGGTAGGCCCTGTGCTGCATCATGCTCCTGAATATTTACAAGGTAATTTGAAAATGAAAAATAAGTGCAGCTCACTAATGAGTTATAGCTCAACGTTTCCTCATGGATATATACTTATGGATACATATTCTGCCTGTTAATCACTAAGGAAACATGTCATGTGCAGGGAGGGTCGGCACAGTGAGATTGGAATGAAAATAAGAAAGACAACTTCTAATAATCTTTATTTAAAATAAATAGAAGCTAAACTTCTCATTAAGAAAAAAAAAAAGCCAAAACCAAACAATCTTTTCCCTACTGATGATATTTCTTTTTAGTTTCATGCTTTTCTGATAGAAAAATAAAATAAGAGGGAAGTTTTTGTAGCCATTTCTCTCTCCAGGGGAGAGTGGTTCAGGGCAGTTTTACCAGAATGAGCTACTAATGAGACTTTTGCCTCAAATTCCTTTTCTTCTTTCCTGAAGAGACTTTATCCTCTCATCCCGAGCCCTGCGAAATAAGACAAAACACAATCACAAATAAAAGATAAAAATCACAGCATCAATAATCCGGGAACTGCCTCAGTCATGACAAAACTCCTGCTGGCAGAGGCAGAGTGACTTCAGTGACCTCTTGAGCCGTGTCTGCATTGAAGGTGTGTGGGAGCTGCTCCTTCATTATGGAGCAGATCAGAGAGATGATATGAAAACCTCCCCAGCAGCAGTTGCCTACTTAAAGAGTAGGAGACGAAGTATGAGCTGTCTGGCCTGTGTCTTCCCTTTTAGACTTCTTAACGGTGCTGAACTCAGTGTTCTGGAAAACCTCTAGGCTCCCTTCACTCTGCATTACGTTTCTTGTCACTGAGTTCCGCAGTTCCTTGATCTGCAGCCCCGTCAGGATTTTGTGAGACAACCCTGGGACTCTGCCAGCTGCCCACTGAGGCCATCCTGCCATGGAGCAGCTGAGGTAAAACTCCTCGGGGCAGAAACTTGTCCTGTCTGACCTTGGTGTGGCCGTGGAGCAACACGAGGGACTGGTTGGATTGGGAAGACGTTCCTGACCATCCACCCAACTTTGTGCCAAAAATTACGTCCAATGGTGTGTGTGGGCTGGTTTTGGTAAAGATGCAGAGAGGAAGAGTCTGAACTAAAGGTGGCTGAAGGCCACCTGGTGCTGTCCCCACAGCAGCTTGCTTGAAGCTGCATTTGCCTGTCCATGGCTCTGCTGCAGCTCCCTCTGCCAAGACAGCTCCGTCCTTGGTGGGCAGAGATGTGCTTTGTACCCCTGCAAACAAATCATTCACTGCTTCTGAGAGGGTTCCAGGTGTTAAATCAGTCATGTGAAGCACTGTCCAAAGGAAGCTCCTGCCAAGGGTAGAGTGGCAATCCTTTGCTTCTGGAAACTGAGCCACCTGTGCTGTCCAGGGCCAAGTTCCTTCAAATACCAGGGGTTTGGTCTGAGGTGACTCAGCTTCTCCCTCACTCCAAGGTACTCCTTCTATTTTTTCATGGCTCTCTTCCTTCCCTCTAATGGAGAAGTGGACCACCTCCCTAAGATGATAAATAAATAAATAAATTTCTTGTGCACTCTACCTGTGTAGCAGCAGCAGCACTGTGGGAGATGTTATTTACATGAACTTCATTAATATTTATAGTCACATTTATAGCTTTGTTCAGCAGGAGGCTTGATCAAGTCAGTAGTACGTCTGGAGATCGGTCTTCGGTATACTACTTTTAATGAGAATAATTTGCATTTAATAAAGTGCCTGAGGTAACAAGTTTCCACCCAGAATTGATTTTTCTTGATATTTGGGGAAATATTTGGATTAGTGGTTTGATTCCACATCCATTTTCACTTGCAGTGATGGAATGAAAACAGACATCTGAATCCAAAGACTCGGGCTGGCAGGAGCAACATGGGAATATGCCAAAAAATAAAAGGGAAATTTTTCCTTGTAGTCTCTGTAACATGGGTGATGAAGAATTAGAGTTGGACCCTGATTGCTTTGGGTGTCTGCCTTGCTCTTTGTCATAATCCCTGGAGATAACTAGGACGGGTAGTTGGAGAAGCCTGGGATCTTCCTCTGACACTTTTAAAATAAGGTTTACCTGTTAAATCGACTTTTCTCCCCCCACAACTATTGGTGCTCAGGCTGCCGTGGTCTCTAAGTGTTCTAATTTCACCTGTCTCTGTTTGTGTGACTTCATGGAGGCACTGTTCAGAAACAGGCACATTTCAGGACCAGCCCTTCAAAGACATCCTTCTGCCACTGCAAAAAGCACCATATTCACTTCGCTGCAGTTATTTATAGGCCCGAGCCTCTCCACAAAAACTGTTGAAAGGCCAAGGAGTTAAGAGATGCAGAGTGACTTCCGCTGAAGATGGTGAACAGAAATAGATCCAGGAATAAAGCACATCAGAAACTTCTCTCAGTCCTCCTGACCTCTGGGTAATTTGAGGGAAGGGATTTATATTCTTTTTGTTCTCTTCTATTGGCAAAGACATAGAAATATGCTATATCTAGTTACATCCCCCACAGTTTCTCATTATTTTGTAGCTTTGTGATTTATTTTAGCCTCAAAACACTTTTTTCCAGAAAGAATTAGTGTTCTACAGCAACAGTCTTTTACCTGGGCAGGTGTATGGCCAGGCCATGTCAGCAGTGTGATCACCCTGCTGGGGGTTGTTCTTCCTTGGGAGCATCAAAGTGTGACCTTTGTGTGTGGAATTACTGAGGAATTCACAATCTGTGTATTATAAGCAATGTTAAATCACTGAATCCTGAATCCTTGTGGTACCTGAGCTCCCTGTGCATCATTTGAATGTTGTATGGCACATTTCACAGAGCAGCCTGCTGGGACAGAAGATGTCCAGGTTCCAGCTCTTGCTTTGTCTTTGGCTACATAATTCCTTTTTTTGAGTTTTAAACCAGCTGCTTTGCCACAAAGTAGGATACGACAAGGGCTTGCATGTTTTATTATACTCAGCATGAGCCATAACCTTTTGGATGCACAGTTACCTCTAGCCATTCCCAGGTGGTTGCTGAGTTGCCATCTCACAGCATAAATGTTAAAATAACTTTACTAAAAAAAATACAGCCAAAGTCAGTGTGTATGCTTGTGGTTTTAATTTTCTCAAACAGAAAATCATGGAAGTAAGGATTATCATATATTTTTGTTTATGTAACCTGGTCTATTGGAAGGTGTCTCAGCCTATGGCAGGGGCATTGGAATTAAATTATCTTTAATTTCCTTCCCACCCAAACAATTCTAAGATTCTGTGATATTGTGGAGATCAGAACCAAGTTTTAAACAGCTGCTACAATAATTTCTTCTGGATAGACATTTTCTGTTCCACCTATTTGTCTGTTTAGCAGTCATTTCAAGAATTGTTCAGCAAACAATGAAATGAAGGACTCATTGAGAGCTGACCTTGCAGAGATGAAAGGAGGAGGAATAAACAAAAGATCTGTGCCTGTAGGTGCTTGCAAACTACTGAAACCTTGACCAAGGATGATTTAAAGCCCGAGCAGGGTTTATGTAAATGCTACAATTCCTTTGCATTCATACCTCAGTGCTTCTTCACTTCCTCAGGAAGATATTCTTGTGTCCGAGGTCATTAATCTCCCCACACAGTGTACTCTTGTGCTCAAGATTTGTTAATACATTTGGCAGTGGTGCTTGTTGTTCTTAAGCATATATTGAATTTTTACACTGCGGCTATTTGTATAATTCCTGTAACATGCCAGAACTGCTTCCAGTTAGTGTCCAGAATTTTCTGGCTCTCTGGAAGTACTTTTTAAACAGAAGGAAAGATTTAAAAGATTTTACCAAAATATTGTCTACAATTTCTTCCTCTCTTGCATTGAAACTGAAATCCTCTTGCTATTATGTGCATCTACTAATCTACTAATTAAAAATGTGCCTTCATTATTTGGATAGTTTGTTTTGAAGTTTGGGGTCTGACTGTTAGATATATTGGGATAAAACCTAGAGAATAATTTCAATTACACTCTGGAGGACAATTTTAAGGGCTCTCTAACCTTCCACAGAACTTGTCCCATTGCATTTGCTGCACTTTTTTGTGTTCACTCCTCTTCTCTCCCTGCTTTTGGCAATGAAAAGCCACTGATTACGGAGAATCCCAAGGGAAAGTTTATCCCTAGTGCGAGTTTAGTACAGCAGGTAACAAAACCTGCACTGAGGAATGAAATTACTGAGGGACAGCAGGGACATCTGTGTCTCTCAGCCAGACTCTTCACTAATTAACCCATAGTCCCTGCTGATAGTTTTTGTAAGAAGCTTCCAAATCTTCATTTCAGATTTTCTAAAGGGTCTATTATTGCTTTGTCTCAGTTTATACTTCATAAAACAATTGGATATTAATGGATGCTGTGCATTTCCAGCCACACTGCAGGCAGTCCCTGTGTAACAGCCAGGGAAAATGTTCTAGGTTCTGAATTCCAGTGTGGAAACACACCTGCTGTGAGGGATTTCAGTTTCTATGTGATATTGTGGGAATCACCTCTATTTAGCAGTAAAATATGATTCATGACATCACTGCTCTAAATGCAAAATCTGGGCATTTTCTGACAGAGTGAAGAGGTATCAGAAGGAAAATTTTAGACATTCTAGTGATGATAAACAAAAATGAGCTGTCCACAGGAGAGGAAATTGGTGGGAATGATGTTAACATGATAATAATAAATGTGTATTTATAACTGAGATGGAAAAATTAGGCAAGTCTTAATACATATAAGCACTTCCAGGGTTTCACAAACATTAATTACTAAGGCAGGGTAGAAAATCATAGATGCACTTCATTAGGACAAAACATTTAATGTAAGTGTTAATTAAGACTTAGAGTGTGAAAATTGTATTAGCTAAGGTAGATTTTGACTGCAGTGGGTTGCAGTGCTGTTGTCCACATTATAAAGAGCATGTTCAAATGGTGGTCACGAGATTGAGTTTCAAGGTCAGTTCGTTGGACAAAAACCTCTACAAATGTTTTTTCCATTAATACAGCAAGGTGAGAGAGGATATGATCACCAGTCAAAGCTGCTCCTGCACTAGTACTCCTTAATCCAAGAGAAAAGGAGAGGAGCCAGTGAGTGGAACCTGAAACCCAACAAACCCAGTGCAGAAATGTGATGGATGTTTGTATCAGTGTGCACCGTTAGCTCCTGGAACAATGTCCTCAGGTTATTAATGCCTTCTTTTTTAGCAGGGTTTTGTCCACATCATTTCAGTCCTTTACCAAACCATTATATGACAATAGGGAAATATTTTTGTAGCTTAACATCTGTTTTGCCATCTACTGTGACCAAAGTGAGGGGAGATGAGAACCTCCACTACTCAGTTTGGAAGGATGCTAAACATGGTGAGAAGGGGATTTAAAATCTAGGATTCATGTGGGAGAAACAAATGGGGAGATACCAACTAATATTATCAGCAGCAGTTTGGCAATATGTTATTTTTTTTCTCCTTTAATTATTAACCCATAAATCTACAAATTAGAAACAACCTCAGTGCAACTTGGAAGTAGCTCCAATGGTTTGCATAAACGCTGAGGAAATGTGGCCCCTGGGGCAGAGGTGAGAAGAGCTCAGGGTTTTCACTGCCAGAGTGAGTGTTTTGTGTGTGCCTTGCACAGAGAGGTCACAGCAGAAATGCACTGTGATACAGCAGCTTAAGTTAAGGAACATTGAAATGTATCTGAAATTGAAAGCAACAGAGCTGCAGAGCAATTTGGGTGACTGTTTCGTTGGATTCTCATCACATTCAGCTAGTTAACGCAAATGAGTACTTTTATAATCAGGGTTCAAAGGTGATGAAAGAGAAGCAAACTGTAGTCGAAATGGGAACATTTCACTGGTGACACACATGAAACCTTGAAATGCTGCTTGACTTTTATAGGAAGCTGTAAATCAGGCCTGGATTACTTGAAAAGTTCAAGAGCCCTAGAAAATGTTTGAGCTAAAGGCAGCTGAGTTTTATGATTTGTGCTTTTATGCACTGAGTTCTGAAAATGAGCAGTGCAGTGAAGTTATTTAAGAATCTCCCTAAAGCAGAACATTGTACCTGCCAAAAAGAAAAGTAGGAACCAACGATGTTTCGTTTGTCATCTTTGTAGATGCAGCTGTACTGCTCACCAGGGAGAGTGCATGTGAAAAGACACAGCATTGTGAGGGCTGTATAGGTATTCCTTATAAGATTAGGAAAAAAAAAACTCACAGAAAGGATATTTTTCACAAATTTGTCATAGGTTTTAATCATAATTGTAGAGCTTTTAATGGCACTGCGTACTTGTTATTATACAGGAAAGCAAAAGAGTTAACACCCTTGAAATATTAATACTGTTACCTAGCTGCAATTCAAGAATATAATATTAACCATTCTGATGTCAAAAGGGGGTCAGGGAGTCTAAGAACTTAGCCTGAACACAAGTGTGCTGCAATGGCCCCTGCCTGCTTTTCCTACTTTCTATAACATAGGAACAAGGGGAGTGTTGTATCAT
The DNA here is from genome assembly GCA_036785705.1 of Acanthornis magna. NCBI lineage: Eukaryota > Metazoa > Chordata > Aves > Passeriformes > Acanthizidae > Acanthornis > Acanthornis magna. Next base: position 3,682,400 of record JAWUZG010000092.1, read on the forward strand.
TTATTTACTTTATTAATAAAAAGGTCTGCCATAAGAAAATGCAGGTTATATTTTACAGAGCAACAAACATTGCTACTGAACCACAGATAAAATCCCTATAGCCGTGCCCTGATTAACCTTTAACACTTTTTTAAGCAAACCACCCTGGTTTGGAGCAAAGGGCAGTTTCCTTTTCTGCTGGCCTATTTATAGACTTTGAAGCCTTGCAAAGCAAGCTGGAGATGGGAATCTGAAATGTGCCCGTTACAACCTGGCAATGTTCTTTCTTAGGTTTTAGGAAATTTGAACAGGAATCAATTTGAAGTGCTGAAACATTTTGTGAATTGATACACAGCAGTGCTGTGCTGCCTAAAGAATGCAGAGGAAGGGAGAAGAGGTTTCCATGCCAGCAAATGTGTCTTTGACTGTACCAGAGAACGAAGTGTACAGATCCTGACTATAATTTATATTTGCCACGAGACCTAGAGATGTCAGAAGACATCATGTTAGTCAGGACAATTCAAATTGAAGGATTTGTACTCTCCTTCTATAGCCAGAATGTCTCAAGTGGGAAAAGACATGTTGAACACTTCAAAAAGGACTAAAATTTGGTTTTATTTCACTGGCAGTTGTACATATCATTTGCAGGAAAATCACCAGCAAAACCTTTGTTAGCTTTATGCATTATTTGCAAACAGCAATTCCTTTAAAAATTCTTCATTTTGTGTAGATCATCATTTATGCCAACAAGATTCCCCTTTGGCTTAGGCACATATTCTGTCTGGAGGAGAGGAGGCTCAGGGGGGACCTTCAGTCTACAGCTCCCTGAAAGCCAGGTCGGGGGTGGTCTCTTCTCCCAAGACATATGACAAGAGGAAATCGCCTCAGGCTGTGCCGGGAGAAGTTTAGATTAGATATTATGAAAGATTTCTTCTCTGAAAGGATCATAAAGCATTGGCACAGACTGCCCAGGGCAGTGCTGGAGCCCTGTCCCTGGAGGGGATCTACAGAACACATGTGAGGATGTGGCGCTTGGGGACACGGTTTAGTGATGGCTTTGGCACTGCTGGGGGAGCAGCTGGACTCGATGCTCTTAGAGGGCTTTTCCAACCTAAACAATTCTGTTCAGATATTCTCTGATATCCTCAGCTGTAAATAAGCATTTGGTCAAGAGCTCTATAATGACCCACTGGCCCGATGCCCCGAGGTGTGGAAGCCAGGGTGGAGCTGAGCCCCAGTGATGGGCTGGAAGGCTCAGAAAGCTGTGCAGCCTCTAGCACAGGGGCTGAAAAAGTCAAGCTTTGGTTTAACAGGTTACAACTGCAATTAATTTGGTGCTAGGGAATGACAGGGCCAATACAAGGAGCTAATCAAATAAACAGCACGTACATTTCACAGCAATAACTGATTTGATTTACAGATGTTATTCAGGAAACTGAACTGAAAGGTTGAAATTATGGTGACAGTCATTATTGACTTTGGCATTAACTTGCTGAGATGCAAAAAATCCCTCTGTAGGAAGTAAATTAAAAGCCATGAATGAAATTGATTTAATTTGTACTACCTGACCAGTAGGTTTTGTATTCTATCAAGATGTGATACACTATAGTGTGTACTTAGAGGGCATGGTCATTTGAAGGAGGGGGAGCAGCAAGTAGAGACTGAGATGTAGAAATTCATTTGAGCCAAGGTGCTTTGGCTCTAAGCAGTTATAGCTACAGGTCAATTCCAGTTTATAGGAGCTTCTGCTAAGGCATGAAATTGCCAGGTATGGAAATGTGGAGTTTAAAGAACAGCAAGCGAGATTCTGCTACAGAAGTATTCCATGGCTGAGGAGAGCAAAGTGCCAAGATCCTGTGCCCAGGGGCTGCAGGCCCCTGCTGTCACTGAGGTCTCCCTGAGCCTCTCCCAGGAGTGCTTCAGGAGAGCTGACCTTCAGACAGTGCTTCTGAGGTCACTTCCACCCCTTCATTTCTGTGATTTTATGAGGAACTCGCCCTTTTAAAGGAAAACCAGCTGCTTCATTCTGAGAGCCAGACATCTATTTCCTGAGGTGGGGATGAAATGTGATGTCAGATTTACTGTTTCTCTTGGTCCATGTTCTGCCTGTGTATCTGCTAAGGCAGACAGTGAGGCTTCTCGTGAAAATCCAATACAATCAGCTTTGTGACAATTTCCTTTTTTTCCTCCTCACTCCTTGCATGTCTCTCTGTCTCCTTTCGATACTCTGGCAGTTCTCCAGACTAGAAATTTGATGAAAGAGCAGGGATGTGTTATGAGCATTGGCAAGGTTTCTCGTCTTTGCTTCCTTGTTCTCTGCTTGCTTACCCTCACATGAGCGATGTAAAGCCATGTTTCTCACTGGGGTAACGAGGCCGTGGTATCCTGTCAGAAAAAGCAGATGCTATTCAAAGCTTCAAACCATGAAAGTATCTAATGAACAAAGAGCAGTAAGTGTGCTTCAGACACCTCTGAGCCTGTCACAGGAGAAAAACCCTGGATATCATTATCACTTTCCGGTACTGAGGTAAATGGAATTATTGGACATGTCCTCAGCTCCTCATTATAAGCTATGTCCTTTCATTTCTCATGAATTAAAACATCCCTTGGAATCTAAAATCAGCTATGAAAGTTGACTGCTTAGAGCTGTTAAACACAGCAAAAGCCCAGACAGGTTTGTAAGCTCTTTTTGCCCTGAGATTTATGTAAGGTAGACAGGAGTAAGTCAAGAGCTCTTGCTCCTTAGGGCAAGAGTATCAAATTCTTTCAGGTTTTGGCCTCTTATCCTCTGTTTCTGACATCTTACCCTGGACAGTTTTCTCTGCCAGATATGAGTTTGAGAAATAACTCAGGTGTGCAGAGAAGCAGAAATGTGCTGTTCCCTGCTCCCACTGAGCAAGAGGCAGCCCTTCTAAGCAAGTTCCAGGCAGTGAAATGCAGAAAAGCCCAGCTCTGCAGTTCTCTTCCCAAAAGAGAGCACAAATGAGAACAGGACTCGTAGGCCACCCTAGCCCTCTGCAGATCAGCTAGAGACTGAGCTCCTCCAGACTAGTCCTTCATCTCTGCAGACTCAGATCTCCTACGGTGCCTAGAGAATTTAAACCCAAGCTGTGCGGAATAACTTCTCATGACTGAAAATCTTTAAACACCTCATATAGGGGAATATTTTTAATTGCAGCTCACTGGGCTCTGTCCAGGTACATTCCAAAAATGGGTCAGCTGGGCTTGTGGCTGTGCAGGTGGGCAGATCCAGGCAACGGTGAGGGGCCCAGGGAAGACCTGAGAGCCACTTGCTCTGTTTTGAAAACCTGTAATTTTCTTTCTGAAGCTCAGAAGTGGATAGTCCCTCTCTTTAACCGTGATGGATGTCATAGTTGTGGCAGGGAGACAGCCCTGGGTAATCAGAGCACGGGAAATCTGTGTTAAGGGACTTTCCCTCAGGTGAACCCTCGATAGCTGAGCAGGGGGGGCTGCAGCACTCTGCCAGGCTGACACAGGCTGAGCAAGTCTTTTCTTCTTAGCACAATTTAAATAAAGCTTCAACATCATTTCATGCTCTCTTTAGGCATCAGAGACACTACTCAGAAGAAAACAAAAGCCACCCATGCCTGAGGAGTGAGCTCCCTCACATAAACTCCAGCAGGGATGGCTGATTGTCTCAGTATTTGGGTGTTTTCAAGCCTCTCATTTGGGCTTTCTGATCCCCAAGAAGCATTGTTCCTGCCGCACCCATTCCATAGCAGAGGCGTTAACAAATCTCTTCTCTTCTCAGCTGTCCATTTGCACAAAACTTGCAGAGACTTGTTATCTCTGGGATTGCAACATCTTTGTCACACATCATTCATTTGAGGGAGAAGAGAGCAAAGCATAAAGGCTAAAAGGCATAAAGAAATGAACTATGGGAAGGATTTAATTTAGTGGTAAGACACATGTTTGGATTTTGTTTTGTGGGCTTTTTAAAAACAAACGTTCATGGTTAATTAATGCCAGCAACAATAAAAATTGGGCCAAGCATCACAATGACAGAAAATACAGATGAGCTTTCTAAGAATGTAGAGCTTCAGTTTTATTAATAGAAGACAAGATTGTCTTTTTGATAAATGACAGTGAAATTAGGATAGACTTAGAAATTAATTGTACTCTCTAGGTATGGTTCTTCTTAGAAGAGAAGAAAAAAAAAGTAAATTACTCCATTTTTCATGTTTCTCTTGGTCTTCATCTCCCTTAAATACCTTGGTCCTCCAAATCTGAGCAGTTTTAACCTTTCTAATTCATAATCTCAGCATGCTTTGTCCTCAATAGTTACCAAGCAAAATGTCCCATGATGTATCTGAGAAGATTTTGATATACAAAGCTTACATGAGCTTTGGGAACCTTGGAGAAGAAGCAAAATCTCATCAAGAAGTAAACCACAGATGTAAAAATAGAAAGGTTTCTTGTTTAATATTTATACTTTAAAGTACTATAACCATTATTATTATTATTATATGGTATTATTATTACAACCAGTATGGTGATCTCTGCCCAGAAGTCTGTGTGTAACTTTCTGACATCCAAGAAAAGGCATGCTGTTTGAATATTATACATTTAAAAGTTTAGTGTCATCTATGCAAGTTTCTATATGTTTTTCATTTAATAGGGACTATCCCTTTGGAAGTATTGCTCATCTTTCCCAGATCTTCAGTGTAATGTGGTACCAGGTATCAGGTTATAAGGTTAATATTTTGTTCTGGTACTCTGTTAAACCTAAAATTCACCTTAATTTTGGATTACAACCAACCTACTTGCCCCTTTTTAGTGTGGCTGACACAAAGTAGAGCCACCTGTACTAAAAATATAGGAAAGGCAATAATTACAACTGAGCAAAAGCAAATATCCATGACAATCCAGTAAATCTGGGAAGTCTCATGAGGATAAGAGAAGGCAGAAAAATTAAAGGGTAGCTCAAAGCTGGAATGAAATTTGGAGGATTGTGAAAATGTGTATAGGCAGGCTTGGAGCAGGGGTGTAAATAGCTTTTTGCTGTCTGCCTTTCCAGAAACCCAAGGGAAGGTGCAGCTCTACTTCCCCTTACTGCCTGCTCTAGAGCTTCTGCAAAGATGGCAATATTTCTGTGTGACACTCCCAGATAAAATATTGCAGGAATAAAGCAGAACTGTGGATTCCCAGGCTGACACATATATGTGAGACCTTGAGACCCACACAAGCACACACAGACAGTACCCTCGGCCTTTCCGGATGCCAGTCCTGCATCTCAAGGCATTATTGCTCCTTCAGAAAAACAGGGATTTATTTCCCTTGTCACACAGCTCCTCATCTGCCAAGCAGCTCCGCTCCAGAAAGCTCTGGAGAGCACTGGCAGGAGATAAACCTTTACAGCCGATCCCTCTCTGAGGGACCTGTCCCAAAGGGAGTTCCAGAGTTCACCTGTGCCGCAGAAATTGCTGTCCCCAAACTGCTGCAGTTTGACCCAAAACCCTTCTGGCTCCACTCTTGGCATGGTGCTGCTGTAGCTGTGCAGTCTCAGCGAGACTCCAAATCAACTCTGGCTTCATACAGCATAATTGGAGAGTCTGAGGATAAATTATCTGTTCTGGACCTGGAACCACAAAGGTTTCATTTCCTGAATAACAGGCCCCATATGGAACTTGGCAGAGGGCATTTTGTTACTGTGGAACCTGGAAAAGGGAGGAAAAAGATACAATAGTCAGAATTCTTCTGAAAGCAAGGCAAGGGGCAAAAAAAGCCAAGCAGAACATGTTGTCTTGCCTTTATGATCTTTACTAACAACTGTGGGACCACCAGTTTCATATTCAATGGCAAGAGGAAAAAATTAGCTAAAGCATCTCACACCATTTGGTCACTGCCCCTTCCGGGCCTGAGACAGGAATGATATTTATATTCAAAAATTGAAAGATTCACTTGCTGGTAATATCAGTGTGTGCCAAAAACTGTGAGACACAGAAACATTGATTCAGGGGTATTCTGCCAGGAACCCACTTATCAGGGTTCATAACCAGTTTAAACTTCATTACAATCATTATCAATGCTTTATACATACTCACAGGATTTTGCTTAACTGCAGTATGATCACAGGCATTCAAAGAGGTTTTTTTGTTATTGAACAATAATTTTTTGGTATGGCTTGAAAGGAGGTTTTTGTATGAAATTGAGGTCAGCCAACAGCTTAGCAGAGTGGCCCAGGGGCACTTGCCCAATTGTGCTGCCCAGTCACCGCTCCCATCACACCTGGATCCTTTACAGAAAGAAAGAGAAAGCATTTTAGTTGATATATTATTTACAATAAGGAATTAATTTTCCAAACATGTATTCAGCACTTAAAAGAGTAATTTTGATTGCACCCAGGGAAGAGGCTCCAGACAGATATGCACTGCCCACTGCAATTAGGATCACAGTGTGACTGCTGGCCAGTAAATGCAAAATTTTAATTTGTAAAGATGTAAAGGGTGTCAGTCAGACACTTCCTGAGTAGCTGACCTGCTGCTTTGTGTATATAAGCATTGAAGAAAACCACTGTGTATGCTATGAAGCCTCAGTGAACCCCAAGGAATAATTTAATGTATTATTAAAAATCCTCAAATTCAGAAGGAGAATATTAACTGTGTTTGGTGCTGAAGTTGAATATTTAATGAACAGAAGGAAGCAGAATAGTTTTGATTATAATGGAATTTCTTATCTCTTAGTTTCACATACTTCAAAGCAATTTAAATAATTAGGTAAAGGTCACTGTCTCTGCCCTTTGTGCCAGGGGACAGCAACATCTGGTTTCAGCTGATTCTGTGTAAACTGGCAACGAGTTGTTGGCTGAAATGCATTTAAAGTATTTATTTAGATTCATGGAATTTCATCAATTCATTTGATTTCTAGTGAAATAACTGAAGTAAAAGTGTCACCTATTTGCCTGTGTGCAATTTCAGATCTGTATAATTAATACAACCCTACATTTTTCCCATAAGATTACATAGTTGTTCTAACTGTAACGTGACCAGCACACCTGGACTGTCTCTGCTCTGAGGAATCTATTCCTGCTCTCACTGGCACATTAAGAGGGGGCAGAAAGTTCTTGCCTAAAGGAGAATTTAAAAGGTGCATGGCTTAGGAGTGATAATTTCTCACCTTTACCCTGAGCAAATGACCACTCCAGGCTAGAAAAGGCCACTGAGAGAATTGGATATTTGCAAAGCAGCAGAGATACCATGCCAGCATCCTGCTGGAATCTGCCCTGCTCCAGAACCGGGGCTGGGACTGTCCCCGGAGCAGAGACTGTGCCGGGGAGGATGTGAGCCCTGGGGAGCCTCAGTGGCTCTGCTGCTGCCCAGGGCACCATCCCCTGCTGCTCAGAGAGCTCTCAGGGGAGCAGAGGGCAGGCACTGGCTGCTTTCCATCTCCAGGGAGTGCTCTCTGCTCGGGAAGGTCACTGGCTCATAAAATCACTGCCACGGTGACACTGCCACGGTGACACTGCCTTGGCTCTCCCAGGACTTGCCAGGTTTTCTCCTGCCCATGGCTTGATTCGGTGCAAGAGACTCATTGCTGGTACTTGCCAAAGCACCTTGCAAACCTCCCCAAATTCTCCATGAGTGCACAGCAAGGAGACAGTCACCTCAGCAAGCGGACAGTCACCTCAGCAAGGGGACAGTCACCTCACTGCGAGTCACACAGCAGAGGCAGAGAGCAGAGGGGCCCAAGGAAAGGACAAGGAAGCACAAAGTACCAACAGCAGCATGGCTGTGCTTTTTCTTTCGTCTCTGTTGCAGGAAAGGGTCAGATCTGAAGAATAATTTTTGGGGTGGAAGAAGCTCAGGAGATGGCAGAACTGGGTGTTTGAGTGATGAACAAAATGTCACTTAGCAGGGAAGCACAGCACTTCCCAGCACTTGTTATGTCTAGTAAGGAACAGAAGTAAGCAGTGACAGATTCCCTGCAGGCCCATTCTTCAGGTGCTAAAAGATGATCAAATATCCATCTCTGCCTGACCTCCTGCTGTCACTGCTCTGTTCTATTCTGTGTTTGTTATGAAGGCCTTTCAGAGCTGAGGAAATTATTGCCCTGCTGAAAACAGCAAAGCACAGAAGGATCTGTGGGCAGTGCCCCTTCAACACCTGCTGTGTTTGAGGACCTGTGAATCTCTGCCTTCCATCCCTCTGACACAATGTGCACCCCAGGCCCCTGGCTGTGGGTTAGGCAGGTGTAAATCAAGAGGTGTCCCCACCAGATAAACTGGGATTTCAATTTTTAATATCACTATTCCTTTTGCAATACTTTTCCCTTCCATACTGAAAAACACATCAGGAGGGATTTTTGCTGCTGTTCTGTTCTGTCTGGCAGGATGCTGGTGCCATCTACTGCTCTGCCCACCACTACCATGTCTGAATTCTGAGACATTTCCTGGAGGCACCTCTCCCTTGCTTAACCTCATGGGACAGAAGCACACTCTGCTGGGGAGGAATTTCTCCTTAGTAATTGAGAAAAATTTGGTAAAACCTTAGCTCCTCTGAATTTCTCCAACAAGCAATTTTTAAATTCTTTGGGAAAAAAAAAAAATCTCCAGTAAATTCAAAACCATTGTCTTAGTGACTGATATGTAGGTTTATAGGCATTAGTACCTGACTGGGATCCTACAGCCACTGCTGTACTCCCGAAACCACCACATCACAGAATCACAGAATTGTTTAGGTTGGCAAAAGCCTTCTCAGATCATCAAGTGCCACCATTATCCCAGCACTGCCACAGCCACCACAAACCATGTCCACAAGTGCCACATCCATACAGCTTTTAAATCTCTCCAGGGACAGTGACTCAACCACTGACCTGAGTAGCCTGTTCCAGTGCTTCACCACCCTTTTGGCAAAGCAGTTTTTCCCAACCTAAACCTCTGCTGACACTACTTGAGGCTGTTCCTCTCATCCTGTCACTTGTTATCTGTGAGAGCAGCCCGACCCCCACCTGGCTACAACCTTCTTTCGGGGACTTTTAGAGAGTGAGAAGGTGCCCCCTGAGCCTCCTTTTCCCCAGGCTAAACACACTCAGCTCCCTCAGTTTCTCCTCATCAGATTTGTGCTCCAGACCCTTCCCCAGCTCTGCTGCCCTTCTCTGGACACGCTCCAGCCCCTCAGCATGGAGCTGTGCCTGCCTCAGCAGCTGTGCAGGATCAGTGTCTGAGCACAAACAGGACCTGAGAGACTCTGGATTCGGTCATGTCAAGCTGTGTCTTGGTCCTGCTCATCGCCACAGGTCACAGAGAAACCTGTTGGGTGCAGGAAAGCTAAAATCAGCCAGTTCCCAAGAAATGTCGTGGAGCTGCAATGGCACCCTGCCCTCCCTGTTACAGAGTGTTCAAGCCACCCCTGAGAGCTCTATTGAAGGGAATGATCCTTTATCGTCTGATTAAAGGAATTCTGTGCTGCTCTAGAAAGATGCCAGTGTCTCACCATCCTTTTTGGATGTTCCATTAGCCCTGTAATCTTTGCACAGTGTATTTTTATCCCACTGCTGTGTATTTTTAGCCACACTTCCATTTGCAAGTGACACATAGTACGATAGCTGTCATTACAGGAACGCTCCTGTCTGGCTTTCAGCTAATCATGCACTGTCCCCTCTAAAATCAGCGTTTAATGTCTCACTGTAATACCTGGGGCTAAAAATAACTCCCCCTCCTCCCTGCAGAAGCCCCAGCATGTTTAACTTTCCCAGTCACCAGACATAATGTTATGTGTCAGGTCTGCCAGCAGCATTTCATCCCACGAGCTGCTCCCCCGTGATGGTCAGGGGATTGGAGACATTGGCCACCATGCGGACTGCTGACTTTGATGAATGTTTCGGTCTTGTAGCTCTTTACAAGAGTTCAAAACAAAACATTTGAAAAAAAAAAAAAATTTGTGTGCTTTAAAAGGTATTTTGTTACTGAGCTTCTATTTATAGGGGGTGTGTTTATATGGGAGAAAGCAGTGTAACATTTTTATTAAAAACAGTAGAAAAAAAAGAAGTATCATATGGAAGTGTTAGTGACAGTGGAAGAAAAGCATTTTGTCAGTTCTAAGCTAACTTTTTTTCCTTCGGTGTAGTCAGTGCCAGGGGTACCTTGAATGCCTTTGCAGTTGGATAGATTTCCAAGCGATGATGCTGAAAAGGATTTACACAACACCAAAAACTCCGGAAGCAGATGTGGTTATAAAACTTCCTTACCACTGAACTTTTAAATTTAAGTGCTGTTTGAGATAAAGGCTGGGCCTCAGTGGAGCTGAAAGCACACCGTGGGACTGGGTGATCTCTCCTTTGCTGAAGAGACATTGGATTTTTTCTTCTCAAGCACAGTCAGCTGCAAGAGATCTCCATAATCTGTAATTTGGTCTGACTGCAGCACTTGCTTTTATCGTGAGTGTGCAAAAAGATCACAGGTTTTTGCTAAAGATGGGCTTTATTTGCTCTTGACAATGAACAACTGTTCTGCAAGAGATGTAATTTGAGCTTTTTCACAAAACTTCAGGAAACAAAAATCTGAACAGATTACCAGCACAGATCACTGCCTCTGCCAGCATGTGATCCTTCAGCTAATTGCTTGTCAGGCTCCTCAGGAGTCAGAGCAGTTATCTCCAGGCACAATGCCTCCGCACAGGCAGCCTTAGAGAAGAAAAAAGGGCAATTAACTGTCTGGTCCAAAGCAGGGAGTTCAAGGAGATGTGCGTAATGCTGGCAAAAAGGCAAGTCAGAGGTGACCAAAGAGAGCAGTGTGGTGCAGAGCAGCAGGTGCTCCTCACAGCTCCTCAGGCACTGCCCAGCACACAGACAGAGACTCTTCTGTGAGCTCTGCACAGCCAACTGCGTTTGTGTGGCTGTGCCCAGCCTGTCTGAGCTACAGCAGCACAGCCTTTAAAATAAAAATTACTTTATTCTCATTCTTTCCAGACTAAATACTCCAGCTGTGTTTTATAATATTTCCTTGTCTTCTAGACCATCTGAGCATCCATCACCATCTGCATCACTACAGAATAATCAGTAAGCCTTGGTGCTTCAGGACTTCTGTGTTTGCTTTTCTTATTTCTCTTCACACAAAGCAAACATGCCGAGTTTCCATTTCATCTTGATCTACAAAACCTGAAGGAAAAGCAACTAAGCCCCTTAATTCTTTTATCTCAAGCAATCTTACCTGTTCAGATGTTTCCTTGCTTTTCCTCCCTTTCCTTATTAGCCTCTGCCCTTCCTCAGGCTGATTCCTCACATTTCTCTGTAGTCATGGGTGAAGCACTGCTCCTATTGCTCCAGGGGTTTTGTGTTTGAAACTAGGTGTGTGAATTTGTGATTATTCCTCCCTAGATTTCAGTTGTGGCCCTCAAACTTTATTTTATCTTTCATAACTCTACGTTATCTGTTTATTTCTGGTTATAATTTGTTGGCAGCAGCTGTTCTGTCACTGGCCACAAATTATTTTGCTGGAGTTTCAGTGATGCTGAGTACACATGTAGGATCAATACAGCAGCTCAAAAGGCTGTCTATTGCTGCTGTGATTAATTAAGCTTTGAAAACTTTTAGAGCTAAGGTCTGATTTACAGACTTGAGAATTTATAGTTGTTTTAACATAACCTGAATGGGAACCTCAAATGAATTTTGCAGAGTTGCTCTGAAAGACCTAAGGAAACTCTCTCGAGACTTCCCACTGTAAAGAAGAACTGGGATAGCACAAGCTCAAGGGGCAAAGAGCCAGACTGGGTCGTTTAACTGTTGTTTAAGGGATGTATATTAATGTAGGGCTCTAGGGCTCCTGAGATTCTTTTCTAGGTGGTGCTGGAGTAGGAGCTTCTCTGAGGGGGTTTGGGTGGGGATGAAGGTGGAGCCAGTTGTGGCTCACAGGGGTCTGGAGTCAATGATGGGCGCACAGGGGGCAGAGGGGAATTTTCAGACTTCCAGCTAGGTCTGGACAATTTCTGGTTTATGATATTGAACCTGGACCCAAGTCCTGAGAACTTTAGCATCTAAGCTGTCATCTGGTCAGTTGAGTCTGTAATTTATTTTCAGTTGGAAATTTTCCTTTGTCTTAATATAGGCTGAAAATGAGTATAAGAATGCTGGACCACGGTCTAGAGACCAAGTAGTCTGCCTGATACCTGTCAGAATCTCATATTGAAAGTAAAATTATTCTAAAATGGGTTTGTTTTCCACTGGTGCTTACTGTTGCACACATAATTCTTTGTAAGCATATAAAGAGGAGTAAAGTGAAGGCAAAACTCACGTTTTACAGCCGGTAGTTTGGAAATACCTGGTTTACTGAAGGAATTCAGCAAGAACCCCGAAGAGGGCACTGTTGGCTGCCTTAAGGCTTCAAACTGCAAACAGTTTTCTATTCGTGTCTTCGCCCGAATCTGCTCCGAGAAGAGGACCCTCATTACATTTGGCAGAGTACCCAAAGGGAGTACTGAGAGCCTCTGCCCAGCAGCATTTACATGTTGCTGTAATGATTAATAAAAGTGCTGTTGGTTAAGTCAGTTCTAGTCGGTGATAAAAATATCTTCCTCCTAGGCTCTGAGCCGTTCTGCTCCCCAACTCTGCTGAGCAAGTGGGAACCTCTGCCTGCTTGAAATTACTAAAGCAGGGGGTCCCCAGCCACATAAGCACTTGGTCTCAGTTTCATGAGCTTTTTCATAGCAAGTTTTATGCTACAAAACTCAGACAGGGGTGAATGTCAATGGTCACATCGTTACTGAGGTCCCAGGACCTCCCTCCTTCACCTTGGAGTCCTGGCCACAGCTGCTCCAAACACAGCTGAGTTGAGGGCTGCACGACACAGTTTCCACACTTGATATTTCTAAATAAACTCTTTGTGTCTAAAGGAATCCACAGTTCGATACTAAGTAAAAAACCAAACTCTTCTCATGGGAAGTTTGTCAGCAAAGATGAATTTTGCTCTCAGATTAATCATTGAAATCCAGGATGAGCACACAAGAAAACCCTAAGAATATGAATTGAATTCAAAGGCTTGGCTGGATATGTATCCCAAGAGATGTCTGTGTGTGGGAGGAAAGGTCAGGAGAAGCCTTTGCAAAAGATCCAGATCAAAGAGCTCTCCTTTGCTGACAAATCTGGTTGCATAAAGGACAGCCCCTCTCTCCAAAGTTCAGCCTTCTGAAGATATCTTTAGATCTGTGAAATCAAAGGCAGTTTATTGATCATATGCCTTTAGATCACAGTGATTTCCAGGTCATCACCACAACTTTGAGCAGGTGGATGTGAATGGGAGCGTTTCCTTAGCAGGGGGAATGTTGTGCATCTGTCCTGCTGGGGCAGTCAGTGCCACTGCCAGAGCCCTGCTGAAGTGTTCCTTTGCTGAGCTGCCTGAGCCACAGATCTTTCTTATGCAAACCTTACCTTACAGGGATAATTTATGGTACCTTTATCTTCAGATAAAAATCCCAACACTTGTTGAAGATTATGGAGTGTTTAGCCAAGCCAGATTTCTCCTGCAAACCTCAGCTGTTCCAAAAGCACCAAATTTGCTGGTGCTGGTGTTTCCTTTGCCCTGCCCGGCCGTGGCGTGGCTGCCACAAACACCCTCCACACAGCAGGTGCCACCCGAGTTCAGCTCCTGAGGATCTCACTGCAGTGTCCCCAAGCAGCACCTGCAGCTTCCCACTCGGCCAAAGGCTCCTTCCCGAGGCCATGCACATAGATCAGAGCCTCTTCTACATGGCAGCATCTTCATATGCAGCTTAAATGTTCTTTTTTTCCTGTTTATTCTTTTTCTGCCTACATAAGAGGAAGGAAGTTAAATGGTAAAAACAATTCACTTCTCACAAGAGGCTCATCAGCCCCTCTCTTGCCCACTGATGGTGCTGCATGAATCTGTGAGTGATAAAGGACCTTCATGTGTGACTTAATCCATGAGTTTTGCCTGTATATACTTTTTTTTCAGCTTTGCAGGGCGCCTTGTCCATAAGAAACTTAATTTTTCCCATTTGCTATAAATATTTACCATATATTTGCTCCTGGGAGACAGATTGCTTTTGCTCGCCTTCCTTTCAGAGGTGGGTAATTTCTGCTCCTGCATTTTAAAAGCATGCAAAAGAAGCATGGCATCCTTACCTAGGACATGAATAATATGTTTTCAGTTTAATTTAGACAGGAAACCAGTGAAGCGTGTGAAGAAATCACTCGTGAGAGAAGAGTTGAGGATACAAGGAGTTTTGAAAGCTAGAGAGCAGCAGTGCTCCAGGGAGAGAAAACCAGCTGGAAAAAGGAGTGTGGAAGAGGGCAGTGTCAAATGGAAACCTGGCGGGGTCGCAGAACCAAGTGAGCATCCGAGATTAACAACAGCACTGAGAATTAATGAGGCAGCAGGGCTGTCCTCAGCGAGCAGCAGCAATGCCTTGTGCCTGCATGCACTGCCTCTGGTGCTCTCCTGCTCACCACACCTCATCTCCCACCGATGCACAATCGTTTTGCAAATCTTTATTAAATCCAGGGAGAGAGCACTTCATGGGCAATGTGTTAGGTCATTCCTACAGTGAAGCTACAAAAGCCAAATTTCACAGTCTTGAATTCTGATGGTTCCCAGATGGGATCTTGGGCTAACTTAACCCAAGCGAAAATCTAGGGAAATGGCTGGTATCTGGCAAGATGGGGATTTGACATATTTGCATCCTCCTGTCCTGTGGCTCTTAGATCACTGTTACTGTTTGCAGAGGACAAAGAATGAGATGGCTTCAGGTCTATCTGCTGTGACTTTCTTTTCTCCTAATCTGTTGTGATACTCTATAGGGCATCAAGTTGAGAAACTACCGATCTGTTGGACTGAAAAACAGAATTACAGTTGTACTCATCACCTGGGATGATTTAGATTTGAACTTTTTAATATCACCAAAAAGTTAAATAAATTTTAAATTAAATATTTCTTTTTTAAAAAATTGAATGAGGCATACAATGAGCCTAAACACTTAAGTGTAGTCAGCTTTAAAAAGAAAAAAAAAATCAAAACAAAGCTAAAAATGCAATAACAATAACTGTGGGCTTGCTCACATGGGTATAGCTGATATACAGGTTGCTATGATGTCTTGCTTAGCAGTAAAATGTGTACAGATTACAGTGTCATGTCTGAGCTTCAGCGAGATTTATCCATTCTCATTTAATAATCCATCACTGGACTTGCATTTCTCCCTCCCCTGTGTTTTTTTTTTGTGCTATCTTCCCCTTGCATTAGAATTTTTCCACAAAAAATTTTCAAGCTGTTTATACCAATGTGCTCTATCTTCTTCCTGCTCTTAAAAAACATGACCGTTCTGGCTTGTAAAGAATCTAATTCCAAGTTGATGCAACAGGGCTTCAACTCAGGCACCACAGGGTGGATCCAAATGAGATGCGGAGGTAAAAGTTATATCTGAAACAGAGAGAGACAAACACATTTATTCCAGGAGCTCTCTCAGCAGGTGGAGGTTGTGACACTTCTCTGGATCTATAATCAAGGGCTCACTCATGTTGCTTTTTAAGTCTGCCATACATTTCTAGTGACTTGAGTAGGATAAATATCAAGAGCTTGTTGCATAATCGTGCTATTTAAAAGAAAAAATAAATACAGAAGACAAATCTGTTGCAGACTGTAGTTAACAACACACCAGAAAATAGCTCATCGTGCTAAAAATGGTACCCTCAATTCAATTTCTGAAAATTCATGTTTTAAGAGTGACTTGAGTCACTTGAGTGACTTTTCTGTAGATCTGCACCTTCCTCTGCCTCTGAAAAGAAGAAAGAAGAAACAGGCAGCAAACCACCCCTGTGCTCCACACCACATCCTCTCCAGCCCTTTCCCTCCTGTCTCTCTTCCCAGCTCAGCTTAGGGAGGTTCTGTAACTCATGAAGTCATGGAAACTTTTAACCAAGTGAAGGCAGGCAATTCCAGACTACTGCCAGCAAGAGAGCAATTTACTAAGAATTATCAAAGTTCTTGCCAAAGCCTGCTTGATCAAAGCCTCTATTGAGAAGTGCCCTTTGGTGGAATGAAAACACAGATCAGAACCAGGTTTCAAAGTGGTTATTTGCATATTATTTGTTCTGCTGTTACACAATAGCTCTTGTAAGTCTCACCCTCTGGGGAGTGTGGGATGAGTGTATTCCTCTGTTCATGGGCTGCATCTAAACCCAGAAGAGCCATGGTGATAATCTGTTTTGATCTGCCACAGAAATCAGCACGGGAGCCTTCCCTTGTTTTCGTTTTAGCTCTCACCTCCTATCTAAGATGTATTAATTTAACTTCCACGTGTGGGTTCAGTTTGTTTGGTGGTTCCAGAACTCCAGGCTGCTTACTGGGGGAAGTTAAACAGGAGATGGCTGTGCAAGCTCAACAGAAGATGAAACAATAGACTTCTAGGAGCTAAGATGTTGTTTCCAACCTCAGAAAACCTCCCAATTAATTGCCGTTCACATTTGCTCTTGTTAAAGGTTAGAATAATCCATTCCCTTCCATTGCTGTAACCTAGCACAGTGTTATCACTCCTAAAACCTTATTAAATTTCAAAATATGATTAAGTGGATTCTTGAGGAAGCTGGTGTGGGGGGAACTGGGGCGTTTTTTTTTCTCCTGAAAGGTTAAAATTTTCATTTGAGTATCAAGCACACAGCTTATAGGAATTCTTCTATTTTATGGTGGTATATGACACCCAGAGGTATTACATATTAAGAAAACCTATTGATCTCTAGGTTTTAATAAACACTAAACTACTGCACTTGTGAAAAGAGCGTTTTTTAATCAGGAATGATTCCATCATGATGAGAGAACTATCACACTGCTTCAACCTCCCTGTTTTCCAAAATGCTGCCATCACACATAGTGACTTGTTGAGTCAGCTGCAGGGAGCTGTGAAGGGGACAGCAGTTCTGTCTCATTAGGGGTGGCAATCATATGAAATGGGATTTTACTCTGGATCTGAAGAAAAGCAGAAAAGGTCAAACATTTCTGAAGGAATACTCATGCATTTTTATATTTTGCTCCAGGTTTTGTTCTTTGCGACTTTGTTTTGTAGTCATGGATTTTATTTTAAAGGGAAATCCAGGCTAAATGACCCAGCTGTGGTGAGAGTGATGAGTGTAGTGGGTGGGACAAGGTGCTGGCATCTGGCACTGAATGCTGAGGGAACAATTAGGGAATGTTCCCCTTGCTTCCCCAGCTGATGTGACAGCTCAGGGCTGCTCCAGCACACCTCTTTCTAATTACCTAAAGGCTTTTGCCCAATTTTTTGTATTAAGGCAGTGTTTATGTCATGTGGGTACTCTGAGAATGTGATATTTGTACAGTCCTAGGCTAAAGCCTTTGCTTGATGCTGATGTTATTGGGTGGCTTTTTGAACTGCTTTAAAAAACAGAGTGAGGACTATTGAGCAGGGGGAAATAGGAGAAGCTGCTCAACCAGAACCTCTAATACATCCACGAGCTGCGAGACAGCTCCCAGAAGGAGATCATTTTGTGTCAGGGGACACTAGATGAAAGGACAAGATCAGGAACATTGCTTAGGATATCCAATGCCTTCCTTAATAGGCAGCTGGCCTCCTTCCAAGGAAACTCAGACAGCTGTTTCATCTCAAGGCCAATTTAATGCTCAGGACAAACTTGGGTTTGAAGTATTCTCTGAACAAGGGTAATGTGAGAGGACTGAGTGCATCACCAGCACCATTTCCAGCCTCTGAGAACAACCTGCGTGCTGCTTCACAGGCACATTTGGAGGCACAGGGGACAGGCTGTGTGGATCCTCTAAGATTCCCTCGGTGACAAGACGTTTGTCCAGAAAAACACTGCAGTGTGTATAAGGGGAGCAAAAAGGAGAAGAGAAAGCAGTTCAGCTTATCTCTGCTGCTTGAATGCTGCTGAGGTACTTTTGCTAAATTTCTGGTTTGGAAAATGCTTGACTTCAAAGTGGCATATAAGGCAAAATCACAGCAATTAAATATTAAGTGTGTAACTTCTGTTTACAGTCCCCTCTATCTGTTCTTGCTGATAAGCGTGTCTGTTTGCTGCCTTTCCACCAAGCCACATATTTCATTTCGTAAAATCTTCAGAGTTTGGGGCTATTCTGTTATTTACTAAGTTATTTATTTTGATGTAGATTATGCATCTTCAGAGGGTGTATTTCATCACTGCTTCAGAACTCTAACACTTTTCTTCTGGCATATCTGTCTCCTGAATAAGACATCTGTGACATAGGCTGCTATAAATCATGGATGGGAAAAAACAGCATCAGGGACAATTTCTCTAAGGGTAGTGACACTGAAACCCTCTATGTGCAGGTTTTGGATAAAGAAGTGTTTTTAAATGAAGGTAAAATTGTATTACTTTTAAAATGCAGTGAGATCACTTGAAGGGAATTCAGTCAACATTTATTCCATAACATTAGTCCCTGAGCATTTTATAAGTGCATAATGATTTAGGACATCCATGTGGTCATGAGCCAAAAGCTATGCTGAATTAGGAATCAAAAAATCTCCAACTGGTATATCATTATTAATCTCTATTTCCCCATCTGCAAGGTGTAACAGATAAAGAATCCTGTGACCAGAAATTGCATTTGACAAGCAGAAGAAAAAGGCATGTCAGCAGTGGGAATTAGAAAGGGAGACTGAAGAGGGAAAGGATCTTGCACATGAAGCATGTTAAAAATGTTTTAACAGAATAAATGTGCATGAAAACTCCTAATGCACCAGTACTGCAGGCAGAAGCCTCTGCATTTCAGAGACTTTATGAAGTGATTTGGATGTCAAAAAAGAAGTGACATTTAATATCCACTTTGCGTAACTGTTAACGACGGTACAAGATTCAAAAAATGGGAAGTATGGTCTATTTATTTCATCTGGCATAGTATGTTATAGTGCAGTAATTTGCACGGCAAACTGTACTCCAAGAATTTCAAATTTATTATCTTGTCACCAGAATGTTACCGTCCACCAGTCTGAGACCCAAAAGGCATAATCAGAGCTGTATCCAAGGAGAAAAGATTCAAAATTTTTAGTCAATACCTGTCAAGTAAATAGGGTTTGAGAAGTGGGACTCTGTCATTTAATCCACTCTTCAAAGTGTACATTCAGCTGATAGGACAGAAAATACACTGCAGAAAGCTTCATGGGGCTCCTCTTCCTTTTTGAAGCAGCTCTGGAAAATGCTGAAGGGTGCAGCTGCTCAGCGTAACCCATGTGGAAGAGAAAAAACCTTAAGTTAAAGCTGGACTTGGGAAAAAAACCACAAATGAACATGCAAATCAAAGCTTGGACAGCTCTGGAAAGGTGAGCACAGGTGTGCAGATATTCCTGCCCTCCTCCTGTCAGCCATTTCACTCCTGTGGCCGTGCTGACCACTGGATGCTGCTCCAAGCCCAGCCCAGCCGCAGGCAGGACGTGCCTCACAAGATTCCTCTTTGGGAATGTGAGGATCTCACCTTGGAGCCAACCTTGGAGCCCCTCTTACTTACAAATGTGACAGTCACTGTAATGGCAAACTGCCCACGGAGTTATTTCCCGGGCTGCCCTGCCATTTTTTTGGTCTCTGTAATTAATCTTGGGTTTAGCTGCTGTAGCTCAAACAGCAATTGTCCTTTACAAGATTACACTGAAAAATGATTTAACACTGTATTACACTGAGCAAAGGGTGATACTAAATACAGGCAAGTATGCAAACATTTCAGTAGGCAGGTAATCACTGTAGCCAGAAGAGTATATTTGCTAGAAGTTCTGCAAATATTTAGTATTTAAAGGTTGCTGCTGTTATTTTACAGACTTATAATGTCTTACCAAATTATACTCTCCTAGCCTGAAAACTAATTTTTCCTTCAGCAGAAGTCATGGATGCAAAAATTTAGTCAGCTTGGATAACTTGGCTCTCTGCAGATATATGTGGTCTTTTCTATAAGCAAGCACTTCAAAGCACTTCATGAATGATGCAGGATAATGGAGTCCAAGTTGAAAAGGACTTCAAAAGTTGCAGAATACTCTGTCAACACAAATCCTCCACACTGCAGGATTTATATCATGACTTTTTCTAAAGAATCTAATTCTAACCATTGAAACATCACCTCTTACAATACATAATCTTATAATTTTGTGTGACAAGAAAAGAAATAGATTTTTTTCCCTCACTATTTTGTTTCTGGCTGCTTATAATGACCAATTCCTACTTATATCTGCAGTAATGCCAGTGTGTCTTCTCATACAAAGAATCAGACATGCAGTATTCTTCTGATTCAGTGTGGTACTAAGAAAACTGATTATTTACTTTAAATGTATAAGTAAGTCTTGGAATTCACAGCCCTACATCCCCAAATTCTTTCTCAAAACAAGAAGATACATCTGTTGAGACAGATCCCCTGTGGGGAAAGCTGTCCTGCAGCCACATCTTCTTTGAGATGTCAACAGTTTCAAGCCCATTTGTCTCAAAAGGAGTTTGGATCTCATAGGAAGTCGCTGTGATACTTAAAATGAAAGAACATCCATTACTTGTCCCATTAGTTGTTTGTTTGTTTTTTTTTTATTTTGTAATGTTGATTTTTGACGTTGCAGACTCCTCAGCTGCCTTCAGTAAAACATCTTCTGAAGAGTTGTCAGCTGGAGGAATCACTAGGCTTTCCTAAGTTTAATTTCACAATCTTATAATAACCAAAAGCTTTTTCCACCCAGAAGTTCTACAGCCGAGATCCCAAAAGATAGTATTGCAAGTCTAAAAGAGACAAAGGAGCTCCTGCTCAGCTGCACTAGAGCAAACCAGGAGTAGCTGTATTAGTGTTAATGTACCTGCATCAATTGGGAACGGATATGAGGAGAAAATGTGGGTTATCTCCCTACCACTGCCCTTTAATTTGTAATGGCAGAATTATCATCAGGTTCTTCTAATCACTTGTTTTCCACTGAAGATTAATGCTAAGTAATCAGGTTCAAGAGAAAAGATTTTTATCCTGTAAGGCCCTGAGTGCAATTGGAATATTTTTCTGTGTGGAGGACTCCAGAGGAAGCGACATGGATGATTCGAGAGGGCACCAGATTTGGGAACTCTGTTAATGAGGTTGACATCAGTCTTGCATAATAGAAAGGTCATTTCAGTTCCCTGCCCCAGCTTCATCCAGACTGCCATGAGGCTGCTCCTTGGCTTCCTTCAGTCCAGCATCTGCTGCTCTTATTCTGAATATCTCCCTCTCCTTGTCCTTGTTGTGATTTAAGCCATACAAAGAATAATTTCTAAACCAATTTGAGAATCAAGCTCCCCAGAACAGCAAGTATTTAGGGATTTAAAAACCATTAAAATTAGATTCAATTGGGTTGCCTTTTGGTTTTCTGAACTATTAGAAGTTACTGGTATGGGGTTCAGGGAATCTAAGCAGTGTAGAAGATAGAAATTTGCATTTAAAAATAATGACAGCTAAGATTCTCAGGAGAGTTAAGAATCTTTAAAGGAAAGTACTTTGAAGCCTAAGAAATGTTACAAGAACTGAGAATTTGAAAACTACACTGTGCTTTTCTGAGAGACAGTGCAAACTTTCTTTTTCTTTTCTAAAGATATTTGTGTCTTACTCTCAGAGACCAAACTGTGCTTTAGATTAACACCTGAGTATTCCCAAACAGCTAGCTGCAAATGGAGAGTCCTCTTCCATCTCCTCCCCATTTCCCACAGCCATGGCTTCCTGGGAGGCTGCAGGGGTCATTGAGCTTGAGGCCACCCTGTCCAGCAGCACACAGACATTGAACAGAGGCAGGCTGGGACAAGGGCTTGGACAAGGACATGGAGTGACAGAAGGTCAAATGGCTTCAGACTGACAGAGGGCAAAGTTAGATTGGATATTAGGGAGAAATTCTTCTCTGTGAGGGTGGTGAAGCTCCGGCACAGGTTTCTTGGAGCAGCTGTGTCTGCCCCATCCCTGGAAGTGTCCAAGGCCAGGTGAAATGGGGCCTGGAGCAATCTTATCTGTTGGAAGTTGTCCCTGCCCTGGGCAGGGGCTTGGATCCAAATGACCGTCAAGGTCCCTTCCATCACAAATCATTCTATGATTCTATTAAATCAGCCTAAGGCCGAACTGGAGCCTTAGCAACCAGTGGCTGCTCACTCTGATAATTTCCAAAAAAGGTTTCTCATGCTCCCAAAGCTCTCTTCCCACTGAGATGTCTGCTGGGCTTTTATTCTGTGTTGTTTTCAGGTGTCCTTTATAGGACTCTGAAGTCTTTCACTGCAGGTCAGCAGTGAGTCTTATTGACTCCTCTCTCTCTGTGACATCCCTTTCATGGCGTGGCTGTGGATGCCCAGCATCAACAGCAATCTGTACTGAAGACAAGAAATATTAAATTCCTGTAAAAGGGGCCAACCTCTGATCATTTGGAAATCATCTCTTCTTTTCAGCAACAGTAAGGACTTGGAAAAAAAATCAGTGCTGAATAGATGGCTATAGAAGCTGTTGCATGCTCAGACAAAATAAATTCACGTACTGTTCTGTTTGAAATGTGAGTTGAATTTCTTCTGTAAGTAACAACAAATAAGCATAGTAACTATTCATTTGTGTAGGGAAAGAGGGAAGAGATGTGATTACTGAGCAGGAGACTGAACTTTAGCAACATCACGTAAGTTAAATGGTAAAATACCTCTTTGTACCTTCAGTCACTAATTGTAAATCCAGAAAGGTTTATGTAGTTTCACATCCTTCAGTAGCAGATGGAATCAAAGGTTTTGATGAGGCATCAAAATTCCAGCTGTGCCAAGAGTGGTTAAGGTTGATGTTAAATTTGATTCCTTTTTTTTTGAAAACTCAGGAAATTTGAAGGCTGAAAGACCTGATTGCCCTTCAGGATGTAAGGAAACCAAGAGTTGCAGAGCAGCAGTTGCAGGAATTAATTTGGGTTTGTGCAATTCTTGCAAATTCAAGAAGATTCCTCAGTCTCCCTCCCTAGTGCAGAGGGATCTGTGTATGAGTGTGTGCACAATCCCTCACTTTAATAGGATGGGGTTTTCGTAAAACAATGTGGTGACCTGAAGAGAGAAAAGCTCCTGGGAAGCAGCAAAGTGCTCAGCAGCCTCACTACAGTTTTCTGTTTGGCTATCCCACAAGAAGCTCTCAGCACTTTTTATTTGAATCTCTGTTGTGAATCCCTGAAGACTTCATCAGAAGGAAAAAAAGAAAAAAATTTCCACTGCTTGTCACACTCATTTTTTTTTTCCCGAGAGTCTCTGAGGGATAGAGTGTCTCTGCAAAGACAAAAGTAGAACTCCTCCTTTGTCGACAAAATAGTCCAGAAAGTTAATACCTTTATCTCCACACACAGAATACTCGATATCTTTAAGAGCTTTTTTTAATTTATTTTTAAATGGAGCTATATATTTAAAAAGACTGGCTCTTTTTGTGTGTGCAAAAGGCTCTTTCTCTGCTGGTGGAATTTACCATGCATAACCTTTCTTTCACATAATAAACTCCCACAGGAGAACAGGTCTCTGCTTTTGGAACCTTCAGCTCCACCAGGCAATTGAAGGGTCATCCTGTTCTTAAGGGAGAGGTTTTTTTGGTCTGTTCAGCTGATCCAGTGTGACAAAAGAAGAAAGGACTGAGCAGGCAGGTTCAATAGGTTGAATTGTAATGTCGGAGAACACACCACCTTGTCCGTGGGAAAACCTCAGCAGCAAAAACTGTGCAGATTTAAAAAAACATAAGTAGGTATTGCTCTAAATTATTAGAGTGAAATAAATTAGTAATTTTCTGCAGTCAGCTGTGCTGTATCAATGACTGGGTTAGAGGAAAGGTCTTCACCCAGGTCAGGAGACACTGTACGTAAGAACCGTGTCTAAATTTTGCAAAATGTATTTCCCCTTTTTTTAAGAGATCACTAAAATCTCACATTAAACCACTCTGGCATATTAAGGTCTTGCTACTACTTAGAGGTAGAAGACCCAAGGGTCAAGTAATTCTGCACACGTTGCAGTCTGCAGAGATTTCTCTGTGGGTTTTCAGCAGGGACAGGTTCACTTGTGAATTCAGAGCAAGAGGGTGGCTCAGTGACAAGGATTAGGGAGCATGTCCCAAAAGGCTTTAGACAGACCCAAATACAACTGTGCTCCGAGCTCCCATAATGAGGTGTCCGGCAGACCCAGACTGGAGGCTGAGCCTCAGCAGATCCATCGTGACTCTCAGCAGGAGCACAGTGCTGTGCTCAGGGAACTGCCTGACCTCCAGCAACCTCGGCTCGCTGGCCTGACGGGAGAAAGGGATCACATCACTCCCTGCAGAAATGTCCCCAGAGAAATGGATTTTAAGTCCACTGGGAATGAAGACTTTCTTAAGTACTTGTGAAAATCCCTACTAGGCTCCTCTCTCTGCAAATGCAAGCACTAGTGATTCCTACAGTCTCACTCACTCTCAGTCTTACTTTGCCTTTAAAGTGGGGAAGTCCTGTCCTCCTCAAACATATTAAAAAATAAGGAGCCCAGCCAATGTAATAAACCAGGGATTGCAGAGGAGCTCATAAGGGAGAGTATGCTGATACAAATATTATAGTCTGATTAAGGTCTGATTCAAATAAAATTTTGAATTACAATGTAATATTCAAGAGCAGTAGATGAAGACAGGTAGTTTTCACACAGATATGGCAGTGTTGCACAAGGCTGCAATGTCTTTATTGTCATTCTACAAAAAGCCTCTAGTATGTAGTGCTTGGTATTTGCTCCCACAAACAGTGAGATTTAATTTCACAATAGCTTCAAGGAAGACAGATCACAAGATCTGAGTGAACTCAAGGCAAACTGTATGAAGCAGAAATACGGATTCCCACAAGAATGGCCTCTGTTTTTCTGTTGTCAAGGTTTACTCTGGTTGATCCAGAAATGCTGAAGTCATTGCAAAATATTTAACATCAGTGTTTTAACTCTTTTACCAAGTTAGTTTAAAAATCACCTGATAAAGGTGATGGGACCACTAGAGATGGTTTTATTTGCCAGAGGAATGCATTCTCCATCTCGCTTTGCCAGCCCTGGCATCCCGTGGCACTCTGCTCTGAGGCTGTTGTAGAGGGGATGCACTGGAAGGGAACTGCTCAGGTCACAGCCATTTTTCATCAAACTGAGCAAGCTGCCCTCGAAGGTGTTTGATGTATAGCTGGGATCTGAACCGAGATTTCCCATCGTCTAATGAGGACAGTGTTTGAGCAGCAGAGAACACCAGGCAGAATTACTTTCTGCAGGAAATATTAGGTCACGGTAATTCTCTCATCCTGCCCAAAGGACATGTCTCAGCTGAGATTTTCAAAGTTAGAAAGTTTATGACTTTATTCCTATGAATTAAAAGTTCTTTATGGAAAATTCAAACAACTGGAAAGGTATTTAGAATGTGGTGGTTGCCTGCTTGTGTACTAAACTTAAAGAAATGCATTTTATATAATATGGGCTTTTCTTGCTTCCCAGTGTACTGTCAGATTATTTTTTTCTCTTCACGCTTGCTTTGGGGGGTTAATCAATGTAGATGTTTGGGTGCTGGATCTCCCTGGGAAGTGTCACCATTTCCTTTGCTGGTGGAAAGGGGAACTGAGGCCCTGATAGTCAAGGACTAGAGAGGGTTGGGCTTGGGACTGCCCAGCTCTACTTCAGTCCATGGCCACACCTCTAATCAGGACAAAGCCTTAAATGTACCAGAGAATATTTGTGAATGACTAAAGTTTGCTTTGCCCCTGGGCACTGCTCCAGACTGTTCCACAGTGTCCCTGGCTGCAGCTGGCTCCAGGGATCCCTGAAGGGCAGGCTGTGTGTGGGCAAAGAGCCAGAGTGGGAGAGGAGCTGCTGTGGTTTCTGCTTCAGGCTTCATGGTGGTAGAGCAAATATATACTTTCTACAGCTCCCCAGTTCAAGCTTGTTCAAACAAATAGCTGTACCTATTTTATCTTCCTCTAGCTTCCCAACAGGATACCTTTTTCAGTCAGAAGCAGAGATGTGCATTTCTAAACTGCAGCAGGCTTATCCCTGGAATGAGGTCTGTGTGATGACCTTTCTCTAACTGGATCATTTTTTGTGGTATTTTCTGCAGATTGCAGCAGGTAGCAAATAGTTTTAGTCAAAGCTTTCAAATACAGTAATTTGATGTTCCAGATGGTGCTGTATGATGTTATTTTGACTTTGCTGCTATATTATTTTATGCTCTTTTTGAAAACTAAGTACATCATGTGAAAAAAATTCTCATTAAATTATTCAAATATTTTCTTATGAGGCTATAATATAGGTAAAATGTGGAATGAAAAGAATTGCTGGAGGTCTTCCTTTTTACCCAAGAACTATGAGTTTCTAATAAACATAGTATTCCTTGCTGAAGAAGATATATATTTATTAAAATGAGCCATTGTTTGCTTTTCAAGGTAACACTTTGGACTTTTGTTTGCTTCTTAAGACTGAATGAATAATGTGTATTTACAGTCACTGTGTATAAAGCTGCATTATCTTTCATTACTCTTGCAGCCTTTCTGGGGTGTTAGGTTGTGAAATGTATTGTAATTAAAAACGAGGAGCTGGCTTTAAAAAATAGTTATCTGTGGCTGTGCCTGGGAAAGAAACATTATTTCCTTTGTGACAAAAGAATAATAACCCTGGCAGATGGGTTGCTGCAGAGCTGGAAGAAAAGCTCTGTTAGAGTGGGACTGACAAAGCCATCTGTGCCGAGCAGGAAGTCCTGTCGTGGAGGTAATAAAAATACACTATTTCAGTTCAACTGGTTCCAGATAATCCCTACTTCAAGCTTGCCTTCTGACTTGCTAGGGAAATATCATGGTGCTAAGATATTAATGACTCTTCTAGCTTATTGAAATGACCTTGTTGTTGTTGCTCCAGTGAAGATTTTTTGAGAATTGAGGATCTTGCCCTCTTCTCTCTGCTGGAGTCTGCCAGCACCTGAATTCCTTGGCATTGACACAGCACAGGCCCAAGGAAGTTCTGTTGCAGTCATGGCTGTGACAGCTATAGATGCATCCCACTGATACAGGAGGAGATGAAACGTTCCTGTATTTACAGAGCAAGATGAGTCTTTGAGGAGGATTATCTGGAGCAAACTTCTCAATAGAACCTCAAGAGGATCGTTTCAATTTGACTTTTGTTTTGTTGACTATTCAATGTTACCCAATCTCTCCCTCTCTTAAAATAGATTAATGGATTTCCTACCAATCATTCCTTTTTTTTACCCCCCTTCTTTCTTTTGCAGTGGTTTTCAGCTGCTTTTGCCAGGGAGGAAGGGGTACAGATGCAAGCATTATGGCCTCTCTGGCCTGTTACACAAACAAGACAGATTGCTGGCAAATGGGAGCCAGATTGGATCCCCACTATTTGCTCTCTTTATTTTTATATTTTTTTTTTTTTGCTAAAAAAGTCTATTTAAAGGAGGTGAAGCAGAAAAACCTCTTTCAAAAATAATTAGAGTCTTTCCAATCATGTGAAAAGGAGCAAAATCTGAAAACTTTAATCTTCAACAGGGAAATGCAAACTCAATGATAATAAGCCTTGCCTTGAAAAGACAGTAAGGTGCAAACCAGAACATTCAGATACAAATCCCATGGTTTCTTCTTGAGGAGGAAAATGACATTAAATTCCAGACCTGATCAGGATTCTGCTCTTTCAGGACTGGTAAAGTCAGACCCAAGCAAACCAGAGCTTGTTTCTGATTTGGTCTGAGCTGCAGCTTCAATATTTAGTTGAAAGGCTAGAAGTCAGCAGGGCCATTGATGCTGTGATCAATGCTTGAGAGTAGCAAGAGTCTTACAATAAACAGCAGGGATTGTTTTCCCATTTTTGTAGAGACTGAAATACTGTAACAGCTTGCAGACATTTTCATTGTCAAACCTGACTTCTTCTGGCATTCCAGTCTCAAACCTGCTGAAGTTGTAAACCTGGGCATCCTCCTGAGCTTGCACCCAAGGATGCTCTTTGGAAAGCTGGTTCAAAGCATGTGGACTTGAACATTTCTTTTGTCTGAGGCTGTGTATTTAAAGGGAAAACCACCCTACTTGTTTGGTTCCTACTCGGGAGATTCTGGTACCTAACAAATCACTTCTAAGGGAGCAATTATTCACAAAAATAACAATGGGTTCTGTGTAAAAAAGCTGGTGCTCGATTAATTATGCCCTTTTTTCTGTGTTTGTAAGAAGGAGCTGGACAGGGAAGGAAGAGCAATATTTCACAATTTAGTGTTTCATATATTGCTGAGAACAAAAGCTCACCAAGAGTATTTGAGTCTCACTAAGCTAGGTACAAACTTTTTGCCTATATAAAGGGAACAAATGCTTCAAGTGCACAAGAAGGTTCAGCTCTTTGTTTTCCTAATCTGTTTTCCGAGTCCAGACTCAAGTTTCTTTGCTTTGCTTTATTGACCTCGAAATTAGCAATGGTAAACAGACCAATATAAATCACCTTGCTAAGATTAAGCTCTTTCACAGTCCCTCTCATAAAACAACTCTAGGGAGTCGTTGCATGAGTCTTTGTAGTCAAATAAGTACCAAACAATCTTGGTTCTATGGATGAACAGAAACCACACTGTTATTTAATGGTACTAAGCAAGGTTAATTAACAGAGTGAGATGATTAATTCACTGAGACATCTCAAGTAAACACAAGAGTTTGAGTTTAATCTCTGGATGTGTATCCACTGCTAAAACTATTGTATTTTTATTTTAATGGGGAAGAGAAGGTAGAGTTGATGTTTCTATCAAGAATGTGCTTGACTTAGACAGAGACATCACAGTTGCTGTTAAAGTGCTTAAGATGTTCTGTCCATGCTGTAGCATTCACAATTACTCTGTTTTCAGAGTTCAGATTTACAAAGGGTGTGAAAACGAATTTATAGAAAATTAGATCTCTAGCCCTCTGTTTCCATTGCTCTCTTTGCATGATTGCAGTAAGGAATGTAAAAACTTAATTCAAATCAGTGCAAATGATGCCCCTCAATAGGTAGCTGGCAAGCTCCAGCTGCCAGGTTCCAGCTGCCTGTGCCACAGGAAGGCTGCTGTAAGTCTACAAAGGCTGCCATCAGCCCCTCCTAGGTCAGAGATACAAAAAAACCAGCCTGGGGTTCAGGTGAGACATGGCAGGTGTTGCACTGTGCCAATGAATAAGTAGTTCTATTGAAAATGTCAAAAGACACCAAAATGCAGTGAGAATAAGTCCTCAGTTTTCTAACTCCTCTCTCTCAGTAGGGCGGGTTACTACCCACCCTGAAGAAGAAGGTGGGATCCTTTTCACATTAAAGTTATTTGTATATATACATATATACATATATACATATATATGTATCTACATATATACATATATACATATATACATGTATACATGTATACATACATACATACATACATATTTATATAAATATATATATATATATATTAAAAATGCCCCCACTGGTATAGAGCTGCTGTGTTGAAGCAGATATTAGTGTTTCAGTTGCTTAATTATTTGCTGCTTTGGGGCCTAGACCTGTCAGATCTTTCATTGTGTTTGACACAAAATTAATGGCACATGAAATACTCACTCGTGGTATTTAAATCTCAGGCCTTAGGTACTGACCTAAAGCCACTGACACTGAGCCTGGCCCTAAGACTCTCAGCACGCAGTGACCAAACTGTCACTCTGAACACACCCCTCCCACCACAGTAACCACCGATTTTTCTGAGAACAGCAAGCAAAATTTCATGACGGTTTACAAAATTGTGTTATTTTGGAGCACAATAGAAGCTGATTATCCATATATAAGCAATGAAAGTTTTCATTTGTATGGAGAATGTAGGACAAAACTCACTGTTAACAATTGCCTCTAACTGAGGATTTATTAGTCACTATTGGAGCCTTAAGACTAAATTGGACTCTTTAAATACAAACTTCTTTATATTTTAGCTCAGTCCCAATTAACTTTTTATTCTCCTTGAAGGGCAGCTTTGTAACCATTTAGTATCTTCTATTCCTAGAAGATAAACCAACTTATGAAATGCTGTATCAGGCAGTCAAAAACATGAGGTTGAAGTAAATCTTACTACTGGGGGAATGAAAAGCAATCTTTATGTTCAGGTTAATAGTCCCTCTTTGCCTGTTTAAGAGACCTTCTGTAGTAAAACCCATTAAACAGGTGATAACAGCTTTTCAAAACAGGTTGAATTAAATGTTGAAATTTCAAACTGTGTTGAGCTTCTGTTTCTGACAGAAGAAAATTAAGTGGAAGATGAACAGAAATGTTAAGAAACTACTTCTTACACCTGTGAAAGTGCTGGGATGGGAAAATTACTTTCCTTTGTTAGTAATCAGTCCATGGTTCAGCTACTCAGAAAGGGGATATTTCATCCACAGTAGAGAGAGTGGGCAGAAATATCTCAGCTTTGGAAGAGCTATTCTTGAGGGAAGCTTTTTAATTGTCTTTGGCTGAACACTCATCACTGTCTTTTGGACCAGGGAAATTATTTTTTTAGTGCCTTCACCTTTGCTTACAGAGAATATAACACCCTCCTTCTGTTCTCCCAAGCACTCTCCATTACTGCAATGTGAATGAAATTTATAACAATCTGAGCCTCATAAAGTTAGGCAGGCTGCACTCAAGCCAGTTGTCATCATTCTTTCAGAAATAATACAATTTTAAATAAATGCAGTCCCAAGTGTTCCCTTTAGTTATCACCACAAAACAATGCAGGGAAATGTTGCTTGCTGCAGCTGACATGAAGACTGATGGTGGCCCATTGAAAAGACCGCTCACTTTCTTAAAATGCAAATACCTGCAGACCATATCTGAAAACAGCTAATGAGCAATTGCCCTTGGAAACATATAAGACAGAAGACATTCCATCCTGATCTTTTATATATTCACAGGCAAGACTTCTGGGTAATTCACCAGAGCCATAACTCACTATATGATTCATTAGATGTTAAAAAAAATGTTTGAAGTTGTCATAAATAAGGTGACAAATGTGCAAACTCTGTGTGCAACTGTGATGAATCTGCAGAAGATGAACAAAACAGACTTTCGTGCTATTTAGGAAGTTCCAAAAATGCTTTAAAAATTCCCAAACCACAACACTCCAGCACAGGGATGTCCCAGTTTAGAAAAAGCTTTCATAAACTGTTTGTCGCCACAAATGTATAAGTTTAATTCTCAAGTAAATCTTCTGTAGTAAATTGTCAGATCTTGTGACTAAAGACTAAAATGAAAGCAAAACTTCTGAATAATCATACTATACATCTTTGCTATTCTACCTAAAATGTTTTGCTTGACCAAGCATGAAGAGTTTTTCTGACAGCTTCAGAAAAACTTCAATGTATTATTAAACTCCATTTAAAAAGAGAATAATCTTGCTCTAGTTCTGAGTAGCCATGCAATAAACTTTCAGACACTGCACAGCAGTGGAAGATTCTCTAAAGCACAGATTATATCACGTGTTGCTTTTTGAAAGCAAATTGCTATGTCTGTGTGTAGTCTTTGTGTAAAACCATTGTAACCTGCGCCTGTAAAACAGGAATGTTCTGGGCTTCCAGTGCTCTCTCCTTCTGAAGAGATTTCACTTCAGCAAGTTCAGTGTTTTAATGGTCATCCATTTTCTGGTCATTCTTTCAGATTGCCTGGGAGCTAAGCAGCACCAGGACTACCGCAAAATAAGACAGAAGCTTGCAAAGGTGTGTGAGGAGGAGGGAAACATTAAAAAATATAAACCAAGTTGATCCAAAGTCCTACAAATCTGGTACAAATAGGAATAAATGAAGGACTGTAAGTTTACTTATGGGAAACTTTCTTTGATTTCTGATCATGTTAATTCATAAAAAACCAAATGCTCTAGTTAGGTATTTTTTACCATTTGCTGCATTTTTATAAGAGATTTGGACTGAGATCAAATGATGATTAAAAGGGTGCTCTTATAATGATGACCATCTAGCTTGAGCTGTACGTCTACTCTCTGGTATAATTTTGGGAATTATAGTAAGGGATTACAGATAATAAACTCATGTTTTTATTTCAGCTATCAAAGGTTCAAATTATATTTCCGTACTGTGTCACACCACTGTCTAGAAATGGACACAAAATAGTAGTGAAGCAAAGAAAATGGTCAAAGTAGTGAAGAGCTCTAAACCAGTATATCTCTTTCTTCTTCTTATATGCACGTCATCAGAGATATGTACTTTTTCCAGGCAGTGTTTCTGCAGGGCTAAAAGGCTTCTGGTTTCAACTGAGGTCCACATCACACCATGAGATTAAAGGAATGGGGTATAAAGATAAAACACAGGAATGACTTGTACGCTCCATGAAAGCATTTTGTTTCATATCATTGTAAAAAGTCTTTTGATTATGGAGAAAGGATCTAATTTCACAAGCCTTTCATGTAAATAATTCAGCTCTAAGAAACCATGCCAGGCCACTTTCTTTTTGATGCCTGGCAATATGTGCGCAACAGCAATCCTAACAAAGCAAAACTTCTTGTGCTTTTGAAAGATGCTGACGACTTTCCAAGAATATTTATAACTTGCCAAATAGCCTGAGCCTTTTAACTCTGGGTGCATTATTTAAGTTTTTATTTTCCTAATCAAGATTCGCACATTTCTGAGGAATCTGCCGCGTTGCTTGCACAGCTGAGACTTTGTAATTCCCTCCTTTGCCCCAAAGTGGACACAAAAAGACTTCAAGCCTTCCAGCAGGTAAGAGGTCAATTCCTACCATGACCCTGTGGGTATGATTCCTATTTCAAAGCACTCTTGCTGCCCCGTGGATTGGAATATTCTGCCTGTGGCACCAACTGCCAGAGGCACAGAGAGAATGGATAAGTAAATTCACATGGAAGCTGAGTAACCTGTCCTGTGTCAATCCACGTTCTGTACAAACAGCATCATCTAAACATGACAGAAACCCTGAATAGTACAGAATGGAGGGAAACTTGTGCTGTGGGGAAGGGAAAACAGCTCAAAGAAGAACTTGTTAGGTCACCATGGGATGCCAATAAAACGATTTGGGTTCCTCTTCTGACGGATTATTGTACACTATAGAAAAAAAAAAAAAGAGAGAAAAATAAAGCTTTACTGTGAATAAAGAGGCCAGGAATTTAATACTCAGGCTCCCACAGGAAAAGGCAAGCCCTACAGAAAGACATGGTCCAGGGCTGAAATGTTCAGGTTTTGATCAGCAACTGAATGCTTTGACACTGCTTTTTTCATGATCGGTCTCACAGGGCTTTGGTCCCTTTCCTGCTCACTGTGAAATAAAATTGTCAAATCTTGAAAGCTGCCATGGAACAGACTGTGCATCCTCCCAGCAGCTTTGCCTGTCATTGACATGATTATTTCCATTCTACATAGAGGGTGAAACAAAGCTGAGAGATGAAAGGATAAACCTTCCCTCTACATTTTAGTTCAGGCTTTTGTCCTCACTTATCCTCACCTTTATCCCCTTTCACCCTTTGATTATCATATAGTATAGAATCGTATCATATCCTATAGTTTCAAATCATATTGTTTCTTGTGTGGCTTTTAGAGTCAGAGTGGGCCAGAGGCTCTGGGTAATTTGGAGGCTGGGTGCCTGTGGAGCTGCAAGCTCCCTCCTGGCACTGTGCCTCACTCAGACTCACGGATTGCTCCCAGTAACCTCAAGTCAGAAAGGGCTGCCTAAGTGATGGGTGATTTAAGCTTCCTAGGTTGACCTTGAGCTCAAAGAGAAGAAAAGGAACAGTTCTGCAGTGTGGCACCAGTCATGGCCGGGAGGAAAGTCCAAAGCATGTTCAGCTGTCTCTGAATTGTTGTACTTGGGAAAGGTGAGTCGGGCAAGCCAGGAAAGCCAAACCAGAGGCTCTAAAAAC
The DNA here is from genome assembly GCA_036785705.1 of Acanthornis magna. Classification (NCBI taxonomy): domain Eukaryota; kingdom Metazoa; phylum Chordata; class Aves; order Passeriformes; family Acanthizidae; genus Acanthornis; species Acanthornis magna. Next base: position 3,716,166 of record JAWUZG010000092.1, read on the forward strand.
TGTCAATTTCTTTGCTGATGTTCATTCCTACTAATCACACCAGCGTTTCCTTTAAACCATCTTGCTTATGTGTGCGCTGTGTTATGTGAAAAGCAAATGATGCTTTGAATGAATGATTACCCTGCATGGTATTTGGAAGATTTATATCCTCTCTTATCTGTTCTCCCTCTAGTTGGGAGGGTCCAAGCCAGCCTTCCCTGCTCCTCTCGCTGTGTTTTCTGGTAATTGATCCCAGTCTCCTTCTTGCTTCTTAAGGATTCAGCTTCCCCACCTGCACGTCATTGTCTCATGCCCTTGCATTTCTACTTAATGTGGACATTTGTGTGTTGCCATCTAGACTGCTCCTTAATATGAGCAGTGAAACATTGTGATTCCAGTAACAGGCTGCTCCTGGGTTACAGAATTATCTCACTAAATATTCCTACTCTTTTGTGCCACTTGTTTTCTCAGGAAGGAGCTTCATTCTGTTCTCACAACTGAATTTTTCCAGCAGAATCCTAATACAGGGATCTTTTGATTTGAGATACTCAGAATTTGATTTTTTTTTCCCCTGGTGCTACATAGTTTTGACTTCCGTAAGTTAACTTCAGTGAATGCAGTACTTAAAATTCCAGGGACTGTGTTAGCTCTCTTGGTTATACATATATTGAGAGAGAAACTCAGTACAATTTCATGCATAAAAAGACACAAGTACCAAATTTAAGAGTCCTTTTATTGATCTAAACATTGAGGTGTACCTGCCTTACAGAAAATATCTTCAGGCATGTTAACTCTGAGACGGGAGTGTGCTCAGAAGTGAAACAGATTATCACAACCTAATATGGCCATTACAGAGAACTGTTTTAATGATCATGAATGTGACTACCTTGTAATAACATGGTATTCTCTACATAGCTTACAAAAATACTTATGGGCTGGTGGGTGACTTATGTACACAATTTGCCTCACACACTGCAGTGAGTCTGGGCTGTGTTTTATAGGACTTGGCACAAAAAAGCTATTAAAAGAGTGAGCTAGAGAGCCCACACGGGAAGGCATCTCTGCTCTGCTCTGCCTCGAGAGGAAAAGAGCTGGCTTTTGCCATCGTTTCTGCAGCGCATACAGGTCTTAGCTCACACACTGAGATGTTGATCCTGGCTGACTCCAGGTACTGTGTTGTGTTTTGCTCTTCAGGGCTCATTCCAACAGGTTTATGTGATCGGACAGGAGTATTTGGTCAAGGTAAAGGCTGGGGACAATTACCTGGTAGCCCCAAAGCGAGAGCCAGGCTCAGGAGTGGCACTGGGGCTGGACCAGCAAACTAAACAACTCCACAGTACTCATGGTCTCCCACGTGGTCATTCCCACCCACTGGGAGACCTCTGGAATTCTGACACAATCAGGAAGCAATACACCAGCTCCATAACAGCCTGGCTGCTGCAGCAATCCTCCGGCGAGTGCTCGTGCAGGAGCTCTGATTGTATAGACACTGATTTAAAAGCAATGAATTTTGGAGGGAACTGTCTCCAGCCACTTATTTGACCATAACGAGAGTTGATGAGAACGTATGCCTGAGGTGAACAAGAAACTGTAGTGGTAATAATCTCCAGAGCCTACTGATCTAAGTAAATAATAACCAGAGTTGTGAGATGAACGAAAAGCTTCAGACTGTCTTTTGCTGCCTGGTTAGGTGAATCGTGTCCATCTTTCCCTTTACACCTTCTGGCAAATGAAAGACATGATCTGTGTTTTGAGAGTAGCTGTATGGGAGCAGAGGACTGAGCACTGCTGAAAATGCCTGGAAATAAACACAATAAATCTGAGTGGCAAAAAATTTTAAGCAACTAAATTTTTTCTTTCACCATTTTTTTTACAGGTATTTTTAGACAATACCAAAGCTGCTCTTTGCTTTGCTGATGGCAGACTGCATAAAGAGAGGAGCATATTTTAAACCCCAGAGTGTTTGTTATAAGGTATCTTGTGCATTGGGCCCAGAGAAAACACTCTGCTTTCTCTCTTCTGTAGCAATGTCTTGGTTGAACTGATGCCAGTGATAATATGTCTCAGAATTTCTTGATGGGGGAGAGGTTTGAGCTGGAGCAAGAATATCATTGGATATTGTTGGATTGTGGTGACCATATTGCAGCATTTCAGCAAGCATTCTCTTTAGTCCTCTAGTTCTTGAATAATCTGCACATAAGCCAACAGAACAGGTTTATCTCCTGCCAAAGAATTGTGTAAAAACACTGTAGGGCACAAATACTTGGGGAGGGGAGATGATAGGTCTTTTTGCAAGATGTCTTATTCCATTCTGTTGTGCCATGTATCCAGATAATGATGGGTTCAGGGTTTCTTTTTTCCTCTCTAGAAAAATGAAATTTATTTCTGTGGATCCTAACAATGAAATTTACATTACAATGCATGGCCTTTCTAACCTTCTGCCTGCAGTGTTCCAACTTTCCTTGTTCATAATAATGATTAAAAATCTCCTGAGCACACAGTATTTTTGGATGTTAAAAGATTTTATAAGAGGGAAATCTTAGATTAAAATCTGAAGTTAAACAGCATATAAGGACAATTAAATACACAATTCTCACTTCCTTACGTTTTCCTGCTTGGTGTATTGCCTCAGGTTTCATTGCTTGTGATCAAAAGATGATACAAAGTTCAGACAGACACAAATAGGTCATCCTCTCTTGCCTGGCGGTATCAGTATTGTGCAGCTGTAGTTGAGGTTTGCAAGATCTTTAACAAAAGTTCATTTCTCATTCAGAACACAGACAGATTTGTGTTGCTGAATCCTTTTCACATCCACTCACCACACAAAAAAAGCATGTGCTAAATTGAGTTCAGCCCCCAGCAACAGTTCTGATAACCTTGGAATGCAGACTGCATGGACAGAGGACACTTTAAGTCTTTAGGAGGAATAATTATTAAATAAGCCCCTGCTTTTATAATAAAAGCCCAATTTTAATAAAGCACTCTCAGGCATTCTGTTTCAAGTAACTACTGCATTTTTAGAGCCAGGTGCTCCTCTTGCTTTTATCTCACCACTTCTAGCAAAATCTCAATTTATGGTTTTAAAATTTTTACTTTCTGGCTTTTGTCCATCTCTTTTTATAATTGGACTTTTATGTTTAACTCCATGCTCGCCATCATGAAATCATGAAAATTCAGTTGCCACTGCTGTTTGGATGTTGCAGTTTCAATTGTTTAATTACAGTGCTCCTGGGACTTTATATCCTATTCTTTATCAATATAATCCAGATATGATTCTGAGGAGAAGTAACAGCAGGGAACCACAGACTTGAGGTGAGATTTCACACTTCTCTCTCTGTTTTCTGGCTCTGAAAGGTAGGGCGCTGTGGGAGGCACACAGACAAATGTTTGTACTTTTCGTTCCCTTTCCTCAGCACTTACACCCTGCAGCAAAAACCAGACTATTGTTTCTTTGCTCAAGCTTTCTAACAAATGGAATTTTGGATGTCTGCTGGAAGGATCCTGGAGTGGGTTTACACTCTTCCCTTTTGTACAAGACCATGCTCACCTTCTAAATATTTTTCTTTGTCTAACAATGATGATGAAGCAGCTCCACAAAGGGAAATTAATGGGTATTAGGTGATACTTGTCTGGGTGTCCTCTCTGGAGCTCACCCACTGGGTTGGCCTGCAAAGGAATAAAAAAAAAAACAGATCAAGGCCCTTTCAACAGATTATCATCTACTCTTACTGGATAGAATAATACAATATAAATAAAATACTGTATCACACAAAACTTTCAGATGATAAAAGAAAGGTGAAAAAATCCTATTAAAGTTGAGTGTACATGGAATATTTTTAGAGACTTATCTGCCTCTAGTCTCATGGCATCATAGCTACATATCTTTATCATTATCCTTTACAAAACTCCTCCATGTTCAATTACCAAAGCCACTGGAGATATTTGCTCTTATTTTACCCTTCTGAATTTTGTCCATCACTAAGTTTCATCCTTTTCTTCTCATTGGATGCGCTTCCTTTTTAACAAAACACATTCTTATGAGCAATGAGCTTTCCTGTCATCCTGCACCTTGATATGTTGTGATCCATTCTTTAGGAATGCTCTGCATACCTTCGCTCAGAAATCAGTCATGTTGGCTCTTAGTGAAGTTGGTATTTCTTATCTAAATTACCTCCAAGTTCCATTTGGGGTTTGGATGCTTGGGGTAGAGAACTGGATCTCCAGCAGGTTTAAATCAATGTATCACTATTGATTTTAATTATGTGTGGTGTCTTCCTACACTGGCAGATGAGCCAGCCTGGAATTATAGTGTAATAGATGCCTTGTGCATTTCAAGAAAGGAGGCACATTGTTTTTCTCCCTGGAAGCACCCAGCTATGTTTCTTGTACCATTTTCCCCAACAGAAACATTGCACAGGGCTAATGAGAGTCTTCTAAATCTTATCCTTTAACAGAAGAAGCATTCTGGTGGCACAGGAGAGTTTCCTCCTGAATTAACCTTCCTTGGTGTGAGATACAGTTGTAAGCTGCCAAATCTGTATTCACACAGTGGTGGATCTGAGTCTCTCAGATAAAGTAAAAGCCTTTCTGCTAACCAGTGTTTCTGGGATTTGACTTGGTCCCTTCTCTTCAAGCCTTGATGAAGGTGTGATGGCTCAATGAAGAATGGTTTAATATTTCTTCCTTAATGCTAAAGAACCACTGTGGACTTGGACATGATTGAATAAAAGGCTGGCTCTAAATCCTTGCTCTGACAGAAGACAAGAATGTCAGTATATTTTATGAGATTTATGTGTTAATTAGATACTCCTTCTCATTAGTCAGGCTGAGACAGGAAATGTGTTCTCCAGAAAAGAGTTAAAAGCTTCCTTATCTTCTGTGCAAAATACACTTGATTTGGTTGCTAAATCAGATGTTTGCACATAGGAACAGATACTCAAAAGCATAAAAGATCAGAAGAGTTAAAAACAACTAACAACCAAAAAAACTGACGTAGTTCTCCATCTGAAAAGACAAACAGGGGGAAAAAACTCCAAAAAATCCAGCTAAGTTTGATGCTTTTATGCGGGAAGAAGGACATTTCATACAGCAACATAAATGATATCAAAAGTCATCAACTAAAATAGGTCATTGTTTTTACAGTTAGAGATGGCAATTACAAACAACTTATAGTCCTAATTAAAAACAAAACAAACCAAGCCAAATAAATGAAAATAAAACTCTTTTCAAACACAGTTCATAGACAGAATGAATAAAATAAAAGAGAACTTTGCCTCCCATGAAATTAAAGAAGAGTTTAACTGTCAGTTCCTTAAGCCAGTTCTTAAAGCAGTTTGCACACTCTGGGATACAGAGGTGACTGAAAAGTGATGAAAAGAGAGTGTGAGATGAGGGAGTGCTTAGATTGGTGCCTCTCTATGATGAAGTGAAAACTGTGTTCTGTTCTCTCTGGTCAATGTCTGCCATTAAATATATGTACCCCATATACTGGGATCAAAATCTGAGCCTAATTGTTATAGACTATAGACTGAATAATGAGTTAAATTCTGCAATCCAGTCTGATTATGCGCAAATTCAATGTGACACAGTCTTAATTTGAAATGTATAATTAAAGGTCATAGCAGCATTTCCTTGTTTCAGAGATCGATTTATTTTTCCCACCCTAACTCAGCTACTCAGACATATTTTGAGGAAAATTTTATCTAAGAGATCACATAATTTAAAAACGGCTTTTCATATTCATATTTACAGAGCAATTGACTAAAAAGAGTATAAACAATGACTTCAGGGAGGCTATTTTCATGAATAAGATTGCGCCCTGTAAATATGAATTCTGGAATTAGACCTGACTGGCAATTTTGGTAAATGCACAGTCCTGCCCATTATGAGATTCAGCACTTGCTTTGACCCAGGTTTATTAAATTTATCATACGTAGCTGCATCACAGCAATTACTGCTGGGGCTGCAGACAGGAGATGGTGAATGCTAAACTGTGCAGCAGAGCTGAATTTTGAAGTCAGGAGCTCTGGTTAGGCAGATGTTGATTTCACAGAGCAGCTTTGCCATTCAACAAGTCAGTGTGTGTGTGGGGGGAGTGATGCACAGCTGGAGGGATGTGGAAGGTGCCTGCTGAGCACTGAAGAAAGTACAGATGTGTGCTGGGAATGAATGCAGCGATGCTGTGGGAAAGAAAGGCACAGGATACTTTGAGGTGAAAACTCCTGTTCCTTACACATGGTAGTGAGAACTCAAAATCATGAAACCTGGGCTCCTGTTGCAGAAAACTGTGGTTCTGTGGATCATGCTTCCTGAGCCAGAACTTTCCATAAAAGAATTTTTCTTTGCCCACCTTTGCAAGCCTTGGACACAGCTGAACACACCCAACTCAGTCAGAGGAGGGGCCTGAACAGACCCACTGGAGTTCCTCAGAAAAATTGTTACCCTCACATTACAGACTGACACAGAGTCCTCCTTTTTTCCAATGGTATGAGACACAAGGAAAATGTAACCTAACCAAGAGCTCCAATGCAAGACAAATGTCCAAAGTGACAGGGAATTAATGCAGCTTTCTGAAAACAAAACTAAGAAAGCAAAAAAGCCCCATAAGCAAGCTCATGGGAGTGGAAGAGTAAATAAATGCTATCTAGGGTTTACCAATCAAGAAAAGGACATGAAAAAACAGGCCATCAGGTTTTCTGCTGCTTATCTGAGCCCTGAGCAGTCAGGCTACCCAATCTCAAGCAATAAGGTTTCTCTGAAGCTGTCTCTGAAGGTCTTTATTGAATTTCTGGGCATGAATTACCTAAAATTTTAGCTGTGCAGCAGAATTTGGAAGAAGGAAGGCACTAATGGTTGGGTTGAGATACTGTATCATGCTTCTTTGATATTCAACCTTAGCATAACATTTTCAAAATAAAAAGGCAAGTAATTCTCCCTCCTGCTAAGGAACAAAGTTGCTATAAAGATGGAAGATAGTTGTGTCTCCTGAGTTTCTTTCACTGCTCTGCTTCTCTTAAATACCCTGCCACAGTGGGAGAGCAAGGAAAAAAAAAAACCAAACAGGGAAAGGAAAAAAGAGAAGCAAGAGAAAATCCCTGAAGTTGCCTCTAAGTTTACCCACAAGGTCATATCTATGTTTAAGTGCTTTGCTGAAATAACTTCTGCTATTAGGGCTCTGGCAAGGGCTGTCTCATATTTTATGTATGAATTCTGAAACCCTTGGTTGATGTTATAATATAAACACTAGTAATTATTTTTAATATTAAGGCTGAAGATAGCAGTCAGCTACTGGATGCTGACTATGAGTCTGCCCTTGTCCTGAAAAGTTTACAATCTAATTACTGGTTGAAAGCGGTATGAGGATCAACAGTCACACATCTGCATACTCATATATTGTTCTCCTCCATTCCCCAAAGAAATGCATAAAACCAAATCTGTACTTCATTTAAAGCTACGTTTAAAGAAAATTAGATTTGGTAAATAAAGCGGAGTCTGAGGGGAGAAAAACACGCAAGTAGAATTTCCCAAGTTGCATGGAAAGTAGAGGATTAGGTACAAATATACCCAAAAAGCTATTCTTTTATTAGACAGGACCTGTTCACACAAATTAGACAATAATCAATGAGAGTCAAATAAGTTCTTTGTTACAAATTTCCACCTCTAGCAAAGACAGACAGTAAATTAACATCAAAGTCCAAAAAGTGTAATGTAGACAGATGCTAGGACATTTGATATCTACTAGAAAAATGATCTTAGTGTGCTTCAGACTTCATCCTGTATGGTGAAGCCTGTGAAATAACAGAAAAATGTTAGTTAATAAGATCAGTGTAGAATATACATGAAGGAGTATTTAATGATAGCTTAAGAAAAATATCTGTATGTTGTTTCAATTTAATTTTTAAAAAAAATTCAAGTAATGAATGCTATAAAAACCAAGGGAGAATGTGTCCCATGTAAAAGGCCAGAATGACGTTCTGCCATCTTTGGGGTTTGCCAAAGCTGTGCTTTGATGTTGCAATCCTCATGACAAACTCCACTGCACCCTTAAGCACAGAGGGGTTTATCCTTAGAACAAAGCACATTGTTAGAAAGTGCTGGCAGAGCAGGCTGTTTGCAGATGGGCGAGGCAGGCACAGTTTGTGTGAGGAATCTCAGTGAAAGCAAACCCACCTTGGACCTTCCATCTCAGGTGCAAACCTTCCATGGCTTTGTGGCTCCTGTTCCCCCATTTCTCTCCAGTAGCCCATCATTCTCCCAGCACAGCCTGTCCCACATGTCCTCTCTTCTACAGGCCATATACAAATGAAATACAGGATAAAATAGGATTTTTCTGTGTAAAGTGAGGGGCACTTGCTTTTCTAGAAACAACAGAAGTAGCTAAATGACAAAGATCTTTGCTCTGATTATGAGAACTACATCACTGTCTATGTGAAGTCTTAACATATATATCTATAATTAATATGAGGAACTCAGCATATTGAATTGCAGATATAAAATATCACAAGAAAATTTCAGACCCTCCAGAAAACTATGACCCAGACTTGATCCTGTAGCTTTGACTTAATCCTGTGCTATCGTAAACTTTGGCTCTGCCTCAGGGTTTGGGAGCAGACACTCAGCATTTTGGGTCCATATCTGGAAAACAACAAAGATCATCTAAAAGTTTCTGCTATTTGGCTTGGTGGCCAATAAATGATGCAAGAGGTGAAGAAGATGTGACCTTCTTTTGTGTATGGAACTCTGGAGGTATTTATTTATTTGTTTGTGGTTCACCAGGAAAAGCCTTTCCTTTTAAAGTGTACTTTCACAGAAATTGCTGCCATACCCATCCTGCATTAATATTCAGAATCTGCACTCATAATCCATTGCTAAGCAACACTTAACAAAATTGATCTTGCATTAAGCAAGCTCTGGAGCTTGAATAATACATTATTTCCTCTTTCTACTTAAAATCAGAGAAAACCTTTGGTTGCTTTTTAAATGTCACAATATTAAAACCGCATTTTAAACACGGATTTTAATTGCTGGGAAAGTCCATTTGGATTAAGGATTGGATGCAAATTCACTGTTGGAACTCTTTAATGCTAAGAGTAAATAAATTGCAAAAAATTGTTCAACCCTTGAGGAATATGGAAAAACTTCAAAATGGAAGAGAGTGTAATACAGAGCAGCCACATCCCATTTTGCATTCAGACACATCCAGGGCAATACCTTGTCAGTTATTGTGTGTATATCCTAAGCATCTTTGTCACTGTTTATTTATATTCTGTATTAAGATTACACAACCGTGCGCATTTATATGCTGAATAGAAGAGTTTGTGATTCCCATACATGAATTTTATGTACATAGGAAATAACCTTGCCTCTCTGGAGTTTTCTGAGTGGCTGCTGGGGATAGAATTCCATGCCTTAAAGTTGCTAGAAACTACCTGTTTTGTCTCCTAGCCCATTTCCCTGCCACTGCAGGATAGTTCCCCAGAGTATATTCACCAATGCCTTAATCATCCTCTTCTTAAGAGTCTCAAGCAATGTCTCCTTTGGGAGTTCCCTGCACAGCCTATTAGTGCTAGACAGTGCTTATTTATATCCATCCTGCATTTATTAAGCCAGAGTCCTTTCTGTCTCTATCTTTCCCAAGCCCCTGCTACACCAGTGCAAGAGAGAGTGCAAGAAGTGATTACTGAAGGTGTAAGGGTTGGGATAAATATGTATGATTCCATTTCCGTGGAATTATTAGCTCTCTTCAAACTCTAAAAGTTGAGCTCTAGAGAATATGAATTGATTCATTTTAATTATCTCACTCTTCATTCAGTAGGTACCAAATCTGAAATATAACTCCTAACAGGATCCAGACAAGGGGTTAATTTACTGACATCTCTTATCATTTTTGCTTATGCTCTATGAATTTCTGTCAAAGTGTCCAGTGTCCATGCTGTAACACCGGGGACTGATGTGAGGAACTTTAATCAAAAGCTCTTCCAAGAAGCTGTACTTTGCATTTAGGGAGTGTATGAGTTGTTTAAATGAGTAAAGAATATAATTTTCCCAAGAGACTTCTTTGGTAAAATTAACCAAAACACTCCATGTTCTTGTCTTGAGGTTAGATTTTTTTCTTATTTGTCTTCATCAGTGTAAGACTTTATGCTGTGACTTAAAGAGGGAATTATATTTTTTCCATGCAATTGAGAAAAATTCATTACTCAGTGCTTTGCCATATGATCTTAAGTAACATTTTGCTATTGCTGAATTGTGTCTCATATGCTTCCCTGTCCCTGTGTATTTGTTAGGCACAAACCAGGATTTGTACAGTCCTGTATTTGGCAGAGAGCACAAGAGTTTGCATTTACACTTAAGAAGGAAGAGGGAAGCTGTCACAGTGAGCTAGCAAGGGTCAGGTGTGGGTGCCTTTCTGTCCTTTCAGGGTTTCAGAGGCAGGGAAGCCTCGAGGGAGAGCTGTGGGCTGCATCTGGGACCCAAACCTTAGTGCTGGTTTTCCACATTCTTTTCATGAATTTTTAGTTCTCTGTCTCTAATGAGTGCAGCTTTAGATTTTGAACATCCAACAGGTTTTCCGTCTTCTATTGAATAAAACATCAGCAAGTGATCAAACTAATTTAGTTTTTTTTAAAAATAATTTTAATATGAAGTCTGGAAACAAGTCCGGTATGTCTGGGCAGGCTATTTGTTCTTTTGACACTTTCTTCCAGCAACCCTTTAGACTACAAATGATGAGAAATATTGGGCAGGAATCTGAAGTCACATTTCAAATTAATGGCTTAAACCCACATATTCCGAGCAGCTTACTGAGCTTGTCAGTATTTAGATATCCAGGAAAATAAAGTGAGACATAGGATTACCTATTTAATTGTAGTTTCTTGCAAGAAAGCTGCTGAAAGGGGACAGAATAATATAACTGTTATATACTTGTTTCTAGATGTTGTTAAATCCTCCTGTTGGAGAGGACAGCAGAGGACAGGCAATTCTTTTTATGTGGCATCAGTGTGCTGGTGATTGTCTCCCAATGCGCTCTTTCACTCAGTGTGGTCTCTCTTGCTGGCCTAGGTGACAATATTTAATATCCCATGCTTCATTTGAGGCCAGACTTCAGACCTTTTCTTAGACTTTTTAATGTCTAAAGTCACCTTTGTGTATATCTTCATACATTTTTCTATGAAGCCTTGGGGAGTCACTATCTTTGCCTCTTTAACAATTTAATAATCTCATTTTTAAAAGTATATGGGCCAGGAACATGCAGAGCTGACTTGTGCTAATAGCATTAATTTTTTTCTTCAGGGGGATCTCAGCTGTACATTTGGAATTTGCAGTTTTTACTTCATCTGAGGTCAGACAGGCTGGTTTTATGAACTGGGTTTAGAAAAACATGTATATAATCAAGCTGTGCACTTTGTTCTGTTGCACTTCTGTCCAATGTTCCAGAGTGTGTGCATGCAACCAACAGTCTTGTGCTTGTAGATGAGGAAAAACAATGTCAAAACATTATTTTTCAGATCCTTTGGTAGTGGTCATAAATTTTCTATATTCAGTTTGAGCTAGCAAAGTACATGAGAAAAGTGTTTAATCTTTGATTGAGGTAAAAAATTACTTTTCTATTTGAAAATTTTTGTTAGGTTTCTGCATACATAATGGTCTCCAGAGCCAGAGAGTTGACCAGTCTCCTTTTCCTTTTCCTTTTCCTTTTCCTTTTCCTTTTCCTTTTCCTTTTCCTTTTCCTTTTCCTTTTCCTTTTCCTTTTCCTTTTCCTTTTCCTTTTCCTTTTCCCTCTCTTATCCCTAGGCCTGAAGCTGCCTCTGAGAATCAGATATTCAGAACCCTCATGCCAAACCTGGCACATCAGGTCCACAATCCTCAAATTTCTTACATCTCCCCTGGCTCCCAGCAGACACTGAGGTGGATCCTACCTGCACCTCTTCACCTCTTCCAGATACTGCCACACCCAAAGCCCCTCCTCCTTCCCTTCCCAGACTCTCCATCTCAAGCACACAGGCTTCAAGGGGTTCAGTGGTTGTGTAAAATAGCATTTGGTTTTTCACACGGATCCAAGTTGTTGGCAAAGAGAATTGTCAGCTTCCCTAGAGAGCTTAAGCTTCACACCTAAAATGTAGCGACAGGCAGAAAGAAAATTGTTTCCCTGCATTATCTGAGAGTATTTCATTCCAGCACATCTTAACGTTATCCCCCGTAGGAAAGCATTGAAGCCACAAAAACTGAGGAGGGTTTATGAGTGTGCAAACCATTATGGCTCAGCTGTGGCTCATCTTTATTGTCCTCATCTACAGACATCAATACTACTATTTTATTTTCTTTAATGAAAAGAGGGTTTAGCGAGAGCCAGAAGATTGTTTGGTACAATAAATCCCCAGTTCCAGTTGTTTCCACATTACTCAGCAGATTCAAATCTGATGATAACCATATGCAGTTGGGCTGATGCCAAGCCTGGCCTCCGAGCTGCAAGATGTTCTGGGACTCCTTGTCCATCAGGCAGCACTGGCTCCGTGAGCTGCAGGAAAGCTGCTGCTTTTGTAAGGATTTTAGTATGTGTTTGTATGAACGAGGCAAAAGGGAGAAGAGTGAAGGAAACAAATGGAGAAAGGGAAGAATGGAAGAAATTATTGTGAAGAACCTTAAAGAGCTCAAAATGGGAAGGGTGTGTAAGGCTGTGTTAAAGATAAAAGAAAAATAGTAGCAAAAATGGGGAAATATGAGAAAGTTTAAGGAGCAGAAAAGATGTAATATAAAAGTGTAAGTACACTTGAGTCTTCTCTAACATTTACATGAATGAAAATTTAATGTGTGTAGTTCAGCCATTAATGATGCTCTGTCTTTCATGCAAATTTAATTTCTGAAATCTGACTGTTAATGTAAGTGGTGTTATTTATTATTGTTTTCTGCTGTGGTGCCTGGCAGATGTTCAAAACAGATCTTACTGTGGTAAATATTGAACAAACCCATTTTATATTCCACATGTTACATCTCCAAATCTCTGTTTCTGTTCATATATTATAGAAAGGGCTTAAGCCACCCTGTAAGACAACTTGACAGTGGCAGATCTTGGGATGATATTTGCCAGGTTGAAGAGAACTACAAAACTTCACACCAGTGTTTCAACGCAGCTAAGCAAAGATCTGAGGACAAATTTAATTCTAATGACCTTTTCCATCTGAAAATGAAGGCTGCATTGGCAGAGTTAACTCTGGCATTAAATGGTGAAGGTTCTTCACTGCAATATTTATGTTAACCGATTTTTGTGATGCAATTCCTAGTAAAAGTTCCAGCAGTAATAAAAGCCACTATAAAATACGGTTGCCATTTTACAGGATACTTTGTGAAATACTATAAAATTACTTCTGTCATGATCACCATACCCACTAGAAAGATAAAAAATTGAAACCATTTGTCAAATATGCAGGGATTATCTTCCCATTAAATACTTAGTCTTTAAATTGATGAATGTTCTGACGTGACCCAAATAGACTGATTCATGTCAGGCTTTTTTATGTTAGTCTGCAGGTCCTGAGGACAGTAACCACAAGGCCTACCTTACACCCAGTGTGCCTCTGGTTTTGTAGGCTCTTTCTGGAGTCAATAACATCTTCCACAAAACAATCCACTGTGGGTAGGACAGACTTCAGCTCTGAGGCATTGTTCAGACTTGTTTCTTTTTCCTTATAACAGAGGAAATTGAGGATTAGCCTCAGAAGACACAAGTTAAACACTGTGAATACCTGCCTTAATCTCATCTTTCAGTTTAAAGGTAACCTTGTATTTGATTATATATTTTATGTGAGCACAAGTCTTTTCAATTTTAAACATATTTTTCTCTCTTCACTTCTAGACACATGTAGGCAAGATAGCATTGCAAGGTGGGAAAGATTTACCTAGAAAACCACCTTCCACTTTGGTATGTGATAAATAATTTTATTTATTAATTTTTTTACTGTTCTTTCACTCAAATTATTTTGTTTCTTTTACTCTCTACCATAAACTGTGTTGAACTTTTTTTTTTGTCCAGGATTTGCCGGTATTTCAATTCACTTTAATCTGGGTTATTACAACTAATACACACCAAAAAATAGATGGAAGAACATGATGATCTTTCTAGGTTGTTGGATGTTTTCTCTTTCAGTGAAATCACTGACGTTGGGATTAAGTGCTTCAGAAGTGCAAGAATATGAGGGATTGCACCAACTGCAATGTCTCCAAAGTAACTGGGGACACTTTGCCTGCTAGAAATCCATAATTTTCCTGCCATGTGACATACTTGCAGCACCTCTGGTGGCAAGCATTTAGCAAATCCTTGCAACGTTCCAGGCAATGTTGCAATAAAACATGGCTGTCATGGGGAGCAGAGGCCAGGAGCAGAGGCAAATAAAGAGGTCAAATCAGAACCTGTATTTGTAGTATTTTTAAAGAAGAATTATGGCCTGTTGTAAAATGAACAAATGTCTCAGGAACTTTGTATAAGCCACCGAACACTTATTGCACAGGTTAAGCTAGGGATTTTTCTGCACAATTGCCCAGCAGAGCTAACAAAGCTGAATCTGCAGTTCTGAGACTCACAGGAGGAAATAAAACTCCTGTCTATTAAAAGGATACGGCAGTATATGGAAGATACAAAGGGTTGTTAAATAAAGGTCTGTCCCGCTGCATGCACCTTTGTAGTGATATATTTTTAACTCTGTTTAAATTACAAGAGCTGAATTTTCCTAATCCAGTAGTGAAGGTCTCTGGTACGCAGTAAAGAAATACACTTTAAACATTTGCTACTCTAAAGATTTTCTTTCCTTAGCAAATGTTTTAGAAAAAAATGAAGTTGGTGGAATTGCAGCTCACAAGAGAAGGGGGAAAACCATTAATAAATGTCCACGGAAGATTTTCAAGGTGCCACTACAAAGGCTGCAGCCTCTGCCGCAAGAACTATGGAAGCAATCCAGGTGGTGAAAAAGTGAATCTTGCTGCCAGGGATAAATGGGAGAAGTAAAATCCTTCCCATGATAAGGCTCCTGTGCTATGCTATGGACATTACCCTACTGGGCACACAGCTGCTGCCTGATGGCTCTGATGTGAGACCAGGTGAGCGGAGCTCCAGGGACAGCACGAGGGCCTGGTTTGGTTTTCCAGTTATCCTTGGTTTGTGCTTCTGTTGCTTGCGAGGCTGGTGCTGAAGGCTCTGTCTGTTAGCTGAGAGGTCCAAAGTGCCCTGTTAAGACAATGAAGATATTCCTTAGCCTGGTGAGTTTATTCAAGATCTGCCCTTTGATTCTTGTGTGTGTGAAATGCTTTCTGCACCAGAGGGCTCTGCTTCCAGAACAAACGTGGACAGGCTGCAGCATGGAGAAGCTGGCAGGGCATGGTTGTTAATACAACTTCTGATCAAAAGATTTATATAGTTGAATTATCAAAAAATATCCAAAATCAATACTGTGGAACTTTTTACAGCTGCAAGAAAAAAAGGGGGGAAAAAAGTTTTTACCTCTTCAGTAGTCCTTCTAACTTGGAACAAAGGAGATTTTTACAACCAAAATACTTGAGTCATCCACAACGGAGCGATCTGCATTATTGTATTTTTGGATCAGAATTAGAGGCAATTATAGCACTGTCCCAAGATAAAAACCAGCCGCCAAGGGTGTTTCAATTCTAGTCATGGATGATAAACAGTGCAGAGGTGAAATGCTGCAGCTGCTGACTGATAGAGATTGCTATCAGGATTAAACAGGAAGGCTGTGTTTTACTGGATCAAGAAAGATTAGCCATGTGTTGAATATGGGATTATGAAGTAATTAAATAAATGAAGACACATTTCTGACACAAATTCTACACGTAAGAATGTAATTACTGACTTTATATACAACATTTCTCTAGTTTATTGTTCAGATCCTTGACTGGCAAGCAGAGGAGCCTATTTCATACTCAGTGAAGTCAACAGTACTGAGGTCACCAAAGGACTGGGCCTGGTTCACTGTGCTAACAAGTGTGTTTTACAGGGGTGAAATAACTGCTCCTATAAATATATCATGGGTAGAGCTCCTGCAGGTTTTGAGGGAAACAATGTTCTGCTGCTTTTTATCAGCCAAGCCTAAGAATTCATGGGTTGAAGAATTGGTCAAGGGAGAATGGAGTTGGTCTGATCTTCAGTGGGATCAAGAAAGTAGTAATTAGTGCATCTATGCAAAACTGTCATGGTGCATAAAAGTCCTTAAATATTTAGCAGGTAATGGGGTTTGTGCCTGGTGGTGCTGAAATGCAGTAGTATCTGGGGTGAAACACAAGTCGAATGGAACTGTGTAAAACTGAATGACCATAGATTTCTGTAAGGTCACGGGGAAATCTTTTAATCATCAGATTTGAAACAGTGCAAAATCTTTAATGTCTGTGCAGAAGAGACAAATTCTCTGTTGTTAAAAGCCTTACAGAAAAAGCCCATACAGAATAAACTGAACAGTATCTCGTTAATCTAAGTAAGAAAGGAGAAAGCTTGTGTTGACCCTGCCAGGTGGAAGTTACATAAACCTTATCTCCCACTGAAACGAACAGTTTATAGGATGTTCTGTGCACAGCAGAGAAAGATTTGAGAGGAATATGTACCCTGGGCCACCTTCAGCAAAATGGTACAGTCCATTATAGCAGGGAGGGCAGAGCAAGGCTTTTAGGTAAGGATTTACATCCAAATCTGCAGGGCTTCAGTTTGGATTTCTTCTGTTTGTTGCTTTTATTGGGTTATATTTTGCCCTCCTGCAGGCATGTAGCTTTCATTAGATTCCATGTGCACCAAGGGGAGGATGCAATGTGGGGGACTTATGTGTGTATATTTGTCCTCTGCTGTTAAAATTAATAAAACTTCACTGTTTTTTACAGTCCCAGAGGATTTTGTTGAGGCAACATCACAACTGGGAACTGTATTTAAAATCAGATCTAGGAACAGATCTGTATCCTGAGTTCAGCGCTCAGATGCAGCAGCAAAAAAATGAATAAACATGACCCTTTTCTGTGTTACTAAAGACATGCCTAATGTGTTTGTCTGGAAATGTGGAATTAACCTTGTTGACAGTTTTTGGAGAGAAAAGGAATTATTTACAAGACAGTTTAATGAACCGTATTTGAAAAATGTCATATGGAACAGCAGTCATGGCTGTATTTAAAATGACCATCAAAAGTATATGTCCTCATTTTTGGGCATCATATGATGTATCAGGGGACGAGTTCCCTGATGTAGAAAACCAGCCAGCCCCCCCCTTCCACCTCCTCCACTGACAATGGAGAACTTTATTTTTATCCCTGGAGAAGGTCTCCTCCTTTCATCCCAGTTCCTAGACGAATGTAGCTCCCTCGTATGTTTCCTCCCCATTTTTAACAACAGAAGCTGGTTTTCTCTACACCCTTCTGATGGCCTGGGCAGTGCCCGACATCATTCTCCAGTGCAGGAGGAAAAGCTCTTCACAGTGTGGGATGTGCCGACCCAGGGAAGGAGCTCCTTCCCTTAAGGAACCTGGGATGACCTCTGGGCTTTGGAAATGTCACTGCTTCTGTAAATTGTAAAGCCATCGACTCAAGACAGTCATACCCTACCCAGGGCTTATGAAAGCTGGTGTTTGATGGGGTTTTTATGTTTTTAAGGCCACTTTCACATCTCTTCAGACTGCAGTAGTAGTGACGACTTCACTGATGATCTCTCCCAGGAGATTGTCCCCAGGTATCCCCAGTCACCCTGCCCAGGTATCCTCACAAAGCTCCTCCCCGAGATCCCTTACAGATCTTCTCCCCAAGATTCCTTACAGATTTTCTCCCCAAGATTCCTCACAGACCTTCTCCCCAGTTATCTTCTCAGAAACCCTTCCCAGGCTTCACTAAATCACCGAACTGTTCGGGATGGAAGGGACCTCTGGAGATCGCCCAGTCCAACTGCCGTGCCAAGGCAGTGTCACCTGGAGCAGGTGACACAGGAACGTGTCCAGGTGAGTTTTGAATATCCCCAGACAGGGACACTCCACGCCCTCCCTGGGCAGCCCGTTCCAGTGCTCTGCCACCCTCAACGTGAAGTTCTTCGTCACGTTCAGGTGAAACTTGCGTTTAATTTCTGCCCATGGCTCCTTGCCCCGTCCCTGGCCACCACCGACAAGAACCGGCCACCCTCCTGTCGGCAGGCGCCTTTGCGCTATCTAAACGCTCCCTGCTGTTTCTGTTTAACGCCGCGAACCCCCGGCCGTGCCTGCGGAGCGCCGCTCCCCCGCTGCCCTGCCCGGCCCGGCCCTGAGGGCGCCAGGCCCTGCCCGCGCTCCGCCCCCGCCGCAGCACGGCCCGCGCCGGCAGGGGGCGCCAGCCCGGCCGCGCCCGCCGCGCGCTCCGTCACACACGGGCACGGCGGGCTCGGGACCGCCACGGGCAGCGGCGGCTGCGGCGCGGGGCTCGGACTCGGGGCTCACGCAGCGGCACCGGCACCGCCACAGCCCTGCCGCACAGCTCCCCGCACCGCGCACAGCTCCCCGGCACTGCGCACCGCTCAGCCACAGAGCGCCGCGGCACCGCGCGCATCACCGCCACACCGGCGGCAGGAGGAGGACAAGCGGCGCACGGAGCTGGGAGCCCCGGCCGGCAGCGGTGCCCGGAGGTAGGAGCTTCCTCTCCGCCCCGGCAGCCAAACTTCGCGGAATCAGCGCTGGCTGCGCCCGCGGGGGCTTGGCTGCGGGTCCGTAGCGCCTTGCTGTTGTCCCCCAGCCCGGCGCCAGCGGCCCGTTTTATTTGTATTGTTGTTATTATTATTATTATTATTGTTGTTCTCGCCGGTGCTGTTCCCCGCCCCTCCGCGCTGGGCGGGCGCGGCGGGTCTCGGCGGAGCTCCGCAGCCACAAGTTGGCGAGGGCCGTGGGGGGCGACTGGCCCCGACTTGGGTCCCCTGAAAACTTCCGTGCCCGAGGAGCCGCCGCTTCCCCGCCGCCCCTCGCCGCTCCTCTCGCCGCTCCTCTCCTCTCGTTGCAGATGTCGGGGGTGCTGGTGATCGCTGCCTGGTGCTTCCTGCAAGTGGAGAGCCGGCATCCTGAAATCATCACGAGTAACAACAATCATGGCAATTTCCTGGACAACGACAAATGGCTGAGCACCGTTTCGCAGTACGATAAAGACAAGTACTGGAACAAATTCCGGGATGTGAGTACTTCTCCCGTTTTGCATGTTTCTTGTTTGTTTCATTGACCGTAGCATCCTTCCAGCATGCTGCCTGGTTCTGAGGAGCTGTGGGTAGAAAGGAGATGCAGCTTGGGCAACCGGTTGTAGCTTGTGTGAAGGATGTTCAGAGCTCTTTGAGAGCTGGACAGACAGTTCCGGCGTTCTTGATTACCCCATCGATTAGGGCAGCTTGGGTTCCGTGTCAGTCTCGCTGTTCTTTAGGTCTTCAATTTTCCTCCGGGGAGGAACTTTGAGTGAAGTTTCTGTGCTTGCTGCTTAAGAGTCTGGTTAACTGAAAAATGATGGAATGGTGTGTGTGTAAGAAGGAATACTTACCAGTTCAAGCCACAAGGTGGTAAACAGTGAAGCTTTTTTTGCCTGCAGTTTTTGTGGAAAGGAATTTATCGTCTATTCTGCTTGTAGAGATATTTGAGGCTAGTATAGGGTTGGAGGAAATAGTGCTTTGGCTCATTAATTTTTTTGCAGCCTGGAAAACCGGGGTAGCTTCAAGACATGCTATGATGTGTTAGCTGTATATAACAAATTACTTTATTGAGATCAAAATTGATTCTAGACTTCCCCTAGTTTGTATACAATAATGTATATTTAGTCAATGATGGCAGAAAGGGAAATGCAACGTTTTTTGTAAAAGTAATATTTAAGGAGTTCCTTTTACTTCTGTTGTCTGTACATTGAAAAAGCTTCTTTGGAGCATGCATAGGAAATCCTGCTTCAGCCTGCCCAAGACTGATGGAAGCATTACTGTTTGTGTTGATCTTGAGCACAGAGAGGTTAAGTGTTCTTTATTGTCTGGGATTTGTGCACCGTGGCCATAGTGTGACTCTAGGAAAGAGAAAACTAGAGCTGGCTAGCAGTTCTGATAGCACCCTCCTGTAAGAATTTGTTTCTTTATTTAGGAATCTTGGTCTTTTATAGTATATTAACGAGTCAAACTTTGATGCTCTGCTTTCTCTCTGTGATCTTAAAATTGTATCTGACTTTGCACAGGAGAAGTCAAAGTATTACAGTTAAATGTGTGTCCCTGCTTAGCTTATTCTCACTGTGATTTTCTGTAGTTGTGGTCATCTCGGTCTGAGAAATGCTGCTCTGAATCTCAGCATAACAAAGTGTGGCCTTAGCAATGGTATCAATCAACAGCTATCTTGGAGTGTGTCTTCACGTGCAGTCCCTGATCACATCCACCTACAGGGACTGTTGAGTACTCATACAGAAAAGGGGATTCCACAATAAATATGGATTCTTAGGTTTTTACCAGACTTCAAGGGAATCTTTGTTAATATCTGGTTTAGTCTTCTGGGGAACACAGGTTAAGGATTTCACTTGTTAATTTCTACATCCCACTTGACTTGAGAATTCAGCAGCATTTGAAAATGGTAAATTGAATGAAGGACTGGCATATTGATCTAAAACCACTTCTAACTAGAGACAGATTTATAACAAGGGACATCTTTCAACAGTCTCCTTCCAAATGGAGGCCTTGTATTAATCAACAGATCTTAAAGTTTTTATTTAAATTTATGGCTATTTTATGTTTTCCCTCTTTATGTAATTTTTATGTTTTCCGCTTCCCTCTTCCTTTTCTCTTTAAAACCGGAGTCCTTGCAACTTCTCTTCTTGTTCCCTTCCCCCAGTCTCACAAGCACAATTTTCAGAGAAACTGTTCCTCTTCCTATGGAAAAATACCTCTTATGTTTTACGATTTCACAACTAAGAATGCTTTTTTAGACTTTCTGAAAATGCTAAAAAAACCCATAAGGCCTCAAAACTCTTTTTGTATAGGGAAAAGCATTCTATGGAAAAGAAAAACCAACCTTAACCAATGGTCTACCAAGCAAAAGCAAATGGTGTAAAGTTCAGGCAAAGCTTAGGTATCTTTCTATCCTGCCATCTTAATGGTTTTATTTAATTACTTCAAAACTACCATGTTACATATGATTATCCATGAAACCTTTTATAGAGCAAATTAACAAAGACTACTCATCATCCCCTATTAAGCCTCTTCCAAAAAGAAAATATAAAAAGCTTACATACGTAATTAAGCTCTTAATTACTTGTCTTCAGCCAAATTGATTTACTGGATCATAATCTTCTGTGAGAGGTTCTGTGTCCACAGATGAAGACATGAATAGGTAGAGTTGCTGCCAACATAGCAGGTATAGCAGCGACAGCACACTTCTTGCATGCAGAGATGTGGTTAGAAAAAATCTGGTCCTTGCTTCATGGCTGTGCTGTTGGGGATAGATTGTTAAAATATTTGTTAAAACATTTCTTAAAAGGCTGCCTGATGAGATGTATCATAACAGTATTAACTGCGGTATATGGACTAGACCAGCATTTTGTTGATAAGTGTTGATTTGTAGGAAAATTATCTTCCCTCTTCTCTTCATTGCCAAACTAATAAACTAATTTTATAGACATCGTGATTATGTGAGGTTCTCAGTGTGGGCTTTGCACAGGAGGCTAGAGTACAGAAGTGGTGTTGCCGTTAAAACTTTCTTGGATGTGACACTTCAATTACTCCAGGGCAGAAGCCCTGCTTGGTACCTCATAAATCAGCAGAAGCAAGATTGCAATAATTGGCACAATTACCCTTAGCTGCTCTCTGAAATATACGTCATGTTATATAAATATATTTGCACAAATATTTATATAACTGTGCTCTTCTATACAATGGAGGAAATTGAAGGTGTGGAGCTGAGATTTGATGGGTTTGGGTGTGGCCACTTTATGTGCATCAGCACAAACATCTGTGCACACAGATGTGCATATAAATCTGTCATAATATCGCAGTACTGGGTGGTTTGTTTACCCAGATGATATAGAGTTGAATATAAAAATTTAAATTAAACTTTTTTCAACTTTTCCAGTTATTTTCAAAATCAATTGGTTGGTCAGCTTTGTTGAGCTATGGGCCAGTATGGCCTGATTTGAAAAGACAGCTGTTGATTGATTTTTTTTTTTTTTTTTTTTTTTTTTTTTTTTTTTTTTTTTTTGGTGTGATCCATATTTCTTTTGGGTGAAGACAGCATGGTAGTTGCACTTTTTGTCCCAGCAGTCACTACTTTTGTATGAAAAGAGAGCACAGAAGTACACCTCATTTGAAATCTGCGTTACAGCCACAGAATCGTGCTTTCTAAATCTGTCTGAATTTAATAGTGTGAAATGTGTCATCATTTTCCAAAGGCCTCGAGGGATCTGTCTAAAACAAGTTTACAATACAATCTTTTCATGTGATTTGAACACAATTTGTTGATTGTTCAAGTCCTCCATTTAAAAAACAGAGCTGTAAATAAATAGTAAGAGCAGTGTGACTGATCTGTTGTGAAACATTTGCTGTTGAAAATCTTGTATATTGTACACCTGCCCAGCATCAATAATGGTGTAATGTCTGATATATTAATAAGTTTTCAGTGCAGTCTGAACCTGTTATTCCAGTCTGTCTCTCACCCCTTTTCCCTTGTCTGCCATGGACTTTCTGTGTGATACATGAATACATGACAAAATCTTAGCTCTGTCTTAAGTTACATTTTATAGCAGGGGATAATAGTATTTCTCTTCTTCACAACTGTGCGTTGAAGCTGTAAATAAGATAGGACAGAGCTGAGAATCTGTGGTAATATGGAATTTATTATTCACCTAATCCATATATTGAATGTGGCTTGGTACATACTTGAGTAACTGACTAGCAAGTTTCTAAAACATAAAAATGAAATCAATGTAATTATTACTGGAAAAAGAAAAAAGTAAGCAAGGTGCACTCTCTAGGGAGGACCTCCAGCTATTTCCCTTGCACAGATTTGAGGCTTGGAAAAGCAGACATCAGGGATATGAAAGTCAAATTACACCTTCTGATATTATGAACCCAAATATGAAGGTCTCAATCTTTTGATCAAATCTGTAGAGAGGGATCCTTTGGCTTGAGAGGAGCTTCAGAATAGATTTGATAACTGAATGTGAAGTGAATTCTTATGAGTCTTAGGAAGCATTTATTGTTATGGGAATAGCCATATATGTTATTGCAATAGGTCACACTGCAGCATCTCATTGTGTTCATAGAGGCTTGGCACAGAAGGCACAGAATAAATGTCATTTTAGTGTTAGATCTGTCTTTAATCAAAATTATATGAACAGACTAATTCTATTACTTCTACTTGGAGTTATGTCTATTACATTATTAATGCTTATATATAAAAAGGTAATAAGTTCAACTAGGCACGGATTAAACTGCAAAAGAGGAAGAAAAAAGTTAAACGAACTAAGAGGATCTAGTATAAACCACACAAGGAATTTCTATGAAGTTGAAAGCTAAGAATCTTGGCATGAACTCTGGTTTCAGTGCATGTTTATGCATGGCAGGCTGCCAGACCACGTTCTGAGCATTAACTAAGCTGTTTCTCTAAATTTTATTGCTTACAGAGTTTCAGTTCAGGCTATCATGTTAAAACCCCCGTGCATTTTATGCCTGGAGATGCTTTGGTACTGTGCAAGCCTGAGAACCAAGGCATGAAATGTCATCACCTGTGTGCATACATTGCTCAGACTTACTGGAGATAAATAGTTACATATATATAACTATTCTTGCCAAGGGTAGTTATCAATAGATTAAACATTAGACTTCTCAGATTGGCTACCCTGACACAAACCACTGAAGAGACAATTTTGTCAGTTCTTAATGTACATCACCTTTCTGAGCCTGAGGATTCCTCCTCTCATCACAAGTGCAGTGTCAGGTGACAAAACAAACACAGGTTTAGGAACTGGGGCATTTGTATTGTTACCACTGATGAATTTTTGTCCTTTGGGCTGGCTCTTCACACTTCTTCACTGCATTTCCCCTTGTTGGCACTTACCTTACTCTGATTTTTTTAGCCCCAAATTAGAAGTGTGGTAGTGAAACTTGATAGCAGAGAGTTGGAAAACATGACCAGTACTGAGAAGGGTTGGAATACCAAGCAGGCAGAATTGGAAGACCTTGGGAACTCAAGTAATAGAAATGAAATGAAATTTAAAAGTACAAAGTGGAAGGTCATGGAATTGAGAGCTAACGCAAATTTGTTCTGGGTCCTGGCAGCTCAGCTTGAAATAGATGAGAAGGAAAACCTGTGTACTTTCATTGATTTGCAGAGTTATTCTAAGTTACAAAAGTAATGCTACTCTGAGGAGAGCAAGTATATTGTAGGAATGCAGAAAATGAAAGATTTCTGCTTCTGTTGAAGGGGTAAAAATATACAATGTATAGAAGAAACTATTTAATTATAAATATTGTGAGCACTTCTGATCAGTGAAATTCAAGAAAGATTTTTAGGGAGTTGGCAATCTAAAGGCCTTCCAGCATCATAGGAGAAAAGACCCTGTTTTGAAATAATATAATGTATTAGTTTCTTCACACAAAAGTAATTACATGGAAGTAGATTTTCTTCAGCATGTTTATTGAAAAAAGGACAGCAAATCCAGTGCTGTGTCAAGATGAGATAAATAAATATATTATTGGTGGCAAAAATAATCTTACTGATAAATTTAGAGATAAGGTTATTACTCCACCCACAGTTATGTTTTAAGAAGTTGTCTTAATGAGCAATTCATTCTCAATATGTAGCTTGTATCTTAACAAAAAAGATTGTGATGTAGTGAACAGTAATAAAAGAACCTGGATTTAGGGATTCTAAAGGCCTTGAGTTTTTATATCATGGTGTCTATGAGGTTTAAAGCCCTGATCTGTGACACCGAAATGTCCACTGGTCTGGTGGGATTTTGGGGGTAAGAAGTCATTTCTGTAGACTGGGTTCTTTCTGCTGTCCCTTCCCTGGCAGATGCCTGTCTTCAATGGGGTCTCACTACCAAGGATTTGAAATCATATTTTCTTTTCTTTTTATGTTGTATTTAGGTCTACAGGAAGAATTAAGTATTTTTCTGCCAACAGTTTATTAACAGAACATCTCTTTTTCTTTCTTCACCTCAAATGTAAGCAAAGGTTTTTCTGTGGTGGAGTTATTGGGGCATTCTATACATATATTCCTGGAAAAATCATTCAAGTCCTGCTAATTATTTGTAGTGAATTTAGTCCTAAGGAAGGTTACAGTACATTTGAAGAATATCTGCTAGCTGGGTAATGGATGTACCAAGTGGCTGGGTTGTGACAGGACACAGGCACCTCAGGCTGGCTTCCCAGGAGATTATCATTCCAAGCCCACCTTGAGATTTAATTGAAGGTGAAGACTGCGTGTGTGTATTCCAGTGGATCTGAAGCACAACAGAGTTGAAATGTGATTTATAAGTCTACCCAGGCACTCCTAGCATAGGTTGTCTCTTAGAGCAATTCTTACTCAACAGAGAAACAAGGCTGGAATATAAATGTGATCAAAAAGTACAGCTGAAATGTGCTTGCATAAAATTTAAAAGAAAAGGAAAACACGAGACTGAATCTGTGCAAGTGTAATGCATAATCAGCTTCTTACAACAGAAGAGATATGCTTTCTAAAAAAGCCCTTCTCAAACTTGACACTTTCCTTTTGCAGTGGACAAGGGGAAAAATAATGGCATTTATGTCAGAATAATTAACTGGGAAGGTACAGAGAGCCAGCTTTTTCTAATTAACTGACACTTATCCAGCTTCCCTAGGAATTACCTAAGTCTCTAAAGTTAAGTAGGTCAGTACAAAACTAGGGTGTTAGTTTCTGTATTATGTTTCAAATTATAACTTTAATACTTTACTCACTTACAGAAGGGTTCTGCAGACCGCAGTCACAAATCATATCCCTGCTGTGAAATTCTGTAGATTTAAAGTTTTCACTAACATGTTTTATGCATTTTCAGAGTAACCATTCTTGTATTCTATTGCTTGCATTTCTTTTCCACAGGGGCTTGTTTTAATCCAAATTTAAATTGCAATTTTTTCAGATTCCTGGGAAACTCATAAAGGAAAGAAAAAGGGAAAAAACCCCACACGAATGAGCTATATGTCACATCAAACCATGTCAGTGTAATATAAAATGGGTGGATTGAAAGTCATTATAGGAGGCAGAGTTCTGATATCTGTTAGTATAACAGCTGCTATCAGGCTCAGGTATCCATGGGCAAATGATAGCAGTTTTATTTCAAGTAAATTGTCCAGGATTTGGGTCAAGAAAAACAGATTCATTGTTCTCAAGGGCCAAAAGTTAAAGCCTCGTTGTGATACCTTGTTTTGACCATCAGGGAGATTATTACCTTTTGGAGGTGGGGGATGTCTCAGGTATTTTTTAACTATTTACTTTATACTTATGGTTTTAGCCACAAGGCTAGACATATGTAATTCCAACCAGTGTGTCTTTATCAACGTGTGCATGTTTTGGGGATAAAATGCAAGACTGTCTGAATTTGGGGTGGAGCAGCTGAGCTGCTTTTATAAGAAGTTGGACTTAATGAGGAAAGTGGAGTTCAAATATTACATCTGGGATATGAAAATCTTCTTCCTTTAGATAACATCTGCTTATGCAAGGACTGTCTGATTATTTCTTTCCTTCCATAACCAAAAATGAGACTTGTCCAAAGGAGCTGTAGTGAAGTCTTGTTTATGTTGATGCTGATGGCCAAATTGTCAAAGACTTTAGCGAGGCCTGAGTTTGATTCTTGCATTCCTCATCTTCCTATTCTCTCAGACAAAGAGCAACAGTACATGACAGACCAGTTTTAGACGAAACAGTTCTCTTTGCCTTTTGGAGGACATTGTGTAATTGGAAAAGCCTGAAAGATCAGGTGTCTGGTCAGCGTAAATAGAAGAAGCTCCCTCAAAGTCCCTGGAAGGATCAAACTATCTGAAAATCAAACATCTGTAGTCTACAAAGTACACATTTATAGATTTCAGCCAAAACAAGAAAGCAGAGTTGAAACAGTAAAATTAAGGTAATGCTTTGGCCTCAGTGTGATTTTCTATGTTTCTACCACTTAACTCTTTCAGCTTTAGATAGGGACTTGCTGCAGAGTTACCAAGTCTTAACTCCAAGTAAGCAGTCTGTCATCAGCTGGATAACTCCAGCAGCTATCATTGGGGCATTTGCTGTAGCAGGTTGGCAGCTAAAATTGAATTACACGTTTGGACTGAGCATCTGATGTCTAATGACTTTCAAGGCCAAGATATGATTCAAAATTCAGTTTACAGATAAATTGCTAAGCTACTCAACAGAGGCTTTGGCAGGGAGTAGATTGGTCTTTATCTGTCACTTCTATGACTTGGCTTGTAATCCAGGGTAACAGAAAATCATTCTCATTAAATAGGTACACGGGGACATCAATTAATTCTGTGATCTTCGCTGTCCTCTAATGAACTTTGTGTCATAAATTCACTTCACTGATTGCTTTCTCCCAGGTAGACATAAAAATACTTTATTAAAAATTACTGTTAGACCAACTATATTCAGATTAGTTTTTGAAAAAGGTTTTAATATATCACGGCTTGCAGTTGAGTTCTGACTAAAACGGGGATTGATAGAGGTAGGGATACTTGTCTGTCTATGCAGGTTGCTTTGAAACTGTCTAATCAGGAAATTCAGCTGTGTATACAATTTCATTTGAAATTGCACAGCATAAATTTTACGTGGTTTTTAGCTTGGAGATCTGTCTTCATCCTTCCTTCCCTGTGTTCTGTTGTCTGTTCAGAAGTTTATTTCAGC
This sequence comes from Acanthornis magna, assembly GCA_036785705.1. Lineage (NCBI taxonomy): Eukaryota > Metazoa > Chordata > Aves > Passeriformes > Acanthizidae > Acanthornis > Acanthornis magna. The sequence goes on from JAWUZG010000092.1 coordinate 3,743,990, forward strand.
ACTGTATTCTAGTGTTTGTATATTGGCCTTTCTGACTTTTCTCTTCAAGTGGTAGCAGTTAGAGAACTTGAACCTGGACAGAAGATTGAGGTAGAAAGGTAGAGGCAGCTGCAGTCACTAGAACTGAGTGGGGGGATGCTTAAATTTTAGAGAATGGGAGACAGCCTGAAAATTATAACTGTAGGACTAAGAAGAAATGAGGCTAAGTTGTTTCTTCAAGGGAGTAGAAAGCATTGCTTTTAGAGTGGTGTTTCTGTGTGTACTAGGGATGTTGAAGTTCTTGGTAGAATTTGATTGCAGTTGGTAAATATTTATAAAAATCAGTTTGAGAGAATTCAGAACTGCCTGGCATTTCTTGGTGAATAAGAAGAATCTGTTGTACTTTGAGCACCTGATTTCTAGAACAACTCAGTCAGTCCTTCTGTACGTGCGTGTGTGCCAGTGCCCACTCTGCTGCCAGCACGTGTAGCCCTGGTTCTTGGGGGGTTTGCTGAGTGTCCATCGCAGGTGTCCGGCCGTGCCCTGCCTGGGGCTGGAGCAACTCAGTGAACCGGCCGTGTTCTACCCGGAGCTGTCTGGGGCTGGAGCATCTCAGTGAGCCGGCCGTGCCCTGCCTGCAGCTGGAGCATCTCAATGAACCGGCTGTGCCCCGCCTGTAGCTGTCCGGGGCTGGAGCATCTCAGTGAACCGGCTGTGTTCTACCCGGAGCTGTCCGGGGCTGGAGCATCTCAGTGAACCGGCCGTGCCCTACCCGGAGCTGTCTGGGGCTGGAGCATCTCAGTGAACCGGCCGTGCCCTACCCGGAGCTGTCCGGGGCTGGAGTCGCTCAGGAGCCCGGCCGTGCCCTACCCGGAGCTGTCCGGGGCTGGAGCCGCTCCGGGGACTGGGCTGCGCAGCGTGAGTGAGGATCCTGCCTCTCACTCGAGAGTGCTGAAGCTTTTTGTGGCATCCTGTGCTACGTGGGAAAGCACTTTTCCGACGTGGTTAGGCACACAGGGATGTATATCTAGATTAGACAGATGTGGAAGCAGAGGATAAAGCTGGTTCAGAGTTATCCATCAAGCTAATGCCAGATATAACAACAAAATTTATGTCATGCAAGTCCCAGGACAGTGCTCTTCTGCACAGCAATGAACTGTGCTGGAATACAGAAAGACAAAGCTTAACAGGTCTCTATTCTTCCTGTGGATATATGTGCCACTATCTGACAGCAGTGTTTGTTGGCCCAGATTAATTTCTTGTTTGATAACATTAACTTCACTCAAGGTATATAAGGGATAAATTTTGTTCATTTTTTAAAAAAGTGAAGTCAGGATGACCAATCTTTTATGCTAGCTAAATGTTATTTATGCTAGCTAAATATTATTTATTTGATGCTTCCTCAGTAGCATATTGGAGGGCAACTAGGTATCTCCTGTTAAAGAGATATTAGGCGAAGTGGATTTCGTGTATTGATGTTATTTTATGTTAAACTACATCTAGGGAAACTTGTGGGGTTCAGGTCTTTTATATCTTCCGATCTTTTTAAAAGTTGTCTAAAAAAGAAACTGTTTCAATAAAAGAACACTGGAGTGCTGCATTCAGCAAGGATATCTATAAGCATATGATAATTAGTGGTTTAAATACAGAATTGTCTGCAGTATTCCTTAAGCACAACCATGAATCTCTACGTTATGGTTCACTCAGGACAGCAGCATCCGAAAGGAAATCGTGCCACATTTAATTAGAATAAATATAAACTGGAAAAATACTGTATACTGTCAGTTATGCATAGAACTGCAGTTATGCAGCATGAAGGAAGCTGGTAAAACAGATATATTTGCTCATAAGGAGGTATATAGTGATTCAGATCAGTGACCACAGATTTATTAGTCTCTCCATGCTTATATAATAAAGTTAAGTTGGATATAACAAGACACTTAAGGGTTTATTTTCATTGGAATATGAGGCAAGATGGACTGAAATGAGAATCCTTATGTGACACAACTGTCTGTTTTTTTATTTAGTCTCCTTTTTATAAAGTCTTTGTCTCTTCTCATGAAGAAGTGCTTTCTGTCTTATGCATGTGTCTTATCTTAATAAATGTTAAAATGCTTAGCAGAGTGAAGGTTGTGTGACTGGTAATGAACTTATAACCTGCGATGAAATGCAGTCCTTTTCCCCTGGTGATAGTGCTGTTTGAGATTGTCAGCAAGCGTTTTCTATCCATGTGCAATCCCCTGTAAAAGGGAAGACTGAACACAAGTACAAGAAACTTTAATGGGGAGAGATCAACAATTTTTGAACCTTCACGAAAAGCTACTATAAACAATTTTAGAACCATGATAAAATATATTGAAACTTCCACTTGTAAAGTAACATATGGCATCACAAATAGTCCTATCTCAGTATGTAAAGGAAAAAGAAATCCAAACAACCTCTTATGGGCCATATTTTGCTATCAGTATTTTTTAAAGTAACTGCACAACCTTAGGATCAGTTTCTGTTGAGATACTGCATCCACACTTTAATGGCAGAATATGTCCCTGTGTAATCAAGAACGAGCAATATTCTATTACAGCAGGGCAATGTACAAATGCAGACAGATGTGGCATGTGCTGCAGTTTCCATTAGCAAAGAAAGAAGCTGCAAATAGGAAGCAATTTTGAAACCTGCTGCCATAATTGCAAAACCATTACTGATATATCAGGGATGGTGCAGTTGATGTGTTTCCTCCAGAATGATGCAAAGTTGTCTATAAAATTTGAACTCACTAAGGAGAGATGTGGATATAAAATAAGATGCTATAAAATAAGATCCTTAAGGCATGGCTGATTTTAAAGCTGAAACTCCCTGAAATTAGGAGTTACTGAAATGGCAATGATGGAATAAATGTGTTTTCTTCAGTTATTCCTTAAAAAGAGAATCTAGAGGTGCAAGGAAATAAAACTTAGAAAACAGCCCCAAACAAACAAAAAAATCCCAAATACCAAAAAAATCCAGAAGCCCCAAAGCATACAATCTGCGTCATAGGCAAATGAATGCTGGATAATTTAGTGGATCCAGGTAGAGTAGTCATGACTGAAATGGAGACATGCTCCATTAGGTGAGAAATCATGTCTGGAACAATCTTTTCTAAAGCCCAGTGGTTTCTCCTCATGGAAAATATCTGGCAGAAAGAGGAAATGAGAACATGACACGTGATTGCATGTATAGCAGGTGATGAATGTATAAACACAGACAGAATGGGAGAAGGTAGATGAGGAAAACCATGTTTCACTTCATTAGAGAGGATTCTAAAATGACAGGTTGATGATGGTGTTAGGGTCAGAGGGAGAGGAGAACAGAAAGGGATTTAGGGAGGGTGCAGCTGAAAATTATTTACTTGCTGAGCAGTGTCCTGGGTGACCCTGACTTGGGCGGCAAAGAGTTCTTGTGAGCAAAACTACTGGCAAGCCCTGCTTCAGATGTGTGTGGCATTCTGGGCACAGTTTTAAGCTTGTCTTGCTGAGCACACACAATGCATTTTGGACTCCACGCAGTCACCAGTGGCCTATTGCCAGATGAGAAGTTCTAAACATCTGCCCTTCTGTGGTCTTCCTACTGTGTAACTTGTGTGGTGGGTGGTATTGCTTTTCGTTTGAGATAAACAACAAAGATACATGGTAGAAAGAATAAATGCACTTTAATCACTTTTTTCCTTGCATTGTAGTTGTGGATATTTGTAGCATTCATAATTAGCAGAGGAACAGATGGCAAAAGCTTGGTTTAAAACAGAGCATCCATCGAGTGATCATGTGCTGCTCCAAGCTTTTTTGGGATGGAGTTTGCTCTGTTCCCTTGGATGATGCTCCAGTACAGTGGTGCAGGAGTAAAGTAGGAAAATAATTTCTAACAGTTGGTGTAATTCAGTGTGTAGGATATACATACAGCATGGGAAACATTTAAACTTACAAAATATCTCCTGGATGCTCATGTGTTGTGCTGCAAAAGGATGAATTTCAACCTTTACTCTTCTGCAAAGCTAAGACCTGTTATGTATGAATTAATGTATAGGGCAAATATAGCAAAATGTCCCTAAGATTTCCCCATTCTCCTGTCCTGTATCTACACAGCAGGGAACAATTTAGTTTTTCTGTGCTTGAATTTCAGAAACTATTGTACTGTAGCTTAATCAAAAAACACCCCCAACAAAACAAATCAAAAACCCCTAGATATATATTTTGCTTGTGTGCTTCCAACATTAACATGGTGCTGCAATTTTTCAAAGCTGGAAAACATGAGAGGGTTTTGTCAGCATTTCACCATGACACTTGTTTCACATAGAAAGCCAGAGGGCAAAACAAAGTGGTTTCTTTTGGTCCATGTAATCTTTTTAGAAGGCAGTGGTAGCCCTGCAGGCACAATCACTGGGATTTGTATGAGGTAATGTTCGAAATGATGAGGTTTAGGATGTAAAGGCTGATTGATTAGTTGCGTGATTCTATGTTCCAAATTCAAAACTTAAAACTATTTGATTTTAAGGAGAAGTAGGAGCAAGGGGAAGGTTTCTAAAGGGAAAAATAAGCTAAATCTCTTCTTCATCGATAAAGTAGAAATATGGTATTCTCCATCTCAAAGGAGCTGAATGTATTATTGCAACCATCCAATCTAGCCAAGATCACATTTTCTTTTTTGCTTTTATCTTCTCTGAAAAAAAGATAAATGAACCCATGTTGAGATGTTTATCTCTGTGAGATGACCTGTGTTTACCTTCAAGTCACAGTGAACTGGATATTCTCTTTCTCTGTGAAACTATACAACTCTTTTCCCCTGCAGACTCTATGCATGCAGACATAAAATACTTCTGTGAGAACAGTGGTGCCTTTCCCTCTATGTATGTAATATTTTGGAGGATATCTGTAATAGCCAATGAAATGATCTTTGATAGTTCTTATTTTTCTCCAGATGCTGAACTATAAATTTAAATATATTGTGTACTGTTTTCTTTTTCCATTATGAACTCCCTTGTATCTCCTCACAGTAAATAGTTCATAAGCATGTAGTTTTGTGTTTGCCTAAACATATTTCTAAAATTTTCGTCTTCAATTTTCATCCAAAATCAAGTAAAAATTTTTTCCACTATGAAAATTAAAGTTTCCAACTGCACCAGTTTCTGCATTGACAAGACTGAATGAATTGTTTGTTCTTATTAAGTTCAGCTGACAGGGCTTTTTTAAATTCTTGAATGTATGTAGATCATAGAACTCTTGGGACAGAAACACTTCTCTTTGTTGATTGTGCAAAAGCTGAGGGTCCACTAAGGGCTGTCAACTTTGCAAGGACTGCTGGCCAATATAAATTTTATAGTACAAATAATTAATCTTTATCCCCAATTGATGTGGTCAATAGTAGAATTAAATTAAAGCAACTCTGTCAGTATGGCGTCTTTCTTTGTTGACAATCTCTCTGCCTTCTCAGTATGCTCCTCTTGTTAGGAGTGTTTTGCTCAGACCAGAGAAAAACTTCAGCTAAGTTTATCGAAAGAATAGCACTTGCACAGGGTTTTACTTTTCCTGGGATTTGTGTACCTCCCTTTCCTTTTGCAGACCTCATAAAACAAGCTCAGGTTCAGAAACAGCCTTTTCTTAGTTGAAGTATTTTCAATTTAGAGATTATCAAAACAGTCACAACCATCATGTTCTTGGCCTTCTAGCCATCTTAGTATTCAGTTACAAGTGCTACAAATGCAATATAATTTCAGTTGCCCCATAGCAGAATTAATCCCAAACTGTTTGAAACTGTAGTCATAAATGCTTCCTTCACTAAGAATTCCCTGAATTTATATAGCTTATTACAACCACTTGAGCCAACAGGCTCATAAGTCATAGGAACTCTTCCCAGTAGAGTTCCACTCTCTCCCTTGTGTTTGAAGCTTTCAGTGAATTTTTAAGATGCCTTTTCTCATAGTGAATGCTGAACACCACCTCAGTGGCTCCTAATTGCGTGTTCATGGCTTTAGAAGATGTTTCTTAATTGCTGAAAGTATGGAATGACGTATCTATCACCCAGGTTCTGAATTAATGCGGCTGTGCTACTTGAAACTCCAACTGCCTTCAAAAGCTGAAGAATTACATGGTGTTCCCCATAATGACAGGGCTTACAGCTACCTGCTGAGTTGAGAATTGTTCCTTCCAGCTTAGACTGTAAGTTGCACTAACGTGACTGTGCCAAAAGCTGAGAAAGAAATTAAGGCCACCTAATCCCCTCTCCCAGTGCCACCAGCAGACCAGTGCTTAGGGCTGTATGTTGAGTGGCTGTGGATAGTTTGAGAAAGCATGGGGGACATACCTCAGGAATGTAGAGAAAAAGGGGAGACTTGTCTTTTGTTTTGATAAAGATCATTAAGTGACTCTGCTCAGCAATAGAACATGAAAAATGTTCTTGGTATGGTGCTGTAGAAAGCCAATGAAATCCAATGACAGGGAGTAAACAGCATATTGTTAACAATTTGGAGGAGTGACAGGAGGGAAAATAAAAAGGAATTTCATAAAGCAAATTTTCATTTGCTGACTAGGGAGTGTTTCTTTCTGGGGAAAGGCAGAATGCAAGTTGTTAATCACTTTTGTTCCAAAACACTATTTATAGAGTGAGTTCCTGATTTGGGGGCAATGCTGCCTTCCCGAGCTTTCTAACAAGTGCGATGTTAACTCACACCATGGAAGATTTGCACCCTGCTGTGATCATGCAGCTCTTTCTCCTCCCAGCTCCTTTACATATGTCAGCAGCAGTGCTCAGCCTTTCCCTGCTTACCCTTTCTGAGCACTACAAATCCTTTTTACTGGGCTTGTATGGAGCAGGGGATGGTTGGTGACTTCCTTTATATTCCTTCATAGAACACAGCAACTACCCAGCCTTCCCTCCATGTCTTCCAGTTCATCACTCCTTGTAAATCTGACACTGATTTCACTTCTATGCTTAGTTAAGGGTACTTATTTTATCTTTTGCTTTCACATGAACACAGTACACAAATAGCAAATGCTAGGGTGCTGTGGGAATAGCTCCTCCTTCATTTCAGCTTCATCATTTCTGTTACATAAATGGTTTTATTTTTATTTTCAGCTTTCACTCTCTGAAAAGCACAGCAAAATATATGGATTTTTAATCTCCACAGTCTTGTTTTTACCCTACTGAATATGAGAAAAATAAGTCTGTTTTTCAGAGATAGACCTTAGATCGTGCTTCACAATTTCATTCCAAATTCCCGAAAGTGAAGCAGTAGGAACTGCCACTGTAATTTGGAAAATAAAAACAATAAGAAAATGCCAGACTAAAAGTCATGTCCAGCCTCACTTAACAAATGAAATGACAAACTATGAGCCTGAGTTAAAAAGAATATCCAGTATCCACAGACTCTGCTTTTATCCCTGCACCACTGGCAAGGCTCCTAGATTGGTGCCTGGGAGAGCATTGATAATTGGCCAGGGTATGACTGCACATAAGTGCGAGAGGCCACTAAATCATTTGCCACTTCTGGCGATTTTATGCTGAGAGAGCCCTGGGATTTCTGCATGTCTGCAGTGAGCAGGATAACTGCTGTGGAAGAGGAATCCTAATGTGCTTGAGATCTGTGTGGAAAGGATCCTTTTTTTTAGATGTTTTGACAGTATGAAGCACTAATGACTCTGTTACTGAGATTCTGAGGGTAAAAAACCCTGAGTTTAAAAAAAACCCAACCAACCAACTCAGATTAAAACTGTCTCTGGCAGTTTGTTTATATGAAAATTATTCACACACTTATTTACAATTGTACAAACTATTGTTTCAGATGAAGAGTTTTATGCCTAAATATAAACCTGTTTGGATAAGTTTTACTGTTTATTCTCAGTGAAAAATCTGTAGCATTTTCCACTGAACCTGCATGCACATTATATAAAGGAGTCACCTGTAGAATGAATTTACTTTGTTTTCTAAGTGGTTTTTTGTCAACAAAGCAAAACAGGCAGCTTTTTTACTGTTCTCCTTGCTATCAACTAGAGTAGACATGTTCTATGATTCTATGATATTGTTATAATTTTCGTTCAGAAATAGCTGATATTCCATCTGTTCCTCTGCTGTACTTTGCAGTGAGCTAAGCTGTGTAGGATTCCCTTATAACATGTTGAACTCTCCCATGGAAATAATAGACTGTGATAACAGAGGCCAAACTTTCATGATTTCTGGAGTTATGAATTTTAATGTGATACTAGAGCTGAAAAGAGTCTTTGAGAAGGGAAAATGGATGTTTTCTATCTCCATTTTGAAGTGTGCTGTGGAGAAAGTAAAAATAATTAAGTGCCCTTCATTTTTCCTTCTGGTGACCAGTTTTCTGACTTTTACCCATTTGGTGACTATTTTAGTCTCGACCTCAGTCCCTGAAAACCAGATAGAATATCTTCCTGTCTCACACAAGGTTAAGTCAGTATTTCTGCAAGGGCTGTTACTAGTATAGATTATCCTTCAGGCAGTGCTCTCTCACTTCGGAAATTCTGCATTGACATTTAAAATCCTATATTTGACATATTCACCAACAATATAGGGATAGGTGATGTGCTTCCTGAAAGAGATTTAGTTATAAAATATTTTGGTTCGTGTCCTACATAAAGAGCTCTTTGTAAAATTAAAGCATCTTGGATTTTCAAAATAGGTTCTTTCTGTTCTTTAAGGCTTCCTGCTTTGCCTACAGATTCCCAGGAACCCACCTACCCTTATTTATCTCTGAAGCTGATTTTAAGCAAGAGCTCAGCCTTCAAGGAAAGAAAACATTTTAATGGGTTTCTCATAATAATCTTGCTAGTAAGGCAAACTTAAAAATAAACTGCTTCTCTCCTTCCCTCCTTTCTAGAGTGAGCTGAGAGGACAACACCAGCTGAATCATCTGTCTGAGTCATGCAAGCTGCTGTCATTGTTTGATGTAAAGATGAACTAAAAAGCTGTCATTTGCTTGGGAATATTTTTATACTTGACTCACTTGTCCAGTGAAGGGAGAGTTTTTTGTTAGGCTTTTTTTTCTTTTTGCCTCCTTTCACATGGAAAATTACAATGAAGCCATGTGTCATTGTAATGGCTATAAACTCTGCTACTAAAAAAGCTTTACTGAACTCTTCCACCTCAGAGCATCTGTCAGCCTGAAAGTCTGGCCTTTTTGCACTTGTGCACAAGCTCTGTGAGGCCCTGTGCAGGCAGACCCTGCCTTCAAAATGCCTGGGCTTGTGCAAACACCTCTTCCTCCCCAGCTGTGTGCTGCCTGAAAAGATTCACTCCTGTCTCTGGACTGTCCATGCTCTCACCCTGATGTCTAACAGTTGATCCTCAGATTCATGTGGTTTTTGCTTTTGCTTTCACTTTCCCTTCTCCATCTCCTTATTCTCTCCTGGTTTATCTTGTTGTATCTCTTGTAGTTGGCTCTGCAGCACCTTCTTATCTTGCACTTCACAGCCTTCTTTTTTTTTTTTTACTCTTTCTTTACTCTGTCATCTCTGTTGTCCATCCACTTTCTTCTCTGCATTTTTCTATTGTTAACCTTTCTCCCCTCCTTTTTTATAGGTATCTTTCATATTTTCTTCCATTAGCCAAGTCCTGTGAGTTTGGTATCAAATGTTGCCAGCCAGTAAGTCATAGAAGCAGAGAGCTATTTTATCCAAACTGATGGTAATGTGGTCAGTCTGATTTTTATCTTAAACCTGGCACACTGAAACTGCTGTACATTCCTGCCCAGGAATTCCTGCTCTCTGGGGTTACAATACTTGGAAGAATGAGCCAGTGCTGAAAAATGATGCAACCTTGGCAGAAGTGCAGAGGCTACTTAAGAGTCCTAATTTCTCTAGCAGTCTGTCCAACTTATAACTGTAAGCATTTATGTAAGCTCCCTAATCACAGATTCACAAAAAAACCCCTGTAGAGTTTTGAAGAACTGCTCAGCTTGTAACATGAAGGAAAATCCCTACTTCCATTTCAAGAGACTAGGTAGGAGATAAAGATGCAGCTACTCTTCATTGCTGTGTCTACCATAAAACTTTATATTACTGACTAAATGACTATTATTATTATTATTATTATTATTATTATTATTATTATTATTATTACATCTCTGGAACAAGTAATGGGTTTAATACTTTTCTTACATAGGGAATGTAAAAATACAAATTTTCTAACAAGAACTGGAAGGCTTAGATGTCCAGTTTTTGTGCACTTAATATTTTTTCTAGGACCCACATTAAAGCAAAGTGCCATAGTCTCTTTTAAGTGTAGTAATTTTAAAATCTATAGCAGTTGATCTCAAAACATTAAAAGAAGAGAACAGTGATATTTCTGCTTCTATAACCCTATGGGATCATTTCTTTATACTCTGGAAGATGGAATTTATGTCAGTTAAGCTTTGAGGCTAAGCCCAAGTACAACACTCTCTACAACAGCTTGCAGGCTGCACAATCAAATTTTTTCCTCATTTACCCCTAATCAACAGGGCAAGCTTCTTTTCTGAGATTTATTCTCTCCAAAGTTTTTTGGTATGTTTTGAATGCTTCTCATGTTTTGGAATGCATTCCATTTCCAGGGAAGTAATTTATAGAGAGCAGATTAGTACGAGTTTGGATTCCTGAGAAAGTGGTGTATAGCTACCAGATCAGTACAATCTTTCCAGCAAGTTTAAAACCTAGCTAAAAACATTAATTTTTCTGTTAGACAGGAGATCATTAACAAGTGTAATTTTATCTGTCCTGCAAATAAATTGAACAGAGCCTCTTGGAACATTGCATAAGGGATAAACACTAATGTAAAGCAGCTATACTCATTTAACACAGGAAATAAAGGTATTGTATAAAGCAAGTTGCATTATGTAAAAGATCCATTTGAAACCCTAGGTTAATGCTTTATGTTCGTATTTACCATTTTATAGGTGCTACAAAAATTAATTTAGTTTGTAAATGTCATGCTCTGTTTCAGGAAGATGGTAGCCAGACCATTGTTATGTAAAATACCATGGAATTAAGTTGCATTATTTTGATTAAGTCAGTATAATGTTATCTGATTTCTGTAGCCATAAGTACTAAGCAGACAGCATGGCTATGCTATGGTTTTGATACCTTGCCGGAAGCTTCAGATAAATTGTTGTTATAATGAAGTTGTGAAGTCCTCACCCTGATAAAGCTTTATCATGTTCAGATTGAAGATACTGTTTCAACATATTTCAGAAATTCATAATAACCCCCCACCTGCTTCTTTTATCTTCATGGAAAACCATGGTTTCTACTTATCTGATCACTTATGTGTCACAACAGTTTCCCTGAGAGCTTGAGAAAATTAAGTGTGAGGCAAATCACTTCCTGAGTCCCAATCCATTTTTCTGAAAATCTGCTGAAGTCGATGGCATTCTTCCACTTGACCTGCACACACATTGTGTAACCACAGGGATAAAAGTCAGTCATATTTCCAATAATTTCAATGAATCCTTATTTTTACATTTGTGCTCAGCCCCAGTGCAACCAGCCAAGTTTTTGTAGATCCCAGTGAGCTGTTCAAGCAAATGGTGGCCTCCTCACACTTTGAAGTAAAAGAAATGCATAACCTTTCTCTTCCTTTTCTACTGGTTTTATCAGCCAGCCGAGAACAAGTTATCTTTCTATTCAGTTGCCTTCTGACAATTTTGCTTATGATTCTTGAGTATGATACAAAAAGGTCTAGCAGTCTGTGACATCAACTGAAGTTTTATAACCCGATTCTGTGCAGTAGTCTCTTCAAATGTGTCTACTTATCCATATTTTCTTCTGCATGGTGCTTTTTCTGATGTGAGAAAATAGGAAAACTAGGGGGAAAAAAAGGCTAGCTTTGGGAAGGAGGTGAGGAGAATGCCTTCCTTTCAATGGAGTTTAAAATAAAGAAAACTGATTATTCATAAATTCAGTATGAATTCTGGTAACTGTAACAAATATGTTAACTATCAATTCTGTTAAATATGTAGACATATTTAGAGTTTCCAAATCTGCAAATGTATAAGTAGGTGTTCAACTTTAAAAGAGTAATGATGAACTCAGTGGGCTGGTTTGCTGTCTCTAAATTAGGGTCTTCTGTAGCTTTTTGCAGGATTTGTGTTTGGTGATGCATTTCATTAGCTTATGGTTGAATTTTGAGCCTAAAGATATAGCTGCATAGTTACAAATTTCAAAATCTGTTTGCTTTCACTGAAAAGCTATTTATTTTGCAAAAGTAATTTAGTCACTCAGTCCTGATAAAAAGACTTTGGTACTGAGCAATCAGAAGTGCTGTGTTTAGTGTGGTGGCCATATGTTGATGCCACGAAGTCACAAATACATTAGCAAAATGAGAGATGTGTTTGAATCCTGCGAAGAGTATTGAGGAACGTCTTCTAGTGACTGACTTATTCCTAAGACTTCATAAAATTGTGAAATGCTTTACCTGCCTTTGAAATACAGCTGTCTGCAGGGTAAAATGTAGCAGCTGGTCTTACACACCAGAGTTAACCCCACCTGACCCTGCTAGGTTTGGAATCTGACAAAATCACAGTGGGAGGCTGTGAGGCTGCAGGCAGACCTGCAAATAAGCAGTATAAATTACTGACAATTCCAAGTAAATGACTAAGTGTTGTAGGAGATATGGAATGTGCCATTTTGTATTTTACTTTGTGGGATCACGAAATGTATTTTATTCTTTTCAAGCTGAGCTTGCCTTCTGTTTTAGTGGGGTTGATACTTCTCTATGAACCCACTTTGAGGGTTTTGATTATAGGTCCATTTCAGAATGACAAGGTGACATTATTTTCTTTCCCCATTTCAGTGTTGTTAAATTCTGAGTGCTGGCAGAGCTCAAAGATTAGTCACTGGGACAGATTTGCCATTATTTTCAAGCATTCTGGTGACATATTGGTGCTCTGAAGCTTTCACTTTAAACAAAACTAAACTGACCTTAGTGGTTGTTTTAGCTCTTGTTTTGTGGTTGAACACTTCTCCAGCTGATGTGCAGCTCTCTTTCCTCAGCTGCTGATCAAAATCAAATTAAATGCTTATTCCTGAACTTGAACCTCTCCCAGTGTTTTTCAATTTTTACCCACTTACAGTTGTTAGTTATTTGTATTTTCAAGTGCCTGTTGTTTAAGGTTGAAATTGTGGTCCTACTGGAGCCAGTTAAATTAACTCTAGTGGGGTCATGTTTTCCACATGAAAATATTAAATATTACACATTAATTTAAAGCTTCTTTCTCTTGAAAGATAAAAAAATAATCCTATAAGAAGAAGCCCATTTTTCTGAAACATGTCCATACTTTGCTTTATAAGTCAGTAGCCTCAAGCAAAAAATAAAGCAGTATAGGCAAAAAAAGTATCATTTCAAGTCAGAATACAGGAAAGCTCTTGCAAGTGGCCTTTAAAATTTGTTCACTAGCACAATTCAGGTAATAGAAGAGCCCCAAAGCATGTACCCATATATGTCATGTCCAATGCTGTTACAATATGAACTAAAAAATCATGGAAATAATAATAGCTTCTAAATACAAGGGGGGGGGAAGAAAAAAAAAAGAAAATTCAAAGCCTTAGCTATCTTAATGTCTTGCTTTGTTTATAGTTTATAATGTGTGCTAAGTGTATAAGTGGATGTAAGGATTATGATTTAGCAGTTTCAATCTGTTTAGATTTGCAGGCCTAATCTGAGGGATTTCTGGTCTTTCTGCTCAACCAATCCGTGTGTCTGTTGTGATACTGTAGTTCAGTCATTTCAGATACAGGCAGTCTTTCCTATTGATTTTATTCCCTGTGATACTGCATTTGATATGGCAATTTTTCCTGCCGACATTTCATCTGATAACCCACCAATGTGCCCCAGTGATAGTACTTTGCCCAGCTTCAGTTTGCATACAAACTGGATTAGAATATTAAACCAGAGTTTGATTGAACTATTGCTATTCTTCATAGTGAGCTCCCAAACTTTCCTTGGAAAAAGTTGGTATGGGAAATTTGAAGCTTTACATCCTGACTTCCTTAAGTTGTGTTACTCAGGTCTATACAAGTTTATCTTTCTACTCTTCTTAGAAATAATGGTATATACATTGAGATGTGTAGGGCATATTCCTCAAAAATAGTTTTGTAATATCAGTAATTCATACAAAGAATAATTCTCATGAACTTTAACTGTGAGAAATGTGCAAATACTCTGTTTTGTTTTTATCTTGTTGGAGGTATGACTGGAAAGTAATGTAAAAAAGAACTGCAAAATAAAAAGCCGAGCAAAACACATTTTCATTCTTCTTTTATCTTCTGAAAATACTTGTCATATGTTTGATTCATTTGTGAGGACTTAAATCAAAATCCCTTGCTCAGGTTTCTTTCTGTCTATATGAATTCTTATCCACTAGAACAAGGTGTTGGCAGTGACAAGAGCTTGCCAACATGACTGAAAATGTTACATTGGACCAATGGAGCTGTATTTGATTTCAACAGTGGAGCAAAATAATGTAGTGATGAGAGGTTTATGGTCAAAAAACATGAATTCAGTCACTTGTACTTTACTGGACATAAGCAGCAAGGGAGGATGATAAAAAAAGAAATAGCTTCATTTTATTCTCTCCCAACAGTGTGTCACTACCCATTGCGGAATCAATGCACTCCAGTTTTAGGCTGTGTAGCACTATCTGGTAGATGGCTCCAAAGTAACAGCACTTGGATTTCATTGAGAGTTTGGGAGCCCTAGGGAAGGAGGAGGATCATGTTAAGAAAATGGACAGAGTAGCTGTTCCTCGTTTATTGATCTTAACTAGATCTACCTCCATAGGCCATATTATACTTGCTCTAGATTAGATTTCTAGTTTGAAGTAATTACTTAGTAATTTATGAAAGAATATTTTTATTTTCCAATTAAATGTCAGCAGTGATGTTAATGAATGATGCTACAGTATTTTGAAACACCTAGCTTCTTAATTTTTTCCCTTTCTTCCTTCTTTTCTATGTAATTACTCTTTGGTTTAAGGTCGCTATTGATTTGTTGTACACTCGTCCTTGGTGTAAATGGATAACCCTTAAGCATCAGATAAGAGGGCATGAGCGACACTTCCCATTACACAGCTCGTGCTGTCAGTTACCAGGAAACATTTCCTGCATTGGAAAGGATCCTCCAATGGATTTTCTTTTGTTATAAAAACTCTTTTGTAGTATTTGCTGAGAATACTAATGACAATTAGCATGCTTCTCCATGTCAATAGACAGTGAGGAGCCTGTCCCCAGGGCAGCTGGCATGTTTGTCAGTCCTGGAGATGAGAGTGTGAAGTGAATCCTGGCAGGAGACTGGACAAAGTGCAGCTCTAGAAAGAGGTAATGGAAGGGAAATGCCTCATTATCACAAAGCAAAATCATATTCTTGCCACTTAGACGTTCTTTTCGAAAGCCACTGTGGTTCACAAGGAGAAATCACTGATGACCTAAGACAGAAGGAACTGGTTCCCTTTCCCACAGGACATGCTGTCAAAAGTGATCAGTGTTTCCTTGGCATTTCCAGGGGACAATAACTCTCCCAGCAAGTTCCCCTGTTGCACTTAGGGCTGCTGCTGGAGGTAGGATTTTGTTATATGTGAGTGGGAAGCCGGAGTGGGAGTCGCTGTCTGAGTTGGTGACTTACAGGCTGGTTACCTGAGAGACTCAAAGCTGCTGCAATTGGCACGGAAAGGCTTCTCAGGAAAAAAGGAGAAGGGACGTGTAGCTGACTGCTTTCAGAGAGAGCTCATTGCAGAGTTTGTCACTTTTAGTCTGACATGCCGGGTACTTGCTGACCTTCAGAGGAAATAGCAGCGTTCTTTCTTTTGCAGAGATTCTTACTGAAAAACTTTTCCCTGGAAGGGATTTTTCATATACATTTTGCTTCTGCTTTGAGGCCTGATCTGATTGTCACATCATGCATGGATGCTGCTGCTTTAGGTGGTTGATTGTGTCATTGTCAAGGCTTTCTACGCTCAGAAGAGATGCCCTTTCATGTCTGTCCTTGTGAGTGTCCTGCAACGACAAATGAGACACATCAGTAAAATTTAACTCTTTAGTCTAAGGCATAGTCTAAGGAATTTTAACTTTGATTACACAGTAAACCCTAGAGAAGAATCCAGGCTCATTTGCTAAATGTTTTCTAATGCTCAGGAATCTTAACATAATGCTGATTAATATGCTACGTATTTTCTAGGTTTGCAGAGCATGTCACAAGTAATTGATCTAGGATTGTATTTCGCCTTTATTGCCATGCAGCTAGAAATATATACCAGCCACTTAATTAGAGCCAGCTTTTAATGAAGATAATGAAAGGAACAGCATTAAATGGAGCAGAAGCAAGATCCAAGTATTGCTTAGTGCAAGTTACGGGATAAAGGCTTAAAAACGTCCTTTCTAGGTCCTTGATTCTGAGGCAATTCTGTGGAAGGTCAGCAAGGTCAAGGTTTCTGCCCCCTACAATGGCCTGGTCTAGTCCAGCAGAGTATTGAATCAGTCTGGGCATGTGTGGGGCAGAAGGACAGTCTCACTGTATCCCTTCTTCTGACTATGTCTCTGCCTGAAGCATATGGGATGGCAAAAGAATTTATCCAAGAGATTTGGTCCTGAGTAACAAACTTTCATCTAGATAAAAATCTAATCATGCTCCAGACATACAGTGTTTTTATATTAGAGGCACCAAATAAAGAAAATACTAAATCAGTTAAAATAAATATATCAGCTAGGAATTGCTAAGGAGGATCCAAACCACTACCAAAATGTTTTGTGGCACTGTGTATTATGGCAGAAAATCAAATGTATCAAAAATGCAAATTCAAAGCATAAGAAGCAACATTTAAAATCATTTGCAAGGACCGATAGCTGAAGAGAAATATAACTGTGATTGCTACAGCAGCAAGTGTTTTGCAAGGTTATGGAACTCCAAGAGGAGAGCAGTAAAGCTGTAATCATTTTTTTAAATCAGAGACAGATTGGCAAGACACAACTTTGAGCCCGAGGGCTCAATAAATGAAACTACAAGGACCCACAAAGTTACTTTAATTTTGCTAGGAGTTTGGGTAAGTGGCAGCATTTTACACATGCATTCAGAAGTGAGGAGGATGAATATTCAGTTTGCATTCTACCCTGAATGATCTGATGGTGTTTGGAACTGTTCAGGCAGTGACCCTTGTAATACAAGGGCTGAAATATGCAAGCCATCACCACTGGCCTATTTTTCCTTCCTCTCTTGTTTTAGGATTTGTTTGGGTTTTTTGGGTTGTATTGTGGGTTTGTTTATTTCTTCAGGCTCCTGTTTTAAATCATGATTTGGCTGAGGGAGTGACAAAAAGGAACATCACACGTTCTAGGTGTATTTTTTCTTGGTGACGTCCACTATCACTGGATGCATCCAGTGGAAGGGGGAAAGTTCATTGGCACCTACTAGAGAGCATATTGAGTGCGAGCATTTAGAATATTATAGGGGCTCTAGTTCAGCGTTAATACAGTGTAGTGTTTGTTCATCAATCTATCTGCACATAGAAGAATCCCTCAGAAAATTCAGATGGACTGTGAATTCTTTAGAAAGTGAGTCTGAGGAATGTAGTGAGTCTTTTTCTTGAGCTGTGCTTTTCGCTGCAGCAATGACAATTTTTGAAATCTTACAAGAAGACACCCCCCAGATACCTTTTGACTTTCATGCAAAATTCTGTTTCATCACAGTGTGCTTATTTTTGCAAGGTTGCTATGAATTTCCATTCATTCTTTACAATTGTAGAGCGTGAATAATGATATATTTGGGAAGTTCAAAATGCAGAGGAAGTCACAGAGGAATCTATGGGCTTCTCTCAAACCTGTGGGCTCACCTGCACTGGATTATTTGAGAAACGTAAGACTATGAGGTGTGGGTGAAAAGAAAGGGAAGAGGGAAGTCTGTCATAAAAAGAACCTTCCCTTTTTATTTCAGGGAAAATCCCTAAGGCAAGAGACATTCTTTTGTAGTTAAGTTTGTAAAAAATGCACCACAGAAGTGATAGTGTCTTGGCAGAGATATTCTGAGACTGAAGAAAATATCCCATTTTTCATCCTGACAGATTTAAGAATGTTGAATCAAGGTGCAAATATTTTCTTGATTTGCAATGTATTTTCACAATGTAACACATTAAAATAAAGATTGAGTTGCATTTTATTTAGAGGTCATTATGAATTCCTTTTAAAACAATGCATGGATCAGCAAATTCTCTACTTGTAGGCTAGCATCTGTAAGTCTTACTGGATCTATTTAATTAGATTTCCATGCAGCATCTGTAGCAGTGGAAAATTCAAATAATTAAGCTTCATGATTTCTTGTGTATTATAAATGTCACACAACTAGCTGCTGCAGAGCAGATAATTCCTTTTTGTAATTGGAATTTCTGTCATGAGTTGTTCCCTCATTTATAGCAATTAGAACTTTGTAAATAATTTTATATAATTGGGTTCAGTTTGAGTTACCTTTTCCTATAGGTTAACATCTTTTTATCTTTTTCTGATGTATCTTACTCTCTTTTTCTTTTCAGTTAAATTTTATGTTTTCCCTAAACTGTCTTATTATTTCTTTATCAAAGCAGCTGAAATAACTGGTCTGGGAGAAGAAGAAATAGAAACAGACCTGATGTGACCCAGCTGTAAGCTGAGTTGGATTCATCCCAAAGCATTCCATGCTCCTGCAAAGATTCAAGTTTATAAATGCATGTCACTAGTTGACAATCGCTGCTTCATTAAAAAAAAGATAAAAATTCAAACAGCAGCAGAGGCAATATCTGGAAGGGTGATAGTTGCATTTTAGTCACTGGTTCAGGGGTTGGTTTTATAGTTGTCAAGGTTTTCAGCACTTATATATGAAGTCTTGTGAGTATTTAAATGTGACTTTCTGGGGGTCTCACTGTATGGCAGCTGCTGCCTTATCTGATCCCCAGTGCCTGGCAGATTTCACCTAGATTTCATTTTGGTTTCTACCTCCAAAATTTTGGGAAATAGTTGAAAATATAAGTAAGATGTACTGTAAATGTCCTAAAGATAAAAGGCAAACAAACTCCATCCAGATAAAATCTGTGTATCATTTTGAAGTCCCTTAGGTGACAGTTTGATCTCCAGGTTTCTATGACTTCTTGGCTTATGAAATTTAAATTCTTATAATTGAAAATAGCAAGGTTAGAGCACAGAAATATGTGGAAGATATCAGTTGACTGTGTTGTTTAATTGGTCAAACACTGACATTTGAGGCTTAGGATTATTTTTTTTCAAGAGTGATCTTTTTAATAAAGCCACTACATGAAATTTAAAAACTGGGACCAGATTTTCCTTTACTCTGACACTGAGCTTCAGGTGTTGCCCCTGCCCTTAAAATGAGTCATTGGAAGATCAGGCACTTTGATCCCATTCTTGGAGAGGACCACAAAGTTTTCCCACTGTTCTTGAGATGCCTTAACTTGTCCAGAGAACTGAAAATGGTACTCAACACCCTTAATGAGGTTGGAGTAAGGGAAAGCATTACTCTTACACCTCGTGCTTTCTCTGCAATCACAAAGGGAGTTTCTACTTTGGGAATCTGAAGCAGAGAGATGATGTAACTTTTGGGTTTGACACTTTACTGGGTGAAGGGCAGAGCCACAAATAGAATTCAGGTCTCCGCAGTGTGATCCTGCTCTCGCTGCCCTGACAGCTACTTTGAGCCTGCTGTTATAGAGGCTTTGCTGACCCAGCTGCAAGCAAATTTGGGGACAGACAAATTTTACTTTACTTGTATATGTTCTTCATGCAACTGCAATTAATTAATCTTTCTATTAGTTAGTGAAAGCCACTGCACTTGCATTCTACTGTTACATAGCAGTTCTGTCAAGCAGTGGAAAATCTGCAGTGATACCTGTGGGAAATGTTGCATTTATTGAGTGTTTATTACAAATTCCTTGCTGTAAGGGAAAATTAGGAAGCATGGGGGGCATGCTGAATAGGTATAAAAGAAGGAATCAGACAAGTTGAGAAACACTGTAGATAAGGAAACACTGACCAGCTCTTGAGAATTGCTTCTAAAGCACTTGGAAGTCAGTTCCAGTGTGTGGGGGGAGACTGTGAGTGTCCAACTGATCCAGACTGATAGGACACTGCTACCTAGGCAAGATGCTGATTACAACATAGAAAGTTGGCACTGGATTCTGTAGTTTCGTGACTTGTGAGAAAAACTAAGGTGCAGTGGTACCAAAAAACCCAATGCGCTCAATAGCTTTGATTTCCAGGGCAGGCTGTTGAATAAAAAGGTTAAGACAGACAGTTTTATAAATGGCAATATCACTGGTGTGGTGCTTATTGTATAGGCCACACATTAATCTCACACCATGGGGAACATTAATGCAGCAGTCCCAACACGGTTCTTTTGTAACAGAACTGTCTTTTGCAGTGATTAATGAATTTAGCATTAATCTATTATTACCACTGGGAATTGAGTGGAATCAGGCATATACAAGTTATCAGTTTCCAAAACATTTCTGAACTAGGGATTATTTGTCTTTTGAGGGGTCATTTTATTCTTTCATTGTTTATTTTAAACATGTTGCATATGATTTATTGTGATTTATGGAGCTGACAAAGACTGGATCATTTGGAATACGAGTAAGTTTGCATATCCAATGAATAGTAGCTTTTGTTGCAAATAAATGATTGTGTTTTGGGGTTTTACACTAAAGAAGTGTAATTTATCTTCTTTCCTATTATTGCATTTACTTAATGATTTACAGATTTTTTTTATTATTTTGTTTTATTCTTCAAATAAGTGACTCAAGTTATAACCCTCTCTTTTTCTATTGCTCACAATTCTGTACAACCCAGTCTACAGAAGGAATTAAAATACTCTCAGCCTATTTATCATTGTTTTTAAGTCAGTGTAACTTCACTGAAATAACAAGTTTAATAAAATCCCAAAGCATAATACTGAAATGCTGTTCTGATAAATAAGGTTTGGCTATTAGCCAAAAAATCTGCTGGTAAAACTCCAATAATCCTGCATTTGCAGAATGAAGTAAATTAGGTATCTTTCAGGGTTTCAAAAATCCCAGAGTCTGGTTTTTCCTGAAATTGTAATATGCTTTATTATTGTTGCATACTTCTGAATTTTCTGGAATCACGTATTTCATGAGTAGTATGGGTTCTCTGTTAGCATGGAAAAGAGCATCATGAAAATTCATGTGAATGTCACCTGGCAAGTAGCATCACTCGAGCGATAATATGAAAGCCTTTGAATGCACGGAAAAAGCTGCTGTTCACTGGCATGAAAAGAACATCCATAATAGTTAAGCCTATATCTCTTAATCCTAATGAATTGTTACAGAAGTTACTGAAAGGTAACTGCATGTTTTTCCAGCAGTGGCTTAAAGGAAAATATTGATCAGCATGGGTGATGTAATGTAGTATATTAAGACTTTTGGCATGTTCTAAGCTTTAGGCTGGTTTGCTTATACCATGGTTTTAGCAGCATTCAGGCAAATAAAAAAATTAAGATCAATAAAAGCATTAGAAATAAATGTTATTCTCTTGGGTGAAGTAATACATTGTGCTGCACCTGAACAAAGCCCAGGATTGCAATACAGTTAATTCATAAGCACAATGGGCCGATTGATAGAGGAGTTGTCTCAGATATCCTGTCTTTAATATCAGAAAATCAATTTTGTGGATGGGCTTGCATAGAAAAGAAGTTTGTGATATGGAAATTCCCAATAGTGCTGTATAAACAAAGCACTGTCTTCTGACCAGCCAGTGCCCTTTTACTTCGTATTTCAGAAGACATTTACTTTATATGCAGTTCAGCAATAACACCTTTGCATCTAAGAAGCCTGAAGAGATCCAGTTCATTGGAACTGGGGCAGACATCTCCTGAAGGAGCCGCAGTTTCTGATCCTGTAAGGAGCAATTGCTGAGGTGTTGAGCCCAGGTGTCCAGGCAGACGGCTCCAAGGCGTGTTCTTGGGAGTAATGGCCCATGAGGGCAGTCACAAAAATTTGCTGCACATCACAAACTCATCTGACAAATGTCTGTTATCTATTTCTGTATATATTGGGCTTTCAGTAACTCACATATGTGAAGAGTTGTGTATCTGTACTTTGCCTGGGAGGTTGGAACCTTCCTACATGAATGATGTGGTGATTTTATGATTCATGTCCTGTTGAACAGACATGTTCAACCAAAACGATTTGGGGTGGTCTGTTTTTTCTCTTTTTACTGTGTTTTACAACTGCCAATTTGAAATCAGATAGTGTTGAGAATGTTAATGTTTTATGTACTGGAAATTCATGACCAATGAAAACTTATATTTTCTCTTACAGAAGGTGGCTCTGGAAAAACCAGACACCTAGAAGACCCTCAGATAGTATTTCTTCTTGTTTCTGGTGAGATGGGGGAGGGGAGAGACAAGAGGCAGCAGCTTCTTGAACTATTGATGGTCCCTTATAACTGAAATTTGTTGTCATTGCTGTGTGGTTGCACGAACAGTTGTGATGCCTGTGACTCCTGCTGAGCTGTGCTCTGTGGGAGTTGAGACATGGTGTTCTTTTTCAGTGGATGTGGCTGTCAATTTCTAAGCTTGATGCTTATGTAAAATACGGCTTTTAAATATTAGGGTGGGTTTTTATTTCTTTTTTCTCTTTGTATGATAGAAGTGCAGTTCTTTCAGACTGATGGTTTGTCATCTTCATGTAACCATTTCAAGTTGGTCGAGGTTTTACTTTATAGTTACTTTTTTAGGAGGAGAGTCAGGAGTATTCCCATGGATTGTCTGCCAGTGGTCAGCTCTGCGATCGCTCACATGTCCACTTTTTCCTGTGGACTGCTGAAGTGGCTGTGTCAGGCTGTCAGGGCAGGCAGGTGGGGAGCTATGCTCTAATACCCTGATCAGAAGTCCTGTGGCTTTGCTGAGTTTAGCCATCAAACAGCAGCATTCTCGTGGAAGAGAGCTCACATGGGCTGCTTGGGTGACTGATGGGATTGAAGGAGAGAGGAAGGCAAAACGATGCTTTACAGCACGGTTCGTTGGGCAAAGGTAATGGTGTGAACCCTGACAGGCAAGGGATCTGCTCTCTGAGAGAAGTCAGCCTCAGGAGCACTGAATTTCCTAAAAGAATATAAATTAAAATTGTTCCTGTAGCTTTGCTGGGTAGCAGAGAAGTTTAAGATTAGATGAACAACATTGTATTATTCTGAAATAATGTTCTGTAATGTGTTGTTCTATTTAATGGTAAATGCACCTGTTTAAGAAGATAACAGTAACTACTGCAAACCCTGATCACAGGCTCCTTAAAGAAGTACAGGTTCTGTTATGTGTAGTTGCAGTTAAATAAATGGTCCTGTTGAGGATATTTCTCTCAAATGTGTGAATTAGGAGTATGAGAATTGCTTAATGTTTTTGCAAACCAGGAAAACGGAACAGCTGTAAAATTTCAGATAGGCAGGACAGAGAGACCAGGAAAGTGCAGAGGAATAAGTTGCCACATTACCATGTTACTGCTTTGCTTTTCTTGTGTACAGAGATATGAGAGCCTCATCTGATTTCAGGTTTGAATCAGTGCAGGACTTGAACCTGCTCAACATCCACTCAACAGTAGCTTTCTATATTGTTTCCCTATCACTCTTTCAATATGTCTGATGGGGTAGAATACCTTAAAAATAATAAATATTTGAACGGAAATGAGGAAATACTTTAATTTATTGGAATTCTGGACATTTGGTTGTTCTGTTTCTCTTACTTCACTGCACTGCTTTTTGTTCAGGATACCTGATTATGGCATTTAAAACAACAAAGAAATGTAAGGAGCTCATTGTAATATTAGTCATATAATTGGATGACTTGGTTTGATTTATATAATGCTAGCTAAAGGGTTTTATTTGGCTCTCATGTGCCCAGAGATGCATTTGTAGTCATGCTGTTTGATATACAACACAGCTGCTACTGTGTTACTGAGTTTTCCATGTAAGTGAAATCAATTTCTCCCACGTACAGCCTGATTAATCAGCGTGTACACAGAACTGAAACCAGGTTGTAACTAAAATGTGCCATCCTAACCCATGACTGGACTGAAGAATATCCTAGTTTTTATCTAAGGACTAGAGTAGCAACTGCAGGTTTTAAGTGTCACTTGTGCTGTGTTAAAGCCATCCATCACATCTGTATAGATACAAGTTTTATTCCACTGTCTTGGCTGGTTTGGCCCTATTGTGGGCGTTAGTTCCCAAAGAAGGCAAACATGCAGGCATTTCAGTCGTGACACTGAGCAGATCACAGAGGAAGTGTGATTCCATCAAGAAGGTACAAGTCAGGGATTTAGAAAACTTGTTTTCATATCACATCCCTTCAGGTTCCCTGTATGACCAAAGCCACTAAATTACAGTATATGCCAGCTTCCTGTCCAAGCGCCTTTGGAGTGGGAACATGCCTGTAGGGATATACAGATCATATAGTGGCATTTGGGAGGCTTGCAGTGGTCACCATGCTGTGGCCCTATAAGTACCTTAGATGAACTTAGGATGTACTTTGTACTTAGAGTACTTTGGGAAATGGTTTCCTCAGGCCATGATTGACTCTAATTCTCCAGAGAATTCAGTTTTTCCATAAGCTAAAATATCAGGTGTTAAAAGTGCTAGGACTATTCCCTGACCTTTCCTTTCTGTACTTGCCTCTCATTATTCTAGTGTTCCCTGTTTATCATTCCACAGTTAGCTGAAATAATCGTGGTTCCAGCAGGAACACCTGCCGTGATTAACTGAAGTGCCATATGTTGGCTCAGCAGGGCAAAGTCACCTATAAACTATTTTAATTTTTTTTTTTTTTGAAGGGGAGGACGGATCTTACTTTCAGGGAGCAACTTTTATGAAGGGGTGGTGAAAATCCCGCTCCAAGGGAACTGGCATCAGTGTCCATACTGCAAGGCAAGCATTGAAGTCATGTTTCAGTCTTGCTTTTTCATTACAGAATTCTGCCTGGCTGGTGATCTTTCAGCTTTAATAGAGCAAAAGATACACTTTAAATGTGATTCATCTGATCTAACCTGAGCAGGCTGCACTATAGCTGTACTTCAGCCAACTGGTTGCACTTGTTTTGCAGCCACTGGAGTGAAACGGACAATTAATTTTCGGATGTGGTTCATCTGACCTAATTTGGATAGCTGTGTTAGAATGAGATGAATGGTGCCTGCTTCAGCTTATTGGCTAAAGAAAATCTAGACACCAGCTCAGAGGGATCCTGCCTTTCAGGTCTGTATTCAGATACCTTCTGATACAGAATCCTTCTATACTTTAAGCTCAATCAACATATAGTCCTGAATGGAATAAGAGTTTTCTTACTAAAATGGCACTAAATCTTACCAATTCAATAACTTTGGGCTGCAGAGTTGTTAACTTTTCTATAGATATAGATATTATTGAATATAAATGAGTGCAGCTGGTGTACTCGAGGCGGTTGAGACTGGTGTGAGGTTATAATTCTAATAAATCTTGATATTTAATATGCTGTAGTGATCTTCTCTCTGAAACATAAATAATTTAGTTATTTTGCAAAAGGGGTCAAAGAAATGTACATCTCCAGTGGGAAATGTGAGAGAATGCAGCCTTCCCTTTTCAGTGATAGGATATTCTTAACAAGTAGGCCACAGAAGAAAATATATTGGGAAGAGAACAGAAGTAAAACATTTTCTCCTCTGTTATGCCCTGGTGACCCTTGGGTTTTCTGAAACACCTAGACACGGGAACTTGGCATGTAAAATGTACCTAATTTTCCACTCTAGAGCACAGGGGGAAATGGCATTATATCAGGTGTGGGGCTCACCTGTTGATGCACTGCAGTGAGTATTGCCAGCTGATATTTGTTTATCTGCAGCTCAGAGGGGCTGGATTCACTTTTTCCGTGGCAAGACTGGAGCAAGGAGCGAGAATCTCAGAGTGCCCAAGAAATACAGAGCTGCAAACACTGCACGTGTGGAGAAGGCAGTGTAACGTGAAGTTCTTAAGTCAGACTTGAACAGAGCTGAGATGGCAGGGCCAAGGGACAGAGTTGCTCTAAGGAGAACACAGGTCTGGAGGGCAAGACAGCCTCACCCTCGAGGGGGAAGATTATCCAGTTGGGGTCTGAATACAGAACTGCAGGACTGCACCTTTTGCTCTGTCAGTTCTCACCTGTTTCGCTGCCCGTGCTAATCTGAAGGTGTTGTCCATGGTCAGGCTGCTTCCGGGACACAGCAGGTAACAGCTTTGTTCAGATAATACTGCATTTCATTCTAAAAGCAAAGTAGCTCTAAAATTAAAGACTGTACCTGCTGGCTTTTCCTCATTTATATGGTAATGCCATTTGGGGAAAAAATAATCTTTGGCATTTTCATAGATTTTTTCAGAATTAAAAGAATGGATTAGAAATAAGAAGCTGGGTTAGAAATATATACTTTTCTCTTAAAAAAGAAAAAGGTGAAAAGTAGAATTCATTAATGTTATAATCTTTCTGTTCACGTGCTTTGTAAACATGAAGTTTTATGGCTATGTTCCATATTTCTGCGCCATCTGGAGAGTAAGAATTTCAGAGCAAAAGTTTTTTTCTTATTTTCATCAATGCATCAGAAGTTTGCTTTAAATGCTTCAGGAAAAGCAATTTTCTGACATAATGAACTTGAAAGTAAGTTTTGACAGAGTCCCCTGTTTGTCTAATAACTACAGTTCCATAATACACTGTATGCAATTGCTGCTGAGAATTTCAGAGATTTAGGTCTCTAATGTGCAGGATGACATTTAAAAAGTAGCTAACTTCTACTCAGGACATTGCATGTTCTTTAACAAATTATTTCACTATTTCAAATTCCACCTGAAAAAACACATTCTAGCAGTAATAGCTTAGAATATTTTTAACTAAAATCTTCATTCTAGTGTATTCCAATCTCAGTTTGTCTGAATGTCTGGTTATATGTTTTATTTAAAAAAAAAAAATTAAGTGCAAAAATAATTTGCTAGTGTTCTAACGTAAAATAAACTGAACAATTAATCAGAAACAGCCATTCAGAAGTTGTTCTTCTGGAGAAGGCCAACCGAGAGTTAGCATGGAGCAGTGTGCTGGAATGAAAATGCTCAATGGAACACATTCCACCACACAACGAAGGACACTTAGAAGTTCCAAAGTTGAATCTAAGCAGATCAGAGGGTGTACAGGTCAGCCGGTTTGTCTTTGAGGCTTATTCAGTGCCTTAGAATTTGTGTAACTATCTAAATTTGTGTAGCTATCTATTTTAGAGTAGCACAGACTCAGTCAGCTTGAGTACCTGAAGACACACTATGTGTGTAAGAGCAGTAGACACTAACAGAAGGTATTTTCTTTTTAATGTCCTATTCCTGGAGTTACTAGTTTACGTCTGACTCTCACCTTTTATGTTTTTCAAGACTGTGTAGGAAAAGTTAGGAACCCACCAACTAGAAGCTGATAGGCTCAGCATTCATTTTTCTTAATGCTATAAACTGTTGGGTTTTTTTTTTGTTTTTTGGTGGTTTTTTTGTTTGGTTGTTTTTGTTTTTTGGGATTTTTTTGTTTGTTTGTTTGTTTGGGGTTTTTTGGTTTTTTTGGGGGGGATTGTTTGGGTTTTTCCAGGTTTTTTCGGGGTTTTTTTTGTTTGCTTTGTTTTGATATGGTTTTTTTGTAGCATGCACTCTCTTATTCTCTGAATGTCTGGACTTACTAAAGCTTAAAGTACTCTCTGCTGACACATACAATACTTTTCATGAGATGGTGGGATTGCTTTATCTGTTATGTTGCATATAGTATCAGGAAGAAGAGCAGTTAAAAATTTGGAGGGCTTTTGCAAAAGTCTTGATGGGTGCTCCTTGTACTGACAATCAGAACACGTTTGGGGCAAGACTGTTTTGAAAAAGTTTTTTACACTCTCTTTAATATCAAATGCAAAGGGAGCCACGTGTGGAATAATGTCATATTACAGTTAAAAATTTAAAACCACAGCTCAGAAGCTTAGAGGGAGAGTTTTAAATCACATAATCTGAAAAAAAAAAAAAAAAAAAAAAATTGCAATAGGACCATTAACAGACTGAGGCTGCTATACCAGGTGGGAAGGGAATTCCCTGAAGACAAAGGACATTTTTTTGGATCTCTAGGAGTTTTCTACTTATCTCACAATTAACATTTCCAAACTCTGTTATTCTGACAGGAGAGCCTCATTCTAAATGGACAGAATGACTTGGAGGAAAATTTGAGGAGGAGGCTTCCCTACTTAGGGAGCCATCTGGTTCACAGTTGGAAGCTTCCTGCTCTACTCTCTTTTGTCTTTAGCTGCAATGGCTGTTCTAAATGTGTCCCAACACCAGTACATCTGATAGCTGCTGTAAACCAAACAGAATATAGATGTGTGAATCTTGGTCTCAGAATTTTGATTTTTTGATAAAGATATCTATTTTTAAAGCACTATTTTAAAGAGGACATTACATGGCATTAATTTAGTGATTCTGCATTTTGGATTTTTTCTTTCCTGCATCATACCACACTGAAGTATTCCTGTGGATTATTTTCTCCTCTCTACATTCAAGAGATTTGCCTCAACAGACTCTTTAAGTCACAAAAGTAGCGTCCTTACCCCTGTGAACAGTCTTACTAAAGCTGGCAGCTGATTACTTACTGCTGAATGTAATGGATAAAAAAACCCCCAGAAAGTACTTGTAAAAAACATTCAAATTGCTTGTGTGTAGCTCTTCAACATCCTGAATAGCCTTTGAATGTCTTCAAAAGCTGCATGTGGTTTCCTATTTCTTGCCTACTGCAACTGTATGAATTTAAAATTTTTAAAAAGTGCTGTGTGTAATGACAAGTGAATTATAACCAGTGAGCGAGGGGAGTCCACCACAACCCAGCCTATTTTTCCAGCATAACAGATGCAAACCTTTGTTTGTGTGGTCAACAAATAGAGCTATTTGGCTCTCTCTCTCTCACTCTCTCTGTTTAAATAAAATTGGATTGTGGCCAAGAGAATCAATAGTTTAAATACTTTACTTAAAAGCAATGTGGAGATCAAAAAGAAGCTTTATAACAGGTCAGATGTGTTGAGAGCTCTGTGCTTGGTGCTCAGTCACTCCCAGAGAGAGCTGTGGTGGTCACCGTAGAGCACCCATGACCCATGTACAGCAGGACGAGAATGATGTCTGCAAAAGGACAGCTCCAGAACAAGCTTTAGAAACCTTACAGCGCTGAGGCTATTACAGATGGAATGTAATTCTCCCAAGGTAGAAATCCCAAACTAACTGGGGAGCTGAACAGAATGAATCAGTCATGAGGTTAGGGTATAATGGAAAAGAGAAGGGAGTGATGTGTTCGCTGGCAGCTGATAGCACTGGTTTGAAGATTTTAGAATATTTCTTTGTCATGTTCTTTTTTTGCTGTGCCATCTGAACGGCTGTAAGTGATGGATTTCTGTTTTGAGTAATAAAATAATCAATTCTAGTTCCCAACTAGGGGTTTAGACACTAGATACCCTCTAGATTTGTTCAAATATTGTTCAGAAGAGTAGACTGAACCTGTAACTGACTCCACTTCCTTCATGAACAGTTATTGCCCTTATGTTTTCCGTAATGACTTCTCCATGGATCATTTGCTGCAGTTGCAATAGACTTTAATAAATTCAATCTAGAAAAAGCAGAATCGTTGTAAATATTTCTCAGGGTCAGTTTACTGAGTAAAGGTGAATTTCTTAGTTCAGTTTCTGAATTTGAAGAGGGGAAATTAGTTTCAGTGAACCCAAAACTTGCTAGGGGGCATTGTTTTATTTTCTGGAAAGTCTATATATACCATAAATAAAAAAACTCCTTATACTAGTAGAAGACTATTTCATTTCCTTTTATCTAAACTTTTCCACTTCTTCGATTGATGAGAGTCTTGTGGAGTTTGTAGTGTTCACTTCAAGAACACAAGGATTGCTTATGGATCATGATCCTGTTGATGAGCACAGTGCTTGTGTCTGTTATGGGTTCTGTTCTGATAAGTTTTGCAGCTTGTCAGAAG
The DNA here is from genome assembly GCA_036785705.1 of Acanthornis magna. Taxonomy (NCBI): domain Eukaryota; kingdom Metazoa; phylum Chordata; class Aves; order Passeriformes; family Acanthizidae; genus Acanthornis; species Acanthornis magna. The sequence goes on from JAWUZG010000092.1 coordinate 3,773,993, forward strand.
GAGGCAGAGAATTAATGCCAGGGATGCAAATTTTCCACTGAACTCCATAAATGTGCTGACCATTAGGATGCTCATCTTGCATGGCTTCAGATCAGCACCACAGGGATGTCTTCTCTAATGACACTTAGGATGGAGCCTTCATGTTTTCTAGTGGCTGAATTTTATTCAGGCAATTCTTTCATGTACAGCCAGGCTGGTAAATGGTATGCCTGGAAATCTTACTGCCTCTGAAATGAAATAATAATAAACCGCAAATTATTACCATTGCAGATATATATATATATATAGATATATAGATATATAGATATATAAATATATATATGTGTGTGTATATATACATATATATTTATTTTTTTTCTTTTTTTCTGCATTCATTGCTTCTGGCCTACTTCTGACTGGTGGCATATAAGAGAAGCTATTAACTTTTTTTATTTATCCTTAATTGTATGTTGATCATATTATATCACAATAAGTGTAAAAGGGGGGTTTGAGTTATGCTTTAAAAAAATTATCTGAATGGAAATTCTGCCTGGAACTACTGGAATTTTCATGAATGTGTGGTTTGGTTGAAATGGGATGAAATAGCACTGGTTTGTCTGAAGTTAAAGTTGTGTGAGGCAAAATGCATTTTAAAGTAACTTGCAAAGATAATGTTAAGAAAACACAAGAAGTTTATAATAAATTCAGTGTATAATATTCCTGCTAACTTGACTGCTGACTGAAGATGAATGGATCTCTACCAAAGCAATTTGTTAGAATGGTTCCTGGAAGAGTAAAATTAGATCATTTATACCAAATAAACATCTTTGATAACAGATGAACAGTATTAACATAGAATTATAGAGTAATATAATTAAGTATATTTTTTGCTGTGTTGTAAGTCAAATTTGTTTGGGGCTTTTCTGCAATTAATATGTTAAGTGCAGAATTTAGCTGATGCAGTAAAATAGACAAGCTGTTCAGTCTCACTGTGTGTATTTCAATGGGGCTAGAGGCAATTCAGAGATCTGCTCTCAGCTAATTTCCAGAATTCAGTGGCAGCTCTTGAAAAGTGACTTAGCAGTCCAGTCTCATTCCTACAGATCATCATTACAGTCCCTCTTAAATCTTCCTCTGATAGAACTGAGAATAGAAGCTGCAGCTGAATAATTAAGAAGTCCTTGTAAAAATACCTAAGAGGGGTGTATATATATAAAATAGCTTTTAAAAAGTAAAATCTTGCTAGAGCCCATCAAGAAAGCTGAAATAATTTGCATGTTTTTCCTGTAGAATGTGTCACATAACTTCTAAGCAGTATTCTAGAAGTGTATTTATGTTGGCTTGCAATTAAACTTGAAATGTTGATGTAACTGCAGCCTGTGCCACATGCAAACCATGAAACAACCTTGGTGTGTGTTGTTCGAGGGGCAATTTAGAAAACTGCTAGTTGAGTATGAACATATTGCTGCAAGCTCCATGGGATGTAGGCTGTTCCCATAACAGGGCAGAAGAGTAAACCTGAGGATGCTGCAGAAATACAGAGAAGGCAACAGACTCTGAAGTTACCATATCCAGGGTTGGTGTTTCTATTCTGATACTTCTAAGGGCCTTTCAAATTCCCCTCTCTCTTGCAGTCGTTCAGGATTTTCTTTGCCATACACCTTTTCACTCAGGAAATTGCCACATGAGCAAGAAAACTGATTTCTTCTTTGTGTGCACGTATAGAAATAGACCAATGAAGGAAAGCAGGCTCCGTGTCTGATATCCGCATCTGTATTTATATCTAGATATCTTAGTGTGTGATTTCAAGGTACTTCAGTGTTAAACTTGTAACTTCAGCTCCCAGTGAAGTTAAGAAGTTTTTCTTCCTGAACTTCCTACATTCTGTCGAGTTGTACCTTTCATCTCTGATTTCATCGAGTTTCAGGAAGGAAAGGATCTTCTTGAGTCAGCAGTTGTAATTTTTTTCCTAATGAAGACAGTATATCATTTAGCCTTTTATACTTGGAAAACACTTTGTTTCCCTGAACCTTGACTTTGTTCTGGCTTTCCCAGAGGAGCTGAGCTCTGCCTCATTCTCTCTTATTCTCAGCAGTGAAACCTTCTTAATTCCTTTTCTCATAAACAAAACTAAATTCAATTTGTGCATAAGTAGCAGGCCTTGATTATGGTAAAGGCCTCCTGGATGTGTGTGGGAGTTTCGGAGGCACAAGTGACTCTGCCATATGATGGATAATGTGCTTTTTTAACAGTAATGATTAATGGTTCTTGAAAAGGATTTAGCATGACATGAAACTTTGTATAGGTATCAAAGTTGTATGCAAATTATGAAAGAACATAAAATGATACACAAACTAAAATGATACGCAACGCTAAATGGTAAGGTGATAGTATTTGTTTTGGCTCATTTTGCAAAAAGGAATTGTTCTCCTTAGTAACATTACTTTTTCTGCTTCTTCAAGTACTGCTAATAAGATCTGAATAGTTTTTGAAAACATGCTCATTTGCTGAATCCTTGAAAGAAACCAAGCCATTTGAAACATGTTAAGCACAAATGACTGATATCTCTGTCTGCCAAAATTATTTGGCTTCATTTGACTTTCTGAAATGGGGTTTCTGCAGCAGTGCCTTACATAAGAGATGATTAATAGCATGAGGAAAATAAGGAGCTGAAAAAAATCAAAAATAATTTCATTCCCTTGACTTATTACAGGGTTAAAAAATTCAGAGACATCCTACAACTGTAAGGAATCATTTCAAAGAAAGCTTTTTGCCCTGCAAACAGCTTCATGAAAAGTAAGCATAAAAAGACATTGCCATTTTAGCAGCGTCTTTTGAACAATATGTCTCTCTTCTTGTATATTAAAACCTCAGAATCACTTTCCCTTATAGTCTGGGAATTCTCTGTGTTTGAGGTAAGGATGAATCTATGCTTGTTTGATCTATTTCATGTTTAAGGAGATTAACATATATTCAGGATAATGAAAACCATTTCAAATGCACAGTGCATCTTTGTTGTCATGAAAGGCTGATGTTAGCTTCCTGCTGAGGTCTGCAAAACCAGAGCTCTTGAATTTAACAGAGCTCGGAGACATTCTTCTGGACCTACTTTGTGTTAAGAAGTTTCTTCCTTGCCATGTTGGGCTGCAGCAATTTTTATTATTTTTTTGTTTTTTGGAGGGATGGGGTTTACTCAGACATAATGCTTATTTATTTTCTCTTGCTACAGAGGGTCTCAAAATATGATTCTGTGATATAAATTGTAAAGCTCTGAGGTCAAGGTCCTGTGCCACCTACATATTTATTTATTTATTTATTTTCAACTGCAGGAGTTTGCATTTTTCTTTCTCCCTGTCCTGTTAGAGTTACATGAAGAGTTTTTTGTTTAGATCTCTGAATATAACTTCAGTAACAGACTGCTGAAAAAAATCTATGTTATACCATACCTACAAAATCTCTTTTTTGAGCTCTGATAAGGAATATACCTGGAAATCTTTTCCTTATATGATAAGGACTTCTTGTTTCAGTAAAGTTTCAATAGAACTTCCACTTTCTCCTGATCTTTCCAACCACTAAATCTTCCGTTCATTAAATTTTAGAACCAAGCGGAATATACTCTTTCTTTGTGGAAAGACTGAAACTTTTTTCTTAATCTTCTCTGACTGTTAATACAAAGATTTCTTCCAAGAGTTTTGGCACACCAAAACAGTCACATTTTTTTAAGAACAGCAGATGTCATCTTTAAGAAACTGCATTTTATAAAAATGTTACTTTTAATGAAAGAGTGTTTTTATAGAAACTTTTCAACCAGTCTTACAGTGTATCACCTCAAGCATATCACTGACTGAAGTTTGGATTTGAGGGGAAAGAGCTTCCCCAAATTTTAAAGCAGCTTATTATATTCTTTCCATGCTTTGTGAGGGCTGAATACATTTGACAACTGTTTATCCTTATTAATTTAATAAAAAATTGACTTTCCTAGGAAATTACCTGGGTAAATGCACTGACAAAGGCGACTAAGGCAAACTCTCTATTGGCTTTGTTTCTTCAGGGAAACATTTCATAGACAGAAATTATGCTCTCAAGAGTGAGGAAAAATCATTATTAGAGGAATTTCATTATTACTGAAAAGAATATAATGGGTGTGTGTATGATGGAGAAGGATGGTATCACTCATTTGAAGCCTCTCTTAATGCACCGATGACTTTACCATTTCAACAAAATGCCAAAAAAGATGCATGATCTAAACCCTGGTGTCTTTATTACTGCAGCATATTATCCTGGCATATTCTTTACTAAGTGCCATTGAGCAGAGACAATATTTTTTTTTTTTATTTTTTAAACGTTTTCTTACCATTTGGTTCATTCCTTCTCAGCCTGATCTTGCTTTGAATTTGTCATTCTTAGTCCTCATCTTTAGCTTTCCTGTTCCTTTTATAGTCTTGTAGCTTTGTTAGCATTAGTTAAGGAATGTTCATTGCCATTTAAGGAACTCAGAGAAAAATTTCAGACTTGCATCTGATCATGAAATGGTCTTAGAAGTGAAAATTCAGTACCATTCAGGCCTTGTTCCACTACTGGTAGGGAGTTTGCTGTTACAGCTAAAAATAAAATTATTTATGAAGACAAATCAGGTGTGCATCATTCTCCTAGTTTGCAAAAAGGGCTACATATCACATTATGTAAGTCAAAGAAGTGTGAGAATATTAATAACTCTGTCAATCAACTTAATGTTCCATTTTAAACCATGTTTTACCTCTAATCCTAAAGCAGAGTAGTAATCCCCAGTTTTAAAATACTATTTCTCACCAGTCCATTCTGAAGTGACTTCACTGTATTATTCCCACTTTTTAAATCAGGAAAAACTGAAGCAAAAGTAAAATTAACCATCTGAGCCCTATTCAGCTTCCTCCTTGATGCCATTAGACTTTAGTTGTGATGACAGCTCTTTGTTTAACACAGTCATCTTCTCTCGGACTCACACCACAGTCATGGTCAGCTCTCATTCTGTCCTTTCTGGCAGCAGAGATCTGGGATAAGTGGCTTTTTCTTCACTAACACAAATGAGCCACGGGGCTCATGAATATATTCAGGGAGCCTTATTCTACTCTGAAAGCAACTTTAGCCTGAAATAATTCCAGAAGCCGTTCTGGCCTTGCTCTTGAATTGTGCAAGATTCTGTGAAGAAAGCTGGTGTTGTTAAGGAGATGAATAAACCTCTGTGGGAGCAAAGACATTGACACTTTACACGAGTCTGCAGTGATGCTGATGGCAGCTGTGACATGTGCCAGCTCTACTGGGTTTGTCACCAAAGAAAGGACCTTTTCTAAGATGAAGATAAATGATACCTCTTGGGAAGAGCTGAGGCTGAGATGGACTCCTACAGGGAATAATAGCTGGGTTAAGTATCCGAGGTTAAGATTTGATATCCTAATCACCACCCTACAGTTTCAGCCTCCAAACAGATGCAGGTTCATCCCATCTCTGATGCTGTTGTCAGGCATCTGTAGTGGCTTTGGTGCCCAGTCCAGCTCAAGTGTGTGTGACTGGTGCATGAAATATGTTATACAAACACACTCATCATTTTTCTTTCATTTCATTGTGCACTGTAAAAGCCATGAAGATTTCCATGGAGAGAACTGTGGGACTGTAGCCAGCCTATCATGATGATCATTTGGGGGTGTAACTTTTTTTTTTAATTAGCCCCTTGTCAAAAGGAAGGGTAGTGCCTTACACATCCCACCTCTGTCTTGCCAAGCACTGTTCTCATACAGGTCCTTTACCTTTGTCCAAACGTAGCAGGTTGTCTCCATGGTGGAGGAGGATCATTCCACTGTGGGGATGTGATTAGCACAAGGACTTCTGCTCCTGGGTGCCATTTAATGGGAAAAGGAGTAGCAGCTGCCGCATCTTGCTCAAATCAAGGTCTTTGCACATCACACTGATATTGGTTTCCTCAGGTTTGTGTACAGTCTCCAGGCAAAAATAGCCTGTCTCTGTGGTCCTATGTGCTCTGAAAGGTTATGTCTAGAATGGTTATTATTTATTTCTGTTTTCTTTCCAGCTTTCAACACCATGGTGTTTCTCCACATGTTAATTCCCAAAGTGTAACTTGATTACATGCTCAAGTAAGTGTACCCAAGCTCCCAAGAATTAATTTCAAAGGTAATAATCAGGTGCTCTATGAATGCTGATAAAAATAAAAGAAAAACCCAACAAAACCACAATTGTGGATCAGATCTTTTCCTGATGTAAACTGATGTCACTCAGAAAACATATAATTCAGAATGTTTCTGCTGGGAGTCAACATGGGGTGAACTTAATAGCTAGAGGTTGGGAGACACAATTATATGGAACCACTAGACACTTTTGTAAAGGCAGTTTTAAAACACTCTCCAGTTGAATTTGAAGGATGTTTGTGGCAAATCTTTTGAAAGGGTCATTGACTGTACAAGGATGAAAGTTGTGGGCAATCAAGTTCTGTAATTTGTTTCTGCCTACTGAAGAAAAAGGCCATATTTTCTACAGAAGTTTTTGACTTTTCATCGTTTTGATTTTTATTTAACATACAAACTTTAAAGGAATCATTTTATTTTGGAACAAACACACATAAAAACGTGACAGCAGACTATTTGGCATAAAATCAATTACCAAGAATGCACACAGTCTCAGATTTTCTGCTTGTGAAGTACATGGCACTGTTCAGAACCTCAGCTTCAGTGTTCCATGTCATAAACTGAGGATTTTACTTTACTGTATTTGATGGAATATTTATAAATTCAGTGTAGACATTCATAGGTGATGAGAACACCTTCCCTCAGATTATTTGGCTGAAGATGGGGTCAAAAAACAAGTCTGGTGTGAAGGGGGAGCAAATAACTTGCTTAGCAAGTTGTTGCCAATCTGTGACCCACACAGCTGTTTGTTTGAGAACTTTTGCCCATACTGTAATTTCAGAGATGATAAATGTGAAGCAATTAGCACTGATTCATGCTTGTAAGTGCTACTTGAGAGTTCAGTCGAGGAACTGTGCCTTTGTATGATTTTGTGTAAGTGGTGCTTCAGCATATTTAATAAGGTCAGTTATAATACATGTTTGAAAACTGCGTAAATGCAATCAGGAAAACATTTCTGATTGCATGAATAATAGTTGTTGCATGTGCTTAAAATGCAGGAAATTATAATGAGATATAAATTGAGCTCTAGAGACATTTTTACATTAATAAACTTAAAATCTCATGTATTTTGACTAAGTGTTCTGATTAAGCAGGCATTTGAAGAGAGTAAGGAGGGAATACCCCGTTGCTGAAGAAAAGGTGGTTGCAGATGTCATAAAACCAATTTCCAACCTGAGCTGATGACACAGACTAGGATAGATGGGGTTTGTGCAGCTAAAGTGTAGGTTGTGTTTAGATAAACTATTTTATGAAGAGGTTTTAAATCAAAGTACAATAGGGCTGGCAAGACCTTAACGTTATTTGGCTGATCCTTTTGCTCCAATGCCTGTACTTTTCCTGACAAATATTTATCAAGACTGTTAATACACTGAATATTGTTTCTGTGTGTTTTTCCACAGCTTGCACATGAGTGTTGTTCTTCTAGACTTTACATAAGACTTTCTAGTCTCTAGTCAGAATATTTCTGCTGGAATTTGAAGTGATTGTTTCTTGTCCTATTTACAAGAATATGAAGAATAGATGCTTCCCTCTGCATTAATCTTTTGGGCACTATTTCTTATCTTACCTGCAGACTGCATGTGTTACACGTTGAGAGGGCACCATATCCAATTTTCTCCATTTCCAGTCACTGTGGGTTTCCCTCACTACTGCTCATTTAGTGAGTGTTTCCATGATACTGTTATATTCCCCAGCTTTCACTCCTGGAACAATTTCAGAGGGCCATTGAAGAATTCAGCGTCCATGAAAAACTTAGTATGGTTTCTGGTTCGCTTAAATTTCCTTCCATTTACAACTGCTTAATTGCCTCTTGTGTTCTCCACATCCTTTCGATATGCAAAATAAATGAGAGGTTTATGTAAAAACTGTTTCTAGGTGTTTTGCTGCATTTAAAAAAAAGAGAAAGAAAAGACAGTACTGAAGTTTCTTGAGTCTCGGTGAGTTTTGGGGGAAAAAGTCTGTAGGACTTGAAGGACCAGTGTGTCAGATGAGAAGAATGTAGGGATGAAGATGATGAATGTGGTTTCATAGACAGATGAGAGTTTAAGGAACTCTGGAGAGCAATTGGCTTTGTGCTTAGCCTCTAAAGAGGGGAAAATTGCATTGACTGAGACTGAAACTCTCTTGGGTTTCTCATTCAATTCCACTGTTGTACTCCCTGGGCCAATAAACAGATAAAGAAGAACTAATAAAAAAAAGAATCAGGTTAAAGAGAGAATCTGTAGCTGCTAGTGCAGCTGCAGTTAAATCCTTTCCTTGCATCACAGATTGCTCCCAAATAAAATCATTCACTCTAAGGCTATTGAAAAGACAAAAGCTTCTGCTTTTAATCGTTGCCTGCTGAAGGCATTGACCTTTGGCTGTGCTGAGACTGGAGGACCATGAAGAAAAATGAAGATTGGAAATTAGTTGGCCTTCATTTTGAGGCCTGTTCCCTTCCTCAGCGCAGGCCAGAGCTGCCAGCAGGTTTCTCAGAGCCACTCAGGTGGCCCCAGGTCTCTTTATGACCAGTGCAGGTTACAGATGGTGTTGGCAGTTCTTCAGGCACTGATTCTCGTGCTAAAGGCCTCCTCTGCCCTCTCTTAGCAGAACTGTATCTTCTCTGCCTGCTCAGTAAAACATGAGATCTGAGTTAATTTCTGGTTGTTTGCATTTACCCAATTATGACTCTGACCCACTTTCTGCCCTTTGCTGAGTTAAAAATATACATTGGCTTAAGAAAAAAAAACCCAACAAAAAACCCCTTGCTGCAAACTGGCATTCGTACACTTATATCTAAGGGCAAATATTGCTTTTCATTTTGCTATTTTTTTAAATTCTTACATTAAATTGTATGATAATAAACCTTTTCTTAGCTTTCTCTATTTTCCCATGCTATGGTATGATGGCAAAGCAAAATGTAATAGAAGAAAGTTAATTAAAATGGAAACCTTTAAGTTAGAATGAGTTTTGAGTCAGGCTTCTAAATGTTGCAATGTGTATTTTGTACACCAGTTCCCGGGGGTACGTGCAGCACACTTCATTCCGTGGACAGCTTAAATGTTATGAGGTCTGGCAGTTCTTTATTTCACTGCTGATTAGATGACCTATGAGCAGTGTAGCATGTCACCCTTGCATTGGAGAAGAATTGGCACTGCCTGTGGAGTTGGATTCAATTGTTGGGATATATGAATGTCTGCTTCCAAATGCTTGACAGAGATTAATAAAGTGCAGAGTTTCTTAAAGAGAATCAATGGCAAGATGGCAGATGCTATTTTCTTTGTCTTTTCTTTTCTTGGGGGGTAGTGTGGGGGAAGTTGCATTTTCAAAGTAACATCATAAAGGCGTGTAGACAGCTGACGTGGGATTCTGAGGATTGGGTTCATCCCGTGGGCCTGCTGTTCCATATAAGTTGCATTTGCTAAACAGTAGGAAGGTGTTTGGTTTTTTTTTATTTCCCGTTAACATTTCAATGCAAGTTTGGGTGTGATGTTACTTTTGGGAAAATTTTGGGAAAATTCTTGTGCAAATGTGTTCTCAGATTGAAAACTGTATGGGGAAGAAATGAGAGACCCAGCACTTTCAGCAAAATAGTTTCCCCCAAGCCCCTCTGAAAACCCAACTTGCTTTTCTGACTCTGTTCCAGTTGTTTTAAATTTTCAGACCTACAAGAGAGTCATGCTATTCAGTGCTTTTATAAAATAAAAAGAAAATCCTACCACTACCAAAAATAGAAGCTATTGATATGTCAAAAAGTGTTAATGTAAACCACCTACATGTACTTCATTTGGTCTGTTTTAATTCTTCTCGCTTTTCTCCTACTCCCCCAACATTTTCGAAGAGTTACAGGGTACATGTCTATTCCTTTGCAACTCAAGTCCTGATGTGGCTGAGGAAAAGAGGATGGACAGCACATCTTTCTGAAATGGACCTAGCGGGCCAGTTTCCTACAGAGTTATGTGCTCACCTAATAATGAAAGTTCATTTTAAACACCATTTCCCCAACAAGTATTTCTTATATATCTCTTAGTGAAGATTCCCAAGTGAGTTAAGTTTCTGTAAGCTTCCTTTGAGACCAATTGGCTTGTGAGAGAATTTTTTCTGGCTACAGTTCCAGAATCAACACCTGAAAAAGCACTCCTGTATTTTCCTGTTCTATGGACTTTGAGGTCATTTAGTTCTTTCTCTGGTATCACTGAATGCCTGTTAAATTGGAGTTTAAGGTAGCTAGATAGCAGGCAGGAGATAAAGGAAAAATCTGTTTTAAATGCTTGATCTACCCTAGCAAATTTTCTTGAAAAAGATCTGCAGAGGCATAACTATTCTGATTGGTGGGTGTCTGTAGAAAGCAAATGGAAGGAAACCCTTTTCATCACTTGCAGATAAATTTAGCTTCAACATAAAAACATACTGTAGGGGGGAAAGAGAGAATGTATGTTGAGAAGTTGAAAGACTATTAGGGAAAAAAATCATTCTAATCTAAAGCACACAAAGGAAAGACAGTTTTGTGAAGGTTTCAAACATTAGGTTACACATTTCATTTCTCTTATCTGTATGGCATGTAGGGAGTGTATTAAATAAAACATATCTTATTATGGATTTTAACTGTTGGATAAGAAAAAGGATTATTTTTCATTTGGGTCAACATACGGAATTATTTCTGCTTTTGCTAACAGCTCAAATGGCTTCTGTAAAAATTTTACCATCAAAATTTGCTGCATATATAAATAGAAAAGGCTTATATAGAAGGCTGAATCCAAGTGATTAAATGGCAAATTGTCTTGCCTTTTTCTAATAATCGAATCAGCTAGAGGCTTCAGAAAATGAGGAGAAAAAACAAGTTTTAACTCCTTTCATGAGTAACTACCTTTCTAAACTTTATCTTAGTTTTTTACATTTCTCTCTTGAAAACCACAAGTTCATTCAAACCAAAATCTTCTCATGGGGAGGTATCTGTTTCCACAGCGCTGTTATCAGAACAGGATGGGACTTCATATCAGACTATATTGAGGAAGACAGATTAGAGCAGAAAAATGATTGGTATCAGCTTTCAAGTCTACCTGCAGTCCTTCCTCTGACTTATTAGGGTAAAGGGGTTTGGTTATTTCACCACTGTCTTCTCAGTGAAGTCTAGGCAGTTCCATGCTTTTTATTTTGCATATGTAGATCTGCCTCTCTGCAGCTCACCAGCCTGTGGTGATGGTGCAGTCACGATGTTTGCCCTTGCCACACCAACAGCTGTACCTGGTTTGAAGGAAATAAAAACTGGCAGGGCTGGGGGAGCAGAGCTGCCTAAGAAAACACTGCCATAAAAAGAAACCTCTCTCAAGTTGGGCCCTAAATTCTAAATATATTTCTTCTTGCAAAGAACTGAACCCAACACTGCTGCCCATGCAGTAATAAACTGCTTCATAATCTTGGTCCCCTTTTGTCTCGGAGTTTGTCAAGGGAGAGTAGCTCTTAGAGATGGATTGATGAATTTTCACCTATGTCAAAGTGCATTCTTTCTCTAGTAATGTGAATTTTAATGTCAAAATAGACGTGTTTTTTTTCTCTTTTCATTCTGTCAAAATCCTATTTAATGTGGGCTGTTGCTGGAAATAACAATTTAGTTATTAACTAGGAATGTCAAAGAAAGAAAATCACAAAGTGTTGAAAAAATGGGTCAGCTTTGGACCTTTAAGAATAAAAACAGGCTTTAAAGTTCTCAAATGCTGTCACAAGGTTTTGCAGCCATTTTTGCTTTTCAGAAAATGCTTAATACCCTCCTTTTATCACTTGGTACAGTTTTTCAGCTCCATAATGAAAGCTCATGGAGGCCAAGGGATGAGTGATTTTGCAAGAAGGTCGTCCATCAACTTGTTCTTCACTCTCTGTAATTAAGCTAAGAGCACAGTGGGAGGCTCATCTTCATACTCTGACCTTCCTGCAAGAAGGGAGGTTATAAAATAGCAAAGCAAAGTTTCTTCCCTAGTGTTACGAAATCTCTGAGGCAAGGCCTGCAGCTTCTTACCAGGACAGAAGACAGAGCTGTAAACTGGCTGGTTCTTGTCCTTGTAATAGGATGAATACATAAGAAGTCATCTTTTGGCATACAGATGCATTTCAATGATGTTTTTTATTTAGGATTTTGCCATCTCTCATTAGCAAAAACCATTCAGTTGGGCTAAAAGGTTTCTCAGAGTGGAGCAGGGAAGGTGACATGGGGAGCTGAGTCAAAGACCAACAAGTAGGTAAAGAGCATATTAACAAAATACACAGACAAGACTGAGTAGGAGAAAATGGTGTACAACTAAAGCTGTCAATAATGAATAGAAACTGAGAAAGTAAAAACCGTATGGAAAATAACAAATGGCGAGCCTTCTATAAACATCCAACCAGTATGTGTGGAAAAAGAAATTCAAGAAATACAGGCAGGTTATTAGATAAGACACAGTGGTGGCAGTGAAGCAGAAGAAATGTGGAGTAACAGATTTAGAATTTCAAGGTTAGCTGTAACTCCATAATTACAGTGTAGATGAGGTTGCTCTGACTAAGTTGGTTTCTGGTTTGCCCATCTTCCATAGTGAATTAAATTCTACTTCTTAAACATTTCCACATCTAAGGGCATATTATACAGTCCTTCCTTGAGTTGTGTGCACTGAACCACGCAGTGCATTGTCCTTCAGGATTTTCAAAGTAATCAGAATCAAATCCTTATGACTAGAACCTAATGATGATGAGTTTCTGAAGGAGTACAAAAGCAGATACTGCTGGGGTGGCAACCACATGACTCAGTGGATACAAGACAAAACCTTTTCTTCTCCCAGCACAGAGGATGTTTGCTAGGCTGGTGCCTCTCCCTGTGCACTGTGTGCTCTCCAGCTCTGTGTTTCAACTGTGGAACTGTGTCTGGGGTCCCTGACCCTCATCTTACTTATGCTGCAGTGATGTACAGGAGTCTCGCTCTGTCTTGGTGTGTCTGCATTCTGAAATGTAGTTGTCTGATGTTTGACTCTTTTATGCTTTGAAGAGATGGAAATCTACTGCTAACAATTACCTTTCCTTGTTAAGATTTAGGGATACTGAGCTGTGGAGGATTTTTGTACAAGGTTATTTTTTGTGAGGTTATAACACACTTTAATAGGTTGCAATTGTTTTAACCAGAGGCTGTAAATATTAGAGAGAATTACATACGCTGTAACTTTTGCAGGCTGTTAAACAAAATTATAGGAGGAAGAGGGTGTAGGAGAGTGCTTCCATGGGAGATGCATATTCCGGGTAAACAGCCTAATGGAAGGACAGGACTGGGATATGTGGGTTGTTTTCTCACCTATGGTGTTGGGCCTGCTGGGTGACCTTGTCAAATCCATTCCCAGCTTTGTGCCTTGGTTTCCTTATCCGTGCAGCTCTAACAGCTTCACTTGCCCTGCAGTTGCTGTCTAGGGCTGGAACACCCTGTGCTGCTGCACCCCAGTCAGCTGAGTGTTCCTGGGTCCTTGGTATGCAGTCCTGCTGGCGTTTTCCTTGCCCAGCAGTTGTTGGTGAGGAAAAGGTATCTGGAAATCAGATTTTTTTTTCTTTAAGACAAATGATGCTAGATGTGTCCCAGTTTGCAAATTGGCCAGACAACAGTCAGTGCTTATTTTTAGTAAAGGTCTGGATCTGCAACTTAAGTGCCAACATACATAGACAAACACCTATCAGGATTTCAAAACTTAACCTATATTTCCAAACAGTCCCAGAAGCTTTCTCCATCTGTTTCCAATTCCCTACCCCTTTATTAACCTCCAGTTCACAAATTCACTTTTATTTAAGAAATTGATACAAATTTGGCAGTGATGTTCTCTTTTTGGATTGTAATAATTAAATGTATGCATCTCTTAGCACCTAACAATTTTAAAAATCAGGCCCAAATAAAACAGATTCCTGATGCAATACTTACGGGCAAGAAAATGAGGGGACAGAACAGGAAATAAAGCATTCTGAGGCCATAAAACAGAACAAAAAGAAATTATATAAAAAAGCATATTTATCATGTTTGTTCTGAATTATTTTATTGAATAAATTCCAAGAAAGCAGATAGTAGATAGATTCCAGCATCCATTGTCTTCCTTCCCATTATTTGCCTACCCTTTTCTTTGTCTTTTTATTTGGAAGAAAAAGCCATGTCCTGTATGTAAATATCTGAAACAGTTTTTATAACAAGAGTGGACAGATTGATAGAAGGTGCATTCCTTGGAGAATATCTGACTGGTTTTCCCTTGCAGCTGTTAGCAATAATTGTCACTCAGATGATAAAGCTGTTCACTGGCAGTTGGTCGAGAATACTTGACACTATTTTAATAAACATTGCATATTTCCCCTGTGTTGAAGTGGAGAGCTTTTATCTGATGGCAGAGGTATTTGTTCCAGGCACAGGAAGGGCACCTGACAGTGGTGCCAATGTGCCACTTAGAGTAATATAATGATGGACTACCAAGCCAGTAGGATTCACTTTGAAGAAGCCAAAGCACTTATTTCTCCAAGGATTAGCTGCTTATTCATATTGATGAAGTATAGACAAAATACAAATGGGAAAAACAAAAGTGAGGAAATTACTATACTAATTTTTTGTTAGTTATCTCATAGGATTTCAGAAAGAAAAAAGAATGACAAAAGAAAAAACTTGAAAATTGGCATGACTTTCTTGCCAAGTAGAATATTAATAAAAGAAGGTGAATAGTATTGAAATCAAGTCTTCATCTTTAAATCTAACCTCTAGAAATGGTATGTCCTTTATTTTGTGTATTATGCTTACTGTGAAGCCCAATTAATATATATAAAACCATATGTGTCTGTAGCCTCTGTCTAGGAACCAGGTGACTGCAAAAAAGAGATGAGTTTTCAGTCTGATAGAGACATAAAATCCCTCTTTTCTATTTCTGTGGCAACAGATTCATGTCAAATTAAAGTGGCCAAGTAAACATAGCTTGAGCAAGGAATTTAGCCTAATCTGTGGTATTTATTTGGCATAAGGGAATAGCTGATATCCTGATAACATAAGCAGGGCAAAGCCAGCAATCTGAGCTCTATTTTACCCATGTAATAACACATACCATTAAATTTGGTGGCTTTACTTGGGATTTAGTGTAGAATGAGATTGTAAATCTTCTAAAGTGCAAATAGACACAATGTTTTATGTGGTGCCTACAGAGCTCAACTTGTTCAAGGGACCATCCAGATCCACAGTCCTCAGCAGAGCTGAGGAGAAATAAATAAATGATGGGAGATTGAATGTGGAAGAGAGCAGGACTGGAATACTTCAGTGAAAAGAGGACAAGTTGGGGAAGGAGCCCCTTGGGATATGTAGGGTGAGAGGGGATTTTTGCTGCAAGTTGGGGCTTTGATAGCTGCTTCTCAACAGCTGCATGGTGTGTGTGCCTGTATTGTGCACAGACCATGCGGGGAAATAGTGTTTGAATATCTTCTCCCAAATTTGATATGCTGTGTCCTCCCTCCTCAGAGCAGTGCACAAAGCTTGTCTGCTCGCTGCAGCCTCCACAGTGGTGTTTTGCTTCTTGTCTCGTAAAACAGTGATCAGATAAGCGAGCATTTCACTTTTCTGACCTAGTGGTGTGGCCTTACCTTAGAGGTAGCTCTTGGTGTGTGAAACAAGTAACTGGGTAGAAAAAGTGACAGTTTCAGAGCAATGATTGATGCAAGGAGTGTAATGTGGCACAAACAGGAGGTATGCCTGGCTCTTAAGCAGATAAGGAGAAAGAAAGCTGACTGAGAATTACTGCTGCTTTTAATTTTTATTTTTTTTTAAGTTGCAAGATATTCTCTGCTTTTCTTGATACTCTTTGCACAACTAATAGATAAAGTAAGGTACTGTGTGTCTTCGGTCTCCCCATTTCTGTCCCACCAAGAGAATACAGGCTTGTCTATCATGCAGTCACCATGGCTTCAAGTCACAGCAGCTGAATCCGCCCAGCTAAAAATCCTTGACAAGTCTCTGATGCTATATTAAATACTAGCCTTGTTTTAATCCTGACTGTGCATTCTGCATTTCTGAGACATAATTATAAATGTGAAGAAAGCTTGTGAAGAAGTCACTTCAAGGCTTTATGGGTTTTGGCCACTGATACACATGACAAATAACTTGGTGGAGAAGAGCACAGTGTCTGTGTGTAAGCCTGGGGAGTGCTCTGGGGTGAATCCCGCACTGGTGTTGCTGCAAGGGACCCTCAAATCCATGCTGACAGCTCCCCTTGTGTGTGTGTGCTAGGACAGGCACAGGAGGCTGCACTCTGCACTCGGATGTGACACCCAACTAATTGAGACTGGAGCTCAGGCCAGTCTGCTGGGGCAGAAACAGCTGACACAGACATGGCCTGTCATCCTCTCACAGCATCACATGTTGAGGGCAAAAAGCACACTGGCTTTCAATAACCTGGGGTACCAGAACTTTTTTTAGGTTTTTTGGATGAAAGGTTGGGATTTTTTCCTTGAAGTTTCTTATAATTTAATGTTCTATTCATTCAAAAATTATTTCTTTCCCTACAAAATTGGAGGGAGGTGAGGGCAGGCACAGACATAGGATGGTGTAGAGAGAATAACTGGATTGGCCAGAAGCTGAAAAATACAGCTATGACACAGTAATGAAATAAGCAAATTTGTATTTCAATACTGCACAAAATATGGAGTAATAAAATCTACCTACTGCACTTGATGACTCTTTGGATTATGATCTAATAATAATAGAAGCAAATGGATTTCCAAACCACTGTAGTAGACTCAGAGATTTGGGTAGGTTGGGTACCTTGAGATGAGACCACAGGTGTTTGGATGTTTATCTGAAGGGCAATAGATTACTAACTCTTTTGGCATCAAAATTAGACATTTCCAAGAAGTTAATTGCAGAGATCAATGATTGCTCCAGAGGCTGAAAATAAACGGTAATGTTTTCTTAGTATATAACTCCCACTAAGTGCCACCATCTGATGCTGAAGAATGTGACATCACCTGTATTTTAAACACTTTGGGAGAGGCAGGTGCTGCTTCTGAGCACAACCTTTAAAAGGCCATTTGATGTGCAAGGAAGTTACTTGAAAGTCAACTTAAAGAATAATTGCCGAGGTGACTCCGAGAGCTGCCATTAAACAAAAGGATGAGCACAAAGCAATAAACTATTTGGATCCAATAGCTTCCATGAATCTGTCTCCTTTTAAAGCAACTATTGATCTTCAGCAGGAGACATCGAGGCAATCCGTCACTCTTTGACAGTCACACATATGCATGCAGGCAGCAGTCATATAGGGCTTCCAGTTCCCCAGAGAAACATCCATTTTTGGGTGGGGGTTTTTGGTGATTTTGTTAAATTTATTTAGAGCATTTCCCAAATATGATCTTTTAAAAGAATTTTTCACCACACAGGTGTTTTCTAGGCACTTTTTCTTCTTTAAAGATGTGAAATGTAAGGCATGGCTGGGAGGCTAGTTTAAAAGGAAGATTGATTTTTAGGAAGGCTATTGAAGTCTTAAATGCTTAACTGCTTTATTTCAATTCGATTATATTGAAATCACTAGTCTTATCAATTAGTCAAGTCAGAGTTATTTGCTTTTAAGAAAGATTTAAGCATTATTTGCTCTATTGTCCTTCAAAATGCATCTATATTCTATGTTGATGCATTCTCACATTGTGGAAGCAACATACAATTAATTGTCCACCCAAATCTCTTAAGCTAAAGACATTTTAGTTTCCAAGCATCCATTAAAAAAAAATCCACCAGAAAAACTCAAACACTGGGGTTAAGGGTTATGAATGTGGTTTCACTCAAGTGTAATCCCTTTAGCTGGGAATGTGTTCTTTGACTATACACACTGGAACAGGATATGTCTAACAATTACCTGAATACCTTGTTATATCCATAATGCAATTATATATCCATATAGTCATATATCCATGTGGCTATTCCATATCTCCTTACTGCTGCACTTGTGGTGCAATAGGCCTCCATTTATTATTATTATTTTAATTTGCAAAATGAAGACTTTTGGGGGTTGGAATGCTTGTGTATATCTGGGAGGCATTGATAGCCTGTTATATATTTACTGCAGTATACTTAATATGAGAAGAATGGTTCTCTCCAAGTGATGTTTCAGGCAGGAGTCTGATTTTTCATTTTTGTCATTAAGAGTAGCTGACTTGACTCAGAGAAAATGTGTTGGGAAGAAAGAGTGATCAGAAAACATACTGAGAACAGCATCTTGTTTCTGCAAACTGTCTTGCATTTCAAGAAAAAAATATTTTTAGGCTATTTTGTTTTTCGTGGACTATCAATTATGGAGCCATAATAAATTGAAAGGTTTCTTGCATAATTATTTGCACTGAAATCTTGACTTCCTGTAAGTCAAAGATAAAAACAAATTTTAAAAACAGATGTCTAATAAATCTATGGGTTTGCTCTAAATCACAGAATCGTGGAATGGTTTGGGTTGAAAGGGACCTCAAAGCTCACCTGGTTCCAACCCCCTGCCATGGGTAGGAACACCTTCCACTGGATGAGTTATTCCAAGTTTTTCAAGAGATGTCTGGGTAAAAATATTTCTTTTCATAAAGTGATTTCTTAGACCACAAAATAAACTTTTCCTTTTGCTAAGACCTTTCTTTTTTAAAATTTTGAGATTTTTCTTAGATCTAGAATTGCTTTAGGAGCACAGGGTATTTGTAATGTGTTGCATTGTCACTCTGAAACTTCTGAATAGTTCACTGATCTTGAAATTCACAAGAGCTGTGAGCATATTTTTATTTCTTATGTGTAAGAAACATCAGACAGACTCAAGAAAACTATAATTAATTTTGCTGTGCGGTTAATATTAAAGCAGCACAATTTTAAAAAAATCCTTCCAGTATTGGAATCTGTGGACTAACATTTGGAACTTTTAATACTTTTGAAGCTTTAAGATATCAAAGGATGTACATTCCCTAAACCTTAGCTGGCATAAATGTACAATTTGATCATCAGACACTTGGGAGAGTGTTCCCCTTGTTTGTGGGAGAGATTTCAAGCCCCAAGAGCATCCTGAGAGGGGTTGAGGTATGATAAGTAATTGTTAATTTTGCAGCACTTTTAGGGGTTATTCTCTAAGCTGTGTTTTGTATTTTTGTGTTTCTCTAAAAAACTGTCAAGGAAAGATCCACATCAATAAAATATACAATCAATGCTGACCTCAGGTCACCTGGCTTCGATAAGACAGCCAGCTACAAACTGTTCTAATTGAACTCTCGACACCCAAAGTATGCTGATAAGATTGGTGTTGCCTTCTGCTGAAGGATGATAAATCATCCAGGTGAAATCTCAGTTCATTTCTACAAAGTCATATACAGGATTGAATTTTATTTTCTGGGAGAAAAGAGGTGTATCAGTACCAGTGGACTTCAAGCCAGAAGGATATTTCTTTGGACTGTAAAATAATTTTTCAAAGTAAAAACCTTAGGGAATCAAAAATGCAGGGTGAAATTCTATGGGAGAATCTCTCTAATAATTGTATCCTTTGCAGGACAGTTGTACCCCCCGGGAATGTAGCAAACACAATACAGGGTACTTTCAGAATGCAGTTCATGACTTTTCATTTCATGTTTTTCCTATTTTTTTTTTTTTTAATAATTTAAATATAATGCATTAGAGTTTTGTCTTGTGGAATTCCATTTAATGGGCCAGAATGTTTAACATCGAAATGTTAAAAGCTGGGCCCTTGGAACGGTGCTGTGTTAGAGCTGGTCTTCAAATTTGGTCCAAGAGGAGATCCAACATAGGAGGCAAGTGCACTGTGGGATATCCTCAGTCTACAGCTCTCAAGAGATGGCTAAAAGGCAGGAATTTGGGAAGGACATGAGGCAGATCCATTTCCATCTGCTATCAGCAGCAGAGAGGGCTAGAGGTCCCCATGTGTAATTCCTGATGGGGAAAAATCTGTTCAACTCTTTAATCCCATTTCACAGGATTAAAGGTCATTATTTTAAATAATTTAAATTTACATTTAATTTTAAAGCTCTTGAAAAGTAGATGTAGCAACACAATTGGATAAGGTGCTCTGTATTAATGTTTGAATTCTAGAGACATCCAGGAAAGAGGGTGAAACATTCCTTCCTGTGCTTACCTACCCAGAGGGGCTCAAACCAATTCCTGTATTTACTGTCTGACTCTTCTTGTAAGTTGTTCTTTCCTTGGAGCTTTCTTGCTATATAATTCAGAATTGATCGAAGCAAAAATAGGAGGCAGGAGAAGCCATAAATCTAACCCTCTGTAGGAGAAGATGAGCATATTTTTTAGAAAGACGACCAAGGAAATGCAGTGAATGTGCCCAGGAGAGCTCCTGCCCACATCCCCAGTGCAGAACGTGGGGTGGGAAATGCACCATTTGCGTCTGGTGTGACACAAATGTGACATGTCTTGGTGCGTCCCCATGCCCGTGCTCAGTGCTTGGGGAAAAGATGAAGATTTAGGAGTGCAATAGGTACATTTACACATCCTGAAGCAAATATAATTCTGAAAATCGTTCAGCCCGGCAGGACAGGGACCTGTGCTCCTGCCCCAAACAAGGACAGTGGGATGCTCTAGCACAGTGAGAGACATTCTTACTGACTCAGAGCAGTTTTTGTTTATTTTGTGTGAGGGCACAGCAGAGAGTGAAATTTACAGTAAGCCTTCATTTGGGGTATTTTAGACAACATTGGTATTAACTCTTTCATATTACATCTAAAATTCAACAGTGTACACTGAGGTTTTTTGATCAGAAGATCCTCCATAATAAAATAGCAAATGTGCAACTTCAAATGGATCATGTCACATTAATAACTAAGTGCTTCAATTCTAATAGCCAAACTTAGATTTTAAAGCAGTTTTAATTTATTCATTTGTCTAAAAACATAAGGAAAACTGTTTTCTGCTCTAGTCTCTCATCTTCATCCTGGAAGAGCAGGAGCTGAGCAAGACAGATGGGCTCTCTGGAGAGCAAACAAACCAGGAGCTTCTCATAAATTGAAAATAAGGATGTAGTGGCCAAGACAAATAAAACTCACCTCATCACTTAAACTTTGATTTGTTGAACCAGTCCTTTGTTACAGTCTCTTGGGAAGAATATCATCATCACTGAAAAAAATGATTTTGTTGGGGTTTTTGACATTTTTTGACCCTTTGATTTAACATTTCAACTACTAACTTTAAAGCTGTGAAAGAGTCACAAAGTCATTTCTAAGTGCATTGTACTTGTGAGTTGTAAGTGTGGGCTCTACTCATAGACTGAGAGATGAAAAATTTTGTAGATGCAGATGGTCTAACACAATAAAATATTAACTTTAGCACATACCTTAATGCATTAGTTATGTATTAAATGTATCTTTAATGCATTTAGTATATTAATATATTAAATTGTATTAACCAGGATAACAATAACTTGAAGCCGTTCTTCGTATAATTTATTACTTAAAACTCTGGATGACCCCATTAAATTTTATTAGATGTCAGACATGGGTGTCTGTAGAAGCAAGGTATGGTGGAGGAAATCCATTTTGAAGACAGAAATAGCTTTTACTTTAATATAGATTGTGTGACTATTGTCTGATACTGTGTATTAAGAACTGTTTTTCTGTTCCATCACATTTTTACCCCCATTCTCTATAAGCTGCACAGATGAACAGCAAACAGTGACATTTCTCTGTTCAGCTAATCATAGAACTGCGTGTTTCTGCACTGTGTTTTGGGCAAATGTTTTATGCAGGAATGTTTTCATTTCTTCCAGTAAAGACCAGACTATTTAATGAGAAATAAAATATTTTCTGGGCTAGTGTTTAAAAGCAGACAATGCACTCAATCAAAGATTTGCTGTGCCCTACTAAAATCTTTCACCGAGTTATGGACATTTAACCTTCACAGCCCCAGATGGTGAGGAGATGTCTTGTGCTGTATTTTATGCTGTGTGCTCTCTGACTCCTTGTTTAACACTGTTAAACTTCCAACAAAAAAATTGTAAATATTAATGAAAGCCTGGTCCGTTTGGGCTGTCTGCCAGCTTATCTATCTAGCTGGCAATAGGAAAGGTAACTGTCTGGCCTTTTGGATTAATCAATATTTAAGTACCTTATGCAAACTGGAAAATTTTCAACAGGAAAATAAACTCTTAATTCCAAGGCAAAGCAGGGATCTGCAACCTGTCAGAGAGCACCTTTAACCCCAAGTGGGAATACACCTGCTCATATGTCCTGACCCCTGATCTTTCCTTCAGCTACCCAGCCAACCCACCAGAAAAGCTGAAGACTACTGCAGTCTTAGTTATTAGTGTAAATATCATGATGTAATTTGGAGGTTTGTTTTGGTTTGATTTTTTAACTGTAATTTTGCTCAGGGTTAATTGTGTTTTGCTTTTTGAGTAGTTCTGGGATATGGAAAGGTGGGAAAATCCATCCCTTAGTAGTTGCTTTGACATTTTTTCCCCTTTTTTAATTTTATATTCTTTAAAAAACCCCAAGAAACCCCAAAATACCATGTTTATAGTTTCTTCTGCTTTCAAGAACTCTTAAACAACATGGCTTCTTCACTGATCAATAGCAAGAATTCAGTTCATATACCTGAAGTAAAGACAATTTTTAAATCACATCTTCGATTCCTATAATGAAATAGTTTTTCAGACCAGTTTTGACACTGCTGATCTGTGCTGCTGTCAGCTCCCTGCAGCAGCTCAGTGTCAGTGCCTAGAACTGATGCAGTATTTCCGTGCCATTGCATCCATTCCTCACTTACCACTATGGCAGCAGGAATGAAAAATAGACACACAATAACAGGTCTGTCAAGTGATAACCTTTGCCTTCAGCAAAATCTTAGCATCAGTCGGTCAAGATTCTTCCCTGGCTGAGTGTTTTGAGTATTGACCTCTGGAGTACTCTTTCACAGGGGTGTGAGACATTGATTACCATATGTCATGGTAAGTAGTGAGTAGTTACAATTTGTAAAATCTTATGTATTTTTAAGATATTTGAGCTTCCTAGAAGCTTGCTACTTTTTAGTATTTTTTTTTTGTTTTGTTTTTGGTTTTTTGTTTTGGTTTTGGTTTTTTTTTTAACTGTGGCAAGTGAAGTAATTGGTCACAGTGTGAAGAATAATCCTACAATTGTATCAGGCTTGTTCACGTTGCTTGCATCCCCTGTCAGCTGTGGGCCAAATGCCAAAATCTTAGACTCACACGTGTGGAATTGGAGAATATAGATAAATCTGCAGTGCCTGCACTGGTAGCTAGATTGGAATAAGCAAATATTCACTGAGCAGCAAACTAACGAGGCTTGGTTTCCTACAAATTTGTGCCATGTGAAAGCTTTTCCAGCTTTCATAGAGCGTCAAGCACATAAATAATATATTTGTTCATACCACAGCCTCTCCCTTAGTATTTATTCTATCAGAGACAGAAAAGCTCTCTTCTCATGCATTTCTCCTGTTGGGATATGGTTCTGTGTGAGGCCCCCTGCTCTTTTGAAAAGCTGTGTAGGTGTGACACTTGGGGACATGGTTTAGTGGTGGACTTGGCAGTGCTGGGTTAATGGTTGGGCTCTATGATTTTAGAGTGCTTCGGTTCTCTGATCTGTTGTGTGTTGAGGTGCTGTAGGATGGGAGCTCTGCAGTCCCAGCAGTGCCTGCACGTGGTCTCTGGAGCTCAGATTCCAGGGTGCTAAGCCGTGATAGGCAAACTGAAGTGGTGCAGCAAAGTTCCCAAGTAAAACTAAGGTTTTCTAGTCCCTCCTAGTGTTTCCCCTAAAATAATGGCCCTACCTACAAGGTTTTCTTCCTTCTTTGTTGGCTTATAGCAATGAAAGTCTCCCACACCTCAAGAACCTTTCTTACGCACACACCTGCCCTCTTGTCAGCATCCTGCAGAATAACCTCCAGAAGCAGTCTGCAAATTGTATCTTAAGCCTATCTGAGCTGTTGAGTGGACTGAGAATGGCTTCAGTTCCAAGGAATTAGAGAAATAAGAACCTGCAAAAGCACCTTTATATATGCAGCTGACAATGCAGGTTGCTTCACTCTTTGTATCAACTATATCATGCTTTATGTTTGTACCACTATTACTTTGGTACCATAATTGCATTCCAAGAGTCTTCACTCTGGTGTTATTAATGGCTATCAAATTGGCAAGTTAATTTGGATACAGTTATTTCCTTCTTCTAATACAAACAAGATTTGATTAATGAGAAACATTAGGAATATACAATGGGCCCATTATTGCAGTTGTGTGTTTGCCAGCGTGTATTGATGGCTGGAAGAGGCATTGTTGGTGGTTTTTTTTTTGCTCATGCATGCATTTATTTCGCTTGCATTCAGTGTTTTCAATAACAGAAAATAGCTAAAGTAGGGAAGCAGCAGTAAAAAAAAGTGTTTAGAGCTGGTGATTAAGTCATGTGAGTCTGTTACACTCCAAGGTGTGTGCAGTGAATACAGACACTGTGAGAAAGCCTGGTTATTTCCATGGTGCTTTGGAAGTTCAGTCTTGTTGCTTTTCTGAATTTGTGCCAGTGTCAGTGATGGAATATTGATGTGCTAATGCTAACACTCGCTGGTACCTCCTGGGTTGAAAAGGTGTCAATGACAACATTAATATAAGTACAGAAATAGTTGCCCTGCGTGCTTAAGGAAAGCCTGAATTATGAGAAATAAACAGATTGTGTATATCAAGGAGGGTATCCGGAGCTGAAGCTGTAATCTTTCCAGTTCAGCCCACTCCTCTACCTTCAGAGCTTTCTGACAGTTAAATCAAACTGCACTGCTTTTATGCTTGGTCTCTGCCCAACCTTCCTCCCACCCCCAAATATCTGGGTTTGATTTGTAGGAGAAGGTGAAATATGCAGAAATTCTCCTGTGCAAATACTTCAAGCTTTTTCTTTTTTTTTTTTTTTTTGAACAGGAACATTGCTAACTTTGAATCTTGGCATAAAAATTGTCTTTATGGTTTCAGGGAAGAGAAGGTAAGAATAGGTACTCGTGATATCCCTTTCCAGTCTTCCTGGTTGGAATCTTCAGTAATTTTAGGAGAGTCTAATGAGGACTTGACCCTTTACAGCATCGTTACATGTTGTCTCTCAGCAAGCATTGAACAAACTATTATAAACACTAGGCAAAATAAAAAACAGTGAATACAGAAAGAGGCAAGGATTCAAGAAATGCCACATCCCTGTGAATTTTCTGTACACCACACAGCCTCGCAGGTTGGGCAGAACAATGATACTGTGTCCCTTTCTGCTGTGACTATAAGGATATTGCAATAGATGCTGATAGCTACCTCTCAATAACCAAACTGAGTGAGAACATGAGGGTCAAAGGTCCCTGCTCAGGAACACTTTCCAGAGTCTGGATGGTCACTCCATTATGTTCTCTGCAGGACCAAGGCATGAGTAGAATCAAATGTGCAGAGAAGAGTAATAATATATATGTAGATTCTAGGCAGTGCGTGAATTCATGATGTGTTAAGGAGAATTAGAGAGAAATGCAGAAGATCAGTTTCCTTGGTGTCTTCTGGCCAGCAACTGTAGTTTACAGATGCTTTGTACAACTTGGACAGGAGAATTGCACTGATGAGTTTGGCCCTTTAAGGATATAGAAATATTATGCTGGGTGTTATATATTTTCTATGCAATTGTGAATTCTTATTCATTTGAAGTCAAAACAGAGTTTTAAGTGAAGAAAGAAACACTGTTGTGATTTCAATCTTGTTAGATGGAGAGGGAGCTGAATTCTTCTTTGTCCTTCTTGCTCTCCTCAGAGGTTTTGCAGAGGGCTCTGAGATCACCTCTTCGGTGTATCCTTGTAGCAAATTACAGAAATGCCTCTGTGCCTTGAAAAATACCTAGAGTAACTCAGTACTGCTCTGTGCCGCCTGGGCTTGAGCGATTCTTAGCATCCTCAAAGGAGATCCAGTTGATGAACAGGAATAGGAGGCAGAGAGCAGAGTTATCCCACCCCAAATGTTAACCAGCACAGTTCCTGATCCAGGAGTACTCAGCTGTGTGAGCGCTTGTGCTGAGACAGTGGAGAACTGGTACAGGGGAAAATAATGACAAAGAGGGTGGGGCTGGTTTTTTCCAGCCTATGGCAGGTTCAGGCAGCGATGAAAATGAGTTCCTGCCAGTAAGGAAGCAAATATTGCCATTCCTTCCCAATGCAATGTTGTCTTGCAATGCCTTCAGACCCATTCCTTGTATATTAGGTGGTATCCCCAGCTCTGAAGGAAGTAAATGGAATACAGCAGCAAAGTTCCAACACAGAGCTTTTAGAAGCACAAAGCATCATGAATAAAGAAGATGGAGGGTTTACTCCAAAAGTTACAGCATATGGTTAATCCATTTCGCGTCTGATGTTACCCAGGAATTAGGCTGTCAGTTTTGGCTAATCTTCACAGGTATTGTTATTATAAACATCATTCTGCTGTCTCAGTGCTTACATATCTGTTGTATTTTGGGGAAGAAACATCTCTAATTTAATTAGTTCAATTTATGGCATGAATGAGTTTAGGAATTATTATACAGTGGATGCATACTTAAGAGAGACTTAATTATTCATTTCTACATTTGGGTAACAGTAACTTAGCCTCACCAGAAATACATTCCTGTTAAGCTTATAAGTATTAGTTTCTTCCACTGAGCTGTATAAAAGTCTGATAAAAGAAAAATCTGATGCAGACACAGTAAATTACTCTGCTCCCACCTCACACTGAGATTGAGTTTAGAAATGATTAATGTGCTATAGATTTCTATAGCAGGTCAGAAGATGCAAAGAAAATGATCCCCTCATTCTCACCAGGACACAACAGCTCTAGTGTTTAATATGTTCATCCACGCTTTGTCTGTCTCAAGGATACGAATTTAGAAGCCAAAAAGGCATTTATCTTTTTTCTGTGTAGAGAAGGGAGAGGATGACAATTAAATTACATAATGGAAAGGCTAAGCCTCTGCAATTTGTATTTGATCTAAAAACAACTACTATCTGAGAAAAATTGATCAAATTCTGCATTTGGTGATGTTGTTACTATCCTGCAGCGTTAACTAGACAGCATGAGTATGACTGAAGAACCTTTTCCTGTGTTTGTTTTATTGGGTGTCTACAACTTAATTTTACTGATTAAGAAAAAATCCTGAGAATTAAATGGGTGGTTATTGGGATGAAGAGACTGTTTTCTCCACACTTTAATTCATGATGTCTCTCTCCTGCTATGTTGTGTGTGTTGTGGCAACAGTTTTCATAAGAAGTTGCTTAGATAGCCTAGATTTTAAAGCAGAATTAGCTTTTCACTTCCTGATTAATGTGCCTCACTTCAGGGTGTACCTGGGACATGTCATGTCTTGGGAGAACTGGAAGAGTTCTTGCACCTGTATGGCAGCGCTTCTACAGCAAAATGAGATTTCTTGTTGGGGCTTTTCTTTCTGCTGCAAAGTGATTGTCTATAGGGGAAGCTGATGTAAGAACATCACAAAACCTCTAAGGTAGGTTATGCTGGTAAGAACAGCTGGGTGGGTTTTCCTGAACAATTAGTTGTGTGGCATGCAGACAGGACTTCAACTCACTTGACGACAGCTGCAAATGTGCTTTTGTAAATATTAAAGGAAACAATAACTGGTCTTTTCTCAAAATACCAAAATTTTGTTTCTCAAGCCAAGATATATTAGGTTATCCAGGTAGTTGTTATTTGTGCAGTTTTGTTGGAATGGTTTAAATTATATGTCAGTCACTGCCCCTTGAACATGATCTTCCCTCTATTAGCAATGATCCAACTCCCCAGGCCCAACTTGAATCAGGGATAAGTCTGAAAGTGAAATAAAGCTCTGTGTGAAGCATAACAGACTCAAATAACAAGGAAAACTGAAGTGGACTCAGCTTGAAAACCATTTCAAAGAGAATGGAGGACCCATTTGGAAAAGCTATTTGCGAACAGCTCACTTGCTCACACATTCAAGCCCAGTCAGTGGCCAGGCTACAGCAAAGCAGTGAATCTCCAGAGCTTCTGAGCTGTGTGTTCATGCCTGTGCTCGAGAGAGCTCCCACATCAATATTGATTGTGCTGCCTGTTCCAAAATACCCTGTGTGTGTCACAGGTCTGTGCCAGTGCAATCAGCTGATATTGGATACAGGGTGAGTGCCAGAGCTCTGTGGCCTGACTGTGGGGGAGAACTGTTAGCTTCTCTCAAATGTTTTCTACAAAAGACCTTTTTTTTCCTTGACCAATATATGTTATAGGGATGTTTTCATTTTATCAAAAGATGGCCTTTTGTTGTCTCTTTTTTCCAAAAAAAACCCACCCCCACAAACCCAGATTTTTATATGCTCTGTTTTACACGTATAGTTTTATTCAAACAATAAATATAATGTTTCAAACAACAAAGCTACAGCAAATGCAGAACATATCAAAGGTAGGTGTCTGGGAGATATAATCTGCTAGCCTATTTTTTTCTTTCTTTTTTGCCTTTATTCTAAAGGAAAAGCTTTGTCCCTGAAAAATATTTTTGCACCACTTCATGGTGAACTCAGCACAAAGTCTGAAAAGAAAACATAGAAACAGCCTCAATTCACATATTTTCAAGTCACCTCTCCTCATCTGGATGTCAGAATTTCAGCAAATCTGTTCTGCAGAAATATTTAGTTGCTTCTAGAGCTCTGCAGTGCAATCTATTCACTCTTCTGTCCTGGTTTATTTATTTTAAACAAATTCTCTTTTCATGCTTATCATAGGCTAGTCATCATCAGAAATTATCTCTGATGTTTGTTGATCAAGAGTGGATGCTCCAGAGGAAAGGGAACATGATGATGTCACATCATTTTTGTTGGCAAATATATGTCTTAGTTGTTATCAGATGTGATACTCAGGGCTGTGTTAGGATCCAGTCATTCACTTTGCCATACCAGATGATAAAGCCAAATTAATATCTTTAAAAAAAAAATAAATAAATAGCCTCTTTTTTCCCCCTTTTTCCAGCATTCCTCTCAGTGGCAGACAGCAAGCAATTGAAATGGGTTGAGTTTATGGATGGCTGCAGAAGCTGTCTCCATTCCCACCCTGTACATATCCATCAGCCTCTCTGCAGCATTTTCCTGCAGCAGCAGGGGAGCAGCCCCATCCCAGCGGAGGGCTCTGATGGGATGGAGAGGCTGGACCATGGGTTTGTGTAGGCTTGGAAATGCACTGGAATGAGGAGTCTTTTTGGAACTTGAGCAGCCAGAGGCGTTTTACAGGAGTAACCACCCTCAGCAAGCACACATATTAAAACCCTTGGAGGTTTTAGAATGAAAGGGACTATCCTAATTTTTGGTTGTTCTTGAATATTTTAAGGCAAAAATTACTTATTGCAAAAAATTAAGTACCCATTTAAAATTTTGCAGACTCTACCTTACCTAATCAGACCTTCCTTGCATCACAGCAACTGAATTTAGAATACAGTTTAACATAAAAAACCTATATTTTTTCTTCTTTGAATCACTTTCAAGAGCAGAATCAATCATCATGCCACTCCACAGCTCCAGTTGCTAAAGAGAATATTGCAGTAAATAAGCAACGTTAAGAGCTTGCTTAGCATTCAGAAGTGTAGGTCATCACACTTCCAATGGAAGAAAATGGTTTTAAGTCAAATCGGGTATTTTGTGTATTTATATGAATTTGACACAGGAGATGAGAGGTCACCAGACCATCCCCCAGATTCTCTCTGAAATTACTTTCTTTTGAGTGATGAGCTGAAATAAATAACATTGATATATAAGGCTGCCAGTATAGTGTGATTCTTGCTTTGGAAGAATTTTTCTGTCAGATGTACATCCAGCCCTGTTCTATCCCTCTTCCATCTCAGGCTTTTTTATTTTGCTATGCATTCCAGAAAAGCTAAGCATACTTTATGACAGCCAGGTGAATATATATGATGTATATAAATAAAACAAATATTTTAGCTATCAATCTTCTGAGCTGCAGAGATACCTGTAGTAGCTCAGTGCTCAGAGGTGGCTTAGAGCACTGTGCGCCAAAGACCCAGGCAAGTTTCAACTTTATAAGAGATATATTGAGGGGAAAAAAAGGGTCATCTCTGACATTTGAAGGGTATTTTGGAGTGTTACAATTTATGAGCATTTGGATTTGATAACCTTAGCTGCTAAAACTTCACTAGGTCACTTTTGGAGGGGATGAGCTTCTCCTGAAGGACAGCTTCCCAAGTGCAAGCCTGGGGAAGGAGGAAGTATTTTTAAATGCTTGAGGAGAAAGCTGGGACCGTGACTGTGAGAAGCACGAAAACTGTTCGTGTAGGAGAGAGAAGGGTCTGCTCAGCCACGTGTGGAGAACAGTACAGCAAATCAGGCAGAGGAGGAGCAGACACAGCACGGGGCATGTAGATGAGTCAGGGAATAAACAAAGGCCAGCTGCTGCCTTTAGGGGGAAAATGATCAATTTGAACTGTGGCAAAGCTACCTTTGAAGCTCATCATGCCATCTGTGGAAATGTAAGTCTCGAGATCAGAGCTGTGTGAAAAGCCCATACAACTGTGTAGCCAAAAATTTTGGACAAGGGATCAGAGACTTTTTTTCTTCATTGCATTTCTCCTTCCAAGGGCAAGCGCTCCCACTTCACTTGCCCTTGGGGCCAGCAGAGCCCAGCCCAAGCTGCCCAGGAGTGTTCCCTGGGGCAGGGCTCTGTGCCTGTGTCTCCATCTTGCTGCTTTCTGCAAAGCAGCAATGGAGCCAAGGTGCTTTGCAGCCTTCACCATCAAAAAAGAGAAACCTGAGTGCTTAAATAACACAGTGATTGTGAATTAGAAGCACTTGGAAGCTTTCTTCTTAGTGAACTGGAAATTTTAATCCATTAAACGAGAAATACATAATGTTACTGCCTAGCAATAATGGACTGACATAATCAGACATAATCAGTATGGAAATGCTGGAATTGCAATAAATTGAGAAGGTTATTATATTTTGAGCTTACTGACAGTAAGCTGTTGAGGTATGTCCAGGGGATATATTGTAGCAAATGTCCAGCTTTCTAGAGATAAATTCTTTGGCTCAGTTTTCACAGAACCACTGGACAATTAACACTTCGAACAAATAAACTACAATCTGGTTCATCTTTCTCCGGAAACTGATGTTGTTAGGCTTTGAAATATAAGGTAGAAAGCAATGCATTGTCTAGTTGATGAGTACTATAGGTACAAATAATCAGTGTTCAGCAGAATATCAAAAAATATGTGAAGAATCTGACAGGATGGTGAAGAAAGGCAAGATTGTGTGAGCGCTCCTAAATAATTAATTTTCAGGAAATTCCTTCAAACTTTTCTTATATTATAAGGACAGATAAGTAATAGACATAACTTTGTTTTACTCTACAGCATCAGCAAATCATGAATTGCTGGTTTTGCCACTGCTGTTGCTGCAGATGACAGAAAGGAATCTGTTATGCTTAAGCAGAGGAAGAAGCGTTGTACATTCTCAGCCATGATTTTCCATTATATATATAGAAAGAAATTAGGTGTTATTTCTTTAGTCTGTATTCTGCTCACATTTCTGTCACTTTTACATCTGTACAAATCTGTTAATTTCAGTTCACGTACTCCTGATTTATATAATCTGTCCCAGTGAGTGCAAAGTAAACAGAGAGAAATAGGTAATTAAAGATATCAAGGACATTTAGGAGAGAGAAATTCTAGTGACAATCCATCAAATGCACTGGGACAGACGGTGAAAAATCATGGTATCTCCATGACAGCCAGAAGTGAAGTAGAAAGCAGAATAGGAGTTGTTTTTCTAAAACAAAGCATCGCCAGAGTGAAAGACGGTGAGAATGCATTGGCGATGCTGATTGCAGGAAGCCAGTCAGACTAAGCTCATAATAAGAGGAAATAAAGAAGTTGGGTGCATATCCTGAAGATCAATTTACAGATATTTGGATGAAAAAGGGAAAGAGACAGAAGAGGGTTAACTGCAAACTGTCTTTTACTAAGAAATGTAACGTGGGTGGCTGAAAGCCAATATGAAGTTGAGAGAAATTGAACAGATCAGTGAGAGCAAAGAGGGTTTAGCCTGACTGAATGCAAAACTAAAAAGAAAATCTGAGCCAAGGTGAAGAAATGCAAGTAATGAGAAATCTTTTAGGTAGTTGCATACTAAAGTTCAAACAATAAGCAGAGAACAAAAGCAACTGCTAACAATCCTCAGTTAACACTCCTTTTGTTGCTGGAGTTGTCATCAATCGCAGAGAAAGCTTTGCAGTGTTTGTAAACCACAGAACCACTGAACCTTGCAGAAAGGAATAAAAGATGTACAGGAAATTGTGCAGTTCACTTTAATGTCAGTACAAGCCTTAAGGAGAAAAGCTGTAAAACTGAAGGGGCACTCAGAAGATACTGAAGATCTTAAAATTCAGAATTATGAAGATTTTTGATTAATGAATTTTTGCTTCCCCACGTTATTTTGAAATGTTGATGACTTTTTTGAGGCAGGAATGTGAAATTAAGCATACAGAACTAGATACAATAGCTGTAAACTAGTCAGTGGAGGCAGTTTTGTAGAAAGCAGAAGGCTGCAGTTTGAGAGTGTAATTGCACAGATATGGTAGCCAGGACAGCACAGGGTCACAGGACGCTTCAGGGTCACACCTTACAGCAGCAAAGAGTCACACAGAATATTGAATATAGTTATTTGAAGTTCTAAGTATATTGATTTAGTGTCGGTTTGTCAAAAATTAAGGCTCCATTTTTTTGCCCCACTTACAGATACAGAGAAGAGGGGATTCTACTGAGTCAAAACACAGCCAAATAAAGCATTGCTGTTTCCTGCAGGGATGTTGGTGTGGGGTGTATGTTTTTTCATCCTTCTGAGCAGATGTGAGATTCATTGTGGCCATTTTCTTTAAGCTCTTCATGCTCTTGTCATGATTAATGACACTTGATTTTTGAAAGGATGGTTACCGATGTATAATGGTGCCTTCCAGCAAAGTTTGGGATCTACCAGCCTGTCTCAGAGGTGAACTATAGATGTAATCTCAGAAGAGGGTCTGCTATAAGGAAAAGAATGATTAAAAAGTCCAGAATGTGGTCTGTTGGCAGATGGCTCTTGTGGTTCCTGCTTGCCCTTTTGCTGCTGCATTGTACATCACTTTCTGGATTCATCTCACACTGGGTCAGACTTTCCCCTCACTTTGTCTTAAGTCAGTATTGCTCATCCCACAGCAGTTCAGCTCACATGATCTAGATGTAATCATCCTCTATTTAATCAGGATCTATTTTAGTCCTTGAAGGCCTCAGAAGCAGCGTGCAGTGAGCACAGGGCATTTCTTCATTAGCATTATAGTTTCCATTGCAGTCTACCTCAGAAGCAAACCTCCCAATTGTTTCCAGTCACTGCACTCCTTGCATTGCAGAGCACGTGAAATGGATTCTTTATTGATGAAAGGAGAAAACAAGATGTGTTTGGAGATATGTGAACCTAATAACCAAGAGATCAGTGGATCAGGCTGGAGCTAGGCTGCTGCAAAGTGTGAACTCCGTGTGCAGAGCAGATGTTGGATCCTCAGCATGAATTATCCCATTCTGCAAATCCAGCCCCCAGGCACCCTGCTCTTGTTGATGGAGGTGTCAGAATCTGCACTATGGGAGCCCTATTGTGTATTTTCTTTCCTTCCATAAGATGCAGCTGCAAACCTGCTTGTGCAAATTGCAACTGCGGAAGGGTCTGGTCCTTCCTCTGTCACATAAGTGCTTTTCAGCCATCAGATGTTCTCAATCCTCTGTTAAGAGGTGATACACTAAACCATAATTTGCATTTTATTAACTGATTGCAGGATTCTAACATGAAAACAAATGCATGCTATTTCCTTTTAGACATCCACTGTAAAGCCTCAGTGTCAGTGTGGTTAACCATAATTTTCTGAGGACTAGACAAACTGGGACATCTAGAAGAATGTTATAGAGGGCAGATTTTTCCAGTTCTCCAGCTAATATTAAAATTCTCTGGGATATTTTTCATTCATCTGGATTTTTTTCTCTAGAATTCAGGTTGCCGTTTCCCTCGCAAGCATTTCTCAAAATACTTGGGTGAAAATGAGTTCACCTCTGTTGAAATATTCCTCCAGCTCATATTATGTTTGACTGAGCTGACAAATGGCTTGACAGCCTTCTTGGAATCTGCCAAAATACAATGTCAGGAATGACAATGCCATACAACGTGATAATCTAAATGAATGTTGCTGCAGTTGAGCAGTCACATTCCTGTCTCTCTATAATTCAGTTAGAACAAGGCAAGTCCCCAGATGTTTGTTTCTTAGCAATTGCAAAAGTTCAGTTTGTGTTTCCCTATTAACACATGATTATAATTCACATTTCATGGTTAGCTTACAACAAGTGTATCACATTTCAAATTACTCCTTAAATAATGGTGCTTTATTTATCTGTTCAAACTCCATTGGAGCAAGAGCTGCTGTTATGTAGTTCCTCAGAAATCCCAAGCATACATGAATCAGAAGTTTCATAGTGTTTGTGGAGATGAATTTTATCTTCTAGAGTTTGGAGTTAGTGGGTTTGAAATGTAATTTCCAATTTGAGCTTTCTTAGGTTTAAAGTTGTCTGAGAGAACCAACAAATAGACATTATAGCTTTAATGTAAAAATTATCTTCTCTGCCTTACTAAGACATGTGTCTTTATCAATATTTTAATGACACTACATTATCACAGAATCTCAAAATAGTTTGGGTTGGAAGAGATCTTAGAGATCATCTCATTCCCACCCCCTGCCATGGGCAGGGACACCTTTCCCTAGATCAGGTTGTTCAAAGCCCCATCCAGCCTGGCCTTGAACACTTCCAGGGGTGGGGCAGCCACAATTTCTCTAAATTTCCAGGTAGTCTAGAGCTTTAAATCTTGTAGTGCATGTTTCCAGAGATCCTCAGCACATTTCTTTAATTCCATATCCTGTAGTTGCAGCTGCTCTCTAAGGTACACGTTTCCTTTGATTATATATCTCTAAGGTTTGGAGATTAGTTACACTGCAAGTTTGAACTATTTTCTCAGTTGTTAGAATTAAATAGCTGGTTGTACTAGACCTCAGGTGTAAAATTACAGCTGATCAAAATGCAAATGTTCTCTTTTTCTTAAAGAATTCTCTGTGACCTTCTGTACTCCTCAGATATCTGTCAATGCTGGCTTTTTCAGGTTCTATTCTTTGTTAAAATGCTGTTTTGATTTTCTTTAGACCCATTTCATGATTTAAGCCCTTTAAGAGTGAGCAACTCTAATGTCTAGAGATCACGAGCAGACTTATATTTACAGCTGAACGGTTCAAAAAGTTTGAGATCTGGGAGCTCTGTATTCTCTTGAGCCATGGGCACTTGGCTAGAAGGTTCCTGAGACTGGAAAATAAAGTTTTGCTGCATCTTTCTTTCTCATGTCATTGTTCACTTCATGCCACACTACATACTGACCTTCCATCACTGATGCAGAGGCTCATGTTCTGGCAATCTCAAGAGTGCATTATGTCTCCCTACAGGAGACTCTTTCAGATGTATGTCCTTGATCCCAGTGCATGCTACTGGAAGAAATGAAAGGTCGCTTAGTTTTCTCAATTTCATCTGAACTTAGCTTGAATGTTGCTTTACCATCATGATCACAGTTGTAGAAGCTTAATACAATATATATTTCCTATTTTTAATTTATCCTTTTCTAAAGTAGCTCTGGACATGTGTCAGTAATTGATACTGAATGTTGTTTCTGGGGTGTTTACTGTGTGAAATTCCCTATGCACACGATTACAAATCTTAAATGATGAATCAAGGGCCTGTGGAAGCATAAATAAAATGATCAGAGTTTCTGAAAACTTGTAACACCAGTGTATCATGTTTGAACCTTTCTGCTCATTCATTTGATATGACTGAAACAAGGAGTCCAAGCACAGCAACATCCTGGGGTTTTATAGCTGACATGATGCTGTAATATTTGCAGCAGTACTTTTGGGGTGAGCAGTTCTGGGATTAATGGGTAAGATATGAGGGGTCACTATCTCCCTCCCTCCTTGAGGGGAAGATACTGAGATGGAGTAAAATCTTTATCCAGTAATACTGACGTTCCTTTGCTGCTGAGGAGAGCTCCTAGCAAAGAGAGATGTTAAATTAGAGCACCTTCTTCGTTGCAAATGTTGGACTTTTGTGGCTTAAAATGTTCTGCATGGATCTGAAGTTGCCTTTGGACAGTGTTCTGTGGACTTCTTAAAAGCAAATTATGCAGAAATTGAGCAGTCAGATGTTCTCTTCTGCTAAAATAAAGTAGGGTTAAAGGTAATGGAAATCTTTGTGCTGTGGACACCAAAAGCTTTGGCATTTAAATCCCACTGGAGCCATTACTGCAGTTTAGCTATCTGATGCCTGAATCAGAGCATTTTTTTTCCTTTGGCCTTTTTAGCTTACTTTTTTTTTATTATTGCTATTGATTATTTGAGCTAAATCCTTTGAAATACCATTCCAAAAAAAAAGCTGTTTCTCCACAAAATACTACTGCTTCAGCCAGATGGCAAGTAGCTATCACTGATGAAAGGTAACTTATTTTTGTTACTTTACAACTGACACAGAAAATTAGTTTTGTAATACTCAGAAAAACCTTATTTAATCAGTATAATAAATTAATGAGGAGCTGTCAGTAAAAAAAGTTACGTTCATGCATCTCCACTGATTTTTCATAAAATGTGTGGAGATAACACAAGTCTGTCAGTAACAAAACAACGTCATGAAGGACTTTGCTTGAATGAAGGGACTTCACTTGTGGATGCCCATCCCTGAAATTGTTCAAGGCCAGACTGGATGGGGTCTGGTCTAGGGGGTGGCACCATACTGGATGACCTTCAAAGTCCCTTCCAACCCAAATCATTCTGTGACTCCTAGATGTCTGAATCAACTAGCCCCAACTATTATGGACATCTTCATCACATGATAGCTTTTATAAACTGAGCAAGGAACTTAAAATAACCTGCTGGGTGTTCAAGTTATTGGTGACAACCAAAGTGAGGAGCCTTTCCCTGAGGGAGAACAGCATTTCTGTTTGCAGCAACTGCTGCACGTTTTTCACTGGTTTGCTCCCATTAACCCACCCTCGGTTTTGCATAATGATTTTTGATGTAGTGTTCTTTTTTTTCAAAGAATGGATAAAATGTCAGAGACAATTAAGAAAATGATGTTATAAACTGGAATGGAAACTGCACATTTGTAATGGCTCACAGGGTTTCTGATCTAAAATGTGTACAACCCTCTCCCACACTCAGCAGCTGGTTATGTCATGGACTGGTTGCCCATGACTGCTTCTTCCTGATGCAGTTCTAAGAAATTTCAAATATCGGTTAAAACTGACTAAAGGGCTGCGAAGTTGTCCTTTTCAACATCGGCACGTTTGATTTCACCTTTTGCCAAGGTTTTTCTCAACAATACTTGGAACTAGATTTTCCTCGAAGCTAGAAATGAAGTACAAAGAAATGCCTGTGTGCTCCCAGGGACAGTGCATTGCTCAAAATCCAGTATAATTCATACAGTCTCTTTCAGTCATTAGTTATGCATTTAAATAAGTATTTGAAAGACTTGGGACATTGTTAACTAGTTTAATTGTCTCTATAGATCTCAGAAAATTGTGTCACTAAATATCAAAGTTAGATAAGTTGATTTTATTCAACTGCTGTTTGTTGCCTTGTATGTTTCGACCACTGGGATTTGTATATCTAAGTGGAACATCAGTATTTTATTCATAAATTTTATTTTATAATTTTGATATTAGGAGAATTATCACTTTATTTCATAATGAGATTATTCCCGTAATGGTAAATTAAAAAAAATAAAAATCACATGACCCAGAACAAATTTCTGAAGACTTCTTGTAAAATAGACCAAGAAATAGTGATGTATTTAATCATTATGCAAATTGTTATTCACTGTAAAGCAGTTCTCATATGTGAAAGTAATGGTAGCATTAGATTTTTTTTTATGTGGGTGTTGTTCTCCAGTTAAAACCCCCAAATGATCAGTTAAAAAGAACCAGTGATTGTGTCAAAAACAGCTTCTGCAGATGTACTGTCACAGCAACAAGGGTACTGAAAGTGAAGTCACATTGCCAATGGCTTTATAACCTTCAAGCTTAATGTGTTTGGCTTTCAAGCTGCCTAAAAACAATTGCTTTCTAAGCATGTAATATGAATTTTTGACTGAAAATTAAGATACGGAGTTTAGCAGTTCTCCTTTCAAGGTTTGTTTTCAATATTACCCCTGTTGAGAATATGATTTATTAACAATACTGTTCTCTCTATAGAGAACCTGCAGGGGGCCATTTCCCACCAATATTTACAATTAAAATGTGAGATAAAGGCACGGTGGTTTTGATAAGTGGAAAACAAGCAAATGATCATGTGAGAAAGCATCATTAGGCCAGGTTGTCACCTGTGAACCTTCATTTCACATGGTGGGCACTGCTGGTTTTTTTGTGCATTAGCTGGAACTTCGTAAGGATCACCAGAGGCAGTGATGATCCCTACAAGGTGGTCATCCCCACCAGTGAGTTAACCTGTCTATCCAGCTGGGAATTCC
This sequence comes from Acanthornis magna, assembly GCA_036785705.1. Taxonomy (NCBI): domain Eukaryota; kingdom Metazoa; phylum Chordata; class Aves; order Passeriformes; family Acanthizidae; genus Acanthornis; species Acanthornis magna. The sequence goes on from JAWUZG010000092.1 coordinate 3,812,704, forward strand.
TGCCTGGTGTTAGTTCAGAGCTCAGAAATAACACTGCTTTAAGGAATTCCACTTGGAAGGAGGGGGAATATATTTTTGTTATCTCTGGCTCTGCTTCTTCCTCCCTGTGTGCCTGAGTGCCGCTCAGTTTGGGACAGTGGGAGCTGACGATTCCCATTCTGGTTTTCCATCTGGCCTTGGAGTTGTGGCTCCTGTGCCAGCACTGCACACCCAGCCCAGCAAGGGTCAGAGAGTCCATCCCTGGGGAGTTTTGTCTTTCTGACCTCCTGAGAGCTGTACAGCCTGCAGCAAAACCTGCTGTGACTGGCGGGACACACTGCAGTGTGAAAAGCTTTATGAACGCCAAGTTAGAGAGAATTATTTCATTCAAGCCGGGCTAACAGGCTCTTTAGCACATGCTAATGAGGGGAAGAGTTCAGGCAGAAGTGAATTGTAGTTCTAAAGTTAGTCTGCCAAAAGGGAGAGTAAAGAATAATAAAACCAAGGCACTTTTTTCCCCTGCCACCACCCAGTTGTAGAGATTTCAGCACAGACAGTTGTGTGATTGTCCCAGCCACCCAAATATATCAGCTATATCAGCCATGTGTGCTGGCACAGGGCTGTGCTAAAGCTGCTCTGGAGCTGCTGGCTCACAGCTGGCCCTCATTCATCCTGCTTGGAGCACAAGCAGAGAAAATGAGCAGCTGTTTGCCCTCACCATTGTAGGCATGCACTCTGGCTTCATTCTTTTGGATAAACAGAGTGTTTCAGGGTTTTTTAAGAATTATTTCTAATTCTAACTATATTTATCTTAAAAAAAAAAAATTAAAAAAATAAACAAACCAAAACAATCCACTGCAAAACCCAATGGAGCAGCTGGAAGATTTCTATGAAAAAGCATATATGATTGAGTTGTAAAGAATGAGAATTCTTCTTCTAGCTGATATGGGTTCAGGTGTAAGGAATATTTTGCAATTTTTTTCCAATTTTTTAAATTTAACTTTTGAAGTTTTTGCCACCTCAATGTTAATGATTGTGAGCATGGGTAAAGAAAGTCTATGCTGAAAGTTACACCTGCCACTTTCTCAATATTGATCATGGAAACTTCTGGAAAAATCTTTCAGCAAAACAGGAGTGGCAAATCTTCTTTCCTAATACAGCACAAAAACTCCCAAATGAACCAAAAAACCTTTTAATTTTTTAAAATAAGAAACCCAGTAACATTCTGGGTCATTAAAATGGCCAGAAGAAGTTATTTTTGCACAGTAGTGGTAGCTGAACGAAAGTCTTTGTGTTGAGAATTTGAGTCTTATGGGATATCTGAGATTGTAATACATGGTCAAGGACCTTTTCAATGCCATACACGTCTGAGGACTCATTAGGATATGTATTTATGGATTTTCCATTGTTATTAATAAACCATTATTAGTGTATTTGGCACTATATATTAATCCAATTGAATTGTTATATTTTTATCAATTCATTATATTTTAATGAATGACTTGGCATTCTAGGCAAGTCCTGACATTTGCAGACCTTTTATTACATGTAGCACTGCTTCCTTCTGCCATGGATTCTCTCAATGTTGCCACTTAATGTTGGGAGCTCTTTCAGTACGCCCGGATATTCCTGGCCTTTCTGGGACATTTCTCACTAAACTTAAAGCTTTCCCATACAAAATTTAAAACTAAATGTCTCCAGCACCAGCATTACTAATTCACTAAGCCAAAGCATCCTGTTTGGATGCAGTTCTCTGATTCCTGGGAGAGACAGAGAGCACAGAGTTGGTTAGAGATGTCTTAATGTAGAGATCTCATTGGGGAGCTTTGTTCACTGAAGTACTCAGTGGGTAAAATACTTTCTCTTACTCTTAAGCAAATAAAAAAGTAAATTGATAAATAAATAATGTGTAATTTGCTGACACAAGCTATTTGCTTAAAACAGGCAATAGGCCTTGGGGAGATATTTATGACAGGCTAGATTGACTTTAGCAAGCAGCAGCTGGTGCTTTAACACTGCTTGGTGTTGGAATGATCTTCTGCACTGCAAGGTAGAGAGGCAGAAAATGCAGCTGCATCTTTCTGGAGCTAATTTTAACAAAAGCAATGAGCTGGTAATTACCACTTTTTCCAGCTGGTCCTTATGAGGGTAAAAGGTTTATTCATAGATGGAAGGTGAAAGAGGGAAATACTAAGCAGGCTGCAAAGCAGTGTTAATAAATGTCCCTCCTGGAGATACTTAGAAATTTAAGCTTATGTTGGCTGGGAAGAGCTGGGAATGAAGATTACCCCCTCAGGGGTTTCTGTCAGTCCTGGGGTTACTCCCTTTGTGTAGGAGTTTCCTCAGGATGGGTGTGTGATGAGGGTTTCCTAAAGCCTCTGCACCTTACAGCCTCCTCCAGTTGTGTGGGATCCTCCCAGGCCTTGGGGGAGCAAACCGAGCTGAGCAGGTTCTGAAAGGTACAAAATCAGGAGCGTTTTCATGGAATGTTTTCAGTCAGCATTTCATTTCTGCTTGAGTCATACAAATAAGTTATAAGCTCAATTAATGTAACAAATATAAATATTTATGAACCCATTTAGCTAATGTTTGACTGTATTTATAAATAAGAGCATCTTGCAAGAGCTTCTTTTTGACAAGTAAATAAAGTAAGTAGAGAGAGTGTTTGTGTGTTAAATTACCCATGCTTCATTAACTCTTCCAAAATATCAAGTCTTAGGTAATAACTAAATTCAAAGTGACAAAAGAGTAGGATTAGTGGGAATAACTTTAATACTTAAACTTAAGGAGAACAAGAGAAGCTGTTGTTTACTTTCTTAGTTGGTAGGGGAAAGGAGGATAAATGTGTTTGGTTTTACCATTAATTTCTTTTTTTTAAACTGTATTGTTATTGTGGTGACAGGCGAGGTAATAGGAGAGGAAAGCAGTCTTATGTTAATGTCCTGATCTTGGGGACAATTTCTATTTGCTGACTTTTCTGAGATGACTAACAGGAAATTGTATTAGACCCAGGTTTACCTCAAGGTTTGATTTTTTTTGCAAATCAGAACTCAGTCTATAAATTCTGATGAATCTAAGAGTTCTGATGAATGAGATTTTTGAAAGTTCTGACTGTTACAAACTTTTTGTGAACTGTTAAACTAGTGTTTTTAACATGCCCTTTGCATACTTAGTTTAAGATATGATTATTCTCTTGATCGACTTTGTTGATGGCATATCAATCTAAGTTGGCTGGATTTGACATCTATGTATTGAATGATAGAAGATCATTTCATTCTTCTTCAGAAACAACAATTTATTATGCATCGTGTGGCAAAATGGATTTTAGAGCATGATGCTGGTAATGCCAAGGTCACCGTTTTGATCCCCATATGGGCCATTTGCCTAAGAGTTGAACTTGATGATCTTTGTGGGTCCCTTCCAGCTCTGTGATTCTGTGAAAATATCATTCCTTTAATCTTTGATTGCTCAAATCAACATAATAAAAATGCAGTGAAGAACTTGGCCCAAGTCTAGCAAGTTATATTTGCTTTTATAATTTCTCTTTCATTTGTTATGATCACAACTGATCTCTAAGTTTCCTGAGGCTAAAATCTCGAAGAAGGGTTCCGTGATGCTCAGTGGTGAACAGATGCAGAACTGAAAGGGCAGCTCCTGTCCCAAGTCTTGCAATTTAATTGGGGTAGGGGAAGTCCCAGATGAGCCTCTCTCTGTGTGAGGTGCCCCTGGGTTCCCTGCCTTCCACCCCAGGCTGTTGCCCACCTCAGGCAGGCAATAGACTTTATAAAGGAGCAGAAAAGAATCTTGAAAGCGGCCTTACCCTGCATCTGGTGAGAAGAGATCATAACCAAAGATTTCCGCAAGAATTGCCTTGGGCCCAGATGGACAGGATTTGGATTTCTTTTCCTGACTTTAGAAGTTGAATATTTAACCTGAGACGTGAGACTCGGAGTCCATAAGGAGCCAACACATCACTTTTATATAACACTGGGTTGAGCTAAGGGACTCAGATCCAGCCTTGGCTTGCAGTATCAGCTCTTCCCTTTTCATGCATGATTTTAGGTGTGCAGAGTCCCTTCAGTTAATTAAAAGATTGACTTAGTCATATGCAGTCACTGAACCATAGGCAAAACTTTCAAGGTGTGAATTCTGTGCAAGAAGAAAGATATTCTCAAGTATTTTCATCAGAAATATTTCTCAGTTGCTGTCACCTGCTGGATTGAAGTGGCTCTGTGCCTGGTTTTGCATTCCCTTCAAAGTCCATCCAATAGCTAGTCTTTAAAGTCAGCTAAGAAAAAAAATTAAATTACGTCTCTTATACCAAGTATGTACAGGTGAGTGTGTGGAAAAACATTTTCTGGTGGTTTTGCCTGCCAAAAGGGAATGAAAAAGCCCTTTTTTGGTGCTCCACGAGAAAGAAACATGTTAATAGAATGGCATTTGGCTAATAGTACAGCAGATAAAAACTGGGTTGTGGCAGCAGAGGTGGAAAGGGCAGAAAAGAAAGAGAGGAAAATTATTTCATTTGAAGGTGAAGGTCATCTGAAAGAAGTGATTTCACATTTAAAAGGCCACTAAGGATAAAATTTATGAATGTTAACCTAATTTTATATTTCTTTATTTCATTCTTTTTTCTTTTCTCATTTGTAATGCTTACGTGTTCAGGAAGTTGAGGTAGGTTTTTCAATTTTAACTTGTAAATATCCACAGAGTGAATAAAAGTATTTACAATATATCATAATTCATTCTGTATTTTAAACTCTTAAGATCAACTGTTAATATTGTTATAAATGAAATGTATTTATACATGTTAATTATTAATGTGTTAATATTGATTAATTAACATGTTAATATGAAAATTGCATGAGTTTCATTTATTAGAGAAGGCATAAGGGATTTTAAACACATTAGTATCAGCCTGAGCAGAGCACTCAGAAAGGCATACGTTTCTTTCTGTCAGGAAGGTGTTTTACTGCATGGGAATTTTAAATCTCTTTAATCAAGGACTGTATTTTTGTAAGTATATATATGCTGCTCCTCTGTTGGAAGAAGTTACAGTGAAGTGATGGGATTCCTTCCAAGTTGATCAGAGTTCCACCTTGGAACAAAAGTCATCTGAGGATATTGTGATAAATCTCAGCACCTTACAGAGCACTGGCACAAAGCCCTGTCTGTTTCTGAGTCAGAGCTTTAGGTGTGTGTTTAAATGTGACACAGATTTTCTGCTCAGCCATATCCCCAGGGTGAATTTCACCTTTATGGTGCCATAACCCTTCAGCGTCAGTTCTTGCAGGTATCGATGCTGAAGTGAAACCCTGGTGCTGTATTTTGTGGTGGTGTTGTTTAATCCAGGTACCACCCAGCTGTTAACTCACACCCTCACCCTCCCCACTTAACTGGGGGGCTTAGGTGGTATAGGGAGGAGAACTGGGGGGAAAGAAAGGTAAACCCCATAAGCTGTTACAAGAACAGCTTTATAATAGTAATAAATATGACAAAAATAAATGAATAAACCTCAAGAAAGACCTGTAATGCGCAGCACAATTTTCACCACCTACTGAGCAGTGCCCAGCTGGTCCCGCAGCACTGATCATCTCCCCCCCAGCCAACTCACCCCAGTTTATATTCTGGGGTTTAAGGTGTGGAACATGCCTTTGGCCAGTTTGGGTCACTTGTCCTGGCCGTTCTTCCTCCTGGCTCCTCACTGAAGAAACCTGGGAAACTGAAAGGTCTTTGGCTTGGAGTAAACACTCCCCAGCAACAACATCATGTTGTGTTATCAACATTATTCTCATCCTAAATCAATGCTGTACCAGCTGCTAAGAGGAAAAATAATTCTATCCCAGCTGAAACAGGACAGTTGTCCAACTGGCATAAGTTATTTTGAAACTGCTATTAACTCTATTGCTCTAATGTATGTATAGTCATTATTTACTCCTATAAATAATGGGTTTATATATTGAAAATCTCAAAGGTTTTCTCTATTCCACCTTTTAGGGTATTTTTCCCCATACTTCTTCTTGTGTATTTTCTACGTTACCACACTGTGGTTTCAGGCACATTCTAAAATAAACATAGTTTCAGTTTCCAAAATGGAATACTAAAGAGGTAGGAGAAGAAGAAGGAGTAATAGATCTACAGAAGAGATGGCTGTGTTTTAGGTATTTTTGTGAGGAAGATGCATTTTTGGTAAAATATTCCTTTGACACTGAAATTGAGATAAACCCCCTTTCCAATCCTTATTTCAAAACTGGTTCCATATTCCACCAGCATAAGAAATTGTTGTTGGGAGTTGAATTATTTAACAGTTTCTGACACTGAATACCCAGCAGCAAAGCAACACCTTGGAAAAAATGTAAGCCAGCCAAAAAAAAAAAAAAAAAAGAAATTGTTGCTGAAAAAAATTCTGCTATAAAAACTGAAAACCCAACACATTCTGAAAAGTGATTAATGCTTGGTGAATTTAGCAGTACGTCACCATCAATTACAAAGCATTGTATAACCATGAGGGGTTTTTGTATTAGCAAAGCTGTGGAATTCAAAGGCAAGCCTGTAATTCTATTTCAGGTACCAAACTCTGTACTTGTGAAGAAAAAAATATGGATGCTTTTGATATATATGGAATAAATTATGAATAATAGTCTTTGCTGCTTTTGTGGAGCATTCTTTGTCCATGAAGTCAGTAGAGACACCGAGCATAAATACATTGGTGAAAAAAAATATGTATTTCCTGTATTCCATGTACCAGGCTGTTCTGAACCCATAAAGAAAGTCGTGCTGACTTCCAAGTTTCCAAAATTTTCTAGGTTAGGGTGACTGGATAGCGTGAGAGTATGTGAAATTCAATGTACTGGAGATAAATGGTAAACAAAGCCCTATGGAAAGAATAATTTAGATGTCTTATTCACAATGATGGGTTTTTAGTTACCGTCCTGGCAGGAAAAAGAAATCTCAGTGTCATTCTGGACAGCTTGATGAATACATCTCTTTAGTGGCATCCCTCAGGAAATGAATATAGAATACTGGATATATTAAAAAGGAAATAAAGATTAATATGCAGAAAAATATGACAGTGTTGTAGGAAAATTTTTATGCTTCCTCACCTCGAATAGATTATTCTGTTGTTATCACATCCCACAAAGAGGACACAAGTGAGATACACAGAGCGTGCTGAAACTGATATATCAGTTGGGCTTGAATCCCAGCTCTTCAGCACAGGGTTGATGGCACTCTGTAGCAAGGAAAACTTTGCCTTCAGATAAATATTTGCTAAGTACACAGAGCACAGATTGATGTAACACATGGAGGAGTTTTCAATTCTTTCTGCAGCGAGACTAGTTTGCAACAGAATCATTTGGGCAGGCACTCTGACAGTCCCTGCCTTCTCCAGTGTAAAATCCAGTGAGAATTGTGTAAAATAGAACCTCAACACTCACAGCACAATTATCTTTACATCAAATTTCAGAAAATTTTTAAAGTTAAATAGTGGAAGCAGTGACAAAAATGGTCACCACAAGTGCTCATGGATGTAGTTGTACTTTAATTGCAATGTTTGCATTAATGCTGGATTTCTGCACATTCACAATGGTGTGATTTCCATGTGTCCAAATGGATATGTCTTTGAATTTACTTTGCTGACCTTCTACCACGTCAGGATGGTGTGGATCACATTACACTATCTGAACAATATGCTCTTTGTTGTCAAAGACTGTAGAATAACATGAAATAATAGAGTTAATATAAAATACTTAATAATGGGTGTGCTTTGCAAACCAATCCAGAAGAAAAATTCAGGGTGCTGAATCCAAGGAGTTTTTTATTCTTTAGTTTCTAAGCTGCATTAACTACTCTTTAGGACACAAATTGTTGATAGTCTTATCTGGTTTGAGCTAAATATGTAAGAATCAAAACAGGAGTTGATTAATTTGTAATATAGTTCTGTAAAATTGAAAGGAGAATACTGATTGTATTTTTCCTGAGTTTTCTCTTTTTTTATCCCCATTTAGGATGATTATTTCAGAAACTGGAATCCGAACAAGCCATTTGATCAAGGTAAACTTAGTACTCATTTTGTGGTTGTCTTCTGCTATTTCGTGATATCCCCCATATGCTTTATGCCTCTCTTCCTCTGTCTGTCCCGTGCATTAGTGGAGAGCTATATTCATACTTACATCTCACTCCCAATTTAGTCACAGCTTGAGGTGGTTTATGCATAAGAGTTTGACTCATCTCAGTATATTTTCACCATGTTTTTTAATCCCCATCCATTCCACTTTATATTCAATGATGAAAAGTGTGCTCAGAGAGATTCTCTGTAACCATGAATCTTGGTTTAACATGCAATTTAGAACAGGAATCTTCACGTTCATTTTCTTTCATGTTAAAGGCTTTGCTAAATTAATGTCATAAATGTAACTACTGCATTTCCTAACACTCAAGGGGCCAATTCTTTGAAGCCATCTGTAAATGTATGAATTTCAGGGCTGATTTTAAAGAGAAAATGGTGTTTTGTGTATGCTGCTGTTTCAGGTGCAGGCTCTGTAAATGGCATTTTGCACTTTGTCTTGGTAAGTTTTTAAGTTACAGCAGTACTTCAAAAATTTCCAGGCCAGCCACCAAAGAATGGGGAAAAAAGAAAAAAAAACATTCTAATTGTGTCCAGGACAGCACTGGAAACAATAGGCATACCAGGAGAAAGATATTCAAAATTACTGACGTGTTTAGGAAGAAAATACTTATTGGAAGTCTCTGAAGGTGCTTTTGAATATTTCACTTTACATCTATTTCTATATTTCATTGCCAAACATGTTCCTTGTATTGTCTGAAGCTCGCAGGAATATCACTGGGGGCTTGTGCAGGTTAGAGCTTAAGAGTGTAGATTCTCTGTCTTTAGGGAAATGGAAGTTCAGTGTCAAAGGAAAGGCAAAGTTGATGCTTTTGTCAAGACACATATCCACAGGGGTTTTCAAAGGCATTTGAGGGATTTAGGATTACAAATCCTATTGACTTCAAATGGAACTTATGCTCCTACCAGTTTCAGAGGCCTGTGACCCTTTGTCTTCCCAAGAGGAAAAACAAAAAGGTAAATCCTGGCAAAGCATTGCAGAGAGATTTTGAACTGACATGCTTTAAAACTGTCCTGTTTATTGTGTTGCTGAGATGTCTGACTCTGGGCAAAACCAGGAATAGTTGTAGAGAGTCTAAAGCCACAAATGGATACCTTGAAGGGGCATGTCGGATGTCTGTTGAAGATTTCTGTCTCTTTGTGAAGAAAAGAATCATTTCTTTTTCAGTGTAGATTTTCTCTGACACTGCGGATATGTCTGGTCAGGGAGCAGAATGCAGACTGAGGGATGCAGTCTGAGCAGGGTACTCTGCCTTGCACAAAGATCTGTGCACTGCTTTTTTCTCACTTAAATCTTACAAATGCATTTTATTTGGCCAATAGATCCTTCTTTTGACAGAGGTCACTACTCTTGGCTGTGACAAAATTCACCCTGACTAGAACATTAAAAAATAGCCACTCAAACCTTTCTAAAGAGATTTATTACACACAAAAAAATTGTTTGAAAACTGTTGATTAGTTTAGTTACATATACACAGAGCATGCAAGTCTTTAGCCACTGATCCCTATGTTGTTGTCACCCAAAAAATGAAGAGAAGTCATATGTCGCTGCTTTGGGCCTTATGAATCAGATGCTGACAAGACTAATCCTCAGTTTATATATGCTTATAGGTATGGATGTGTGTGTACATATGTGCACACTATATTTATGTGTATATAGAGTGATATTAAAATAGAAACTGCTGAGATGAAGGAAGGAAGGAAGGGAAACTTTCTATTTCCCAGATGTTTGCCACCAGAGGTTTAATTTCTGTAATTTTCCACATAGAGGAAAAAGAATCATCAGAAGAATTTGTCCCAGATCTTTTATGCAGCACAAGCTGCAAGACAACTGTTTAATCTCCTTTTACTTTTCCATTCTCCCTGCCCTGGTATTTTTTCCATGCTTCTCCTTTTGGCTTTGGGGTGTTTAAGTGCCCCCTATGCTCTTGTATGGTTTTGAAGATAGAAAAGCTTTCATTTAGTATTCTTTGGGATTCTGATACCCCGAGAGCCTGTGCAGATGCTGTGGTGAGGAGCCCTAGCTTACTCCTGTGAATTCAGTAGTAGCTCTGTGTTGTCACCACATAGTTGTTATTTTGAGAGGTATCACCACACAATTGTTATTTTGAGAGTTATCCCAAAGGAAACCTTTAACCTCACAAGACCAAGGTTCTTCCTAGTTACTGAAGAGAAAAAAACTTCTCCAGTGGGTGAATGAAAGCAGATTTGGGGTTTCAAAGGAAATCTGAGTCTGGTGCCACCAAGACAAAGCTCTTTTGTGTCATCACCCACTCTTTGGGACAAGTTTACAAAGTTTTAATATTAAAAGATCTACTTCTCAATTCTAAATCTAAAATCGTGTTTGAATATTCTAATTGTGAAGTCTTTATGTGGAGCCAGGCTGTAGAACCAGGCAGAAGGAGCTGGGAGGGCAGGGTTAGAAGTAACTAAAGGCAGGAAGTACCTGCCACAGGGATCTCACAAAGGCAACTGGAGGATTCCTTATGTTTAACAGATTTAAAAACCAACAGTAGTCAGAGGTTTTGAAAATCATCAGAGTTCTGATTCCAGACTTGTACTTCATTTTTGTTTTTTAAAGAAGTCTGCTGCATCCAACCAACTCTGTATTCTTTTCTAACAAAAAGCTGGCTTTATTCAGCAGGATGAATTATTTAATTGTGCATTGAAAAACAATAACAGTGTAATCAAACTGTCTGCTTTCTGCTTGCAGTGTGGAGGGAAATACCTGAATGTTTGTCTCAAGAAAAGAAATACCTTGTTTTGTATAAAAGCATTCGTGGCTTTCACTGAAATCACCTCTAGGGAGTGACACGAGGTATCTTTGGATAACAGACCTGTTCAAGGGAAGTCAACTTGAATGGTTCAACTGCAACTCAGAGGGTACTTGAGGGATCAGAGTTTATTTTTAGGTGAGCTACCAGCCCAGCTTTCTATTCATCTTTAACCCAGGAGAAGCCAATACAAAGGTGAGCATGTTACTGACAGAGCCGAGCTAACGAGGCGCTTGGACTGCAGAAGGCAGGAGAGTTTGTAGCCTGGAAATGATTGCTGGTCATTAATATTGAACTCGATTCTGTCACAGTTACAGAAGCAAGAAAGCAGAAGAGTAGAAGGGGCAGGTTAGTCATGTTTTTGAAATATGAATCAAAGGGTTGAGGTTTTTTTTTCCTGACAAGGTCATTTGAGAGTTCTTAAGGAGCTTGACAGCTAACTTGGCATGCTTTCATAGTCTTCTTCATCCACTTTGGAGAAAGAAAAGAGGGAATCAAGGAAAGCTTTAGCATAATTCAAGTGAGAGATTTTGATATGTGTCTGATATTCTGCACCTATTCAGACTTGCCAGAAAATTCACTCATTAAGACTTTATGGATTATGTTAATTGAAAACTGTTAAATAAAAAATATAAGTTTAAGTTACTGAAAATTTGTGCTAAAAGCCACTCCTAAAATTTCTGGAAAAAGTTTGGAATGGTGTCCAGTTTGCCATAGGACTTTTTTAAAAGCATCGTTACCCAGAACATAGGAACTGTGGAAGTTCACTTTGTATTGTGCACTTTGTATTGCAGTTACATTAGCTCTGAATCAAAACATGTTTAAGCCATTGAGCTGCCCTTATTATTAACAACACAGCTGTAGAAGGATGCAATAAGAAGGGGAAAAATTTGATTCTGTGGTAGTGCTGAGTTTTTTCCTAAATGTGCGCTTAAAACCAGCCACTGACCTATGGAGCTCTCTCTTCAAGGAGGTGCAAGTTTCACCCTTTCCGTTTGGATGGTGACACTGTCAGATGATTGCAGTGGATGGAGTTGGCTGAGTCCTCTCCCTCAGCCCTGCCTTCAGCACTCAGGCACAAGGACTGGCTAGAAACAGGGTACAATTCTACCCATTGCCTGTGGTAGCAATCCCAAATGTTCCAAATTTTGGGGAAAAAGAGTTCCAGATTAGAAATAGTCTGACCTTTCCCTCTTGTCTTCTAGCGTTTGTCTTTCTTTTCACTGTCTGTTCCCAATCCTCTTCCCCAATAACGAAGAGATTTGGACAGGGATATTTATTTTCAGGGCTTTCATTATCTGCCCTGGGAGAGGAGGGAATACAAAAAATTTAAAAATTCTGAACTCCCTATTCCAGTGTATTGTGTGAAAATCTGTATCTGCCTGAACTGGACCTATCAATGACTGACTCTAATGTCAGACACACTATCATTACTAATTACAGACGTGAACTCTCATTTCAAAGAGGTCCCCTTGAGCACTAATGAAAGGCTCAACTAGCAAAATTCCCTCAGTTTTAAAGAGGAAACACTGCTTTTGAGTGGATTGAGGTCTCCAGCATAGCATTGCCTGTGACTTTCACAGCCCAGCAGCTCTGTGGAAGTGAATTTGCCAAATTTAGAGCATTACATCTCGAGATGAATGTGTTGGTATCAATGCTTCCTCTCCTTGTGCACTGAATTCTACCTGTGTCTTTGCAGTGTTTAAATGACAAATCCAGACTCCAGAAATTGCCTTCTGCAGCTGTGCAGAAAAAAGGTTTGCCTAAAATTCATAAGCCTTCCAAAACAAAAAGAGTGAAAATGGGAAGCCTGTGATGCAGGATGAAAATCATAGAACCTGCAATTATTTTTGAACATGTAATTTTCTGTTAGCCCAGTTAAGATGTGCTTTCAGAAAAGCCTGAATAAATTCCTCGCAAAGAGATGTTTAGTACTGTACACATCTCTAGCCACAAATATATGTTAGTTTTATAATAAATGTTTTCTATTACAGTGCCTCAGATGGCAGATTTCAATTGAATAACTTATTTTGCAATTTATTTTTTGACTGTGCTTGAATTAGTTTTAGAGGCTTATTCATAGTGCAAGTGCACATGAATTATGTTTGTAAATCTTCAGTAAATCAGTCCAATTTTAGAACATGTTAACTGAATCAACCAAAAACAATAGCTGAGATGCAGCACATGAAATATACTGTCTCCCATCAAATGCATTTTGAGCACATATGGCTGCTTATACCCAAGCAGATGCATGTGGTTCCTTTTTCATGCTAGAAGCGTAATATTAAATTCCTTATAAGCTTGTAAGCAACCAATTTTGTCATTAAATATGGCATGAGAAGTGACAGCGCTGGGGTCCTTGCGTGTGATTGCATTATGGCTGATGTGCTTTGAACAGAGACAGTGATCGATAGGCTGCTTGGCTAGAATTTTATTAGCACTTGGGGAGCACTTGTTAGTTTTGTCAATAATGGTGCTGGCTTGCTTTTAATATCTCTTTACTTCATTGACTGTGAAGCAAACATGATTTTCAAACAGAAATTCATGCCCTCCCCATGCTCATCCAGCACCCATTGAAATAAGGGCATTTTTGGGGAATATTACAGAACCCAACCCTGCTCTCTTTGGCATCACTTATGGAGCAGAAGTTTCCTTCCCTTCGCTTCAGTTCTATGTATAGGAATTCATTTTTGGTAGCCTACCTAGACCTCTTGAAAATTAGGTGTGTGTGTAAAAATACACGTCTGCAAAGCTTCTTTATCTGCTGCAAGAGAAACCCCAGTGTATTATCCAAACTAACTTTGATTTGTATTCCGATTTAAGAAGGCCAAACCAGTGAGGGGCAAAGTCTCCAGCTTTGCAATATTATTTGACTTAAATATTTGATGGTGTAGCATCTGCATGCCAGAGTGACCTTTAAATCACTATCCAGTCAGAAGAGTAGTTTGAACAGTATTTAAACATGTTTATTTGCTTGTTACTTAATGGGTGATTACTGTCATTTGATTCTAGCCAAGAAACAGGAACTCCTGTGGAGAATTAAAGTAGAAGGCAGAGTGGCAGTGGTCATCAAAATGCATAATGGAGAACATTTACGGAGAGAAAAGCATCAAAATAAAGACAAATGGTTTCAAAATATATATTTTAGTAAACTAAGAATGGGTAAGGCAGAAATTAGAGGAAGAAAAATAAGGATAATTGACATTTGACCAATGTAGAAAGCACGAACTTTCCAAAGTTTGAATTATCCAAAGGAGCCTGGCTAATGACAAGGCACCTCATGACTGCGATGACAAGAGGTTACGTACGGAAAGTGCATCTAAATGGACTCTTAAGGATGCACAAGTGGTAGCCCCAACTGAGAAAGCCAAGTATAAAACAAGATGTTTGGGCAAGAATTTAGGAATAGGAATTTTTACAAGTGTATTAGAAGAAAGAAAAAAAAAAAAATCAAGGAAAATGATGGCTCAGTGCAGAGAGATGCTTATGAGAAGGCCAAAGCTTTCGCACCTTTGGCTTTGCTTTGACTTTCACATAAAAGGGCTGCTAAGACCAGGTGGCAACTGTGGTTAATATCTTCAGCTGGAGTGGAAGATTTGGATTCTGGAAAGAGCAGGCTCCAGTAAATCAGATATCTGCAAGTCAGCTGGAATTGATCTTTGGTTTAAGGGAATTGGCTGAAATAATTTTAGAGATACTAAAAGTCATCCTTGAAAAGTTATGCAATTGTAGAAGATTGGGAGAAGACAAGCAACATGTGTATTTTTTAACATTACGGAAAGGAAGAAAGTGGGACAATTTATGCTGTGAGTTAAACCTAAAATCCTGGGGGAAAAAAATACTAGGATAAATATTAAAGCAAATATTTGTTAGCATCAAGAAGATAAGGGGATGAATAAAAATGGTATGGATGTCAAACTAAACTCATTTTCTTCTGTGACATTTACAGGCCTTGTGACTCAGGGATAAGCTTGCAGCATCACATATCTTGACTTTAATAAGATTTTGACATTGGTTTCCATTACTGCCTTATAAGCAAGTTAAAGAAGTGTTGTCTAAAACAAATAATTATGAGGTGGATACAAAATCATTTGGAGAACTACATTCTGGTAGTAGCTGTCAATGGTTCAATGTCAGGCTGGGAGGATAAATTGAGTAGTGATTCTCTGTGATCTGTTTTGAGTGCAGAATTATTTACCACTTTTTGACATTTACCATGATTTACCATTTTAATTAAACTATAGATGTTGAAATTAGGCTTCTTATTAAATGCAGCACACAAATAAAATTCTCAGCCACCTTAAGAAATTTAAGAAATTTCTGAAAACAAAGGCTAAATTTAGTCTGGGCAGATGCAAAGTTCTTAGTTAAGAACAATCATCTGCACAGAACAGGATGAAAACCTATCAGTAATAAATTTGGAGCAAAAGGCTAGGGGATTATAATGGATTACGAATAGAACATGAGTCAACAATGTCATTCTGCTGCAAAAAAAGGCAAATGTTGTACTGGCATGTGTAACTGTGAGTAATCCTTCAGCTCTAAGCAGTGCCAGTAAGACCTTGGCTGGAATACATTGTCCAGATTTGAGTACCAGGCTTCTTGGGTACTCTGAATCAACTGGAAAGTACCCAGAGAAAAGTAACAGGGATGATCAGAGTTGCAGAAAATATCCTCTGCAAAGAGAGACTGAAGGAGAGGAGCAAACCAACAAAACAGCAACAACAAACCAAAACCACCTACAACAAACCAAAACAATGCACAAATCCCGTTTTCAAATGCTTAAAATTAACTGCAAAGTGGAGGACTGGTTCTATGTCCATTGTGGATACAAGGAGGAATAATTTTACATTGCAGCAAAGAGGATTAATTTTAACCTTTGTAGTGGCAGCAATATTTAAACATTGGGAGAGGTATTTTAAAGAGGATGTCAAGACTGTTGGAAGGTGTTCTGAAACATGTTAGGCAAATGTCTTGCTGATAATGGCCTGTGAGTAGCTGATCTAGCAATGGAGAGGGGGGATGGAACCAGCATCCTTCCCAGAATTGCCATTCTAGCACTGTGATTCTGTGATTATGTTTTGATTAATGAAAACCAGATAATTCCATTGAAAGCACAAAAGAAATGTTGAAGGAGGTGTTTCTTAAAATAAATCTCCAGTCAAAGCAAAGAATGGAAAATAAATGAACCAGTATCCTTGACAGATGTTTTGGCACCACCTGAAAAAATACACGTTTTTATTTGAAGGGAGTAACGTTCATAAACTGCAAGATAGGCACTAACCGTGGTTGTCATGGCCTTGCAAACCTCTGTGAATGTAAAAAAGGACTGGCAAAAGGTGCTCCATTTTCTCTGACTGCTCCTCCCTATCTTACTTTCTCCTAGAGTCAGGAGGACTTTCTAGGGATATAGTACATGATGTTAGTAGTTGTTAATTTATTTTTTTTTCTCCAGACAGGAATGAAGGTTGTGATCTAACCCTAAGGTTAAAGATTTGGGTGAAAATCAGTTACCTGTTCTTTTTCAATTTATTAGTTGTGACAATGCATATGTATTCAGGAATTAAATCTCCCTCTGCTGTAAACCTAAGTACCCAGGTCATCAAAACACTAAGTGAATCACAGCTATTTTTCTTCCTCTTCTCATTGCTTCAAATTAAACATATTTGCATGAAATAATATTATTTCTTCTCTAAGCTGATTGTTTGCCTTCTAGCTTTGCAGCCTTGGTCATTTGGAAAGTTACTTTAAACTCTAGCTGCTGATGCCAAGCAGTCCACAGCAAGAAGAATAAAAGAAGTTTTCAAATATATTCTGATGCTGTTCTGCACTAAAAAATTCCCTAAGCATAGTATGTTGAAAGCTTGGCAAGTGTTGTTTAGTCATTTAATCTCATTCTGTCTTTTCTCTCTGTGTCCTATGGTTGCAATATATCCATGGGCTTCTCCATCAACACCTGTTTGAGTCTGGCAGTTATTGCCCAACCGCTTTGAAGGGCTTGTCGCGTTTACATACATTTCTTTGAAGTGCAGGGACAGGAAAGCTATATCTGAAGAAATTCTACTTCTACTGTCCTTCTTGCAAGGTCTGCTTTAGGGTTTACTGTCTTTTACCCAGGGAAGATCAGTAGCAGCATTGTTTTCTTATGGATGTGCATCCTTGCAAGGCCTCTTCAGTTGTAGGAAACGGGTGCAAGCAGATGGAGTGCTGACCCAAAATCTGGAGGTATTAGGTTCACTTCCACCACAAGGCAAGGCAGTAGAGTAAAATCTGCAATATGAATAGGTTCTGCTTCTGAGAAACTGAATCAGTCTCTTACTTCCCATCTTATCTGAAACAAGTAAACAGTGATAACTGGGTGTACTGTAGAGCAATCCTAGGAATCACTGCACTTTACAGCAACCTTTAATGCAATGTAAATAAGCATCATTTGTAATTGTTTTAATGTGATCTATCTGTGTGTTCATGGAGTTTATTCTTTATTTAATTGCTGGGGTTTAAAATGCGTTGGAAGATGCACATATTGTCTAAGAGCGAAAGTATCTTTGCTGTGAAGGCTTCAGCATCCAGGCCTTTTACTCTGTTCAGTGTGGTCTTTGGAATGACCTTTCATATTTAAAACCAGTGAAAGATTGCTGACATAACCAGAAGTCTGCAAAACAGAAAGGGAAAAACCTCTGCATTTCATAGTGTTAAAGACAGGCATCCAACAAAAAATGTGTCTGATTCTCAGTGGACCATAAAGCTGCCTAAGGAGTCAGTGTTAGCTAGAAGAAATCCAGTAGCCATGATTTGTTAATCCCATTCTCAACTCTAGCATAAGGTTATAGTTAATTCACCCTAACACAACGGATTCAGTTATCTTCAAAATCCAGATTATGTTTAGCTATCCTAAAGAAGATAAAAGTAAAACCATGAAAAGCCACATTCAAGTAAAGTCATGAAAAGCACAAGTCTATTTGAAAAATACCAGCAGGATGTTAATGTGAGTAATATATGCAAGTATCAGAAACATAAACATATTGGTCTTGAGAGTTCAGACATAAAGACCATGAGTTATTATTTTTTCATCTTTAGATACTTCAATAGAACTCCTAAATAAGACATTGCTATGTGCTGGCTATAGGCTGTACTTCGTTGTTCCCCCTCCTAATTGCCTGACATGGCTTCTGGCTTCATCATTATTCTGTTGCAAGAAATGTGACTTGATATTTAGGGAAACATTACTCATTTTCTTTATGTTTCTACTTCTAAGCTGCTTTTTCATAAAGTGGCACTTCTAGTGTATTTTCCTACACAGGGCTGCAGCAATAACATTCTCCCAATGCCTATAAATAAATTAAGTATACTGTGGCTTGAAAGAGAAATTGCTATCAGCTGGTGTTCCACTACCTACAAAACATTTTATCTTCTTTCAGTTTCTATTACTTTGCTCTCCCTTGATTTTGTAGAGGAAGTTGTGTTCCCTGTTAGTGTCATGTGGTGCATTTGTGAACAGTGTGCTTGATGTATGGAACTATCGCCAGCACCCGGTGTGGAGAGCTCTGCTTTGGAAATTGCATCGAAGATGAACTTTTTGGCAGATGGGGTTGTTGATATAATTTGGAAATAGGCCTGTTTGTATCAGTCAGTCAGGTACTTCATTTTTGAAGATGGAAAAAAGCAATAAAGGTTTGAGACGAAGGAGGAGAGAGAGGCCACCCGTCTAGAGGAAGCAGAGAGCTTGAGCCCTGAAGGAGGAATGCACCCCAGAGCTATATATGTGGTTTTTATAATAATGCTGCCAGTTAACTTCACAGGCTGCAATTTTATCGAAAGGACATAGCTGCTTAACTCTTCTCATCTGCACAGTTCCCCAAAAGTCGGGTGCCCAGCCAGAGGTGGTTGTCCATTTTGTCTGTGGTTCAGATTAGGAAGCCTCTTCGAGGTCTAGCTAAGCCTAATTAACCTTCAGTGGGCTAAAATTAGATGGGACCAGATACATGCAAGATGCATATGGGGCCTCTTCTAGAAACTGTGATCTCAACTGAGACACAGCTCATGTTAGTTATACACAAGATATTTGGAAATTGCTTTATGCACGTTTTCTGAAACATTGAACAACAAATTCTGCCAGGCCTTCAAATGAAGAAAAGAACTTGGAGGAAATGTGTGAAATTAAATAACCATGAGAGGTGTCCCTTAACCAGAAGTATTTGCTTGGAGCACACCCCTCAGCCTTTGTATCCTCTCTGGGTAGGCCAGAGTATTTGAAAATTACCCAGCTAAGGATATGACAAAGCACAGCTAGTCAGTGGGAAAAAGATGTGTTGGAGTAAAGGCTTCAGGAGCTGGAAACTTATGGTAGTGACACTTCTGCTGTTTTCCTTTGAGTTGAGACGGGATGAGGAAGAAAGAGAAAGCTGACAGAAACAAAAATAAAGCATGCAATAGATGATGTTGAATGCTCTGTAAAAGAATCAGGTAGATTGATAAGGGAATTTTTGTGTGGCAGTCCCTTGGCATAGCTGATTTTTACCTGCCTGTTAATATGCTGTCTTTTTTGTTAGTCTAGCAGAGAGAAAAGTCTTTTGCTTGCTTTTGTGAAGTAACAATAATTCTGTGATCTCTATAAAGGTTTTAAAGTATTTTTATTTTGTTTTAATTAAAATATTGAATCCAGATCTTCCAGACCTAAGGATAATAGAGTTTTTATCTCACTTCTAGTTAATATTCAGTGAAAGAGGGGATGGGGTTTCAAGAGGTTGCTGGAGCAAGGTAATACAAGATGGAAATAGAGCTTTTTCTGTGGTGGAGAGACCAAGGAGGGAAAAATGCAAGGTGTACCCGGAGCAAAGGTGTTTTTTGTGAAAAATTTTGTTAGTTTTAGGGATGTCTATGTTAAATTCTATTTCAGTATCTCTCTCCATGTGTTTGTCCAGTACAGTGGCACAATAAGAGGCTTCAAAAGGAAATTATTGAAAATTAAGTTCTGAAATATTCACAAGCTTGTTTTTGTTAAGGCACTAAATAATTATAAATGGCCATTCTTATATGTAGGCAATTTCCTTAATGATAAGAACACTTAGTTTGAGAAATTAATTTTTAGCATGCTGACTAAATTAAAAAGTTCATTAAAATCTTTGTATAGTCTGTAGTAAGGAGCTAATTACAATGTTTTTTCTTATATTTCAATTATGGTAGATGTGAATTAACAAGTATTTTAATAAAACTTAGTAGCATTTATTTTCCACCGAGTTGTGTGAATTTAAGTGACGTCTCTGACACATAAAGAGCCTAGGGTTGGATATGTGTGGTGAATGGATTTTATTTTAATGAATGATAGTATAATTTCCCTGTCTTAGGAATTAAATTTGGGCATTAAATCTAAATTCATTAATTCCTTTGCGTCCTTTTTTTCTTTGGGAGAGGACCTACTAAAAATTCCTTTAAGCTTATAAAACTGGACGACATGTATGACAAATAGATTTAAACTGGATTACCAAGGGGTAGCACACAAAGGCAGAATTACAGCAGTGTCAAATCCTGCCCTCAGTTATGTGCAGACTCCTTGATGAAGTTACAATTATTTGAATTTGGCTGAGACTTGGATTACTTGGCTGGAAAATGCATGTTCATTGGATATTTCTCTTTTTCAGTCACTCTGATATAAACCTGGCTAGTGGGGATTTGTACCATGTGCATTTTCTTATCCATGTAAACATCATTACATTATGGCAATAGCTGAGCAAATTTGGTCCAAATTTGTTGCTTCTTAAGCTTTGATTAATTGCTTAGCTTGCGGATTTAGCCCATTTCTCCTCTGGCAGATAGAAGTACAAAGGTGCAGAAGAAGTGTTGATAATGTTGGCAGAATTACCTAACCCTTGGGAGGGATTAGGAGCGTACCTTTCATCCCTTGCCCTCCCTTCACAAAATAGTCACAAAGGGCTCAGAGCTCTCCATCAGTTCTGCTGGGGCTATTTGTGATGAGTGACCAGCACCTTGTGGACTTCTTCTGACTCATGTATGGGCAGTGCTGGACTAAGCTGTCCAAAGTAAGATAGTGTCTGAGGTATCTGACCTCATTCTTCAAATGCTTGTAAGGTCATGGATTTGAAAGAATTCTCAAAGTGAATAATGCAGATGAGGCAGGAGGATTCTGTGTCCCCCATGTTGTAATTTTGCCATTCAGTGCTGTTTTCCAGGACACAATTTCATAGCAGAGACTGAAAAAGTGTCAGTAATCCAAACATGAAAAAATGAGTGTGTGACCAGGTCTGGATTTCAGGGTTTCCTAGAAAATATGCCATAAAGAAGGAAACTGCAGATCCAGAGGGGAGTGATGAGCTCAGCATGATCCCAAAGTCTGACAGTTCTGTTCTAAACACTATCTGCTGCTGTTATATGCTGAGTCCTTCTACTGAAGCAATTTCACACCTCATCTGCTAGAGATGAAAATGGCAGGGAACAAACTATAAATCCAGCTAAAACTTAGTTTAGTAGATATATCATCCTATCAGAATCTTTTCATATAAATAATTAGTTCATCACTCCCTCAATCCGCTAAACTTGCAAAGCTTTGGAAATGACATGCTGTGTCATTATCTCAAGAAAATCTCAAAGAATTAAGTAACCCACCTCTTCCCCCATCAACCCTATTTGCATCACTCCTGACATTTCCTCCTTGTCCACAGTCTCCCCAGCAATTTATTCTTGTACTCTTAACCACTGGAAATTTGTCACCTGGACTTTCCTTTTTGCAGTTCAGACCTTTGAATTGAAAACTTTGTGTTGTGTGCCACTGATGTGACAAACAACTGGGTGTCACCTTACATTTAGCAGCTTTTTCTTTATGTGAACTCTTGTTGTTATGTTTCCTTTCAGTGCTGTCATCTTAACCACAGATCCGTGAGTTCTCCCTCACAGATAATTTACTGGCCTTATTAGCCTCTATCAAATGGATCAGAATGAAGTATTTCAAAAGCAAGAGAGCAGATACCAAAAAAACCAAGTGTTTGGGAACTAAAAGGTCATCTTCTGTGGCTGATGGTATATGGGTGTACAAGTATCCTAGTTCCAGCTGGGATAAAATTAATTTTCTTCCTGGCAGGTGGTATATTGCTGCGGTTTGGATTTAGGATGAGAATAATGTTGATAACACAGTGATGTTTTAGCTGCTGCTGAGCAGTGCTTACTGCAAGTCAAGGACCTTTCATCTTCTCAGCCCACCCCACCGGTGATGAGGCTGGGGAGCACAAGAAGCTGGGAGGGGACACTGCCAGGATCACTGACCCCAGCTGATCCCAGGGATATTCCAGGCCACAAGCGTTTGCTGAGATTCCTTAGCACCTCTGCGGAGGTCTGTGATGCCAAACATGACTGACTGCAGTCCTGGGCATGCACTGTCACTCTCCCTTCCTCTTTTCTTGTTCCACCTCGTTTTGTGTGCTCTGAATGTGCAGAGAACTGAGGCAGCACTTCATGTGGGTACCCTGTTGTAAAGCTTCAGCCGTGAAATGTGGAAGGGTTTTCCCAAACTGGACTAGTAGTTACTGAGACACATCAAGAGTATCAGTCTAATTGAATGAACAGCAGAATATTGTTTATTATGACCACTCATGTTTTGACTGGTTTAGACATTTACATTCACATGCTTGTCCCAGTACCTGCATTTGAACAAAATATGTTTGATCTCTCTTCAGTATAAACTTCTTTGTGTGTAAAATTAAAGAGAGCTTGGGCATTTCCTTCTTTGGATTTTTCTGAGGATTGTATCTTCCATAAATAACACAACCCAGTGTTTTTATTTCCTGTGCTCCTCACCAGAACCTCCAATATTCAGTTCAAAACAAATGGTGTTTCCACTTTGTTTGAAATAATTTCAGCCTCATTGCTTTCATCTGGTCAAATAATCCTTTAATCCATGCTCAGAACCAATTGATCTTTTTTTTTTTTTGATGTTTTTCTTAGTGGATGCCTATATTATGCTATGGTAATGCAGATAAAGTATGATTGATCAGTTTATCAAATGAGAGTTATTACTGGATCATTAATTCTGGCTACGTAGATGATTAAAAGTACAGATTTTTACACCTAGGGCCAGTGATATTTTTTTATAATATGGATTTAGAATATATTTATGCAAGCAGAAAATTGAATCAGCATTACCATCAGTGCATTAAATTACAGGATTTTATTAGAGAAGAATTCCCTTATAATATAATGGTAGATATAGATAGGGGGGAAAAAAAGCCTGAGAATTACCAGGAAAGGTTTAGCATCTTTAAATTGCAATTTGAACTTTAAAATATTGTGCATGCCCAAAATCATTCGTTTTGCGTGCTGGATATCACTGCTATGTGATTTATGTGTGTACATTGTGCACACCTCTCTCCCTGAATCATGAGATGCTCCTGATGATTTGGTTTATGTGTTTTGATTTGTGCAGTCTGAGTTAGTATGGTCTCCTAGATCAAATTAAATAAAAGGAAGGATGGCAAAAATTCTTTGCTGTGTGGAGGACTGACTTTTCTACATAAAAAAAAAGTGAAACATCAATATGACAAAGAATAACTGTTACTTAAATTTGACTCAGGGCAGCAATACTGTGATTGAAGAGTCTGCACAACCTCTTTGTCTCATTCTGGCCATATTGGAAAGTTAGCAAGAATGGTCTATAGCTAAGAATCCTGCCTACTAGAGGGAAGTAAATATATTTCATCCCTGGAATATTCATACAGTAGGAATCTGTCCCTTGTGATCATAATTTTCCTGCCAGATCATAGCATATCTGTTAGGGAAAGTGCTATTGCAGACAACTTTCACTTAAACTGTTTAATGGGTTTAGTTTATGAAAAAGAAAGTTGGAGGGCAATGGGTTGTGAAGTATAAATTCCTTCTGCTTGGACTTCTGAAGCAACTTTAATCTCAGAGGAAAGTTATAAAAACAAGTGCCAGAAGTAAACCCAGATTAATTCAAATTGGAAATTACTCTCACATTTTTAGAGAGTGCAACTAAAATATGCACCTTTGTTATAATAGAAAACAGCCATAGAAAGTTATAGAAGATAATTTAAATCCCCATTTCTGGAATTTCTCATAACAATGCATAGACCATGAGACAAGATGGTCTACTAGTTAATTCTATCCTTCACATCTGCGAATGAATCTCTTTCCTAACTCCATTAGATGTTAGATTAAGAATCATGAAATAAAGTTTTGTTTCCCAGTTCTAATGTCCCCTTCTTGGGAACCTGAGATGAGATCATATAAACTGAGTTTTAGCTCCATGTGCATGTAATAGGAATAATAAAATTTTCTTCTTCCTCTCCTCCCCTGCTTAGTTTAAAGGTTCATGCATGTGATTTCCATGAATTGTGTGCTCTGTAGTTCTTTTTCTGGGACTACTTTCCTAGTTTCAGTAGAGCTACTCATGAGGAAAAATCAAACAGTTGCAAAAATTGTTCTCATCCCTCCTCTTCCCATGTAGTCCATCATCCCTCGCAGGTTCTCCCTCCTTGGTCCCATGTATCAAATCAGGAATGAAGATTTAGTATTCACTAATCAGTGGTCAATAATGAGATAGTTATGAGCAACAGAAAGGAGGGAGCAGGAGCCCCTCCAGGTGGTGGTCAAACAGTCACTTGCAAGCCAGTTGCCATTTAACAGCCTTACTTCTTCCCTCTGCCACCTGCCCATCCTACCCTTTCCTGATCCGTGTCCAGAAGCTTCCACTGAGGATGAAAACCTCCTGTTTGCCCCACATTCCTTTAGGGACTCCATTATTATTCACTGCCAATTGTCCTTCAGCTCTTTCAGCTTTGTGCCATTGGACTATCCCTTGTGGCCAAGTGAACTTCTGTAAAAGCTTTGAGTTTGTTCATGCAAATTCTATCCAATTTTTCATTCAAATGAAAAAATCTTACATTTCTGTATACCCTTCAGCTACTGCTTTCTGTAAATTGATAAGAAAAAAGTGATATCTTTTTGACACTGTTTGTTCTAAATGATCCTGTAGGATCTAAAATTCACATGCCTAATATGTTCTAAGGATGAAACACCAGCTCTCTTTGTAGTCAATGGGAATTCTGTCATTTATCTTAGTGGAGGCAGATTTTCAATCCAGATGCTTGCCTTCTTTTTGGTTCTATTTACATCAAAACTACCTACAGATATTATAGGGTTTTTTAGGGGTGAAATGGGAGATGATGTTGTTTGGGATAAAAGGCAGGATGCAACAAAGCAGAATGGTTAATTCATCTGAGACTTCACTTCAGAGATCAAAAGTTCCTGTCGATTCTCAGAATTGGACTTTCTTAAATCCATTGTTGGTTTGTTTTTTTTCATTTGGATCCAGGTTTTGGCTTCCTTTTTTTTCAGAATTTCTGTTGCATTTCCCAGTACCTTATCTTCTGGCTTCTGTGAACTTTACTGTTTTCTCTGCCTTTTAAGCCTTTTCTTTCATTCTACTACTTTTGGCTCTCTCCATCCCAACTATTTTCTGTTTTCTTACTGCTGCAGCATGGATCCCTCTCACTTGTGAGCTGCCGATGTTCCACATCAGCAGGGTTGATTGTTCCCATTAATGTTTTTCCAGTGTCTTTTTGTAGGAGCTGCTGTGTGATCAAGAAAGGTCAGATCAGCCCCCATGTTGTGGGCATCTGGTGTTTTTTCTCACATCAGAAGTAATGAGAGGAAAAGGGAAAGGTAAGATCAGGGAGCAGCAAGATGCTTCCATGACTGTAGGGCAGCTGGGAATCATAAATGAAAGACTTGCTGTCAAACACTGCATGTCTATGTGGAGTCAGAAAATAGCAATACTAAGAATGTTAAGTTTACTGAAAAAAGAAAAAAACGCCCAAACTAAAAGCTCAACCTTTTACTTAATGAAGTCAGAACTGTATAATCCAGGGCCAAAAAAATGTTGGTTTTGCAGGAGTTAAGAAAACAAAGTGAGTTTGTTTAAATATGATCTCACACAGTTATGCTCAACCAGCTAACTAGAAAAGCAATTAAGGGCAAAGCATCAGCAAGTAGACCTGCCAGAATGAAAATGAAACTGAAGATTACTGTTGTTTACCTTCAGCCTCTCTGAACTGAAATTACTTTCTGTTGCTTCTACATTCAAACACAAAGACAAAAGTAGTTTAATCTATTTTATGTCTTTTCAGAACCTCCTGATGGGAATGTTCATTTTTCCAATCTGCCTTATTTGCTCATTAAGGAATAGAAAAGTAGCCAAAAGAATATGTTATTTTTAGTATTTTCCTTCACTGGCAAAATACAGCACTTACAGTTTCTCTCAAAGTTTCTTTTTATCTTCTCCACCTTAATTGTCACTCCAAACAGGATCTAAAATGGCGAATGTGCTCTGGATTTAACAGCGTGCTATTTTCTGTGGAAAGATATAATGGCATTTGGCTTATTATTTTGTCATATTAGGATGTGACTGTGTTTTTAAAGTACCACTGAAATGGGATTATAACCAATTTTAAGATAATTAAAAGAAGTAAGATATTGCCTGAAAGTTTTGAGTAATTTTTGCAGCGAGCCAGTCACAGGTGAAATTATTTCTAATATGACTGTCATGCACTGATTGCATGTAAATACATCTAAATACATATAAATATCCCTCATGCACTCCCCAGAACCTCTGTCTCACCCTTAGAGTATCTAGAGATGACCAGGAAAATGAGGATGAATCATGTTCATACTCAAACTGGAAAGACACTTTTTCTTCAAGGATAATCAGTGCAGTCCTTATTGTGCTTTTATATTGAAAATCTGTAACTCAGTTGTCTCTTCAAAATTCAGAAATTCATTAATTTCTTCCAATGGTAAAAATTTCTCCAACATGAAATGGAGAAATATATATATATATACACACACACACATATATATATATATATATACACAGACACAGACACAGATACACACACACATACATATATATATATATAGAGGCTTCCCGGTTTCCATATTCTTTCCCAACGAGGTGTGGATGGTCTTTCCCACTGCTTCCCCAAGGAGAGCAATTCAGCAGCAGAACCTATGATCCTCCATGACCAGGAGGGCAGCCAAGGAATGCTTTCATGTTCTCTTCCCATCCTTCTGCTGGACCTAACCCAACAGAGGTCCCCAAGAGCTTATATAGCTCTAACAATTGTTTGCCCAGGCTAATCATAAGCCTCTGGAGAAGGCAGTCTGATTCCTCATGGAGATTCCACCAATACTTCACCAAAGTCCCCATGCTGGAATTAGTCTGTTGTTTCTTGTTCTGTCCTCCTAGATATGGAGAACAAGGATAACTGCTTGCTTTATGACAAGCATTTGCTCATATTAAGACATCTCATGGCTCCCTTGTCAAGTCTTCCCTTTCTCAAGTAGTTCAATCTATTTCCTTTCTTCATTTCCTTAAAGTCATATTCAAAATTTTATCAGTATTACGGTCCCCCCCAAACTCTTATCCTCATCTTACCCCCTTACCCTGTATATCTTGTTTATACTTTTACCCAGACAGAACAATGTGCCAACTGAAGGCATCAACAATGCTTAATAGAGCAGAATAATCATCTCCCATGTTTTAGTTAAGACTTTTCTGCTAATACACTTTGCTTAAAAGAGTTTACTTTTTTCACAGCAGCTTGACAGTTTTGATTCCTATTCAGCCTGCAGTCTGTTGACACTCTGGGATCTCATTTTGTATTATTTCTAGCTAATCAATCCCCATTTTGTATTTATTCCTTTTATTTCTGCTTTGTGATGCTGCTGCTTTGTGTGTACTGACTGTTGCCTTACTCATTCCTCTCATTTCCCAAGATCATTTTTAACTGTAACCTCCAGAGCATGACAGCTCCTTTCGTCATTTCTGTGGCTTATAAGCCTGTTCCCCATTCCATTATCCAAACAGTTGGTCTATGTTTTTTAATCTCAAAATGCCTCCTCATTTAACTGAATCATGCCAATTAGCAAAACGCCCCTTGTGTGAAGGCAGACTAATGTGAAAAAAATGAACTAAACTCCTCAGATGCCTGTGTTCATTTTAGCACATTTTATGCTAGCTGGGCAGTTTTGCTTGTTTGTGTCTGGGTTTCCTGCATTATCCGCATTCTCTGAGGGCTGAGCCTCCAGAGGTGCTGAGCCTGCCCAGCAGCCCAGAGGAACAGATGGACCAGCTTCACACATCCAAAGGAGCAGTTTGCTGAGCCAGGGTAATGTTTGTTCTCTTTGGCAAGGTGATTATCAAACTGGTCAAAACCCAGGAGCCTTGTTCTCACTGTGGGGAACTGAGCATCCTTCCTGCTGATAGTGCCTGAACCTAAATCAAAGCCATTAGGTGCTAAGTACTGACAAAGTGACAAGAAGTCAAGGTGGTTTTGTCAGGTTCTTTTTTCCTAGTCAGAAACTGAGCTGCTGAAAACTTCTTAACAGAGAGATATTTCATGTAAGGAAAATCAGCTGTCTGAGGCTCACAGCTGCAAAGGCATGGAATAAGAACTGCAAGTCATATCTTGGAAAACAAAAGAAATTTGAAAGTGTGGGTTTTGTCCACTGCCACTGTTTCCATGCTGCCTGCAGGAAAACTGCCGTGGCTGGAGCTATGGACAGATTGAATGTGATTGTTGGAGTCAGAACCAGCCTCTGGCTGTGCTGGGGTTGGCAGCTGAACCACTGAACCCTCCATTTCTGTATCGGCAGGGACCAGAATATCTTTTGTGGACAATCCTTCCAGGTTTAGAGCTTCTCCTTGACAGCAAACTTCCAAATCAGAATAGTACAATAAATGAAATCAAATACAACTATGCTGAAGTGAATCATATTTCCAGCAATATTTGATGCTTTTCTTTGCATTTGCCAGGGCTTTTTTCCCTAGTTCTTTGCATGGGGAAATCACATCCATGCTCGTCACAGATGTTATCGTGCAGTCTCTCCTGGGAGCCTGGAGTGTCAGTTCTGTAAAATGCACTTTGATCCCCATGAGGTGTCACTTTAGCCTTTACCAGTAGCGAGGCATAGATGGCATGTGTGGTAAACATTTTAATTTGGTCAATAGTTTAATTTGGTCTGCAACTTAATGACATTTGAAAGTATGTGCTGGCATTTCTGCTAGGCTGCCTGCCATCATTTTTGCCTTGACACGGCAAATAAAGGCTTACTGACTCAGGAAGGAATTAGCGTGAAACATGTCCATCAATCTCCATAAAGAAGCATTATGTAGTAGATTTTTATTAACTCTGAAGTAAAGGCAGTATAATTGAACAGAAATATGTGCAGCAACTGATAGGCTTGTCTTGAGAAATTCTCAATGTTGGTGGTTTTTATTCTTTTTGAGCACAATTTTAATTCTAGCTGCATTTCTTTTGTTATCACTCCTCAGCCTGTGGACAATACTAAATATTTTATTTTGAGTAGCTTTGCAGAAAAACCTGTGTTTCTCACTCCTCAGAAGGGGCTGACTGACCTGAAATCAGATAAAGTGCACAGAGGAAGGTTCGTTCTATCACCTCTGTGCTGCAAAGTCACTTCCAGTTCAGTTGGCTGTTCTTAACCCTCTCTCACAAAATAGTTCACGGCATCTCATATTGATAGCAGAAGATAAATGTTACAGTAGATGCATTTTAAAAGTTCATTCCAATTTTGGAAGCATTGCTAGTAGCTGAAATATCCAACAACTTAGGTATGAAGAGTATCACTGGGATTGATATTGCCTCTGCAGAAAGGTTCTGAGAATCTGTTGCAAATTAGCCTGGCTATTATGAACACATTCTATTTTATAGTATTATATACTGCAAAGCATGTGCACTTTGGAAAAAAATGGACATAAATTAGCCTTGTAAATGGTTTAATATCTTGTATAAAATGAACTGCTGAGAGTCTAATCAAAAAAGCATGGAAATAAAAGAGATTCCCATTGATTTCAGAGGTCTTGGGTTCAGATCCTACGTGTGTGCACTTGTAAAAGTCATATTGTGAATACATTCAAGTACCAGAAAAACTAACTTCCCTCAGTTGCTTAATTTTTAAAGTCCTAGATTTGCTCATTAGTTAGATGTAGGAGTGCCTCATGCATCATTATCACTCTTCCCCTCTCCATGCACAGTTCCCATTGACTGCAATAGGAGTTTCCTGCTTGGAAAGACAGTAGGATCAGCCTTAAAAAGCTGAATGAACCAGAAATTACCTGCTCAGCTTTCATTACTCAAGAGTGTCTTACTCAAGCTTGGTGACTTTTCAGTCATTAATTGTAACTGTGAGGAAGTAAGACTGAATTAAGGATTTTTCTGTTGCTTCTAAGACGTTATTTTAGAAGGTATCCTATAGGATCTCCATTTTGGGGTCAAAATGTTTGTACCAATTGCATGTTTGCAAATAAATTGTTGAGATTGCCAAATGTTGAGACACGCTGGTAATCATTGAATTTTTACCTCATTCCAAGTTCTCTCATGTTCTGCAGGCCTTTAGGTCCTCAGCTGAAATCCACAGCATTGACATCAGAATGAGGTTTTTAGTTGCTTGAGTAGATCAATGATTTTGTGACACACTTTTTAATGAGATTAACATCCTTAATTTACTTAAAAAGCTTATTCAGTCCCTGATATATTGCAACAAAATAACTGTCCTCTATCTCTAGAAGTCTCTTTATTTCACTGAGAAAGCATCTTTAACTACAGGATGAAGGAGCTGTGTAAACTTTTATTTATTGCTACCCACCACCTAGCCATGATATGTTGCAACTGCAGCCAATGCAGAAAAAACTTCTTTGGGTTGGGAAGTATCCTAACAATATTTAAACTAAACAGGTTTTCCATATCTTGTAGTACAACATAGTAACTTGCAACTGTAACTTGTAAGAAGCTGAGCTGTGAAAAGAGAAAAACAGACAAAAGTGCATTAATTCTTTGCAATTAGTTCATTAGAGATGTGGCACATGAAACTCCTGATTATTAAATCCAGAATATATTTGACTTGCAGCTCTTTCTTTGGAGTACCAGGGGCTGGGTGCATATGGCACTAATGACATTCAGTTATCTGTTACTTCAGTTCAGCCCATCAGCTTTATGTGGCACTTTGTAGAATTCTCCATTCCTGGATTCAGGACCCTGCATGAAGCAATGCTGTGGCCACCTCAGTCCTCTGAGTTTTCCCATCAGAGAGTGTAGTAAAGAGATTGCTAATTGTTTTTGTGAAATGCTTCAGCTTGATGGTATGCACATGTAACTACTTAGATATCTAGAATCTCAGCTCTCTCACAGGAGAATTCCCTGGATTGTTAAAGCGATACCTTCCTTTAAAAAAAAAAAATTATGATGCAGAATCAAGTTATGGCTGTCACATTGAAAGAAGTGGCTCTCAGTCATGTAGGTCGAATTTTCCATGCAGATTCCCCACATTCATCTGTGTAAGTGGTGCTCTTTGTGTCTTTGGTTAAAAGCTGTTCTTTTAGTTTCAGTGAAGGCACCTTTTCTAAAATCTGGGAATACTGCGAATTTTTCTTGAAATAGATCACTCCTGTGATAAGATATGGATTTAAATTGCAGAAAACATTATTTATGAATGCAAATATCTTTTAATCACCCCCAATATAGCTCACTTCAAATGCCATAGAAGTCATGCATAACTCAAGTGGTGCTGCCTTGTGAAAGGAACCATGGCTTGATATTTACATTTCTGGTTCTTGTAAGTATAGCTGTTAAAATTTTTTTTTTTTTTTTTTGGAATAATAGAAACTGGGGAAGTATGGCTTTTTCCCCGTGATACAGCTGAGGTCAGGCGGGCTAGTTCAGTTGCATGTCTTAAATATATTATCAAGTCACAGCTCACCAAGTGATAAATATGTAAATATATCCGTTTAAATAGGTCTGTGCAAGGAAAATTAGCATCTCCAAGGGTATTTCCTGGTGTCCTCTAGTGACCAAAGCTTCAGAAATGGGCTGTAGGAAGATAAGCTTTTAATTCTTTAGCATCAGATTTTTTTCCTACTGTGTAACAAGGGCAGCCAGAATGTGGGAAAATTCAAAGCTTGCAATTTTTTCATTGCTCTTAGAATTTCAGGTAAAATAAAATAAATAAATGAAAGGCACTCAGGGAAACAGTATTTGCATTTTTTTCTAACTTGGGGCCCAATTATCAAATTCAAATAATATACTGTGTGTTTTACTGTGTATATACTGTACTGTGCAGGACAACTCAGGACAAAATGGGAGGAACATTTCTTGCATAAACATTTGGAAAAAAAAACTATTGGAGGTGTGATGATATGTTTGGTTCAGGTGTATTGACTAAGCCTGTAAATATTTGTTTTCCCTTTTTGGCTTGTGCTGAGTTTACTGGAAATGCTTCACTGGAATCGGTGTAAAATGTTCATCATTGTTGTTCCTCTTGCGCATTTTGCATTTTAGATATATATCAAAATTATTTCCCTGATTTGAAGAATGAGGGGATATGAATTTGTCATTTGAAGATCTGATAAGCACAGTGTTGAGAACTGGAAACAAAACAGTTCCCGATTTACTGTGGCAATAATAGGAGG
Organism: Acanthornis magna; assembly: GCA_036785705.1. Classification (NCBI taxonomy): domain Eukaryota; kingdom Metazoa; phylum Chordata; class Aves; order Passeriformes; family Acanthizidae; genus Acanthornis; species Acanthornis magna. The sequence continues at coordinate 3,845,093 of JAWUZG010000092.1, forward strand.
ATTACATTCACATAGTAGGAAAATGCTCTGTTGCCACTGATTTAGTCTGGAATTTTTTCTTGGGTATCACATGGAAAAGAGCTGCTGACGTTCTACTGAGATTTGCTGCAAGACAGCCACATCATTATTCTACAATTCTCCAGAAGTCCAGACCTTTGCACGGATAGAGTTCTGGTTTGTTTTTCACTTATTCCATAGGCATTAAGAACTCTTTTCATTAAAACTGTACAATATAGTGAAAAGAATTTTTTATTATTCATAAATAATGGCTGTTGACCTGGAGAGCAGCCAGTGAAATGGGACTCTTAATTTTTAAAAAGTTTTATTTATATTTGAGCTCTGGCAGCAGCCTTTTGCTGCATTGAAGCTATAATGCACATAATACGTTTTGCATGACAGAAGATCCTCTCCAAACCATAAATCCATTGCTTAAGAGACAGTGTTAATCAAGCTGCTCCTCAGATTTGATTGAATTAATGAAAAATAAAGGAAACATAAATATAATCAATGTTGAGAGGGAAAAGAAGCATTATGGACAACTTCAAGTTGTTGATAGATAGATAAGGAATGACGTGAGATGACTGCATAAGCTAGTTGTCAGAATAGGAATAAGATGGAAGCCATTTGATTCTGTTCAACATTTTATTCAACTGTGTTGCTGGAACTGTTTGGTGTTGCTGGACCTGTTTGTTCAGGTGCATTAAGGATGAAAATGTGCAGACCAAATATTTCAGCAGGGAGGCAGTAAAATTGTGAAGCCGTGATAATAACTTTGGGGGAAAAAAATTATGTATGTATTCTGGCATCTGCATTTTGGCTGCTATCAGTCGTGTTGGTTCCATGTTTCATGGAACAAAAATGTTTTTTAGTGGTTGTTTCTTGGCAGTAGGAAAAAGTTGTGGAAGCTTGAGCAGCATTAAAATAGTTGTTAATGGGCTGTAAAATCATGAATGAGCAGAGGCAAAAAATGTCATTACAGGAAAAGATGCAATATTTTGCAAACCTGAAAATTGATTTATTCCATTTTCTTCATTTGCAGTTAGTTAATTTAAAGTGGCTTGGGGGCACTTGGATGAGTAGGAGAGAAATGATTTTGTTTAACTGATTTGGCCATCACTATCAGCCAGCAGTCTGCAGTGTAAACAGCCTTCACAGCAAGGTCTAGGACTGCTCCATAAATTGCCACTCCTTGAGGTAGGGCTGTGCTTTGGTATCCCTCAGCACTCTCATGCATTTTAACTCCCTTAAATCGGAGCAGGATTTGAGGATGAGCAAGCTCTGGATCTGTCCAGGCAGTCACAGCGATGTAGAGCTCGAGCTGCTCAGGATCAGAGTCACAGCTGCACTTCTGCAGCCAGAACCAAGTGTGTTCTCCTTCCCAAGGAGCAAAACTTTGCCCAGCAGTGCTCAGAGAATCCTGAAGTCAGCTCTTTGCACAGGTGAAAGATCAGCTCTTGTAAAAATGCTCTTCCTTCACCTTGCTCATTAGTCAAGTCTAGGTGCTTATATGACCCTACTTTCAGGAGAAGTTAGAATGTTTTTCCCAGAAGTTCAGCTAAATTAAGGCTATGTTGTATTAATTTTGGGTTATATGGAAAGAAACAAAACTTTTCTCCTAGGACTTGTTAAATAAAGTTTTCATGGAAATTGATAATTCAGCACAGCAGATGTTCTCAGGTAACGCAGAGGTACCTGTCCTTCAAATTTTTTAGGCTCATATACTTAATAGTTCTAAACCCCTGTAATTTCTTGTTTTCCTTGTAAACATTTCTTTAAAAGCTATTACTGGCAAACCCTCAAACTATTCTTTCAAGTCTCATACAAAGTAGTAAATGTCTTTGATATGTAATAAAAGGATTCGGCATACGCATATGCAATCATATTAGCCAAGCTAAAAAGGATGGAGCTTTCACACTTTATGCCTCATCAGAAGAGCCCTGAGAGCATAAAACTCTTCATGGGGGGAAATTGTTGCTCAAGTGCTTGATTTTGACTGATGCTGTGATCTGTAGTCTTGAATGATAATCACTCTCACTGAAATCAACAGGAATATCAATAGGAAGAGATGCAATATTCTGTAGGAGCTGTTCTTTGCACGGCTAAATCAAGCTTGACTTAGGATGATGGAGATTTTATTGATAGCTCTTTCTGTCATGGTGTTGGGGATAAACCAACAAACAATGGGCCTTATTTCCACTTCCTGGGAAATGGCTCTTCTCTCTCTCTGTGCGAAATGGATATAGGAAACAGGGCTTTGTTACCAACAGTTTTTATATCCGCTTTCCTCTGTCTCTCCTTAAGTGCAAATAGCTTTGTGTGTTTTTAGAGAAACCTCCTTGTTGGCTCATACAGTTTTTATAACAATTTTTTGTTATTGTTCTTTGGGTGAAGGCAAGGTTTCTTGAGTTATGAAGTGATTAGCATTATATAACTGCTACATCCAAGTAATGCTATCCTTAGCAACCAGAGCCTACGATTGGAAAGGAAGCATATTTTAAAATGTGGCTTCTGAACTAATTGCACACCTGTGTAACCATTGGGATATTTGCCCATACAGAATATTTCTGAATTTTGGACTGGGAATGTGTTGGTCTGATTCTCTTTGGAAGGTTCCATATGCCTTCGTAGTAATTTCCATATTTTCAGCATTGATCTCCAGTTAATGCAATCAACCTGCTTGGCAGCCTTCATGTCCCAGAATCAAGATTTTCCTTTGTGATATAATGAGAGATGAGCAATCAGCAGACCCAGTGAAACTTGACAGTCAGGCTCATGTTAGACTGTGCCACTTTTAGAGAAGAAGGTATAAATATGTTTTATCAGCTTCCACAGATTTTTAATGATTTTTTGAGCTCCTTATCTTTCCTGATTTTACTTGGGAAGTGAACTAACTCATTTCTATAACTGAATGGTTTTGATCTAACAAATTAATGGCAAGCAAAATAAAAATAGGTTAGATTAAAGATGCCTTGCCAGATGATTTGTAATTGGCTGCTTTTGTGACAGTGACAGATGAAGTGTAGGGACTTTTTTGGCTGTGGTGTGTGTTCTGTCAGTATGTGCAAACCTCACGTTTGGAGAAACATTCATTCGAAGCATTACAGGAGAGCTGCAAGGAGTAAATAGTTAATTAACAGATAAAGAACCTGCAGATGGTGGTTAACAACATGGCATCATATCTGGGTTCTGTGTGCCACAGGAAACTCACTAGAGGTTGGAAAAGGGTCTGCAGCACCAATTTGCTTCTTTCAAAGGGGAGCATTATGTGAGCTGGTTATCAGTAGGGAGTATGATAACACACCTGCCAACATTGAGAAGAAAAATTCTCTATGAGGAGAAAAGACAAAGCCTCACTGTTGCATGGTTTTGATCCTTCTTGTACTGAAGAGAGAACATAATGCTGACAGTGAGGCTGCTCCTACAGGTACATACAAGCAAACAAACTAGAAGGATCAAACAATATTAATGGAAAAGTACCAAGCCCCAGCCTGTGGGCAGATGGACATGAAACAGGGTTTGTTTACTGTTGGATGTCCTTTGGATCACAGTGGGTACTGTATGAAAAGGCAAACAAAACATGAGAGAAGTGCTGTTACACAGACCACCAGCAATTAGCCAGCAGCAAACAAGGGATCCACACAGAGCTCCAGGAGCACTCCAGGAGTATTTGCAAACCACAAAAATGTCACAAGATACTCAGCCTGTGCAGTCAAAGACCTGAATAAACACTAAAGTACTATTTGGCTGAGCTGTACCAAGTGATTGACTCATGCAATTATCAAATCTCAATAGATGAGTTCATTCCTGATAGATCAGTAATACAAACAAAGAGATCAAATGAGCATTCAGAGAATCTATCCTAAGTCTATCAAGATCTCTAGGCATTTAAAAAATTCTAGCGATCAGGCTCACACTGAAATGCAGAATAAAAGGAGCAGAGATAATTCATTAAGTTAGGGAATTAATGAAAACAGAAGAATTGAAATAAAATTAATGCAAAAATAGAAACATACAATTAGTAGAGAAAATACAATAGAATACCTATGGGTAGTACAGAAATTAACATGATAATGAAAAATAACCTGCGTAGGGACTCCTGCTATAATGGCAATAAAATAAAGCAAACTTGTAGATGGGAAAATTGAAGGAACAATGCATGCTAGCAATTCAGTTTTCACACGCTGGACATCAGCCAACAGATACAGATGCTGGAGAATGTCATTTGAGATTAGTCTGACAGGTGGACAAACATCAATACCACAAACAAAAAAAATAATAATGATAGAGTGCAAGGGACTGTGTAGAGCTGTTGGTATAATATTTTAGAAAGTTGAAGAAAGACATCTTTCTACATGTGGATTCCAAATTTCATAGTTTCAGCATAGGGTGGCCAGGCACATGAGGAGGCCAAATGAGTGTTTAATTGTTAAAAACTGATTAGATCAAGCTCTGAGGAACAGAGACATCTCTTGGCATGCAACTATGGAATGCATAAGAGCTCCAGAGATGCCCCCAGTTGCCCTCCAGTGACAGCATTTATGGTCAAGATTCTTTTCCATATAACCTGCCAAGCAGAGAGCACATTTTTTGTAAAACCACTAGTACATTCAGGAACTACAAGCAGAAACTAAAATTATCTACTGAAGCAGGCACTTGAGTGAGATTTAATTAGCAGGACACAAAAGGAATTCGTGGCAAAGATATCAGACTCTCCAAACACTGCCACCAAAGTGCCAAGTTTAACACATTCGCTTGTCATCAGAAGGAAGATTTTCCTAGATTATTGCATTAAATTGCCTGTAGGTTATACACAAGGCTTTGTTTAATGTGAAGACTTGAAAGTAGGTCCCCAAAAAAACCTAAAGGAAAAATGCTTCAGTCTGAAATAAGAGGGATGAAGATAATCATAATGGGGACCTTTATCATAATCAGTACATTTTTACCTGGGTTATGGCAGTAACAGTATAATAAAGTGCTGAATAAATAATCTAACTCTGATATTCATGCTTAGTATTGCTTTTTTAGATAAAATGACAGAAGTTGTTTTGTGATAACTTCTCAGTAATGTATTATATAATATGCTGATACCCTTAAGCAGCAAGTAATACACAAGAATACACATGGAAAATGTTAACTGCAGGAAAGGGTTTGTTGGGCATAGAATAGAAAGAGGACAAAATTTCATATCTTTCTATACATGAGCACCATCAAAATACCAAGCTTCAAAGAATTTTAGCAGCTCTGACATTTCCTTGGACTTACTTATCGACATTAGAGGGTTTACTAGTAAAAATTCATGTGTGAAATATTTGTGGGTAACCAGTCTGTATCTTCTCTCACTCTAGAAAAAACGAAAAGGAAACCTTTTTGTTTGCCCTGCTGTGTATCCATACAAACTAGTTGTCCCATACAAAGTAGTTTTTCCTTAAATACTTCATGATGGATGAAAAATGAAACATGAGAACTGTATCGCTGTTGATAATAATACGTTCAGTTTGGTGATACCACAGATACAACTTCTAAAAGGAAATATATATATCAAATCAATATCCCATGGAAATTTTGCAGTCAGATTGAAGGGAGAAACAGGTGAAAAAAAGTCAAAAATTTCAGTAATGAGAAATCAGAAATCATAATATGAAAGCACTGAATCAAGGGTATAACATCTTGGTTTGCATTCTGCAATTAGTATTTTTGCATTTTTAGTCTTTTTCTATCCCATTCTGTTTGCAGGATTTATTTATATAGTAGTGGCTTTTAATTATGTAGTCCACAAAATCCCTCAGAAATTTATGGGTTACTTTAAAGGAGCCAGGAAAAGGGAGCCACAGATAGTAAACCTGCTGCTAAAAGAGTTAAATTTGCTTGCCTCCCCACTTGAGCATTCTTGTTCATCTGAAAATCAAAGACATATGAAAATTGATGGTATTACAATTTTGCTGTTCTCTAGTAGCAGAGACACTGTCAAATACATGACTTAATGGAAGTTATTTCTATTTTCTCACTTCCATGACTATGCTGATCTCTCAAAATATTTATTTTTGCATCTCCTTTAACTGACTTCAGCATTAATTTCTGTAAAGGCATTTTATATAAAGTAATATGTGTTTAGTCAGGTTCAGTCAAACATAACATTTTGTAATCTTCTTCACCAGGTAGGAATAAAAAGTCTCTTACGTGAACAAATTGTTATGAAAATATCCCCAGCTTGTAGTAACAGCCTTCATTTGCTACTTCTGTAAAGAAAACTGAGTATTCCTCAAGCAATTTGAGGAAATACAAAAGAGAACATATTTCCTTACATTTCAAAATAATTATCTCAGTTTGTACTGCTAGGTTTGGTTTCCCCCTCCTTTGAGGGTCTTTGGTAGCATTGGCTTGAAAAAAAATGAAGCATACAACAAACCTAGATTTAAAATAAACACTCTGTATTGCTGAAGCATGTTTTCTTTTTTTAATATACTTTTCTAATAATGACTTTTTTGTTGTACTTTCTTAAGGTTAATAGGACAATAGAACACTTTTGGGGGCCACGTCTGTCAGGGATGAAGTGCATTGACCTGGCAACACGTACAAAGAGATTTTGAAATACTGGATCTTTGTGTTCTTGCTCTCTTTTTAAAAACTAGGTTCTTTCAGCCTTTTTTTTTTCCTTCCAGAACTAAAACCCATAAATACTGAGGTCAATGGTTCAAATGTTGCTGGTGTGAATGTTATCTAAACCATTGTGAGATACACAACTAGTTTCTGACAGCCTCCCTCCTCGGGTTTTGCTGGCAGGATAAGAATTTTGAAAAATTTGGGAAGTTTGCTTTAACCTCAGTGTTTGGCCTTTGGCTCTGTTGTGGCTCTGTAGGATTGCTGGGAACAGAAGAGAGGAGAATTTGGGAATCTTCGTGAGTTTTCACTGCCTTCTCCCACTACAAATGATGGGAGCAAGTCAGCCCAGTGCATTCAGCTCCGGCTGTGCTTCCCTTCTGGTCTTTGTGGTCTGTGAGGTCCCACAAAAATCCTTATCCTGCTGCCTGCTCCTTCCCCTCTTCATGCAATAACATTGATGTTACTATTGACCATCCTTGCAGAATTACTGAGGAACAATCACGTGCTCACCAAAATATCCACACAGAAAGCAGACATCAGTGTGTTACAAAAGAACAATTTTGTCTGGCAGTAAGGTTTGTTCTAAAAGCTTTGGTAAAATTCTCGGTGGATTATTTTTCTTATACAGCAATATACTCTTGGGATCTAGCTGGTTCTGCAATTACTTTACACCTCTTCCTCCTGGGGAAAAAAAGAAATAAGGATTAGTGTAATATAGCTATGGTAAGACAAGTTGATTTCATTCTTGTGCTGTTTAAGTGATTGGAAGTGTCAGATTTTTCTGACTTTAATCCCTTTTGATTAATTTCCCTATTTTATCCTTAAAGTAATATCTTTCTCTTCTATAAAACCATTCTACAATAACCTTGAATATTTAGGGACACTTTTCTGCTCTCAGTTATAAAACTCTAAATCCACAGTAATGCTACAGAGTTTCAAGGCTTTGCTTTCAATTTACACTGCAATGACTGAGAAAGAGAAGGAGTCCTGGCTCTTACGCTAAAAGTAAAGGAAAAATAAAAAAGCTGTCCTTGAAATTCTATACAACAGTAAAACTACAATCCCGAGGTAGCAGGAAATTCTCCTGCCAGCTCTGCAGGTTTAGATAGGACTGTGTGACTAGATCCTCACAGGGTAAAGGTCTTGCTCAGAAGAAAATTCCCTCCAGATTGTAAGCATCTTATTGAATAAATTAATATTTTTCCTTTTGCCTTCAGGCTGATTTCTTCTGAACTCAAAATTTCTCCAATTAGTGTATTTATTGCTGTACCAAAGTGATTGCATTATACATGAGTTCTGTGTAGAAAGATGTATTAGGCAAATGCACTGCTTTTATAAAATATATATTTTTTAGTGTGTTTTAATTCTGAAACTTTGAAAGGTTGCATTTATGTTAAAGTGACTGCATTCCCTGTAGGGGAACAGTCTTTTCCCAAGATTTTGTGTGCATGACAGAATTTTTTGGTGTTTGACTTGAGGAGGTCTAAATCTTCTGGTACAATGAAGGTTGCTTCTCTCTTCACATATGCCCCCTTTGAAAATTAAGTTATATGCCAAAGAATATAAACATGCTATTTGCAGTGAATAAATATTCCTGTTAGAAAAATGTTATTCTTTGCTTATGACTTTTGGAAGTCTCTGGACTTGTGTTTGAATGGATAAAGAAACCTTATTGCCCTTTAAGTTAGGGAGGTTGAGTGATACAATGTCAAGAAACATTCAGGTTCTTTGCTTTAAATTTGTAAGTTCACTTGTCTGGAGCCACAAATAACCTCAGTTTCCAGGGCTGTGAGACCAGTTTATCATCTTTATGGGTCTTAAATTTAGCCAAAACAATAAAAGCAAGTTCCAGGAGGAATCTCATTTGCTGCCAAATGATAAGAGCCTTTAGTTCCTTTCTAGACTCTGACAGTGATACTCCTGGAGAACAGAATTGAAAAGCAACAGGTATTGAAAAGCCTCCCATTTGGGCCCTCAATTTCAGCATTCTCTGCAGAATATTTAAATAACTTTAATTTTAAAACCTATCATTATACCATATCTTTAGGCACCTTTGGAAATTTCTCTCTAGTGTTCTTCCCCCAACCTGTCACTTCAATTATATCATTTAGAAAGAATGTGATAATGAAGATGATTCCTCAGAACCATGTGAAATGGGTTCTTTTTCTTATGTATATATTGCAATTGGCATTTCCTCCTAAATCTCACCATTGGCATAAAAGTTTTTTCAAAAACATTTATGTTAACTCAAATGTTTTCAGATATCTTATGTGTTAAAATGAAATTTTAAAAAAACACTTTTCATCATTTACTTTTAAAATTCCATTTAAAAAATATTTCTGCTCTAACATGAAAACAATAAAATTCAAAGCAATGCTTGGAAAAACCACACTGGAGTTAAGGAAACCCCTCTTGCCAGAGCATGACACAGAACAGGGCCTGTCTTTCCTCTTGGTTTCACATATACCTGAAAGAGAAAGCTCAGCTCTACATCAGTACCAATTTTTCCTGAAAAAAGATTTCATTATCAGGTCCCAAAGCTTTGATTTCACCTGGTGATCCATCAGTGTTTTCAGCAAAACATTCTAGCTAGAGCTCAAATAGAAATCTTTCTGGTAACTTTTGAATGTATGTGGATGTGTGTGAAGTTTATCAAACATTGATAAGAAAACTAGAAAGAAATCTGATAGCATTACTCAACTTTTCTTCAAACATAGGTACTAAGTAGAATGGAGTGAATTTCCATTAGAGATAAAGCAGTTGTTCAAAATAAGTCAGCTATAAAGTAGCCCTAATCAGTTCTTTGAACAAATAAAAACCAGCTATCATCAGTTCTTAGAGTAACACCAACCAGGTCAGGGAGAACTGACTTTCACCCTACTGCAGAAAGCAATTGACACTGAATTAGTCAAGTGTTTTGATTAGTTGATTAAGAAACACCTAGGTACTGAATATGTATGAGATTCCTAAATCAACATCCTCAGATCAGTAGATTATTTTTTTCCAAATCCCTTGTCCAGCAAGTTTGAATGGTTTACCTTTCATGAATATACATTCATCCATGCATTTATACATTAAATCCCTGGTTCTGCTCCTGGACCCTTGAGTAGGAGGTGGCTGTTGACAGTGTGTGATAACAGTGTGTGATTTATTTTATTTTCTGTTTTCCTTTCTTGTTTCCAACATGTTCCAACACAATCATTTTAATGTGTGAGGTTTCTACAATCCCCTTTTCAATAGAGCTGTACCTAAACAGGAACTTACATTTAGGAAAAGGCCTTGAATGTTGACCAAGATGGTGTTTCCATTGGTGCCTGTGGTTGTCTTTTAACTCAAAGGAGTCCTGGATATGTGGACTGCAGAAATTTCTGCTGTAGTTTATGCCTCCTGGGTGATTTGTGTAGTTTAACACCAGCTTGGGGACCTGACCACGTCCAGTCCTGGTGTGCACGGGCGGTGCAGCTGCGGTGTGTGGAAACACGTGTGGGGAAAGTGATTGGAGTGGGGATATTGCCCATCCCTTTACCTTTCCTTCTCATCTTCCCTGCTCTTCTCTCACCCAAAATCTTCACCCTCACAACAAAGGCAGCCAACTCTGAAATCTCCGCACCAGGAAAAGTGTTGCAATCTAGCCTAAGCTCAGAGAAGCCTAATGGCTCCAGCCTTTGAAAATGTTGACCTGGAAAATTATTTGTCTCATGTTGCAAGAGCTACCAAGGCTCTTATTTGTGGTGCGTTTCCTTCATCTCTAAAATGAGATTAATTATATCTTCCATATAGCCCAGTTGGGAGGGTTCTAACGTGTTCTACTGCGCTTCAAAAGCATAAATTGCTACCTCAGTGTAAGCTCTGTTACTATGTCATGGTGAGTTCTTACTTCTGCTTCTGTCTCACAGATTCTAACTGTATCCCAATGAATGAAAGCTCCTGGTCCTCCTTTCCGTCATCTAATTTAGCTGGGGCTTTATACTGCCACAATCAACATTACATACCATTACACAGCTATCAGCATCAAATTTTAACACCAATTAATTTCAAATGATAAAATCTAAATTTGGCAGCAGGTTTTGGATAAGATCATGTTACAGCTGTCTGGGACTTTTTTCAATAAAACGAAATTATTTACAAGAGAAATATTAAAATCCACATAAAAGGAAATTGAAATACTATAACATTATATTTTTGTAAGCAAATATTGCACTGAGAGTACTTGAAGTTAATTCAGAAACAGCAGGGAACCTCATTAATGTTATATAATGCAGATAAGTATGTCTAACTTCACAGCAAGCATCATTTCTTTTGGGTGTGTTTATGAGAACAGTAGGGATATTTCAAATTTTAGTTCCAAGTATCCATTACTGTTATTAGCTTCTATGAAATTATTAGTATTCTATTGGTTCCTATTTTGTTGTCTTGTTCATTAAATTCTGAACACTTATAACACACTTGTCAGGCAGAAATGCCCTTTGTACACCAAAGTGACAAGCTGACAAAAGAGTTACATGATGATTTAAGTCCTGACTTCAATGCAAGTAAACCCCAGAGGAAGTGAAAAAAGCAATCCCATATCAGCAATTGTAATAGATACAAGGCCAATAGATACCCCAGTGACACTCCAAAGATTTTGAGACTTGGCAAAGAAACCGATTTCACAAGAACCTCATTTGGCAGTGAAATTTGTCAAGGAGGGAATAGATTTTCATTGAAAAAGTGACAGAAACAAATTGACATTCATGTTTTGAAGTTGTTAGGTTTTGCCATTTTAAAGAGAGGAGAAAATTAACAAAGTCCAAATGTTTCATCATCTGTAAAATGGAGTGTTCAATTTGAAAATTTAAAACATTTCTCGATTATGAACCAGCATTATTAAATCATAACAATGATTATTTTTATATATGAGAATATACATAACTTCTGATCTTACATACATAAAGATATGTATGTAAAATAAATAGTTAAATAATAAACCAAGACAACCAAAAACCTAAAATCTGAAACCTTGAAGCACATTATCATCCGGGGAATAACAAAATCTCTGGTTACGTTGTATGTTTTAATTTATTCTGAAAGAATTCAGTTAGTGATAGCTCCTCAGAGGATTAGTGCATTCATTTGGTGCTTTTGAAAAAGAACTATATTATGGTCTACGGAACTCATTACAGTTGCAGCTTTGATTAAAAGCCTCTTGGTTTACTGAATTAGTTAAAGGTGAACAAGTTATTTTCAGTAAGATTCATGAAGGCGATATAACCATGTAGTCATGTACATCTCGCTATGCTTTGAAAAAAATATAGGTTTCCAACTTGAGTCAGAAATCTTCCCCTTAATGTTTGAGGAGTAAATGATATTTGTCACAGTCCTTCAGATTTTTTCTCCTGCTTTGAGGAGAGCTTTGATGAGTTGCAGCAGTCTTGCTCCACAAACCCCTAAAGCATTGGAGGTCTCCTGCAGCCTTACAGGAAAATCAGGGGACTCATCCTTGAACTGATGAAGAAGACAGGTCCCCTGTTATTTACTTGATAGTAGATTCAATTACTTGCTGAATTGGTTTTTATTTTTAGGTTGGAAAAACACCAAGTTCATGAAATATATACCAAGAAGAATTTCTATACATCACCTCTTTTATTGTAGAGTAGGCAGTAATTGCAGTGTAAGATCTCACAGACAGTTCATTCCTGGTATGTTTTACTAAGATATTTTTGTGAAATACACAGCAAGAAAAACAACCTGGGAAAACATTTTTGTGGGGGTTTTTTTGGTTTTTTTGTGTTTTTCTCTTTTAGAGGAATTGTCAACTGAGCTACAGAAAGAAGTAAATTGTTAGAGTAGCCATAGGGAGAAAGATATCTCCCACATTCTCTGGGGAGTTTAACCTTGGCATATGAGGGGAAGAGGAGCATGCAACAGGCATTAGAACAACAAAAATTAAAAGAGAATGATAAATGAAATTAGAAATTGCTCTGGAAGTGCCCTGTATAATGAAAGCATACAGATAAAAGAAAAGAGGTTAAATGAATTCAGGGAGAATGGTTGGTTGGTTTGGTTTAATGGTGTCAGACTAACGTGGAATCAAAGTTTCTCTTCTCTTGATGCTACAGTGTCTGAAAGTCCTGAAGGACTATTAAAATTAATGAATTTGAAAGTATTCCTGAGGAAAGAAATCACCTGTGGGTGGGATTTTTGCTTGCTTTAAGAAAAAGGGTTCTTAGCAAGGTTTGGTACACCTAGGAGAACAAACATTAAAAAATGTCAACTTTACTTATCTTAAGTTCAAATTCAGTATTTCAGAAAATAATGTTTATATGATAAATGCTTCTTCCAAAAGTCACTGAGAATGAATTGAACCCTTTTTCCCCCACAGTACTCTGTCAGGTAGCTGTGATTTGTGGCATTTGTTTCAGCTGCAAAATTCATAAAGATGAGCAGCTCAGATGCTTATCGCTGGATGCAGCCACTTAGTCAAAAAGATCTACAAAGCAAGGAAGCTCAGAACAGAAAATGTTATGGACCTTCTGGTATTCAACTTCCTGAAATGTTTGAATTATGGATAATTCCTTCCTCAGGACTGGCATTCTGCTGCCTCCTGTTTATCCTCTTATGGCATTTTAAGTTATCTTAGCATCTAATGAAATGAGGAGATTTGATTTTGAGAGGAGCTGCAGTGCACAGAGGGAGCATTGTATCCTTCCAGAAAAGGAAAATTAAACAAGGCTGGCCCATTGAGCAGAGCCCAGAGGGAGCAGAGCAGGTGTTGCAGGAGCTGAGAAGCTGTGGGGAAGAAAGGAGATCCCCAGGAGATCGATAGGGAACAGCAGAATCCCTGAGGGCTTGTGCCACGCTTCAGTTTTGTGATGTTGTCCTGTGGTGATGAAAAGTGAAAAGAAGTATTTTCGCTTGTTCCAGGGGTGTATGTATTCAAATGATGTTGAGGTGCTCATGCAAGTGAATATACATTTTAAAAATATGTGCATTGGGTGATGACCTTGTACAGTTCCCGTTTACATATTTATCCACCTATTCAGTGTTGTCCAGGCATGACTGGAGAACAATATAACTTCTCAAGCGGCTCATATAAATCAATTTTCTGTTTTAAATGTATTCCAGGCTATTCTGTTTGGTCCAGAGCAAACCATTCATTTTTACAAGGGAATTCATTTGTTTCACTAAACATGTGCAAAGCAGAACCCCATCACTAGAGGATAAATGGAGATGAATCCATGCAAGATTTTAGCACAGCCCATGGGGCCTGGTGTTGACAGCATATCAGTGCTGGTGATTTCAGAGATGCCAGTTCATCCAGATCTTGATTCATCTAACAATTAATTAGCATGGAAAAAATAACAATAAAAGGAGCTGAAAATAAAGCACATATCTCAGAGGCAGATTTCAATTGCAGACTCCCAGTGTGTTAGTGATAAAACAAAGTTGTCTTCAGGGAATTAGGATGCTGATGGAGAGGAAAATGTGTGATCATTTGTAAGGCAGCAGACTGCTCAGGACTTGTGTAATGGTTTCCTTATTCCTGTAGAATAGAATTAATTTGTCCTATCGAACACAAATCAGTGCCTGTCTGTTACAGACTTTTTTGTGATTCTTCCATGCAATCATAGCTTAAAGTGTAATGTGAACTTTGGAGGCTATAGAATTCAGTTACTGTAGAAATTTGTGATATTTCTGAAAAGTCCAACATGAACCATCAGAAAAAAAGGTCAAAACTCCCATAGAATATAGGGACTTAGAAAAAACTAATTGTTTTCATAGTTCTTCATTTTTGTTTTATTATTGTTTTAAAAGTACATGGTAGAATAAAACAGCCTAGAAACACTGATGCTATGGCCTAGAAAAGAAGCAGAGAGCTTTTAGAGTGCTGCCAGCTGAGAAAGGAGTCCAACAATTTTAGGCAAGGAAGCCATCATCTGTTGTTGGATTAATTATTTTATCAAGAAAATAAGACTTTTTTAAATAAGACTTTCACCAAAGACATATCCAACAGCCCTTCTAAGAGAGAAACCTGCAATAACTCAAATTTTGGCTATAAATTCTTTTCATCTTAATAAAATATGGTGAATTTACAGTGTCTGTCACTGTAATATATGTATCCTTCACAGTCTCACTTTTACATTAAATATTTTTGAAGTAGGCAAGGATGGTAATATGACCTGTGCAGAAGTGAGGTTCAGTTCAGTTCAGGTATCTGTGAGTCTGAAGCTTCCTTTGGATGGAACTCAAATTTCAGGGGACACAGTCCCCTGCCTGAAATACAAAATATCCATTCCTTCCCTCACCAGCTTTTCCACAATAGATTAATGCTATTCTCAAGAAGGAAAGCAAAACAAAACCAAACAAAACACCACTTCTAGAAAAGAAACTGAAGATGTGTTATTTTTTATTGAATATTCTTTCCATTTAGAAAGGATTTTTAAACTACTCTGCATTCCAATTTTCTCCTGTTAATACCACTTGAGGTATATTGCTATTCTATCCTATGTGTGTTGTCAATAAACAAATCAAGAAAATATGCCTAAATTTGGGAGCTGGGTGAAGGACACTGTGGTTTTACTTATTGTACCTCCTCCGATTCAAGTGTCTTTGTTTCCTAGCTATCATTTGTATTGTCTTTC
The DNA here is from genome assembly GCA_036785705.1 of Acanthornis magna. NCBI lineage: Eukaryota > Metazoa > Chordata > Aves > Passeriformes > Acanthizidae > Acanthornis > Acanthornis magna. Next base: position 3,860,314 of record JAWUZG010000092.1, read on the forward strand.
CATCTCTGCTGAACATGATCAGAATTTACATTTGCTGCTTAAACAGCTGTGATGCCAAGATCCTTTTGGGGCCAATTTTGTGGTATATTCATGAGTGTGCTCTCCAGACCACACATATCCCTGGTGTAAGTGTAGAGTTTGCAGTGAGCCTTCACATGACATTTAGAGTTCGGAGGAATCTGTACATGAATAACAAATGCAGGACTGGGCATATTTTAGACTATATTAAAAAAAAAAAAAAAACCAAAAAAACCCCACCTCTGCTGTGCTTTAAATACCAGTATAATTGCTTATTGTTCCAGTTGGGACAGTTTACACATATTGAGGGTGTACAGAGCCTGTTGGCAGGACGGAAATCTGTGTTTGAGTTGGAAAAAGCTTGATCTGCTTGAAACAATATTATGTTAATTAGGAGTATACTGTAAATAGCTGTTGTATATGTGGCTAACCTCTGGGGGAAAGTGATTCCAGCACCATGGCATTGTGTAAACATTTGGGAGGGAATGGGATTCATAAGCCAAAAAAGCAATTACATGACTGCATTGCTCGTAATGATAACTTCTCTTAGGAAAGCCCTTCCTTAAGTCTTTGTTCTTATTCTACCTATCTTGGTTCTTTTTTTTTTTTTATCCTTTGCCTCCCACCTTCTCTCCTTTCTCCTTTCCATCTCAATAGTACTTATATGGCATTGAACACCACAATCTCATAGATAATAGTACGTTATCACTGTGTTTCAGCATCACTAGAGGGGTTGAAAAACAGCTTTAGGATCTTCCTCGTCACATATTCTGTTAATGGAGCGGTTCCCACCGTGCTTAGAGCATGGTTGTAGACATGCAGCAAAAGTTGCCCCTTTATAAAGCTGATCTGAACCCCTGAAGGCAGTAAAGCTTCAGGCAAAGCTCTCCAATGTTCTCCTGCCCTTGCAGAAGAGCAGCACCAGCTCGCCAGGGTGAGGAGAGGAAAGCAGTGACTCTGGCTGGGTATAACATGAGTGATTTGCTGTATCCTCTTTCTGTCCCGATTGGGCAGCTGCCATTGCCTGGCTGGCACAGAGTCATGTTTTTATATCCCCAGGAATCTCTGTAAAAAGATTGATCTGTCATTTCACTCAAGGTTTGCAATACGCTGCTCTCCAGACATCTGTTTTCACAGCTACACTCAGAAATAGCCTCTACTGAGACATTTAATGAAATTCAGTGAGCTATTTTAAAAATTACAACAAACGGTAGGCCACAACCCTTGGTTATTTGTGGAATGTGTTGTAGCTAAACAAGTTTGATCTGACAGTCATTCCAGTAATACAACACAGTGCTGTAGTAGATACGAAGGCAGAAGAGCTTGGGGTGACAGGTTGGGACAGGTCCTTGAGCTTTGTAAGCACTCAAGGATTTATGTGTCATTTCCAAGCTCTTAGACACGATCTTTTACAGGAGTGTGCAAAGACTGAAGGGCTACAGCTGCAGTAGTGCCAGTTAGGCCAATATTGGATGTTATGACAATTAACACATTTTTATGGACTTTAGTTCTCCACAGTCCTGCATATCATCTTGAAGATGCAAAGTGCCCTTAATGTCCACTGACACTGATAAGAGTTGAGGCTTCTCTGCTCTCTCCACAAGACCCCTCAGAGTTCTTTTGTTGCTACACTCAGTCAAAGAGTTGAGGTTTTTATATTCACCAGCATGATCAGGTCACTGCTGGTGTTAGAGAATAGGTTTCAAACACTGCTTCTGTTTTTGCAAGTGCCAATTACCATAATGTTCCTGTGTTGTAGGTGTCTTTTCCTCTCGATCCTGAAATGGCATTGATCCGCCTACTCCAATTTAATGATTAAAAAGAGACAATCAGTTAAAGTAATTGAGTAATTGAGACCATCATTTCATCATCTTTGAATAGGGCAAAGCCTATGTCCTTTGCTGTAGGTCCTTGGGTAGCATGGTACTGTCAGCCATTACATCATTCTGGAGCTGGTTTGTCACATCATACGAGAGGAAATGTTCTCCAGCAACATGGAGCAAAGAACATTTTAAAATGTTGAGTAGTGCAACAAGTAAGTAATTTCTTCTACCTCAGAAAGCCATGGGAAGCAAAAGAGGGTGTAAGTCACCAAAAGAAGAGGTTATCTTGTGCTGTACATATGCATATTTTAGTATATAGGAATATGTACTTGCAGGTATTTTTATTTAAAAATTCTCAGTGCTTTTAATCTTTAAGCTTCTTAAATTTCATAAGTGAACAAGGAAATGTCATCTTGGGCAGTAATTATCACTGAATTTCTCACTAGTATCTGATGAAGCTGTGCCAGCTGTGTGTCAAGAAATTTAACCCCGCTTCATATCTAAATGGTTGTTGGCAGCTTTGTGCCCTTATAATGCTTTAAAACTGCAAAATTACTCTCATTGCTTCTCGCAGAAGAAACCAATTTGGGAAGAGAGTTATTCACGTGTGCAATAAATTGATGGTCCCTGCACTGCTGTGGATGAAGAGCCATCACTGCAAAACTGTGGGACAGGGAAGCCAGAGGTCAAGTGGGGATGACAGACATGAAATAGTTGAGGGCCATGAGACCATTACTAAATTCTGAGATTTTAATAGCAGCTTTTTTCCTCCTTTTTACAAATTTTCATGAGGTACCAGCCTTTCAGGTTATTTGCAAAGACAAGCCTCTCATCCTGAGCTTCTGGTGCAATCAGTGTATGAGCATGTAAGCAGCTGGGGGGAGATGGCAACTGGCCTTTTAAGATGCTGGTTAGCCAAAAAGGTTCTCTTATGTGTGCGTCCCCATGGGGGATGGAGCAGCAACTCATTTCTAATTCCTCTCGACTCCGTCCTCACTCTTCTCAGGGTTTGAAGCACATCCTGCTTGCTCTTGTGTTGCAGTAAAGATTGGAGAAATGATCTTCTAGTGAGATGCATCAGTTGCAAAAAAATTCGAGCTCTCTTTCATCCCTCTAAAGAGATGGGGGCATTGAGAGGGAAGAGAGCTTGTGGTCAACAACCTCAAAAGGCTCCAAAGAGCGCAGGCAGCTGCTCAGCCATAATGGGTTTATATTATCATACACTGTTTGTAGCTCGGAGAACTCAGTTGCCAAAAGGCTACACGGGTTCTGTAGCTGCACGTGAGTTTTGCTGAGTATTTGGGGATTCTGTCTGCAGCTCCCAAGTTGTTTGGGTTTCTTTTTCACTTTCAGTTGAGTAGATGGGGGCTTTGTTTGCCAAATGCCTTGGAAGAGAAGGCTTAGAACAGTGCTGCCTGTGTTTGTCCACTCCCTTTGTTCCAGAGGTTACAATTTTTTTTTATATTTTTAATTATCTTGATATATATACATATATGTAAAATTAGATATTCTTTCAGGGTTTGGGAATAAGATGACCACATTACTGAGAAGGAAATATTTTTTTTTCTCATGTCACCAACAAGATAACCCAGAAGCAGCAGAATGTAAAACCATTACAATTCCATGATAGCAGTATTCTATATGAAAAATCCTGGCAGTCTAAGGGGAGAGAATTATTTATTTTGAAATTTAGGGTTTGGCATGATTTACTGATTAGCAAATTCTATGTTAATTCATGTTATTGAGCTAGAGTTTACCTCAAATATTACACTAACTAAACCATCTTTCTTGTAACTTTGCCTCTGATTTTTATCATGACTAAAGCTTCACAGTGAGATTCCATTATGTTTTTTTGAGAAATATTAGATCTATCTTGTAGACCACTAAGGGCAAAAAAGTTGTACAATAAACTGTTTCTGATCACGATCTGTAGTAGTTGCTCAGGTTGTCAAGAGTCAATTATATTTAGGTAAATTAAGGTTTAAGGCATATCTTATTCATCTTTAAAACCCATCAAATACATTGCCCAGGCATTCAAGTCATGGAACTGTTCACATTAAGTGTATTTATTCCTTTTATAAATGTTACTCAGAGGCTTGATAAGTAGCAATATTGTGCTCTAATGAGCATATGTATGCTGCAGAGCTTTCAGAGAGATTTAGTTCAGTGATTACAACTCCTTGATCTGCCAATCTGCACATCAAAAGAAGCTATTTTGTTTTAATACTCTGTCTACCAATATTAACTTCACTGAGTAGGTGACCCCCCCACATGTCAGTATGTTTTAAAACTATTTGGGGATTATATTTAAGCCACTGTAACACTACTTCTGTCTAAAGGCACCTCAGCATCTCATGTAGCAGCACAGCCACAGATGAAAGGCAGAGAAGATAAAAGGCAAAGAGAATGTTACTAATTAACTCTGGATATCTAATGGGCCCCACTTCCAGCCCAGTCTCCCAAAAATATCTAGCACGCAGAACAGGCTCCAGATGGATTGGCTGCCATACACATATGGCTGAAGATAACCAGTGCACATGTCTTGGGTTTTCCTTGTTGGATTCCTGGCTTATGGGAATGGGATGGCTCACAGTTGTGACATGGAAACATAAAAAGTTCCCAGTGCACTGGCACATCTCTAATAATAATTCAGTTTTAGGCCCAGATGGGAGGCAGTGGTTGCTGGCCTTAGCTGAACAGTGCAGAGATACGGCTTCTTTTCCCATTTCATACATATTTGACACATGTGTATTGTTGGCCTCTTGCTGGGTCTCCAGTTGTTCTTATGAATAATTATCGACCCAGTGAAACGTATATTATTTTTTTTTATTGTTTCACTCTCTCTGCAAGGTTCAGTTTCACCCTTTGATTAAGTAAGCCACCTGCATATCTTATTTGGTTTTTAAGTCAGCAATGATCTGTCATGTATCTGACTGGAAAAAAACAGCACAGGAAGATGGGAATTTCTTTTTTAAATGACACAAAGTTGTTCAATGTCCCCCTTTCCTTTGTTTTGAGGCAGATGCATCAGAAAAAAAAGTGTTAAAATTGGATAATAAGCAAATAGGCAGGAATCTGCTTCATACGCAACATTGTCCTTTGAAGGCCACTTCAAAGACACCTTCAATAGCAGAGAAATTCCCTTCAGCTGCAGGCAGCAGGGCAGCAGGAATGACATAGAGAAGAGAGGACTTTCTGTAGCCAGAGCACACGTGGATTCTTAATGTGCCAGTAAGGGGTTTGGGATGCCAGTGGGCACCATGTGTGGAGAGAGCAAGTGAACCAGAAAGGGAGCCCTGCACAGCCACCGTCACAGCCATCTGTCACAGTCACCCAGCACAGCTGCACACATCTTCCCAGTAGGCCTTTTCCTGAGCTTTCACAGATACAGGCTTAAGCCTTGAAATATTTAAGCTTTAAAATCCTTTGTGTGGTTAATTATGATAATTCTAGGTGTTTTTGCTATCTACGTAAATGCTCAATCCTTTGGGGACCTCGTTAACTTATTAGCTTCATCACTTTCCTGTGACAGTGATGCTGCAGTTCTGATCAGGGTGGGTCAGCATGAAAAAAAGACCCTTTTGTCTGTGAATTTCCATATAACAGCCAAGGTTTTGAATTCTGAGAATGTGAGCAAAGAATTGCTGTTTTCCTGATATTTGAGCTTGTGTTTATGTGCACAAATGTCAAGTTTGAAGGAGGGCATCTTGTACACATGGAACTATAAATGGGCTGGGTTTTTTCACTCCAGGACAGCTTGTTTGAACATCCCAGGGGAAAATTCTACTTGCTCTATCAATAAGACTTGCCTGTGTTTTGCCTTAAGAGCAAGAAGTGTTGATACCAGCCTCAATCCTAAAGCTTTCTTATGAAAGCCAATATACAGGGCAATGCAAAATCTGCTGCGCTGCCAGTGCCCTGTCGTGCTGGGAGCTCTCTGCAGTGTTTGTTTACCACCTGCCTCAACAGAGGAAACAGCAAATGGGGCCTTTGTTTTCAGTGACAGCAGAGATGCTGCTTTAATGTCATCGCTGTCTTTCCTGTGCCTGAGTGGCTCTTCCGAGCCGGCCGTGCTGTCAGACAGCAGGATCCGTGTTTGGGCAGGAGGAGCACTGCTGAGAGAGGAATAGCTTCCATAGCAGGAGAGGTGGCAGCGTGCCCACCTATTTCAGGTCCATTTGAGGTTACTGAGCTCAATATTAAAGGCTCCATGCATTGAGCAGCTTTGATGAACCATTCCTTTCATGATTTCTTCATATTTGTTATGACACTGCCTTGACAAAAATACCAAGGCTCTTGGGGACAAAATTGAAAAGAGGATCTAAAGGACAGCTTCCCAGTTGTGATACCTGCTCACATACTGACCTGAATCAAGGCTTAACACTCTGACTTACTTGTAGCAGGTACCATCCACCACCTTTTCCACTAGCATGTTTCCCACTCCCTCAGGAAATGCAGAGTTGGGTGCTTGAATATTCCAGTTGTTATTGCCAGGATTGTGACCACAAGAAAGCTCCAGTGGCTTGACACTTGTGCATTTTTCCTGCCATATTTTATCCATCTGACAACCTGCTGTTACATAAAATGTAATTTGAAGTATGGTATTTCATTAGATGATTTTACAGTATTAGAACCACCCAAAAGCTTTGATGTAGAAGATAATTAGTAAGAAATTATGAGGAGATAAAGGATGGGTGGGCAGACAAGGCTAATGAGTCACAGTCAGCAGAAAGTGTGAACCGCAGTAGTTTTCTGTCATTAATATCCCAAGTATATTCCTGTTGCTTTTCTTCCCCAGGCATGAGAGGAAGATGCATTTTCAGAGTCAGAGGTTGATTCTAGTCTGCCTGTGTGGTCTGTAAGACAGTTATAGCTGTGCCATTGATAAATCACAATGCCTTGATTTCTGAAAATTCCAGGTCATAGAAATGAGATTGATTCCAAAATTAGCCATGGTTTAAATGCTGGATTTTATCCTTAGTCTGAAATATGCAAAAGAGTGTTTTGTTTAAGGCTAGTTTCATTGCAGTGCTGATTTGAGCCTATTTTCAAACTTCATGACTGCTGGGAAGGGTTTTTTAGCCTTATCATAAATTTAAGCATATGTCTACAACCATGTCCCACAAACATGTTCTGCCCCTTCAGCCTCTTTCCTCTTATCTGTTGTTTCAAATTCTGTAGTTTTCATTTGAGATAGCAAGGTTGTCTCTGTTTGGTTTCGGGATTTGGGTTTTGTTGTTTGGGTTTTTTTTTTTTTATTATTGCCAAAAATATTTTTGCTATATAGAATTTCAAGGCCACTGGCCATTTTCAGCTGTCTCATATTTTGTTTGGGTCATGTGCATAACCTGGCCCTTAGAGAGAATGTCCAAGGTGATGATGAGTGTATTGTGGTATATCTTGAAACCAAGTATATCATTAATTAAGCAGATAACAGTCCATAGGTAAGGTCTGTGGGTTCATTGCTTAAGGAAGATATACATGATGATATTGGAAACACAAAAGTAGGAAAGAGTTTGGCATGAATTTTCTACTGAGATTGTCCTTCCAGCTAATCACATATGCTATTAGTGCATTCCTTTCATTCAGCGGGAGATGGTTTTAGAATATATTGTATTTTAATAATCTCTTCCCTGATGTTAGCACTGCCCTTACCGTGTCCCTTACAGTTTGTCTGTGTTCTGTTGCTGACAGAACTTGCAGTTATTGTCTCTTATATTCACAAAGCTGCCTTCCTGAGGAGGTAACAGGTTATCATCTCTTGTAGTAATTTTTAATCATTGTGTAGAATCATTTCTTTCTAATAAGGCAAGTGATTAATTATTGTGCCCTTTTTATCAGTGTAAAGCCTGCCAGAGGTGCAGTGGCTTTCAATTACAACCTTTCAAGGCTTTCTTTGGTAGAATCCAGCATACTTAGAGAGACAAGCCCCTAGTTAGGCAGCCTTTTTTCTGTACAAGCAATAATTATCTCCTCCATTATTGTTCTATTTATTTATAAGTAAAGACCAAATGTCCACAGTGGAACATATAAAAAATTAATAAGGAATTCCATTACCCCAACACTGAAGAAAAAATTGACATCAGGAGCTTGATGGAAACGGAAATACACTATCCATTTGCATGATTAGGGAATATGAGCCCTTTATAAGCCTAAAATAAATGAAATACCAATATGAAATTAGGAATATGTTTCTCATTTATAGAGTGTCCTGAAGCAAGATGCTTTTGTCTTTTCCTAATAGCCTCACTTCAGACTCAATTGTTATAGATTACCGTGGAGATGGAATGGAACTGTGCAGCAGTACAGGAACAAGGCAGGAGAGCAGTGCCTGAGAATCCAAATAAAGCAGCAGGGAACTTTACACAGAGAGTGTGAAACTGCTTTATGACAAGCCATATTGCTTGCTTCTCCATAAATCTGTAGGAAAGTTTGGCAAAGGAGTTGAGGCAATAACAGATCCACAAGTACTGAGCGCCTCCTAAAATCAATGTCACTTGGGGCGGCCACAAACCCATCCATAGCAAAATTTTGGTGTTCCTCATGCTAATTGAAATTTTCCATAGGCACATCAGGTAGCCCTGGAGCAGTTCTCTCCTAGCCTGTGCCTGGGGAAATAAAAACATATGTGCCCCTTGCTGCTTTGCGAATTTTCAAGTGGACTTGAAATTGTTTCCATCTGCCTTCTGTGTACGCTCTGTTCCTTGAGATGCCCCTGGTTTAACACCAAACTTGACGAGCTCTTTAACCTACTCAGTGGGAATATCGACTCTGCTTTTACACTGTGGTATGAAAGATTTCCTCCACAGAGGGAAAAAACACAGCCTTTCTGAGTGTTTGTATAAGTATCAGAAGGATTTGGAGGGACACAAATCTCCTTCAGCAGTAATCATATTTTTTTGTTGCTATTAGTATAACAAACTAAAAATCCTTTTGCTTATACAATTTGTTTTCCCAGAGGGAACTGTTCATGCCCTTAAAAACTCTTAGTGTGTGAAGGAAGTGCATAAATAAAAAGACAACAGGAGAAAGAATGAATATTTATACAGTCAGCATTCATGACATTAATGAATCTTTATTTATTTTTTTCTATCTATAATTGAAATAACCAACAAATAATGAGCTTTCTTATTGAGAAGATATTCTTAGAGATAAAGCCTCCCACTAGGCATGGTGATATGGGGATGCTTCTGCTAATCTTAAAATCTTCTGATCCAATTTTGGCCTCACAAGAAATTTTCAGAAGGCATATTTCTCTAACACACTTTGAATAAATCATTACTTAAAAACTCAGGACTTTATGACAGAGAAGAAAGTTTTGAAACTGATTTTAGTTTGAGATATGGAAAACATTTTTTCTCAAGTTTTCAACTTCTGTGTCAGTCACCCCAAATATAAAATACGTGTCCAATCACAGTACTTCCAAGAGCACAAATTGTTTTTTTAATGGCATTGGCAACGCAATTCACTTTCTATCGCTTCCTGTAGTTGATGTCCATTAACTTAGTTGTATTCAAATCTGGCTATGATTTATTAATGCCATGTGAATTCTAGTTTGCCTATTAATCCTAATTCTTTCACCCATTGATAGTGGTTCTTTCACTTTTTTCTAGAAGGGAACGTACTGCGTGTGTAAGCAGTGTCAGTTCTTTTTATGAGTTCTGTGTCCGGGTGGGAAATTCTCCCCAAACCCAGAAAAATGTGCAGTTGCAGGGAATGTTGCTGTCCTCTTTTCCCCCAGGCCTGGAGCCATGTGACAGGAGCTCCTCGCTTGGCTGCCCGTGCGGGACGCCGTGTGCTCGGAAATTGCTTCCAGTCCATCTCTGCACTGCATCAGCAGGGAGCTCTGGGGTGAGGAGTGCAGCCTGCATCTCCTCGAAGATTTGCTGTGTCATATTCAGGGCTCTATTCACATTTCTGTGAATATACAGGGATTTTTCTTGTCTACAGCACAAATAAAATAATCCTCTCTTTAATCCTGACAGTACCAGTCCTTCAGCCAGCCAGGAGAGGCCACTCCTGGTAACTGAGGTCTTTCTTACGTGCAGTTGCATCCAGAAATTTCCAACTTTTGCAAATGCAGAGTACAGCGTACGTTTTGGCTAATTCATGATGAGAGAGAAGCACATTTCAGTGAACTGGCACAGAACTGGCAGCCAGAGATACTAGAATTCTCTGTCTAGCTCTGCCTTTTTTTCTCCATATTTCCTTGCCTAAGACTGATAAACCTCTTGCTTTCATTTTCCCCACAGGCTAAAGTGCAGCTACTGCAATTTTATAAGGTTCTTGAAGGATTACTAAAGAAATTTAAAATCTTCCTATGGTGCTAATAGTGTTAGGCTGTATCTACCAGAACGAGCTACCAGTTCTGGTAGATAACTGGAGTATAAAAGCTCAGGTTAACAAAGTCACTGTAACTAATATAGTCTAAACAGGGAATCCATAATCCTGCTTAGCAGGCTTATAAACCTCAATACTCAAAAGATATATGCAAAGGCAGGTCCTTGATTTCAGGTACAGGGCTGAACATGCTGCTTCTTTAATAAGCAGCTATGGTACCTGTTGATATATTTGCTGTCTAAATTCAAAGCATGAGTGCTTTTCAAATTTTTTTGATGAATAATGGAAGATAAGATACCCCTCTCTTTTTCCTTATCTAAGGAAATTACTTTAAAAATTGCCCATGTGAAGTGGCCAGAGCACAGATTTCGTGAATTCTTCACAAGTAAATTGTGTGAGACTCCCTCTAGTCGATTTTTCTTTTCATGGTAATGTTGTTAGTAATTAAATATTTTTAATAGCAATACCTCAGTCGTATAAGAGCTTGCCAAAGTTCTCTTCTTTTTTTCCACTATGGATTGTTGCAATATCCTTAGGGTGTGTCATCTCAGCAGCAGGGATTCATCTGTCTACATTTCAGCGTCTCTTATACAGATCTGATTGTCTGGATTCTGTTTCTCATCGGTACAGGCAAATAGATACTCCAGGGAGTAATTCAGCTCATATTCAGCTTGCTGTCAAAAAACAAGTCAGAAGAGTGGTTGGGTTTTAGATGCCTACAGTGTGGGAATCTAATGTTAAATGAGATGGCTTCCCACCTGGTATGTTTATGTCTTGACATTTCCGCATCAATATAATTTCCCAGCTGGTAGTTGTCAAACACTGGAGAACTTTTGATTTTTTTAGATTTAAATAGAAGTGTGAGTGAGTCAGATTTAAGTGATATAAATGTTTTCATTTCTTGTTTTAGTCTCTCAAATGGAGCAACTTACACTTTTGTCCCTTTGAATTACACAGACTGCAAGGAAATGTGGAACAGAATGTATTAAGAGATTGCACTCCCTTACATGAAATGGACACAAAGTGCTTTAGATTGCTTCAGCTATTAGAAAGAATGCTTTAGTTTGAAAGTGTGTTATTGAAATGGCAATTCTTCTCACCATGAGCAGCCCCTGCACTGTCAGTGCTGTTCTATACGTATGATACAAAAATAGAATTTTAATTATTCTGTAGAGTCAAGATCCTATTTCTTGAGCTGAACAGAAATCTCTGGATATGTTCACATGACCTTGAGATTCCTGATTAATTCAGTTTAAGTTGCTGCTTGCATCTAAACTTCCCAGCCCTCAGCTGAAGCAGCATAGGGATGGTGTGCTGCTCGTGGTGTCCTGCAGTGCAGAAGGATTTATTCTCTTGTCAGGGACAACTCACACTTCTTTTCATCTGGATGGTGGACAGATGGAGCTTTTGATTCCTAAGTGACTTAGGGTACTGCAGATTATAGATTTCACTGGACTGAAGTATTTAATTACATCAGAACTTAATTGTTCTCCTACAGTCTGAGAGTTAAGATCACACTGAGGCATAGATTCTGGTTCTTGCCTTTGTGCTGTGTGCAGGCCCATCTAGTTAATGCCACATCATTTATATTTGTTCCCTCTCAGAAAAGTAACTTGGTATGTGCTAATTAATGAAATTCCACTCAAACACACACATTGCCACCACACCCACCCCAATTAAATGTCAGCATAGTTTCCCAGGTCAATATTTCAAGGCAGTGCTGATGAGACAAGATGTCAAGTTTTAATAAAAGATGGTGTTGGTAAGTAAATTTAGCACTTACTCACTCCAACTGGCAAAATTGGGGAACAACTAGATTTTCAGAAAGTTAATTGGTTGTTGAATCCTCTTGGTCATTTCAACTGAGATGAGCAAGCCTTTCCTCAAAGGAGGATGTAGCCTAAAGTTAAATTAAGTGCTGACTGCAAGCTGAATTAGCAAATGGGATCTGGGCAAAACTGTAGAGGGGAAAATTAGGATTATTTTATGTCATCTAGCAGACAACCTGTCGTTAAAGTACCAAAACATACTGACATGCTGAGAAAGAGCATTTCTGTAGCACTTCAGTTGCCTTTGCAAGCTCTCAAGTAATGGGTCTGCTAGAGATGGGAGTGGGGTCAGTGAGCCCACAGAAGACACAACAGTCAGAAAGAATCTCTAGTATTTCTGTCTCTTAGTACTTCTCTCTCTCTCTCATGCATTTCCAAGAGCATTAGTTGATTGATATTTTTTAGGTCTGGGCTTTTTTCCACTGGAAAATGCACAGTTACCAGTACGTGAAGCCTTCTGTTCTTCACATAACATTAAGTGCTCCCTGGGGGCTGTTCATGTAGGAGTTCTTTGCTAAAGATTTGCCTCAGGAGTCTGTAATTCCTACAAGAAGAGCACATGTCTTTATTTCAGAGTCATCACATGCTATCACACTGGTTGATGCTCACTCACATTCTGCTTCATTAACTGTTCCTCATTTGTTTCCTTCTCTTGCCAGCCCACTTAAGCCAGATCCCCAGTGTACCCCATTAAAGCCTTCACCAGTTTCAGGCAGAAGACAGATGGCCTCATGCCCTGTTCCCTCTCTCTGCAATGTATAAATTTTATCCTGGATACTTCTTTCAAATGTTACCAAAACACTGACTGCACTCCTTCCTTTCTAAAAAAATGAAAAATATGGCATTGTTTATACTGGATTTGGAAAATTCATGGTGCTGGAGAGGAAGAAACTTGACATGGGAGTGTGGACACAGCCTGAGATGTCATTAACAGGCAGCAATACTCCCCTAAGGACTTCCTGTCTTTCCCCACTAAATCTGCGGCTGTGCTGTACATTTGCATATTTTTACAATCTGACCTTGATTGTAGGCTCACTTAATCTCAAGGAAATAGTAAAAGGAGTCTAGAAGCTTTTAGGTGTTGATGGATAATGTAACTCTAATTAAATGTGTAATCTAATGTAATAAAGTGGCTTCCAGCTGCTCTTCTTCTTGGGAAGAGCCCAAAACCTCTGTTCTGATAGACAGCATGATCAGTTGTGGGTTTCTCCATCTCCCTGTGTAAGCATTTCAGACAGTATAATGCTGTGTTATATGGCAAATCCACAACTGTAGTGTTGGACAAATTTGAACATCATTTGGAGGCTATGTGCATTATTTGGATGGTAGTAGTTGTGTGATGCTTTTCAGATTTCTTCTTCCTACATTGCTCGTGGATATGCACGTGTATGAATGCACATTGTCATCTTTACACGAATTTGGGGAAACTGCTAAGTGAAGCATGTAACAAATCCCCTAGTCTTTATTACTTAATTATCTGGTTGTGAGGCCCAGCATTCAGCAGTTCAAGCAAATAACAGAGATGTGAATTATTCATTACATGAGAATGAAAGATTCTAGCAGTTCCAGTCTCCTCTTTCTGACAGCTCTATCAAGCATGAGAGACAAAGATATTGGCACCATAACAGCATGCAGAGATGGGATCATTGACCCAACCTGTCCCTACTGTTTGGTTTCTGTTTTTTCTTGTAAAACATAGTAGGAGCAGTAATATGTATTGCTCAGCTTTTTCATGGTGGCAAGAATGTTTGTGTTTGCTGGTTTTGTGTTTCCATTTGTTACTTTTTTTTTTCCTTTTTTTCTCAAATGTGTCAGCAGTACAGTAAAGTATTTTAATCCTCTAAGTGACCAAGGCTACTGAGTAGATAAGCATTTCCCTACTTTCCTATTGGTTCTATCTTATGAGTCATTTAGCAAAGTCCATTTCAAAGCAGAAAGTGAAATCTTCATCCCAAAGAAGGCAAAACTCCCACTGCTCTATGATAATGTCTGGTGTTTCATCATTAAAAGATAAGTATCTGTAAAAATATGGCCATTTGCAAATTTGCACATTCTCTGATGGAGGCACTTAGTACTTCCCATGCAGGTAATGGCTCTTCATGGATGATGACATTTCTATAGCAATTTTTAATTGCCAGTGAATGCCCACAGAGGAAGTTGCAGATAAACAGCATTTTAAAGGATCAGCACTCCAGCTGTAACACTGCGGGATTTTAAGCAGGATAAATACCTTATTTCAGATTACTCACAGAAATATGTTCGTTTTATTGCACTACACAAACCTGACAGTCCACTGTCTGTAAAAATACACTTCACTTCTCTGTATTTGTATCATGAGCTTGCTGAGCTTCCTCTTTATCTGTGTGATTTCTCGGGCTTCAAGTAAATAAGAAAGGTCAGTAAAGCCTTTTAGCTTCAGCCTTTTGCCTTTGTCCTGCTTCTTTCTAAAGCCAAATGATCCAGAAATCGACCTGAAAACATAGTTAAGTGATGTGAAATTTAGACACACTAGCAAATTACCAGTGGGAGAACATGCTGAGTTTCAAATCATCCTGCAGCCTGGGAGACTGCTAAATTAATTAGCTTGATAGGAAACTTTAAGGAGGAGCTACTGAGACAATCCACTGGAAGGAGGAAAGAAGGATGTTTCTTTGGAAACAATGACATTGGCAGTTTGACACCTGCTGTTCTAAGTGTTTGCCAAGCCCTTGAAAAAAATCAATCTTTATATTAATGTCAGTGTGCCAGCATCCAGTTCAGCAGACTGGGAGCCAGTAGCAAAGGCTACACAAGCACTAATGGCTGTGTCCCACACAGAATCTGCCATGTTCAAGGAGCCCATTATGCCCAATAAATATCTTGACTGTTATTGACTCTTCAACTCACATTAAAAAAATCTCCTATGGTCTTCTTCCTTTAGAGAAAAAAAAAAAAAACAAATCACGAAGATTTGTGGGCCATTTAAAAATCTATAGGGCATGAAATTGATACTGTGTGAGAAAAGGAGAAAGGAATTCCCTCATTAGGTCTTGCACATTAGTACAAAGGCTGCTACTGTAGTTTAATCTGAGTTCTTGTGATATTTCCTTATAACTTGTTTATACCAGACATGCACACGGAATAATACGTCAAAATACTGATATTTCTGTAATTATATTTTCTCAGCGTCTTCACTTTTTTTTTTTTTTATCCCTGCGTACTGTCTAAGTAAAGGATGGTTAAAGTGAGTAGCTGAATTAAATATCCTGAACGGAAACGCTGACTCCCTGCCTCCAAATTGTGATGTATAACATAAGGGCTCTCAAGAGAATTACAAGGGCAGAATTACATTTTTACTCTGCAGTTGATGAACTTAATGGTAGCAAACACTAAGGCTGCCTCTGAGGCAGCGGCTGAAGCTCATGTGACAGTGCTTCTTGCTAAGGCTTGTGACAGAGTCGATTGGACTGGAACTTTACTGCTGCTCAGGATTTTTAGTTTGTGCAGCTGTTCCCCACCTCTGGATCTCAGTAAAGTTACTTTAATATCCCAAATGTTGAAAAAGGGTCAGAGCATAGAGCATGAAGCTCTTGGTTATTTTTTTTGCTCCTGCACTCCTGACATGCTCAGATTTTCTTCAGTCTTTGCTCTGATGTGACTTCGAGTGGATACAAATTTTGAGTTAGGCTTTCTGGCAGCATCTCTGTCCTGGAAAGTACTGTGAAATCAGCTGGAAAATGATCTCGCCCAAATTATAAATGCAAATTCAGTGTTCATGTCAGACAAATACATTTCCTCTGAACAGATTTTAATGTTTGACTATGGTAAAATCAAGCTAAACTCATTTTCCAGTTCAGTGTCAGCCCAAATATCACAGGGGGTTATTGCAAACCCTACAGGGTAGGGAGGAGGAATCAGAAAGGAGCAGAGATACACCTCCATTGAGAGTCCCTCTTACTGCACACCTTGCTCCAACCTCTTCTGCAAGTACAGAAGACCTCTTTGTAGTGATGCACCCTTACTAAAATGCCAATTTACTGATTAAAAGCAAATAGAAATATGTTTTGTAGGAGAAGCAGTGGAATGGATAAATCATGCTGCAAGAAAATCTATGTTTTCTCAACATGACAGCAAATTTATATAAATGGAAATTTTTTTTCTCCTTAATATTAAGGTCACAATTTTACTGTTTCTATTTCTGTCATTTTCATACAAGGATCTTGTTTCAAATCAGAAAAGTATTTGGGGCAATGCCTCCAGATATGTCTAGAGATAGATCAGACAAGTTGACTCTGGAAAATAATATAATATAATATAATATAATATAATATAATATAATATAATATAATATAATATAATATAATATAATATAATATAATATAATATAATATAATATAATATAATATAATATAATATAATATATAATGTAATATAATGTAACGTAACATAACATAGCATAACATATATTCCCTGAAAGACAGAAAACCCCAGTTTCCAATTCCACTGTTACTTTGTGTTTGAATTATTCAGCTTTACTGATACATACAGTTCCTTTTTATTAGAACTCTGTTTTATCTTTGTTCTAATAAAAAAATAACATGTACATCAGGAACCTTGAATAATTCAGTCTGACTCCATAACTCAGGGAGCTTACTCTTTTCCAAGGCAGTTCTTGCCTAGGTGTTGCAGAAATCAAGCATTTCTCTTATGAACAGTTGTTCCTCTGTTGTAGAAGTCAATTTTAGCTACCATGCTGAGTGCAAGGTTACAGAGTTTGCTGTTGTATTGCCTGAGGCAGCTTCAGCTCTTTCTCTGTAGGAAAAGGACAAAACAACATTTAAGTTATTCCACACAGTTACTCGAGTGAGGAGCTGTCCCAACTTTAGTTCTTCATAAAGGATCTTCTTTCAGAATTATTTAGCTAAATATTGGCTAGAGAAAAAGCATTTTTCTTCTGTCAGATGATATCTTCATCAATGCGTATTTTTGTTGAGAAACATAAAGCATTTTAATTAAACTATGAGTCCCTTGAAAGCCTTCTAAACATTGGGTTTGTGTGTTTAAAAATTATTATCACTTACCAAAAGACATATCAAGATGCCCTGCAATGCATTAATGAGATGAGAATTGTAGCATTTGTTAGAGAGCTATATAAAGACAACTTTGATTCGCAGCAGCTCTGTAGAGGTGATCTTTTGTTGTTGAAAATTAATTCTGAGGTCTCAAAACCAAGATAGGAACTTCAGGCTGTGTGAATTAAATACTGGATTATAAGATGCCAGCAACTAATGTGTAGCAAGAAAAAAAAAAAAACAGTAGAAAGAATCCAATGTTGGCTTCTTTTCCTTCTGTAGATAAATTCTGCAGCGCGGTACAAGTCCTATGACTTCATCTATTCGTTGCTGTCATTCCACTCAACACTTCTAAACTCCAATGCTAATGTTCTTCCTTGTGACGACTTTCTGTCTTCCAGCCCATTTGACAATGTGCTTTTTCCACTCCTGAGGTTACCTGCTAATTTTACCCTTTCATCTCATTCTGTGCAGAAAGGTCACTTATCTCCTACTGTCTAGAAACTCCCAGTCTCAAAATTTCTACCTTTAGCACAATTCCAACAATCACTGATTGATTCCAACAGAGTGGAGTTAATATTTACAAAATGATTTTGTAATTTATGAATTTTCGTCTTTAATTTTTTCACACTAGAGCATCTCCCTTGCACTTTGGAGTGAGGAATGGTTTCAGATACTCACTGGTTTTCCCAGCACTTGTTTCTATTAAACTCATGCTAGAAGAAGCAGTTCTCTTTGCTGCATTTATATTCACTATACTTTAGAATCAGGCAGGCTGGCTGTTTGTCCTTTCATTTATTTCCCATTTAAACCTCTTCCAGATATCAATTATATGACTAATTGATTATCCATAGAGAAGCTTCATCTCTTCCTGCTTAGGTAATTCCTCTCAGAAGCAATGAAAATTCCATTAGGCAACAATCTATTACACCAGTCAGCCCCAGCCAATTTACCCTTCTGATGTGTTTCCTGTTTCTAGATTAAGTGCAAGCCACGTGCAGAAACAGCAGAAGCAGCACTCATTCATTTGGGGTACTTTTTATTCTGTCTCGTGGCTAAAATCCCTAAAACTTAGTGATTTTAGTTGTTTCTTCTGACAACAAATTCTTTACCTGCAAACATAGAAATCTGTGGTTTTTCCATTTCATCTCCAATCTAGAGGTGTTCCACAGAACATTGCCCATCTTGCAAGGTTTTCCACAGTGGTATCCCCTTGGCAGGAGGTGCTTCCACATGATAGGACTGAAACTGCTCTTCTCAAAATGAAATCACTCTTTCCAGAGTCTTTTATTTTTGTGTTTGTTTTGCTCAGTGCACACTAAGACTAATGTAATATGGAAACAAATCTTCTGTTGATGGAGAAGATGAAGTGTTTTTCCCATAAATGAACATGAAAGCTCTTAGTTCTGCAGAATTTGGCTGTTCTGGAATCATTCAGTTACAAGTAAATCCCAGGGTCCTTTGCTTGTGTTCTGTGATGCCTTCCAAGAGTCCCAGGCTGATTTCTAGACTCTGAGCTTTGCTATCCCCATTTTAAATGCTGAAAAAGTTAGCGAGGCACAGAGTGACAAACCCATTTATCCCAAGGGTTAAAAAAGGCAATGACAGAACAAAAAGACAATGTAAGGGTGTCCCTTCCTTCGTGGCCCATTGACTAGGACAGCCACTGCCCATGTACTAAGGTGCTAAGAACACTAAGAAAAAGTGCAAAGTGGGAATTCTTCCCTGGCATATTGTTTCAAAGAATGTTATCAGTGTTCTAGCTTATTCATTAAGTATAAAATCACAGAAGCATGGAATGGTTTGGGCTGGAAGGGGCCTTAGAGATTATCTTGTTCCAATCCCCTGCCGTGGGCAGGGCCACTTTCCACCAGACCAGGTTGCTCAAAACCCCATCCAACCTGGCCTTGAACACTTCCAGGGACAAGTTTATATACTTTACATGCAATAGCTGATGATGTTTGGAGCCAAATTCTGTTTCATTTAACCTAGAAAATAAGCATAGGAACTTAATGGAAAAAGTAGAGTTTTTCTCGTTTCCAGATCAGAATGTCTTATCTCGTTTCACATTTAAATACAGTCATGTGCAGATAGGCAGCAGCCTGGCTGGGAATTGCTGTAACTGTAACAACATTGACATTCAGTGTGTCGACAAATAGAGCAACCTCGTCAGCCTTTCAGAGAATTCATATCCAGAATTTTTATTGCTTGCTTAGCTCTCTACAATGCTGTGTTAGAAAAGTGTTGTAATTATGCATACTGAAATACTGATTTGTAAAACCAGTTTGGTTCTCATTTTTTACTATTTGCTGATGGTATCAGTGCTAACAGTGATGCAGTTTTTCTTCTGCATTACCTCTAAAAATAAGCATTAAAAGATATGCTTGTTGTTCATGTTTTGAAATGAGTTTTAATGACAAAAAGTATCTATTGAATAATAAAATTTGATTGGTTAAAGATTTTACTCTGTGAAAAATGCAGAGTTCTACATTGTTTCAATTTTATTTTTCTCTAGTCATAGTTCACAGTATTAAACTTCATTATAGCTTTTAATCAGAGTTGGAAAAGTGTTCAGTATCTTATGAGCTAGCTATCTGAATTAAATCACAGTAATTTTTTACCCATTACTGCTTCAGTTAAAGTATAAATTCCAACAGCTTCAGAAGCATTACAGAAGTGTTTCACAACATACAATGCAACTTCTTTCCAAGGACATTAAAATATATGTTTGCATTAATCTGAAATGGGAAAGGTATCTCTTTAATTATGCAAGAATAACTTAAAATATTATTTTCTGAAGAAGGTCTAGCCTGGTTGTTTTCGTTGGCTTTGGAGTAAAATAATTTGTATTAAATGAAATCCCACTAAATAAATTATAATTCACTCCAGTGTAACAGAAAGCAGAAATCATCTACGTCAGTTCACAGGAAAAATTATATCCAGCATTTCAAACTTACCGTAGGATTGGTAAGTCCAAGCATTCAGAAATCTCAAATTAAATATACTTTCTCCTTTTTCATTTATTTATGATGATTTGGAGTCTTTTGTATGGCTTTGGCATTGCTAAATCTTTCTAGTTTTTATTTTCAGTGTTTTCCTAGCAGCAAAGAGAATAAAATCTTTCTGGCATTTGGAAAGAAACACAGAGTTCTGTTCTGGCCCTGGGATCTGGAGGTTTAAGGGGTTCAGGCAGTGTCACAGGACCCACGTTCAATGACAAATATGCAAGATGTAGCCTCAGCTTCTCCCAAAACTACAGCCTGACTCAGTATCCTTCGGCAAGATGTTAGCAGCCAGCCCAGTCTACCTGGGTTGAGCTCCAAGTCTTTCTTTCTTTTCCTCACACTCATCTGCCAGGCAATTGAGCTTTACTGAGGGAAGGTGTTTCACTGCAGAAGAGGGATGGCAGCGCTTGGAGGCACCGAGGGGCAGGGGGATGAGGGCAGCAAAGGCCATCCCAACCTGTTAGGGCAGAGCAGGGACAGGCTGGAGCAGTGCAGATCGTTTGGGGAGCCTGGGGATGGAGACTGTGTCCTTCAGGGACTGTGAGAGGCCAGCGGAGCTGAGCAGAGGAAGGAAATGGTCACGTTTAGCTCTGCTCCTGTCCCAAGGATCTCTTACAACAGATCCTGCAGAACTGGGCCCTCCCTGCGAGGCAGGAGCAGAGGTTTCAGCATTTCCTCCCATTCCACCAGCTAAAGATAGAACAGTCTTTTGAAGCTCTCACTTCCATCACAGGAAGCTTGAAGCTGGATCACCCCAGGTGCCCTGGGGACTCTAAACCAGGAGCTGTAGAGCTGCTGTCATTAAACATATGCCAAAGCCCTCTGAGTCCCAGAGAATGAGGTGATTTTTATACCCCACTACTTCGCGGAATTAATAATTGAAAGGAACATCTGATCAATATCCTTCTGTCTGGGGGCTTTTTTTAAGTCTGTTTTGCCTTCAGCTCACCAGGATATACAGAAACACACCCTTGGGTAGGACACATGCAAGCACAAATTATCCCAGAGTGGCAGTGTTTGGAGTTGAGGGGAGCATCATGGCAGGACCATTGAACTGCTGTGAGTGAGCCATCCTTGCATGTTGGATGAACCTTTGCCTTGAGGGCAGGAGGGTTTTTTGTGAAAAGGGCACCTGCACTGAGGGTTGTGACTGATTATCACATCCGCCAGTGGAAGCACATTTCCTAATTTCCAGTCCTGTCCTATTTCTCTTTTATTTGCCTTTTTTTTTTTTTTTTTTATTTCACTGCATTGGATTTCTGTATGTTCGTCAAAAAATTTAATTTAAATACCAAGGGTTCTTATCCTTTGCTTCAGACAGGAAATCTGTAGAGTCCTTTGAAGCATCTTCAGCCTTGGATGGCCCTCAGCAATGTCAAATGCAATTATATGTCAGTTATAAAAAGTAATTTTTAAAGTGCTTGTAAAAATTAAAATAGATGTTTCTGTGCACTGTATCAGCATCTTCAGCTAGTCAGATGTTAGAGTGCTCCAAAACAAAGCTGTACAAAAATACTACACAGGGATGGAGCAAATGCTGACAGTTTGAGATGTTATTGCCTAACCGCCTTGGGAAATTCCATTTATTGAAAATAATTCACATACATGTTTGAAACATTTGGTAATTAATTTTCAGCTGAATTGATTTCTATATCCAAACTGCTCTGAGGAGAGAGAGAGACTTAAATATCTGAGCTGGCTATTGGAAGACATGTTCTCTCCTAAACTTGGGGGTGGGCTAACACAAATTTTCTCCCTAGTGAAGCTGAATGATTTATACCACGATTTTAAGAAGCAGAATAAAACCACTTTTATTATAAATGTTTTATTTACATTTTTATGGTGGGTGGGTCTTGTAATCTGTTGTTAAATAACTCTTTCTAAGACCAGAATTATCATCAATATCATCTCTGAGAATAAATGTTATACTCAGCTCCAGCAAAGAACACAGTCTTCTGAATGGCTATAAAAGCTGGAATTCCACGACAGGCCTCCTGGGGTGTCTTGTGCATACAAGAAGGATGGAGTGGTCCATCCTGCACTTGGATTAAGCCCGACTGACAGTCTAACCCCAGCACATGGCTGGCTGAAATTCACCACTAGAGCACTGAAAATTTACCATGCCTTCACAGAGAAGGTCTTGAAGTTCATATGTATGACCATGTTCACCTTAGAAAAAAGAGCATAAATTCATTATGTACTTTAAAGCTGAAGAAGCTCTACCTCTGATAGGAAGGCTGTGGTGTACTTTGAATAACCAAAATGTTAAAGCCAAGACTGTTTTAGCCATCATGTGTTGAAAACATGCCTTTTCCCTAGCAAAAATCAAGGGCACTTTGTAGGAATTTTTATTGGCATGTTTAATCTGGCTTCATGGCTTCTTCACATTTGCTCTCTGATGGTTTTCATGCAAGCATACAGTAAAATTTCACCAGGTCACTGCTCAGCTGCCTCAGTCCCACTTTCCCTTTGGCTGTCACCATGCTGGGAGTGCACACACGATGCTGATTTGAAACCTTCCCTCTTAGATCTGAAGTTTGACATCAGAGGCCATTTGAGCTTCATGCTGAGTGGGGAGGAAGGGTCAGAGCCTTCTGTCCACTGCGTGCTCAGACCTATTCATGTCCACAGCTTTCGCATTCCTACCTTTCCCTTTTCTGCCCAATTCTCTGCCTCTACAGCCAGGAACTGTGCTTTCCTTCTCCTGCCTGCTTGTGGAGTGTAGCTGGAATCAAGTAACATGTAATGATATTGAAATGCACACATATAAGGCAACACATCATTTAATTGTGACACTTAGCTTTATTATCAGTCTCTTTTGTATTAAAATACACACTAGGATTTTTTCACTGAAGACAGCAGGTCTCGTTTTCCATTTCATCTTACCTCTCCCAGCAGACGTTCTTCTTTTCATATATAGTCAGATGTTCTTCTTTTCTTATATCGTTCCAAGGGGATTGCATAAAAACAGCTGCTCTTGACATTGCATTATGCAAGAGTATTTTTGTCACTGAGTGATCACTGTACTTATTGGCAGGCAATTTTGAAAACAAACCCCCCAATATTTACATAATGCCATCTCTTTTTGATTGTGCAGTTCATTTCAGCTTCACTAAACAGCTACATTTTGAAATTACTCTCTTCCCCCCAAGGAGTGGTCATAAAAACGGAATCAAGCTCATAAATCTTGTTGTGAACTAGTTATACAGTTTCTGCAGGATTACACATCCATTGCTGTGAGATATTGAAAGTATTTATTTGTTATCACCCTTTTAAAGTCAAATGTGTGAAAAGTAAATTCGGTCTGTTGTGATTAACACGGTGACCCACCAGCACAACATATGGAGCTACATTCTTACAGAGCAACTTCTCCCTGTACTGCCATTGACTGAACTAAGATTTCCCTGCAATATTTTATTTATTACCACTATTTTTGTAGTGGTAATAAATAAAAATGTGAAATGTAATAGAAAAGTATCTCAAACACTGTTGGTAGGTCTTTGTCCAACACTGATTTATATTGCAAATCCACAGCCTCTGGTGAATGGTGCAAGGAGGGGAAAGTGTGTTCTGTTCATAAGGGAAAGTTCTCTGGTCTGCTGTGTGGAGCTTGGACAGAAAGAGATTTGGGATTGCAGTTGGTGTTTGTACACCTTTTAGTATTGGAAACAATGTCGACATATCATTAGGATATGTTAGGAGGCTGATGCAATCCTGCAGTCCCTGGTGTTTATCATCTACCAATTATTTTGGTCTTTCTCTGAGATTACCATAGAAGATTTATAGTTTTAAGAGAGAACTTAGGTTGCTCTGCATAATAAAAGCAAAACAAGGAATGCCAAAGGACAGGAATTCTGATTCTGCACCTCTATTTACTTCTTCCCTTGCACTGTCAGACAGGAAGAGTCTGTCTCAGCTCTGAATACCAGGACAGCTTCCCAGAAAGCAAATGTCAGCAGCAGAAACCACTGGGTGTGAAGTGAGGAAGAGTGAGATTCTTGAGCCAAGATGAAATTTTTCTGATTTCCTACATTTTTCAATACAAAAATCTTCTGAAAATTATTATACTGAGATGTTCAGTACTATACTTCAGTCAGCTGCTTCCTGTAGTGGATCCTTCCCTTGAAGAGCAAGTATCCATAGGAAATGCTCAAAACAGGAAACTATGGAGCCTCGGTTTACAAAATGGTAGGCAGGATTACTGAAGAGAGTTTTCATCAAAGAATTTATGTCCAAGTGCAATACTTAATTCCAGTACTGGCTGGACACATATCCCCTTACAAAAATGTTGGATGAATGCTCAGCTACTCTCAGGTGAGATTAATTAATCGTATCAGTTTCACCTTCAGACTCAGCCTAAAGAAAATGTGGGAAAATGTTCACATCTCAAAGCCAGGCTTAAGGTATTTTTGTTATTACTGTGCAGACAGAGCTGAGTGCAGACTCCCTGACACAGAGAAGGGATGGCTGTAGTTTTCCTTTCAAGCTGATAAAGTAATGTCTTCTTCCCACTTTATTTATTTATTTGTACTTTTAGCTCTTCATTTTCAAAGATTTCATACTCGTTGCTTTAGGACAAAAGGACTGTAATGACAAATATGGTTGTTATGTTTCATCTTATTCCCAAGGGTGTGTTCTTCTTCCGATGATGAGCATCTGCTCCTAGTCATGTAGAAATCTGATTAACAAAGCATGATCTTTGATTAGCATATTTCAGAAATCGTTTCTTATTACAAGCTCTCCTTAGGGCTTGTGTTGCTTAGCAGAAGAACAACCTTCCAAATGTATTTAACATGTTGAGGAACTTTGCAGACATATAAATCCCTACTTTGAACTTTTATGTTCATATGGATCATGCATTCTGCATGTGGGAAAAAAATCTCAGGAAATAACAATCCACATTGCGGGATATTGCTGTCTTCTGACAAAGCTCACCGTTTGGCTTATATTTAATAAACCACTGTTTTGAACTGTATGCAAGGGCTGTTTGTGATGAATAATAAATGATGCTTCTATTATGTGTTCCATTTAAGGATTTTCATGAGCTTTTCCACCATGAATGAAATAATTCATCCAACACATCAGTTGCTTTATTTATTATTGTCAACATTTTTATTGTTTTCAGATTTTAGAAGCAAGTCACTGGGGTATAGAAAGTGGAGGCCTGATTTGTAAGGAAATGATGGCTGGGATTTCCAGCCACATCTTTTCCCATTGCTTTCCTTCAAACTGATGGCTATTCAACAGCATTTCTAAAATTTTTGATAGACAGTTTTTAAATTGCAAAATACTTGGAAGCTGTGTTACTTTTACCAGTAAAGTATAGTATGATGTTATTTCAGAAAATTAGAGTAAATTTTACTGTGAAAAAATGCTAAGCATTGTAGCTGTGCATGATGTCACATAGACCATGTGGACCTAAATTTTGCTTCTTATTCATGCCAAAGTAGTATTGGCTTTCCAGGCTAAAACTGCATGCCCATGCTGAGGGTTTGGGCTGGTAGAAAGCTATGAGCACCAGGCCAGGCTGTGCTCGCCAGCAGCCCAGCACTCCTGGCAGCTCCTAGCCCTGGGCTCCCAGCCAGTTTGCACAGTGATTTTTGTTGATGCAGCATTTTGCATCAAGGATGTGTCACCAGCAAAAGCAACCAGCAACGCAGCCAGGCCAGCTGCAAGTGAGCAAAAGTTCTGGTCATTAAATTTGTGTGTGGATATGATCTCTGAATTATCATCAGCCCACTGAAACAATGATGTGGTGACCCTGCACCCTCCAAGTGGTGCTCCCTCATTAAAGGCTTTGCGGAAGGAGGGTGTTTCACTCTGGTTTGCACTCCAGGAGGACAGCCAGCTCAGGAAGCTGTGGCTTGCCATTTCAATCCCTGTCAAAGACCTGCCTCAGTCCTTAACTCAGTCTCCAGTGAGAGTGAAGTAAGAGGATTAAGAAGGTGTATCTCATTCTTTGTGTTCTGGGAATGTAAAGGGCAGGGAATCCGATACTTCTCATCTGTCTGGCATAAAAAAGACACCGAAAGCAGAGAGCAAAACGTCTTTGAAGAGCCTTGACAGCCTTTGGTTTTCCAGTGGGACAGACCCTGGCCCCTCAAACACTGCCTATGTATTTTCCTAATGGCAACATATTGAGTGTTGATGCCTTTTTGTTTATAGTGTAGGAAACAGATGGTCTTTTCTCCTTCCTTGCTCACTTCACCTCTTCTATCAGTTTTAATGGTTTAAAAGAAAAAGCTTTTAACACTTTTGCTTTGTTTTTACGATTTTCCCCCGTCTTGCACGAAAGGCATTTCAGTAAATACATATGCACTAGTGAAGCTTAATTGCCCATCACAAATGTGTAATGGGTGTTAATGTGGCAGGAGCTTGTAGCTGTGGCTGTTTAACCCAGCACAGAACAGCTGCAGCACTTCAGACCCGCAGGAAAGCAGAAGAATCCTCTGCTTGTTGGAAATATATTTGTTCTCAGAAAAATTTGGTACAAAACAAACTGAAACTTCTTGTACTTCAAAAAGTGTCCTTTGAAAGTTTCTCTGATCGTTCAGTAGAAGTAGGAAATGGTTATGATAAAGGGCAGTAAGAGCTTTATACAGTCCACAAAATGCAGCCAAGAGTTGCCAGTTTCCAAGAATGAAGCAAGATGTGGGGAGAGATAGGAGAGGTAAAATGGGATTTGAAGACATTAAAGAGGAACAGGAAGTCAATCTTATGGCAATAGAATGTCCAAAAAGAGCTTCTTCAAAAATCACTCCTCAAACAAAGGAGAAATTTCTCCATATGACTGGTATGGCAGAGACTTTCCTTCAGAAGTGCTCACATAACTGTATTTTGAATACTTGTAATTCTTCTTGGCAGCTAATTTCTTATTGCCAGTCTTTAGAAACCTCCTTTCGCAGAAGAATGAATTTATATACCTTTCAAATGGGACAAAAGCCTGGGCATATTTGCTCTGAGATGGCAACTCATTGTGCTGTCCAATCCCACCTCTGACAGCACTGCTGGTGGTGCAGGTTGCTCTACAAAAGCCCAGGATTTTTTGGTTGTTATTGCTGCTCTTCTACTCAAGCATTTTAAATATACAGGATGCTTAGATGTAAAAATTAAAAATAAGCTCTGAAAATAACATGCCTTTTTTTACAGCATCTGTGAAACTAAATTTATTAGCACTCTGCATTATGGTAGTTATTAGTTAGCTTCTATAATACTGGTCATTTTGTTATTTGAGTACATTTTATCCAAACATAGCTTTTCTGTGAAATAAACAGCATGATACAGATTGTTTAACCAGAACTTCATTCCAGAGTCTGGTGTCTAGTATTAATGTGAATGCCAATTAGACTCAGATCACTGTTCAGTAATCAGTCTTTAAGCTCTTCATCTATCTCTCTATGCAAACTGCTCTATTTCACATGCAGTCCGAAAACACCAGTGCATACTATAAAATAGCAAAGTATTTGTTCACTCAGATATGGGAGTGTTCATTCTAACCAGTTGTCATCTGCCAGCCAAGAGAGACCTCTGCATGCATTTCTCACGTTCTTTTCTTAATATGTTTGATTTTTTATAGCCCTTGATCCATCCAAAGATCCCTGCCTGAAGGTGAAGTGCAGCCCACACAAAGTGTGTGTCACCCACGACTACGAGACTGCGATTTGTGTGAGCCGCAAGCAGCTGGTGCACAGGTGAGGAAACTTCCCATTGCTTGAGGCTTTTGTGTCTGTCGCAGACATCCAGTATGGGAAAAGAAGTAAAGTGAGAAAACTCCAAAATTAGTATTAGAAACCCCATAATTTTAAAACATTCCTTTAAAGTTTACTTTCCATTTGAAAAAACAAACAAACAAAAAAACAACAAAACAACAAGAAAAACAAAAAGACCCCAAACAACAACAACAAAAAAAAAAAAACCCACCAACAAAAAAACCCCCCAAGAAAAAAAACAAACAGAATTTTATATCTGTTACTGAGGCTGTTCCAGAAAGATGACCGGGAACATGGTGCATCTTGTGGTGTAGACTGCACAATTCTCTTTCAGCTGTGGGAGGGGTTTGTCTTCAGTTTCTCTCCATGTTTAGTATGGAAGCAAAAATTTGCCTGTAACACAACTCAGGTCCCTAAATATTGTTGTCATCTGAGATCACAGTTTGACACCTATTTAAGCCAAACTAAACTCAGGATGATCTGCATCCCATGTACTAGTACTGCATCTCATCTCACTGACACCTGGTTGAGGAAGCTAATCCTGTAAGAAAAATTTGACTTTGATTGATAACACAAAGTTAATGGTGTGATGTGCATGAGGCAGTGTGTTTAATGTTTGGTTTTCAATATGGAATGATCCCTGGAAGGAAGTTAGGAGTCTGCCTATGTGCAGTGCTTACATTCTAATGACCTTTTTGGCATTATGTAGCTTACATTTCTGGTTATGATGGATTGAAAACCTGGTTAAATCCTTGCATTGTATAGTAGTCCTTGTGATATATAGACATAGATGTTGAGCCAAATGCTTTCTGAGCTATTTCCAGTATTTAATGTCCCCAAAGTAGTCAAAATGGTTCAGAGGAATGGTGCAGTGGAATATCCTTTCTTTGCAGAAATCAGGCTGCGTTTCATGTGATCTCTCTATGATTCCTCCACTGCCTGCAGCTGTTTCAGCAAACCTTTGAGTAGCACTGTGACTATGGAGATGAATCAAAAAGTGTTGAAAACTTACTTTGAAAATTCTCCAAACAATTTCCAGCAAGTTTTGCAATGCTGAAAGAACTCCTGCTGATGTGTGATAGTGGCACATATAACCCCACAGTGGTTTTATTCTCCAGGTACCCAGCTACCCTGGCCTCAGGGGGTAGATAGGTCAAGGAGGGAAGTAACCAGGGCAAATTATCTGTTGATTTGAATCAGTGGAGTGACACCCCGCAAAGGTTTTCATCTTCAGTCCCACAGCGTTCTGGTTTTTCTCTACCTGAGCTCAATGCTGGTGTAGTCAGACTCCAGTCATATTTAATGCTGTGTTATTCAGGAGTAAACATATTAAAAGGAGTGGAGTTGCACATATTTAAAACCAGTGAAAATCTGAATATATTAGTGTGGGCAAATGTAGGAAGAATTACCAAATAACACAGTGCTGTTGTGGTTGTTTTGCACATCCACAGTGCTTTTGGGTGTGCTCAGGAGGATTTTCCATTTCATGCATCATTATCAACTTGCTGCAGTGGCTTTACACAGTGTGTAGGCTCAGCAAAAAGTAATCGAGAGCAGCACCTTTGTTATTGCTGAGTCTCCCAGCCAGAGCTGTGCTGGTTTATGTCACCCTGTGCCCAGCCTGCTGGAGGGCTGCACCACAAGGGAGCTGTGGTTTCCCAGGCACAGTGTGCAGCAAACTCTGAAATCTCCAGTGCCAGCGCAATGCCATTCCCATTTCATTTCCTTTCTGCTGGAATGCCGTTTTTTTAAACCACTGCAGGAGCTCAGTAGCAGTGTAGAAAATTGAGTCGCATGGAAATGTGTTATTTAAGCTACTCAGACCTTGCCCCAGGGACAATCTGGCCTCTCCTGTGCAGCATCTGCAACCTCCTCCTTCTCTGCTCCTCCTCCCCTCCACAGTCACCTGCAGAACAGCCCTGGGTCTTGAATCATGGAATGGTTTGGGTTGGAAGGGATCATCTAATTCCAACCCTCCTGCCCTTTGGATCTACTGTGACAATCAGTTGGTTCCCCAATTAACCTCGCTGTGCTCGTAGATTTTTTTCTATTCTCTTGTTCCTTTTCATACTGATTCTGAAAATAATTGGTTTTCATTTGTGTATTATGTGCAATTCAGGGAAAAGGGCATTGCCCAAAGGGAATTTTGCAAAATAGAATCATTTGGATTCCTTTTGGTATATTTATTCATGTTAATTGTATGTGTTTTATTTGTATGTATTTTCTTGACGATACTATCACAAACAGAAAGATGGGAGAACCCAGACAATAACAGGGGAAAAACACTGGGTGGTTCATTCATTTTTGTCTCTTTCTCCATGGTCATTAACCAACTAATCTTTCTAGTAAGCTTTTAGTACTTCAGAAGTTAAGGCAGAGGATGTCTGAAAGGTATTTCAGACAGATAATAGCATTTTGTCAGCACATCCTCTAAGGCGTTTACAGTACAAATTGGACAAGACTGAGTTGTAACTGAAGAGTGTGAAAAAGATAAATTTGGAGGTGCCTTCTTATATGCTTAATAGTCCTTGTACTAATGGTGGAGTCATATGAAATCTTTTGGGTGGATTAAAACCACTTTCAATTTGAACATCTATGAGAAAAGTCTTTATTAGTTCAGTTTTGCATGAAATGCTGTAGTTAATATCTCTCGAAGTTTTCTCATGCATTTTCAGTCCATAATACTTTGTGCCATTTGTCTCTGCTGGTGCTGCTAGTGCAGCGGATGGGAAGGAAAGATGTCACTCTTGGGCTCTTTTCAAAAGAACAGAATGAGAAGAGAGGATTTATGTGAAAATAATGGGCATATTAACATGTGCGGGGTTTACAGCTTTGTTCAGTCCATTTGACTGGCAATCACCAATTAGTTCATCACTGCAGTGGATGTCACTCACAAAGGTAATCACACATCGTCTCTGCTTCTCTGCTGTGCCTTAGAAATCCAGCTATTTACTCACAATTTCTTCAGGACTTTTAAGGATAATGCTGCTGACAAAAGAGTCTACTACTGAGTTTCTCACTTTTTTTGTTTTTTTAAGATCTGGACAAGTTCCCAGATAAAACATCTGTTCTTCTAAATTACACGTCAAAACCTCGGTCTGACCAGCGTGGAAGTGTTGGCAACTACACTTATCCACAAGGAGCAGACAAATCTCCCTCTCTCTCTTTACAAATCCTGCAGCTGATACACCATTTCTGGTTAGGAAGGACCCTGTTCAGAACAAGTCAAGTAAAACATCCCCATATGTGAAACTGAGCATTTTCATAGCACTGCTCCTGTTTGCCAGTGGAGTGCTTTAAATTGTATCCAAAAGGGGGAAGCAAAGCAATCTCTGCCAGGACATCAGTGTCCCACTGCTTTGGAGAGCTGCTGGGAGCATTACAGAAAAATCTCTGACCACAGCAAATGCACTTTTAGGGATTAACTGAAAAGTTGTGAACATAAGCAAGGATTTGAAACAGTGCTATTCCTCAATGTCTATGATTACATCAACAATCACCTTTTAAAAGGTGCTAAATATAGGGCCTGTAA
This sequence comes from Acanthornis magna, assembly GCA_036785705.1. NCBI lineage: Eukaryota > Metazoa > Chordata > Aves > Passeriformes > Acanthizidae > Acanthornis > Acanthornis magna. Next base: position 3,891,621 of record JAWUZG010000092.1, read on the forward strand.
ACCTAACCCTCTTTTCCTCTGACTTGTGCCTGCCTGACTTTTGTATTGCTTGCTTCACTGCTAAATGGTGATGAGGGGTTGGCACAACACCAAGGGCTCCTCTGGGGGTTACAGCTTCCTGTGCTGAAAAAAGAAAGCCATTTCAAATTTCTTGGATTTTTTTTTCCCAAGTAACAATACAACCATATTTACAAATATCTGCAAACTGGCTTGTACTCTGTAAATTTGGCTTTTCCTAGGGAAAAAAAAATAAAAGAAAAATTATGTTTTTATGAAAAACCTTTTATCCACCTCTAGTGCTGAGTATTGATTAATCTACTGACATAGATTTTTGCTTCAGAAGAAAGAGCATTGAAATACTTGAGTAAACTCACAATCACAAATCCCTACAGATTGCATTAAGTTTCTTTCAAACAAAGATATTGTACTGGGGAAATTGCCAAAATTTAGGCTTATTATTCCCAAGGGTAGCTCTGACAGAATCTTGGAGAGTTACTTTAATCTTCAGTAAATGAAAGTTCTAGACATGGACAGGATTGGGTAAATGTTTGTTGTTTGGGGTATTTTTTTGTAAGTTGTTAACTCTAGTGCATTACTCTGTAAAGACTATTTTTCTTACTAATATCTAATCCCTCACGGTACATTGCACAGTTTAACAGTGGCTCATGCTGTTTGTCCAGAAAGAGAAATGAGAATCAGGAAAATCAAAGAGCCTTTGAGGTCACAGCCAAGTGCAGCACATAATGTGGTCTGCAAGGGGTGTGCAAGTGATGTGTGCAAGTCCTTAGAGGAAACTTGAAAGCTTTTAAAAGTATTTCATCTCCAGATTGCCCAACAACAAAGCATGGCTTCAGTACAGTGCAAAAGCTTGGGATTTTGCAGCAGATGAGTTGCAGACACATGGAAATCAGGAATGTTTGTTTTGTTATGTGGTCCAAGTTGCCTTTTAATAGGACAGAGAGCACATGCTGTGATGTGACATCAATCTATAAGTGCTCAAGGGGACCACTGACTATTAAGAGGGAGCAGCATAAGAGCCTGGCACTATCCTTAATTCCCCATTACAGTTATTTCTGAAATTTTGATTATGAAAATTATGATCTAAGCATGAATTCCCAAAGGTTAATAGCTTTTCCTCCAAGAGAGTCTCCATCAGTAACTGCCCGGGATTCAGTCCAAGGATGTTTGAATATTGGAACAGCACTCACTGGTTTTAAAAGCAGATATTACTCTACTGAACAGGATCATTTGTAAACTGTAGGTTTCATTCTCCAAGTGGTCCATTTCTCAGTTTCAGCTCTGCCTACATTAAATTGCTTTTAGCTAAAGAGACCATGGGGAGAGTCTGTGGAGGGACTGGCTTTCATCCGGTGCGATGATATGAGCTCGTTCAGTTCTGAGCCTTGAGAGTGACCTACTTGCTGCCAGGGGCTTCTGCACAGAAATCCTCCAGCTGATTACTTTCTGGAGGAAGCTGGCTATGGTATGTCCCCTCAACAGATGAGAAAGAATTCATGTTCTTTTTAGGCTGTTTTCTGGCTTTCTGCTCTAGGTGTTCTCTTGATTTAGGCAAATTTGAAAACTAAGAGGTGAAAGACCCCTGTACAATTAACAAACTTAATGAAAGATCTTTCCTTGACTTTAAGTCCTGCAGTCATCTTTAAAGGTGAATTTAAATAGGATTACAGACTCAAAGCAAAAAGTCCCCAAATTTTACACCACACATTTTGGTATTTCCATGGATTTCCAAACTTCCACAGCAAAATGTGCACATGAAAAGCCATGGTCAGGCAGAGCACAAACACCTCCCATGGGAATTGCACAAAATTGTTACCGATAGCCTGGACTTTGTGCATCCCAAGGCCAGTTAGCCACTCTGCTCTTCTCTCCACTGAGTGCCTCATGCTTCATCAGCTTTAGAGCACTAGAATAGTGCGAGGTGATGGGCTCTTACTGGACATGAGGAATTTTTGAAATATATGATAATGCACAGCTCTTTTAGAATGGATTTCAGAGTGTGTCCTCATCCCTGTCTGCACTGGCCGTACCAGTAGATGAACTTGTTCTTGCTGTCAACAGCGGATTTAGTGTGTTTGACTCACAGTCACCAAGCCCAGGCTGCGGGGTGAGCATCTCACTGCTGAGGTCATTGGCTTTCACCCTGCAGCTCCTGTCTCACTGAGCTCTGCTTTACCCTGAGGGTGCTGCAAGCACAAAGGAAACACAATGGTTATTGAGACAATCTGCTGCATCGCTCCTTTTAGACCAATTTCAGAGCACCTGAATACCTCTGGGTACCTTTGCTATCATCAGAACATTTTTATATTGAATGAAATAAGAAAATAACTTCTTTTTTCTGCACTTTAATTAACATTTATAAATAGTTTTGCATTTTAAAATACTATTATTGAATGGGTTGAATACCTCTTTGTAATAGTCCTGCTCTTAATATTTGTAGTTGTACGCTTTTAGCAGTATATAAAAATGGACTAGAAGTGACTTCTTGGATCATTAAGTCTAATCCCTCTGCAACAATATCAAATAAACTTTTTCATAAGCCTATCATGTTCTGTTTTAATGATAATAAGGTTTTTTGCCTCCTGTACTCTATTTGGATGAATCCTGAGCATCTAAACCTTTCTGGTTGGAAACCTGTTAATATCCAGCCTAAATTTATTCAAATCCAGCTAAAACTTCTGGAGTTTTCCTAAATGTTTCCTCAATATTTATTTTGAAATAATGAGCTTCTCTGGTTTTGCTAGATTTGGCAAATGTTCATAGTCTTTTCTTATAAATGAAGCTCTCTTAAAAAGACATTCCTCTTGCCCATTTCAGTTTTCCTTTGTAGCAGAGCTCATTGGGTTTGGCTGCTGAGATCACTAAAGAAAGAAACCCAAAATTATCACTTTGTCGTCTTGCTCTTTAAAATCTTTACACATTTTTGGTTTGCAATGACTCTGAGCCATCACTTGTTAAGATTTTAATCTTTATTTCTAAAATTAATCCCCTCTTTTAAATGCCTGTTCTATCCATGCCTGCTTTAAACCTCTGATTATTATTCCATCAGCCCTGGTATCATGTGTGCAGCTTGGAAGTTCTTATTCTAGGTGGGCTTTCAACAGAGCTCTCTGGAGAACAGTTCTGGCTTTGATGCTTTGTGATCTCTAAATTGATATCTATTGTAAATATATGTGTGATTTATTGCTTTAAGCACTTCTACATAACATAATATAACATAACATTCTATATTTGTTTCATCCTCGTTAGAAACATACACTAATTACTTTTCTCTGTAATGTAAAACTTTTTTTTATTAACTTGGTAACAAAAGGTAGGGGGAAAGAGTTTGAAACAAATGCAAGCCATACCTAGTTCAGCATTACATATAAACTATATATAAAATTCAGTGTTTAGAGCTCTGAGATCTGACTAATAGGTAAGCTCATGTATAATGATGAAAAATGCATGTCTGAAAGTTAATGTGTGAATGTAAGTTTTTGCAGCAGATTCATAGGAAACACAAGCCAGTAGGAAAACTTAAATATATGAAAGGTAAAATAAGGTCAACATAATGTTTGTTCTTCAGTGGTTTTACTGTCTCAGTGGGTTCTTTTGGAGAGTGCAGAATTGGTCATATAGAAACCTCTTGACGTAGCTCTTACTGGCTTGTCAGGAGCTACCATCCAAAGCAAAGTTAGCATCCAAAAGTTCCTGTTTCCCTCGAGATATCTGGAAGAAGGCAGTTGAAAGTTCAGTCACCTCCTCCGTGGCATTGGAGGCATATTCCTGACTTGGATTGTGAGCTGTTGATAGCATAAGGGATGTTGGCTTTTTTGTTGTTTGTAAAGCTCCTCTTGCTCACTTTAAAGTGAGCAAGAAATGAAAACAGTAATTGGTATAAATGTCATCTGCTTGGCAAATGTCACGAGATTTGCCAACAAGTGAATAGTGAACAAATGAAAAAAATTGGAAGGGATTCACTGCCTTTGAATCCTCATTCCCTAAGAAGCTGTTAGGCTTTGCATATGGAGTAGCCTCATAATTCTTGGATTTTCAGTGCTTTTTCAAACAATTTTCATACATCTTCATCATCACCATTATTAAAATGCAAACAGGCTGGTGTATCAGGAAGTGGGATCCAGGAGGACAGTCCCCCAGCTCTCTAGATTCCTGTCAGCTGCACTACATTTGGCCATTGCCCCTGGAGGTCACAGGGATGTATTTTCGCTCGGGCTGTTGCCTGACTTTCTCTATGACTACATTCATTCTCACACGACTTGGAATCTGCAAAATTTTAGGGTTTGCCACAGCCCACTAAGTTAACGATGATTCACCTTCTTTGTATTTTTTATAAAAATCTTAACCATAGAATTGCTGGAAGCAAATCTGTGATAATATTTAATATGTGCCTGTATTTTTGCTTTTTATCCCTATCTTAAATCTGTTGAGTAATCCAGTCAGTCATAAATTATTATTTAATGTTCACAAATGACCTCCAATGCACTAAAAATTATTCTGTATTTATACAATAATCTGTTTACTGGAGATTCTAAATTTATTGCTGGTTTTTGCTGTAGAAGCCCCAGGACATGAATGTGTTCAGTGGAAGTCTTTTTAGTGCTAATAAAAGGCATGCTTTTGTAAGATTGGGACTGATGTTTACAGTAAAGGAATTTTATTAAAGTTTTTCTTCAATTTCCAGCATCCCATTATATTTGAAAAAATATTACACATGCAGCATTTAAAATCTGCATTTTGGTAAATGGCGTTATATATTCCCATTGCAGTCAATATTACAAACAATACACTTTGTATGAAATTTGCAAATTAGGCCTTAAAAATACTGCATTTCATTCGATGCTGGCCAGTTTGCTTCTCTTTATAACTGTGTGTCTTCAATATGATGCAGACTCAACACACAGAGCTTTTAAGCCTACTAAAGACTGATCTTTATTGTTGGCAAAACGGTTCTGTATTTTACCATTTTACCACTGCTGAGATTTGCCAGTTATTGCTTCTAAAGCCTTTCTCTGGCCAAGAAAGGCACCAATAACAAGAGGCTGAAATTCTAATCGGTTGGTCAGACTCTTCTCCACCTCTTGCCTCGAGTTGTCACAGTGCCCTGCCCACGTGTGGGGCTCTGCTGGGTGGGAAGCTTTGGCTCCTCCAACGCCAAGAGTGGTTTCCAGCAGAGTTCTGCTAAATTTCACCTCTCCTTCAACATACCTCATTTCGGGCACAAAACTTCACAAGGAAAAATGATGAAACCATGCCCAAGACCACCCAAAGGAATTCATCAACAAGCTTTCATTTTTGAGTTAAAGCGTGCAAAAAAACTTACACTGTGAAGACGTTTCCACAGAGATTTGCCAGTTCCAAACTAGATTAACAACAAAGACATGAATGTCAGCTGAAATATGAAATTGAAAAGGTAGTCTTTGGTGTTTGATCCCCTTCAGAGCCATGCAGTTCTGTCTAATGGCACTCTTTTGAAAGAAATAGCACATGAAAACAATAAAAAGGAGCTTCTGGCATCAGTCATTTTCTTATTTGGTGCAAGTTGTGTTATCAAAATTAACTTTTAATCTATTACTTCCTGCTTCTTTAATATTTCAATTTCTATCATTCTCTTTTCATTAAGTTTATGATTGGCTGCTTAGTGCTGTGCCAGAGCTCATCAAGAGTTCAACTTACAGATTTTCAATTTAGTCATTTTGTATCAGATTGCTTCAACCAATGAACCACAGATGACATTATTTATGGACATGAGCCACCAATGTACAGTCTGTTCAAAGCTCTGTAGGTAGGCAGTACTAAGGATAATTAGAAATCAACCCACAATATTTTGCTTCTTTAAATATGTCTTCTCAGGTATCACTGTTCTGCTTCCAAATTACTTAGAAAGGTGATGCTGGGCCATTCACCTTTTAGGCATAAAGAGTATTACCTTAGCACAATTTGAAAAAGGTATTGCTTCTATCTGTAGGTTTAAAGCAGTTTTGTAATGTATGATAATTTAATTCCCATGAGCATCTTCTACATCTTAAGAGGTGAAGCAGAAAAAATCGTGGACATCAGGAAGGCATCCATGCTCATTGCAGGGGCATTGGACTCGATGTTTTAAAGGTCCCTTCCAACTGAAACTGCTGTATGATCCTATGAAGTCTTTGATCTGTATATTCATTCTAAGCTGCTTAACTGGCTACAGCATAGAACTGTCTAAAATAAATAAATAAATAGGAAATGTATCATAATAGATTCTGTTACCTTAATGGAGCATAATTATCACGAAACATTTCCACAGATCTGTGTTATTAAATCTTTGTCAAATAGTGGGGGCAGGAAGATTAACAAGTTTTCAAATTAGTTAAGAGGGAATTATCAAGCCTTCATTTTGTTATCAATTATTGCATTTATGTTTCCTACTTTCTCAATGATATCGCGAAAGATTCATTACAAGTAAATACAGGAAGTTCAGTGACTGCAATTTAAAAAGTCAAAATTTCTGGCAAATTTAATGGATTTACTTAGCTGTTTCCTACTCCAATTAGTCTATTAAAAAAAAAAAAAAAACCCAAGACAGAAGCTTACACTGCATTCAGTGTAAAATTGCCACCTCTGTGAAATCAAATACTGCAATTAGATAAAGTACTTAAAACTATGGGGGTTTTAATGTTCTTGGATTCTCTTAACTCTTAGAACTCTTAACTTTGTAGAATTACCTGTGTAGCCTTTGCAGTCGCAGTTTGCACTCAGCTCCCTGCTGAGATTTTTTTTAACATTGGAACATTTTGAGAAAGTGGAAATAGAAATAAGCTTAAAATGAAAACAGGCTTTCAGCTTTGAGCATTGGGTAGATTCATACTGGAGTCTTCTGACAAAGTGGTTTTTCTGTCAATTCAACAAAACATTTTGTAGGAATGTAAAGAATAGTTCTTGAAAAGAAAATCTCTCACTTCAGAAATATGAGTAGAATGGCTAAGAGACCTTGAATGTAGAATGTGAAAAAGAGAGGTTCAAGCCTTGTCACTCAGGTGGAATAGTCTTTTGGATCTTCTGGTGAGTGGTTATTGACTTCTCTTTCCCTGAAACTCTGGAGGTTTTATTCCTTTCCCTTGGTGTTAATTGGAGAAAGGATTTGATCTCTTCCTTAATTATGCAAAATTCACCCAGCAGCCTGATGGTTATGGCACTCAGCTGGCACACAAGATTTACTAAGTAAAATCCACTCCCATGACGTTCCAGTACACCTTTGAGAAGTCAGTCACATCAGACTGGTGCCATCAGCACCTCCTGTCTTGATGGTATGACAAATTTATTTCATGTTGAGCTTGTGCAGAGAGTCAGTAGCCTACAGTGAGCCCCAAATGACTCAAGTATTCAATTATCATTTGCACCTAGAGAAAATAAAACATTTTCTTTTGTTATTATGTCTAGAAACAGAGTGTGACTCTACTCCTGGAAAAGTGTCCAGGGACATTTTCTCTCCTCTTTGCATTTTTTGGAAGTGATCCAGCATTGCTGCTTCCTTTTTCATTTCTACAATAATAGATATTTAACATATTGTATTATGATTTCTGAAAGATGAAATCCTTTGCCTTGGCCTTCATTGGTTTCTGATTAATGCCAACTACTAAAAAACATCCCTGGTCTCCTTTCTTTTCCATTTTCTGGGATAGTGTCTTTAATAAGTATATCTTGCAAAGTAAACTTCCCAATAGCCCTCAACATATCTTTTTTCTGTGCATAGTGAAGAACAGGCAAAATTTCTATCATTATCTCTCTTCATACTTTTCCAGGGAAAGCAAATGCTTCAGCATGTTCTGAGAACTTGCTCCTACACCTGCAGGATTCAGGAAGAAAAAAAGTTCACAAATCTTATGAACACTTAGTGATGTGATCATTCTAATTACTGCAGTCTTTTGCTTACATTTTAATTCCTGCAACAAAACTTGTCATGAAATAAATATTCTCCGTGCTTTTCTCCTGTCTAGGTCTGCACTTTGAAAGGAAATTATTCTGTCCCTTAGTGATGGCTTATGTTATCTCACACATCTGAATAAACACTGTCCTATACAATGTCATGCAGTTTCAAAATAAAGAACAATTTTGTACCTAGAGGCTCTTTTACAACCGTGTCAAATTTCAAAATTATGTTAATTTTCAAAAAAAGGAAAATACATCCAAGGGCTAAAGCATGCTGTGCATTTCATTGAAATCCCAATTATTTTCACTGTATTTTCATTTATCCTTCAAACCTAAACTATTGTGCAACCAATTTTTAAGGGAGTCATGGGAGGACTGTCACAACAGTTTTGATTTGGATTAGAAAAGTTTTCTACTACAGGCATAGTTCTGACCCAGAGTGAATCATTAATCTGTAAATTTTTCAAGTAGCAACTCTACTAGAAAATAATAGTTTTGTAGAGATCTTGCTGAACATATTTCAACTATTGAAGTTATTTCACTTCTGCAAGTAAATCTTTACAAACCTTTTATTAACAATATTTTTCACATTCAAATTTAACATATTTTGTTTGGGATTCACATTCAACCTGTCACCAATGCAGAATGCAACCTTATAACTTCAGATTGTCTTGCAATTTTGTCAGTTTTTCTTCTGTTTCCTCTTTTTCTTTCTCCTTTCACTGGCAAAATTTTTTAGCCTTTCAACTTTTTCTTGCTTACTAATATTGGTAAGAAACAATACAGTCTGCTTAGTTTTGTTATTGCAACTGCCACTGTCAGCTTTATTATGATAATATCTAGAAAAATGTTCTTTAATATGTATGGGGAGTGACAGTTGGGAATTTTGCTTCACTGATTTTTCTGGCCTCTAGCTTTGATCACCATGCAATCCATCTTCTTTCATGAAACAAAACAAACCATTCTAATTAGCTGGTTGTTACAATCAGTGATCCTCAACTGTGGAAGACGAATTAACCTTAGTAGTAAAACATAATGTAAGTTTTTTTGTTCATTTGTTTAATGAGTTAAGAAGTCAGGAGAACAGAGATCGTTAAAAAAGAGATGAAAACACTAACGAAGACTCAAACCTGCTCCCCTAGTCTGGCATCCAGTCTCTTGCCTTGCGATTCAGCAGATAGAAATACAGAAAACTTGCATGTCCTCTGCTTCTTCTTTCCTCTTTTTTATAAATTCTGTATTTGTACCTTATTGGCATTTAAATTGATGGTGCATGTTGAACAGAAAGGACATTTTATAGTTTTGTTGCATAAATTATTCTGTCCATTATTCATTGCCCGATGTTGTAACGTGTGTGCCATTATTCTGGACAGCTTTAAAGCTCTTTCAAGTCTTTTGACAGATTTTTGTAGTCCTAGCTACTCCAGTTTACCCGGAGCCCAAGACTGCCAAGCTGAATTACACCACGATCATTCCTGCTTAGCACCTCATCCATAGTTAATTTCTTGAGCCTCTGTGTTTTATCTGTGTATAAATTTTTCATTTGCAACAACACTTTATCTTAGTAAAGGAAGAGCTTAGAAGTCTGGGAGTTTTGTTAATTAGTTCCTTCATTATTTCAGAAATTTTTGCTTCATTTTGAACCAGCTGCCTGTGTAACAGGTTCACAGTCCTTTTACAACTCATATGGATGAAACACACTGAGAGCTTTTTCATTTCATAATGAGTTTCACCCAGCCCTTCCCAGCACTCCAGAAATGTGAGTGCTGGAATGGAAACCCTGCCCTCCTCACAGCCGAGGAGAGAACAGCTCTGACACTGACACCTCTGGATCACCATCAAGATGAGATAAATTGGCCGTAGACACTTGTCAGGAAATACAAGCTGAAGTTTCAGTGTTGCTGATATTCAGTGTTTAGAGGGCCCTCTGCTAAATTCCAAAAGGTAGAGGAAAAATTAGGATCAGTAGAGCGTGAATCTGAAGCACAGTTATCAATACATAAAACAGCCTTACAGCTGCTCTCCTGCAGCCCTTGGGGAAGATTTAACCAGCCTTTGGCTTCCCTTAGATGTCAGGAAATGGGCTCATGAAGGAGTTATCTCAGAACATGTAAATTAGTTTCCAGCTCTGGAAAGAAACAAACTCATATTTTGTATTCTACCTTTGCAAATATGTCCTTCCCTCACCAAAGGTATTATTTATTAATTAGGCCTAAATGTAGAAGTACATTTGTACCCTAAGTACTGTAGAGATTGAAAATAAGAGAAGAATGGATTGTAAACAAGTGAAATAAGTACTGTAGAGACTGAAAATAAGAGAAGAATGGATTGTAAACAAATGAAGTAAGTACTGTAGAGACTGAAATAAGAGAAGAATGGATTGTAAACAAGTGAAATGCGAGAATGATTGCTTAGGTGATCTGAAAGAATTTTAGGAAGATATAAGACAGAGATAAATTCATGATCGCCTCTTGGACATTGTGGAAAGCAGTAAGATCATGTGCTCTGGTTTGCATCTGGGAACAGGAGAATATCATTAAAGAACAAGTCCAGCTAACAGATGTGATGACAGGGAAACAACAGCTGAAAAAGAGAGAAAAGATGTGAGGAGGAATATAGTATATTTGCTCTTGACATACTGAGCTTCTAATGTGGACAAGATGTTCCTGAGAGGAAATGGCAATAATAGTGCGAAGAGATAGAAGGATAAACCAGAGAGGGCACCTATAAAGTTGCTCAGATTTCCAAGGACTCAAGTATAGAAAGGTAAGACTAAACTTTTACAGGTAAAGCACCAAAATGACATTGAGATACCATTTAGAGAGAATATAATACTTAATATGATACCTCCTAGCAGAGAGGGAAAGAATAGGTAGGAGTAGATGAAGAAATAACTGCTTCTTCAAGGGGCCTCATTTTTGAGGTTGAATGAAGCAGAAGAAAGTTTCAGATGTAGGAGGGAAAATGTGTGAGGAAAAGGATTGGAGGGCAGGAGGTCAGAGCAAAGTGGTCAGGCTGAAAGATTGGAATCAAAATGGTTAAGCACAACAGTGAGTGAGAAAGGACACCGCAATTTTTTCACAATTTTATAAAGTTTTCCTTGAAATAGCTGACCAAATCTTGGGAAAGTAGGCTAGAGGAGAAAGTCAGAGAAGCCAGTCGGGCAGAAGGTAGACCACAGACGTAGGATTTGAGAGAAAACTTTTTTAAGAAATGCAAGGACATTTGGGGGGAAATAATAGCATTAATTTGCAGTGATGAAGAATTAGTGCAGTCCCTAGATTTCTACCATAGCAGCAGAGAAATTGTGCAAAGAATAATGATAGAGTCCAGGGAATCAATAATCAGTAGCTGAAGTGAAATTTGGGTGGCAAGAAGTGATGGAAAGTAAGGTGGCACATCTTAAACCAGCAACACCCAAAACTGATTCCTGTGTAATAATTCAGCAGCAAAGTATTTAAATATTTTTCTTTTTTTTTAACAAAACCTGTTGAAGTCCCAGGTAATGTAATGCTTTCTATCTAACTGTGCCACTGATTGAGTCTTACTTTTTCACACAGTAAAATCGACTTTTGAGGAAGCTGCTATAAAATGCTGAAACTTTCAAAAGTATAAATGAGTAGCTACACTGCATTTTAATGCCACCTTAACCTCCATGGTAGAGGTGCCTATGGAGCTACATGGCCAAAGAATATGGGAAGAAGGGATGGTTTCTATTGCATGGGTGCCAAGCTTCATGATTCAAGGTCACAGCAAAGTGCAATCCCAAACACTCAGTGGAAGTACCTCATGAAATGTATATCTTGCAGTTTCTGCAAGTATGTCAATTGAGTTCATCTTCAAATTTTACCTAAAGGTGTGTTTCACTATGTGCTGTCTCTACACTGGATCATGGGCATTCAGTCACTATCATAAATTAATGTGATTATGTAAATGCTGTCTATCAGTTGGGACCTTCCTGGAGCTGTAGTCACCTTTCATTAAGACACAGCCTGATAGAAGATGGGTTAATGCTGCTGATGGCCTCATTTGAGAAGCTGGGAATGGTGTGGATATTATGAGCTCCATCTCCAGCATCAAATAACCAGCCAGACAGCGCTGAATATGGTGAGGAATTCAGCAGAATGTTTAGACATTCATCGTACTGAGCTCTATAAATCAGCAGTGCTGAATAAGCAACAGGGGCATTAGCCTATTTAGATGCTAAAAAGGATGGGATTTTAAAATTACTCAGCTCCTTATAGTATTTATAACTGGTTTAGTTTGCATGCACTTCACTAACATTCATTTTATTCTGACATAGGAAACTGCATTCTGATTATTTCCCCAAACCTACCTTGAATAGTGGATTTTGACTACACTCTGGAGGTGGCTTTGGGATTGATTTTTTTTTTAATTGTATGTTGTTTGACAAGCCAATTCTATTCAGAAATCACACATGAACTCTTAGGTAATCGATGCTAATTGTAACAATCTTCAGCAGCTTAATCTGCTGTATCCTTCTTGAGAATTTAATAACCCTCTCTCATAATAAAATGTGTCAGAAGGGGCAAATATTTTGCTAGCACAGCTTGTAACTGATTGTTTGAACCATGGCACCAAGTATTCACTCAACAGAAGTACTCTGCAGTCGTTTTTTTTAAAAGAAACTTTTGATTTAGTGCCTCAAGGGCAAGAATTTTTACTATATTTTTTTAAATGCATTTGCTTTCTCATCCCTACCAGCTATATGTCTTTTTTTTTTTTTCCCTTTTTTTTTTGTGAGGATTGCATTTTATTTGCCTTAGGATAAGCTAAAGAAACATAATGAAGCAGAACACAGCTGAGCTGTCTAAGGATGCTTTTTGGGGAAGGGGGGGCATTGATTTTTTCCCTGCAGTTGCAAAGTGACAATAAGAAATAAAAATAAGAAAAAAAAAAAACAAAACCACCCAAACTCTCGCTTTTTGGGCAGTAGGGCCTTTTGGAAGGTAGAATGAAGGATTGTGTTGCACGTGACAGAATAAATAAGGCTGGATTATAAACTGAACCAAAGGATGTGGAGCTGAGCAAGACCCAGTATGGATCTGTCACCTATTTCAGCCCATTGGTTTGTTCCAGCAGTGTCATTCTGCCAAACTGCCCAAAGTCCATGGAGACATGAGACAGTGGAGTTTTGGTGGTGTTAAATTTCACAGATCTCTGCATTCAGCCCAGGGTGAGGAAGGTTTGAAAGTTTGTCTGTCCTCAGCTTCTGGGGGATTCATCAGTCGTGTTGGGGCTTTAAAGTGTTATTAAATGCTGCCAAGAAATCTGCCATGAATTTTAGCCTTGCTAGGTAACCTGCACCTGTGTTTGCACAGCTAGAGTAATCCAGGGTTCAACTTTGGAGCTAGAAATATTTGAGCTGTAGCAGGGAAATGGTGGGAAATGACTGCTCTGCCAGATTTGGTGAAAACAATTTTGAACCTGTCTGATTGCATGAAACAGGGCATAGTGAGGGAGGATCAGCTTTCCTCCCCAAACAAACCTGACAGCTCAGGTTAATCTCACACACCATCAGCTCTCTTGGAGATCTTGGCAAGCTCTGCCAGCAGGAGGGGACAGACCTTATCAATGCATTATTTTAATATCAAGGTAATCAGATCTTAGGCAGAGAAAAGTTCCTTTTTTCTTTTAAAATGTATTCTTCTTTGGTAATGGAGAAAAAACCAACAGGCTATCCTAGGAGGAAAGAAAGAAGGCCAGTGCCAAAAGATAAGTATTACATTTGCTGCACACTTCACCTTTAAGCACTTGGTGCCAAGTTCCTGCATCTCACCCGGCGTGTGAAATCCAGGACTCAGAAGTGGCTGCTGGAGATTCCTTCAAACTGAGGAGTGGTGAATAAGATTTCAGTTTTAATTATGAACTTCCTGCTATCTCCCCTCCTCCTTTGAAATTCAAGGCACTTCATTTTATTTTTACATAGTTTGGTGTCTGAGATTCCTTTTTATGTTAGTGGAAAAATAACGATGAAAAGGAAAATAATTCTCTTATGAAAATTCATGAGAACAGGCAGAGTTTAGAAGCTGTGTTATTTATTCAGGAGAGCACAATGTCTTTTAAGAACACTGGGATTTTATGTTTGTGCAGATTTTTTGGTTTGGTTCTTTTCCTTTGTGTACTTTGCCTGTTTACATACCTGTGCAGCTGTGGAGCATATGTATTAGGTCTAAACGTTGAAAATAATTTAGACTTTAGATTAAAAAATTAAATTGCCTATGAGCACAATAATCTGTTAGCTAAGACTGTAAGTGGAACTTTGAAACACTGTTTTTATGTTTGGAAGTGCTCAAAGGCAGAAATCCCTGTGCTTCTCTAATGGCTCTAAGAAACAATCAAAATAAGCATTTTTAGTCCAGGAATAAGTAAAGCCAGGAACTAACATCTCAGAAAGATACTTGTACTGAGACCCTGATATTGTGCAGAATGAACTGTCCTGGCAGTTTAAGAGTATCCATATTTAAATTTAAATTATATCTGTTCAGGTATTACTGCTTTCTGAGTAACTTTCTCAAGTGTCTGCATTCAGGGTTCTCTGGTTTGCTGCATCTCAGGAATCACCTGCAGCAGTTGCATCTCCTCAGTCAGTCTAACTCACTGCGGATTTTCTGGCCTTCAAGGTCCTCAGAATTTATGTCAGCTTTTCCAAGTCATTTCTTCCTTTAAAACACACAGAAAGTAAAAAAAAAAAAGATGCCTTCATCATGTAGAACCAATAACCCTGAGCACCCTGGGCCCCTCTGTACTCTTTCCAGAGCTGGTTGCCGGCTGGACCTGGTGGCATCCATGCAGGAATCTTCAGGGCATTTTCCCTGCAAGATGTGTCAGGGAGTGTTCTTGCAGAACATACACTATACTACAGCTTTCAACCTGCCCTATATCCAGCTGACAAGTTCCTTCTGGTATATTGTTTCCCCCATGCTTATTTTATAAAGTCTTCTATTGAGAAGAAATAGAGGCCTGACTCTTCCCTTGGAAATACCTGTTTGTCGTTTCACTGGAATGGCACCTGATACACTTTCACCTCAACCATCAGAGATTTTTGCTTTAACTCTTCCCTAAATCTGTCATCTCCAGCTCTGTCTTCTGAGTACCAGCTGCTTTCTGGGAACACTCCTGTGGCTACTGGTGCTCTCCATCATTAGAACAGATTTAATTCCCAAAATAATCTCATCAATGGCATTGTTTGAAAGAACAGCAAGTAAGTAGAGTATCCATTTACAGTAAGGGCCAATCTTGAATGAGTCTCATTCAAGGGTCCCCAGCCGTCACCAAGCCCCATTAAGAACCTTTGCACATCTGCCAGAGAGTAGTGGCCTTTTTATTTGTTATGGCTCTTTTAAGCCAGATCTGCTGGGGGAAGATATGAAGGCAGCAAGAGAAAGTAAAATCAGATAGCTGAAATTATTTCTTTGAATATTGAAATCAGAGAAAGTGGTACTATGTAAGTACAGTGAGAGGATACTGAAATGCAAGGCTGCATGTTACTATTCTTTGAAAGTGTAAAAACCGAGGTAGAGAAATTGCTGTAATCATATATGTTCTCCTTTTACAGTATTTATATTAAAGAGTCTGTATCGGATTCAATAGCATGGTACCTTTTTTTTTTCCAAGGTAATACATGCAGATGATTTTCTTCACAAATCTTGACTGGTAGTGGCTCAAGGTATACACAGCTCTTGTGAAAAATATGAAAGGTTCTAGAAATGAGGCCAAGCTCTTAACTCTAACAGAATACAAAAATGATACAACGAGAGAAGAGAACATTGCCATTTATACTGGCAAATTTCAGGTTTGTCATTCTTTTCCTCGAGAACAAGAGAAACAACTTATGCAAAGGAAAGATAAAAACAGGCAGGCGCTGCTGGCTTTATCTTCAGTGTGATAAGCTTCCTTCAGGGGGACTTGAACAAACTATGCATAAGGCATGGAGAAAGAAGGTACAGACAGTACATTTTAAACTGTTCCCACAGTGAAATGTTCCAGCATCAGGAAGCCCTTCAAGTTTGCTGTCAGAACTCCTTCCAGCTTCTGGTACCAGCTCTGGTGCACTGAACTTTTCAATTTTGTTTTAATAGAGTTTAAAGTAGTTTTATGTGACTAGGGAATTTTGGTTTTATATAAATTACAGCAAGAAAGAAGGATAGATTAACTTAATCCTAATTCCAAGGAATGTTTCCATGTGGGATATAATTGTAAACTCCAGTACACAATTCACAGACAACCAAAGACAGGTTTACCAAAGAATCTTTGCAGTGGGTGGGCTCTCCCACGGATGCCTAACTCCAGCCTGCCTGCCTTCCAGGGAACCTGCAGACCCTGAGGATGGTGGATGGATTTTGATCCATGGAAGAAGTCTCTAGAAGAGACTGCTGGGAAGGGATTGCCTTTCCTGCAATCAGCCCAGCTAGGAGTGGCAATGTCAGTAAAAGTTCAGTAACACCAGTTTATCTCCATGAAATAATCCGATTTCATCATCAGTATTTTGTACTAGGGCCTGGTTTAACAAAAAAATCCTAACCTGCTCAATACTGTTCAAATAGGACCTGAAATAAGTAGTTGTATGATTTTAAGCCCAGAAAACCTGATCGGTGAAGTAATTTACAACATGAATTGAACCAAATTCTATGTTTGTGTAACATCACTGAAACAGCAAGTTAAAGAACAAGAAGAGACAGTACCAATCTCACTCTTTGTTTACCTGATACTTTCTGACAGAAGAAATTGTGTAACTTATTTGCTGGGGTTTTTGAGAAACTTTCTGCTGTTATTTGCTGCAGACCTTTGAAAACTCACCTAACAAAAACTCCTTTGGGTAAAGTGTCTTTTTCTAGCCCAATAAAATTACTGAATAAGTTCTAAGGCCCTAAGGAGAAACTTCTATTTACTGTCTGCTTCTTCCTGAAAGTTTGTCAGGACTTTGAAGAAAACAGCCTGCCAAAGGAACCTGATTTGTGATTGCACTAAACCCATCAATGATTAATCTGCTAATTTATTGTATGTGCATTTGGGAATAACTGGTCTTGAAGCAGAGTAACATACTCTTGATGTTGTACATTTTCTTTGTAGTAAAAAGCCTGAACATGGGTCAAATTTAAAATTAAATGTAAATAAATCAAACTGTAAATGTAAAGAAACAAAACATCATTTATTTTTGCAAGTACCTTTATTTTGATCCCTGGCTTTGCCAGAGTTTATTTCCATATATGCACTTCTGTGCTGTCCCTGAGAAAATTGTATAAGAAAGACACAGAGATTCCCTAAATAGCCCTAAATAGATGACAGCCTATGTCATCCAGTCAGAGGGTTGGTCATGAATTATGGCTTTGTATTTTTGGGTTTGATTGGTTGGGGTTCTTTTTGTTTTTTTTAATATGAGTCAATTTGAGATGTTTTGTTTGCAAACTTTTGCTGAATCAAAGGCACAGTTCAAACTCCGCAGCAGGCTCTCGGTGCCCAGAACTGCCGCTCCCAGCCAGGCTGGACAGGGCTGGGTGATTCCATCCCTGGGACTGCCAGCTGCACCCACTTGGGGCTGAGCTTCTGGCTCCCCAGGGTGCACCTGGAAGCCATAAATCTTGAGTGGAGCCACTTTTCCCTGAGTTCCTTTTTGCATGGCAAGGCTTTGTGCTGGGAAGCATCTGCTGATGTGCAGGTGTCTGTGGCTTGGGGGCTCTGGCTGCCCCGAGCTGCCATGCACTGTGCTGGCATCTGGCTGGTGGCATCTGCAGAGCCTGGGGCACTGTCCCTGCTCCTGTGCAAGCCAAGCAGATGTCAGCTCCCTGCGCTTTCGCAGGATATGGTAAGCAGCGTGTCTGTGCAAAGAGTAATGGACTTGAGGCACTGTGTATTCTCCCTGTGTGAAGTGTGGGTGCTTTAAACTGCCAAAATTGCTTTATGGATTAAGACACCCCTAGGCTGAATTCTGTAGAACTTACCAACTCCTGAAACCTTCTGCCTTTCGGTGCATTGGTTCACCAGTCTGCAAAGCAAAAGCAGGCAGGGTTTGCCTTTAAGTCTTAACACTTGACCAAAACATTCATATGTTCCAGCGTTTGGAATAGTGGAAATAGTAGTAGATCCTTTCAATTCTGAGTCTTAAATCAGGATTAAAGTTGGTTGTCAGAAAAAAAAAAAAAATTAAAAAAAAAAAAAGCCTAATTTGCTTTGGCCTGGCTTGCTCCTGAGGTATTTATTCTAAACCAAGATGATTAACATAGCAGAGCATGTTCCCAGAGTGTGTGAATGTGCACTTCCATTGAGAGGGGATTTGCTGGCTGGCTGCTTATGGCAGCCAATGTTCTTGTCTAGGTTTTAATTTGTTTGTTTGGATGTTTGATGTGTTGTTAGGAGTTATAGGATTGAAAAGCTTCCAAAAGTCCTATCCAGCCTCTCAAAATATGACTGCAGAAAAATACATGTTTGTTTTTGGAAAATAGGTGTTCCATTTACAAAATAGGTGCTCAGCTGTAGTTTTGGTGTGGATGTGGAATCTGCGTATCCAGTTAAAACTCTTTTGGCCAAGCTGACAAAAATTACTTTTGACTTCCTTCAAATACAGTGACACTTTGCACTATCATTTTGGAAAAAAAATGTAGCTTGAAAAGAATATATTAATTTTTGAAAGCCAGACTGTTTCTTGCAACAAAAATGGTTGCTGTGCTACCAGTTCTGTGCATCTGCAGGAGTGAGGGAGCTTCAGGTTTCTTGCAGCATTCCCTGCCTCATTACACACATTATATGAAGTGCTACCAAAATTGTTTCGTTTTTGTTTCAAATTAATGAAATGCTTTGAGATCTACTCCACCGTGAATTCTCCTTAAGTATCTCTCTTTGAGAGAATAAATTTCCTTTTCTTATCAAAAGAAGATCCTGAAGATGGATGTGGGGGTTAGGGAGAGTAAATGTTTCTGTCATTGTCTGTGGGTAAAGCACAGCAAATGGAGCTCAGGTGAAGCCATTCTGTCCCCAGCTGAGGGGACACACCGGGCTCGGTGGTGGCTTCGAGGCAACTGCTGTGAGAACAGAGCTCAGGCCCAAGGCTGTGCATGTTCTTTATTCTCTCAGTTAAGTGATGGAAAGGGCCACCAGGCTCCGTGAGCTGCTGGGATGGCTTGAAACAATCAAATTTAGTACTTTTTTTTTTTTTAAGTGATGATGGGAGAGTGAAAAACATGATGAGCTCGAGAAGATTTTTCCAGTAGGAACTGGCTTTGCAACGTGAATCTTGAAGGGATCAAAGAAAGATTAAATAAATTAAGGGCAGGGGGTGTAAGGCTGTGCAGAGATGGACAAGCAGCTCTGTCCTGAGTGGACTTTTCTTTTAAGATTGTAGTATAGAATACCTGATGTAGTGTGGTTCACAAATGTTGTGCTATGTGTTTTATACTTGCCACTCAGATCCTGTGATTTGTTAGGCATCAGTCTAGCTAGCAATTGCAATATATTTAATTTTGGTGAGGTGCTTGTTAGTTCACTCACTCCTCTCCATCCTCCACACTTCATGGCTGATGGCTTTGATGATGATGGCACTAAATCACACACTTCAAGTTTAGCATTTCTTGGCTGTTTTTCTATAGCTAGTCCTCAAATGTTCTTCTTAACAATTTTATGTATAGCAAAGGATCTATCTAACGAGATTCTGGAAATTATACTCAGTGAAAAAGTAAAAAGTGTGCTTTGTGTTATGACCTTCTGCAGTCTCCAGAGAAGTACAGCTTCTGTCACATTTGCCTGCAGACTCTGCTCATCAGAATCTACAGTGCAACATTCAAACATATTTTTGACTGAGTTTGTGTATTTCCAGAAATGCAGGGCTGTAAGTAAAGTAAATGAGGAAATTTTCCTGTCAAGCTGAAAAAAACCAAAGTCATGCCTGTAATCAAAAGAGCTCAAGAAAATATGATAATCATTACATTTTGATAACAAGCATTGTTGGGGGCTGCAGAGAAATCAGTTACTCTGGAAAACTTCAATGAACAGTTTGTACAGCCTCAGCATAAGAGGTCAGATGCACAGAGCTGAGTAACCACCCATGCACCATTAGCATCTGTGTAATGGTACCTTTGTGAGGCACAGTGCATCTGAAATAGGGAGTGCTGCTCTCTGCATTAGGGAGACTTCTTCAAAATAACAAGAGAATTTAGTCTTAAATACTTGGCTTCTATTTTCATAGTTTATTATATCATGATTGGATTCCTTCTGTGGACACAATCTTCTTAATAGTAGTATTCATCTCTGGCAAAGGTTAGGCTTGGGGAAAACTAGAACTGAGATGAAAGAATAGAATTTATGTTATTTAGCAGCTGAATGTGTCATTACATCAGAGTTGGTATCATGTAGCAAATTGCAAGCTGTAGTGAAATTGCTTTAAAAAATATCTGTTTTTTTTTTTTTTTTAACTGATAAAGTCATTCAGCAGCACATTGAAACGCATTTCTAGCTGAACTGTTATATCATATCTTTTTTTTCCTGTGGTACAAGAACAGATGGCAGCTATTTTTCTTACCAGTCTCCAGCAAAGCTGCAGCAATGCTTTGCCTTCCCTTGTAAAGGCTTTCAAGTGAAAGACAAGTACACATGACCAAAATGAATCTGCATTGTAACACTGGATTGAGGATTCTAAAGCAAACTTTTAATCAGCTTACAACATTAGGCTGGTGATAATTACTTAATGTCCTATCAGTCAAGTAGTTCATTATGACAGGAAAATGAGCCGTTAGTCAGAACCAATGGCACATGTTTTGCAGTAAGTTTTTGGAGCAGATGTCTTTTTTCATAGACATTTTTAATGCAATAATTGAGTATTCTATGACTTGAAGACAACTGCAGTCACTCCCAGGGGCACACATTGGTGGATTTGGAGATGATCTCCGTGACTTTATAGCATTCCTGGGGGGACTGTGCCTGATCTGAGAGCCTAAGCTGATCATTCAGTGGCTGGTGTGCCGAGAGGGCTCCTGCACCTACAGTGACAACAGTGTTTAAGGATTCTATATATTTTTATAAGCATAGTATAAATTTCAATGTTTTTTGAAGGATTTTGTTTTAAAATCAGTGCTGCCTTAGCAGTAGTTTGGCAGCTCTGAGGCGGCCTGGTGAAAATGTCTCTAAATACAACCTGGTGTAATGTTGCCTGCATCACCAGAAACTCTGTGTAGCTCAACAAATGCTGTATTCTGAAGTGAAATCATTTGTACTTATAAATCAAAATGAAACCACCAAGTGCTGTAAATCTAGGGCTGCCTACCAATTTATGACTTTTTAGATCACCTGCTGTAATGTGCTATATTATAAAAGCATTGTTAGGAGCTATATTTAATTTACTTGCTTTAAATTATGGTTTAGTAGACTTGGCAGTGCTGGGTTTATGGTTGGACTCGATGATCTTAAAGGTCTTTTCCAAATGAAATTATTCTAAGTTAACGCTGTACTGAAAACCCAGCTTTATTCAGAGAAGCTCTAATTCTTCTGTTTTATACAAACATGTTCAAAACCCATGGTGTGTCTTATCTTACAGCCTTCGACAAAAGAAAGGCAACTTGGCCCAGAAGCACTGGGCTGGAGCAGCCAACATAGCAAAGTGCAAGCCTTGTCCTGTGGCACATTCCAGCGCTGTCTGCGGATCCGATGGACACACCTACACCTCCAAGGTAAGCTCTGCTTGTGGCTCAGCTCCCTCTCTGCAGTGCTCAGCCAGGATGTGGGTGAAGATGAAATACCTTTTGTTATTAGGCAGTATTAAATTAAAGTCTTTGTTAATTTAGGAGGTTTGGGTTTTGTTGGTTTTTTTGTGTGAAAAGTGCTGGTAAATGTAGATTTTTCCATATTTGACAAACAGCAAATCAGAATGCCAAATCAGTCTTATGACTCTCCTGATTCATACTTCTCTAAATAGCTTGTTCTCTTAATGAAGTAAAACACTGTTAATATTGATGATGCAACTGAAAAAAAAAAATTTATGAGATTAGCTTGTTCAGACAAGAGGGTTTTGGGATAGTTTTTTTTAGGTTTGGTCTCCAGAAATCAGAATCATTTTTAGCAGAATCATTCTTCAGTCATAGATTTATTTTTAATTGTTTCTTTTTTTCCAGACTGCACAGGTAACATATTGCAATTCATTTGGCCTGTGTTTTTAATGGGCTTGTGTGCCAGATGCAGCATATATAGTACCATAAAAAAATTCCCATAACCCAGTGGGGATAAATTGGCTCATTGTTATACTCAAAATACAATCACCTTAGGGCTTGACTCAATAAAAGAAAATGTCTTCACAGCCATTCAGCGTTCCAGATACCCCATTAGCAAATAAAGCCTTCCATGTCTTGGATACATGTCCCAAAAACAGCGCTTCAGGCACTGGAAAGCATGTTTTGGGGAATACCCTTAGGGTTCTCTTATTATCATGCCTGCAAAGTAATGTTTGACAGCCAGTAAAACTACCTTTTAAAATCCAAAAATAGTCTTAAAAAAAAAGAAATCCCAACAAACAAAGAGGAAAATAAAACTATTAGGGGCAAAAAAAAATATCACTGCTGTGATGTAACTGAAGATGCAGCTACATTATTTTTTCAGCTGGGCAGCTTGAATTCTCCATCTATTAATGGACACAAATATTACAATACTGCCATGCCTTGGTCATTTCAGCCTCTCTCCTGTTCTGGCTGAAGGATTTGCATGGCCAAAAGGAGCAAATCAGAACAGAAGCTGTCATCTGTGCACACACAGACTGCAGGAAAAATGGCCACAGGTTGCCTGTTAAACAGTTTACTCTTTAATGCTCTCTAGGAGTGTGTACTGCAGTAATTTAGCTTTGGTATTGACGGTTAAAATGGGCTCATTTTGAAAAAAACTTTTTCTGTCTCAACTCTTGATTCTGTAAGACATTCTGTAGTAAATAGATTTCATTTCATATTCTGTCATGTTATTAACTCATTTCTGTGCATCTTACCTGCATCTCTGTTGGTTCCAAATGGGTTTTTTTGCCTTCTCTATTTCTCACCATAAGATCTAACTGATTTACTTCAGATGTTCTGCCAATGTTATAAACTCACCAAACTATTGTGATTATGATATAAGCCTGACAGCTATAATGAAGACTTGAAACATTTCCTAGTGCTGACATGTTTGCCTGTCAAAGAGGTATCTTCCAGAAGTTTCCTGTTTGGGTTTTGGGGTTTTTTTTCAAAGGAGATTTTTAAAAGATTTATTCTGAAACAATTTTATCTCATTTTTATTTATTGTATGTTTTACTATCAATTGCCCCTATCCTAGCAAAATTCAATTTTTTCATTTTTTTATCAGAAGACAAATTTTGGTAAGTGAGCTGAAAATACTTTATGGAGAGTATTATAATAAAAGAGTATATGTTATTGTCCTAACAAATAATGTTTTTATGTCCAGGAATGGTCATGGATGTCTGGTATCTTTTACCAATAGATTATACTGCTTTCCTCAGATTCACTGTTAGATTTCAGCACACAATGTGATCCCTTTTTCCTGCCTTTAAGTCACAAAAATCAAAACTTTCTCAGTAATTTTCTTTCCCATGCCAGTGCTGTTGGCAAGTATTATTTCCAGCCCTGCAGTGCTGTCCTATTCTAATTTCGACTGTGAAAATGCAACAAGGTGGACATGATTTATGCAGGGTGGTGTTGGTACCTGGCTCTGCATCTGCTGCATTGTCAATGGGCAAATGAGCAGATTCTTGTAAATAAAAGATGGAGAGAGGCCACTAAGTTTCAGAGGGAAGAAAACTTCCTGAAATAGTTTCTTGGCCTTGCACTGCTGTGGGCCAGCACAGCAGCAGTGGCTCCATCCTGGCTCCAGGCGGGTCTGGAGGCACAGCAGGGGCTGAGGTGGGCGATGAGCTTTGGCTCAGGGCTCCTGGCCTGGCAGAGCAGCATCAAAGTGTTTCAGTGGTGACCTGGGGCTGATGTTCAACAGCAGCAGCCGTGTCTGTACCGGGGATGGTCCTTCCTGTACTTTGAACTGTTGTCTGAGGAAAAAACGAATGAAAAGCAAAGGACACAACAGAAATGTGACTGAGTGATCAAATGAATGTGAAACTTCAGTGTCAATTAATGCACAGTAATTCACTTTAAGAATATACACACATGCCAAATATGCATATCACAAGCTCTCATTTAGCCATTTGATCCTGGAATAATTCTGGCTGTTTCTCAGAAGGCATTGTAGACCTAGAGGCAAGAAGTTCTTGATAAAATTGGGGAAAGTCATCCAAATTAATAAGGATCATAGGGGGGAAAAAATAAAATAAACTTAAGCTCCATGTTTGAGCTTACTGGTTGATGTAGACCGAGGTTCAGGATGTTTAACTCAGCCTTGCAGTTCCACCAAAGATGTAGAAGCCTTCAGCCCCACAGCTAATTTATTGAGGCCTAGTCAAAGGAATCTTTATTCTTTTTAATCTTCCGTTGGAAAATACTCAGTGGTGTTGATTTCCAACACAAAGACAAATGGTAAAATGTTAAAAATTATGAAAATGCCATGCCTACATCTTGTGCTACAATGATTTAAGTGTCACCTAAACTGTAGGAGACTCAAGGTGATGAGACCTTTGGTGGCTCTTGAGTTGATTTAGCTTCATGTGTGGGAGTTGTACTGTTTTAAAAAAATCTCACCCCTTTAGGCATTAAATCTTTCTGGTTCTTTTTCTGAAATCTTTCAAGCTTGACATGGATTATTTCATCTGCTACACACAAGTACTAAAATGGAAAGAGATAAGCCTTTTGGGCTGTAGTGTGTGGTGGGGGTTTATTGTTCTAGTTTTGTTTTCCAGGTGACAAACTACTTCTTCTAAGCAATGGGATTCTTTAGTGACACCAGTAACTCAGCACTTCTGCGTGACAAAATTTGAACACAGATATGGCCTGTGTGTACTCAGTCCCCGTACCCTGTTTTCAGCAATTAAAAAATGAGTGCTTTTTGAACTTGCGGAATTTGCTTACATTTCTGGAAACTTTAAAAACTCCCTATCACCCTTTCCTGTGAGCTTTGGACTCCAAGGGGTTTAGGTTTATCAAAAATTTCACTGATTTTTTTCTAGTTCCTGCTTGAAATGCAGGTGTTTTAAAATGCACGCCATCTCTCACATAATAACTTTGTACAAAGAAGTTTCCTTGAGTATTACAGCTCAATTTAATATTGTGACAATACAAAGCACTTCCATAGGTTATTACAGTCAGAGTTTTCAAAGCTCTTTAAAGTACTAATGAATTAAGCTTATGAGGTACGTAAGCCCTGTAAAGAGCTCGATGTAATTAGTTAATGTTTTGGTGAGCAACACATTAAGAAGAATAACTTTGTAGCTGTCAGTTTTACAGGAACTTTAATTAAGCTTGTTAATAAAGCAATTACCTGAACATGACGATGACTGTACTTAACTAGTCAGAAAATGAAAATTAGGATGATCTTAAATTACAAAACATACCACCTCAATGACTAATGGTCCCTTCAAAGATGGAAAGGTACATTGGCATAATTATTATGTTTCTAATTAGGTACATTGTTGTTCTGCAAATTTTAATTAAATCATTGTGAACTAATTAAGTCTGTGATCATGTCTCTTTCTGTTTGAAAATGTAAAAATCACCTCCTGTTGTCATAACATTAGGTAACAAATTTTATATTAAGGGATGTACAAGAGAAAAAAAAATTCCAACAATCTTGAGGCAGAAGAAAAAAAATACCAAAATACTGAGAGACCATTAGTTAAATGTGAACAATGTGAGGGCTGCTACATTTAATTAGGCAGGGTCTGTGTTCAGAAGCACAATTAGCAAATACTTTTTAAAGTGTCCAACTCTTGAGTATTTAGTGCAACATAGTTTGGTTTTTCATAATCCAACTCTTGGCTTCATTACCTGTCCTTGAGCTCTGGGGTGCTGCTCTTCAGCTTCGGCTTTGCATGGCTTTTCCTCTCTGTGGGTTGTCTGAGGGATGACTTGGCCTTTCCTGATGGACAACAAGATACTCTGTCTTAGAAAGGCTTAAAAAGTGTTAAGACTTAGAAAGTGTTAAGACTAATTTTGTCCCCAATTAAATGAAGTGTTGGATTAAATTCTCTGTTAACTTTTAGCTTTGGTCTGTCTTTTTACGGAAAAATTAAGGAAATAAGAGAGGAGGTGGCGGAAAGTGAGACATGATAGGATATGGTTAAAGAAGTCCATGGGGAAGAAAATCAAATCATCCTTATGCATCTGCTCCCTCTATACATTTTAAAGATTGTTGGTGGGAGGCACAAGAATAAATTATTCTCTCCTATACCTCTTTGTGGAAATTGACAGATCTCCTGAGACCTGACAGTTCTGATGGAATTTTCTCCAGGAAAAATATTTTACAGCACTGTAACTACTTCCTTTTTCTAGTGGCAGATTTTCAGCATTCATTCCTATGTCATTATTTGAGTCCGTGTGTTGCAGGGTGGGTTCCTAACTGCAGCAATACATCTGGCACGAGGCTTTTAGCACTATTGACTTTGTTCTCCCAAATAACCACTGGGAAACTGCAGAGGACTGTGGGAGAGCTAGAATTTGCCTAATGTCGAGTACCTTTGTACATCACCCATTTGGCTCTGACACATCTGGCTACTGCATTCCCACGAGGTAGATGTTCCCCCAGCCTGTGCTCTGGGCCACTGACACTCGAGTTGTGTAATCTAAAACCTGTGTGAGCTGTTATTGCATAATCGACTCCTAAATAATAAATTTTGTCTCTCAGAAGGCAAAACACGTGGAGTTCTGTGCTGTGCATCCACAGCTGCACAGTTTGTTTGGCTTGAAGCATGAGGTGAGCAGTGTTTTCTGATCAAGTGCTGTGTATCCTAAAGACATCCTGTTGTTTATACAGTGTTTTTCTCTGCATGGTCTCTAGGATTGAGCAGAAAATTGGGAATAAGGTAGATCTGTATTCTTCTGTACCATGTAATCCATGTCGGTGTCTTAAAACAGTTAAGTGTAAAGGGCATTTTTGCATATGCTTGAAGAATGACATTTCTCTTTTGGTCAATTAATAGGCTTAAAAAATGGTTTTCTGCTTCCTACAGTCTTTCCAGTGCTGCCTCGTAGGGGTGTCTTGGCCACAAATTAACAATCCAGGACAAATATCTGTGCTTTCCCCTGACTGGGGTAACCTTTGTTAAATTCTGAGGGAGCTGAGAAATACTGCTTTTGAACTCTGCTCACATAATCATCCAATTCTGAAAATTCCTGAGCTTCCTTTCAAATCCCATTCAGTTCTGTGTTGAAGTGAAGAAGCTTTTGCTTTTCAGTGGTGTCAGATAGTAAATTCAAAATCCCAAACAATGCTCTACCAATTTTACATCCTAACTGGGAAAAAAATAGTCCTGCATAACCACTCATCTGTGCACTGCAGCTGCTTCTGTGACAGCTCCCCAGCTAAAGCCCATGAATATATACATGTTTGCAAGGATTTTTACCTGACATAATATGAATTGTGAGAACTACCAAAATAGAGGCTTCTGCAATGACTCAACAGATAGAGAGGGGAAGCGAGGAATTTTTACAGAGTAAGGGCTGCTTTGTCATATTGCCAGGTTTGAGATTCTATGAATTAATGAGAAATTGCTGTGGCCCAGGACATGATGTTCCTTCAGAGACTGCTTGTTGCTATCCCTTTAGTCTTTGGAGGAAGAGTCTTCATGAGCACAGTTCTGCAAACACAGATTGGAGGAAAAAAATAAATACAACAACAAAAGAAAAACCCACAAAAAACTGGGTTCTTTTAAAATCTGTTAAATATCTTACAAAGAAGATACTGATTTGTTTTGTTGGAAACTGGCTACTTAAAGCTCTGTCAAAGCCATTGGTCAGTGTTGGAAGGAGATGCTTTGGTCCTGCTGAAGCCTGGCGATCTCTTGGCTCCTGCATAAAGGCAGGACAGAGAAACATTGGAGGCATTCTGGGGCCAGATTAAGGTGAATCATAACCTGGTTTTGTTTTCCCTTGCTATAATCTCTCTTAAGAGAGATTACTTAAAATTTCCACTGCTTTAATTTGTTCTGGGGTCAGTGAGTAAAAAGGCCCTGACAGAACCCAAAATGTATCCAAAGTTGTGTGTCCAAGTTTTAGCAACTATGAGTTAAACAAGCTGGTGTAACTGGGGTATGGTGGTGTTTATCTCCTTTCTCTAACCTTGCCTAGCAGGGAAAAGATATTTTTAGTTTGTTTTTCCATATTTTAACATTTCTCAGTCCAGAACAATTTAGCCTTGCACAGACTGGGTTCTTTGTGATTAACATATTGTGTCAGTTTCTAAATCCATATTTTCTCTTTAATTCCTGAATCTCTTATTTTGCCATATTAAGGCTTGTCAGAGTTGAATGTTTTATCAAGCGAAGCCTAAAGACGGTGGGGGAGATTACAGTTAAATGTCTCTATTAAGTGGGTTGCTGCAAGTGGTAATTCTTTCTTTGTATTATTTTGGTAACTTGACTATAGAGAAAAAACTGCTCTGAACTCCCTAAAAAATCCTTCTCACTATGTAGCTGCAGTAGTGATGTATAAATACCATGCTGGTAAAGGCAGTATGAGAACCTGTGCAGAATAAAACAACATTCAGGTTTCCAACCCACACCCCCCATTGCTGAGCGACAGGGAGAGGTGAAGCTTCAGGGAGCCTAAGGCTGCTTCTCTCACATCCAACTCCCTTAACTTCTGTATAAGCTCATTTCCTCTGATAATACACTAATTTACTCTGATAATACTCGGAGCTCTCTAAAGCAACTGAAAGTGCTCATCTTTTAATGCTGCAGAAGTGCGGGATTTTGGGATGGTTGTCTGAAGTTTCACTGGTGCTCACACAGCACAATAAAACCTAAATAATTTTTTTTTAGAAGAAGTCTAGTCTTTTGGCAATTTCATACTTTTTTCTATTGTGGTCATTTAAATTGACCAGATTTCACTGATAAGATTCACTTAAATGTATCGTCCTGAAATAGATTAGATTCTTGTTTATTCACTAAGTGTCTCTAGAACCTACATAGACCTGCTGCGTGATAATGCAGCTCCTCATATTTTCACATCAGTTGTTACAAGAACACAAAAAAAAAAAAAAATAAAAACACTTAGGAAGGGAGGATGGTGTGTGGGGGTGAGTCATATGTGTCTAAAATACCTTGGCCAAGGTATCAACAAACAATGTTTTGGAATTTTGTTATGGCAATTTCTGGCATACTAAAATAATTTCAGTATAGATTTATACTTCATTCTGGTTATGGTGTTTTATGGGGTTTTTGTTTCTTTAAAGGGAGAGAAAGGACACATTGACTTTCTTTACATATCACGGGTTAATGCTGAAGAAGGGCAGCTTGTTGCAGGGAATGCTTGATCCCGATGCTTTTCTGATTTGCCCACAAATGCTTTTTTCATGAGGGTGAAATAATGTTTAGAATGTCACTGATTTTTTTCCTTTCCTGTTTACGAACTTCTACAGTGTTGAAGGCAGTGTTTTTCTTTAGGAACCCAGGTAAGTGCTGCCAATAATTAGAAGTCTGAATATGTAACACTCCTGCTGCTGGCTGCTCATTATTCCAAAAACTCAGAAAAAACAATGTTTTTCTAGGGAATGTGTTTAAATATATGTGCTGAAGTCTTACTGAATTAAATAAGACTGAATCTTATTAGCGTCTTGAAAAATGCAGTTCTGTGCCTGTTTTAGGCTGGAAGATGTAGGCCTGTCAGCTGTATTTTACACAGTAAATGAACATCTTGTTTAGAACATCGGTCCTCTAGATCATCCAAAAGTTTATGGTGTTCCCTGGTGTTGGTTATTTTGTGGCTGATTTTTTTTCTTTTTTAAATTCTCATTACAATGTTGTATTAGATTTATAAAAAATATTTGTTGATTAAACACATCACCATCAATGACTTGCTTGGGCACATTGCCCCAAAGGAGGGAGGACTAGATGCTGCTAAAATAAAAGCATAACTTGGGGCTTTTTCTTTTCACATGTGTGGAAGGAGCCAGCACTGAGTGACAGAAGACAATGTTCTTATTAATAAGCTTCTACATTAAAATTACAGCAGGAGCACAGGTAGAGAGAAGCAGCAGCGAGTAGACTGTGAGTTACTTGTGTACTTTGAGTTACTGCGTCAGTAATGATGGATGGAGCAAACAATAAAATTTGACCTGTCAGGTTATGCTTCTGAGGCTATAAGCCTTAAGGCATTTGTAACGGGCTGCAGCCAGTATGTTAATGCAGGTGCTTTGGAAAATTAGATTATTTGAATGATGCAGACTGCTTTGCATTTTTAGTATTCAAAAGAAAAAACTAGAAACTCAAAGGGACTGAAGTCATAAGGCTTGTTCTTTGTAAGCTGCCTCTTGTCCCTGTATAATAGAGCAGGCAGAGGAGTAGTTTTCAGATAAGATGTTCACAGTGTGTAGAATGTGAGTTATTTTAAATTATTTTGTGGGGCATAATTCTTAAACAGTGTGTGGGAGGTGCAATGCATATAGTTTCCATTACACACATAAATCTCATTATTATCTTCTTTATATTCTGCATCATGCTCAAATGTGCCCCTGTAGTATAACGGGACTAGAAAACACATCTTGGGGTTGACATTAGTCAGTGATTTGTCAGTGTGGCATGAAGTGCTTAAGTGAACACATTTCTCATATCTGAAAAAATCTGTGCAGTGTAGATGCACGACTAAAGTGGGTTTTAAATAGCCGTGCACAAAGTAATTCTATCGTATTAAATATGTTCAGTTGGTGTTGGAAAGAGATCACATTGATATTATACACATAATATTGAGGAGATATTGTGATAGTTGTTGCAAGTAGAATGATGTGCATATTTTCCAGTGAAAGCATTTTATAGCATAATGTCAGTTTGAGCTCCCAGAGTTTTCATCAAAATCAGTATTCTGAACTTTCACTGAATCTAAAGCAAAATTCAGAGACAAGTGTCTCTGCACCCTCAAAATTTGTACCCTGGGCTGTAAATCAGCTGAGAACCTGCCCAATGAGAACTTGCATGTTAACAGTTCTTCCTGAGGACATGGGGAGTGGGTTTGGGGGGGGGGGGGGGGAGTTAGTATGTTTTTTTGTTTTGATTTTGTCTGTTGGGGTTTGGTTAAAGTGAAATGGTGGAGGTGGGACAGAGTTCTCCAAATTGTCAGAACACAGAGTTATCCAGATTACCTTTTGGTAGTATTATAAGGATTGGGTCATTTCTAAAGGGCTTGGTTTTTTCCCTTCAAGGACTGTTCACGTCCTCTCCTCCATTTTCCCCTCCCTAGACCTTCACATACTCTGCTTTAAAATGTTTACTCCTTCCAGGGAAAGGAAATGGCAGGAGGGAATTTGGGTTTGGGGAGGACTTGGGAGCATTGCAGAGGATGTAGAAGGTGGTTTTGGACCAATGGTCTTAGGAGAGGATCTGTGGGAAGGGGAAAGAACAATGCTGAGAATATTGCAGTGGAAGGGAAAGATGCAAGGAATGTGAATTTATAGAAAAATTGGACTCCATTTCACTGTTTGCAGAAAAACTTAAACAAACTGGGCCTGTGCCCAGTCAATGGCAATTAGATGGTGCAAGTGGAATTTTTTGACTCACTGAGGGTTTTCTTCCCAGAGGTAACACTATACAAAACACAGAGCTCAACTAGTTGTATTCCCTGCATCCAGGATATTTTCATCATAAACAGAGCAGAGAAGAGAATTTAAAATACATGTAGTCATACTTTTAAATTTTTGTTTCCACATGCTTTGAACTGTTCTCCAATGATCTATACTCTTTATTTTACCCATTTTAATGTGTCACAGGAAGAAATAAGTATGTAAGGAGAAAGACCTGTATTTTTTAATGTGGTCCTTCTAGTTTGCTGTAATGTACTCCTAGTAAAAGCAGTTTCTGCTGCAAATATACTTCTATAATTTTTCCTTGGAGAAAAACGTATATGTTTTATTACACGTGTTTGAGAGTGACAGACATTTTCTTATTAATGCAAGTTATGGCTTCATTGTTGTTACCTGTTCAAATTGAGAAAAAAATGTGAAGTGGGTCACTTTGGGTCTAGCTGGCTGTGCTCATTTTTTTCTTGCAGGAGATCTCGATGAAAAGGTAGGGAAATAAAGGAGAGGTGGAACTTTCCTAGTGTAAGTTTCAGCAGTGCTGGTTGTGAGATCTCAGTATGAATTTCTGCAGATGGATAAACCGGATATATCAAAAGAGTTTTGCTAACCTGCATTGTCAGGTAAAAAACCCCAACTTATTTTTAAAGAGTGAGATTCAGGAAAGAGAGGAGCAAAATGTCTTTTAAAGAAAAGTTTCTTCAGGTTGCACAGGCAGGGTAAAGAGCCTTTTGAAAGTTCAGCAGTTGAATGAGGATGGTGGTGGCTTTCTTCTGTGAGTGCCGTAGACAAAGCCCTGTGTTCATCTGCATTGCATGATGAGAATGAGCTTTAAAAAGTAAGGCATTATTAATAGAATAGCAGAGGCTTTCAGAGGGGAGATGGCAATGTTATTCAAGCTGTCTCTTCCAATTCCTGTGTAGGATAGAAAAGACAGGAAAACCTCGTAGGATGCAGCTCTAATCTGGGTTTCTGCACAGCCTGGTGGAGTTAACCCTGCAGGACCTCTGCACACAGTTCTCATGTCCTGGGGCAGTACATGGCAGCAGCACACAAATGCTCCCTGTTGGATTGTCTCTCCTGCAGATTATATCCACCCCTGCCTGAGCTCTTGGGGGTGAACTGAAACTGCTGATGGGGCTCAATCAGCAGGGGAATATTTTTGTCCTATTCTTGCATTTCTGTCTGCAGCTGTGCACCACATGGTTCTTGAAAACTGGCCTGCAGTCTTAATATTTTGTGTTGAGACATAGAATTCCTTTCCGTGCAGACACATAATCACATCATGTAATGCATCTTGTCTGCCACCAGGTACTACTTGGCTTTAGGTGAATCTTTGGGGTGTACTTTTCTCTATTACACATGGGCTAACTGAAGTGCTAGGTTAGTCCCAGCTAACTGGAGAGGTGGAATCTGGCTATTTTTAGTTAGTCAGTAGCTGTCCTTCTCCCACATATGATAAAACACATATTTCTCACACCTCCCTGGCACAGGATGACACAGCATAATGTGTGTAAAAACCTGTTTTCGCTGTAAATGTGCTGAAGCAACTCCCTCTCCCACAAGGTTGAGGTAGAGACCACATTTGAAGACTTGAAGCCCATAGCTGGATTTTCAGTAGCAGATCCAAACAAAACAGCCTCCTTGAAGCAGCCCCCTGTGGAGTGTGGGATGCTCCCCTCGCAGTGCAGCTCCCTTTTGGGGCTGGGGCAGTGCTCAGCACCTTGAATTTGGGCAGGTACAGGAGCCAAGTGCTTTCCTGTGAGGGGATGGTCAAGGATGGATGAGATATTTACGTATTTATAGCCAACAATAGCACATAGGAGTGAGATGACCCTCCAGTGAAATAAATAGAATATTAAAAGAAAATGTTAAAACTGTGTCCCCAAATATTTTAAACCTCAAATAAGTGTATAATCACTTATTTAGCCTCTCAAACCAGTGGTGTCCTCAAACCTGTAGTCATGTGTTGATATGACATAAGGTGTACTGTACTTCCACCTCTTGGGTAAGATTCAGGGCATAAATAACTTGCAAGACTTCTTGACCCAGGTCGTAATCAACAGCCAACTTTTTGTGGGCAACTTTTTGGTTTTGACCTAACTCAAAAAGACTTGTAAATGGAAGGTCACAAATAAAAGTGGCATGAATTGTTACTGCTTCTTTTAGCTGCCTCTCTAAAAGTAACAAATCCAATGAATCAATGGGATTAATTATCTGTGGAAATGACATCATTACCAGGCAAAAGCAACACCAAGACTATCTACACATTTCAAGCAGAATATCTAAAGATAAAAAATTGAAATCCGCAGAAAGTACAAAATAATTAATTTCATTCACAGGGGTTCTTACTGGGGACTGTGGATGCACTGTTTGAAAAAACCTGTCTTATTAAATACCAATTAGATTAGATAAAATTTTAAAAGCCTCCTATAGATAAAGTCTTCAACTTGTTAATGGACTTTTTTCCTCTTAACTTCAGAATTTCAAGTATTTTCAGGACTCTCTTGCCTTTCACGCAAATGAAAAGCACTTGCTAGAAATTCCAGTTCTAAAGTCTCTGTGTTTAACATTCTCAGGAGAGATATGTCAGAGGCATCTGCCACCCAGGGGGTAATTGCTGCAACATACAGTGTGAAGTTTGAATACTGGAGACATTTACAGATCAGATGTAGCCAATTTAAATTGTAGGGAGGCTGAAATGAAAGGCTCTTTCAGCTGCTGTGCTGCACTGGGCTGGGGTATGGACTGGCTGGAGCTGGGCACCAAACCCAGGACCAGCTGATGCACATCATGACCAATTCCTGCTGAAGTTGGTACAAAAGTTTTTCAGTTAAAAAAAAAAATTAATAAACATTAGAAAATAACCAGACAAAGCTTCTCTAAGGGGACAGAAGAGGAATGCTAGCCTGTATGGAGACCTCTATTTTCAAGTCTAAAATCTGTCATCATAAAGCCTATATAGAGGGGTTAGTGCCAGAAGCATGTTTTATTACTTAAATTTATCTTGCACAAGCAACACTGAGCAAGGAAAACCCTTTTGAGTTATATAACTCTTTGATGGGATGCCTTAAGGTCTTTCTTTTTAAGCCAGTAAATTCTAGAGCAGTAATTTAAAGAGTGCACTTTTCCTTAAATCTAAAAGCATGTTCTAAATCCTGGTGTATTTAGTTTGAATGCTTATCTGATAGGCCTGATCCCATATTTCCAGACTGAGTGACATCACCTGCAGGCACTCAGACTGCGTTTTGACACATATTTTACCTTCTGTGAGGCAGCTCTCCCAGGTGATGGCACTGGGAGGGAAAGAATACCTCCAGCCAGAAATAAATATGGAAGCAAAGTGAAGACTTGTGCTCCCAAAGGAAGCACCATCATGTGGGGGCAAGGGATCTGTCAGCCCTTACACCTTCAGGCAGAGCACATTCAGTGGGAAGGGAGTTTTACCTGCTGGAAGTTGTCAGTGGGGCTAATCCCACAGACTTTAGCAGTTACTCTTTCCAGACTCCGGAATTCCCATTTCATCTGTGCATCAGAGCTGGAGTGGGACTCTGTACCCATCCACAAGGGAAGGCACAATCAACCCTTTTGGGTTTTGACATGCACGTTTTGTTTGATTTTGATGGGATATCAGTACTTTTGCTAAGGCTATTGTGTGGATGCTGGTGCTTCACAAAGGGGTCAGGTGGGGACATTTCAGCCTTCAGAGATGTTTGTGTACTTTCTTTTCAGCAGTAATTTTACTTATAGGAGCTACTGAATCCAGCCTTGCAGCTCTAAGTGTTCCTAGTGATGCCAAAAGATACGGGCTGCAGGCTGAGGGCAGTTAACTGTTATGTTTTCACTTAGCTCTTTCTTTGGACCATATAGTCTCTATAAAAATAAAAAGAAGCTGTTCCTTGGGAAATGAAAATAGGAAATAAGGCAGGTAAAGATTAATTCAGAGGGCATTTATGGACCAAGAATGTTGTGAGCTCCTGTGGTCATACACAGAGATAGCTTTTGCTGTCAAATGCAAGGAAATACTAGAAAAATATTAGATTGATAAAATAAATAATATATAAATTGATGGCTGCCACTAGAGGTTAGGATTAAGAAGAAATACCTGGATATGATCTCCAGTAAACAGCTTCCATCTGTGCTAAAGGCTCACAGCATTAAAAAAATATAGTAACAGGAGATGTTCTCTTGCAGTTATTCAATTAACTCTGCAATTAGCAGGAAAGGCAGTCAGGATTTTTAGGGCACAAAGGCCATTGGTTGGAGCCGCAAACTGACTCCAAAAGTGCCCAATGCACCACTTGAAGGTAATGCTGTGATCCCATGGGTATTTGCCATAGATTTGCTCATTGATGGTGAAATACAGTTTGGTGAGAAGTTTGTTAGGTTTTTAATCAGCTTTGTCAGATCACTGCAATGATAAAGTATGAATAATACATGGGTTTAGATGAGGCAATAGCTGTAATTCAGGAGTGAAGGGTGAAAAATTCTTGTAGATTTACAGGTGAGTGTAGTATTTTACTGTGGTGATAAATTTGTCATTATTACCTAAATTTCATCTCCTTCTGTTTGTTGATTCCATTAGAACAATTTTAAGACCTAAATCTCAACTGCAAAGCAGTAGGAGGTCATTTTGAGCAACGCCAGGGCTGATCTGTGACTAAAGAATCGTGATTATATTGTTTGGAAAAGTCATGTGAGAGGAATTCTTCACTTACCTCTGTGGAACAACCCCACAGGCTGATGCAATGCAGAATTTGAATGATGGTCAGCAACAGTTTCCTGGTATTTCAACCTTAAATCTCATTCATTGTGGTTTTCTATTAGTTTAACTTAGAGCATTTCTTTTCTGTAAGTAGGCAGTTACTCTAAAGTTGTGGGGGTTTTCTTCTTATCGCTAATCTAAAAATTCACTCTAAATCTAATTTTTGTCATTGTTTCTATTTTCTTTAACGGGAAACCTTTTTAATTAGTGGGGTTTTTTCTTGTACTGTTGTAAATTTTTCCATGTCATCTGTGGAAGAGTGAGCCCGCACACAGCACAGAATGTGAAAGCTTGGAGTCAGTCTGATGACTTTCAAAGCACTGAAGCTTATAAACTTCAGTAAAATTACTCAGAAAAAAGCTTTCTTCATTACCTATGGTCATCTCCCCATTGATGTGGTGAGTGAAACCCAGTTCATCAGTGTCTAAACCATCACCATCTAATTCTTCTTCGGAGAAGACACTCTGCAACATCAGCATTATATCTTGCAGTCTACCAGTAAATTGAGTGACCCACTTACAGCTACCTTTGGAAGAGAATGTGAGATGTAAGCTGACACTGAAACTCTAGTATTTTCTTCCCTTGGGCAAAAATTCTCAAGACTAAGCATACACTGTGCTTTAAGGGTGGCAGATCACTGTGGGATTTATTGCTTTGTTAATATGCTCAAGACATCATCTGTCACTGTGAGAGCTGGGAGCACCGTCTGGGGTTTTCTGTTCATTGTTCTCCTCTGGCTCCCTTATTTTACAACATTAGCTTTGGGCTCTATCATGCGTTTGGGATACAATCAGTTGCCACCCATAATCTGATATGCTCCAAGCCTTGTATTTCCTCTCTATCATTTGCCTGCTTCTGCTCAGCTCCAGAATGCCACTGTTAGAAACCTTAAAAGCTAATTCTTTGACTTCACAGGCTCTTTGGGGTGCATAGTTTAAGTTTGTCTGTTTAGTGACTTTAGTTTCACTTCTGCATGCATAATTTTGGGAAGGTGAAGAGAAAGGAAAGGTCCTTTCCTATTCCTTCCTTCCTCTTCAGCTGGTCCCCTTGATTTTGGGTTTCATTCCCCTTATTTTGAACAGAGAGCTCTGCTGTTTCTGCAAATGGAGTCTCTGCCCAGGCACTGCCCCAGCCTCCTCAGAGCTGCAATAACAACCAGCCACTTTCCTCAGCATTAAATTAACTCCAACAAATCATCACCGCTTCTACCCCCATCTGTATTTCCTTTTCATCTCAGGCACAAGACACTTTTCCATGATACCAATACATTTTTTAATACAGGTTTTATATTTAATAGCCAAATGCTTCCTTCTTACTGAGCATCATCTTTGCTTTGGGAGCAGGGCGGAGATTGTGGGATGAGCCGAGCAGTCCTGCATCATTACACAGAGGATACGGTCTGGATATAAAAAGCAACAATGAATGCAGGCAAAGCATTTTCCTTCATGTATCCAGGAGGCTAGGAAGGAAAGGCAGTTTTATAATTCATGTTGGGTGCCCTTGCCGCTGATCATGAATTTAGTTTTGATCTTGGCAAATCAGTCACACTTAAAGAGTGACAAGGAAATGTAGCGCTGGTGACAGAATGTATTGTGAATATTTTTAAGGTCTTGGCTAAAGCACAGTTCTAGCCCAAAATATAGGCTCAAGGCTTTGCTAGACAGGCACTCTTGTCAGCAGCAATTGTGACAATCTAATCTTTCTTAAATTCAATGTTTTTTCTATCGAGGGAGTTGTGCAAATCCATCACGTCCCCTCAGTTTCCAGCCATCAGCCTGTGCATTGCTCGGGGATGGATTTCCTTGGTGATCCCATGCACAGGGCTGCAGTTGCCTTCTGCACACTGCTGTCGTCCTTCAGTGTCACTCTGACAGCACAGTTCAGCCATTCTCATCTCATTTTTAAACCAAATGATCCTGATCATGTCTCCTTCTCAGCACCTTGATGAGGGGAGCCCTCCCTGCCGAGATGAGACAACTGAGAGACCAGGAGAACGTGTAAGGGCGATGAGGCTTGTACCCATCTGGCTGTTCAAGCTGTGGTCGGAATGAGAAGGGACTGACACCTTTCCTGTTCCCACTGACTTGTTAAATGCCTCCCCATGCAAGAGAGGGCTCAGAGCCCCTACCAGGCCCTCCAGGACAAAGGAGGGGGTGCTACAAAGATGAGCTCTACAGTCATTAAGTGATTGATTTAAAGCAACACAAAGATTCTTTATCTCAGATACTCTTCTCATAGCACCTTCAGCCAGTGTACCAAATACTGGCAATTAAAATATCTACAATGTTTTCAACATTTTAATACAGTTAATTTTTTCAATATATGTGTATATGCATCTTATTGATTCTGAACTAAGATAGGTCAATTTCTCTATGCTTCAGCAATGTTTGCCTATCAAAATACTCGATCTCCATAACATTCAGCAGAAAAATATCATTGCTAAAATGACATGTGCAGCTTCAAATGCTGCAGTTGGCCCTTCTGGCACCAGTGCAAAGGAAGGACAAGGAGTGCTGTGAGACAATGAGTCTGTGAAGTTTGGGAATCCTGTAGGAACCTAGTCTGAAAATTTAGCATCTCTTTCAGGCATTAAAAGTCTGCAGGTTGAGATGATCAGACCTCAATTGGGCTCTTGTTATCAGTCACTGCAGGCATTAATTCTGTGGCAAATGAACTGCAGTTATCCATTGGACTGGCCTCGCTTTCATTGGTTTGTTGGGAGAAGCCACACACATCCACACACATTTTCTTTTACTGCAAGAAGTTGTTTCAAGGCTCAACATGGAAATGCTCAAGAAACTGGTTCCAAAAAAAAAAAAGCAGTCATCTTCAACTTTGAATTTGGTGAGGCTTCAGTAGGAATTTACAATACTATTGCAGTCTGCAGGAAGGGTAATGGATTGTCATTTAGAAATGTAACTTCTGAGTTCTATTTAAGGACATCCAAGAATGCTGCAGACCTGTGAGGGGAAAAAAAGGAAGGTTTTGTCTGGGACATCACAAGCAGCTGCAACCAGCTTTGAGCTCAGCCATTTGGAACAAATGGAACATTCACATAAATGGGGAATAAGTGCATGTAGCAATAAATGAGTATCTAACTGGTCAACAAAATGTACAGTACTAGACATGAGAGCTTTGCTGTGTTATTCTAGGAAATAGCTCTTTCAAAGGGAGTTTAAATAAATCTCTTGCTGACGAAAGCAGTTCAGATATCAATGGTGTATAACTGGCTGTTTGATACTATGTGA
The DNA here is from genome assembly GCA_036785705.1 of Acanthornis magna. NCBI lineage: Eukaryota > Metazoa > Chordata > Aves > Passeriformes > Acanthizidae > Acanthornis > Acanthornis magna. Next base: position 3,931,206 of record JAWUZG010000092.1, read on the forward strand.
AAAATACTGATTTATTATCTAACTAAATCTTTTGGTTCTTGGACTATTTATATTTTAGGAAAAAAAATCTTAGTCTAATGGGCTGAATCCCCTTCAAAAGGGTAAATGCACTCTCCAAATGTTTTTCATGGACTTCTGAAGCATGCAAATATGACTTCAAACTGCAGTTTTACTTAGCCTTCTATGGGGGTAAACTTCAGCAGCAATGTCCTTGTATTCTATTTTGCTCAGTCCTGTAACATTACACAGAAACAGGAATGGATCGCATTTTCCAATGCCAAAGGGTCTGCTAATATTTATGTCATTGTACATGTCATGTCAGGAAAATATCTTTAATCTTCTGGAGTTTTAGAGTTCTTTGGGAGATAGCAGCTAAGTTTTGCTAATAAGCTTCACTCATGCCTGATGAATTTATACTGGCAAATAAGAAGATTTATGCCACAAACTTCATGTGCCCAGGGGCCATTTGGAGACTTGAGAATATATTAGCCCTAATATTTAGTAATTTTGCTGATGTCTAGACTATGACCCACACTGCAGTTCTACTTTATGGTCTTCTTAAAGTAAAATTGTTAGATTTTAAATTGATATGTTAAATGGAGAAAAACAGACAAGTTTTGACCAGTTTGTGTGCCTTATTATGTGCAACTGTTAGCAGAAAGGAGAGGGAAAACACTTCTACTTTTCTAAAACTCCTGTAGCAGTTCAGGTCTAAGGCTTAGGGGCTGTTTTCACAGATTTTATGGCTCCTGGGCTTTTCCAACTTGAAATCATTTGGTTCCAGCCATTCCTTTTGCTAAGAGACAACAGTTTTATTACCAGTTCTAGTGCCAGTCAGTGCCATGCTGAGTTAATGCAGGTACAAACATAAGACTTGCCAAGAACCCATTTAGTGGTCTGAAAACAATGGGTTTGTGCAGAATGTTGTCATGCTTGTTGATTTATGTTTAAAGCAAGCAGTGGATTCTGACAGGGAGGCTGTGGGCATCTGACATAGGGTCTGTGCACTACTTAGCTTGGTCAAGAGAGGTACACAAGCAAAGCAAAGCTATTTTAGGGGGCTTAAAGTCATGATATAATGGACTGAATTTTCAGCAGCTGGGAAATAAACAAAAGTCTGAAAAGAAACCCTGTGTTTGAGTGCAGGTTTAGTACTCTTATCTGGTTAATTGGGTGTTGTCATCTCTCTGGATTTAAATAGCATTGCTCCCGTCGTACAACCCATTATATTGTGTGCCGGTGCGGAGCATTTGATATTTCCTGCTGCAGGATTGGCTGCACTTGAGCAGTGCTATGTATTTATACCTTTATAAATACATAGGACTTTGATGCCTTTGTGGATGAAAGGAGTCGTATAAATGGTAATTTCATTGCATAATTGTCTTACTGAATATTTTTCAAGAAAATATTTAGTAGGATAGATGTAGTACATCAGGCAATTAATCATACTAGTCAATTAAACTGCTTTGGGATTTTTTTAAGGATTAACAAGTATTTTCTGGTGTTTATACAACATGCAATGTTTCTCTCACAAAACCTACCTGAATATAAATGTTTATTCCTTACCTTGTATTGCATCAAGATTGCATCTACTTTTCGTGAGAAATGCTCACAAAGTTACAAACTTTCTTGAGAGACTTACTGCCCTGGCCTATGGTAAGAGTAGGATGTTAATTGTAAAGGGTTTTATTTAGGAGATATATATGCTAATAGACTATCATATTAGAATAACAAAAATGCTTCAACTTTGGAGGAGGTTCTTGAAGTCTTTAGATTTCTTCAAAGTCCACGACCTTTTCTTCTGCTCCGTTAGGGACAGATGCCAAAGTTATTCAGGCAGTCTCACTTTTGAGCTCACTGGAGTAACAAAGCTGAAATAAAACGTGTTGTAAACTAGAATTTTGTGTTTCTTGTTATGCACTTCATTAAACTAGAGGGGTTTTTTTTACATAAGCATTTGTCATCTCCATGTCAGATTTCTCAACAAACATGTTGAATTAACAGGACATGTTTAATGCAATCTTGACAGAAAGGTTAATGAGAATTTGGAATGCAGAAAGAAGGGAAATAATACATAAATGAAAACTACATGGAACCAGAGTAAATTGTAATTTGGCTTGTCTTAAACTGAGGTACTTACTTCTTCTGCAGTGAATGAAATTAAAAATGTTTTGAGCAATTTCATCCTTTGGTAATATCCAGTACTCTCTGTCAGTTCATAGTGCAGAAGACCTAGAAGGCGGGTGCCCACTGGCTGACTTATTTTGCCAAAAAATGTTTGAGACGGGTCTTTCAGCCTGCATACTTTGAAGGGAAAAAGATTTGTGCATCTGCCTGGATGGAACTGCGTGGGTTCGAGGTCTCATTGCTGAGAGTGGCAGAAGGAAGAGTGGAAATGAAGGCCAGTGTCATGGTCACATCGTGGTGAGAGTGGGTGCTGGTTGATGGCTGCTGCTTTCTCCCATCATTGGCCTTGTTTAGCCAGCCCAGTTACTCGGAGCACTGAGAAGGGGCCTGGGACAGTGAAGCCTTTGGCTTTCTCTCATTTAACCCTGACACCTGCAGAAAATCTGCATTTTTATATGGCTTATGCAAAATGCCCAGAAGTTCCTATGCCTGCTCTAAAGTTGCCACAGTTTTCACTGAAGGTGCTGATCAAAGCATAAAGCACCAAAGTTTGAGTAGCTCTGTGTCCTTGAGCTGCCTGTGGCTGGTGACCTGCTCTGTGTTACGAACGCTTTTGGGCAAGAGCACACCCTTCGAAAGGAAGTAAGCAATAAGTGAGGATTGCAAATACAGTATTTATTCTTTTGGGGAAAGCTACCAATCTTGATGATGGTAATCACAGGTCTGCTTTTCTAACTTGATTAGAATCACAGTTGTGACTGCCAAATCAAACAAATTGGCATGTGATGGTCGGAACTTAAAAACCCATCAGTTACGTACACTCCTGCACTAAGGACAACCTGATTGCTGCTGCTGTTAGTTCAGTTTCCCTGCTGTACATTTTGTGTGTAAAACCAGTATTATTTTTAAAATCCTTCTTTCTGCAGTCAAGGTCAAAACAGGAGAAAACTGTTATTTACATGATGAGTCAGCTGATATAGTTCAAGCATTAAAAGTTGTGTTCCTGACAGGAAGAGGAAACAAGGACATCTTAGAGTTTATTGCACCAACTCACAGCTCATTATACAAGCTTAAATACAAATATCATTTGCAGTAATTTAGTTGCCTTTTTCCAAGCTTGTTCCAAGCTCTATGCCTGCATTCAGTTAACCTATGAAATTCTTTATTCCAGTATTTCAATGATGTGATATAATGGTTGTATAAAAGGGAATTAGCTGCTTTTGGGTGGCTGGCTTGTAAGAGATTTGTGTTTCAGGATTTTTTTTCCCTTAATGTATGGGCACAAGAGGGACCAATGCTTGATGTGCTTTAAACCTGTGGTTGTAAATGGTCTGACCTTCCTGAGAGGTGCCAGCCTCTTAGCGTAGGAGAAAAACGTCTATTTTTTCCACTTTCAGAATTCATATTTTCAGCTTTTTCTAGCAAACAGCTTATTTGAGCCATTTGAAACATCAAAGGAGGTGTTTCTTGGCTTGGGTACATCTTTAATTTAAAGCAGATTTATTAAAGGCCAAAACAGGATAATACTGCAAAAGGATTAGCTGTGGTTACTTGATTTCTGAGCAAATAGACTAATTTTGCTTTCTTTGTATGGGTGTCTTTCACAGCAAGTCCATTCAGTGAGCATTGAACTAGGCCGGGGGTTTGGTTTTTCCATTTTTTTTAAATTTTAATTTCTCATTGTTTCTATTGTGCTCATTAGAAATCAGAAACGTTGCTGAAAGCTTTAACTTCAAAGCTTAAGCCTGCTTACTCCCCCCTGGTTGCCATGCTCCAAAAGCCATTCCTAAAGCTTCTTTGCTAGTAACTGTCAAATGTTTTGTTTCAGCTCTTCTTAGCATCGGAGCTTCAGTCTGGCTTTTGTTTTGATTACAAAATAAAAATTCTGAGAAGTCAATTAAAAAGGAGGCTGGCATTCTGAGGACTTCAATCTTGTTGCTAGTCTGAAAGCAACCAGAGCAGTACTTCAGGATGCTGAGTATTTTATATTTGTACTTACACTTCAGATTTGCTCTGTCTGTAAAGGATAGACTTAAAAATTCTGTCTGAGACCAGAAAGTTTGCTGGACATTGTACATTTCATACATCAGCAACAAGGAATGAACACTGCTGGGGCCACATCATGGTCGGTGAAATCTTGACAAACCTGTTGTGAACTAGATAATCTAATAGATGTAATGGAAAGGATGGGATAACAGTTCTAGGGAAGAGGATTGGCTTCCTGAAATCTGTTATCAGGGAATAAGGTGTTACTTGGGAACAGAAAAACTCAGACTGACTTTCACCTTTCACATTCAAAGACAATGTTTGGTTTGAAAAAATGACACTGTTGAAAACCAAGAATGCATGCTGGGAAAACTGATGTTTCCAGTTTTGCAGAGGGACTTCAGGACTTGCTGGTGTGTTTGGCCTGTGACTGGTAGCACAAGTGAACTCCTGAGTTTGCTGCTTACTGTGCCTTCAAGTTGTCAAAAAATGCAGTGATTTCAAAGAAATCATTGCCAGTGAAGGGTATATGAGCTCTGAAGCCCAGAGTGCAGCACTTGGTCAGACCCTTGCTCTCTGTCTCTCCTGGAAGCTCCCCAGTCCCCATGGATTGTGAGATGTTTCCAGGTTCTTCCTCCTTCTCCCCAGTAATTTCATAGCACAGGCCCTGGGAAGCACAGAA